>OV121091.1:32056838-34551227 GCA_921293015.1 Phorcus lineatus | reverse complement strand
TGTCAGAGTCTTCGTTTGGGCTCCAGATTCGACCTTATCGAGATACAGATAGCCATTTTGGACCAAAATCGCGGAAAAAGACTAAGTCCGAAAATATACATAATGTTGTAGCGAGCGCGATAACTTTTTTAAAAATGCATATTTCTAAACCAAACTTTCATCAAATGTACATCACATTGTGTTCTATCGATTGAATGTAAGAAAATCTCTGTCAGATTCTTCGTTTGGGCTCCAGATTCGACCTTATCGAGATACAGATAGCCATTTTGGACCAAAAATCGCGGAAAAAGACTAAGTCGAAAATATACATAATGTTGTAGCGAGCGCGATAACTTTTTTAAAATGCATATTTCTAAACCAAACTTTCATCAAATGTACATCACATTGTGTTCTATCAAATGAATGTAAGAAATTCCCTGTCAGATTCTTCGTTTGGGCTCCAGATTCGACCTTATCGAGATACAGATAGCCATTTTGGACCCAAAATCGCGGAAAAAAACTAAGTCGAAAATATACATAATGTTGTAGCGAGCGCGATAACTTTTTAAAAATGCATATTTCTAAACCAAACTTTCATCAAATGTACATCACATTGAGTTCTATCGATTGAATGTAAGAAAATCTCTGTCAGATTCTTCGTTTGGGCTCCAGATTCGACCTTATCGAGATACAGATAGCCATTTTGGACCCAAAATCGCGGGAAAAAACTAAGTCGAAAATATACATAATGTTGTAGCGAGCGCGATAACTTCTTTAAAAATGCATATTTCTAAACCAAACTTTCATCAAATGTACATCACATTGTGTTCTATCGATTGAATGTAAGAAATTTCCTGTCAGATTCTTGGTTTGGGCTCCAGATTCGACCTTATCGAGATACAGATAGCCATTTTGGACCAAATCGCGGAAAAAGACTAAGTCGAAAATATACATAATGTTGTAGCGCGGATAACTTTTTCAAAAATGCATATTTCTAAACCAAACTTTCATCAAATGTACATCACATTGTGTTCTATCGATTGAATGTAAGAAATTCCCTGTCAGATTCTTCGTTTGGGCTCCAGATTCGGACCTTATCGAGATACAGATAGCCATTTTGGACCAAAATCGCGGAAAAAGATTAAGTCGAAAATATACATAATGTTGTTAGCGAGCGCGATAACTTTTTTAAAAATGCATATTTCTAAACCAAACTTTCATCAAATGTACATCACATTGTGTTCTATCGATTGAATGTAAGAAATTCCTGTCAGATCTTCGTTTGGGCTCCAGATTCGACCTTATCGAGATACAGATAGCCATTTTGGACCAAAATCGTGGAAAAAAACTAAGTCGAAAATATACATAATGTTGTAGCGAGCGCGATAACTTCTTTAAAAATGCATATTTCTAAACCAAACTTTCATCAAATGTACATCACATTGTGTTCTATCGATTGAATGTAAGAAATTCCCTGTCAGATTCTTCGTTTGGGCTCCAGATTCGACCTTATCGAGATACAGATAGCCATTTGGACCCAAAATCGCGGGAAAAAACTAAGTCGAAAATATACATAATGTTGTAGCGAGCGCGATAACTTCTTTAAAAATGCATATTTCTAAACCAAACTTTCATCAAATGTACATCACATTGTGTTCTATCGATTGAATGTAAGAAATTTCCTGTCAGATTCTTGGTTTGGGCTCCAGATTCGACCTTATCGAGATACAGATAGCCATTTTGGACCAAAATCGCGGAAAAAGACTAAGTCGAAAATATACATAATGTTGTAGCGAGCGCGATAACTTCTTTAAAAATGCATATTTCTAAACCAAACTTTCATCAAATGTACATCACATTGTGTTCTATCGATTGAATGTAAGAAATTCCCTGTCAGATTCTTCGTTTGGGCTCCAGATTCGACCTTATCGAGATACAGATAGCCATTTTGGACCCAAAATCGCGGGAAAAAACTAAGTCGAAAATATACATAATGTTGTAGCGAGCGCGATAACTTCTTTAAAAATGCATATTTCTAAACCAAACTTTCATCAAATGTACATCACATTGTGTTCTAATCGATTGAATGTAAGAAATTCCCTGTCAGATTCTTGGTTTGGGCTCCAGATTCGACCTTATCGAGATACAGATAGCCATTTTGGACCAAAATCGCGGAAAAAGACTAAGTCGAAAATATACATAATGTTGTAGCGAGCGCGATAACTTTTTCAAAAATGCATATTTCAAAACCAAACTTTCATCAAATGTACATCACATTGTGTTCTATCGATTGAATGTAAGAAATTCCCTGTCAGATTCTTCGTTTTGGGCTCCAGATTCGACCTTATCGAGATACAGATAGCCATTTTGGACCAAAATCGCGGAAAAAGATTAAGTCGAAAATATACATAATGTTGTAGCGAGCGCGATAACTTTTTTAAAAATGCATATTTCTAAACCAAACTTTCATCAAATGTACATCACATTGTGTTCTATCGATTGAATGTAAGAAATTCCCTGTCAGATTCTTCGTTTGGGCTCCAGATTCGACCTTATCGAGATACAGATAGCCATTTTGGACCAAAATCGTGGAAAAAAACTAAGTCGAAAATATACATAATGTTGTAGCGAGCGCGATAACTTCTTTAAAAATGCATATTTCTAAACCAAACTTTCATCAAATGTACATCACAATGTGTTCTATCGATTGAATGTAAGAAATTCCCTGTCAGATTCTTCGTTTGGGCTCCAGATTCGACCTTATCGAGATACAGATAGCCATTTTGGACCCAAAATCGCGGAAAAAAACTAAGTCGAAAATATACATAATGTTGTAGCGAGCGCGATAACTTTTCAAAAATGCATATTTCTAAACCAAACGTTCATCAATGTACATCACATTGTGTTCTATCGATTGAATGTAAGAAATTCCCTGTCAGATTCTTGGTTTGGGCTCCAGATTCGACCTTATCGAGATACAGATAGCCATTTTGGACCCAAAATCGCGTGAAAAAACTAAGTCGAAAATATACATAATGTTGTAGCGAGCGCGATAACTTTTTCAAAAATGCATATTTCTAAACCAAACTTTCATCAAATGTACATCACATTGTGTTCTATCGATTGAATGTAAGAAATTCCCTGTCAGATTCTTCGTTTGGGCTCCAGATTCGACCTTATCGAGATACAGATAGCCATTTTGGACCAAAATCGCGGAAAAAGACTAAGTCGAAAATATACATAATGTTGTAGCGAGCGCGATAACTTTTTCAAAAATGCATATTTCTAAACCAAACTTTCATCAAATGTACATCACATTGTGTTCTATCGATTGAATGTAAGAAATTCCCTGTCAGATTCTTCGTTTGGGCTCCAGATTCGACCTTATCGAGATACAGATAGCCATTTTGGACCAAAATCGCGGAAAAGACTAAGTCGAAAATATACATAATGTTGTAGCGAGCGCGATAACTTTTTCAAAAATGCATATTTCTAAACCAAACTTTCATTAAATGTACATCACATTGTGTTCTATCGATTGAATGTAAGAAATTCCCAGTCAGATTCTTCGTTTGGGCTCCAGATTCGACCTTATCGAGATACAGATAGCCATTTGGACCAAAATCGCGGAAAAAAACTAAGTCGAAAATATACATAATGTTGTAGCGAGCGCGATAACTTTTTTAAAAATGCATATTTCTAAACCAAACTTTCATTAAATGTACATCACATTGTGTTCTATCAAATGAATGTAAGAAAATCTCTGTCAGAGTCTTCGTTTGGGCTCCAGATTCGACCTTATCGAGATACAGATAGCCATTTTGGACCAAAATCGCGGAAAAAGACTAAGTCGAAAATATACATAATGTTGTAGCGAGCGCGATAACTTTTTTAAAAATGCATATTTCTAAACCAAACTTTCATCAAATGTACATCACATTGAGTTCTATCGATTGAATGTAGGAAAATTTCTGTCAGAGTCTTCGTTTGGGCTCCAGATTCGACCTTATCGAGATACAGATAGCCATTTTGGACCAAAATCGCGGAAAAAGACTAAGTCGAAAATATACTTAATGTTGTAGCGAGCGCGATAACTTTTTTAAAAATGCATATTTCTAAACCAAACTTTCATCAAATGTACATCACATTGTGTTCTATCGATTGAATGTAAGAAATTCCCTGTCAGATTCTTCGTTTGGGCTCCAGATTCGACCTTATCGAGATACAGATAGCCATTTTGGACCCAAAATCGCGGGGAAAAAACTAAGTCGAAAATATACATAATGTTGTAGCGAGCGCGATAACTTCTTTAAAAATGCATATTTCTAAACCAAACTTTCATCAAATGTACATCACATTGTGTTCTATCGATTGAATGTAAGAAATTTCCTGTCAGATTCTTGGTTTGGGCTCCAGATTCGACCTTATCGAGATACAGATAGCCATTTTGGACCAAAATCGCGGAAAAAGACTAAGTCGAAAATATACATAATGTTGTAGCGAGCGCGATAACTTTTTCAAAAATGCATATTTCTAAACCAAACTTTCATCAAATGTACATCACATTGTGTTCTATCGATTGAATGTAAGAAATTCCCTGTCAGATTCTTCGTTTGGGCTCCAGATTCGACCTTATCGAGATACAGATAGCCATTTTGGACCAAACTCGCGGAAAAAGACTAAGTCGAAAATATACATAATGTTGTAGCGAGCGCGATAACTTTTTCAAAAATGCATATTTCTAAACCAAACTTTCATCAAATGTACATCACATTGTGTTCTATCGATTGAATGTAAGAAATTCCCTGTCAGATTCTTCGTTTGGGCTCCAGATTCGACCTTATCGAGATACAGATAGCCATTTTGGACCAAAATCGCGGAAAAAGACTAAGTCGAAAATATACATAATGTTGTAGCGAGCGCGATAACTTTTTCAAAAATGCATATTTCTAAACCAAACTTTCATCAAATGTACATCACATTGTGTTCTATCGATTGAATGTAAGAAATTCCCTGTCAGATTCTTCGTTTGGGCTCCAGATTCGACCTTATCGAGATACAGATAGCCATTTTGGACCCAAAATCGCGGAAAAAGACTAAGTCGAAAATATACATAATGTTGTAGCGAGCGCGATAACTTTTTTAAAAATGCATATTTCTAAACCAAACTTTCATCAAATGTACATCACATTGTGTTCTATCAAATGAATGTAAGAAAATCTCTGTCAGAGTCTTCGTTTGGGCTCCAGATTCGACCTTATCGAGATACAGATAGCCATTTTGGACCAAAATCGCGGAAAAAGACTAAGTCGAAAATATACATAATGTTGTAGCGAGCGCGATAACTTTTTTAAAAATGCATATTTCTAAACCAAACTTTCATCAAATGTACATCACATTGAGTTCTATCGATTGAATGTAAGAAAATCTCTGTCAGAGTCTTCGTTGGGCTCCAGATTCGACCTTATCGAGATACAGATAGCCATTTTGGACCAAAATCGCGGAAAAAGACTAAGTCGAAAATATACATAATTTTGTAGCGAGCGCGATAACTTTTTTAAAAATGCATATTTCTAAACCAAACTTTCATCAAAATGTACATCACATTGTGTTCTATCGATTGAATGTAAGAAATTCCCTGTCAGATTCTTCGTTTGGGCTCCAGATTCGACCTTATCGAGATACAGATAGCCATTTTGGACCAAACTCGCGGAAAAAGACTAAGTCGAAAATATACATAATGTTGTAGCGAGCGCGATAACTTTTTCAAAAATGCATATTTCTAAACCAAACTTTCATCAAATGTACATCACATTGTGTTCTATCGATTGAATGTAAGAAATTCCCTGTCAGATTCTTCGTTTGGGCTCCAGATTCGACCTTATCGAGATACAGATAGCCATTTTGGACCAAAATCGCGGAAAAAGACTAAGTCGAAAATATACATAATGTTGTAGCGAGCGCGATAACTTTTTCAAAAATGCATATTTCTAAACCAAACTTTCATCAAATGTACATCACATTGTGTTCTATCGATTGAATGTAAGAAATTCCCTGTCAGATTCTTCGTTTGGGCTCCAGATTCGACCTTATCGAGATACAGATAGCCATTTTGGACCAAACTCGCGGAAAAAGACTAAGTCGAAAATATACATAATGTTGTAGCGAGCGCGATAACTTTTTCAAAAATGCATATTTCTAAACCAAACTTTCATCAAATGTACATCACATTGTGTTCTATCGATTGAATGTAAGAAATTCCCTGTCAGATTCTTCGTTTGGGCTCCAGATTCGACCTTATCGAGATACAGATAGCCATTTTGGACCCAAAATCGCGGAAAAAAACTAAGTCGAAAATATACATAATGTTGTAGCGAGCGCGATAACTTCTTTAAAAATGCATATTTCTAAACCAAACGTTCATCAAATGTACATCACATTGTGTTCTATCGATTGAATGTAAGAAATTCCCTGTCAGATTCTTCGTTTGGGCTCCAGATTCGACCTTATCGAGATACAGATAGCCATTTTGGACCAAAATCGCGGAAAAAGACTAAGTCGAAAATATACATAATGTTGTAGCGAGCGCGATAACTTTTTCAAAAATGCATATTTCTAAACCAAACTTTCATCAAATGTACATCACATTGTGTTCTATCGATTGAATGTAAGAAATTCCCTGTCAGATTCTTCGTTTGGGCTCCAGATTCGACCTTATCGAGATACAGATAGCCATTTTGGACCAAAATCGCGGGAAAAAACTAAGTCGAAAATATACATAATGTTGTAGCGAGCGCGATAACTTTTTTAAAAATGCATATTTCTAAACCAAACTTTCATCAAATGTACATCACATTGTGTTCTATCGATTGAATGTAAGAAATTCCCTGTCAGATTCTTGGTTTGGGCTCCAGATTCGACCTTATCGAGATACAGATAGCCATTTTGGACCAAAATCGCGGAAAAAGACTAAGTCGAAAATATACATAATGTTGTAGCGAGCGCGATAACTTTTTTAAAAATGCATATTTCTAAACCAAACTTTCATCAAATGTACATCACATTGTGTTCTATCGATTGAATGTAAGAAAATCTCTGTCAGATTCTTCGTTTGGGCTCCAGATTCGACCTTATCGAGATACAGATAGCCATTTTGGACCAAAATCGCGGAAAAAGACTAAGTCGAAAATATACATAATGTTGTAGCGAGCGCGATAACTTTTTCAAAAATGCATATTTCTAAACCAAACTTTCATTAAATGTACATCACATTGTGTTCTATCGATTGAATGTAAGAAATTCCCTGTCAGAGTCTTCGTTTGGGCTCCAGATTCGACCTTATCGAGATACAGATAGCCATTTTGGACCAAAATCGCGGAAAAAGACTAAGTCGAAAATATACATAATGTTGTAGCGAGCGCGATAACTTTTTTAAAAATGCATATTTCTAAACCAAACTTTCATCAAATGTATATCACATTGTGTTCTATCGATTGAATGTAAGAAATTCCCTGTCAGATTCTTCGTTTGGGCTCCAGATTCGACCTTATCGAGATACAGATAGCCATTTTGGACCAAAATCGTGGAAAAAAACTAAGTCGAAAATATACATAATGTTGTAGCGAGCGCGATAACTTTTTTTAAAATGCATATTTCTAAACCAAACTTTCATCAAATGTACATCACATTGTGTTCTATCGATTGAATGTAAGAAATTCCCTGTCAGATTCTTCGTTTGGGCTCCAGATTCGACCTTATCGAGATACAGATAGCCATTTTGGACCAAAATCGCGGAAAAAGACTAAGTCGAAAATATACATAATGTTGTAGCGAGCGCGATAACTTTTTCAAAAATGCATATTTCTAAACCAAACTTTCATCAAATGTACATCACATTGTGTTCTATCGATTGAATGTAAGAAATTCCCTGTCAGATTCTTCGTTTGGGCTCCAGATTCGACCTTATCGAGATACAGATAGCCATTTTGGACCAAAATCGCGGGAAAAAACTAAGTCGAAAATATACATAATGTTGTAGCGAGCGCGATAACTTCTTTAAAAATGCATATTTCTAAACCAAACTTTCATCAAATGTACATCACATTGTGTTCTATCGATTGAATGTACGAAATTCCCTGTCAGATTCTTCGTTTGGGCTCCAGATTCGACCTTATCGAGATACAGATAGCCATTTTGGACCAAAATCGCGGAAAAAGACTAAGTCGAAAATATACATAATGTTGTAGCGAGCGCGATAACTTCTTTAAAAATGCATATTTCTAAACCAAACTTTCATCAAATGTACATCACATTGTGTTCTATCGATTGAATGTAAGAAATTCCCTGTCAGATTCTTGGTTTGGGCTCCAGATTCGACCTTATCGAGATACAGATAGCCATTTTGGACCAAAATCGCGGAAAAAGACTAAGTCGAAAATATACATAATGTTGTAGCGAGCGCGATAACTTCTTTAAAAATGCATATTTCTAAACCAAACTTTCATCAAATGTACATCACATTGTGTTCTATCGATTAAATGTAAGAAATTTCCTGTCAGATTCTTGGTTTGGGCTCCAGATTCGACCTTATCGAGATACAGATAGCCATTTTGGACCAAAATCGCGGAAAAAGACTAAGTCGAAAATATACATAATGTTGTAGCGAGCGCGATAACTTTTTTAAAAATGCATATTTCTAAACCAAACTTTCATCAAATGTACATCATATTGTGTTCTATCGATTGAATGTAAGAAATTCCCTGTCAGATTCTTCGTTTGGGCTCCAGATTCGACCTTATCGAGATACAGATAGCCATTTTGGACCAAAATCGCGGAAAAAGACTAAGTCGAAAATATACATAATGTTGTAGCGAGCGCGATAACTTCTTTAAAAATGCATATTTCTAAACCAAACTTTCATCAAATGTACATCACATTGTGTTCTATCGATTGAATGTAAGAAATTTCCTGTCAGATTCTTCGTTTGGGCTCCAGATTCGACCTTATCGAGATACAGATAGCCATTTTGGACCAAAATCGCGGAAAAAGACTAAGTCGAAAATATACATAATGTTGTAGCGAGCGCGATAACTTTTTTAAAAATGCATATTTCTAAACCAAACTTTCATCAAATGTATATCACATTGTGTTCTATCGATTGAATGTAAGAAATTCCCTGTCAGATTCTTCGTTTGGGCTCCAGATTCGACCTTATCGAGATACAGATAGCCATTTTGGACCAAAATCGTGGAAAAAAACTAAGTCGAAAATATACATAATGTTGTAGCGAGCGCGATAACTTTTTTAAAAATGCATATTTCTAAACCAAACTTTCATCAAATGTACATCACATTGTGTTCTATCGATTGAATGTAAGAAATTCCCTGTCAGATTCTTCGTTTGGGCTCCAGATTCGACCTTATCGAGATACAGATAGCCATTTTGGACCAAAATCGCGGAAAAAGACTAAGTCGAAAATATACATAATGTTGTAGCGAGCGCGATAACTTTTTCAAAAATGCATATTTCTAAACCAAACTTTCATCAAATGTACATCACATTGTGTTCTATCGATTGAATGTAAGAAATTCCCTGTCAGATTCTTCGTTTGGGCTCCAGATTCGACCTTATCGAGATACAGATAGCCATTTTGGACCAAAATCGCGGGAAAAAACTAAGTCGAAAATATACATAATGTTGTAGCGAGCGCGATAACTTCTTTAAAAATGCATATTTCTAAACCAAACTTTCATCAAATGTACATCACATTGTGTTCTATCGATTGAATGTACGAAATTCCCTGTCAGATTCTTCGTTTGGGCTCCAGATTCGACCTTATCGAGATACAGATAGCCATTTTGGACCAAAATCGCGGAAAAAGACTAAGTCGAAAATATACATAATGTTGTAGCGAGCGCGATAACTTCTTTAAAAATGCATATTTCTAAACCAAACTTTCATCAAATGTACATCACATTGTGTTCTATCGATTGAATGTAAGAAATTCCATGTCAGATTCTTGGTTTGGGCTCCAGATTCGACCTTATCGAGATACAGATAGCCATTTTGGACCAAAATCGCGGAAAAAGACTAAGTCGAAAATATACATAATGTTGTAGCGAGCGCGATAACTTTTTTAAAAATGCATATTTCTAAACCAAACTTTCATCAAATGTACATCACATTGTGTTCTATCGATTAAATGTAAGAAATTTCCTGTCAGATTCTTGGTTTGGGCTCCAGATTCGACCTTATCGAGATACAGATAGCCATTTTGGACCAAAATCGCGGAAAAAGACTAAGTCGAAAATATACATAATGTTGTAGCGAGCGCGATAACTTTTTTAAAAATGCATATTTCTAAACCAAACTTTCATCAAATGTACATCACATTGTGTTCTATCGATTGAATGTAAGAAATTCCCTGTCAGATTCTTCGTTTGGGCTCCAGATTCGACCTTATCGAGATACAGATAGCCATTTTGGACCAAAATCGCGGAAAAAGACTAAGTCGAAAATATACATAATGTTGTAGCGAGCGCGATAACTTCTTTAAAAATGCATATTTCTAAACCAAACTTTCATCAAATGTACATCACATTGTGTTCTATCGATTGAATGTAAGAAATTTCCTGTCAGATTCTTCGTTTGGGCTCCAGATTCGACCTTATCGAGATACAGATAGCCATTTTGGACCAAAATCGCGGAAAAAGACTAAGTCGAAAATATACATAATGTTGTAGCGAGCGCGATAACTTCTTTAAAAATGCATATTTCTAAACCAAACTTTCATCAAATGTACATCACATTGTGTTCTATCGATTGAATGTAAGAAATTTCCTGTCAGATTCTTCGTTTGGGCTCCAGATTCGACCTTATCGAGATACAGATAGCCATTTTGGACCAAAATCGCGGAAAAAAACTAAGTCGAAAATATACATAATGTTGTAGCGAGCGCGATAACTTTTTCAAAAATGCATATTTCTAAACCAAACTTTCATCAAATGTACATCACATTGTGTTCTATCGATTGAATGTAAGAAATTCCCTGTCAGATTCTTCGTTTGGGCTCCAGATTCGACCTTATCGAGATACAGATAGCCATTTTGGACCAAAATCGCGGAAAAAGACTAAGTCGAAAATATACATAATGTTGTAGCGAGCGCGATAACTTTTTTAAAAATGCATATTTCTAAACCAAACTTTCATCAAATGTACATCACATTGTGTTCTATCGATTGAATGTAAGAAATTTCCTGTCAGATTCTTGGTTTGGGCTCCAGATTCGACCTTATCGAGATACAGATAGCCATTTTGGACCAAAATCGCGGAAAAAGACTAAGTCGAAAATATACATAATGTTGTAGCGAGCGCGATAACTTCTTTAAAAATGCATATTTCTAAACCAAACTTTCATCAAATGTACATCACATTGTGTTCTATCGATTGAATGTAAGAAATTTCCTGTCAGATTCTTGGTTTGGGCTCCAGATTCGACCTTATCGAGATACAGATAGCCATTTTGGACCAAAATCGCGGAAAAAGACTAAGTCGAAAATATACATAATGTTGTAGCGAGCGCGATAACTTCTTTAAAAATGCATATTTCTAAACCAAACTTTCATCAAATGTACATCACATTGTGTTCTATCGATTAAATGTAAGAAATTTCCTGTCAGATTCTTGGTTTGGGCTCCAGATTCGACCTTATCGAGATACAGATAGCCATTTTGGACCAAAATCGCGGAAAAAGACTAAGTCGAAAATATACATAATGTTGTAGCGAGCGCGATAACTTTTTTAAAAATGCATATTTCTAAACCAAACTTTCATCAAATGTACATCATATTGTGTTCTATCGATTGAATGTAAGAAATTTCCTGTCAGATTCTTCGTTTGGGCTCCAGATTCGACCTTATCGAGATACAGATAGCCATTTTGGACCAAAATCGCGGAAAAAGACTAAGTCGAAAATATACATAATGTTGTAGCGAGCGCGATAACTTTTTCAAAAATGCATATTTCTAAACCAAACTTTCATCAAATGTACATCACATTGTGTTCTATCGATTGAATGTAAGAAATTCCCTGTCAGATTCTTCGTTTGGGCTCCAGATTCGACCTTATCGAGATACAGATAGCCATATTGGACCAAAATCGCGGGAAAAAACTAAGTCGAAAATATACATAATGTTGTAGCGAGCGCGATAACTTTTTTTAAAATGCATATTTCTAAACCAAACTTTCATCAAATGGACATCACATTGTGTTCTATCGATTGAATGTAAGAAATTCCCTGTCAGATTCTTGGTTTGGGCTCCAGATTCGACCTTATCGAGATACAGATAGCCATTTTGGACCAAAATCGCGGAAAAAGACTAAGTCGAAAATATACATAATGTTGTAGCGAGCGCGATAACTTTTTTAAAAATGCATATTTCTAAACCAAACTTTCATCAAATGTACATCACATTGTGTTCTATCGATTGAATGTAAGAAAATCTCTGTCAGATTCTTCGTTTGGGCTCCAGATTCGACCTTATCGAGATACAGATAGCCATTTTGGACCAAAATCGCGGAAAAAGACTAAGTCGAAAATATACATAATGTTGTAGCGAGCGCGATAACTTCTTTAAAAATGCATATTTCTAAACCAAACTTTCATCAAATGTACATCACATTGTGTTCTATCGATTGAATGTAAGAAATTCCCTGTCAGATTCTTGGTTTGGGCTCCAGATTCGACCTTATCGAGATACAGATAGCCATTTTGGACCAAAATCGCGGAAAAAGACTAAGTCGAAAATATACATAATGTTGTAGCGAGCGCGATAACTTTTTCAAAAATGCATATTTCTAAACCAAACTTTCATTAAATGTACATCACATTGTGTTCTATCGATTGAATGTAAGAAATTTCCTGTCAGATTCTTCGTTTGGGCTCCAGATTCGACCTTATCGAGATACAGATAGCCATTTTGGACCAAAATCGCGGAAAAAAACTAAGTCGAAAATATACATAATGTTGTAGCGAGCGCGATAACTTTTTCAAAAATGCATATTTCTAAACCAAACTTTCATCAAATGTACATCACATTGTGTTCTATCGATTGAATGTAAGAAATTCCCTGTCAGATTCTTCGTTTGGGCTCCAGATTCGACCTTATCGAGATACAGATAGCCATTTTGGACCAAAATCGCGGAAAAAGACTAAGTCGAAAATATACATAATGTTGTAGCGAGCGCGATAACTTTTTTAAAAATGCATATTTCTAAACCAAACTTTCATCAAATGTACATCACATTGTGTTCTATCGATTGAATGTAAGAAATTTCCTGTCAGATTCTTGGTTTGGGCTCCAGATTCGACCTTATCGAGATACAGATAGCCATTTTGGACCAAAATCGCGGAAAAAGACTAAGTCGAAAATATACATAATGTTGTAGCGAGCGCGATAACTTCTTTAAAAATGCATATTTCTAAACCAAACTTTCATCAAATGTACATCACATTGTGTTCTATCGATTGAATGTAAGAAATTCCCTGTCAGATTCTTCGTTTGGGCTCCAGATTCGACCTTATCGAGATACAGATAGCCATTTTGGACCAAAATCGCGGAAAAAGACTAAGTCGAAAATATACATAATGTTGTAGCGAGCGCGATAACTTTTTCAAAAATGCATATTTCTAAACCAAACTTTCATCAAATGTACATCACATTGTGTTCTATCGATTGAATGTAAGAAATTCCCTGTCAGATTCTTGGTTTGGGCTCCAGATTCGACCTTATCGAGATACAGATAGCCATTTTGGACCAAAATCGCGGAAAAAGACTAAGTCGAAAATATACAGAATGTTGTAGCGAGCGCGATAACTTTTTCAAAAATGCATATTTCTAAACCAAACTTTCATTAAATGTACATCACATTGTGTTCTATCGATTGAATGTAAGAAATTTCCTGTCAGATTCTTCGTTTGGGCTCCAGATTCGACCTTATCGAGATACAGATAGCCATTTTGGACCAAAATCGCGGAAAAAAACTAAGTCGAAAATATACATAATGTTGTAGCGAGCGCGATAACTTTTTCAAAAATGCATATTTCTAAACCAAACTTTCATCAAATGTACATCACATTGTGTTCTATCGATTGAATGTAAGAAATTCCCTGTCAGATTCTTCGTTTGGGCTCCAGATTCGACCTTATCGAGATACAGATAGCCATTTTGGACCAAAATCGCGGAAAAAGACTAAGTCGAAAATATACATAATGTTGTAGCGAGCGCGATAACTTTTTTAAAAATGCATATTTCTAAACCAAACTTTCATCAAATGTACATCACATTGTGTTCTATCGATTGAATGTAAGAAATTTCCTGTCAGATTCTTGGTTTGGGCTCCAGATTCGACCTTATCGAGATACAGATAGCCATTTTGGACCAAAATCGCGGAAAAAGACTAAGTCGAAAATATACATAATGTTGTAGCGAGCGCGATAACTTCTTTAAAAATGCATATTTCTAAACCAAACTTTCATCAAATGTACATCACATTGTGTTCTATCGATTGAATGTAAGAAATTCCCTGTCAGATTCTTCGTTTGGGCTCCAGATTCGACCTTATCGAGATACAGATAGCCATTTTGGACCAAAATCGCGGAAAAAGACTAAGTCGAAAATATACATAATGTTGTAGCGAGCGCGATAACTTTTTCAAAAATGCATATTTCTAAACCAAACTTTCATCAAATGTACATCACATTGTGTTCTATCGATTGAATGTAAGAAATTCCCTGTCAGATTCTTCGTTTGGGCTCCAGATTCGACCTTATCGAGATACAGATAGCCATTTTGGACCAAAATCGCGGAAAAAGACTAAGTCGAAAATATACATAATGTTGTAGCGAGCGCGATAACTTTTTCAAAAATGCATATTTCTAAACCAAACTTTCATTAAATGTACATCACATTGTGTTCTATCGATTGAATGTAAGAAATTCCCTGTCAGATTCTTCGTTTGGGCTCCAGATTCGACCTTATCGAGATACAGATAGCCATTTTGGACCAAAATCGCGGAAAAAGACTAAGTCGAAAATATACATAATGTTGTAGCGAGCGCGATAACTTCTTTAAAAATGCATATTTCTAAACCAAACTTTCATCAAATGTACATCACATTGTGTTCTATTGATTGAATGTAAGAAATTCCCTGTCAGATTCTTCGTTTGGGCTCCAGATTCGACCTTATCGAGATACAGATAGCCATTTTGGACCAAAATCGCGGAAAAAGACTAAGTCGAAAATATACATAATGTTGTAGCGAGCGCGATAACTTTTTTAAAAATGCATATTTCTAAACCAAACTTTCATCAAATGTACATCACATTGTGTTCTATCGATTGAATGTAAGAAATTTCCTGTCAGATTCTTGGTTTGGGCTCCAGATTCGACCTTATCGAGATACAGATAGCCATTTTGGACCAAAATCGCGGAAAAAGACTAAGTCGAAAATATACATAATGTTGTAGCGAGCGCGATAACTTCTTTAAAAATGCATATTTCTAAACCAAACTTTCATCAAATGTACATCACATTGTGTTCTATCGATTGAATGTAAGAAATTCCCTGTCAGATTCTTCGTTTGGGCTCCAGATTCGACCTTATCGAGATACAGATAGCCATTTTGGACCAAAATCGCGGAAAAAGACTAAGTCGAAAATATACATAATGTTGTAGCGAGCGCGATAACTTTTTCAAAAATGCATATTTCTAAACCAAACTTTCATCAAATGTACATCACATTGTGTTCTATCGATTGAATGTAAGAAATTCCCTGTCAGATTCTTCGTTTGGGCTCCAGATTCGACCTTATCGAGATACAGATAGCCATTTTGGACCAAAATCGCGGAAAAAGACTAAGTCGAAAATATACATAATGTTGTAGCGAGCGCGATAACTTTTTCAAAAATGCATATTTCTAAACCAAACTTTCATTAAATGTACATCACATTGTGTTCTATCGATTGAATGTAAGAAATTCCCTGTCAGATTCTTCGTTTGGGCTCCAGATTCGACCTTATCGAGATACAGATAGCCATTTTGGACCAAAATCGCGGAAAAAGACTAAGTCGAAAATATACATAATGTTGTAGCGAGCGCGATAACTTCTTTAAAAATGCATATTTCTAAACCAAACTTTCATCAAATGTACATCACATTGTGTTCTATTGATTGAATGTAAGAAATTCCCTGTCAGATTCTTCGTTTGGGCTCCAGATTCGACCTTATCGAGATACAGATAGCCATTTTGGACCAAAATCGCGGAAAAAGACTAAGTCGAAAATATACATAATGTTGTAGCGAGCGCGATAACTTTTTCAAAAATGCATATTTCTAAACCAAACTTTCATTAAATGTACATCACATTGTGTTCTATCGATTGAATGTAAGAAATTCCCTGTCAGATTCTTCGTTTGGGCTCCAGATTCGACCTTATCGAGATACAGATAGCCATTTTGGACCAAAATCGCGGAAAAAGACTAAGTCGAAAATATACATAATGTTGTAGCGAGCGCGATAACTTTTTCAAAAATGCATATTTCTAAACCAAACTTTCATCAAATGTACATCACATTGTGTTCTATCGATTGAATGTAAGAAATTCCCTGTCAGATTCTTCGTTTGGGCTCCAGATTCGACCTTATCGAGATACAGATAGCCATTTTGGACCAAAATCGCGGAAAAAGACTAAGTCGAAAATATACATAATGTTGTAGCGAGCGCGATAACTTTTTCAAAAATGCATATTTCTAAACCAAACTTTCATTAAATGTACATCACATTGTGTTCTATCGATTGAATGTAAGAAATTCCCTGTCAGAGTCTTCGTTTGGGCTCCAGATTCGACCTTATCGAGATACAGATAGCCATTTTGGACCAAAATCGCGGAAAAAGACTAAGTCGAAAATATACATAATGTTGTAGCGAGCGCGATAACTTTTTTAAAAATGCATATTTCTAAACCAAACTTTCATCAAATGTATATCACATTGTGTTCTATCGATTGAATGTAAGAAATTCCCTGTCAGATTCTTCGTTTGGGCTCCAGATTCGACCTTATCGAGATACAGATAGCCATTTTGGACCAAAATCGCGGAAAAAGACTAAGTCGAAAATATACATAATGTTGTAGCGAGCGCGATAACTTCTTTAAAAATGCATATTTCTAAACCAAACTTTCATCAAATGTACATCACATTGTGTTCTATCGATTGAATGTAAGAAATTTCCTGTCAGATTCTTGGTTTGGGCTCCAGATTCGACCTTATCGAGATACAGATAGCCATTTTGGACCAAAATCGCGGAAAAAGACTAAGTCGAAAATATACATAATGTTGTAGCGAGCGCGATAACTTTTTCAAAAATGCATATTTCTAAACTAAACTTTCATTAAATGTACATCACATTGTGTTCTATCGATTGAATGTAAGAAATTCCCTGTCAGAGTCTTCGTTTGGGCTCCAGATTCGACCTTATCGAGATACAGATAGCCATTTTGGACCAAAATCGCGGAAAAAGACTAAGTCGAAAATATACATAATGTTGTAGCGAGCGCGATAACTTTTTCAAAAATGCATATTTCTAAACCAAACTTTCATCAAATGTACATCACATTGTGTTCTATCGATTGAATGTAAGAAATTCCCTGTCAGATTCTTCGTTTGGGCTCCAGATTCGACCTTATCGAGATACAGATAGCCATTTTGGACCAAAATCGCGGAAAAAGACTAAGTCGAAAATATACATAATGTTGTAGCGAGCGCGATAACTTTTTCAAAAATGCATATTTCTAAACCAAACTTTCATTAAATGTACATCACATTGTGTTCTATCGATTGAATGTAAGAAATTCCCTGTCAGAGTCTTCGTTTGGGCTCCAGATTCGACCTTATCGAGATACAGATAGCCATTTTGGACCAAAATCGCGGAAAAAGACTAAGTCGAAAATATACATAATGTTGTAGCGAGCGCGATAACTTTTTTAAAAATGCATATTTCTAAACCAAACTTTCATCAAATGTATATCACATTGTGTTCTATCGATTGAATGTAAGAAATTTCCTGTCAGATTCTTCGTTTGGGCTCCAGATTCGACCTTATCGAGATACAGATAGCCATTTTGGACCAAAATCGCGGAAAAAGACTAAGTCGAAAATATACATAATGTTGTAGCGAGCGCGATAACTTTTTCAAAAATGCATATTTCTAAACCAAACTTTCATCAAATGTACATCACATTGTGTTCTATCGATTGAATGTAAGAAATTTCCTGTCAGATTCTTGGTTTGGGCTCCAGATTCGACCTTATCGAGATACAGATAGCCATTTTGGACCAAAATCGCGGAAAAAGACTAAGTCGAAAATATACATAATGTTGTAGCGAGCGCGATAACTTCTTTAAAAATGCATATTTCTAAACCAAACTTTCATCAAATGTACATCACATTGTGTTCTATCGATTAAATGTAAGAAATTTCCTGTCAGATTCTTCGTTTGGGCTCCAGATTCGACCTTATCGAGATACAGATAGCCATTTTGGACCAAAATCGCGGAAAAAGACTAAGTCGAAAATATACATAATGTTGTAGCGAGCGCGATAACTTTTTCAAAAATGCATATTTCTAAACCAAACTTTCATTAAATGTACATCACATTGTGTTCTATCGATTGAATGTAAGAAATTTCCTGTCAGATTCTTCGTTTGGGCTCCAGATTCGACCTTATCGAGATACAGATAGCCATTTTGGACCAAAATCGCGGAAAAAAACTAAGTCGAAAATATACATAATGTTGTAGCGAGCGCGATAACTTTTTCAAAAATGCATATTTCTAAACCAAACTTTCATCAAATGTACATCACATTGTGTTCTATCGATTGAATGTAAGAAATTCCCTGTCAGATTCTTCGTTTGGGCTCCAGATTCGACCTTATCGAGATACAGATAGCCATTTTGGACCAAAATCGCGGAAAAAGACTAAGTCGAAAATATACATAATGTTGTAGCGAGCGCGATAACTTCTTTAAAAATGCATATTTCTAAACCAAACTTTCATCAAATGTACATCACATTGTGTTCTATCGATTGAATGTAAGAAATTTCCTGTCAGATTCTTGGTTTGGGCTCCAGATTCGACCTTATCGAGATACAGATAGCCATTTTGGACCAAAATCGCGGAAAAAGACTAAGTCGAAAATATACATAATGTTGTAGCGAGCGCGATAACTTCTTTAAAAATGCATATTTCTAAACCAAACTTTCATCAAATGTACATCACATTGTGTTCTATCGATTGAATGTACGAAATTCCCTGTCAGATTCTTCGTTTGGGCTCCAGATTCGACCTTATCGAGATACAGATAGCCATTTTGGACCCAAAATCGCGGGAAAAAACTAAGTCGAAAATATACATAATGTTGTAGCGAGCGCGATAACTTTTTCAAAAATGCATATTTCTAAACCAAACTTTCATCAAATGTACATCACATTGTGTTCTATCGATTGAATGTAAGAAATTCCCTGTCAGATTCTTCGTTTGGGCTTCAGATTCGACCTTATCGAGATACAGATAGCCATTTTGGACCAAAATCGCGGAAAAAACTAAGTCGAAAATATACATAATGTTGTAGCGAGCGCGATAACTTTTTTAAAAATGCATATTTCTAAACCAAACTTTCATCAAATGTACATCACATTGTGTTCTATCGATTGAATGTAAGAAATTCCCTGTCAGATTCTTCGTTTGGGCTCCAGATTCGACCTTATCGAGATACAGATAGCCATTTTGGACCAAAATCGCGGAAAAAGACTAAGTCGAAAATATACATAATGTTGTAGCGAGCGCGATAACTTTTTCAAAAATGCATATTTCTAAACCAAACTTTCATTAAATGTACATCACATTGTGTTCTATCGATTGAATGTAAGAAATTCCCAGTCAGATTCTTCGTTTGGGCTCCAGATTCGACCTTATCGAGATACAGATAGCCATTTTGGACCAAAATCGCGGAAAAAGACTAAGTCGAAAATATACATAATGTTGTAGCGAGCGCGATAACTTCTTTAAAAATGCATATTTCTAAACCAAACTTTCATCAAATGTACATCACATTGTGTTCTATCGATTGAATGTAAGAAATTTCCTGTCAGATTCTTCGTTTGGGCTCCAGATTCGACCTTATCGAGATACAGATAGCCATTTTGGACCAAAATCGCGGAAAAAAACTAAGTCGAAAATATACATAATGTTGTAGCGAGCGCGATAACTTTTTCAAAAATGCATATTTCTAAACCAAACTTTCATCAAATGTACATCACATTGTGTTCTATCGATTGAATGTAAGAAATTCCCTGTCAGATTCTTCGTTTGGGCTCCAGATTCGACCTTATCGAGATACAGATAGCCATTTTGGACCAAAATCGCGGAAAAAGACTAAGTCGAAAATATACATAATGTTGTAGCGAGCGCGATAACTTTTTTAAAAATGCATATTTCTAAACCAAACTTTCATCAAATGTACATCACATTGTGTTCTATCGATTGAATGTAAGAAATTTCCTGTCAGATTCTTGGTTTGGGCTCCAGATTCGACCTTATCGAGATACAGATAGCCATTTTGGACCAAAATCGCGGAAAAAGACTAAGTCGAAAATATACATAATGTTGTAGCGAGCGCGATAACTTCTTTAAAAATGCATATTTCTAAACCAAACTTTCATCAAATGTACATCACATTGTGTTCTATCGATTGAATGTAAGAAATTTCCTGTCAGATTCTTCGTTTGGGCTCCAGATTCGACCTTATCGAGATACAGATAGCCATTTTGGACCAAAATCGCGGAAAAAAACTAAGTCGAAAATATACATAATGTTGTAGCGAGCGCGATAACTTTTTCAAAAATGCATATTTCTAAACCAAACTTTCATCAAATGTACATCACATTGTGTTCTATCGATTGAATGTAAGAAATTTCCTGTCAGATTCTTCGTTTGGGCTCCAGATTCGACCTTATCGAGATACAGATAGCCATTTTGGACCAAAATCGCGGAAAAAGACTAAGTCGAAAATATACATAATGTTGTAGCGAGCGCGATAACTTCTTTAAAAATGCATATTTCTAAACCAAACTTTCATCAAATGTACATCACATTGTGTTCTATCGATTGAATGTAAGAAATTTCCTGTCAGATTCTTGGTTTGGGCTCCAGATTCGACCTTATCGAGATACAGATAGCCATTTTGGACCAAAATCGCGGAAAAAGACTAAGTCGAAAATATACATAATGTTGTAGCGAGCGCGATAACTTCTTTAAAAATGCATATTTCTAAACCAAACTTTCATCAAATGTACATCACATTGTGTTCTATCGATTGAATGTACGAAATTCCCTGTCAGATTCTTCGTTTGGGCTCCAGATTCGACCTTATCGAGATACAGATAGCCATTTTGGACCCAAAATCGCGGGAAAAAACTAAGTCGAAAATATACATAATGTTGTAGCGAGCGCGATAACTTTTTCAAAAATGCATATTTCTAAACTAAACTTTCATCAAATGTACATCACATTGTGTTCTATCGATTGAATGTAAGAAATTCCCTGTCAGATTCTTCGTTTGGGCTCCAGATTCGACCTTATCGAGATACAGATAGCCATTTTGGACCAAAATCGCGGAAAAAGACTAAGTCGAAAATATACATAATGTTGTAGCGAGCGCGATAACTTTTTCAAAAATGCATATTTCTAAACCAAACTTTCATCAAATGTACATCACATTGTGTTCTATCGATTGAATGTAAGAAATTCCCTGTCAGATTCTTCGTTTGGGCTCCAGATTCGACCTTATCGAGATACAGATAGCCATTTTGGACCAAAATCGCGGAAAAAGACTAAGTCGAAAATATACATAATGTTGTAGCGAGCGCGATAACTTTTTTAAAAATGCATATTTCTAAACCAAACTTTCATTAAATGTACATCACATTGTGTTCTATCGATTGAATGTAAGAAATTCCCAGTCAGATTCTTCGTTTGGGCTCCAGATTCGACCTTATCGAGATACAGATAGCCATTTTGGACCAAAATCGCGGAAAAAACTAAGTCGAAAATATACATAATGTTGTAGCGAGCGCGATAACTTTTTTAAAAATGCATATTTCTAAACCAAACTTTCATCAAATGTACATCACATTGTGTTCTATCGATTGAATGTAAGAAATTCCCTGTCAGATTCTTGGTTTGGGCTCCAGATTCGACCTTATCGAGATACAGATAGCCATTTTGGACCAAAATCGCGGAAAAAGACTAAGTCGAAAATATACATAATGTTGTAGCGAGCGCGATAACTTTTTCAAAAATGCATATTTCTAAACCAAACTTTCATTAAATGTACATCACATTGTGTTCTATCGATTGAATGTAAGAAATTCCCAGTCAGATTCTTCGTTTGGGCTCCAGATTCGACCTTATCGAGATACAGATAGCCATTTTGGACCAAAATCGCGGAAAAAGACTAAGTCGAAAATATACATAATGTTGTAGCGAGCGCGATAACTTTTTTAAAAATGCATATTTCTAAACCAAACTTTCATCAAATGTACATCATATTGTGTTCTATCGATTGAATGTAAGAAATTTCCTGTCAGATTCTTCGTTTGGGCTCCAGATTCGACCTTATCGAGATACAGATAGCCATTTTGGACCAAAATCGCGGAAAAAAACTAAGTCGAAAATATACATAATGTTGTAGCGAGCGCGATAACTTTTTCAAAAATGCATATTTCTAAACCAAACTTTCATCAAATGTACATCACATTGTGTTCTATCGATTGAATGTAAGAAATTCCCTGTCAGATTCTTCGTTTGGGCTCCAGATTCGACCTTATCGAGATACAGATAGCCATTTTGGACCAAAATCGCGGAAAAAGACTAAGTCGAAAATATACATAATGTTGTAGCGAGCGCGATAACTTCTTTAAAAATGCATATTTCTAAACCAAACTTTCATCAAATGTACATCACATTGTGTTCTATCGATTGAATGTACGAAATTCCCTGTCAGATTCTTCGTTTGGGCTCCAGATTCGACCTTATCGAGATACAGATAGCCATTTTGGACCCAAAATCGCGGGAAAAAACTAAGTCGAAAATATACATAATGTTGTAGCGAGCGCGATAACTTTTTCAAAAATGCATATTTCTAAACCAAACTTTCATCAAATGTACATCACATTGTGTTCTATCGATTGAATGTAAGAAATTCCCTGTCAGATTCTTCGTTTGGGCTCCAGATTCGACCTTATCGAGATACAGATAGCCATTTTGGACCAAAATCGCGGAAAAAGACTAAGTCTAAAATATACATAATGTTGTAGCGAGCGCGATAACTTTTTTAAAAATGCATATTTCTAAACCAAACTTTCATCAAATGTACATCACATTGTGTTCTATCGATTGAATGTAAGAAATTCCCTGTCAGATTCTTCGTTTGGGCTCCAGATTCGACCTTATCGAGATACAGATAGCCATTTTGGACCAAAATCGCGGAAAAAGACTAAGTCGAAAATATACATAATGTTGTAGCGAGCGCGATAACTTTTTCAAAAATGCATATTTCTAAACCAAACTTTCATTAAATGTACATCACATTGTGTTCTATCGATTGAATGTAAGAAATTCCCAGTCAGATTCTTCGTTTGGGCTCCAGATTCGACCTTATCGAGATACAGATAGCCATTTTGGACCAAAATCGCGGAAAAAACTAAGTCGAAAATATACATAATGTTGTAGCGAGCGAGATAACTTTTTTAAAAATGCATATTTCTAAACCAAACTTTCATCAAATGTACATCACATTGTGTTCTATCGATTGAATGTAAGAAATTCCCTGTCAGATTCTTGGTTTGGGCTCCAGATTCGACCTTATCGAGATACAGATAGCCATTTTGGACCAAAATCGCGGAAAAAGACTAAGTCGAAAATATACATAATGTTGTAGCGAGCGCAATAACTTTTTCAAAAATGCATATTTCTAAACCAAACTTTCATTAAATGTACATCACATTGTGTTCTATCGATTGAATGTAAGAAATTCCCAGTCAGATTCTTCGTTTGGGCTCCAGATTCGACCTTATCGAGATACAGATAGCCATTTTGGACCAAAATCGCGGAAAAAGACTAAGTCGAAAATATACATAATGTTGTAGCGAGCGCGATAACTTTTTTAAAAATGCATATTTCTAAACCAAACTTTCATCAAATGTACATCACATTGTGTTCTATCGATTGAATGTAAGAAATTTCCTGTCAGATTCTTCGTTTGGGCTCCAGATTCGACCTTATCGAGATACAGATAGCCATTTTGGACCAAAATCGCGGAAAAAAACTAAGTCGAAAATATACATAATGTTGTAGCGAGCGCGATAACTTCTTTAAAAATGCATATTTCTAAACCAAACTTTCATCAAATGTACATCACATTGTGTTCTATCGATTGAATGTAAGAAATTCCCTGTCAGATTCTTGGTTTGGGCTCCAGATTCGACCTTATCGAGATACAGATAGCCATTTTGGACCAAAATCGCGGAAAAAGACTAAGTCGAAAATATACATAATGTTGTAGCGAGCGCAATAACTTTTTCAAAAATGCATATTTCTAAACCAAACTTTCATTAAATGTACATCACATTGTGTTCTATCGATTGAATGTAAGAAATTCCCTGTCAGATTCTTCGTTTGGGCTCCAGATTCGACCTTATCGAGATACAGATAGCCATTTTGGACCAAAATCGCGGAAAAAAACTAAGTCGAAAATATACATAATGTTGTAGCGAGCGCGATAACTTCTTTAAAAATGCATATTTCTAAACCAAACTTTCATCAAATGTACATCACATTGTGTTCTATCGATTGAATGTAAGAAATTCCCTGTCAGATTCTTGGTTTGGGCTCCAGATTCGACCTTATCGAGATACAGATAGCCATTTTGGACCAAAATCGCGGAAAAAGACTAAGTCGAAAATATACATAATGTTGTAGCGAGCGCAATAACTTTTTCAAAAATGCATATTTCTAAACCAAACTTTCATTAAATGTACATCACATTGTGTTCTATCGATTGAATGTAAGAAATTCCCAGTCAGATTCTTCGTTTGGGCTCCAGATTCGACCTTATCGAGATACAGATAGCCATTTTGGACCAAAATCGCGGAAAAAGACTAAGTCGAAAATATACATAATGTTGTAGCGAGCGCGATAACTTTTTTAAAAATGCATATTTCTAAACCAAACTTTCATCAAATGTACATCATATTGTGTTCTATCGATTGAATGTAAGAAATTTCCTGTCAGATTCTTCGTTTGGGCTCCAGATTCGACCTTATCGAGATACAGATAGCCATTTTGGACCAAAATCGCGGAAAAAAACTAAGTCGAAAATATACATAATGTTGTAGCGAGCGCGATAACTTCTTTAAAAATGCATATTTCTAAACCAAACTTTCATCAAATGTACATCACATTGTGTTCTATCGATTGAATGTAAGAAATTTCCTGTCAGATTCTTGGTTTGGGCTCCAGATTCGACCTTATCGAGATACAGATAGCCATTTTGGACCAAAATCGCGGAAAAAGACTAAGTCGAAAATATACATAATGTTGTAGCGAGCGCGATAACTTCTTTAAAAATGCATATTTCTAAACCAAACTTTCATCAAATGTACATCACATTGTGTTCTATCGATTGAATGTACGAAATTCCCTGTCAGATTCTTCGTTTGGGCTCCAGATTCGACCTTATCGAGATACAGATAGCCATTTTGGACCCAAAATCGCGGGAAAAAACTAAGTCGAAAATATACATAATGTTGTAGCGAGCGCGATAACTTTTTCAAAAATGCATATTTCTAAACCAAACTTTCATCAAATGTACATCACATTGTGTTCTATCGATTGAATGTAAGAAATTCCCTGTCAGATTCTTCGTTTGGGCTCCAGATTCGACCTTATCGAGATACAGATAGCCATTTTGGACCAAAATCGCGGAAAAAGACTAAGTCGAAAATATACATAATGTTGTAGCGAGCGCGATAACTTTTTCAAAAATGCATATTTCTAAACCAAACTTTCATCAAATGTACATCACATTGTGTTCTATCGATTGAATGTAAGAAATTCCCTGTCAGATTCTTCGTTTGGGCTCCAGATTCGACCTTATCGAGATACAGATAGCCATTTTGGACCAAAATCGCGGAAAAAGACTAAGTCGAAAATATACATAATGTTGTAGCGAGCGCGATAACTTTTTCAAAAATGCATATTTCTAAACCAAACTTACATTAAATGTACATCACATTGTGTTCTATCGATTGAATGTAAGAAATTCCCAGTCAGATTCTTCGTTTGGGCTCCAGATTCGACCTTATCGAGATACAGATAGCCATTTTGGACCAAAATCGCGGAAAAAGACTAAGTCGAAAATATACATAATGTTGTAGCGAGCGCGATAACTTCTTTAAAAATGCATATTTCTAAACCAAACTTTCATTAAATGTACATCACATTGTGTTCTATCGATTGAATGTAAGAAAATCTCTGTCAGATTCTTCGTTTGGGCTCCAGATTCGACCTTATCGAGATACAAATAGCCATTTTGGACCAAAATCGCGGAAAAAGACTAAGTCGAAAATATACATAATGTTGTAGCGAGCGCGATAACTTTTTTAAAAATGCATATTTCTAAACCAAACTTTCATCAAATGTACATCATATTGTGTTCTATCGATTGAATGTAAGAAATTTCCTGTCAGATTCTTCGTTTGGGCTCCAGATTCGACCTTATCGAGATACAGATAGCCATTTTGGACCAAAATCGCGGAAAAAAACTAAGTCGAAAATATACATAATGTTGTAGCGAGCGCGATAACTTTTTCAAAAATGCATATTTCTAAACCAAACTTTCATCAAATGTACATCACATTGTGTTCTATCGATTGAATGTAAGAAATTCCCTGTCAGATTCTTCGTTTGGGCTCCAGATTCGACCTTATCGAGATACAGATAGCCATTTTGGACCAAAATCGCGGAAAAAGACTAAGTCGAAAATATACATAATGTTGTAGCGAGCGCGATAACTTTTTCAAAAATGCATATTTCTAAACCAAACTTTCATCAAATGTACATCACATTGTGTTCTATCGATTGAATGTAAGAAATTCCCTGTCAGATTCTTCGTTTGGGCTCCAGATTCGACCTTATCGAGATACAGATAGCCATTTTGGACCAAAATCGCGGAAAAAGACTAAGTCGAAAATATACATAATGTTGTAGCGAGCGCGATAACTTCTTTAAAAATGCATATTTCTAAACCAAACTTTCATCAAATGTACATCACATTGTGTTCTATCGATTGAATGTAAGAAATTCCCTGTCAGATTCTTCGTTTGGGCTCCAGATTCGACCTTATCGAGATACAGATAGCCATTTTGGACCAAAATCGCGGAAAAAGACTAAGTCGAAAATATACATAATGTTGTAGCGAGCGCGATAACTTTTTTAAAAATGCATATTTCTAAACCAAACTTTCATCAAATGTACATCACATTGAGTTCTATCGATTGAATGTAAGAAAATCTCTGTCAGAGTCTTCGTTTGGGCTCCAGATTCGACCTTATCGAGATACAGATAGCCATTTTGGACCAAAATCGCGGAAAAAGACTAAGTCGAAAATATACATAATGTTGTAGCGAGCGCGATAACTTTTTTAAAAATGCATATTTCTAAACCAAACTTTCATCAAATGTACATCACATTGTGTTCTATCGATTGAATGTAAGAAATTCCCTGTCAGATTCTTCGTTTGGGCTCCAGATTCGACCTTATCGAGATACAGATAGCCATTTTGGACCCAAAATCGAGGGAAAAAACTAAGTCGAAAATATACATAATGTTGTAGCGAGCGCGATAACTTCTTTAAAAATGCATATTTCTAAACCAAACTTTCATCAAATGTACATCACATTGTGTTCTATCGATTGAATGTAAGAAATTTCCTGTCAGATTCTTGGTTTGGGCTCCAGATTCGACCTTATCGAGATACAGATAGCCATTTTGGACCAAAATCGCGGAAAAAGACTAAGTCGAAAATATACATAATGTTGTAGCGAGCGCAATAACTTTTTCAAAAATGCATATTTCTAAACCAAACTTTCATCAAATGTACATCACATTGTGTTCTATCGATTGAATGTAAGAAATTCCCTGTCAGATTCTTCGTTTGGGCTCCAGATTCGACCTTATCGAGATACAGATAGCCATTTTGGACCAAACTCGCGGAAAAAGACTAAGTCGAAAATATACATAATGTTGTAGCGAGCGCGATAACTTTTTCAAAAATGCATATTTCTAAACCAAACTTTCATCAAATGTACATCACATTGTGTTCTATCGATTGAATGTAAGAAATTCCCTGTCAGATTCTTGGTTTGGGCTCCAGATTCGACCTTATCGAGATACAGATAGCCATTTTGGACCAAAATCGCGGAAAAAGACTAAGTCGAAAATATACATAATGTTGTAGCGAGCGCGATAACTTCTTTAAAAATGCATATTTCTAAACCAAACTTTCATCAAATGTACATCACATTGTGTTCTATCGATTGAATGTAAGAAATTTCCTGTCAGATTCTTGGTTTGGGCTCCAGATTCGACCTTATCGAGATACAGATAGCCATTTTGGACCAAAATCGCGGAAAAAGACTAAGTCGAAAATATACATAATGTTGTAGCGAGCGCGATAACTTCTTTAAAAATGCATATTTCTAAACCAAACTTTCATCAAATGTACATCACATTGTGTTCTATCGATTGAATGTACGAAATTCCCTGTCAGATTCTTCGTTTGGGCTCCAGATTCGACCTTATCGAGATACAGATAGCCATTTTGGACCCAAAATCGCGGGAAAAAACTAAGTCGAAAATATACATAATGTTGTAGCGAGCGCGATAACTTTTTCAAAAATGCATATTTCTAAACTAAACTTTCATCAAATGTACATCACATTGTGTTCTATCGATTGAATGTAAGAAATTCCCTGTCAGATTCTTCGTTTGGGCTCCAGATTCGACCTTATCGAGATACAGATAGCCATTTTGGACCAAAATCGCGGAAAAAGACTAAGTCGAAAATATACATAATGTTGTAGCGAGCGCGATAACTTCTTTAAAAATGCATATTTCTAAACCAAACTTTCATCAAATGTACATCACATTGTGTTCTATCGATTGAATGTAAGAAATTTCCTGTCAGATTCTTGGTTTGGGCTCCAGATTCGACCTTATCGAGATACAGATAGCCATTTTGGACCAAAATCGCGGAAAAAGACTAAGTCGAAAATATACATAATGTTGTAGCGAGCGCGATAACTTCTTTAAAAATGCATATTTCTAAACCAAACTTTCATCAAATGTACATCACATTGTGTTCTATCGATTGAATGTACGAAATTCCCTGTCAGATTCTTCGTTTGGGCTCCAGATTCGACCTTATCGAGATACAGATAGCCATTTTGGACCCAAAATCGCGGGAAAAAACTAAGTCGAAAATATACATAATGTTGTAGCGAGCGCGATAACTTTTTCAAAAATGCATATTTCTAAACTAAACTTTCATCAAATGTACATCACATTGTGTTCTATCGATTGAATGTAAGAAATTCCCTGTCAGATTCTTCGTTTGGGCTCCAGATTCGACCTTATCGAGATACAGATAGCCATTTTGGACCAAAATCGCGGAAAAAGACTAAGTCGAAAATATACATAATGTTGTAGCGAGCGCGATAACTTCTTTAAAAATGCATATTTCTAAACCAAACTTTCATCAAATGTACATCACATTGTGTTCTATCGATTGAATGTAAGAAATTTCCTGTCAGATTCTTGGTTTGGGCTCCAGATTCGACCTTATCGAGATACAGATAGCCATTTTGGACCAAAATCGCGGAAAAAGACTAAGTCGAAAATATACATAATGTTGTAGCGAGCGCGATAACTTCTTTAAAAATGCATATTTCTAAACCAAACTTTCATCAAATGTACATCACATTGTGTTCTATCGATTGAATGTACGAAATTCCCTGTCAGATTCTTCGTTTGGGCTCCAGATTCGACCTTATCGAGATACAGATAGCCATTTTGGACCCAAAATCGCGGGAAAAAACTAAGTCGAAAATATACATAATGTTGTAGCGAGCGCGATAACTTTTTCAAAAATGCATATTTCTAAACTAAACTTTCATCAAATGTACATCACATTGTGTTCTATCGATTGAATGTAAGAAAATCTCTGTCAGATTCTTCGTTTGGGCTCCAGATTCGACCTTATCGAGATACAGATAGCCATTTTGGACCAAAATCGCGGAAAAAGACTAAGTCGAAAATATACATAATGTTGTAGCGAGCGCGATAACTTTTTCAAAAATGCATATTTCTAAACCAAACTTTCATCAAATGTACATCACATTGTGTTCTATCGATTGAATGTAAGAAATTCCCTGTCAGATTCTTCGTTTGGGCTCCAGATTCGACCTTATCGAGATACAGATAGCCATTTTGGACCAAAATCGCGGAAAAAGACTAAGTCGAAAATATACATAATGTTGTAGCGAGCGCGATAACTTCTTTAAAAATGCATATTTCTAAACCAAACTTTCATCAAATGTACATCACATTGTGTTCTATCGATTGAATGTAAGAAATTCCCTGTCAGATTCTTCGTTTGGGCTCCAGATTCGACCTTATCGAGATACAGATAGCCATTTTGGACCAAAATCGCGGAAAAAGACTAAGTCGAAAATATACATAATGTTGTAGCGAGCGCGATAACTTTTTCAAAAATGCATATTTCTAAACCAAACTTTCATTAAATGTACATCACATTGTGTTCTATCGATTGAATGTAAGAAATTTCCTGTCAGATTCTTCGTTTGGGCTCCAGATTCGACCTTATCGAGATACAGATAGCCATTTTGGACCAAAATCGCGGAAAAAAACTAAGTCGAAAATATACATAATGTTGTAGCGAGCGCGATAACTTTTTCAAAAATGCATATTTCTAAACCAAACTTTCATCAAATGTACATCACATTGTGTTCTATCGATTGAATGTAAGAAATTCCCTGTCAGATTCTTCGTTTGGGCTCCAGATTCGACCTTATCGAGATACAGATAGCCATTTTGGACCAAAATCGCGGAAAAAGACTAAGTCGAAAATATACATAATGTTGTAGCGAGCGCGATAACTTCTTTAAAAATGCATATTTCTAAACCAAACTTTCATCAAATGTACATCACATTGTGTTCTATCGATTGAATGTAAGAAATTCCCTGTCAGATTCTTCGTTTGGGCTCCAGATTCGACCTTATCGAGATACAGATAGCCATTTTGGACCAAAATCGCGGAAAAAGACTAAGTCGAAAATATACATAATGTTGTAGCGAGCGCGATAACTTTTTCAAAAATGCATATTTCTAAACCAAACTTTCATCAAATGTACATCACATTGTGTTCTATCGATTGAATGTAAGAAATTCCCTGTCAGATTCTTCGTTTGGGCTCCAGATTCGACCTTATCGAGATACAGATAGCCATTTTGGACCAAAATCGCGGAAAAAGACTAAGTCGAAAATATACATAATGTTGTAGCGAGCGCGATAACTTTTTTAAAAATGCATATTTCTAAACCAAACTTTCATCAAATGTACATCACATTGTGTTCTATCGATTGAATGTAAGAAATTTCCTGTCAGATTCTTGGTTTGGGCTCCAGATTCGACCTTATCGAGATACAGATAGCCATTTTGGACCAAAATCGCGGAAAAAGACTAAGTCGAAAATATACATAATGTTGTAGCGAGCGCGATAACTTCTTTAAAAATGCATATTTCTAAACCAAACTTTCATCAAATGTACATCACATTGTGTTCTATCGATTGAATGTAAGAAATTCCCTGTCAGATTCTTCGTTTGGGCTCCAGATTCGACCTTATCGAGATACAGATAGCCATTTTGGACCAAAATCGCGGAAAAAGACTAAGTCGAAAATATACATAATGTTGTAGCGAGCGCGATAACTTTTTCAAAAATGCATATTTCTAAACCAAACTTTCATCAAATGTACATCACATTGTGTTCTATCGATTGAATGTAAGAAATTCCCTGTCAGATTCTTCGTTTGGGCTCCAGATTCGACCTTATCGAGATACAGATAGCCATTTTGGACCAAAATCGCGGAAAAAGACTAAGTCGAAAATATACATAATGTTGTAGCGAGCGCGATAACTTTTTCAAAAATGCATATTTCTAAACCAAACTTTCATTAAATGTACATCACATTGTGTTCTATCGATTGAATGTAAGAAATTCCCTGTCAGATTCTTCGTTTGGGCTCCAGATTCGACCTTATCGAGATACAGATAGCCATTTTGGACCAAAATCGCGGAAAAAGACTAAGTCGAAAATATACATAATGTTGTAGCGAGCGCGATAACTTCTTTAAAAATGCATATTTCTAAACCAAACTTTCATCAAATGTACATCACATTGTGTTCTATTGATTGAATGTAAGAAATTCCCTGTCAGATTCTTGGTTTGGGCTCCAGATTCGACCTTATCGAGATACAGATAGCCATTTTGGACCAAAATCGCGGAAAAAGACTAAGTCGAAAATATACATAATGTTGTAGCGAGCGCGATAACTTCTTTAAAAATGCATATTTCTAAACCAAACTTTCATCAAATGTACATCACATTGTGTTCTATCGATTGAATGTAAGAAATTTCCTGTCAGATTCTTGGTTTGGGCTCCAGATTCGACCTTATCGAGATACAGATAGCCATTTTGGACCAAAATCGCGGAAAAAGACTAAGTCGAAAATATACATAATGTTGTAGCGAGCGCGATAACTTTTTCAAAAATGCATATTTCTAAACCAAACTTTCATTAAATGTACATCACATTGTGTTCTATCGATTGAATGTAAGAAATTCCCTGTCAGAGTCTTCGTTTGGGCTCCAGATTCGACCTTATCGAGATACAGATAGCCATTTTGGACCAAAATCGCGGAAAAAGACTAAGTCGAAAATATACATAATGTTGTAGCGAGCGCGATAACTTTTTCAAAAATGCATATTTCTAAACCAAACTTTCATCAAATGTACATCACATTGTGTTCTATCGATTGAATGTAAGAAATTCCCTGTCAGATTCTTCGTTTGGGCTCCAGATTCGACCTTATCGAGATACAGATAGCCATTTTGGACCAAAATCGCGGAAAAAGACTAAGTCGAAAATATACATAATGTTGTAGCGAGCGCGATAACTTTTTCAAAAATGCATATTTCTAAACCAAACTTTCATTAAATGTACATCACATTGTGTTCTATCGATTGAATGTAAGAAATTCCCTGTCAGAGTCTTCGTTTGGGCTCCAGATTCGACCTTATCGAGATACAGATAGCCATTTTGGACCAAAATCGCGGAAAAAGACTAAGTCGAAAATATACATAATGTTGTAGCGAGCGCGATAACTTTTTTAAAAATGCATATTTCTAAACCAAACTTTCATCAAATGTATATCACATTGTGTTCTATCGATTGAATGTAAGAAATTCCCTGTCAGATTCTTCGTTTGGGCTCCAGATTCGACCTTATCGAGATACAGATAGCCATTTTGGACCCAAAATCGCGGAAAAAAACTAAGTCGAAAATATACATAATGTTGTAGCGAGCGCGATAACTTCTTTAAAAATGCATATTTCTAAACCAAACGTTCATCAAATGTACATCACATTGTGTTCTATCGATTGAATGTAATAAATTCCCTGTCAGATTCTTGGTTTGGGCTCCAGATTCGACCTTATCGAGATACAGATAGCCATTTTGGACCAAAATCGCGGAAAAAGACTAAGTCGAAAATATACATAATGTTGTAGCGAGCGCGATAACTTCTTTAAAAATGCATATTTCTAAACCAAACTTTCATCAAATGTACATCACATTGTGTTCTATCGATTGAATGTACGAAATTCCCTGTCAGATTCTTCGTTTGGGCTCCAGATTCGACCTTATCGAGATACAGATAGCCATTTTGGACCAAAATCGCGGAAAAAGACTAAGTCGAAAATATACATAATGTTGTAGCGAGCGCGATAACTTCTTTAAAAATGCATATTTCTAAACCAAACTTTCATCAAATGTACATCACATTGTGTTCTATCGATTGAATGTAAGAAATTTCCTGTCAGATTCTTGGTTTGGGCTCCAGATTCGACCTTATCGAGATACAGATAGCCATTTTGGACCACAATCGCGGAAAAAGACTAAGTCGAAAATATACATAATGTTGTAGCGAGCGCGATAACTTCTTTAAAAATGCATATTTCTAAACCAAACTTTCATCAAATGTACATCACATTGTGTTCTATCGATTAAATGTAAGAAATTTCCTGTCAGATTCTTGGTTTGGGCTCCAGATTCGACCTTATCGAGATACAGATAGCCATTTTGGACCAAAATCGCGGAAAAAGACTAAGTCGAAAATATACATAATGTTGTAGCGAGCGCGATAACTTTTTTAAAAATGCATATTTCTAAACCAAATTTTCATCAAATGTACATCATATTGTGTTCTATCGATTGAATGTAAGAAATTTCCTGTCAGATTCTTCGTTTGGGCTCCAGATTCGACCTTATCGAGATACAGATAGCCATTTTGGACCAAAATCGCGGAAAAAAACTAAGTCGAAAATATACATAATGTTGTAGCGAGCGCGATAACTTTTTCAAAAATGCATATTTCTAAACCAAACTTTCATCAAATGTACATCACATTGTGTTCTATCGATTGAATGTAAGAAATTCCCTGTCAGATTCTTCGTTTGGGCTCCAGATTCGACCTTATCGAGATACAGATAGCCATTTTGGACCAAAATCGCGGGAAAAAACTAAGTCGAAAATATACATAATGTTGTAGCGAGCGCGATAACTTTTTTTAAAATGCATATTTCTAAACCAAACTTTCATCAAATGTACATCACATTGTGTTCTATCGATTGAATGTAAGAAATTCCCTGTCAGATTCTTGGTTTGGGCTCCAGATTCGACCTTATCGAGATACAGATAGCCATTTTGGACCAAAATCGCGGAAAAAGACTAAGTCGAAAATATACATAATGTTGTAGCGAGCGCGATAACTTTTTCAAAAATGCATATTTCTAAACCAAACTTTCATTAAATGTACATCACATTGTGTTCTATCGATTGAATGTAAGAAATTCCCTGTCAGAGTCTTCGTTTGGGCTCCAGATTCGACCTTATCGAGATACAGATAGCCATTTTGGACCAAAATCGCGGAAAAAGACTAAGTCGAAAATATACATAATGTTGTAGCGAGCGCGATAACTTTTTTAAAAATGCATATTTCTAAACCAAACTTTCATCAAATGTATATCACATTGTGTTCTATCGATTGAATGTAAGAAATTTCCTGTCAGATTCTTCGTTTGGGCTCCAGATTCGACCTTATCGAGATACAGATAGCCATTTTGGACCAAAATCGTGGAAAAAAACTAAGTCGAAAATATACATAATGTTGTAGCGAGCGCGATAACTTCTTTAAAAATGCATATTTCTAAACCAAACTTTCATCAAATGTACATCACATTGTGTTCTATCGATTGAATGTAAGAAATTCCCTGTCAGATTCTTCGTTTGGGCTCCAGATTCGACCTTATCGAGATACAGATAGCCATTTTGGACCCAAAATCGCGGAAAAAAACTAAGTCGAAAATATACATAATGTTGTAGCGAGCGCGATAACTTCTTTAAAAATGCATATTTCTAAACCAAACGTTCATCAAATGTACATCACATTGTGTTCTATCGATTGAATGTAAGAAATTCCCTGTCAGATTCTTGGTTTGGGCTCCAGATTCGACCTTATCGAGATACAGATAGCCATTTTGGACCAAAATCGCGGAAAAAGACTAAGTCGAAAATATACATAATGTTGTAGCGAGCGCGATAACTTCTTTAAAAATGCATATTTCTAAACCAAACTTTCATCAAATGTACATCACATTGTGTTCTATCGATTGAATGTACGAAATTCCCTGTCAGATTCTTCGTTTGGGCTCCAGATTCGACCTTATCGAGATACAGATAGCCATTTTGGACCAAAATCGCGGAAAAAGACTAAGTCGAAAATATACATAATGTTGTAGCGAGCGCGATAACTTCTTTAAAAATGCATATTTCTAAACCAAACTTTCATCAAATGTACATCACATTGTGTTCTATCGATTGAATGTAAGAAATTTCCTGTCAGATTCTTGGTTTGGGCTCCAGATTCGACCTTATCGAGATACAGATAGCCATTTTGGACCACAATCGCGGAAAAAGACTAAGTCGAAAATATACATAATGTTGTAGCGAGCGCGATAACTTCTTTAAAAATGCATATTTCTAAACCAAACTTTCATCAAATGTACATCACATTGTGTTCTATCGATTAAATGTAAGAAATTTCCTGTCAGATTCTTGGTTTGGGCTCCAGATTCGACCTTATCGAGATACAGATAGCCATTTTGGACCAAAATCGCGGAAAAAGACTAAGTCGAAAATATACATAATGTTGTAGCGAGCGCGATAACTTTTTTAAAAATGCATATTTCTAAACCAAACTTTCATCAAATGTACATCATATTGTGTTCTATCGATTGAATGTAAGAAATTTCCTGTCAGATTCTTCGTTTGGGCTCCAGATTCGACCTTATCGAGATACAGATAGCCATTTTGGACCAAAATCGCGGAAAAAAACTAAGTCGAAAATATACATAATGTTGTAGCGAGCGCGATAACTTTTTCAAAAATGCATATTTCTAAACCAAACTTTCATCAAATGTACATCACATTGTGTTCTATCGATTGAATGTAAGAAATTCCCTGTCAGATTCTTCGTTTGGGCTCCAGATTCGACCTTATCGAGATACAGATAGCCATTTTGGACCAAAATCGCGGGAAAAAACTAAGTCGAAAATATACATAATGTTGTAGCGAGCGCGATAACTTTTTTTAAAATGCATATTTCTAAACCAAACTTTCATCAAATGTACATCACATTGTGTTCTATCGATTGAATGTAAGAAATTCCCTGTCAGATTCTTGGTTTGGGCTCCAGATTCGACCTTATCGAGATACAGATAGCCATTTTGGACCAAAATCGCGGAAAAAGACTAAGTCGAAAATATACATAATGTTGTAGCGAGCGCGATAACTTTTTTAAAAATGCATATTTCTAAACCAAACTTTCATCAAATGTACATCACATTGTGTTCTATCGATTGAATGTAAGAAAATCTCTGTCAGATTCTTCGTTTGGGCTCCAGATTCGACCTTATCGAGATACAGATAGCCATTTTGGACCAAAATCGCGGAAAAAGACTAAGTCGAAAATATACATAATGTTGTAGCGAGCGCGATAACTTCTTTAAAAATGCATATTTCTAAACCAAACTTTCATCAAATGTACATCACATTGTGTTCTATCGATTGAATGTACGAAATTTCCTGTCAGATTCTTCGTTTGGGCTCCAGATTCGACCTTATCGAGATACAGATAGCCATTTTGGACCAAAATCGCGGAAAAAGACTAAGTCGAAAATATACATAATGTTGTAGCGAGCGCGATAACTTCTTTAAAAATGCATATTTCTAAACCAAACTTTCATCAAATGTACATCACATTGTGTTCTATCGATTGAATGTAAGAAATTTCCTGTCAGATTCTTCGTTTGGGCTCCAGATTCGACCTTATCGAGATACAGATAGCCATTTTGGACCAAAATCGCGGAAAAAGACTAAGTCGAAAATATACATAATGTTGTAGCGAGCGCGATAACTTTTTCAAAAATGCATATTTCTAAACCAAACTTTCATCAAATGTACATCACATTGTGTTCTATCGATTGAATGTAAGAAATTCCCTGTCAGATTCTTCGTTTGGGCTCCAGATTCGACCTTATCGAGATACAGATAGCCATTTTGGACCAAAATCGCGGAAAAAGACTAAGTCGAAAATATACATAATGTTGTAGCGAGCGCGATAACTTTTTTAAAAATGCATATTTCTAAACCAAACTTTCATCAAATGTACATCACATTGTGTTCTATCGATTGAATGTAAGAAATTCCCAGTCAGATTCTTCGTTTGGGCTCCAGATTCGACCTTATCGAGATACAGATAGCCATTTTGGACCAAAATCGCGGAAAAAACTAAGTCGAAAATATACATAATGTTGTAGCGAGCGCGATAACTTTTTTAAAAATGCATATTTCTAAACCAAACTTTCATCAAATGTACATCACATTGTGTTCTATCGATTGAATGTAAGAAATTCCCTGTCAGATTCTTCGTTTGGGCTCCAGATTCGACCTTATCGAGATACAGATAGCCATTTTGGACCAAAATCGCGGAAAAAGACTAAGTCGAAAATATACATAATGTTGTAGCGAGCGCGATAACTTTTTCAAAAATGCATATTTCTAAACCAAACTTTCATTAAATGTACATCACATTGTGTTCTATCGATTGAATGTAAGAAATTCCCAGTCAGATTCTTCGTTTGGGCTCCAGATTCGACCTTATCGAGATACAGATAGCCATTTTGGACCAAAATCGCGGAAAAAGACTAAGTCGAAAATATACATAATGTTGTAGCGAGCGCGATAACTTCTTTAAAAATGCATATTTCTAAACCAAACTTTCATCAAATGTACATCACATTGTGTTCTATCGATTGAATGTAAGAAATTTCATGTCAGATTCTTCGTTTGGGCTCCAGATTCGACCTTATCGAGATACAGATAGCCATTTTGGACCAAAATCGCGGAAAAAAACTAAGTCGAAAATATACATAATGTTGTAGCGAGCGCGATAACTTTTTCAAAAATGCATATTTCTAAACCAAACTTTCATCAAATGTACATCACATTGTGTTCTATCGATTGAATGTAAGAAATTCCCTGTCAGATTCTTCGTTTGGGCTCCAGATTCGACCTTATCGAGATACAGATAGCCATTTTGGACCAAAATCGCGGAAAAAGACTAAGTCGAAAATATACATAATGTTGTAGCGAGCGCGATAACTTTTTTAAAAATGCATATTTCTAAACCAAACTTTCATCAAATGTACATCACATTGTGTTCTATCGATTGAATGTAAGAAATTTCCTGTCAGATTCTTGGTTTGGGCTCCAGATTCGACCTTATCGAGATACAGATAGCCATTTTGGACCAAAATCGCGGAAAAAAACTAAGTCGAAAATATACATAATGTTGTAGCGAGCGCGATAACTTTTTCAAAAATGCATATTTCTAAACCAAACTTTCATCAAATGTACATCACATTGTGTTCTATCGATTGAATGTAAGAAATTCCCTGTCAGATTCTTCGTTTGGGCTCCAGATTCGACCTTATCGAGATACAGATAGCCATTTTGGACCAAAATCGCGGAAAAAGACTAAGTCGAAAATATACATAATGTTGTAGCGAGCGCGATAACTTTTTTAAAAATGCATATTTCTAAACCAAACTTTCATCAAATGTACATCACATTGTGTTCTATCGATTGAATGTAAGAAAATCTCTGTCAGAGTCTTCGTTTGGGCTCCAGATTCGACCTTATCGAGATACAGATAGCCATTTTGGACCAAAATCGCGGAAAAAGACTAAGTCGAAAATATACATAATGTTGTAGCGAGCGCGATAACTTTTTCAAAAATGCATATTTCTAAACCAAACTTTCATCAAATGTACATCACATTGTGTTCTATCGATTGAATGTAAGAAATTTCCTGTCAGATTCTTCGTTTGGGCTCCAGATTCGACCTTATCGAGATACAGATAGCCATTTTGGACCAAAATCGCGGAAAAAGACTAAGTCGAAAATATACATAATGTTGTAGCGAGCGCGATAACTTTTTCAAAAATGCATATTTCTAAACCAAACTTTCATTAAATGTACATCACATTGTGTTCTATCGATTGAATGTAAGAAATTCCCAGTCAGATTCTTCGTTTGGGCTCCAGATTCGACCTTATCGAGATACAGATAGCCATTTTGGACCAAAATCGCGGAAAAAGACTAAGTCGAAAATATACATAATGTTGTAGCGAGCGCGATAACTTCTTTAAAAATGCATATTTCTAAACCAAACTTTCATCAAATGTACATCACATTGTGTTCTATCGATTGAATGTAAGAAATTCCCTGTCAGATTCTTCGTTTGGGCTCCAGATTCGACCTTATCGAGATACAGATAGCCATTTTGGACCAAAATCGCGGAAAAAAACTAAGTCGAAAATATACATAATGTTGTAGCGAGCGCGATAACTTTTTCAAAAATGCATATTTCTAAACCAAACTTTCATCAAATGTACATCACATTGTGTTCTATCGATTGAATGTAAGAAATTCCCTGTCAGATTCTTCGTTTGGGCTCCAGATTCGACCTTATCGAGATACAGATAGCCATTTTGGACCAAAATCGCGGAAAAAGACTAAGTCGAAAATATACATAATGTTGTAGCGAGCGCGATAACTTTTTTAAAAATGCATATTTCTAAACCAAACTTTCATCAAATGTACATCACATTGTGTTCTATCGATTGAATGTAAGAAATTTCCTGTCAGATTCTTGGTTTGGGCTCCAGATTCGACCTTATCGAGATACAGATAGCCATTTTGGACCAAAATCGCGGAAAAAAACTAAGTCGAAAATATACATAATGTTGTAGCGAGCGCGATAACTTTTTCAAAAATGCATATTTCTAAACCAAACTTTCATCAAATGTACATCACATTGTGTTCTATCGATTGAATGTAAGAAATTCCCTGTCAGATTCTTCGTTTGGGCTCCAGATTCGACCTTATCGAGATACAGATAGCCATTTTGGACCAAAATCGCGGAAAAAGACTAAGTCGAAAATATACATAATGTTGTAGCGAGCGCGATAACTTCTTTAAAAATGCATATTTCTAAACCAAACTTTCATCAAATGTACATCACATTGTGTTCTATCGATTGAATGTAAGAAATTTCATGTCAGATTCTTCGTTTGGGCTCCAGATTCGACCTTATCGAGATACAGATAGCCATTTTGGACCAAAATCGCGGAAAAAAACTAAGTCGAAAATATACATAATGTTGTAGCGAGCGCGATAACTTTTTCAAAAATGCATATTTCTAAACCAAACTTTCATCAAATGTACATCACATTGTGTTCTATCGATTGAATGTAAGAAATTCCCTGTCAGATTCTTCGTTTGGGCTCCAGATTCGACCTTATCGAGATACAGATAGCCATTTTGGACCAAAATCGCGGAAAAAGACTAAGTCGAAAATATACATAATGTTGTAGCGAGCGCGATAACTTTTTTAAAAATGCATATTTCTAAACCAAACTTTCATCAAATGTACATCACATTGTGTTCTATCGATTGAATGTAAGAAATTTCCTGTCAGATTCTTGGTTTGGGCTCCAGATTCGACCTTATCGAGATACAGATAGCCATTTTGGACCAAAATCGCGGAAAAAAACTAAGTCGAAAATATACATAATGTTGTAGCGAGCGCGATAACTTTTTCAAAAATGCATATTTCTAAACCAAACTTTCATCAAATGTACATCACATTGTGTTCTATCGATTGAATGTAAGAAATTCCCTGTCAGATTCTTCGTTTGGGCTCCAGATTCGACCTTATCGAGATACAGATAGCCATTTTGGACCAAAATCGCGGAAAAAGACTAAGTCGAAAATATACATAATGTTGTAGCGAGCGCGATAACTTCTTTAAAAATGCATATTTCTAAACCAAACTTTCATCAAATGTACATCACATTGTGTTCTATCGATTGAATGTAAGAAATTTCCTGTCAGATTCTTGGTTTGGGCTCCAGATTCGACCTTATCGAGATACAGATAGCCATTTTGGACCAAAATCGCGGAAAAAGACTAAGTCGAAAATATACATAATGTTGTAGCGAGCGCGATAACTTCTTTAAAAATGCATATTTCTAAACCAAACTTTCATCAAATGTACATCACATTGTGTTCTATCGATTGAATGTACGAAATTCCCTGTCAGATTCTTCGTTTGGGCTCCAGATTCGACCTTATCGAGATACAGATAGCCATTTTGGACCCAAAATCGCGGGAAAAAACTAAGTCGAAAATATACATAATGTTGTAGCGAGCGCGATAACTTTTTCAAAAATGCATATTTCTAAACTAAACTTTCATCAAATGTACATCACATTGTGTTCTATCGATTGAATGTAAGAAATTCCCTGTCAGATTCTTCGTTTGGGCTCCAGATTCGACCTTATCGAGATACAGATAGCCATTTTGGACCAAACTCGCGGAAAAAGACTAAGTCGAAAATATACATAATGTTGTAGCGAGCGCGATAACTTTTTCAAAAATGCATATTTCTAAACCAAACTTTCATCAAATGTACATCACATTGTGTTCTATCGATTGAATGTAAGAAATTCCCTGTCAGATTCTTCGTTTGGGCTCCAGATTCGACCTTATCGAGATACAGATAGCCATTTTGGACCAAAATCGCGGAAAAAGACTAAGTCGAAAATATACATAATGTTGTAGCGAGCGCGATAACTTTTTCAAAAATGCATATTTCTAAACCAAACTTTCATTAAATGTACATCACATTGTGTTCTATCGATTGAATGTAAGAAATTCCCAGTCAGATTCTTCGTTTGGGCTCCAGATTCGACCTTATCGAGATACAGATAGCCATTTTGGACCAAAATCGCGGAAAAAACTAAGTCGAAAATATACATAATGTTGTAGCGAGCGCGATAACTTTTTTAAAAATGCATATTTCTAAACCAAACTTTCATCAAATGTACATCACATTGTGTTCTATCGATTGAATGTAAGAAATTCCCTGTCAGATTCTTGGTTTGGGCTCCAGATTCGACCTTATCGAGATACAGATAGCCATTTTGGACCAAAATCGCGGAAAAAGACTAAGTCGAAAATATACATAATGTTGTAGCGAGCGCGATAACTTTTTCAAAAATGCATATTTCTAAACCAAACTTTCATTAAATGTACATCACATTGTGTTCTATCGATTGAATGTAAGAAATTCCCAGTCAGATTCTTCGTTTGGGCTCCAGATTCGACCTTATCGAGATACAGATAGCCATTTTGGACCAAAATCGCGGAAAAAGACTAAGTCGAAAATATACATAATGTTGTAGCGAGCGCGATAACTTTTTTAAAAATGCATATTTCTAAACCAAACTTTCATCAAATGTACATCATATTGTGTTCTATCGATTGAATGTAAGAAATTTCCTGTCAGATTCTTCGTTTGGGCTCCAGATTCGACCTTATCGAGATACAGATAGCCATTTTGGACCAAAATCGCGGAAAAAAACTAAGTCGAAAATATACATAATGTTGTAGCGAGCGCGATAACTTTTTCAAAAATGCATATTTCTAAACCAAACTTTCATCAAATGTACATCACATTGTGTTCTATCGATTGAATGTAAGAAATTCCCTGTCAGATTCTTCGTTTGGGCTCCAGATTCGACCTTATCGAGATACAGATAGCCATTTTGGACCAAAATCGCGGAAAAAGACTAAGTCGAAAATATACATAATGTTGTAGCGAGCGCGATAACTTCTTTAAAAATGCATATTTCTAAACCAAACTTTCATCAAATGTACATCACATTGTGTTCTATCGATTGAATGTACGAAATTCCCTGTCAGATTCTTCGTTTGGGCTCCAGATTCGACCTTATCGAGATACAGATAGCCATTTTGGACCCAAAATCGCGGGAAAAAACTAAGTCGAAAATATACATAATGTTGTAGCGAGCGCGATAACTTTTTCAAAAATGCATATTTCTAAACCAAACTTTCATCAAATGTACATCACATTGTGTTCTATCGATTGAATGTAAGAAATTCCCTGTCAGATTCTTCATTTGGGCTCCAGATTCGACCTTATCGAGATACAGATAGCCATTTTGGACCAAAATCGCGGAAAAAGACTAAGTCGAAAATATACATAATGTTGTAGCGAGCGCGATAACTTTTTCAAAAATGCATATTTCTAAACCAAACTTTCATTAAATGTACATCACATTGTGTTCTATCGATTGAATGTAAGAAATTCCCAGTCAGATTCTTCGTTTGGGCTCCAGATTCGACCTTATCGAGATACAGATAGCCATTTTGGACCAAAATCGCGGAAAAAGACTAAGTCGAAAATATACATAATGTTGTAGCGAGCGCGATAACTTTTTTAAAAATGCATATTTCTAAACCAAACTTTCATCAAATGTACATCACATTGTGTTCTATCGATTGAATGTAAGAAATTCCCTGTCAGATTCTTGGTTTGGGCTCCAGATTCGACCTTATCGAGATACAGATAGCCATTTTGGACCAAAATCGCGGAAAAAGACTAAGTCGAAAATATACATAATGTTGTAGCGAGCGCGATAACTTCTTTAAAAATGCATATTTCTAAACCAAACTTTCATTAAATGTACATCACATTGTGTTCTATCGATTGAATGTAAGAAATTCCCAGTCAGATTCTTCGTTTGGGCTCCAGATTCGACCTTATCGAGATACAGATAGCCATTTTGGACCAAAATCGCGGAAAAAGACTAAGTCGAAAATATACATAATGTTGTAGCGAGCGCGATAACTTTTTTAAAAATGCATATTTCTAAACCAAACTTTCATCAAATGTACATCATATTGTGTTCTATCGATTGAATGTAAGAAATTTCCTGTCAGATTCTTCGTTTGGGCTCCAGATTCGACCTTATCGAGATACAGATAGCCATTTTGGACCAAAATCGCGGAAAAAAACTAAGTCGAAAATATACATAATGTTGTAGCGAGCGCGATAACTTTTTCAAAAATGCATATTTCTAAACCAAACTTTCATCAAATGTACATCACATTGTGTTCTATCGATTGAATGTAAGAAATTCCCTGTCAGATTCTTCGTTTGGGCTCCAGATTCGACCTTATCGAGATACAGATAGCCATTTTGGACCAAAATCGCGGAAAAAGACTAAGTCGAAAATATACATAATGTTGTAGCGAGCGCGATAACTTCTTTAAAAATGCATATTTCTAAACCAAACTTTCATCAAATGTACATCACATTGTGTTCTATCGATTGAATGTACGAAATTCCCTGTCAGATTCTTCGTTTGGGCTCCAGATTCGACCTTATCGAGATACAGATAGCCATTTTGGACCCAAAATCGCGGGAAAAAACTAAGTCGAAAATATACATAATGTTGTAGCGAGCGCGATAACTTTTTCAAAAATGCATATTTCTAAACCAAACTTTCATCAAATGTACATCACATTGTGTTCTATCGATTGAATGTAAGAAATTCCCTGTCAGATTCTTCATTTGGGCTCCAGATTCGACCTTATCGAGATACAGATAGCCATTTTGGACCAAAATCGCGGAAAAAGACTAAGTCGAAAATATACATAATGTTGTAGCGAGCGCGATAACTTTTTCAAAAATGCATATTTCTAAACCAAACTTTCATTAAATGTACATCACATTGTGTTCTATCGATTGAATGTAAGAAATTCCCAGTCAGATTCTTCGTTTGGGCTCCAGATTCGACCTTATCGAGATACAGATAGCCATTTTGGACCAAAATCGCGGAAAAAGACTAAGTCGAAAATATACATAATGTTGTAGCGAGCGCGATAACTTTTTTAAAAATGCATATTTCTAAACCAAACTTTCATCAAATGTACATCACATTGTGTTCTATCGATTGAATGTAAGAAATTCCCTGTCAGATTCTTGGTTTGGGCTCCAGATTCGACCTTATCGAGATACAGATAGCCATTTTGGACCAAAATCGCGGAAAAAGACTAAGTCGAAAATATACATAATGTTGTAGCGAGCGCGATAACTTTTTCAAAAATGCATATTTCTAAACCAAACTTTCATTAAATGTACATCACATTGTGTTCTATCGATTGAATGTAAGAAATTCCCAGTCAGATTCTTCGTTTGGGCTCCAGATTCGACCTTATCGAGATACAGATAGCCATTTTGGACCAAAATCGCGGAAAAAGACTAAGTCGAAAATATACATAATGTTGTAGCGAGCGCGATAACTTTTTTAAAAATGCATATTTCTAAACCAAACTTTCATCAAATGTACATCATATTGTGTTCTATCGATTGAATGTAAGAAATTTCCTGTCAGATTCTTCGTTTGGGCTCCAGATTCGACCTTATCGAGATACAGATAGCCATTTTGGACCAAAATCGCGGAAAAAAACTAAGTCGAAAATATACATAATGTTGTAGCGAGCGCGATAACTTTTTCAAAAATGCATATTTCTAAACCAAACTTTCATCAAATGTACATCACATTGTGTTCTATCGATTGAATGTAAGAAATTCCCTGTCAGATTCTTCGTTTGGGCTCCAGATTCGACCTTATCGAGATACAGATAGCCATTTTGGACCAAAATCGCGGAAAAAGACTAAGTCGAAAATATACATAATGTTGTAGCGAGCGCGATAACTTATTTAAAAATGCATATTTCTAAACCAAACTTTCATCAAATGTACATCACATTGTGTTCTATCGATTGAATGTAAGAAATTTCCTGTCAGATTCTTGGTTTGGGCTCCAGATTCGACCTTATCGAGATACAGATAGCCATTTTGGACCAAAATCGCGGAAAAAGACTAAGTCGAAAATATACATAATGTTGTAGCGAGCGCGATAACTTCTTTAAAAATGCATATTTCTAAACCAAACTTTCATCAAATGTACATCACATTGTGTTCTATCGATTGAATGTACGAAATTCCCTGTCAGATTCTTCGTTTGGGCTCCAGATTCGACCTTATCGAGATACAGATAGCCATTTTGGACCCAAAATCGCGGGAAAAACTAAGTCGAAAATATACATAATGTTGTAGCGAGCGCGATAACTTTTTCAAAAATGCATATTTCTAAACCAAACTTTCATCAAATGTACATCACATTGTGTTCTATCGATTGAATGTAAGAAATTCCCTGTCAGATTCTTCGTTTGGGCTCCAGATTCGACCTTATCGAGATACAGATAGCCATTTTGGACCAAAATCGCGGAAAAAGACTAAGTCGAAAATATACATAATGTTGTAGCGAGCGCGATAACTTTTTCAAAAATGCATATTTCTAAACCAAACTTTCATCAAATGTACATCACATTGTGTTCTATCGATTGAATGTAAGAAATTCCCTGTCAGATTCTTCGTTTGGGCTCCAGATTCGACCTTATCGAGATACAGATAGCCATTTTGGACCAAAATCGCGGAAAAAGACTAAGTCGAAAATATACATAATGTTGTAGCGAGCGCGATAACTTTTTCAAAAATGCATATTTCTAAACCAAACTTTCATTAAATGTACATCACATTGTGTTCTATCGATTGAATGTAAGAAATTCCCTGTCAGATTCTTCGTTTGGGCTCCAGATTCGACCTTATCGAGATACAGATAGCCATTTTGGACCAAAATCGCGGAAAAAGACTAAGTCGAAAATATACATAATGTTGTAGCGAGCGCGATAACTTCTTTAAAAATGCATATTTATAAACCAAACTTTCATTAAATGTACATCACATTGTGTTCTATCGATTGAATGTAAGAAAATCTCTGTCAGATTCTTCGTTTGGGCTCCAGATTCGACCTTATCGAGATACAAATAGCCATTTTGGACCAAAATCGCGGAAAAAGACTAAGTCGAAAATATACATAATGTTGTAGCGAGCGCGATAACTTCTTTAAAAATGCATATTTCTAAACCAAACTTTCATCAAATGTACATCATATTGTGTTCTATCGATTGAATGTACGAAATTTCCTGTCAGATTCTTCGTTTGGGCTCCAGATTCGACCTTATCGAGATACAGATAGCCATTTTGGACCAAAATCGCGGAAAAAGACTAAGTCGAAAATATACATAATGTTGTAGCGAGCGCGATAACTTTTTCAAAAATGCATATTTCTAAACCAAACTTTCATCAAATGTACATCACATTGTGTTCTATCGATTGAATGTAAGAAATTCCCTGTCAGATTCTTCGTTTGGGCTCCAGATTCGACCTTATCGAGATACAGATAGCCATTTTGGACCAAAATCGCGGAAAAAGACTAAGTCGAAAATATACATAATGTTGTAGCGAGCGCGATAACTTTTTCAAAAATGCATATTTCTAAACCAAACTTTCATCAAATGTACATCACATTGTGTTCTATCGATTGAATGTAAGAAATTCCCTGTCAGATTCTTCGTTTGGGCTCCAGATTCGACCTTATCGAGATACAGATAGCCATTTTGGACCAAAATCGCGGAAAAAGACTAAGTCGAAAATATACATAATGTTGTAGCGAGCGCGATAACTTTTTCAAAAATGCATATTTCTAAACCAAACTTTCATCAAATGTACATCACATTGTGTTCTATCGATTGAATGTAAGAAATTCCCTGTCAGATTCTTCGTTTGGGCTCCAGATTCGACCTTATCGAGATACAGATAGCCATTTTGGACCAAAATCGCGGAAAAAGACTAAGTCGAAAATATACATAATGTTGTAGCGAGCGCGATAACTTTTTCAAAAATGCATATTTCTAAACCAAACTTTCATTAAATGTACATCACATTGTGTTCTATCGATTGAATGTAAGAAATTTCCTGTCAGATTCTTCGTTTGGGCTCCAGATTCGACCTTATCGAGATACAGATAGCCATTTTGGACCAAAATCGCGGAAAAAGACTAAGTCGAAAATATACATAATGTTGTAGCGAGCGCGATAACTTTTTTAAAAATGCATATTTCTAAACCAAACTTTCATCAAATGTACATCACATTGAGTTCTATCGATTGAATGTAAGAAAATCTCTGTCAGAGTCTTCGTTTGGGCTCCAGATTCGACCTTATCGAGATACAGATAGCCATTTTGGACCAAAATCGCGGAAAAAGACTAAGTCGAAAATATACATAATGTTGTAGCGAGCGCGATAACTTTTTTAAAAATGCATATTTCTAAACCAAACTTTCATCAAATGTACATCACATTGTGTTCTATCGATTGAATGTAAGAAATTTCCTGTCAGATTCTTGGTTTGGGCTCCAGATTCGACCTTATCGAGATACAGATAGCCATTTTGGACCAAAATCGCGGAAAAAGACTAAGTCGAAAATATACATAATGTTGTAGCGAGCGCAATAACTTTTTCAAAAATGCATATTTCTAAACCAAACTTTCATCAAATGTACATCACATTGTGTTCTATCGATTGAATGTAAGAAATTCCCTGTCAGATTCTTCGTTTGGGCTCCAGATTCGACCTTATCGAGATACAGATAGCCATTTTGGACCAAACTCGCGGAAAAAGACTAAGTCGAAAATATACATAATGTTGTAGCGAGCGCGATAACTTTTTCAAAAATGCATATTTCTAAACCAAACTTTCATCAAATGTACATCACATTGTGTTCTATCGATTGAATGTAAGAAATTCCCTGTCAGATTCTTCGTTTGGGCTCCAGATTCGACCTTATCGAGATACAGATAGCCATTTTGGACCAAAATCGCGGAAAAAGACTAAGTCGAAAATATACATAATGTTGTAGCGAGCGCGATAACTTCTTTAAAAATGCATATTTCTAAACCAAACTTTCATCAAATGTACATCACATTGTGTTCTATCGATTGAATGTAAGAAATTTCCTGTCAGATTCTTGGTTTGGGCTCCAGATTCGACCTTATCGAGATACAGATAGCCATTTTGGACCAAAATCGCGGAAAAAGACTAAGTCGAAAATATACATAATGTTGTAGCGAGCGCGATAACTTCTTTAAAAATGCATATTTCTAAACCAAACTTTCATCAAATGTACATCACATTGTGTTCTATCGATTGAATGTACGAAATTCCCTGTCAGATTCTTCGTTTGGGCTCCAGATTCGACCTTATCGAGATACAGATAGCCATTTTGGACCCACAATCGCGGGAAAAAACTAAGTCGAAAATATACATAATGTTGTAGCGAGCGCGATAACTTTTTCAAAAATGCATATTTCTAAACTAAACTTTCATCAAATGTACATCACATTGTGTTCTATCGATTGAATGTAAGAAATTCCCTGTCAGATTCTTCGTTTGGGCTCCAGATTCGACCTTATCGAGATACAGATAGCCATTTTGGACCAAAATCGCGGAAAAAGACTAAGTCGAAAATATACATAATGTTGTAGCGAGCGCGATAACTTCTTTAAAAATGCATATTTCTAAACCAAACTTTCATCAAATGTACATCACATTGTGTTCTATCGATTGAATGTAAGAAATTTCCTGTCAGATTCTTGGTTTGGGCTCCAGATTCGACCTTATCGAGATACAGATAGCCATTTTGGACCAAAATCGCGGAAAAAGACTAAGTCGAAAATATACATAATGTTGTAGCGAGCGCGATAACTTTTTCAAAAATGCATATTTCTAAACCAAACTTTCATCAAATGTACATCACATTGTGTTCTATCGATTGAATGTAAGAAATTCCCTGTCAGATTCTTCGTTTGGGCTCCAGATTCGACCTTATCGAGATACAGATAGCCATTTTGGACCAAAATCGCGGAAAAAGACTAAGTCGAAAATATACATAATGTTGTAGCGAGCGCGATAACTTTTTCAAAAATGCATATTTCTAAACCAAACTTTCATCAAATGTACATCACATTGTGTTCTATCGATTGAATGTAAGAAATTCCCTGTCAGATTCTTCGTTTGGGCTCCAGATTCGACCTTATCGAGATACAGATAGCCATTTTGGACCAAAATCGCGGAAAAAGACTAAGTCGAAAATATACATAATGTTGTAGCGAGCGCGATAACTTTTTCAAAAATGCATATTTCTAAACCAAACTTTCATTAAATGTACATCACATTGTGTTCTATCGATTGAATGTAAGAAATTCCCAGTCAGATTCTTCGTTTGGGCTCCAGATTCGACCTTATCGAGATACAGATAGCCATTTTGGACCAAAATCGCGGAAAAAACTAAGTCGAAAATATACATAATGTTGTAGCGAGCGCGATAACTTTTTTAAAAATGCATATTTCTAAACCAAACTTTCATTAAATGTACATCACATTGTGTTCTATCGATTGAATGTAAGAAATTCCCTGTCAGATTCTTGGTTTGGGCTCCAGATTCGACCTTATCGAGATACAGATAGCCATTTTGGACCAAAATCGCGGAAAAAGACTAAGTCGAAAATATACATAATGTTGTAGCGAGCGCGATAACTTTTTCAAAAATGCATATTTCTAAACCAAACTTTCATTAAATGTACATCACATTGTGTTCTATCGATTGAATGTAAGAAATTCCCAGTCAGATTCTTCGTTTGGGCTCCAGATTCGACCTTATCGAGATACAGATAGCCATTTTGGACCAAAATCGCGGAAAAAGACTAAGTCGAAAATATACATAATGTTGTAGCGAGCGCGATAACTTTTTTAAAAATGCATATTTCTAAACCAAACTTTCATCAAATGTACATCATATTGTGTTCTATCGATTGAATGTAAGAAATTTCCTGTCAGATTCTTGGTTTGGGCTCCAGATTCGACCTTATCGAGATACAGATAGCCATTTTGGACCAAAATCGCGGAAAAAAACTAAGTCGAAAATATACATAATGTTGTAGCGAGCGCGATAACTTTTTCAAAAATGCATATTTCTAAACCAAACTTTCATCAAATGTACATCACATTGTGTTCTATCGATTGAATGTAAGAAATTCCCTGTCAGATTCTTCGTTTGGGCTCCAGATTCGACCTTATCGAGATACAGATAGCCATTTTGGACCAAAATCGCGGAAAAAGACTAAGTCGAAAATATACATAATGTTGTAGCGAGCGCGATAACTTCTTTAAAAATGCATATTTCTAAACCAAACTTTCATCAAATGTACATCACATTGTGTTCTATCGATTGAATGTACGAAATTCCCTGTCAGATTCTTCGTTTGGGCTCCAGATTCGACCTTATCGAGATACAGATAGCCATTTTGGACCAAAATCGCGGAAAAAGACTAAGTCGAAAATATACATAATGTTGTAGCGAGCGCGATAACTTTTTCAAAAATGCATATTTCTAAACCAAACTTTCATTAAATGTACATCACATTGTGTTCTATCGATTGAATGTAAGAAATTCCCAGTCAGATTCTTCGTTTGGGCTCCAGATTCGACCTTATCGAGATACAGATAGCCATTTTGGACCAAAATCGCGGAAAAAACTAAGTCGAAAATATACATAATGTTGTAGCGAGCGCGATAACTTTTTTAAAAATGCATATTTCTAAACCAAACTTTCATCAAATGTACATCACATTGTGTTCTATCGATTGAATGTAAGAAATTCCCTGTCAGATTCTTGGTTTGGGCTCCAGATTCGACCTTATCGAGATACAGATAGCCATTTTGGACCAAAATCGCGGAAAAAGACTAAGTCGAAAATATACATAATGTTGTAGCGAGCGCGATAACTTTTTCAAAAATGCATATTTCTAAACCAAACTTTCATTAAATGTACATCACATTGTGTTCTATCGATTGAATGTAAGAAATTCCCAGTCAGATTCTTCGTTTGGGCTCCAGATTCGACCTTATCGAGATACAGATAGCCATTTTGGACCAAAATCGCGGAAAAAGACTAAGTCGAAAATATACATAATGTTGTAGCGAGCGCGATAACTTTTTTAAAAATGCATATTTCTAAACCAAACTTTCATCAAATGTACATCATATTGTGTTCTATCGATTGAATGTAAGAAATTTCCTGTCAGATTCTTCGTTTGGGCTCCAGATTCGACCTTATCGAGATACAGATAGCCATTTTGGACCAAAATCGCGGAAAAAAACTAAGTCGAAAATATACATAATGTTGTAGCGAGCGCGATAACTTTTTCAAAAATGCATATTTCTAAACCAAACTTTCATCAAATGTACATCACATTGTGTTCTATCGATTGAATGTAAGAAATTCCCTGTCAGATTCTTCGTTTGGGCTCCAGATTCGACCTTATCGAGATACAGATAGCCATTTTGGACCAAAATCGCGGAAAAAGACTAAGTCGAAAATATACATAATGTTGTAGCGAGCGCGATAACTTTTTCAAAAATGCATATTTCTAAACCAAACTTTCATTAAATGTACATCACATTGTGTTCTATCGATTGAATGTAAGAAATTCCCTGTCAGATTCTTCGTTTGGGCTCCAGATTCGACCTTATCGAGATACAGATAGCCATTTTGGACCCAAAATCGCGGGAAAAAACTAAGTCGAAAATATACATAATGTTGTAGCGAGCGCGATAACTTCTTTAAAAATGCATATTTCTAAACCAAACTTTCATCAAATGTACATCACATTGTGTTCTATCGATTGAATGTAAGAAATTCCCTGTCAGATTCTTCGTTTGGGCTCCAGATTCGACCTTATCGAGATACAGATAGCCATTTTGGACCAAAATCGCGGAAAAAACTAAGTCGAAAATATACATAATGTTGTAGCGAGCGCGATAACTTTTTTAAAAATGCATATTTCTAAACCAAACTTTCATCAAATGTACATCACATTGTGTTCTATCGATTGAATGTAAGAAATTCCCTGTCAGATTCTTGGTTTGGGCTCCAGATTCGACCTTATCGAGATACAGATAGCCATTTTGGACCAAAATCGCGGAAAAAGACTAAGTCGAAAATATACATAATGTTGTAGCGAGCGCGATAACTTTTTCAAAAATGCATATTTCTAAACCAAACTTTCATTAAATGTACATCACATTGTGTTCTATCGATTGAATGTAAGAAATTCCCAGTCAGATTCTTCGTTTGGGCTCCAGATTCGACCTTATCGAGATACAGATAGCCATTTTGGACCAAAATCGCGGAAAAAGACTAAGTCGAAAATATACATAATGTTGTAGCGAGCGCGATAACTTTTTTAAAAATGCATATTTCTAAACCAAACTTTCATCAAATGTACATCATATTGTGTTCTATCGATTGAATGTAAGAAATTTCCTGTCAGATTCTTCGTTTGGGCTCCAGATTCGACCTTATCGAGATACAGATAGCCATTTTGGACCAAAATCGCGGAAAAAAACTAAGTCGAAAATATACATAATGTTGTAGCGAGCGCGATAACTTTTTCAAAAATGCATATTTCTAAACCAAACTTTCATCAAATGTACATCACATTGTGTTCTATCGATTGAATGTAAGAAATTCCCTGTCAGATTCTTCGTTTGGGCTCCAGATTCGACCTTATCGAGATACAGATAGCCATTTTGGACCAAAATCGCGGAAAAAGACTAAGTCGAAAATATACATAATGTTGTAGCGAGCGCGATAACTTTTTCAAAAATGCATATTTCTAAACCAAACTTTCATTAAATGTACATCACATTGTGTTCTATCGATTGAATGTAAGAAATTTCCTGTCAGATTCTTCGTTTGGGCTCCAGATTCGACCTTATCGAGATACAGATAGCCATTTTGGACCAAAATCGCGGAAAAAGACTAAGTCGAAAATATACATAATGTTGTAGCGAGCGCGATAACTTTTTTAAAAATGCATATTTCTAAACCAAACTTTCATCAAATGTACATCACATTGAGTTCTATCGATTGAATGTAAGAAAATCTCTGTCAGAGTCTTCGTTTGGGCTCCAGATTCGACCTTATCGAGATACAGATAGCCATTTTGGACCAAAATCGCGGAAAAAGACTAAGTCGAAAATATACATAATGTTGTAGCGAGCGCGATAACTTTTTTAAAAATGCATATTTCTAAACCAAACTTTCATCAAATGTACATCACATTGTGTTCTATCGATTGAATGTAAGAAATTTCCTGTCAGATTCTTGGTTTGGGCTCCAGATTCGACCTTATCGAGATACAGATAGCCATTTTGGACCAAAATCGCGGAAAAAGACTAAGTCGAAAATATACATAATGTTGTAGCGAGCGCAATAACTTTTTCAAAAATGCATATTTCTAAACCAAACTTTCATCAAATGTACATCACATTGTGTTCTATCGATTGAATGTAAGAAATTCCCTGTCAGATTCTTCGTTTGGGCTCCAGATTCGACCTTATCGAGATACAGATAGCCATTTTGGACCAAACTCGCGGAAAAAGACTAAGTCGAAAATATACATAATGTTGTAGCGAGCGCGATAACTTTTTTAAAAATGCATATTTCTAAACCAAACTTTCATCAAATGTACATCACATTGTGTTCTATCGATTGAATGTAAGAAATTCCCTGTCAGATTCTTCGTTTGGGCTCCAGATTCGACCTTATCGAGATACAGATAGCCATTTTGGACCAAAATCGCGGAAAAAGACTAAGTCGAAAATATACATAATGTTGTAGCGAGCGCGATAACTTCTTTAAAAATGCATATTTCTAAACCAAACTTTCATCAAATGTACATCACATTGTGTTCTATCGATTGAATGTAAGAAATTTCCTGTCAGATTCTTGGTTTGGGCTACAGATTCGACCTTATCGAGATACAGATAGCCATTTTGGACCAAAATCGCGGAAAAAGACTAAGTCGAAAATATACATAATGTTGTAGCGAGCGCGATAACTTCTTTAAAAATGCATATTTCTAAACCAAACTTTCATCAAATGTACATCACATTGTGTTCTATCGATTGAATGTACGAAATTCCCTGTCAGATTCTTCGTTTGGGCTCCAGATTCGACCTTATCGAGATACAGATAGCCATTTTGGACCCAAAATCGCGGGAAAAAACTAAGTCGAAAATATACATAATGTTGTAGCGAGCGCGATAACTTTTTCAAAAATGCATATTTCTAAACTAAACTTTCATCAAATGTACATCACATTGTGTTCTATCGATTGAATGTAAGAAATTCCCTGTCAGATTCTTCGTTTGGGCTCCAGATTCGACCTTATCGAGATACAGATAGCCATTTTGGACCAAAATCGCGGAAAAAGACTAAGTCGAAAATATACATAATGTTGTAGCGAGCGCGATAACTTCTTTAAAAATGCATATTTCTAAACCAAACTTTCATCAAATGTACATCACATTGTGTTCTATCGATTGAATGTAAGAAATTTCCTGTCAGATTCTTGGTTTGGGCTCCAGATTCGACCTTATCGAGATACAGATAGCCATTTTGGACCAAAATCGCGGAAAAAGACTAAGTCGAAAATATACATAATGTTGTAGCGAGCGCGATAACTTTTTCAAAAATGCATATTTCTAAACCAAACTTTCATCAAATGTACATCACATTGTGTTCTATCGATTGAATGTAAGAAATTCCCTGTCAGATTCTTCGTTTGGGCTCCAGATTCGACCTTATCGAGATACAGATAGCCATTTTGGACCAAAATCGCGGAAAAAGACTAAGTCGAAAATATACATAATGTTGTAGCGAGCGCGATAACTTTTTCAAAAATGCATATTTCTAAACCAAACTTTCATCAAATGTACATCACATTGTGTTCTATCGATTGAATGTAAGAAATTCCCTGTCAGATTCTTCGTTTGGGCTCCAGATTCGACCTTATCGAGATACAGATAGCCATTTTGGACCAAAATCGCGGAAAAAGACTAAGTCGAAAATATACATAATGTTGTAGCGAGCGCGATAACTTTTTCAAAAATGCATATTTCTAAACCAAACTTTCATTAAATGTACATCACATTGTGTTCTATCGATTGAATGTAAGAAATTCCCAGTCAGATTCTTCGTTTGGGCTCCAGATTCGACCTTATCGAGATACAGATAGCCATTTTGGACCAAAATCGCGGAAAAAACTAAGTCGAAAATATACATAATGTTGTAGCGAGCGCGATAACTTTTTTAAAAATGCATATTTCTAAACCAAACTTTCATCAAATGTACATCACATTGTGTTCTATCGATTGAATGTAAGAAATTCCCTGTCAGATTCTTGGTTTGGGCTCCAGATTCGACCTTATCGAGATACAGATAGCCATTTTGGACCAAAATCGCGGAAAAAGACTAAGTCGAAAATATACATAATGTTGTAGCGAGCGCGATAACTTTTTCAAAAATGCATATTTCTAAACCAAACTTTCATTAAATGTACATCACATTGTGTTCTATCGATTGAATGTAAGAAATTCCCAGTCAGATTCTTCGTTTGGGCTCCAGATTCGACCTTATCGAGATACAGATAGCCATTTTGGACCAAAATCGCGGAAAAAGACTAAGTCGAAAATATACATAATGTTGTAGCGAGCGCGATAACTTTTTTAAAAATGCATATTTCTAAACCAAACTTTCATCAAATGTACATCATATTGTGTTCTATCGATTGAATGTAAGAAATTTCCTGTCAGATTCTTGGTTTGGGCTCCAGATTCGACCTTATCGAGATACAGATAGCCATTTTGGACCAAAATCGCGGAAAAAAACTAAGTCGAAAATATACATAATGTTGTAGCGAGCGCGATAACTTTTTCAAAAATGCATATTTCTAAACCAAACTTTCATCAAATGTACATCACATTGTGTTCTATCGATTGAATGTAAGAAATTCCCTGTCAGATTCTTCGTTTGGGCTCCAGATTCGACCTTATCGAGATACAGATAGCCATTTTGGACCAAAATCGCGGAAAAAGACTAAGTCGAAAATATACATAATGTTGTAGCGAGCGCGATAACTTCTTTAAAAATGCATATTTCTAAACCAAACTTTCATCAAATGTACATCACATTGTGTTCTATCGATTGAATGTACGAAATTCCCTGTCAGATTCTTCGTTTGGGCTCCAGATTCGACCTTATCGAGATACAGATAGCCATTTTGGACCAAAATCGCGGAAAAAGACTAAGTCGAAAATATACATAATGTTGTAGCGAGCGCGATAACTTTTTCAAAAATGCATATTTCTAAACCAAACTTTCATTAAATGTACATCACATTGTGTTCTATCGATTGAATGTAAGAAATTCCCAGTCAGATTCTTCGTTTGGGCTCCAGATTCGACCTTATCGAGATACAGATAGCCATTTTGGACCAAAATCGCGGAAAAAACTAAGTCGAAAATATACATAATGTTGTAGCGAGCGCGATAACTTTTTTAAAAATGCATATTTCTAAACCAAACTTTCATCAAATGTACATCACATTGTGTTCTATCGATTGAATGTAAGAAATTCCCTGTCAGATTCTTGGTTTGGGCTCCAGATTCGACCTTATCGAGATACAGATAGCCATTTTGGACCAAAATCGCGGAAAAAGACTAAGTCGAAAATATACATAATGTTGTAGCGAGCGCGATAACTTTTTCAAAAATGCATATTTCTAAACCAAACTTTCATTAAATGTACATCACATTGTGTTCTATCGATTGAATGTAAGAAATTCCCAGTCAGATTCTTCGTTTGGGCTCCAGATTCGACCTTATCGAGATACAGATAGCCATTTTGGACCAAAATCGCGGAAAAAGACTAAGTCGAAAATATACATAATGTTGTAGCGAGCGCGATAACTTTTTTAAAAATGCATATTTCTAAACCAAACTTTCATCAAATGTACATCATATTGTGTTCTATCGATTGAATGTAAGAAATTTCCTGTCAGATTCTTCGTTTGGGCTCCAGATTCGACCTTATCGAGATACAGATAGCCATTTTGGACCAAAATCGCGGAAAAAAACTAAGTCGAAAATATACATAATGTTGTAGCGAGCGCGATAACTTTTTCAAAAATGCATATTTCTAAACCAAACTTTCATCAAATGTACATCACATTGTGTTCTATCGATTGAATGTAAGAAATTCCCTGTCAGATTCTTCGTTTGGGCTCCAGATTCGACCTTATCGAGATACAGATAGCCATTTTGGACCAAAATCGCGGAAAAAGACTAAGTCGAAAATATACATAATGTTGTAGCGAGCGCGATAACTTCTTTAAAAATGCATATTTCTAAACCAAACTTTCATCAAATGTACATCACATTGTGTTCTATCGATTGAATGTAAGAAATTTCCTGTCAGATTCTTGGTTTGGGCTCCAGATTCGACCTTATCGAGATACAGATAGCCATTTTGGACCAAAATCGCGGAAAAAGACTAAGTCGAAAATATACATAATGTTGTAGCGAGCGCGATAACTTCTTTAAAAATGCATATTTCTAAACCAAACTTTCATCAAATGTACATCACATTGTGTTCTATCGATTGAATGTACGAAATTCCCTGTCAGATTCTTCGTTTGGGCTCCAGATTCGACCTTATCGAGATACAGATAGCCATTTTGGACCCAAAATCGCGGGGAAAAACTAAGTCGAAAATATACATAATGTTGTAGCGAGCGCGATAACTTTTTCAAAAATGCATATTTCTAAACCAAACTTTCATCAAATGTACATCACATTGTGTTCTATCGATTGAATGTAAGAAATTCCCTGTCAGATTCTTCGTTTGGGCTCCAGATTCGACCTTATCGAGATACAGATAGCCATTTTGGACCAAAATCGCGGAAAAAGACTAAGTCGAAAATATACATAATGTTGTAGCGAGCGCGATAACTTTTTCAAAAATGCATATTTCTAAACCAAACTTTCATCAAATGTACATCACATTGTGTTCTATCGATTGAATGTAAGAAATTCCCTGTCAGATTCTTCGTTTGGGCTCCAGATTCGACCTTATCGAGATACAGATAGCCATTTTGGACCAAAATCGCGGAAAAAGACTAAGTCGAAAATATACATAATGTTGTAGCGAGCGCGATAACTTTTTCAAAAATGCATATTTCTAAACCAAACTTTCATTAAATGTACATCACATTGTGTTCTATCGATTGAATGTAAGAAATTCCCAGTCAGATTCTTCGTTTGGGCTCCAGATTCGACCTTATCGAGATACAGATAGCCATTTTGGACCAAAATCGCGGAAAAAGACTAAGTCGAAAATATACATAATGTTGTAGCGAGCGCGATAACTTTTTTAAAAATGCATATTTCTAAACCAAACTTTCATCAAATGTACATCATATTGTGTTCTATCGATTGAATGTAAGAAATTTCCTGTCAGATTCTTCGTTTGGGCTCCAGATTCGACCTTATCGAGATACAGATAGCCATTTTGGACCAAAATCGCGGAAAAAAACTAAGTCGAAAATATACATAATGTTGTAGCGAGCGCGATAACTTTTTCAAAAATGCATATTTCTAAACCAAACTTTCATCAAATGTACATCACATTGTGTTCTATCGATTGAATGTAAGAAATTCCCTGTCAGATTCTTCGTTTGGGCTCCAGATTCGACCTTATCGAGATACAGATAGCCATTTTGGACCAAAATCGCGGAAAAAGACTAAGTCGAAAATATACATAATGTTGTAGCGAGCGCGATAACTTCTTTAAAAATGCATATTTCTAAACCAAACTTTCATCAAATGTACATCACATTGTGTTCTATCGATTGAATGTAAGAAATTTCCTGTCAGATTCTTGGTTTGGGCTCCAGATTCGACCTTATCGAGATACAGATAGCCATTTTGGACCAAAATCGCGGAAAAAGACTAAGTCGAAAATATACATAATGTTGTAGCGAGCGCGATAACTTCTTTAAAAATGCATATTTCTAAACCAAACTTTCATCAAATGTACATCACATTGTGTTCTATCGATTGAATGTACGAAATTCCCTGTCAGATTCTTCGTTTGGGCTCCAGATTCGACCTTATCGAGATACAGATAGCCATTTTGGACCCAAAATCGCGGGGAAAAACTAAGTCGAAAATATACATAATGTTGTAGCGAGCGCGATAACTTTTTCAAAAATGCATATTTCTAAACCAAACTTTCATCAAATGTACATCACATTGTGTTCTATCGATTGAATGTAAGAAATTCCCTGTCAGATTCTTCGTTTGGGCTCCAGATTCGACCTTATCGAGATACAGATAGCCATTTTGGACCAAAATCGCGGAAAAAGACTAAGTCGAAAATATACATAATGTTGTAGCGAGCGCGATAACTTTTTCAAAAATGCATATTTCTAAACCAAACTTTCATCAAATGTACATCACATTGTGTTCTATCGATTGAATGTAAGAAATTCCCTGTCAGATTCTTCGTTTGGGCTCCAGATTCGACCTTATCGAGATACAGATAGCCATTTTGGACCAAACTCGCGGAAAAAGACTAAGTCGAAAATATACATAATGTTGTAGCGAGCGCGATAACTTTTTCAAAAATGCATATTTCTAAACCAAACTTTCATTAAATGTACATCACATTGTGTTCTATCGATTGAATGTAAGAAATTCCCAGTCAGATTCTTCGTTTGGGCTCCAGATTCGACCTTATCGAGATACAGATAGCCATTTTGGACCAAAATCGCGGAAAAAGACTAAGTCGAAAATATACATAATGTTGTAGCGAGCGCGATAACTTCTTTAAAAATGCATATTTCTAAACCAAACTTTCATTAAATGTACATCACATTGTGTTCTATCGATTGAATGTAAGAAAATCTCTGTCAGATTCTTCGTTTGGGCTCCAGATTCGACCTTATCGAGATACAAATAGCCATTTTGGACCAAAATCGCGGAAAAAGACTAAGTCGAAAATATACATAATGTTGTAGCGAGCGCGATAACTTTTTTAAAAATGCATATTTCTAAACCAAACTTTCATCAAATGTACATCATATTGTGTTCTATCGATTGAATGTAAGAAATTTCCTGTCAGATTCTTCGTTTGGGCTCCAGATTCGACCTTATCGAGATACAGATAGCCATTTTGGACCAAAATCGCGGAAAAAAACTAAGTCGAAAATATACATAATGTTGTAGCGAGCGCGATAACTTTTTCAAAAATGCATATTTCTAAACCAAACTTTCATCAAATGTACATCACATTGTGTTCTATCGATTGAATGTAAGAAATTCCCTGTCAGATTCTTCGTTTGGGCTCCAGATTCGACCTTATCGAGATACAGATAGCCATTTTGGACCAAAATCGCGGAAAAAAACTAAGTCGAAAATATACATAATGTTGTAGCGAGCGCGATAACTTTTTCAAAAATGCATATTTCTAAACCAAACTTTCATCAAATGTACATCACATTGTGTTCTATCGATTGAATGTAAGAAATTCCCTGTCAGATTCTTCGTTTGGGCTCCAGATTCGACCTTATCGAGATACAGATAGCCATTTTGGACCAAAATCGCGGAAAAAGACTAAGTCGAAAATATACATAATGTTGTAGCGAGCGCGATAACTTTTTCAAAAATGCATATTTCTAAACCAAACTTTCATTAAATGTACATCACATTGTGTTCTATCGATTGAATGTAAGAAATTCCCTGTCAGATTCTTCGTTTGGGCTCCAGATTCGACCTTATCGAGATACAGATAGCCATTTTGGACCAAAATCGCGGAAAAAGACTAAGTCGAAAATATACATAATGTTGTAGCGAGCGCGATAACTTTTTTAAAAATGCATATTTCTAAACCAAACTTTCATCAAATGTACATCACATTGAGTTCTATCGATTGAATGTAAGAAAATCTCTGTCAGAGTCTTCGTTTGGGCTCCAGATTCGACCTTATCGAGATACAGATAGCCATTTTGGACCAAAATCGCGGAAAAAGACTAAGTCGAAAATATACATAATGTTGTAGCGAGCGCGATAACTTTTTCAAAAATGCATATTTCTAAACCAAACTTTCATTAAATGTACATCACATTGTGTTCTATCGATTGAATGTAAGAAATTCCCAGTCAGATTCTTCGTTTGGGCTCCAGATTCGACCTTATCGAGATACAGATAGCCATTTTGGACCAAAATCGCGGAAAAAACTAAGTCGAAAATATACATAATGCCGTAGCGAGCGCGATAACTTTTTTAAAAATGCATATTTCTAAACCAAACTTTCATCAAATGTACATCACATTGTGTTCTATCGATTGAATGTAAGAAATTCCCTGTCAGATTCTTGGTTTGGGCTCCAGATTCGACCTTATCGAGATACAGATAGCCATTTTGGACCAAAATCGCGGAAAAAGACTAAGTCGAAAATATACATAATGTTGTAGCGAGCGCGATAACTTTTTCAAAAATGCATATTTCTAAACCAAACTTTCATTAAATGTACATCACATTGTGTTCTATCGATTGAATGTAAGAAATTCCCAGTCAGATTCTTCGTTTGGGCTCCAGATTCGACCTTATCGAGATACAGATAGCCATTTTGGACCAAAATCGCGGAAAAAGACTAAGTCGAAAATATACATAATGTTGTAGCGAGCGCGATAACTTTTTTAAAAATGCATATTTCTAAACCAAACTTTCATCAAATGTACATCATATTGTGTTCTATCGATTGAATGTAAGAAATTTCCTGTCAGATTCTTCGTTTGGGCTCCAGATTCGACCTTATCGAGATACAGATAGCCATTTTGGACCAAAATCGCGGAAAAAAACTAAGTCGAAAATATACATAATGTTGTAGCGAGCGCGATAACTTTTTCAAAAATGCATATTTCTAAACCAAACTTTCATCAAATGTACATCACATTGTGTTCTATCGATTGAATGTAAGAAATTCCCTGTCAGATTCTTCGTTTGGGCTCCAGATTCGACCTTATCGAGATACAGATAGCCATTTTGGACCAAAATCGCGGAAAAAGACTAAGTCGAAAATATACATAATGTTGTAGCGAGCGCGATAACTTCTTTAAAAATGCATATTTCTAAACCAAACTTTCATCAAATGTACATCACATTGTGTTCTATCGATTGAATGTAAGAAATTTCCTGTCAGATTCTTGGTTTGGGCTCCAGATTCGACCTTATCGAGATACAGATAGCCATTTTGGACCAAAATCGCGGAAAAAGACTAAGTCGAAAATATACATAATGTTGTAGCGAGCGCGATAACTTCTTTAAAAATGCATATTTCTAAACCAAACTTTCATCAAATGTACATCACATTGTGTTCTATCGATTGAATGTAAGAAATTTCCTGTCAGATTCTTGGTTTGGGCTCCAGATTCGACCTTATCGAGATACAGATAGCCATTTTGGACCAAAATCGCGGAAAAAGACTAAGTCGAAAATATACATAATGTTGTAGCGAGCGCGATAACTTCTTTAAAAATGCATATTTCTAAACCAAACTTTCATCAAATGTACATCACATTGTGTTCTATCGATTAAATGTACGAAATTCCCTGTCAGATTCTTCGTTTGGGCTCCAGATTCGACCTTATCGAGATACAGATAGCCATTTTGGACCCAAAATCGCGGGAAAAAACTAAGTCGAAAATATACATAATGTTGTAGCGAGCGCGATAACTTTTTCAAAAATGCATATTTCTAAACTAAACTTTCATCAAATGTACATCACATTGTGTTCTATCGATTGAATGTAAGAAATTCCCTGTCAGATTCTTCGTTTGGGCTCCAGATTCGACCTTATCGAGATACAGATAGCCATTTTGGACCAAAATCGCGGAAAAAGACTAAGTCGAAAATATACATAATGTTGTAGCGAGCGCGATAACTTTTTCAAAAATGCATATTTCTAAACCAAACTTTCATCAAATGTACATCACATTGTGTTCTATCGATTGAATGTAAGAAATTCCCTGTCAGATTCTTCGTTTGGGCTCCAGATTCGACCTTATCGAGATACAGATAGCCATTTTGGACCAAAATCGCGGAAAAAGACTAAGTCGAAAATATACATAATGTTGTAGCGAGCGCGATAACTTTTTCAAAAATGCATATTTCTAAACCAAACTTTCATTAAATGTACATCACATTGTGTTCTATCGATTGAATGTAAGAAATTCCCAGTCAGATTCTTCGTTTGGGCTCCAGATTCGACCTTATCGAGATACAGATAGCCATTTTGGACCAAAATCGCGGAAAAAACTAAGTCGAAAATATACATAATGTTGTAGCGAGCGCGATAACTTTTTTAAAAATGCATATTTCTAAACCAAACTTTCATCAAATGTACATCACATTGTGTTCTATCGATTGAATGTAAGAAATTCCCTGTCAGATTCTTGGTTTGGGCTCCAGATTCGACCTTATCGAGATACAGATAGCCATTTTGGACCAAAATCGCGGAAAAAGACTAAGTCGAAAATATACATAATGTTGTAGCGAGCGCGATAACTTTTTCAAAAATGCATATTTCTAAACCAAACTTTCATTAAATGTACATCACATTGTGTTCTATCGATTGAATGTAAGAAATTCCCAGTCAGATTCTTCGTTTGGGCTCCAGATTCGACCTTATCGAGATACAGATAGCCATTTTGGACCAAAATCGCGGAAAAAGACTAAGTCGAAAATATACATAATGTTGTAGCGAGCGCGATAACTTTTTTTAAAATGCATATTTCTAAACCAAACTTTCATCAAATGTACATCATATTGTGTTCTATCGATTGAATGTAAGAAATTTCCTGTCAGATTCTTCGTTTGGGCTCCAGATTCGACCTTATCGAGATACAGATAGCCATTTTGGACCAAAATCGCGGAAAAAAACTAAGTCGAAAATATACATAATGTTGTAGCGAGCGCGATAACTTTTTCAAAAATGCATATTTCTAAACCAAACTTTCATCAAATGTACATCACATTGTGTTCTATCGATTGAATGTAAGAAATTCCCTGTCAGATTCTTCGTTTGGGCTCCAGATTCGACCTTATCGAGATACAGATAGCCATTTTGGACCAAAATCGCGGAAAAAGACTAAGTCGAAAATATACATAATGTTGTAGCGAGCGCGATAACTTCTTTAAAAATGCATATTTCTAAACCAAACTTTCATCAAATGTACATCACATTGTGTTCTATCGATTGAATGTACGAAATTCCCTGTCAGATTCTTCGTTTGGGCTCCAGATTCGACCTTATCGAGATACAGATAGCCATTTTGGACCAAAATCGCGGGAAAAAACTAAGTCGAAAATATACATAATGTTGTAGCGAGCGCGATAACTTTTTCAAAAATGCATATTTCTAAACTAAACTTTCATCAAATGTACATCACATTGTGTTCTATCGATTGAATGTAAGAAATTCCCTGTCAGATTCTTCGTTTGGGCTCCAGATTCGACCTTATCGAGATACAGATAGCCATTTTGGACCAAAATCGCGGAAAAAGACTAAGTCGAAAATATACATAATGTTGTAGCGAGCGCGATAACTTTTTCAAAAATGCATATTTCTAAACCAAACTTTCATCAAATGTACATCACATTGTGTTCTATCGATTGAATGTAAGAAATTCCCTGTCAGATTCTTCGTTTGGGCTCCAGATTCGACCTTATCGAGATACAGATAGCCATTTTGGACCAAAATCGCGGAAAAAGACTAAGTCGAAAATATACATAATGTTGTAGCGAGCGCGATAACTTTTTCAAAAATGCATATTTCTAAACCAAACTTTCATTAAATGTACATCACATTGTGTTCTATCGATTGAATGTAAGAAATTCCCAGTCAGATTCTTCGTTTGGGCTCCAGATTCGACCTTATCGAGATACAGATAGCCATTTTGCGGAAAAAACTAAGTCGAAAATATACATAATGTTGTAGCGAGCGCGATAACTTTTTCAAAAATGCATATTTCTAAACTAAACTTTCATCAAATGTACATCACATTGTGTTCTATCGATTGAATGTAAGAAATTCCCTGTCAGATTCTTCGTTTGGGCTCCAGATTCGACCTTATCGAGATACAGATAGCCATTTTGGACCAAAATCGCGGAAAAAGACTAAGTCGAAAATATACATAATGTTGTAGCGAGCGCGATAACTTTTTTAAAAATGCATATTTCTAAACCAAACTTTCATCAAATGTACATCACATTGTGTTCTATCGATTGAATGTAAGAAATTCCCTGTCAGATTCTTCGTTTGGGCTCCAGATTCGACCTTATCGAGATACAGATAGCCATTTTGGACCAAAATCGCGGAAAAAGACTAAGTCGAAAATATACATAATGTTGTAGCGAGCGCGATAACTTTTTCAAAAATGCATATTTCTAAACCAAACTTTCATTAAATGTACATCACATTGTGTTCTATCGATTGAATGTAAGAAATTCCCAGTCAGATTCTTCGTTTGGGCTCCAGATTCGACCTTATCGAGATACAGATAGCCATTTTGGACCAAAATCGCGGAAAAAACTAAGTCGAAAATATACATAATGTTGTAGCGAGCGCGATAACTTTTTTAAAAATGCATATTTCTAAACCAAACTTTCATCAAATGTACATCACATTGTGTTCTATCGATTGAATGTAAGAAATTCCCTGTCAGATTCTTGGTTTGGGCTCCAGATTCGACCTTATCGAGATACAGATAGCCATTTTGGACCAAAATCGCGGAAAAAGACTAAGTCGAAAATATACATAATGTTGTAGCGAGCGCGATAACTTTTTCAAAAATGCATATTTCTAAACCAAACTTTCATTAAATGTACATCACATTGTGTTCTATCGATTGAATGTAAGAAATTCCCAGTCAGATTCTTCGTTTGGGCTCCAGATTCGACCTTATCGAGATACAGATAGCCATTTTGGACCAAAATCGCGGAAAAAGACTAAGTCGAAAATATACATAATGTTGTAGCGAGCGCGATAACTTTTTTAAAAATGCATATTTCTAAACCAAACTTTCATCAAATGTACATCATATTGTGTTCTATCGATTGAATGTAAGAAATTTCCTGTCAGATTCTTCGTTTGGGCTCCAGATTCGACCTTATCGAGATACAGATAGCCATTTTGGACCAAAATCGCGGAAAAAAACTAAGTCGAAAATATACATAATGTTGTAGCGAGCGCGATAACTTTTTCAAAAATGCATATTTCTAAACCAAACTTTCATCAAATGTACATCACATTGTGTTCTATCGATTGAATGTAAGAAATTCCCTGTCAGATTCTTCGTTTGGGCTCCAGATTCGACCTTATCGAGATACAGATAGCCATTTTGGACCAAAATCGCGGAAAAAGACTAAGTCGAAAATATACATAATGTTGTAGCGAGCGCGATAACTTCTTTAAAAATGCATATTTCTAAACCAAACTTTCATCAAATGTACATCACATTGTGTTCTATCGATTGAATGTACGAAATTCCCTGTCAGATTCTTCGTTTGGGCTCCAGATTCGACCTTATCGAGATACAGATAGCCATTTTGGACCAAAATCGCGGAAAAAGACTAAGTCGAAAATATACATAATGTTGTAGCGAGCGCGATAACTTTTTCAAAAATGCATATTTCTAAACCAAACTTTCATTAAATGTACATCACATTGTGTTCTATCGATTGAATGTAAGAAATTCCCAGTCAGATTCTTCGTTTGGGCTCCAGATTCGACCTTATCGAGATACAGATAGCCATTTTGGACCAAAATCGCGGAAAAAACTAAGTCGAAAATATACATAATGTTGTAGCGAGCGCGATAACTTTTTCAAAAATGCATATTTCTAAACCAAACTTTCATCAAATGTACATCACATTGTGTTCTATCGATTGAATGTAAGAAATTCCCTGTCAGATTCTTCGTTTGGGCTCCAGATTCGACCTTATCGAGATACAGATAGCCATTTTGGACCAAAATCGCGGAAAAAGACTAAGTCGAAAATATACATAATGTTGTAGCGAGCGCGATAACTTCTTTAAAAATGCATATTTCTAAACCAAACTTTCATCAAATGTACATCACATTGTGTTCTATCGATTGAATGTACGAAATTCCCTGTCAGATTCTTCGTTTGGGCTCCAGATTCGACCTTATCGAGATACAGATAGCCATTTTGGACCAAAATCGCGGAAAAAGACTAAGTCGAAAATATACATAATGTTGTAGCGAGCGCGATAACTTTTTCAAAAATGCATATTTCTAAACCAAACTTTCATTAAATGTACATCACATTGTGTTCTATCGATTGAATGTAAGAAATTCCCAGTCAGATTCTTCGTTTGGGCTCCAGATTCGACCTTATCGAGATACAGATAGCCATTTTGGACCAAAATCGCGGAAAAAACTAAGTCGAAAATATACATAATGTTGTAGCGAGCGCGATAACTTTTTTAAAAATGCATATTTCTAAACCAAACTTTCATCAAATGTACATCACATTGTGTTCTATCGATTGAATGTAAGAAATTCCCTGTCAGATTCTTGATTTGGGCTCCAGATTCGACCTTATCGAGATACAGATAGCCATTTTGGACCAAAATCGCGGAAAAAGACTAAGTCGAAAATATACATAATGTTGTAGCGAGCGCGATAACTTTTTCAAAAATGCATATTTCTAAACCAAACTTTCATTAAATGTACATCACATTGTGTTCTATCGATTGAATGTAAGAAATTCCCAGTCAGATTCTTCGTTTGGGCTCCAGATTCGACCTTATCGAGATACAGATAGCCATTTTGGACCAAAATCGCGGAAAAAGACTAAGTCGAAAATATACATAATGTTGTAGCGAGCGCGATAACTTTTTTAAAAATGCATATTTCTAAACCAAACTTTCATCAAATGTACATCATATTGTGTTCTATCGATTGAATGTAAGAAATTTCCTGTCAGATTCTTCGTTTGGGCTCCAGATTCGACCTTATCGAGATACAGATAGCCATTTTGGACCAAAATCGCGGAAAAAAACTAAGTCGAAAATATACATAATGTTGTAGCGAGCGCGATAACTTTTTCAAAAATGCATATTTCTAAACCAAACTTTCATCAAATGTACATCACATTGTGTTCTATCGATTGAATGTAAGAAATTCCCTGTCAGATTCTTCGTTTGGGCTCCAGATTCGACCTTATCGAGATACAGATAGCCATTTTGGACCAAAATCGCGGAAAAAGACTAAGTCGAAAATATACATAATGTTGTAGCGAGCGCGATAACTTCTTTAAAAATGCATATTTCTAAACCAAACTTTCATCAAATGTACATCACATTGTGTTCTATCGATTGAATGTAAGAAATTTCCTGTCAGATTCTTGGTTTGGGCTCCAGATTCGACCTTATCGAGATACAGATAGCCATTTTGGACCAAAATCGCGGAAAAAGACTAAGTCGAAAATATACATAATGTTGTAGCGAGCGCGATAACTTCTTTAAAAATGCATATTTCTAAACCAAACTTTCATCAAATGTACATCACATTGTGTTCTATCGATTGAATGTACGAAATTCCCTGTCAGATTCTTCGTTTGGGCTCCAGATTCGACCTTATCGAGATACAGATAGCCATTTTGGACCCAAAATCGCGGGGAAAAACTAAGTCGAAAATATACATAATGTTGTAGCGAGCGCGATAACTTTTTCAAAAATGCATATTTCTAAACCAAACTTTCATCAAATGTACATCACATTGTGTTCTATCGATTGAATGTAAGAAATTCCCTGTCAGATTCTTCGTTTGGGCTCCAGATTCGACCTTATCGAGATACAGATAGCCATTTTGGACCAAAATCGCGGAAAAAGACTAAGTCGAAAATATACATAATGTTGTAGCGAGCGCGATAACTTTTTCAAAAATGCATATTTCTAAACCAAACTTTCATCAAATGTACATCACATTGTGTTCTATCGATTGAATGTAAGAAATTCCCAGTCAGATTCTTTGTTTGGGCTCCAGATTCGACCTTATCGAGATACAGATAGCCATTTTGGACCAAAATCGCGGAAAAAGACTAAGTCGAAAATATACATAATGTTGTAGCGAGCGCGATAACTTTTTCAAAAATGCATATTTCTAAACCAAACTTTCATTAAATGTACATCACATTGTGTTCTATCGATTGAATGTAAGAAATTCCCAGTCAGATTCTTCGTTTGGGCTCCAGATTCGACCTTATCGAGATACAGATAGCCATTTTGGACCAAAATCGCGGAAAAAGACTAAGTCGAAAATATACATAATGTTGTAGCGAGCGCGATAACTTCTTTAAAAATGCATATTTCTAAACCAAACTTTCATTAAATGTACATCACATTGTGTTCTATCGATTGAATGTAAGAAAATCTCTGTCAGATTCTTCGTTTGGGCTCCAGATTCGACCTTATCGAGATACAAATAGCCATTTTGGACCAAAATCGCGGAAAAAGACTAAGTCGAAAATATACATAATGTTGTAGCGAGCGCGATAACTTTTTTAAAAATGCATATTTCTAAACCAAACTTTCATCAAATGTACATCATATTGTGTTCTATCGATTGAATGTAAGAAATTTCCTGTCAGATTCTTCGTTTGGGCTCCAGATTCGACCTTATCGAGATACAGATAGCCATTTTGGACCAAAATCGCGGAAAAAAACTAAGTCGAAAATATACATAATGTTGTAGCGAGCGCGATAACTTTTTCAAAAATGCATATTTCTAAACCAAACTTTCATCAAATGTACATCACATTGTGTTCTATCGATTGAATGTAAGAAATTCCCTGTCAGATTCTTCGTTTGGGCTCCAGATTCGACCTTATCGAGATACAGATAGCCATTTTGGACCAAAATCGCGGAAAAAGACTAAGTCGAAAATATACATAATGTTGTAGCGAGCGCGATAACTTTTTCAAAAATGCATATTTCTAAACCAAACTTTCATCAAATGTACATCACATTGTGTTCTATCGATTGAATGTAAGAAATTCCCTGTCAGATTCTTCGTTTGGGCTCCAGATTCGACCTTATCGAGATACAGATAGCCATTTTGGACCAAAATCGCGGAAAAAGACTAAGTCGAAAATATACATAATGTTGTAGCGAGCGCGATAACTTTTTCAAAAATGCATATTTCTAAACCAAACTTTCATCAAATGTACATCACATTGTGTTCTATCGATTGAATGTAAGAAATTCCCTGTCAGATTCTTCGTTTGGGCTCCAGATTCGACCTTATCGAGATACAGATAGCCATTTTGGACCAAAATCGCGGAAAAAGACTAAGTCGAAAATATACATAATGTTGTAGCGAGCGCGATAACTTTTTTAAAAATGCATATTTCTAAACCAAACTTTCATCAAATGTACATCACATTGAGTTCTATCGATTGAATGTAAGAAAATCTCTGTCAGAGTCTTCGTTTGGGCTCCAGATTCGACCTTATCGAGATACAGATAGCCATTTTGGACCAAAATCGCGGAAAAAGACTAAGTCGAAAATATACATAATGTTGTAGCGAGCGCGATAACTTTTTCAAAAATGCATATTTCTAAACCAAACTTTCATTAAATGTACATCACATTGTGTTCTATCGATTGAATGTAAGAAATTCCCAGTCAGATTCTTCGTTTGGGCTCCAGATTCGACCTTATCGAGATACAGATAGCCATTTTGGACCAAAATCGCGGAAAAAAACTAAGTCGAAAATATACATAATGTTGTAGCGAGCGCGATAACTTTTTCAAAAATGCATATTTCTAAACCAAACTTTCATTAAATGTACATCACATTGTGTTCTATCGATTGAATGTAAGAAATTCCCTGTCAGATTCTTCGTTTGGGCTCCAGATTCGACCTTATCGAGATACAGATAGCCATTTTGGACCAAAATCGCGGAAAAAGACTAAGTCGAAAATATACATAATGTTGTAGCGAGCGCGATAACTTTTTTAAAAATGCATATTTCTAAACCAAACTTTCATCAAATGTACATCACATTGAGTTCTATCGATTGAATGTAAGAAAATCTCTGTCAGAGTCTTCGTTTGGGCTCCAGATTCGACCTTATCGAGATACAGATAGCCATTTTGGACCAAAATCGCGGAAAAAGACTAAGTCGAAAATATACATAATGTTGTAGCGAGCGCGATAACTTTTTCAAAAATGCATATTTCTAAACCAAACTTTCATTAAATGTACATCACATTGTGTTCTATCGATTGAATGTAAGAAATTCCCAGTCAGATTCTTCGTTTGGGCTCCAGATTCGACCTTATCGAGATACAGATAGCCATTTTGGACCAAAATCGCGGAAAAAAACTAAGTCGAAAATATACATAATGTTGTAGCGAGCGCGATAACTTTTTTAAAAATGCATATTTCTAAACCAAACTTTCATCAAATGTACATCACATTGTGTTCTATCGATTGAATGTAAGAAATTCCCTGTCAGATTCTTGGTTTGGGCTCCAGATTCGACCTTATCGAGATACAGATAGCCATTTTGGACCAAAATCGCGGAAAAAGACTAAGTCGAAAATATACATAATGTTGTAGCGAGCGCGATAACTTTTTCAAAAATGCATATTTCTAAACCAAACTTTCATTAAATGTACATCACATTGTGTTCTATCGATTGAATGTAAGAAATTCCCAGTCAGATTCTTCGTTTGGGCTCCAGATTCGACCTTATCGAGATACAGATAGCCATTTTGGACCAAAATCGCGGAAAAAGACTAAGTCGAAAATATACATAATGTTGTAGCGAGCGCGATAACTTTTTTAAAAATGCATATTTCTAAACCAAACTTTCATCAAATGTACATCATATTGTGTTCTATCGATTGAATGTAAGAAATTTCCTGTCAGATTCTTCGTTTGGGCTCCAGATTCGACCTTATCGAGATACAGATAGCCATTTTGGACCAAAATCGCGGAAAAAAACTAAGTCGAAAATATACATAATGTTGTAGCGAGCGCGATAACTTTTTCAAAAATGCATATTTCTAAACCAAACTTTCATCAAATGTACATCACATTGTGTTCTATCGATTGAATGTAAGAAATTCCCTGTCAGATTCTTCGTTTGGGCTCCAGATTCGACCTTATCGAGATACAGATAGCCATTTTGGACCAAAATCGCGGAAAAAGACTAAGTCGAAAATATACATAATGTTGTAGCGAGCGCGATAACTTCTTTAAAAATGCATATTTCTAAACCAAACTTTCATCAAATGTACATCACATTGTGTTCTATCGATTGAATGTAAGAAATTTCCTGTCAGATTCTTGGTTTGGGCTCCAGATTCGACCTTATCGAGATACAGATAGCCATTTTGGACCAAAATCGCGGAAAAAGACTAAGTCGAAAATATACATAATGTTGTAGCGAGCGCGATAACTTCTTTAAAAATGCATATTTCTAAACCAAACTTTCATCAAATGTACATCACATTGTGTTCTATCGATTGAATGTACGAAATTCCCTGTCAGATTCTTCGTTTGGGCTCCAGATTCGACCTTATCGAGATACAGATAGCCATTTTGGACCCAAAATCGCGGGAAAAAACTAAGTCGAAAATATACATAATGTTGTAGCGAGCGCGATAACTTTTTCAAAAATGCATATTTCTAAACCAAACTTTCATCAAATGTACATCACATTGTGTTCTATCGATTGAATGTAAGAAATTCCCTGTCAGATTCTTCGTTTGGGCTCCAGATTCGACCTTATCGAGATACAGATAGCCATTTTGGACCAAAATCGCGGAAAAAGACTAAGTCGAAAATATACATAATGTTGTAGCGAGCGCGATAACTTTTTCAAAAATGCATATTTCTAAACCAAACTTTCATCAAATGTACATCACATTGTGTTCTATCGATTGAATGTAAGAAATTCCCTGTCAGATTCTTCGTTTGGGCTCCAGATTCGACCTTATCGAGATACAGATAGCCATTTTGGACCAAAATCGCGGAAAAAGACTAAGTCGAAAATATACATAATGTTGTAGCGAGCGCGATAACTTTTTCAAAAATGCATATTTCTAAACCAAACTTTCATTAAATGTACATCACATTGTGTTCTATCGATTGAATGTAAGAAATTCCCAGTCAGATTCTTCGTTTGGGCTCCAGATTCGACCTTATCGAGATACAGATAGCCATTTTGGACCAAAATCGCGGAAAAAGACTAAGTCGAAAATATACATAATGTTGTAGCGAGCGCGATAACTTCTTTGAAAATGCATATTTCTAAACCAAACTTTCATCAAATGTACATCACATTGTGTTCTATCGATTGAATGTACGAAATTCCCAGTCAGATTCTTCGTTTGGGCTCCAGATTCGACCTTATCGAGATACAGATAGCCATTTTGGACCAAAATCGCGGAAAAAGACTAAGTCGAAAATATACATAATGTTGTAGCGAGCGCGATAACTTCTTTAAAAATGCATATTTCTAAACCAAACTTTCATCAAATGTACATCACATTGTGTTCTATCGATTGAATGTACGAAATTCCCTGTCAGATTCTTCGTTTGGGCTCCAGATTCGACCTTATCGAGATACAGATAGCCATTTTGGACCCAAAATCGCGGGAAAAAACTAAGTCGAAAATATACATAATGTTGTAGCGAGCGCGATAACTTTTTCAAAAATGCATATTTCTAAACCAAACTTTCATCAAATGTACATCACATTGTGTTCTATCGATTGAATGTAAGAAATTCCCTGTCAGATTCTTCGTTTGGGCTCCAGATTCGACCTTATCGAGATACAGATAGCCATTTTGGACCAAAATCGCGGAAAAAGACTAAGTCGAAAATATACATAATGTTGTAGCGAGCGCGATAACTTTTTCAAAAATGCATATTTCTAAACCAAACTTTCATCAAATGTACATCACATTGTGTTCTATCGATTGAATGTAAGAAATTCCCTGTCAGATTCTTCGTTTGGGCTCCAGATTCGACCTTATCGAGATACAGATAGCCATTTTGGACCAAAATCGCGGAAAAAGACTAAGTCGAAAATATACATAATGTTGTAGCGAGCGCGATAACTTTTTCAAAAATGCATATTTCTAAACCAAACTTTCATTAAATGTACATCACATTGTGTTCTATCGATTGAATGTAAGAAATTCCCAGTCAGATTCTTCGTTTGGGCTCCAGATTCGACCTTATCGAGATACAGATAGCCATTTTGGACCAAAATCGCGGAAAAAGACTAAGTCGAAAATATACATAATGTTGTAGCGAGCGCGATAACTTCTTTGAAAATGCATATTTCTAAACCAAACTTTCATTAAATGTACATCACATTGTGTTCTATCGATTGAATGTAAGAAAATCTCTGTCAGATTCTTCGTTTGGGCTCCAGATTCGACCTTATCGAGATACAAATAGCCATTTTGGACCAAAATCGCGGAAAAAGACTAAGTCTAAAATATACATAATGTTGTAGCGAGCGCGATAACTTTTTTAAAAATGCATATTTCTAAACCAAACTTTCATCAAATGTACATCATATTGTGTTCTATCGATTGAATGTAAGAAATTTCCTGTCAGATTCTTCGTTTGGGCTCCAGATTCGACCTTATCGAGATACAGATAGCCATTTTGGACCAAAATCGCGGAAAAAAACTAAGTCGAAAATATACATAATGTTGTAGCGAGCGCGATAACTTTTTCAAAAATGCATATTTCTAAACCAAACTTTCATCAAATGTACATCACATTGTGTTCTATCGATTGAATGTAAGAAATTCCCTGTCAGATTCTTCGTTTGGGCTCCAGATTCGACCTTATCGAGATACAGATAGCCATTTTGGACCAAAATCGCGGAAAAAGACTAAGTCGAAAATATACATAATGTTGTAGCGAGCGCGATAACTTTTTCAAAAATGCATATTTCTAAACCAAACTTTCATCAAATGTACATCACATTGTGTTCTATCGATTGAATGTAAGAAATTCCCTGTCAGATTCTTCGTTTGGGCTCCAGATTCGACCTTATCGAGATACAGATAGCCATTTTGGACCAAAATCGCGGAAAAAGACTAAGTCGAAAATATACATAATGTTGTAGCGAGCGCGATAACTTTTTCAAAAATGCATATTTCTAAACCAAACTTTCATCAAATGTACATCACATTGTGTTCTATCGATTGAATGTAAGAAATTCCCTGTCAGATTCTTCGTTTGGGCTCCAGATTCGACCTTATCGAGATACAGATAGCCATTTTGGACCAAAATCGCGGAAAAAGACTAAGTCGAAAATATACATAATGTTGTAGCGAGCGCGATAACTTTTTCAAAAATGCATATTTCTAAACCAAACTTTCATTAAATGTACATCACATTGTGTTCTATCGATTGAATGTAAGAAATTCCCTGTCAGATTCTTCGTTTGGGCTCCAGATTCGACCTTATCGAGATACAGATAGCCATTTTGGACCAAAATCGCGGAAAAAGACTAAGTCGAAAATATACATAATGTTGTAGCGAGCGCGATAACTTTTTTTAAAATGCATATTTCTAAACCAAACTTTCATCAAATGTACATCACATTGAGTTCTATCGATTGAATGTAAGAAAATCTCTGTCAGAGTCTTCGTTTGGGCTCCAGATTCGACCTTATCGAGATACAGATAGCCATTTTGGACCAAAATCGCGGAAAAAGACTAAGTCGAAAATATACATAATGTTGTAGCGAGCGCGATAACTTTTTTAAAAATGCATATTTCTAAACCAAACTTTCATCAAATGTACATCACATTGTGTTCTATCGATTGAATGTAAGAAATTCCCTGTCAGATTCTTCGTTTGGGCTCCAGATTCGACCTTATCGAGATACAGATAGCCATTTTGGACCCAAAATCGCGGGAAAAAACTAAGTCGAAAATATACATAATGTTGTAGCGAGCGCGATAACTTCTTTAAAAATGCATATTTCTAAACCAAACTTTCATCAAATGTACATCACATTGTGTTCTATCGATTGAATGTAAGAAATTTCCTGTCAGATTCTTGGTTTGGGCTCCAGATTCGACCTTATCGAGATACAGATAGCCATTTTGGACCAAAATCGCGGAAAAAGACTAAGTCGAAAATATACATAATGTTGTAGCGAGCGCAATAACTTTTTCAAAAATGCATATTTCTAAACCAAACTTTCATCAAATGTACATCACATTGTGTTCTATCGATTGAATGTAAGAAATTCCCTGTCAGATTCTTCGTTTGGGCTCCAGATTCGACCTTATCGAGATACAGATAGCCATTTTGGACCAAACTCGCGGAAAAAGACTAAGTCGAAAATATACATAATGTTGTAGCGAGCGCGATAACTTTTTCAAAAATGCATATTTCTAAACCAAACTTTCATCAAATGTACATCACATTGTGTTCTATCGATTGAATGTAAGAAATTCCCTGTCAGATTCTTCGTTTGGGCTCCAGATTCGACCTTATCGAGATACAGATAGCCATTTTGGACCAAAATCGCGGAAAAAGACTAAGTCGAAAATATACATAATGTTGTAGCGAGCGCGATAACTTCTTTAAAAATGCATATTTCTAAACCAAACTTTCATCAAATGTACATCACATTGTGTTCTATCGATTGAATGTAAGAAATTTCCTGTCAGATTCTTGGTTTGGGCTCCAGATTCGACCTTATCGAGATACAGATAGCCATTTTGGACCAAAATCGCGGAAAAAGACTAAGTCGAAAATATACATAATGTTGTAGCGAGCGCGATAACTTCTTTAAAAATGCATATTTCTAAACCAAACTTTCATCAAATGTACATCACATTGTGTTCTATCGATTGAATGTACGAAATTCCCTGTCAGATTCTTCGTTTGGGCTCCAGATTCGACCTTATCGAGATACAGATAGCCATTTTGGACCCAAAATCGCGGGAAAAAACTAAGTCGAAAATATACATAATGTTGTAGCGAGCGCGATAACTTTTTCAAAAATGCATATTTCTAAACTAAACTTTCATCAAATGTACATCACATTGTGTTCTATCGATTGAATGTAAGAAATTCCCTGTCAGATTCTTCGTTTGGGCTCCAGATTCGACCTTATCGAGATACAGATAGCCATTTTGGACCAAAATCGCGGAAAAAGACTAAGTCGAAAATATACATAATGTTGTAGCGAGCGCGATAACTTCTTTAAAAATGCATATTTCTAAACCAAACTTTCATCAAATGTACATCACATTGTGTTCTATCGATTGAATGTAAGAAATTTCCTGTCAGATTCTTGGTTTGGGCTCCAGATTCGACCTTATCGAGATACAGATAGCCATTTTGGACCAAAATCGCGGAAAAAGACTAAGTCGAAAATATACATAATGTTGTAGCGAGCGCGATAACTTCTTTAAAAATGCATATTTCTAAACCAAACTTTCATCAAATGTACATCACATTGTGTTCTATCGATTGAATGTACGAAATTCCCTGTCAGATTCTTCGTTTGGGCTCCAGATTCGACCTTATCGAGATACAGATAGCCATTTTGGACCCAAAATCGCGGGAAAAAACTAAGTCGAAAATATACATAATGTTGTAGCGAGCGCGATAACTTTTTCAAAAATGCATATTTCTAAACTAAACTTTCATCAAATGTACATCACATTGTGTTCTATCGATTGAATGTAAGAAATTCCCTGTCAGATTCTTCGTTTGGGCTCCAGATTCGACCTTATCGAGATACAGATAGCCATTTTGGACCAAAATCGCGGAAAAAGACTAAGTCGAAAATATACATAATGTTGTAGCGAGCGCGATAACTTTTTCAAAAATGCATATTTCTAAACCAAACTTTCATCAAATGTACATCACATTGTGTTCTATCGATTGAATGTAAGAAATTCCCTGTCAGATTCTTCGTTTGGGCTCCAGATTCGACCTTATCGAGATACAGATAGCCATTTTGGACCCAAAATCGCGGAAAAAGACTAAGTCGAAAATATACATAATGTTGTAGCGAGCGCGATAACTTTTTCAAAAATGCATATTTCTAAACCAAACTTTCATTAAATGTACATCACATTGTGTTCTATCGATTGAATGTAAGAAATTCCCAGTCAGATTCTTCGTTTGGGCTCCAGATTCGACCTTATCGAGATACAGATAGCCATTTTGGACCAAAATCGCGGGAAAAAACTAAGTCGAAAATATACATAATGTTGTAGCGAGCGCGATAACTTTTTTAAAAATGCATATTTCTAAACCAAACTTTCATCAAATGTACATCACATTGTGTTCTATCGATTGAATGTAAGAAATTCCCTGTCAGATTCTTGGTTTGGGCTCCAGATTCGACCTTATCGAGATACAGATAGCCATTTTGGACCAAAATCGCGGAAAAAGACTAAGTCGAAAATATACATAATGTTGTAGCGAGCGCGATAACTTTTTCAAAAATGCATATTTCTAAACCAAACTTTCATTAAATGTACATCACATTGTGTTCTATCGATTGAATGTAAGAAATTCCCAGTCAGATTCTTCGTTTGGGCTCCAGATTCGACCTTATCGAGATACAGATAGCCATTTTGGACCAAAATCGCGGAAAAAGACTAAGTCGAAAATATACATAATGTTGTAGCGAGCGCGATAACTTCTTTAAAAATGCATATTTCTAAACCAAACTTTCATCAAATGTACATCACATTGTGTTCTATCGATTGAATGTAAGAAAATCTCTGTCAGAGTCTTCGTTAGGGCTCCAGATTCGACCTTATCGAGATACAGATAGCCATTTTGGACCAAAATCGCGGAAAAAGACTAAGTCGAAAATATACATAATGTTGTAGCGAGCGCGATAACTTTTTTAAAAATGCATATTTCTAAACCAAACTTTCATCAAATGTACATCACATTGTGTTCTATCGATTGAATGTAAGAAAATCTCTGTCAGAGTCTTCGTTTGGGCTCCAGATTCGACCTTATCGAGATACAGATAGCCATTTTGGACCAAAATCGCGGAAAAAGACTAAGTCGAAAATATACATAATGTTGTAGCGAGCGCGATAACTTTTTCAAAAATGCATATTTCTAAACCAAACTTTCATCAAATGTACATCACATTGTGTTCTATCGATTGAATGTAAGAAATTTCCTGTCAGATTCTTCGTTTGGGCTCCAGATTCGACCTTATCGAGATACAGATAGCTATTTTGGACCAAAATCGCGGAAAAAGACTAAGTCGAAAATATACATAATGTTGTAGCGAGCGCGATAACTTTTTTAAAAATGCATATTTCTAAACCAAACTTTCATCAAATGTACATCACATTGTGTTCTATCGATTGAATGTAAGAAATTCCCTGTCAGATTCTTCGTTTGGGCTCCAGATTCGACCTTATCGAGATACAGATAGCCATTTTGGACCAAAATCGCGGAAAAAGACTAAGTCGAAAATATACATAATGTTGTAGCGAGCGCGATAACTTCTTTAAAAATGCATATTTCTAAACCAAACTTTCATCAAATGTACATCACATTGTGTTCTATCGATTGAATGTAAGAAAATCTCTGTCAGAGTCTTCGTTAGGGCTCCAGATTCGACCTTATCGAGATACAGATAGCCATTTTGGACCAAAATCGCGGAAAAAGACTAAGTCGAAAATATACATAATGTTGTAGCGAGCGCGATAACTTTTTCAAAAATGCATATTTCTAAACCAAACTTTCATCAAATGTACATCACATTGTGTTCTATCGATTGAATGTAAGAAATTCCCTGTCAGATTCTTCGTTTGGGCTCCAGATTCGACCTTATCGAGATACAGATAGCCATTTTGGACCAAAATCGCGGAAAAAGACTAAGTCGAAAATATACATAATGTTGTAGCGAGCGCGATAACTTCTTTAAAAATGCATATTTCTAAACCAAACTTTCATCAAATGTACATCACATTGTGTTCTATCGATTGAATGTAAGAAAATCTCTGTCAGAGTCTTCGTTAGGGCTCCAGATTCGACCTTATCGAGATACAGATAGCCATTTTGGACCAAAATCGCGGAAAAAGACTAAGTCGAAAATATACATAATGTTGTAGCGAGCGCGATAACTTTTTTAAAAATGCATATTTCTAAACCAAACTTTCATCAAATGTACATCACATTGTGTTCTATCGATTGAATGTAAGAAAATCTCTGTCAGAGTCTTCGTTTGGGCTCCAGATTCGACCTTATCGAGATACAGATAGCCATTTTGGACCAAAATCGCGGAAAAAGACTAAGTCGAAAATATACATAATGTTGTAGCGAGCGCGATAACTTTTTCAAAAATGCATATTTCTAAACCAAACTTTCATCAAATGTACATCACATTGTGTTCTATCGATTGAATGTAAGAAATTTCCTGTCAGATTCTTCGTTTGGGCTCCAGATTCGACCTTATCGAGATACAGATAGCCATTTTGGACCAAAATCGCGGAAAAAGACTAAGTCGAAAATATACATAATGTTGTAGCGAGCGCGATAACTTTTCTAAAAATGCATATTTCTAAACCAAACTTTCATCAAATGTACATCACATTGTGTTCTATCGATTGAATGTAAGAAATTCCCTGTCAGATTCTTCGTTTGGGCTCCAGATTCGACCTTATCGAGATACAGATAGCCATTTTGGACCAAAATCGCGGAAAAAGACTAAGTCGAAAATATACATAATGTTGTAGCGAGCGCGATAACTTCTTTAAAAATGCATATTTCTAAACCAAACTTTCATCAAATGTACATCACATTGTGTTCTATCGATTGAATGTAAGAAATTCCCTGTCAGATTCTTCGTTTGGGCTCCAGATTCGACCTTATCGAGATACAGATAGCCATTTTGGACCAAAATCGCGGAAAAAGACTAAGTCGAAAATATACATAATGTTGTAGCGAGCGCGATAACTTTTTCAAAAATGCATATTTCTAAACCAAACTTTCATCAAATGTACATCACATTGTGTTCTATCGATTGAATGTAAGAAATTCCCTGTCAGATTCTTCGTTTGGGCTTTAGATTCGACCTTATCGAGATACAGATAGCCATTTTGGACCCAAAATCGCGGAAAAAGACTAAGTCGAAAATATACATAATGTTGTAGCGAGCGCGATAACTTTTTCAAAAATGCATATTTCTAAACCAAACTTTCATTAAATGTACATCACATTGTGTTCTATCGATTGAATGTAAGAAATTCCCAGTCAGATTCTTCGTTTGGGCTCCAGATTCGACCTTATCGAGATACAGATAGCCATTTTGGACCAAAATCGCGGAAAAAGACTAAGTCGAAAATATACATAATGTTGTAGCGAGCGCGATAACTTTTTTAAAAATGCATATTTCTAAACCAAACTTTCATCAAATGTACATCACATTGTGTTCTATCGATTGAATGTAAGAAATTCCCTGTCAGATTCTTGGTTTGGGCTCCAGATTCGACCTTATCGAGATACAGATAGCCATTTTGGACCAAAATCGCGGAAAAAGACTAAGTCGAAAATATACATAATGTTGTAGCGAGCGCGATAACTTTTTAAAAAATGCATATTTCTAAACCAAACTTTCATTAAATGTACATCACATTGTGTTCTATCGATTGAATGTAAGAAATTCCCAGTCAGATTCTTCGTTTGGGCTCCAGATTCGACCTTATCGAGATACAGATAGCCATTTTGGACCAAAATCGCGGAAAAAGACTAAGTCGAAAATATACATAATGTTGTAGCGAGCGCGATAACTTCTTTAAAAATGCATATTTCTAAACCAAACTTTCATCAAATGTACATCACATTGTGTTCTATCGATTGAATGTAAGAAATTTCCTGTCAGATTCTTGGTTTGGGCTCCAGATTCGACCTTATCGAGATACAGATAGCCATTTTGGACCAAAATCGCGGAAAAAGACTAAGTCGAAAATATACATAATGTTGTAGCGAGCGCGATAACTTCTTTAAAAATGCATATTTCTAAACCAAACTTTCATCAAATGTACATCACATTGTGTTCTATCGATTGAATGTACGAAATTCCCTGTCAGATTCTTCGTTTGGGCTCCAGATTCGACCTTATCGAGATACAGATAGCCATTTTGGACCCAAAATCGCGGGAAAAAACTAAGTCGAAAATATACATAATGTTGTAGCGAGCGCGATAACTTTTTCAAAAATGCATATTTCTAAACTAAACTTTCATCAAATGTACATCACATTGTGTTCTATCGATTGAATGTAAGAAATTCCCTGTCAGATTCTTCGTTTGGGCTCCAGATTCGACCTTATCGAGATACAGATAGCCATTTTGGACCAAAATCGCGGAAAAAGACTAAGTCGAAAATATACATAATGTTGTAGCGAGCGCGATAACTTCTTTAAAAATGCATATTTCTAAACCAAACTTTCATCAAATGTACATCACATTGTGTTCTATCGATTGAATGTAAGAAATTTCCTGTCAGATTCTTGGTTTGGGCTCCAGATTCGACCTTATCGAGATACAGATAGCCATTTTGGACCAAAATCGCGGAAAAAGACTAAGTCGAAAATATACATAATGTTGTAGCGAGCGCGATAACTTCTTTAAAAATGCATATTTCTAAACCAAACTTTCATCAAATGTACATCACATTGTGTTCTATCGATTGAATGTACGAAATTCCCTGTCAGATTCTTCGTTTGGGCTCCAGATTCGACCTTATCGAGATACAGATAGCCATTTTGGACCCAAAATCGCGGGAAAAAACTAAGTCGAAAATATACATAATGTTGTAGCGAGCGCGATAACTTTTTCAAAAATGCATATTTCTAAACTAAACTTTCATCAAATGTACATCACATTGTGTTCTATCGATTGAATGTAAGAAATTCCCTGTCAGATTCTTCGTTTGGGCTCCAGATTCGACCTTATCGAGATACAGATAGCCATTTTGGACCAAAATCGCGGAAAAAGACTAAGTCGAAAATATACATAATGTTGTAGCGAGCGCGATAACTTTTTCAAAAATGCATATTTCTAAACCAAACTTTCATCAAAATGTACATCACATTGTGTTCTATCGATTGAATGTAAGAAATTCCCTGTCAGATTCTTCGTTTGGGCTCCAGATTCGACCTTATCGAGATACAGATAGCCATTTTGGACCCAAAATCGCGGAAAAAGACTAAGTCGAAAATATACATAATGTTGTAGCGAGCGCGATAACTTTTTCAAAAATGCATATTTCTAAACCAAACTTTCATTAAATGTACATCACATTGTGTTCTATCGATTGAATGTAAGAAATTCCCAGTCAGATTCTTCGTTTGGGCTCCAGATTCGACCTTATCGAGATACAGATAGCCATTTTGGACCAAAATCGCGGAAAAAACTAAGTCGAAAATATACATAATGTTGTAGCGAGCGCGATAACTTTTTTAAAAATGCATATTTCTAAACCAAACTTTCATCAAATGTACATCACATTGTGTTCTATCGATTGAATGTAAGAAATTCCCTGTCAGATTCTTGGTTTGGGCTCCAGATTCGACCTTATCGAGATACAGATAGCCATTTTGGACCAAAATCGCGGAAAAAGACTAAGTCGAAAATATACATAATGTTGTAGCGAGCGCGATAACTTTTTCAAAAATGCATATTTCTAAACCAAACTTTCATTAAATGTACATCACATTGTGTTCTATCGATTGAATGTAAGAAATTCCCAGTCAGATTCTTCGTTTGGGCTCCAGATTCGACCTTATCGAGATACAGATAGCCATTTTGGACCAAAATCGCGGAAAAAGACTAAGTCGAAAATATACATAATGTTGTAGCGAGCGCGATAACTTTTTTAAAAATGCATATTTCTAAACCAAACTTTCATCAAATGTACATCATATTGTGTTCTATCGATTGAATGTAAGAAATTTCCTGTCAGATTCTTCGTTTGGGCTCCAGATTCGACCTTATCGAGATACAGATAGCCATTTTGGACCAAAATCGCGGAAAAAAACTAAGTCGAAAATATACATAATGTTGTAGCGAGCGCGATAACTTTTTCAAAAATGCATATTTCTAAACCAAACTTTCATCAAATGTACATCACATTGTGTTCTATCGATTGAATGTAAGAAATTCCCTGTCAGATTCTTCGTTTGGGCTCCAGATTCGACCTTATCGAGATACAGATAGCCATTTTGGACCAAAATCGCGGAAAAAGACTAAGTCGAAAATATACATAATGTTGTAGCGAGCGCGATAACTTCTTTAAAAATGCATATTTCTAAACCAAACTTTCATCAAATGTACATCACATTGTGTTCTATCGATTGAATGTACGAAATTCCCTGTCAGATTCTTCGTTTGGGCTCCAGATTCGACCTTATCGAGATACAGATAGCCATTTTGGACCCAAAATCGCGGGAAAAAACTAAGTCGAAAATATACATAATGTTGTAGCGAGCGCGATAACTTTTTCAAAAATGCATATTTCTAAACCAAACTTTCATCAAATGTACATCACATTGTGTTCTATCGATTGAATGTAAGAAATTCCCTGTCAGATTCTTCGTTTGGGCTCCAGATTCGACCTTATCGAGATACAGATAGCCATTTTGGACCAAAATCGCGGAAAAAGACTAAGTCGAAAATATACATAATGTTGTAGCGAGCGCGATAACTTTTTTAAAAATGCATATTTCTAAACCAAACTTTCATCAAATGTACATCACATTGTGTTCTATCGATTGAATGTAAGAAATTCCCTGTCAGATTCTTCGTTTGGGCTCCAGATTCGACCTTATCGAGATACAGATAGCCATTTTGGACCAAAATCGCGGAAAAAGACTAAGTCGAAAATATACATAATGTTGTAGCGAGCGCGATAACTTTTTCAAAAATGCATATTTCTAAACCAAACTTTCATTAAATGTACATCACATTGTGTTCTATCGATTGAATGTAAGAAATTCCCTGTCAGATTCTTCGTTTGGGCTCCAGATTCGACCTTATCGAGATACAGATAGCCATTTTGGACCAAAATCGCGGAAAAAACTAAGTCGAAAATATACATAATGTTGTAGCGAGCGCGATAACTTTTTTAAAAATGCATATTTCTAAACCAAACTTTCATCAAATGTACATCACATTGTGTTCTATCGATTGAATGTAAGAAATTCCCTGTCAGATTCTTGGTTTGGGCTCCAGATTCGACCTTATCGAGATACAGATAGCCATTTTGGACCAAAATCGCGGAAAAAGACTAAGTCGAAAATATACATAATGTTGTAGCGAGCGCGATAACTTTTTTAAAAATGCATATTTCTAAACCAAACTTTCATCAAATGTACATCATATTGTGTTCTATCGATTGAATGTAAGAAATTTCCTGTCCGATTCTTCGTTTGGGCTCCAGATTCGACCTTATCGAGATACAGATAGCCATTTTGGACCAAAATCGCGGAAAAAAACTAAGTCGAAAATATACATAATGTTGTAGCGAGCGCGATAACTTTTTCAAAAATGCATATTTCTAAACCAAACTTTCATCAAATGTACATCACATTGTGTTCTATCGATTGAATGTAAGAAATTCCCTGTCAGATTCTTCGTTTGGGCTCCAGATTCGACCTTATCGAGATACAGATAGCCATTTTGGACCAAAATCGCGGAAAAAGACTAAGTCGAAAATATACATAATGTTGTAGCGAGCGCGATAACTTCTTTAAAAATGCATATTTCTAAACCAAACTTTCATCAAATGTACATCACATTGTGTTCTATCGATTGAATGTAAGAAATTTCCTGTCAGATTCTTCGTTTGGGCTCCAGATTCGACCTTATCGAGATACAGATAGCCATTTTGGACCAAAATCGCGGAAAAAGACTAAGTCGAAAATATACATAATGTTGTAGCGAGCGCGATAACTTCTTTAAACATGCATATTTCTAAACCAAACTTTCATCAAATGTACATCACATTGTGTTCTATCGATTGAATGTACGAAATTCCCTGTCAGATTCTTCGTTTGGGCTCCAGATTCGACCTTATCGAGATACAGATAGCCATTTTGGACCCAAAATCGCGGGGAAAAACTAAGTCGAAAATATACATAATGTTGTAGCGAGCGCGATAACTTTTTCAAAAATGCATATTTCTAAACCAAACTTTCATCAAATGTACATCACATTGTGTTCTATCGATTGAATGTAAGAAATTCCCTGTCAGATTCTTCGTTTGGGCTCCAGATTCGACCTTATCGAGATACAGATAGCCATTTTGGACCAAAATCGCGGAAAAAGACTAAGTCGAAAATATACATAATGTTGTAGCGAGCGCGATAACTTTTTCAAAAATGCATATTTCTAAACCAAACTTTCATCAAATGTACATCACATTGTGTTCTATCGATTGAATGTAAGAAATTCCCTGTCAGATTCTTCGTTTGGGCTCCAGATTCGACCTTATCGAGATACAGATAGCCATTTTGGACCAAAATCGCGGAAAAAGACTAAGTCGAAAATATACATAATGTTGTAGCGAGCGCGATAACTTTTTCAAAAATGCATATTTCTAAACCAAACTTTCATTAAATGTACATCACATTGTGTTCTATCGATTGAATGTAAGAAATTCCCAGTCAGAGTCTTCGTTTGGGCTCCAGATTCGACCTTATCGAGATACAGATAGCCATTTTGGACCAAAATCGCGGAAAAAGACTAAGTCGAAAATATACATAATGTTGTAGCGAGCGCGATAACTTCTTTAAAAATGCATATTTCTAAACCAAACTTTCATCAAATGTACATCACATTGTGTTCTATCGATTGAATGTAAGAAATTTCCTGTCAGATTCTTGGTTTGGGCTCCAGATTCGACCTTATCGAGATACAGATAGCCATTTTGGACCAAAATCGCGGAAAAAGACTAAGTCGAAAATATACATAATGTTGTAGCGAGCGCGATAACTTTTTCAAAAATGCATATTTCTAAACCAAACTTTCATCAAATGTACATCACATTGTGTTCTATCGATTGAATGTAAGAAATTCCCTGTCAGATTCTTCGTTTGGGCTCCAGATTCGACCTTATCGAGATACAGATAGCCATTTTGGACCAAAATCGCGGAAAAAGACTAAGTCGAAAATATACATAATGTTGTAGCGAGCGCGATAACTTTTTCAAAAATGCATATTTCTAAACCAAACTTTCATTAAATGTACATCACATTGTGTTCTATCGATTGAATGTAAGAAATTCCCTGTCAGATTCTTCGTTTGGGCTCCAGATTCGACCTTATCGAGATACAGATAGCCATTTTGGACCAAAATCGCGGAAAAAGACTAAGTCGAAAATATACATAATGTTGTAGCGAGCGCGATAACTTCTTTAAAAATGCATATTTCTAAACCAAACTTTCATCAAATGTACATCACATTGTGTTCTATTGATTGAATGTAAGAAATTCCCTGTCAGATTCTTCGTTTGGGCTCCAGATTCGACCTTATCGAGATACAGATAGCCATTTTGGACCAAAATCGCGGAAAAAGACTAAGTCGAAAATATACATAATGTTGTAGCGAGCGCGATAACTTCTTTAAAAATGCATATTTCTAAACCAAACTTTCATCAAATGTACATCACATTGTGTTCTATCGATTGAATGTAAGAAATTTCCTGTCAGATTCTTGGTTTGGGCTCCAGATTCGACCTTATCGAGATACAGATAGCCATTTTGGACCAAAATCGCGGAAAAAGACTAAGTCGAAAATATACATAATGTTGTAGCGAGCGCGATAACTTCTTTAAAAATGCATATTTCTAAACCAAACTTTCATCAAATGTACATCACATTGTGTTCTATCGATTGAATGTACGAAATTCCCTGTCAGATTCTTCGTTTGGGCTCCAGATTTGACCTTATCGAGATACAGATAGCCATTTTGGACCCAAAATCGCGGGAAAAAACTAAGTCGAAAATATACATAATGTTGTAGCGAGCGCGATAACTTTTTCAAAAATGCATATTTCTAAACCAAACTTTCATCAAATGTACATCCCATTGTGTTCTATCGATTGAATGTAAGAAATTCCCTGTCAGATTCTTCGTTTGGGCTCCAGATTCGACCTTATCGAGATACAGATAGCCATTTTGGACCAAAATCGAGGAAAAAGACTAAGTCGAAAATATACATAATGTTGTAGCGAGCGCGATAACTTTTTCAAAAATGCATATTTCTAAACCAAACTTTCATTAAATGTACATCACATTGTGTTCTATCGATTGAATGTAAGAAATTCCCAGTCAGATTCTTCGTTTGGGCTCCAGATTCGACCTTATCGAGATACAGATAGCCATTTTGGACCAAAATCGCGGAAAAAGACTAAGTCGAAAATATACATAATGTTGTAGCGAGCGCGATAACTTCTTTAAAAATGCATATTTCTAAACCAAACTTTCATTAAATGTACATCACATTGTGTTCTATCGATTGAATGTAAGAAAATCTCTGTCAGATTCTTCGTTTGGGCTCCAGATTCGACCTTATCGAGATACAAATAGCCATTTTGGACCAAAATCGCGGAAAAAGACTAAGTCGAAAATATACATAATGTTGTAGCGAGCGCGATAACTTTTTTAAAAATGCATATTTCTAAACCAAACTTTCATCAAATGTACATCATATTGTGTTCTATCGATTGAATGTAAGAAATTTCCTGTCAGATTCTTCGTTTGGGCTCCAGATTCGACCTTATCGAGATACAGATAGCCATTTTGGACCAAAATCGCGGAAAAAAACTAAGTCGAAAATATACATAATGTTGTAGCGAGCGCGATAACTTTTTCAAAAATGCATATTTCTAAACCAAACTTTCATCAAATGTACATCACATTGTGTTCTATCGATTGAATGTAAGAAATTCCCTGTCAGATTCTTCGTTTGGGCTCCAGATTCGACCTTATCGAGATACAGATAGCCATTTTGGACCAAACTCGCGGAAAAAGACTAAGTCGAAAATATACATAATGTTGTAGCGAGCGCGATAACTTTTTCAAAAATGCATATTTCTAAACCAAACTTTCATCAAATGTACATCACATTGTGTTCTATCGATTGAATGTAAGAAATTCCCTGTCAGATTCTTCGTTTGGGCTCCAGATTCGACCTTATCGAGATACAGATAGCCATTTTGGACCAAAATCGCGGAAAAAGACTAAGTCGAAAATATACATAATGTTGTAGCGAGCGCGATAACTTTTTTAAAAATGCATATTTCTAAACCAAACTTTCATCAAATGTACATCACATTGTGTTCTATCGATTGAATGTACGAAATTCCCTGTCAGATTCTTCGTTTGGGCTCCAGATTTGACCTTATCGAGATACAGATAGCCATTTTGGACCCAAAATCGCGGGAAAAAAACTAAGTCGAAAATATACATAATGTTGTAGCGAGCGCGATAACTTTTTCAAAAATGCATATTTCTAAACCAAACTTTCATCAAATGTACATCACATTGTGTTCTATCGATTGAATGTAAGAAATTCCCTGTCAGATTCTTCGTTTGGGCTCCAGATTCGACCTTATCGAGATACAGATAGCCATTTTGGACCAAAATCGCGGAAAAAGACTAAGTCGAAAATATACATAATGTTGTAGCGAGCGCGATAACTTTTTCAAAAATGCATATTTCTAAACCAAACTTTCATCAAATGTACATCACATTGTGTTCTATCGATTGAATGTAAGAAATTCCCTGTCAGATTCTTCGTTTGGGCTCCAGATTCGACCTTATCGAGATACAGATAGCCATTTTGGACCAAACTCGCGGAAAAAGACTAAGTCGAAAATATACATAATGTTGTAGCGAGCGCGATAACTTTTTTAAAAATGCATATTTCTAAACCAAACTTTCATCAAATGTACATCACATTGTGTTCTATCGATTGAATGTAAGAAATTCCCTGTCAGAGTCTTCGTTTGGGCTCCAGATTCGACCTTATCGAGATACAGATAGCCATTTTGGACCAAAATCGCGGAAAAAGACTAAGTCGAAAATATACATAATGTTGTAGCGAGCGCGATAACTTCTTTAAAAATGCATATTTCTAAACCAAACTTTCATCAAATGTACATCACATTGTGTTCTATCGATTGAATGTAAGAAATTCCCTGTCAGAGTCTTCGTTTGGGCTCCAGATTCGACCTTATCGAGATACAGATAGCCATTTTGGACCAAAATCGCGGAAAAAGACTAAGTCGAAAATATACATAATGTTGTAGCGAGCGCGATAACTTCTTTAAAAATGCATATTTCTAAACCAAACTTTCATCAAATGTACATCACATTGTGTTCTATCGATTGAATGTAAGAAATTCCCTGTCAGATTCTTCGTTTGGGCTCCAGATTCGACCTTATCGAGATACAGATAGCCATTTTGGACCAAACTCGCGGAAAAAGACTAAGTCGAAAATATACATAATGTTGTAGCGAGCGCGATAACTTCTTTAAAAATGCATATTTCTAAACCAAACTTTCATCAAATGTACATCACATTGTGTTCTATCGATTGAATGTAAGAAATTTCCTGTCAGATTCTTGGTTTGGGCTCCAGATTCGACCTTATCGAGATACAGATAGCCATTTTGGACCAAAATCGCGGAAAAAGACTAAGTCGAAAATATACATAATGTTGTAGCGAGCGCGATAACTTCTTTAAAAATGCATATTTCTAAACCAAACTTTCATCAAATGTACATCACATTGTGTTCTATCGATTGAATGTAAGATATTTCCTGTCAGATTCTTGGTTTGGGCTCCAGATTCGACCTTATCGAGATACAGATAGCCATTTTGGACCAAAATCGCGGAAAAAGACTAAGTCGAAAATATACATAATGTTGTAGCGAGCGCGATAACTTCTTTAAAAATGCATATTTCTAAACCAAACTTTCATTAAATGTACATCACATTGTGTTCTATCGATTGAATGTAAGAAAATCTCTGTCAGATTCTTGGTTTGGGCTCCAGATTCGACCTTATCGAGATACAGATAGCCATTTTGGACCAAAATCGCGGAAAAAGACTAAGTCGAAAATATACATAATGTTGTAGCGAGCGCGATAACTTTTTTAAAAATGCATATTTCTAAACCAAACTTTCATCAAATGTACATCATATTGTGTTCTATCGATTGAATGTAAGAAATTTCCTGTCAGATTCTTCGTTTGGGCTCCAGATTCGACCTTATCGAGATACAGATAGCCATTTTGGACCAAACTCGCGGAAAAAGACTAAGTCGAAAATATACATAATGTTGTAGCGAGCGCGATAACTTCTTTAAAAATGCATATTTCTAAACCAAACTTTCATTAAATGTACATCACATTGTGTTCTATCGATTGAATGTAAGAAAATCTCTGTCAGATTCTTGGTTTGGGCTCCAGATTCGACCTTATCGAGATACAGATAGCCATTTTGGACCAAAATCGCGGAAAAAGACTAAGTCGAAAATATACATAATGTTGTAGCGAGCGCGATAACTTTTTCAAAAATGCATATTTCTAAACCAAACTTTCATCAAATGTACATCACATTGTGTTCTATCGATTGAATGTAAGAAATTCCCTGTCAGATTCTTCGTTTGGGCTCCAGATTCGACCTTATCGAGATACAGATAGCCATTTTGGACCAAAATCGCGGAAAAAGACTAAGTCGAAAATATACATAATGTTGTAGCGAGCGCGATAACTTCTTTAAAAATGCATATTTCTAAACCAAACTTTCATCAAATGTACATCACATTGTGTTCTATCGATTGAATGTAAGAAATTTCCTGTCAGATTCTTCGTTTGGGCTCCAGATTCGACCTTATCGAGATACAGATAGCCATTTTGGACCAAAATCGCGGAAAAAGACTAAGTCGAAAATATACATAATGTTGTAGCGAGCGCGATAACTTCTTTAAAAATGCATATTTCTAAACCAAACTTTCATCAAATGTACATCACATTGTGTTCTATCGATTGAATGTAAGAAATTCCCTGTCAGATTCTTCGTTTGGGCTCCAGATTCGACCTTATCGAGATACAGATAGCCATTTTGGACCAAAATCGCGGAAAAAGACTAAGTCGAAAATATACATAATGTTGTAGCGAGCGCGATAACTTTTTTAAAAATGCATATTTCTAAACCAAACTTTCATCAAATGTACATCACATTGAGTTCTATCGATTGAATGTAAGAAAATCTCTGTCAGAGTCTTCGTTTGGGCTCCAGATTCGACCTTATCGAGATACAAATAGCCATTTTGGACCAAAATCGCGGAAAAAGACTAAGTCGAAAATATACATAATGTTGTAGCGAGCGCGATAACTTTTTTAAAAATGCATATTTCTAAACCAAACTTTCATCAAATGTACATCACATTGTGTTCTATCGATTGAATGTAAGAAATTCCCTGTCAGATTCTTCGTTTGGGCTCCAGATTCGACCTTATCGAGATACAGATAGCCATTTTGGACCCAAAATCGAGGGAAAAAACTAAGTCGAAAATATACATAATGTTGTAGCGAGCGCGATAACTTCTTTAAAAATGCATATTTCTAAACCAAACTTTCATCAAATGTACATCACATTGTGTTCTATCGATTGAATGTAAGAAATTTCCTGTCAGATTCTTGGTTTGGGCTCCAGATTCGACCTTATCGAGATACAGATAGCCATTTTGGACCAAAATCGCGGAAAAAGACTAAGTCGAAAATATACATAATGTTGTAGCGAGCGCGATAACTTTTTCAAAAATGCATATTTCTAAACCAAACTTTCATCAAATGTACATCACATTGTGTTCTATCGATTGAATGTAAGAAATTCCCTGTCAGATTCTTCGTTTGGGCTCCAGATTCGACCTTATCGAGATACAGATAGCCATTTTGGACCAAACTCGCGGAAAAAGACTAAGTCGAAAATATACATAATGTTGTAGCGAGCGCGATAACTTTTTCAAAAATGCATATTTCTAAACCAAACTTTCATCAAATGTACATCACATTGTGTTCTATCGATTGAATGTAAGAAATTCCCTGTCAGATTCTTCGTTTGGGCTCCAGATTCGACCTTATCGAGATACAGATAGCCATTTTGGACCAAACTCGCGGAAAAAGACTAAGTCGAAAATATACATAATGTTGTAGCGAGCGCGATAACTTTTTCAAAAATGCATATTTCTAAACCAAACTTTCATCAAATGTACATCACATTGTGTTCTATCGATTGAATGTAAGAAATTCCCTGTCAGATTCTTCGTTTGGGCTCCAGATTCGACCTTATCGAGATACAGATAGCCATTTTGGACCAAAATCGCGGAAAAAGACTAAGTCGAAAATATACATAATGTTGTAGCGAGCGCGATAACTTTTTTAAAAATGCATATTTCTAAACCAAACTTTCATCAAATGTACATCATATTGTGTTCTATCGATTGAATGTAAGAAATTTCCTGTCAGATTCTTCGTTTGGGCTCCAGATTCGACCTTATCGAGATACAGATAGCCATTTTGGACCAAAATCGCGGGAAAAAACTAAGTCGAAAATATACATAATGTTGTAGCGAGCGCGATAACTTTTTCAAAAATGCATATTTCTAAACCAAACTTTCATCAAATGTACATCACATTGTGTTCTATCGATTGAATGTAAGAAATTCCCTGTCAGATTCTTCGTTTGGGCTCCAGATTCGACCTTATCGAGATACAGATAGCCATTTTGGACCAAAATCGCGGAAAAAGACTAAGTCGAAAATATACATAATGTTGTAGCGAGCGCGATAACTTCTTTAAAAATGCATATTTCTAAACCAAACTTTCATCAAATGTACATCACATTGTGTTCTATCGATTGAATGTAAGAAATTTCCTGTCAGATTCTTGGTTTGGGCTCCAGATTCGACCTTATCGAGATACAGATAGCCCTTTTGGACCAAAATCGCGGAAAAAGACTAAGTCGAAAATATACATAATGTTGTAGCGAGCGCGATAACTTCTTTAAAAATGCATATTTCTAAACCAAACTTTCATCAAATGTACATCACATTGTGTTCTATCGATTGAATGTACGAAATTCCCTGTCAGATTCTTCGTTTGGGCTCCAGATTTGACCTTATCGAGATACAGATAGCCATTTTGGACCCAAAATCGCGGGAAAAAACTAAGTCGAAAATATACATAATGTTGTAGCGAGCGCGATAACTTTTTCAAAAATGCATATTTCTAAACCAAACTTTCATCAAATGTACATCACATTGTGTTCTATCGATTGAATGTAAGAAATTCCCTGTCAGATTCTTCGTTTGGGCTCCAGATTCGACCTTATCGAGATACAGATAGCCATTTTGGACCAAAATCGCGGAAAAAGACTAAGTCGAAAATATACATAATGTTGTAGCGAGCGCGATAACTTTTTCAAAAATGCATATTTCTAAACCAAACTTTCATCAAATGTACATCACATTGTGTTCTATCGATTGAATGTAAGAAATTCCCTGTCAGATTCTTCGTTTGGGCTCCAGATTCGACCTTATCGAGATACAGATAGCCATTTTGGACCAAAATCGCGGAAAAAGACTAAGTCGAAAATATACATAATGTTGTAGCGAGCGCGATAACTTTTTCAAAAATGCATATTTCTAAACCAAACTTTCATTAAATGTACATCACATTGTGTTCTATCGATTGAATGTAAGAAATTCCCTGTCAGATTCTTCGTTTGGGCTCCAGATTCGACCTTATCGAGATACAGATAGCCATTTTGGACCAAAATCGCGGAAAAAGACTAAGTCGAAAATATACATAATGTTGTAGCGAGCGCGATAACTTCTTTAAAAATGCATATTTCTAAACCAAACTTTCATCAAATGTACATCACATTGTGTTCTATTGATTGAATGTAAGAAATTCCCTGTCAGATTCTTCGTTTGGGCTCCAGATTCGACCTTATCGAGATACAGATAGCCATTTTGGACCAAAATCGCGGAAAAAGACTAAGTCGAAAATATACATAATGTTGTAGCGAGCGCGATAACTTCTTTAAAAATGCATATTTCTAAACCAAACTTTCATCAAATGTACATCACATTGTGTTCTATCGATTGAATGTAAGAAATTTCCTGTCAGATTCTTGGTTTGGGCTCCAGATTCGACCTTATCGAGATACAGATAGCCATTTTGGACCAAAATCGCGGAAAAAGACTAAGTCGAAAATATACATAATGTTGTAGCGAGCGCGATAACTTTTTCAAAAATGCATATTTCTAAACCAAACTTTCATCAAATGTACATCACATTGTGTTCTATCGATTGAATGTAAGAAATTCCCTGTCAGATTCTTCGTTTGGGCTCCAGATTCGACCTTATCGAGATACAGATAGCCATTTTGGACCAAAATCGCGGAAAAAGACTAAGTCGAAAATATACATAATGTTGTAGCGAGCGCGATAACTTTTTCAAAAATGCATATTTCTAAACCAAACTTTCATTAAATGTACATCACATTGTGTTCTATCGATTGAATGTAAGAAATTCCCTGTCAGATTCTTCGTTTGGGCTCCAGATTCGACCTTATCGAGATACAGATAGCCATTTTGGACCAAAATCGCGGAAAAAGACTAAGTCGAAAATATACATAATGTTGTAGCGAGCGCGATAACTTCTTTAAAAATGCATATTTCTAAACCAAACTTTCATCAAATGTACATCACATTGTGTTCTATTGATTGAATGTAAGAAATTCCCTGTCAGATTCTTCGTTTGGGCTCCAGATTCGACCTTATCGAGATACAGATAGCCATTTTGGACCAAAATCGCGGAAAAAGACTAAGTCGAAAATATACATAATGTTGTAGCGAGCGCGATAACTTCTTTAAAAATGCATATTTCTAAACCAAACTTTCATCAAATGTACATCACATTGTGTTCTATCGATTGAATGTAAGAAATTCCCTGTCAGATTCTTCGTTTGGGCTCCAGATTCGACCTTATCGAGATACAGATAGCCATTTTGGACCAAAATCGCGGAAAAAGACTAAGTCGAAAATATACATAATGTTGTAGCGAGCGCGATAACTTCTTTAAAAATGCATATTTCTAAACCAAACTTTCATCAAATGTACATCACATTGTGTTCTATCGATTGAATGTACGAAATTCCCTGTCAGATTCTTCGTTTGGGCTCCAGATTTGACCTTATCGAGATACAGATAGCCATTTTGGACCCAAAATCGCGGGAAAAAACTAAGTCGAAAATATACATAATGTTGTAGCGAGCGCGATAACTTTTTCAAAAATGCATATTTCTAAACCAAACTTTCATCAAATGTACATCACATTGTGTTCTATCGATTGAATGTAAGAAATTCCCTGTCAGATTCTTCGTTTGGGCTCCAGATTCGACCTTATCGAGATACAGATAGCCATTTTGGACCAAAATCGCGGAAAAAGACTAAGTCGAAAATATACATAATGTTGTAGCGAGCGCGATAACTTCTTTAAAAATGCATATTTCTAAACCAAACTTTCATCAAATGTACATCACATTGTGTTCTATCGATTGAATGTAAGAAATTTCCTGTCAGATTCTTGGTTTGGGCTCCAGATTCGACCTTATCGAGATACAGATAGCCCTTTTGGACCAAAATCGCGGAAAAAGACTAAGTCGAAAATATACATAATGTTGTAGCGAGCGCGATAACTTCTTTAAAAATGCATATTTCTAAACCAAACTTTCATCAAATGTACATCACATTGTGTTCTATCGATTGAATGTACGAAATTCCCTGTCAGATTCTTCGTTTGGGCTCCAGATTTGACCTTATCGAGATACAGATAGCCATTTTGGACCCAAAATCGCGGGAAAAAACTAAGTCGAAAATATACATAATGTTGTAGCGAGCGCGATAACTTTTTCAAAAATGCATATTTCTAAACCAAACTTTCATCAAATGTACATCACATTGTGTTCTATCGATTGAATGTAAGAAATTCCCTGTCAGATTCTTCGTTTGGGCTCCAGATTCGACCTTATCGAGATACAGATAGCCATTTTGGACCAAAATCGCGGAAAAAGACTAAGTCGAAAATATACATAATGTTGTAGCGAGCGCGATAACTTTTTCAAAAATGCATATTTCTAAACCAAACTTTCATCAAATGTACATCACATTGTGTTCTATCGATTGAATGTAAGAAATTCCCTGTCAGATTCTTCGTTTGGGCTCCAGATTCGACCTTATCGAGATACAGATAGCCATTTTGGACCAAAATCGCGGAAAAAGACTAAGTCGAAAATATACATAATGTTGTAGCGAGCGCGATAACTTTTTCAAAAATGCATATTTCTAAACCAAACTTTCATTAAATGTACATCACATTGTGTTCTATCGATTGAATGTAAGAAATTCCCTGTCAGATTCTTCGTTTGGGCTCCAGATTCGACCTTATCGAGATACAGATAGCCATTTTGGACCAAAATCGCGGAAAAAGACTAAGTCGAAAATATACATAATGTTGTAGCGAGCGCGATAACTTCTTTAAAAATGCATATTTCTAAACCAAACTTTCATCAAATGTACATCACATTGTGTTCTATCGATTGAATGTACGAAATTCCCTGTCAGATTCTTCGTTTGGGCTCCAGATTTGACCTTATCGAGATACAGATAGCCATTTTGGACCCAAAATCGCGGGAAAAAACTAAGTCGAAAATATACATAATGTTGTAGCGAGCGCGATAACTTTTTCAAAAATGCATATTTCTAAACCAAACTTTCATCAAATGTACATCACATTGTGTTCTATCGATTGAATGTAAGAAATTCCCTGTCAGATTCTTCGTTTGGGCTCCAGATTCGACCTTATCGAGATACAGATAGCCATTTTGGACCAAAATCGCGGAAAAAGACTAAGTCGAAAATATACATAATGTTGTAGCGAGCGCGATAACTTCTTTAAAAATGCATATTTCTAAACCAAACTTTCATCAAATGTACATCACATTGTGTTCTATCGATTGAATGTAAGAAATTTCCTGTCAGATTCTTGGTTTGGGCTCCAGATTCGACCTTATCGAGATACAGATAGCCATTTTGGACCAAAATCGCGGAAAAGGACTAAGTCGAAAATATACATAATGTTGTAGCGAGCGCGATAACTTCTTTAAAAATGCATATTTCTAAACCAAACTTTCATCAAATGTACATCACATTGTGTTCTATCGATTGAATGTACGAAATTCCCTGTCAGATTCTTCGTTTGGGCTCCAGATTTGACCTTATCGAGATACAGATAGCCATTTTGGACCCAAAATCGCGGGAAAAAACTAAGTCGAAAATATACATAATGTTGTAGCGAGCGCGATAACTTTTTCAAAAATGCATATTTCTAAACCAAACTTTCATCAAATGTACATCACATTGTGTTCTATCGATTGAATGTAAGAAATTCCCTGTCAGATTCTTCGTTTGGGCTCCAGATTCGACCTTATCGAGATACAGATAGCCAATTTTGGACCAAAATCGCGGAAAAAGACTAAGTCGAAAATATACATAATGTTGTAGCGAGCGCGATAACTTCTTTAAAAATGCATATTTCTAAACCAAACTTTCATCAAATGTACATCACATTGTGTTCTATCGATTGAATGTAAGAAATTCCCTGTCAGATTCTTCGTTTGGGCTCCAGATTCGACCTTATCGAGATACAGATAGCCATTTTGGACCAAAATCGCGGAAAAAGACTAAGTCGAAAATATACATAATGTTGTAGCGAGCGCGATAACTTTTTCAAAAATGCATATTTCTAAACCAAACTTTCATTAAATGTACATCACATTGTGTTCTATCGATTGAATGTAAGAAATTCCCTGTCAGATTCTTCGTTTGGGCTCCAGATTCGACCTTATCGAGATACAGATAGCCATTTTGGACCAAAATCGCGGAAAAAGACTAAGTCGAAAATATACATAATGTTGTAGCGAGCGCGATAACTTCTTTAAAAATGCATATTTCTAAACCAAACTTTCATCAAATGTACATCACATTGTGTTCTATTGATTGAATGTAAGAAATTCCCTGTCAGATTCTTCGTTTGGGCTCCAGATTCGACCTTATCGAGATACAGATAGCCATTTTGGACCAAAATCGCGGAAAAAGACTAAGTCGAAAATATACATAATGTTGTAGCGAGCGCGATAACTTCTTTAAAAATGCATATTTCTAAACCAAACTTTCATCAAATGTACATCACATTGTGTTCTATCGATTGAATGTAAGAAATTTCCTGTCAGATTCTTCGTTTGGGCTCCAGATTCGACCTTATCGAGATACAGATAGCCATTTTGGACCAAAATCGCGGAAAAAGACTAAGTCGAAAATATACATAATGTTGTAGCGAGCGCGATAACTTCTTTAAAAATGCATATTTCTAAACCAAACTTTCATCAAATGTACATCACATTGTGTTCTATCGATTGAATGTAAGAAATTCCCTGTCAGATTCTTCGTTTGGGCTCCAGATTCGACCTTATCGAGATACAGATAGCCATTTTGGACCAAAATCGCGGAAAAAGACTAAGTCGAAAATATACATAATGTTGTAGCGAGCGCGATAACTTCTTTAAAAATGCATATTTCTAAACCAAACTTTCATCAAATGTACATCACATTGTGTTCTATCGATTGAATGTACGAAATTCCCTGTCAGATTCTTCGTTTGGGCTCCAGATTTGACCTTATCGAGATACAGATAGCCATTTTGGACCCAAAATCGCGGGAAAAAACTAAGTCGAAAATATACATAATGTTGTAGCGAGCGCGATAACTTTTTCAAAAATGCATATTTCTAAACCAAACTTTCATCAAATGTACATCCCATTGTGTTCTATCGATTGAATGTAAGAAATTCCCTGTCAGATTCTTCGTTTGGGCTCCAGATTCGACCTTATCGAGATACAGATAGCCATTTTGGACCAAAATCGCGGAAAAAGACTAAGTCGAAAATATACATAATGTTGTAGCGAGCGCGATAACTTTTTCAAAAATGCATATTTCTAAACCAAACTTTCATCAAATGTACATCACATTGTGTTCTATCGATTGAATGTAAGAAATTCCCTGTCAGATTCTTCGTTTGGGCTCCAGATTCGACCTTATCGAGATACAGATAGCCATTTTGGACCAAAATCGCGGAAAAAGACTAAGTCGAAAATATACATAATGTTGTAGCGAGCGCGATAACTTTTTCAAAAATGCATATTTCTAAACCAAACTTTCATCAAATGTACATCCCATTGTGTTCTATCGATTGAATGTAAGAAATTCCCTGTCAGATTCTTCGTTTGGGCTCCAGATTCGACCTTATCGAGATACAGATAGCCATTTTGGACCAAAATCGCGGAAAAAGACTAAGTCGAAAATATACATAATGTTGTAGCGAGCGCGATAACTTTTTCAAAAATGCATATTTCTAAACCAAACTTTCATCAAATGTACATCACATTGTGTTCTATCGATTGAATGTAAGAAATTCCCTGTCAGATTCTTCGTTTGGGCTCCAGATTCGACCTTATCGAGATACAGATAGCCATTTTGGACCAAAATCGCGGAAAAAGACTAAGTCGAAAATATACATAATGTTGTAGCGAGCGCGATAACTTTTTCAAAAATGCATATTTCTAAACCAAACTTTCATTAAATGTACATCACATTGTGTTCTATCGATTGAATGTAAGAAATTCCCTGTCAGATTCTTCGTTTGGGCTCCAGATTCGACCTTATCGAGATACAGATAGCCATTTTGGACCAAAATCGCGGAAAAAGACTAAGTCGAAAATATACATAATGTTGTAGCGAGCGCGATAACTTTTTTAAAAATGCATATTTCTAAACCAAACTTTCATCAAATGTACATCACATTGTGTTCTATCGATTGAATGTAAGAAATTCCCTGTCAGATTCTTCGTTTGGGCTCCAGATTCGACCTTATCGAGATACAGATAGCCATTTTGGACCAAAATCGCGGAAAAAGACTAAGTCGAAAATATACATAATGTTGTAGCGAGCGCGATAACTTTTTTAAAAATGCATATTTCTAAACCAAACTTTCATCAAATGTACATCACATTGAGTTCTATCGATTGAATGTAAGAAAATCTCTGTCAGATTCTTCGTTTGGGCTCCAGATTCGACCTTATCGAGATACAGATAGCCATTTTGGACCAAAATCGCGGAAAAAGACTAAGTCGAAAATATACATAATGTTGTAGCGAGCGCGATAACTTCTTTAAAAATGCATATTTCTAAACCAAACTTTCATCAAATGTACATCACATTGTGTTCTATCGATTGAATGTAAGAAATTTCCTGTCAGATTCTTGGTTTGGGCTCCAGATTCGACCTTATCGAGATACAGATAGCCATTTTGGACCAAAATCGCGGAAAAAGACTAAGTCGAAAATATACATAATGTTGTAGCGAGCGCGATAACTTCTTTAAAAATGCATATTTCTAAACCAAACTTTCATCAAATGTACATCACATTGTGTTCTATCGATTGAATGTACGAAATTCCCTGTCAGATTCTTCGTTTGGGCTCCAGATTTGACCTTATCGAGATACAGATAGCCATTTTGGACCCAAAATCGCGGGAAAAAACTAAGTCGAAAATATACATAATGTTGTAGCGAGCGCGATAACTTTTTCAAAAATGCATATTTCTAAACCAAACTTTCATCAAATGTACATCCCATTGTGTTCTATCGATTGAATGTAAGAAATTCCCTGTCAGATTCTTCGTTTGGGCTCCAGATTCGACCTTATCGAGATACAGATAGCCATTTTGGACCAAAATCGCGGAAAAAGACTAAGTCGAAAATATACATAATGTTGTAGCGAGCGCGATAACTTTTTCAAAAATGCATATTTCTAAACCAAACTTTCATCAAATGTACATCACATTGTGTTCTATCGATTGAATGTAAGAAATTCCCTGTCAGATTCTTCGTTTGGGCTCCAGATTCGACCTTATCGAGATACAGATAGCCATTTTGGACCAAAATCGCGGAAAAAGACTAAGTCGAAAATATACATAATGTTGTAGCGAGCGCGATAACTTTTTTAAAAATGCATATTTCTAAACCAAACTTTCATCAAATGTACATCACATTGAGTTCTATTGATTGAATGTAAGAAAATCTCTGTCAGAGTCTTCGTTTGGGCTCCAGATTCGACCTTATCGAGATACAGATAGCCATTTTGGACCAAAATCGCGGAAAAAGACTAAGTCGAAAATATACATAATGTTGTAGCGAGCGCGATAACTTTTTTAAAAATGCATATTTCTAAACCAAACTTTCATCAAATGTACATCACATTGTGTTCTATCGATTGAATGTAAGAAATTCCCTGTCAGAGTCTTCGTTTGGGCTCCAGATTCGACCTTATCGAGATACAGATAGCCATTTTGGACCCAAAATCGCGGGAAAAAACTAAGTCGAAAATATACATAATGTTGTAGCGAGCGCGATAACTTCTTTAAAAATGCATATTTCTAAACCAAACTTTCATCAAATGTACATCACATTGTGTTCTATCGATTGAATGTAAGAAATTTCCTGTCAGATTCTTGGTTTGGGCTCCAGATTCGACCTTATCGAGATACAGATAGCCATTTTGGACCAAAATCGCGGAAAAAGACTAAGTCGAAAATATACATAATGTTGTAGCGAGCGCGATAACTTTTTCAAAAATGCATATTTCTAAACCAAACTTTCATCAAATGTACATCACATTGTGTTCTATCGATTGAATGTAAGAAATTCCATGTCAGATTCTTGGTTTGGGCTCCAGATTCGACCTTATCGAGATACAGATAGCCATTTTGGACCAAACTCGCGGAAAAAGACTAAGTCGAAAATATACATAATGTTGTAGCGAGCGCGATAACTTTTTTAAAAATGCATATTTCTAAACCAAACTTTCATCAAATGTACATCACATTGTGTTCTATCGATTGAATGTAAGAAATTCCCTGTCAGATTCTTCGTTTGGGCTCCAGATTCGACCTTATCGAGATACAGATAGCCATTTTGGACCAAAATCGCGGAAAAAGACTAAGTCGAAAATATACATAATGTTGTAGCGAGCGCGATAACTTTTTCAAAAATGCATATTTCTAAACCAAACTTTCATTAAATGTACATCACATTGTGTTCTATCGATTGAATGTAAGAAATTCCCAGTCAGATTCTTCGTTTGGGCTCCAGATTCGACCTTATCGAGATACAGATAGCCATTTTGGACCAAAATCGCGGAAAAAGACTAAGTCGAAAATATACATAATGTTGTAGCGAGCGCGATAACTTTTTTAAAAATGCATATTTCTAAACCAAACTTTCATCAAATGTACATCACATTGTGTTCTATCGATTGAATGTAAGAAAATCTCTGTCAGAGTCTTCGTTTGGGCTCCAGATTCGACCTTATCGAGATACAGATAGCCATTTTGGACCAAAATCGCGGAAAAAGACTAAGTCGAAAATATACATAATGTTGTAGCGAGCGCGATAACTTTTTTAAAAATGCATATTTCTAAACCAAACTTTCATCAAATGTACATCACATTGAGTTCTATCGATTGAATGTAAGAAAATCTCTGTCAGAGTCTTCGTTTGGGCTCCAGATTCGACCTTATCGAGATACAGATAGCCATTTTGGACCAAAATCGCGGAAAAAGACTAAGTCGAAAATATACATAATGTTGTAGCGAGCGCGATAACTTTTTTAAAAATGCATATTTCTAAACCAAACTTTCATCAAATGTACATCACATTGTGTTCTATCGATTGAATGTAAGAAATTCCCTGTCAGATTCTTCGTTTGGGCTCCAGATTCCACCTTATCGAGATACAGATAGCCATTTTGGACCCAAAATCGCGGGAAAAAACTAAGTCGAAAATATACATAATGTTGTAGCGAGCGCGATAACTTCTTTAAAAATGCATATTTCTAAACCAAACTTTCATCAAATGTACATCACATTGTGTTCTATCGATTGAATGTAAGAAATTTCCTGTCAGATTCTTGGTTTGGGCTCCAGATTCGACCTTATCGAGATACAGATAGCCATTTTGGACCAAAATCGCGGAAAAAGACTAAGTCGAAAATATACATAATGTTGTAGCGAGCGCGATAACTTTTTCAAAAATGCATATTTCTAAACCAAACTTTCATCAAATGTACATCACATTGTGTTCTATCGATTGAATGTAAGAAATTCCCTGTCAGATTCTTCGTTTGGGCTCCAGATTCGACCTTATCGAGATACAGATAGCCATTTTGGACCAAACTCGCGGAAAAAAACTAAGTCGAAAATATACATAATGTTGTAGCGAGCGCGATAACTTTTTCAAAAATGCATATTTCTAAACCAAACTTTCATCAAATGTACATCACATTGTGTTCTATCGATTGAATGTAAGAAATTTCCTGTCAGATTCTTGGTTTGGGCTCCAGATTCGACCTTATCGAGATACAGATAGCCATTTTGGACCAAAATCGCGGAAAAAGACTAAGTCGAAAATATACATAATGTTGTAGCGAGCGCGATAACTTCTTTAAAAATGCATATTTCTAAACCAAACTTTCATCAAATGTACATCACATTGTGTTCTATCGATTGAATGTACGAAATTCCCTGTCAGATTCTTCGTTTGGGCTCCAGATTTGACCTTATCGAGATACAGATAGCCATTTTGGACCCAAAATCGCGGGAAAAAACTAAGTCGAAAATATACATAATGTTGTAGCGAGCGCGATAACTTTTTCAAAAATGCATATTTCTAAACCAAACTTTCATCAAATGTACATCCCATTGTGTTCTATCGATTGAATGTAAGAAATTCCCTGTCAGATTCTTCGTTTGGGCTCCAGATTCGACCTTATCGAGATACAGATAGCCATTTTGGACCAAAATCGCGGAAAAAGACTAAGTCGAAAATATACATAATGTTGTAGCGAGCGCGATAACTTTTTCAAAAATGCATATTTCTAAACCAAACTTTCATCAAATGTACATCACATTGTGTTCTATCGATTGAATGTAAGAAATTCCCTGTCAGATTCTTGGTTTGGGCTCCAGATTCGACCTTATCGAGATACAGATAGCCATTTTGGACCAAAATCGCGGAAAAAGACTAAGTCGAAAATATACATAATGTTGTAGCGAGCGCGATAACTTTTTCAAAAATGCATATTTCTAAACCAAACTTTCATTAAATGTACATCACATTGTGTTCTATCGATTGAATGTAAGAAATTCCCTGTCAGATTCTTCGTTTGGGCTCCAGATTCGACCTTATCGAGATACAGATAGCCATTTTGGACCAAAATCGCGGAAAAAGACTAAGTCGAAAATATACATAATGTTGTAGCGAGCGCGATAACTTTTTTAAAAATGCATATTTCTAAACCAAACGTTCATCAAATGTACATCACATTGTGTTCTATCGATTGAATGTAAGAAATTCCCTGTCAGATTCTTCGTTTGGGCTCCAGATTCGACCTTATCGAGATACAGATAGCCATTCTGGACCAAAATCGCGGAAAAAGACTAAGTCGAAAATATACATAATGTTGTAGCGAGCGCGATAACTTTTTTAAAAATGCATATTTCTAACCAAACTTTCATCAAATGTACATCACATTGAGTTCTATCGATTGAATGTAAGAAAATCTCTGTCAGAGTCTTCGTTTGGGCTCCAGATTCGACCTTATCGAGATACAGATAGCCATTTTGGACCAAAATCGCGGAAAAAGACTAAGTCGAAAAATATACATAATGTTGTAGCGAGCGCGATAACTTTTTTAAAAATGCATATTTCTAAACCAAACTTTCATCAAATGTACATCACATTGTGTTCTATCGATTGAATGTAAGAAATTCCCTGTCAGATTCTTCGTTTGGGCTCCAGATTCGACCTTATCGAGATACAGATAGCCATTTTGGACCCAAAATCGCGGGAAAAAACTAAGTCGAAAATATACATAATGTTGTAGCGAGCGCGATAACTTCTTTAAAAATGCATATTTCTAAACCAAACTTTCATCAAATGTACATCACATTGTGTTCTATCGATTGAATGTAAGAAATTCCCTGTCAGATTCTTCGTTTGGGCTCCAGATTCGACCTTATCGAGATACAGATAGCCATTTTGGACCAAAATCGCGGAAAAAGACTAAGTCGAAAATATACATAATGTTGTAGCGAGCGCGATAACTTTTTCAAAAATGCATATTTCTAAACCAAACTTTCATCAAATGTACATCACATTGTGTTCTATCGATTGAATGTAAGAAATTCCCTGTCAGATTCTTGGTTTGGGCTCCAGATTCGACCTTATCGAGATACAGATAGCCATTTTGGACCAAACTCGCGGAAAAAGACTAAGTCGAAAATATACATAATGTTGTAGCGAGCGCGATAACTTTTTTAAAAATGCATATTTCTAAACCAAACTTTCATCAAATGTACATCACATTGTGTTCTATCGATTGAATGTAAGAAATTCCCTGTCAGATTCTTCGTTTGGGCTCCAGATTCGACCTTATCGAGATACAGATAGCCATTTTGGACCAAAATCGCGGAAAAAGACTAAGTCGAAAATATACATAATGTTGTAGCGAGCGCGATAACTTTTTCAAAAATGCATATTTCTAAACCAAACTTTCATCAAATGTACATCACATTGTGTTCTATCGATTGAATGTAAGAAATTCCCTGTCAGATTCTTCGTTTGGGCTCCAGATTCGACCTTATCGAGATACAGATAGCCATTTTGGACCAAAATCGCGGAAAAAGACTAAGTCGAAAATATACATAATGTTGTAGCGAGCGCGATAACTTTTTTAAAAATGCATATTTCTAAACCAAACTTTCATCAAATGTACATCACATTGTGTTCTATCGATTGAATGTAAGAAAATCTCTGTCAGAGTCTTCGTTTGGGCTCCAGATTCGACCTTATCGAGATACAGATAGCCATTTTGGACCAAAATCGCGGAAAAAGACTAAGTCGAAAATATACATAATGTTGTAGCGAGCGCGATAACTTTTTTAAAAATGCATATTTCTAAACCAAACTTTCATCAAATGTACATCACATTGTGTTCTATCGATTGAATGTAAGAAAATCTCTGTCAGAGTCTTCGTTTGGGCTCCAGATTCGACCTTATCGAGATACAGATAGCCATTTTGGACCAAAATCGCGGAAAAAGACTAAGTCGAAAATATACATAATGTTGTAGCGAGCGCGATAACTTTTTTAAAAATGCATATTTCTAAACCAAACTTTCATCAAATGTACATCACATTGTGTTCTATCGATTGAATGTAAGAAATTCCCTGTCAGATTCTTCGTTTGGGCTCCAGATTCCACCTTATCGAGATACAGATAGCCATTTTGGACCCAAAATCGCGGGAAAAAACTAAGTCGAAAATATACATAATGTTGTAGCGAGCGCGATAACTTCTTTAAAAATGCATATTTCTAAACCAAACTTTCATCAAATGTACATCACATTGTGTTCTATCGATTGAATGTAAGAAATTTCCTGTCAGATTCTTGGTTTGGGCTCCAGATTCGACCTTATCGAGATACAGATAGCCATTTTGGACCAAAATCGCGGAAAAAGACTAAGTCGAAAATATACATAATGTTGTAGCGAGCGCGATAACTTTTTCAAAAATGCATATTTCTAAACCAAACTTTCATCAAATGTACATCACATTGTGTTCTATCGATTGAATGTAAGAAATTCCCTGTCAGATTCTTCGTTTGGGCTCCAGATTCGACCTTATCGAGATACAGATAGCCATTTTGGACCAAAATCGCGGAAAAAGACTAAGTCGAAAATATACATAATGTTGTAGCGAGCGCGATAACTTTTTTAAAAATGCATATTTCTAAACCAAACTTTCATCAAATGTACATCACATTGTGTTCTATCGATTGAATGTAAGAAATTCCCTGTCAGATTCTTCGTTTGGGCTCCAGATTCGACCTTATCGAGATACAGATAGCCATTTTGGACCCAAAATCGCGGGGAAAAACTAAGTCGAAAATATACATAATGTTGTAGCGAGCGCGATAACTTTTTCAAAAATGCATATTTCTAAACCAAACTTTCATCAAATGTACATCACATTGTGTTCTATCGATTGAATGTAAGAAATTCCCTGTCAGATTCTTGGTTTGGGCTCCAGATTCGACCTTATCGAGATACAGATAGCCATTTTGGACCAAAATCGCGGAAAAAACTAAGTCGAAAATATACATAATGTTGTAGCGAGCGCGATAACTTCTTTAAAAATGCATATTTCTAAACCAAACTTTCATCAAATGTACATCACATTGTGTTCTATCGATTGAATGTAAGAAATTCCCTGTCAGATTCTTCGTTTGGGCTCCAGATTCGACCTTATCGAGATACAGATAGCCATTTTGGACCAAAATCGCGGAAAAAGACTAAGTCGAAAATATACATAATGTTGTAGCGAGCGCGATAACTTCTTTAAAAATGCATATTTCTAAACCAAACTTTCATCAAATGTACATCACATTGTGTTCTATCGATTGAATGTACGAAATTCCCTGTCAGATTCTTCGTTTGGGCTCCAGATTCGACCTTATCGAGATACAGATAGCCATTTTGGACCCAAAATCGCGGGAAAAAACTAAGTCGAAAATATACATAATGTTGTAGCGAGCGCGATAACTTTTTTAAAAATGCATATTTCTAAACCAAACTTTCATCAAATGTACATCACATTGTGTTCTATCGATTGAATGTAAGAAATTCCCTGTCAGATTCTTCGTTTGGGCTCCAGATTCGACCTTATCGAGATACAGATAGCCATTTTGGACCAAAATCGCGGAAAAAGACTAAGTCGAAAATATACATAATGTTGTAGCGAGCGCGATAACTTCTTTAAAAATGCATATTTCTAAACCAAACTTTCATCAAATGTACATCACATTGTGTTCTATCGATTGAATGTACGAAATTCCCTGTCAGATGCATCGTTTGGGCTCCAGATTCGACCTTATCGAGATACAGATAGCCATTTTGGACCAAAATCGCGGAAAAAGACTAAGTCGAAAATATACATAATGTTGTAGCGAGCGCGATAACTTTTTTAAAAATGCATATTTCTAAACCAAACTTTCATTAAATGTACATCACATTGTGTTCTATCGATTGAATGTAAGAAATTTCCTGTCAGATTCTTCGTTTGGGCTCCAGATTCGACCTTATCGAGATACAGATAGCCATTTTGGACCAAAATCGCGGAAAAAGACTAAGTCGAAAATATACATAATGTTGTAGCGAGCGCGATAACTTCTTTAAAAATGCATATTTCTAAACCAAACTTTCATCAAATGTACATCACATTGTGTTCTATCGATTGAATGTAAGAAATTCCCTGTCAGATTCTTCGTTTGGGCTCCAGATTCGACCTTATCGAGATACAGATAGCCATTTTGGACCCAAAATCGCGGAAAAAAACTAAGTCGAAAATATACATAATGTTGTAGCGAGCGCGATAACTTTTTCAAAAATGCATATTTCTAAACCAAACTTTCATCAAATGTACATCACATTGTGTTCTATCGATTGAATGTAAGAAATTCCCTGTCAGATTCTTGGTTTGGGCTCCAGATTCGACCTTATCGAGATACAGATAGCCATTTTGGACCAAAATCGCGGAAAAAGACTAAGTCAAAAATATACATAATGTTGTAGCGAGCGCGATAACTTCTTTAAAGATGCATATTTCTAAACCAAACTTTCATCAAATGTACATCACATTGTGTTCTATCGATTGAATGTAAGAAATTTCCTGTCAGATTCTTGGTTTGGGCTCCTGATTCGACCTTATCGAGATACAGATAGCCATTTTGGACCAAAATCGCGGAAAAAGACTAAGTCGAAAATATACATAATGTTGTAGCGAGCGCGATAACTTTTTTAAAAATGCATATTTCTAAACCAAACTTTCATCAAATGTACATCACATTGTGTTCTATCGATTGAATGTAAGAAATTTCCTGTCAGATTCTTCGTTTGGGCTCCAGATTCGACCTTATCGAGATACAGATAGCCATTTTGGACCAAAATCGCGGAAAAAGACTAAGTCGAAAATATACATAATGTTGTAGCGAGCGCGATAACTTTTTTAAAAATGCATATTTCTAAACCAAACTTTCATCAAATGTACATCACATTGAGTTCTATCGATTGAATGTAAGAAAATCTCTGTCAGAGTCTTCGTTTGGGCTCCAGATTCGACCTTATCGAGATACAGATAGCCATTTTGGACCAAAATCGCGGAAAAAGACTAAGTCGAAAATATACATAATGTTGTAGCGAGCGCGATAACTTCTTTAAAAATGCATATTTCTAAACCAAACTTTCATCAAATGTACATCACATTGTGTTCTATCGATTGAATGTAAGAAATTCCCAGTCAGATTCTTCGTTTGGGCTCCAGATTCGACCTTATCGAGATACAGATAGCCATTTTGGACCAAAATCGCGGAAAAAGACTAAGTCGAAAATATACATAATGTTGTAGCGAGCGCGATAACTTCTTTAAAAATGCATATTTCTAAACCAAACTTTCATCAAATGTACATCACATTGTGTTCTATCGATTGAATGTACGAAATTCCCTGTCAGATTCTTCGTTTGGGCTCCAGATTTGACCTTATCGAGATACAGATAGCCATTTTGGACCCAAAATCGCAGGAAAAAACTAAGTCGAAAATATACATAATGTTGTAGCGAGCGCGATAACTTTTTCAAAAATGCATATTTCTAAACCAAACTTTCATCAAATGTACATCCCATTGTGTTCTATCGATTGAATGTAAGAAATTCCCTGTCAGATTCTTCGTTTGGGCTCCAGATTCGACCTTATCGAGATACAGATAGCCATTTTGGACCAAAATCGCGGAAAAAGACTAAGTCGAAAATATACATAATGTTGTAGCGAGCGCGATAACTTTTTCAAAAATGCATATTTCTAAACCAAACTTTCATCAAATGTACATCACATTGTGTTCTATCGATTGAATGTAAGAAATTCCCTGTCAGATTCTTCGTTTGGGCTCCAGATTCGACCTTATCGAGATACAGATAGCCATTTTGGACCAAAATCGCGGAAAAAGACTAAGTCGAAAATATACATAATGTTGTAGCGAGCGCGATAACTTTTTTAAAAATGCATATTTCTAAACCAAACTTTCATCAAATGTACATCACATTGTGTTCTATCGATTGAATGTAAGAAATTCCCTGTCAGATTCTTCGTTTGGGCTCCAGATTCGACCTTATCGAGATACAGATAGCCATTTTGGACCAAAATCGCGGAAAAAGACTAAGTCGAAAATATACATAATGTTGTAGCGAGCGCGATAACTTTTTTAAAAATGCATATTTATAAACCAAACTTTCATCAAATGTACATCACATTGTGTTCTATCGATTGAATGTAAGAATTCCCTGTCAGATTCTTCGTTTGGGCTCCAGATTCGACCTTATCGAGATACAGATAGCCATTTTGGACCAAAATCGCGGAAAAAGACTAAGTCGAAAATATACATAATGTTGTAGCGAGCGCGATAACTTTTTTAAAATGCATATTTCTAAACCAAACTTTCATTAAATGTACATCACATTGTGTTCTATCGATTGAATGTAAGAAATTTCCTGTCAGATTCTTCGTTTGGGCTCCAGATTCGACCTTATCGAGATACAGATAGCCATTTTGGACCAAAATCGCGGAAAAAGACTAAGTCGAAAATATACATAATGTTGTAGCGAGCGCGATAACTTCTTTAAAAATGCATATTTCTAAACCAAACTTTCATCAAATGTACATCACATTGTGTTCTATCGATTGAATGTAAGAAATTCCCTGTCAGATTCTTCGTTTGGGCTCCAGATTCGACCTTATCGAGATACAGATAGCCATTTTGGACCCAAAATCGCGGAAAAAAACTAAGTCGAAAATATACATAATGTTGTAGCGAGCGCGATAACTTTTTCAAAAATGCATATTTCTAAACCAAACTTTCATCAAATGTACATCACATTGTGTTCTATCGATTGAATGTAAGAAATTCCCTGTCAGATTCTTCGTTTGGGCTCCAGATTCGACCTTATCGAGATACAGATAGCCATTTTGGACCAAAATCGAGGAAAAAGACTAAGTCAAAAATATACATAATGTTGTAGCGAGCGCGATAACTTCTTTAAAAATGCATATTTCTAAACCAAACTTTCATCAAATGTACATCACATTGTGTTCTATCGATTGAATGTAAGAAATTCCCTGTCAGATTCTTGGTTTGGGCTCCAGATTCGACCTTATCGAGATACAGATAGCCATTTTGGACCAAAATCGCGGAAAAAGACTAAGTCGAAAATATACATAATGTTGTAGCGAGCGCGATAACTTCTTTAAAAATGCATATTTCTAAACCAAACTTTCATCAAATGTACATCACATTGTGTTCTATCGATTGAATGTAAGAAAATCTCTGTCAGATTCTTCGTTTGGACTCCAGATTCGACCTTATCGAGATACAGATAGCCATTTTGGACCAAAATCGCGGAAAAAGATTAAGTCGAAAATATACATAATGTTGTAGCGAGCGCGATAACTTCTTTAAAAATGCATATTTCTAAACCAAACTTTCATCAAATGTACATCACATTGTGTTCTATCGATTGAATGTAAGAAATTCCCAGTCAGATTCTTCGTTTGGGCTCCAGATTCGACCTTATCGAGATACAGATAGCCATTTTGGACCAAAATCGCGGAAAAAGACTAAGTCGAAAATATACATAATGTTGTAGCGAGCGCGATAACTTCTTTAAAAATGCATATTTCTAAACCAAACTTTCATCAAATGTACATCACATTGTGTTCTATCGATTGAATGTACGAAATTCCCTGTCAGATTCTTCGTTTGGGCTCCAGATTTGACCTTATCGAGATACAGATAGCCATTTTGGACCCAAAATCGCAGGAAAAAACTAAGTCGAAAATATACATAATGTTGTAGCGAGCGCGATAACTTTTTCAAAAATGCATATTTCTAAACCAAACTTTCATCAAATGTACATCCCATTGTGTTCTATCGATTGAATGTAAGAAATTCCCTGTCAGATTCTTCGTTTGGGCTCCAGATTCGACCTTATCGAGATACAGATAGCCATTTTGGACCAAAATCGCGGAAAAAGACTAAGTCGAAAATATACATAATGTTGTAGCGAGCGCGATAACTTTTTCAAAAATGCATATTTCTAAACCAAACTTTCATCAAATGTACATCACATTGTGTTCTATCGATTGAATGTAAGAATTCCCTGTCAGATTCTTCGTTTGGGCTCCAGATTCGACCTTATCGAGATACAGATAGCCATTTTGGACCAAAATCGCGGAAAAAGACTAAGTCGAAAATATACATAATGTTGTAGCGAGCGCGATAACTTCTTTAAAAATGCATATTTCTAAACCAAACTTTCATCAAATGTACATCACATTGTGTTCTATCGATTGAATGTACGAAATTCCCTGTCAGATTCTTCGTTTGGGCTCCAGATTCGACCTTATCGAGATACAGATAGCCATTTTGGACCCAAAATCGTGGGAAAAAACTAAGTCGAAAATATACATAATGTTGTAGCGAGCGCGATAACTTTTTCAAAAATGCATATTTCTAAACCAAACTTTCATCAAATGTACATCACATTGTGTTCTATCGATTGAATGTAAGAAATTCCCTGTCAGATTCTTCGTTTGGGCTCCAGATTCGACCTTATCGAGATACAGATAGCCATTTTGGACCAAAATCGCGGAAAAAGACTAAGTCGAAAATATACATAATGTTGTAGCGAGCGCGATAACTTCTTTAAAAATGCATATTTCTAAACCAAACTTTCATCAAATGTACATCACATTGTGTTCTATCGATTGAATGTAAGAAATTTCCTGTCAGATTCTTGGTTTGGGCTCCAGATTCGACCTTATCGAGATACAGATAGCCATTTTGGACCAAAATCGCGGAAAAAGACTAAGTCGAAAATATACATAATGTTGTAGCGAGCGCGATAACTTTTTTAAAAATGCATATTTCTAAACCAAACTTTCATCAAATGTACATCACATTGTGTTCTATCGATTGAATGTAAGAAATTTCCTGTCAGATTCTTCGTTTGGGCTCCAGATTCGACCTTATCGAGATACAGATAGCCATTTTGGACCAAAATCGCGGAAAAAGACTAAGTCGAAAATATACATAATGTTGTAGCGAGCGCGATAACTTTTTTAAAAATGCATATTTCTAAACCAAACTTTCATCAAACGTACATCACATTGTGTTCTATCGATTGAATGTAAGAAATTCCCTGTCAGATTCTTCGTTTGGGCTCCAGATTCGACCTTATCGAGATACAGATAGCCATTTTGGACCAAAATCGCGGAAAAAGACTAAGTCGAAAATATACATAATGTTGTAGCGAGCGCGATAACTTTTTCAAAAATGCATATTTCTAAACCAAACTTTCATCAAATGTACATCACATTGTGTTCTATCGATTGAATGTAAGAAATTCCCTGTCAGATTCTTCGTTTGGGCTCCAGATTCGACCTTATCGAGATACAGATAGCCATTTTGGACCAAAATCGAGGAAAAAGACTAAGTCAAAAATATACATAATGTTGTAGCGAGCGCGATAACTTCTTTAAAAATGCATATTTCTAAACCAAACTTTCATCAAATGTACATCACATTGTGTTCTATCGATTGAATGTAAGAAATTCCCTGTCAGATTCTTGGTTTGGGCTCCAGATTCGACCTTATCGAGATACAGATAGCCATTTTGGACCAAAATCGCGGAAAAAGACTAAGTCGAAAATATACATAATGTTGTAGCGAGCGCGATAACTTCTTTAAAAATGCATATTTCTAAACCAAACTTTCATCAAATGTACATCACATTGTGTTCTATCGATTGAATGTAAGAAAATCTCTGTCAGATTCTTCGTTTGGACTCCAGATTCGACCTTATCGAGATACAGATAGCCATTTTGGACCAAAATCGCGGAAAAAGATTAAGTCGAAAATATACATAATGTTGTAGCGAGCGCGATAACTTCTTTAAAAATGCATATTTCTAAACCAAACTTTCATCAAATGTACATCACATTGTGTTCTATCGATTGAATGTAAGAAATTCCCAGTCAGATTCTTCGTTTGGGCTCCAGATTCGACCTTATCGAGATACAGATAGCCATTTTGGACCAAAATCGCGGAAAAAGACTAAGTCGAAAATATACATAATGTTGTAGCGAGCGCGATAACTTCTTTAAAAATGCATATTTCTAAACCAAACTTTCATCAAATGTACATCACATTGTGTTCTATCGATTGAATGTACGAAATTCCCTGTCAGATTCTTCGTTTGGGCTCCAGATTTGACCTTATCGAGATACAGATAGCCATTTTGGACCCAAAATCGCAGGAAAAAACTAAGTCGAAAATATACATAATGTTGTAGCGAGCGCGATAACTTTTTCAAAAATGCATATTTCTAAACCAAACTTTCATCAAATGTACATCCCATTGTGTTCTATCGATTGAATGTAAGAAATTCCCTGTCAGATTCTTGGTTTGGGCTCCAGATTCGACCTTATCGAGATACAGATAGCCATTTTGGACCAAAATCGCGGAAAAAGACTAAGTCAAAAATATACATAATGTTGTAGCGAGCGCGATAACTTTTTCAAAAATGCATATTTCTAAACCAAACTTTCATCAAATGTACATCACATTGTGTTCTATCGATTGAATGTAAGAAATTCCCTGTCAGATTCTTCGTTTGGGCTCCAGATTCGACCTTATCGAGATACAGATAGCCATTTTGGACCAAAATCGCGGAAAAAGACTAAGTCGAAAATATACATAATGTTGTAGCGAGCGCGATAACTTTTTTAAAAATGCATATTTCTAAACCAAACTTTCATCAAATGTACATCACATTGTGTTCTATCGATTGAATGTAAGAAATTCCCTGTCAGATTCTTCGTTTGGGCTCCAGATTCGACCTTATCGAGATACAGATAGCCATTTTGGACCAAAATCGCGGAAAAAGACTAAGTCGAAAATATACATAATGTTGTAGCGAGCGCGATAACTTCTTTAAAAATGCATATTTCTAAACCAAACTTTCATCAAATGTACATCACATTGTGTTCTATCGATTGAATGTAAGAATTCCCTGTCAGATTCTTCGTTTGGGCTCCAGATTCGACCTTATCGAGATACAGATAGCCATTTTGGACCAAAATCGCGGAAAAAGACTAAGTCGAAAATATACATAATGTTGTAGCGAGCGCGATAACTTCTTTAAAAATGCATATTTCTAAACCAAACTTTCATCAAATGTACATCACATTGTGTTCTATCGATTGAATGTACGAAATTCCCTGTCAGATTCTTCGTTTGGGCTCCAGATTCGACCTTATCGAGATACAGATAGCCATTTTGGACCCAAAATCGTGGGAAAAAACTAAGTCGAAAATATACATAATGTTGTAGCGAGCGCGATAACTTTTTCAAAAATGCATATTTCTAAACCAAACTTTCATCAAATGTACATCACATTGTGTTCTATCGATTGAATGTAAGAAATTCCCTGTCAGATTCTTCGTTTGGGCTCCAGATTCGACCTTATCGAGATACAGATAGCCATTTTGGACCAAAATCGCGGAAAAAGACTAAGTCGAAAATATACATAATGTTGTAGCGAGCGCGATAACTTCTTTAAAAATGCATATTTCTAAACCAAACTTTCATCAAATGTACATCACATTGTGTTCTATCGATTGAATGTAAGAAATTTCCTGTCAGATTCTTGGTTTGGGCTCCAGATTCGACCTTATCGAGATACAGATAGCCATTTTGGACCAAAATCGCGGAAAAAGACTAAGTCGAAAATATACATAATGTTGTAGCGAGCGCGATAACTTTTTTAAAAATGCATATTTCTAAACCAAACTTTCATCAAATGTACATCACATTGTGTTCTATCGATTGAATGTAAGAAATTTCCTGTCAGATTCTTCGTTTGGGCTCCAGATTCGACCTTATCGAGATACAGATAGCCATTTTGGACCAAAATCGCGGAAAAAGACTAAGTCGAAAATATACATAATGTTGTAGCGAGCGCGATAACTTTTTTAAAAATGCATATTTCTAAACCAAACTTTCATCAAACGTACATCACATTGTGTTCTATCGATTGAATGTAAGAAATTCCCTGTCAGATTCTTCGTTTGGGCTCCAGATTCGACCTTATCGAGATACAGATAGCCATTTTGGACCAAAATCGCGGAAAAAGACTAAGTCGAAAATATACATAATGTTGTAGCGAGCGCGATAACTTTTTTTAAAATGCATATTTCTAAACCAAACTTTCATTAAATGTACATCACATTGTGTTCTATCGATTGAATGTAAGAAATTTCCTGTCAGATTCTTCGTTTGGGCTCCAGATTCGACCTTATCGAGATACAGATAGCCATTTTGGACCAAAATCGCGGAAAAAGACTAAGTCGAAAATATACATAATGTTGTAGCGAGCGCGATAACTTCTTTAAAAATGCATATTTCTAAACCAAACTTTCATCAAATGTACATCACATTGTGTTCTATCGATTGAATGTAAGAAATTCCCTGTCAGATTCTTGGTTTGGGCTCCAGATTCGACCTTATCGAGATACAGATAGCCATTTTGGACCAAAATCGCGGAAAAAGACTAAGTCGAAAATATACATAATGTTGTAGCGAGCGCGATAACTTCTTTAAAAATGCATATTTCTAAACCAAACTTTCATCAAATGTACATCACATTGTGTTCTATCGATTGAATGTAAGAAAATCTCTGTCAGATTCTTCGTTTGGACTCCAGATTCGACCTTATCGAGATACAGATAGCCATTTTGGACCAAAATCGCGGAAAAAGATTAAGTCGAAAATATACATAATGTTGTAGCGAGCGCGATAACTTTTTTAAAAATGCATATTTCTAAACCAAACTTTCATCAAATGTACATCACATTGTGTTCTATCGATTGAATGTAAGAAATTCCCAGTCAGATTCTTCGTTTGGGCTCCAGATTCGACCTTATCGAGATACAGATAGCCATTTTGGACCAAAATCGCGGAAAAAGACTAAGTCGAAAATATACATAATGTTGTAGCGAGCGCGATAACTTCTTTAAAAATGCATATTTCTAAACCAAACTTTCATCAAATGTACATCACATTGTGTTCTATCGATTGAATGTACGAAATTCCCTGTCAGATTCTTCGTTTGGGCTCCAGATTTGACCTTATCGAGATACAGATAGCCATTTTGGACCCAAAATCGCGGGGAAAAACTAAGTCGAAAATATACATAATGTTGTAGCGAGCGCGATAACTTTTTCAAAAATGCATATTTCTAAACCAAACTTTCATCAAATGTACATCCCATTGTGTTCTATCGATTGAATGTAAGAAATTCCCTGTCAGATTCTTCGTTTGGGCTCCAGATTCGACCTTATCGAGATACAGATAGCCATTTTGGACCAAAATCGCGGAAAAAGACTAAGTCGAAAATATACATAATGTTGTAGCGAGCGCGATAACTTTTTCAAAAATGCATATTTCTAAACCAAACTTTCATCAAATGTACATCACATTGTGTTCTATCGATTGAATGTAAGAAATTCCCTGTCAGATTCTTCGTTTGGGCTCCAGATTCGACCTTATCGAGATACAGATAGCCATTTTGGACCAAAATCGCGGAAAAAGACTAAGTCGAAAATATACATAATGTTGTAGCGAGCGCGATAACTTTTTTAAAAATGCATATTTCTAAACCAAACTTTCATCAAATGTACATCACATTGTGTTCTATCGATTGAATGTAAGAAATTCCCTGTCAGATTCTTCGTTTGGGCTCCAGATTCGACCTTATCGAGATACAGATAGCCATTTTGGACCCAAAATCGCGGGAAAAAACTAAGTCGAAAATATACATAATGTTGTAGCGAGCGCGATAACTTTTTCAAAAATGCATATTTCTAAACCAAACTTTCATCAAATGTACATCACATTGTGTTCTATCGATTGAATGTAAGAAATTCCCTGTCAGATTCTTCGTTTGGGCTCCAGATTCGACCTTATCGAGATACAGATAGCCATTTTGGACCAAAATCGCGGAAAAAGACTAAGTCGAAAATATACATAATGTTGTAGCGAGCGCGATAACTTTTTTAAAAATGCATATTTCTAAACCAAACTTTCATCAAATGTACATCACATTGTGTTCTATCGATTGAATGTAAGAAATTTCCTGTCAGATTCTTCGTTTGGGCTCCAGATTCGACCTTATCGAGATACAGATAGCCATTTTGGACCAAAATCGCGGAAAAAGACTAAGTCGAAAATATACATAATGTTGTAGCGAGCGCGATAACTTTTTTAAAAATGCATATTTCTAAACCAAACTTTCATCAAATGTACATCACATTGTGTTCTATCGATTGAATGTAAGAAATTCCCTGTCAGATTCTTCGTTTGGGCTCCAGATTCGACCTTATCGAGATACAGATAGCCATTTTGGACCAAAATCGCGGAAAAAGACTAAGTCGAAAATATACATAATGTTGTAGCGAGCGCGATAACTTTTTTTAAAATGCATATTTCTAAACCAAACTTTCATTAAATGTACATCACATTGTGTTCTATCGATTGAATGTAAGAAATTTCCTGTCAGATTCTTCGTTTGGGCTCCAGATTCGACCTTATCGAGATACAGATAGCCATTTTGGACCAAAATCGCGGAAAAAGACTAAGTCGAAAATATACATAATGTTGTAGCGAGCGCGATAACTTCTTTAAAAATGCATATTTCTAAACCAAACTTTCATCAAATGTACATCACATTGTGTTCTATCGATTGAATGTAAGAAATTTCCTGTCAGATTCTTCGTTTGGGCTCCAGATTCGACCTTATCGAGATACAGATAGCCATTTTGGACCCAAAATCGCGGAAAAAAACTAAGTCGAAAATATACATAATGTTGTAGCGAGCGCGATAACTTTTTCAAAAATGCATATTTCTAAACCAAACTTTCATCAAATGTACATCACATTGTGTTCTATCGATTGAATGTAAGAAATTCCCTGTCAGATTCTTCGTTTGGGCTCCAGATTCGACCTTATCGAGATACAGATAGCCATTTTGGACCAAAATCGAGGAAAAAGACTAAGTCAAAAATATACATAATGTTGTAGCGAGCGCGATAACTTCTTTAAAAATGCATATTTCTAAACCAAACTTTCATCAAATGTACATCACATTGTGTTCTATCGATTGAATGTAAGAAATTCCCTGTCAGATTCTTGGTTTGGGCTCCAGATTCGACCTTATCGAGATACAGATAGCCATTTTGGACCAAAATCGCGGAAAAAGACTAAGTCGAAAATATACATAATGTTGTAGCGAGCGCGATAACTTCTTTAAAAATGCATATTTCTAAACCAAACTTTCATCAAATGTACATCACATTGTGTTCTATCGATTGAATGTAAGAAAATCTCTGTCAGATTCTTCGTTTGGACTCCAGATTCGACCTTATCGAGATACAGATAGCCATTTTGGACCAAAATCGCGGAAAAAGATTAAGTCGAAAATATACATAATGTTGTAGCGAGCGCGATAACTTTTTTAAAAATGCATATTTCTAAACCAAACGTTCATCAAATGTACATCACATTGTGTTCTATCGATTGAATGTAAGAAATTCCCTGTCAGATTCTTCGTTTGGGCTCCAGATTCGACCTTATCGAGATACAGATAGCCATTTTGGACCAAAATCGAGGAAAAAGACTAAGTCAAAAATATACATAATGTTGTAGCGAGCGCGATAACTTCTTTAAAAATGCATATTTCTAAACCAAACTTTCATCAAATGTACATCACATTGTGTTCTATCGATTGAATGTAAGAAAATCTCTGTCAGATTCTTCGTTTGGACTCCAGATTCGACCTTATCGAGATACAGATAGCCATTTTGGACCAAAATCGCGGAAAAAGATTAAGTCGAAAATATACATAATGTTGTAGCGAGCGCGATAACTTTTTTAAAAATGCATATTTCTAAACCAAACTTTCATCAAATGTACATCACATTGTGTTCTATCGATTGAATGTAAGAAATTCCCTGTCAGATTCTTGGTTTGGGCTCCAGATTCGACCTTATCGAGATACAGATAGCCATTTTGGACCAAAATCGCGGAAAAAGACTAAGTCGAAAATATACATAATGTTGTAGCGAGCGCGATAACTTTTTTAAAAATGCATATTTCTAAACCAAACTTTCATCAAATGTACATCACATTGTGTTCTATCGATTGAATGTAAGAAAATCTCTGTCAGAGTCTTTGTTTGGGCTCCAGATTCGACCTTATCGAGATACAGATAGCCATTTTGGACCAAAATCGCGGAAAAAGACTAAGTCGAAAATATACATAATGTTGTAGCGAGCGCGATAACTTTTTTAAAAATGCATATTTCTAAACCAAACTTTCATCAAATGTACATCACATTGAGTTCTATCGATTGAATGTAAGAAAATCTCTGTCAGAGTCTTAGTTTGGGCTCCAGATTCGACCTTATCGAGATACAGATAGCCATTTTGGACCAAAATCGCGGAAAAAGACTAAGTCGAAAATATACATAATGTTGTAGCGAGCGCGATAACTTTTTTAAAAATGCATATTTCTAAACCAAACTATCATCAAATGTACATCACATTGTGTTCTATCGATTGAATGTAAGAAATTCCCTGTCAGATTCTTCGTTTGGGCTCCAGATTCGACCTTATCGAGATACAGATAGCCATTTTGTACCCAAAATCGCGGGAAAAAACTAAGTCGAAAATATACATAATGTTGTAGCGAGCGCGATAACTTTTTCAAAAATGCATATTTCTAAACCAAACGTTCATCAAATGTACATCACATTGTGTTCTATCGATTGAATGTAAGAAATTCCCTGTCAGATTCTTCGTTTGGGCTCCAGATTCGACCTTATCGAGATACAGATAGCCATTTTGGACCAAAATCGCGGAAAAAGACTAAGTCGAAAATATACATAATGTTGTAGCGAGCGCGATAACTTTTTCAAAAATGCATATTTCTAAACCAAACTTTCATCAAATGTACATCACATTGTGTTCTATCGATTGAATGTAAGAAATTCCCTGTCAGATTCTTCGTTTGGGCTCCAGATTCGACCTTATCGAGATACAGATAGCCATTTTGGACCAAAATCGCGGGGAAAAACTAAGTCGAAAATATACATAATGTTGTAGCGAGCGCGATAACTTTTTCAAAAATGCATATTTCTAAACCAAACTTTCATCAAATGTACATCACATTGTGTTCTATCGATTGAATGTAAGAAATTCCCTGTCAGATTCTTCGTTTGGGCTCCAGATTCGACCTTATCGAGATACAGATAGCCATTTTGGACCAAAATCGCGGAAAAAGACTAAGTCAAAAATATACATAATGTTGTAGCGAGCGCGATAACTTCTTTAAAAATGCATATTTCTAAACCAAACTTTCATCAAATGTACATCACATTGTGTTCTATCGATTGAATGTAAGAAATTTCCTGTCAGATTCTTGGTTTGGGCTCCAGATTCGACCTTATCGAGATACAGATAGCCATTTTGGACCAAAATCGCGGAAAAAGACTAAGTCGAAAATATACATAATGTTGTAGCGAGCGCGATAACTTCTTTAAAAATGCATATTTCTAAACCAAACTTTCATCAAATGTACATCACATTGTGTTCTATCGATTGAATGTAAGAAAATCTCTGTCAGATTCTTCGTTTGGGCTCCAGATTCGACCTTATCGAGATACAGATAGCCATTTTGGACCAAAATCGCGGAAAAAGACTAAGTCGAAAATATACATAATGTTGTAGCGAGCGCGATAACTTTTTTAAAAATGCATATTTCTAAACCAAACTTTCATCAAATGTACATCATATTGTGTTCTATCGATTGAATGTAAGAAATTCCCTGTCAGATTCTTGGTTTGGGCTCCAGATTCGACCTTATCGAGATACAGATAGCCATTTTGGACCAAAATCGCGGGAAAAAACTAAGTCGAAAATATACATAATGTTGTAGCGAGCGCGATAACTTTTTCAAAAATGCATATTTCTAAACCAAACTTTCATCAAATGTACATCACATTGTGTTCTATCGATTGAATGTAAGAAATTCCCTGTCAGATTCTTCGTTTGGGCTCCAGATTCGACCTTATCGAGATACAGATAGCCATTTTGGACCAAAATCGCGGAAAAAGACTAAGTCGAAAATATACATAATGTTGTAGCGAGCGCGATAACTTTTTCAAAAATGCATATTTCTAAACCAAACTTTCATCAAATGTACATCACATTGTGTTCTATCGATTGAATGTAAGAAATTTCCTGTCAGATTCTTGGTTTGGGCTCCAGATTCGACCTTATCGAGATACAGATAGCCATTTTGGACCAAAATCGCGGAAAAAGACTAAGTCGAAAATATACATAATGTTGTAGCGAGCGCGATAACTTCTTTAAAAATGCATATTTCTAAACCAAACTTTCAACAAATGTACATCACATTGTGTTCTATCGATTGAATGTAAGAAATTCCCTGTCAGATTCTTCGTTTGGGCTCCAGATTCGACCTTATCGAGATACAGATAGCCATTTTGGACCCAAAATCGCGGAAAAAAACTAAGTCGAAAATATACATAATGTTGTAGCGAGCGCGATAACTTTTTCAAAAATGCATATTTCTAAACCAAACTTTCATCAAATGTACATCACATTGTGTTCTATCGATTGAATGTAAGAAATTCCCTGTCAGATTCTTGGTTTGGGCTCCAGATTCGACCTTATCGAGATACAGATAGCCATTTTGGACCAAAATCGCGGAAAAAGACTAAGTCGAAAATATACATAATGTTGTAGCGAGCGCGATAACTTCTTTAAAAATGCATATTTCTAAACCAAACTTTCATCAAATGTACATCACATTGTGTTCTATCGATTGAATGTAAGAAAATCTCTGTCAGATTCTTCGTTTGGGCTCCAGATTCGACCTTATCGAGATACAGATAGCCATTTTGGACCAAAATCGCGGAAAAAGACTAAGTCGAAAATATACATAATGTTGTAGCGAGCGCGATAACTTTTTTAAAAATGCATATTTCTAAACCAAACTTTCATCAAATGTACATCACATTGTGTTCTATCGATTGAATGTAAGAAATTCCCTGTCAGATTCTTGGTTTGGGCTCCAGATTCGACCTTATCGAGATACAGATAGCCATTTTGGACCAAAATCGCGGAAAAAGACTAAGTCGAAAATATACATAATGTTGTAGCGAGCGCGATAACTTTTTCAAAAATGCATATTTCTAAACCAAACTTTCATCAAATGTACATCACATTGTGTTCTATCGATTGAATGTAAGAAATTCCCTGTCAGATTCTTCGTTTGGGCTCCAGATTCGACCTTATCGAGATACAGATAGCCATTTTGGACCAAAATCGCGGAAAAAGACTAAGTCGAAAATATACATAATGTTGTAGCGAGCGCGATAACTTCTTTAAAAATGCATATTTCTAAACCAAACTTTCATCAAATGTACATCACATTGTGTTCTATCGATTGAATGTAAGAAATTTCCTGTCAGATTCTTGGTTTGGGCTCCAGATTCGACCTTATCGAGATACAGATAGCCATTTTGGACCAAAATCGCGGAAAAAGACTAAGTCGAAAATATACATAATGTTGTAGCGAGCGCGATAACTTCTTTAAAAATGCATATTTCTAAACCAAACTTTCATCAAATGTACATCACATTGTGTTCTATCGATTGAATGTAAGAAATTCCCTGTCAGATTCTTCGTTTGGGCTCCAGATTCGACCTTATCGAGATACAGATAGCCATTTTGGACCCAAAATCGCGGAAAAAGACTAAGTCGAAAATATACATAATGTTGTAGCGAGCGCGATAACTTCTTTAAAAATGCATATTTCTAAACCAAACTTTCATTAAATGTACATCACATTGTGTTCTATCGATTGAATGTAAGAAATTCCCAGTCAGATTCTTCGTTTGGGCTCCAGATTCGACCTTATCGAGATACAGATAGCCATTTTGGACCAAAATCGCGGAAAAAGACTAAGTCGAAAATATACATAATGTTGTAGCGAGCGCGATAACTTCTTTAAAAATGCATATTTCTAAACCAAACTTTCATCAAATGTACATCACATTGTGTTCTATCGATTGAATGTAAGAAATTCCCTGTCAGATTCTTCGTTTGGGCTCCAGATTCGACCTTATCGAGATACAGATAGCCATTTTGGACCCAAAATCGCGGAAAAAAACTAAGTCGAAAATATACATAATGTTGTAGCGAGCGCGATAACTTCTTTAAAAATGCATATTTCTAAACCAAACTTTCATCAAATGTACATCACATTGAGTTCTATCGATTGAATGTAAGAAATTCCCTGTCAGATTCTTGGTTTGGGCTCCAGATTCGACCTTATCGAGATACAGATAGCCATTTTGGACCAAAATCGCGGAAAAAGACTAAGTCGAAAATATACATAATGTTGTAGCGAGCGCGATAACTTTTTTAAAAATGCATATTTCTAAACCAAACTTTCATCAAATGTACATCACATTGTGTTCTATCGATTGAATGTAAGAAAATCTCTGTCAGAGTCTTCGTTTGGGCTCCAGATTCGACCTTATCGAGATACAGATAGCCATTTTGGACCAAAATCGCGGAAAAAGACTAAGTCGAAAATATACATAATGTTGTAGCGAGCGCGATAACTTTTTTAAAAATGCATATTTCTAAACCAAACTTTCATCAAATGTACATCACATTGTGTTCTATCGATTGAATGTAAGAAATTCCCTGTCAGAGTCTTCGTTTGGACTCCAGATTCGACCTTATCGAGATACAGATAGCCATTTTGGACCAAAATCGCGGAAAAAGACTAAGTCGAAAATATACATAATGTTGTAGCGAGCGCGATAACTTCTTTAAAAATGCATATTTCTAAACCAAACTTTCATCAAATGTACATCACATTGTGTTCTATCGATTGAATGTAAGAAATTCCCTGTCAGATTCTTCGTTTGGGCTCCAGATTCGACCTTATCGAGATACAGATAGCCATTTTGGACCAAACTCGCGGAAAAAGACTAAGTCGAAAATATACATAATGTTGTAGCGAGCGCGATAACTTCTTTAAAAATGCATATTTCTAAACCAAACTTTCATCAAATGTACATCACATTGTGTTCTATCGATTGAATGTAAGAAATTTCCTGTCAGATTCTTGGTTTGGGCTCCAGATTCGACCTTATCGAGATACAGATAGCCATTTTGGACCAAAATCGCGGAAAAAGACTAAGTCGAAAATATACATAATGTTGTAGCGAGCGCGATAACTTATTTAAAAATGCATATTTCTAAACCAAACTTTCATCAAATGTACATCACATTGTGTTCTATCGATTGAATGTACGAAATTCCCTGTCAGATTCTTCGTTTGGGCTCCAGATTCGACCTTATCGAGATACAGATAGCCATTTTGGACCCAAAATCGCGGGAAAAAACTAAGTCGAAAATATACATAATGTTGTAGCGAGCGCGATAACTTTTTCAAAAATGCATATTTCTAAACCAAACTTTCATCAAATGTACATCACATTGTGTTCTATCGATTGAATGTAAGAAATTTCCTGTCAGATTCTTGGTTTGGGCTCCAGATTCGACCTTATCGAGATACAGATAGCCATTTTGGACCAAAATCGCGGAAAAAGACTAAGTCGAAAATATACATAATGTTGTAGCGAGCGCGATAACTTCTTTAAAAATGCATATTTCTTAACCAAACTTTCATCAAATGTACATCACATTGTGTTCTATCGATTGAATGTAAGAAATTCCCTGTCAGATTCTTCGTTTGGGCTCCAGATTCGACCTTATCGAGATACAGATAGCCATTTTGGACCCAAAATCGCGGAAAAAAACTAAGTCGAAAATATACATAATGTTGTAGCGAGCGCGATAACTTTTTCAAAAATGCATATTTCTAAACCAAACTTTCATCAAATGTACATCACATTGTGTTCTATCGATTGAATGTAAGAAATTCCCTGTCAGATTCTTCGTTTGGGCTCCAGATTCGACCTTATCGAGATACAGATAGCCATTTTGGACCAAAATCGCGGAAAAAGACTAAGTCGAAAATATACATAATGTTGTAGCGAGCGCGATAACTTTTTTAAAAATGCATATTTCTAAACCAAACTTTCATCAAATGTACATCACATTGTGTTCTATCGATTGAATGTAAGAAAATCTCTGTCAGAGTCTTCGTTTGGGCTCCAGATTCGACCTTATCGAGATACAGATAGCCATTTTGGACCAAAATCGCGGAAAAAGACTAAGTCGAAAATATACATAATGTTGTAGCGAGCGCGATAACTTTTTTAAAAATGCATATTTCTAAACCAAACTTTCATCAAATGTACATCACATTGTGTTCTATCGATTGAATGTAAGAAAATCTCTGTCAGAGTCTTCGTTTGGGCTCCAGATTCGACCTTATCGAGATACAGATAGCCATTTTGGACCAAAATCGCGGAAAAAGACTAAGTCGAAAATATACATAATGTTGTAGCGAGCGCGATAACTTTTTTAAAAATGCATATTTCTAAACCAAACTTTCATCAAATGTACATCACATTGTGTTCTATCGATTGAATGTAAGAAAATCTCTGTTTGAGTCTTCGTTTGGGCTCCAGATTCGACCTTATCGAGATACAGATAGCCATTTTGGACCAAAATCGCGGAAAAAGACTAAGTCGAAAATATACATAATGTTGTAGCGAGCGCGATAACTTTTTTAAAAATGCATATTTCTAAACCAAACTTTCATCAAATGTACATCACATTGAGTTCTATCGATTGAATGTAAGAAAATCTCTGTCAGAGTCTTCGTTTGGGCTCCAGATTCGACCTTATCGAGATACAGATAGCCATTTTGGACCAAAATCGCGGAAAAAGACTAAGTCGAAAATATACATAATGTTGTAGCGAGCGCGATAACTTCTTTAAAAATGCATATTTCTAAACCAAACTTTCATCAAATGTACATCACATTGTGTTCTATCGATTGAATGTAAGAAATTTCCTGTCAGATTCTTGGTTTGGGCTCCAGATTCGACCTTATCGAGATACAGATAGCCATTTTGGACCAAAATCGCGGAAAAAGACTAAGTCGAAAATATACATAATGTTGTAGCGAGCGCGATAACTTCTTTAAAAATGCATATTTCTAAACCAAACTTTCATCAAATGTACATCACATTGTGTTCTATCGATTGAATGTACGAAATTCCCTGTCAGATTCTTGGTTTGAGCTCCAGATTCGACCTTATCGAGATACAGATAGCCATTTTGGACCCAAAATCGCGGGGAAAAACTAAGTCGAAAATATACATAATGTTGTAGCGAGCGCGATAACTTTTTCAAAAATGCATATTTCTAAACCAAACTTTCATCAAATGTACATCACATTGTGTTCTATCGATTGAATGTAAGAAATTTCCTGTCAGATTCTTGGTTTGGGCTCCAGATTCGACCTTATCGAGATACAGATAGCCATTTTGGACCAAAATCGCGGAAAAAGACTAAGTCGAAAATATACATAATGTTGTAGCGAGCGCGATAACTTCTTTAAAAATGCATATTTCTAAACCAAACTTTCATCAAATGTACATCACATTGTGTTCTATCGATTGAATGTAAGAAATTCCCTGTCAGATTCTTCGTTTGGGCTCCAGATTCGACCTTATCGAGATACAGATAGCCATTTTGGACCCAAAATCGCGGGAAAAAACTAAGTCGAAAATATACATAATGTTGTAGCGAGCGCGATAACTTTTTCAAAAATGCATATTTCTAAACCAAACTTTCATCAAATGTACATCACATTGTGTTCTATCGATTGAATGTAAGAAATTCCCAGTCAGATTCTTCGTTTGGGCTCCAGATTCGACCTTATCGAGATACAGATAGCCATTTTGGACCAAAATCGCGGAAAAAGACTAAGTCGAAAATATACATAATGTTGTAGCGAGCGCGATAACTTTTTTAAAAATGCATATTTCTAAACCAAACTTTCATCAAATGTACATCACATTGTGTTCTATCGATTGAATGTAAGAAAATCCCTGTCAGAGTCTTCGTTTGGGCTCCAGATTCGACCTTATCGAGATACAGATAGCCATTTTGGACCAAAATCGCGGAAAAAGACTAAGTCGAAAATATACATAATGTTGTAGCGAGCGCGATAACTTTTTTAAAAATGCATATTTCTAAACCAAACTTTCATCAAATGTACATCACATTGTGTTCTATCGATTGAATGTAAGAAATTTCCTGTCAGATTCTTGGTTTGGGCTCCAGATTCGACCTTATCGAGATACAGATAGCCATTTTGGACCAAAATCGCGGAAAAAGACTAAGTCGAAAATATACATAATGTTGTAGCGAGCGCGATAACTTCTTTAAAAATGCATATTTCTAAACCAAACTTTCATCAAATGTACATCACATTGTGTTCTATCGATTGAATGTAAGAAATTCCCTGTCAGATTCTTCGTTTGGGCTCCAGATTCGACCTTATCGAGATACAGATAGCCATTTTGGACCCAAAATCGCGGGAAAAAACTAAGTCGAAAATATACATAATGTTGTAGCGAGCGCGATAACTTTTTCAAAAATGCATATTTCTAAACCAAACTTTCATCAAATGTACATCACATTGTGTTCTATCGATTGAATGTAAGAAATTCCCAGTCAGATTCTTCGTTTGGGCTCCAGATTCGACCTTATCGAGATACAGATAGCCATTTTGGACCAAAATCGCGGAAAAAGACTAAGTCGAAAATATACATAATGTTGTAGCGAGCGCGATAACTTTTTTAAAAATGCATATTTCTAAACCAAACTTTCATCAAATGTACATCACATTGTGTTCTATCGATTGAATGTAAGAAAATCCCTGTCAGAGTCTTCGTTTGGGCTCCAGATTCGACCTTATCGAGATACAGATAGCCATTTTGGACCAAAATCGCGGAAAAAGACTAAGTCGAAAATATACATAATGTTGTAGCGAGCGCGATAACTTTTTTAAAAATGCATATTTCTAAACCAAACTTTCATCAAATGTACATCACATTGTGTTCTATCGATTGAATGTAAGAAATTCCCTGTCAGATTCTTCGTTTGGGCTCCAGATTCGACCTTATCGAGATACAGATAGCCATATTGGACCAAAATCGCGGAAAAAGACTAAGTCGAAAATATACATAATGTTGTAGCGAGCGCGATAACTTCTTTAAAAATGCATATTTCTAAACCAAACTTTCATCAAATGTACATCACATTGTGTTCTATCGATTGAATGTACGAAATTCCCTGTCAGATTCTTCGTTTGGGCTCCAGATTCGACCTTATCGAGATACAGATAGCCATTTTGGACCCAAAATCGCGGGGAAAAACTAAGTCGAAAATATACATAATGTTGTAGCGAGCGCGATAACTTCTTTAAAAATGCATATTTCTAAACCAAACTTTCATCAAATGTACATCACATTGTGTTCTATCGATTGAATGTAAGAAATTCCCTGTCAGATTCTTCGTTTGGGCTCCAGATTCGACCTTATCGAGATACAGATAGCCATTTTGGACCAAAATCGCGGAAAAAGACTAAGTCAAAAATATACATAATGTTGTAGCGAGCGCGATAACTTCTTTAAAGATGCATATTTCTAAACCAAACTTTCATCAAATGTACATCACATTGTGTTCTATCGATTGAATGTAAGAAATTTCCTGTCAGATTCTTGGTTAGGGCTCCTGATTCGACCTTATCGAGATACAGATAGCCATTTTGGACCAAAATCGCGGAAAAAGACTAAGTCGAAAATATACATAATGTTGTAGCGAGCGCGATAACTTCTTTAAAAATGCATATTTCTAAACCAAACTTTCATCAAATGTACATCACATTGTGTTCTATCGATGGAATGTAAGAAAATCTCTGTCAGATTCTTCGTTTGGGCTCCAGATTCGACCTTATCGAGATACAGATAGCCATTTTGGACCAAAATCGCGGAAAAAGACTAAGTCGAAAATATACATAATGTTGTAGCGAGCGCGATAACTTTTTTAAAAATGCATATTTCTAAACCAAACTATCATCAAATGTACATCACATTGTGTTCTATCGATTGAATGTAAGAAATTCCCTGTCAGATTCTTCGTTTGGGCTCCAGATTCGACCTTATCGAGATACAGATAGCCATTTTGGACCCAAAATCGCGGGAAAAAACTAAGTCGAAAATATACATAATGTTGTAGCGAGCGCGATAACTTTTTCAAAAATGCATATTTCTAAACCAAACGTTCATCAAATGTACATCACATTGTGTTCTATCGATTGAATGTAAGAAATTCCCTGTCAGATTCTTGGTTTGGGCTCCAGATTCGACCTTATCGAGATACAGATAGCCATTTTGGACCAAAATCGCGGAAAAAGACTAAGTCGAAAATATACATAATGTTGTAGCGAGCGCGATAACTTTTTCAAAAATGCATATTTCTAAACCAAACTTTCATCAAATGTACATCACATTGTGTTCTATCGATTGAATGTAAGAAATTCCCTGTCAGATTCTTCGTTTGGGCTCCAGATTCGACCTTATCGAGATACAGATAGCCATTTTGGACCAAAATCGCGGAAAAAGACTAAGTCAAAAATATACATAATGTTGTAGCGAGCGCGATAACTTCTTTAAAGATGCATATTTCTAAACCAAACTTTCATCAAATGTACATCACATTGTGTTCTATCGATTGAATGTAAGAAATTTCCTGTCAGATTCTTGGTTAGGGCTCCTGATTCGACCTTATCGAGATACAGATAGCCATTTTGGACCAAAATCGCGGAAAAAGACTAAGTCGAAAATATACATAATGTTGTAGCGAGCGCGATAACTTCTTTAAAAATGCATATTTCTAAACCAAACTTTCATCAAATGTACATCACATTGTGTTCTATCGATGGAATGTAAGAAAATCTCTGTCAGATTCTTCGTTTGGGCTCCAGATTCGACCTTATCGAGATACAGATAGCCATTTTGGACCAAAATCGCGGAAAAAGATTAAGTCGAAAATATACATAATGTTGTAGCGAGCGCGATAACTTTTTTAAAAATGCATATTTCTAAACCAAACTTTCATCAAATGTACATCACATTGTGTTCTATCGATTGAATGTAAGAAATTCCCTGTCAGATTCTTCGTTTGGGCTCCAGATTCGACCTTATCGAGATACAGATAGCCATTTTGGACCAAAATCGCGGAAAAAGACTAAGTCGAAAATATACATAATGTTGTAGCGAGCGCGATAACTTCTTTAAAAATGCATATTTCTAAACCAAACTTTCATCAAATGTACATCACATTGTGTTCTATCGATTGAATGTAAGAATTCCCTGTCAGATTCTTCGTTTGGGCTCCAGATTCGACCTTATCGAGATACAGATAGCCATTTTGGACCAAAATCGCGGAAAAAGACTAAGTCGAAAATATACATAATGTTGTAGCGAGCGCGATAACTTCTTTAAAAATGCATATTTCTAAACCAAACTTTCATCAAATGTACATCACATTGTGTTCTATCGATTGAATGTACGAAATTCCCTGTCAGATTCTTCGTTTGGGCTCCAGATTCGACCTTATCGAGATACAGATAGCCATTTTGGACCAAAATCGCGGGAAAAAACTAAGTCGAAAATATACATAATGTTGTAGCGAGCGCGATAACTTTTTCAAAAATGCATATTTCTAAACCAAACTTTCATCAAATGTACATCACATTGTGTTCTATCGATTGAATGTAAGAAATTCCCTGTCAGATTCTTGGTTTGGGCTCCAGATTCGACCTTATCGAGATACAGATAGCCATTTTGGACCAAAATCGCGGAAAAAGACTAAGTCGAAAATATACATAATGTTGTAGCGAGCGCGATAAGTTTTTTAAAAATGCATATTTCTAAACCAAACTTTCATCAAATGTACATCACATTGTGTTCTATCGATTGAATGTAAGAAATTCCCTGTCAGATTCTTCGTTTGGGCTCCAGATTCGACCTTATCGAGATACAGATAGCCATTTTGGACCAAAATCGCGGAAAAAGATTAAGTCGAAAATATACATAATGTTGTAGCGAGCGCGATAACTTTTTTAAAAATGCATATTTCTAAACCAAACTTTCATCAAATGTACATCACATTGTGTTCTATCGATTGAATGTAAGAAATTCCCTGTCAGATTCTTCGTTTGGGCTCCAGATTCGACCTTATCGAGATACAGATAGCCATTTTGGACCAAAATCGCGGAAAAAGACTAAGTCGAAAATATACATAATGTTGTAGCGAGCGCGATAACTTCTTTAAAAATGCATATTTCTAAACCAAACTTTCATCAAATGTACATCACATTGTGTTCTATCGATTGAATGTAAGAATTCCCTGTCAGATTCTTCGTTTGGGCTCCAGATTCGACCTTATCGAGATACAGATAGCCATTTTGGACCAAAATCGCGGAAAAAGACTAAGTCGAAAATATACATAATGTTGTAGCGAGCGCGATAACTTCTTTAAAAATGCATATTTCTAAACCAAACTTTCATCAAATGTACATCACATTGTGTTCTATCGATTGAATGTAAGAAAATCCCTGTCAGAGTCTTCGTTTGGGCTCCAGATTCGACCTTATCGAGATACAGATAGCCATTTTGGACCAAAATCGCGGAAAAAGACTAAGTCGAAAATATACATAATGTTGTAGCGAGCGCGATAACTTTTTTAAAAATGCATATTTCTAAACCAAACTTTCATCAAATGTACATCACATTGTGTTCTATCGATTGAATGTAAGAAATTCCCTGTCAGATTCTTGGTTTGGGCTCCAGATTCGACCTTATCGAGATACAGATAGCCATATTGGACCAAAATCGCGGAAAAAGACTAAGTCGAAAATATACATAATGTTGTAGCGAGCGCGATAACTTCTTTAAAAATGCATATTTCTAAACCAAACTTTCATCAAATGTACATCACATTGTGTTCTATCGATTGAATGTACGAAATTCCCTGTCAGATTCTTCGTTTGGGCTCCAGATTCGACCTTATCGAGATACAGATAGCCATTTTGGACCCAAAATCGCGGGGAAAAACTAAGTCGAAAATATACATAATGTTGTAGCGAGCGCGATAACTTTTTCAAAAATGCATATTTCTAAACCAAACTTTCATCAAATGTACATCACATTGTGTTCTATCGATTGAATGTAAGAAATTCCCTGTCAGATTCTTCGTTTGGGCTCCAGATTCGACCTTATCGAGATACAGATAGCCATTTTGGACCAAAATCGCGGAAAAAGACTAAGTCAAAAATATACATAATGTTGTAGCGAGCGCGATAACTTCTTTAAAGATGCATATTTCTAAACCAAACTTTCATCAAATGTACATCACATTGTGTTCTATCGATTGAATGTAAGAAATTTCCTGTCAGATTCTTGGTTAGGGCTCCTGATTCGACCTTATCGAGATACAGATAGCCATTTTGGACCAAAATCGCGGAAAAAGACTAAGTCGAAAATATACATAATGTTGTAGCGAGCGCGATAACTTCTTTAAAAATGCATATTTCTAAACCAAACTTTCATCAAATGTACATCACATTGTGTTCTATCGATGGAATGTAAGAAAATCTCTGTCAGATTCTTCGTTTGGGCTCCAGATTCGACCTTATCGAGATACAGATAGCCATTTTGGACCAAAATCGCGGAAAAAGATTAAGTCGAAAATATACATAATGTTGTAGCGAGCGCGATAACTTTTTTAAAAATGCATATTTCTAAACCAAACTTTCATCAAATGTACATCACATTGTGTTCTATCGATTGAATGTAAGAAATTCCCTGTCAGATTCTTCGTTTGGGCTCCAGATTCGACCTTATCGAGATACAGATAGCCATTTTGGACCAAAATCGCGGAAAAAGACTAAGTCGAAAATATACATAATGTTGTAGCGAGCGCGATAACTTCTTTAAAAATGCATATTTCTAAACCAAACTTTCATCAAATGTACATCACATTGTGTTCTATCGATTGAATGTAAGAATTCCCTGTCAGATTCTTCGTTTGGGCTCCAGATTCGACCTTATCGAGATACAGATAGCCATTTTGGACCAAAATCGCGGAAAAAGACTAAGTCGAAAATATACATAATGTTGTAGCGAGCGCGATAACTTTTTTAAAAATGCATATTTCTAAACCAAACTTTCATCAAATGTACATCACATTGTGTTCTATCGATTGAATGTACGAAATTTCCTGTCAGATTCTTCGTTTGGGCTCCAGATTCGACCTTATCGAGATACAGATAGCCATTTTGGACCAAAATCGCGGGAAAAAACTAAGTCGAAAATATACATAATGTTGTAGCGAGCGCGATAACTTTTTCAAAAATGCATATTTCTAAACCAAACTTTCATCAAATGTACATCACATTGTGTTCTATCGATTGAATGTAAGAAATTCCCTGTCAGATTCTTGGTTTGGGCTCCAGATTCGACCTTATCGAGATACAGATAGCCATTTTGGACCAAAATCGCGGAAAAAGACTAAGTCGAAAATATACATAATGTTGTAGCGAGCGCGATAAGTTTTTTAAAAATGCATATTTCTAAACCAAACTTTCATCAAATGTACATCACATTGTGTTCTATCGATTGAATGTAAGAAATTCCCTGTCAGATTCTTCGTTTGGGCTCCAGATTCGACCTTATCGAGATACAGATAGCCATTTTGGACCAAAATCGCGGAAAAAGATTAAGTCGAAAATATACATAATGTTGTAGCGAGCGCGATAACTTTTTTAAAAATGCATATTTCTAAACCAAACTTTCATCAAATGTACATCACATTGTGTTCTATCGATTGAATGTAAGAAATTCCCTGTCAGATTCTTCGTTTGGGCTCCAGATTCGACCTTATCGAGATACAGATAGCCATTTTGGACCAAAATCGCGGAAAAAGACTAAGTCGAAAATATACATAATGTTGTAGCGAGCGCGATAACTTCTTTAAAAATGCATATTTCTAAACCAAACTTTCATCAAATGTACATCACATTGTGTTCTATCGATTGAATGTAAGAATTCCCTGTCAGATTCTTCGTTTGGGCTCCAGATTCGACCTTATCGAGATACAGATAGCCATTTTGGACCAAAATCGCGGAAAAAGACTAAGTCGAAAATATACATAATGTTGTAGCGAGCGCGATAACTTCTTTAAAAATGCATATTTCTAAACCAAACTTTCATCAAATGTACATCACATTGTGTTCTATCGATTGAATGTAAGAAATTCCCTGTCAGATTCTTCGTTTGGGCTCCAGATTCGACCTTATCGAGATACAGATAGCCATTTTGGACCAAAATCGCGGGAAAAAACTAAGTCGAAAATATACATAATGTTGTAGCGAGCGCGATAACTTTTTCAAAAATGCATATTTCTAAACCAAACTTTCATCAAATGTACATCACATTGTGTTCTATCGATTGAATGTAAGAAATTCCCTGTCAGATTCTTGGTTTGGGCTCCAGATTCGACCTTATCGAGATACAGATAGCCATTTTGGACCAAAATCGCGGAAAAAGACTAAGTCGAAAATATACATAATGTTGTAGCGAGCGCGATAACTTTTTTAAAAATGCATATTTCTAAACCAAACTTTCATCAAATGTACATCACATTGTGTTCTATCGATTGAATGTAAGAAATTCCCTGTCAGATTCTTCGTTTGGGCTCCAGATTCGACCTTATCGAGATACAGATAGCCATTTTGGACCAAAATCGCGGAAAAAGTCTAAGTCGAAAATATACATAATGTTGTAGCGAGCGCGATAACTTTTTTAAAAATGCATATTTCTAAACCAAACTTTCATCAAATGTACATCACATTGTGTTCTATCGATTGAATGTAAGAAATTCCCTGTCAGATTCTTCGTTTGGGCTCCAGATTCGACCTTATCGAGATACAGATAGCCATTTTGGACCAAAATCGCGGAAAAAGACTAAGTCGAAAATATACATAATGTTGTAGCGAGCGCGATAACTTTTTTTAAAATGCATATTTCTAAACCAAACTTTCATTAAATGTACATCACATTGTGTTCTATCGATTGAATGTAAGAAATTTCCTGTCAGATTCTTCGTTTGGGCTCCAGATTCGACCTTATCGAGATACAGATAGCCATTTTGGACCAAAATCGCGGAAAAAGACTAAGTCGAAAATATACATAATGTTGTAGCGAGCGCGATAACTTCTTTAAAAATGCATATTTCTAAACCAAACTTTCATCAAATGTACATCACATTGTGTTCTATCGATTGAATGTAAGAAATTCCCTGTCAGATTCTTCGTTTGGGCTCCAGATTCGACCTTATCGAGATACAGATAGCCATTTTGGACCCAAAATCGCGGAAAAAAACTAAGTCGAAAATATACATAATGTTGTAGCGAGCGCGATAACTTTTTCAAAAATGCATATTTCTAAACCAAACTTTCATCAAATGTACATCACATTGTGTTCTATCGATTGAATGTAAGAAATTCCCTGTCAGATTCTTCGTTTGGGCTCCAGATTCGACCTTATCGAGATACAGATAGCCATTTTGGACCAAAATCGCGGAAAAAGACTAAGTCAAAAATATACATAATGTTGTAGCGAGCGCGATAACTTCTTTAAAAATGCATATTTCTAAACCAAACTTTCATCAAATGTACATCACATTGTGTTCTATCGATTGAATGTAAGAAATTTCCTGTCAGATTCTTGGTTTGGGCTCCAGATTCGACCTTATCGAGATACAGATAGCCATTTTGGACCAAAATCGCGGAAAAAGACTAAGTCGAAAATATACATAATGTTGTAGCGAGCGCGATAACTTCTTTAAAAATGCATATTTCTAAACCAAACTTTCATCAAATGTACATCACATTGTGTTCTATCGATTGAATGTACGAAATTCCCTGTCAGATTCTTCGTTTGGACTCCAGATTCGACCTTATCGAGATACAGATAGCCATTTTGGACCAAAATCGCGGAAAAAGATTAAGTCGAAAATATACATAATGTTGTAGCGAGCGCGATAACTTTTTTAAAAATGCATATTTCTAAACCAAACTTTCATCAAATGTACATCACATTGTGTTCTATCGATTGAATGTAAGAAATTCCCTGTCAGATTCTTCGTTTGGGCTCCAGATTCGACCTTATCGAGATACAGATAGCCATTTTGGACCAAAATCGAGGAAAAAGACTAAGTCAAAAATATACATAATGTTGTAGCGAGCGCGATAACTTCTTTACAAATGCATATTTCTAAACCAAACTTTCATCAAATGTACATCACATTGTGTTCTATCGATTGAATGTACGAAATTCCCTGTCAGATTCTTCGTTTGGACTCCAGATTCGACCTTATCGAGATACAGATAGCCATTTTGGACCAAAATCGCGGAAAAAGACTAAGTCGAAAATATACATAATGTTGTAGCGAGCGCGATAACTTTTTTAAAAATGCATATTTCTAAACCAAACTTTCATCAAATGTACATCACATTGTGTTCTATCGATTGAATGTAAGAAATTCCCTGTCAGATTCTTGGTTTGGGCTCCAGATTCGACCTTATCGAGATACAGATAGCCATTTTGGACCAAAATCGCGGAAAAAGACTAAGTCGAAAATATACATAATGTTGTAGCGAGCGCGATAACTTTTTTAAAAATGCATATTTCTAAACCAAACTTTCATCAAATGTACATCACATTGTGTTCTATCGATTGAATGTAAGAAAATCTCTGTCAGAGTCTTTGTTTGGGCTCCAGATTCGACCTTATCGAGATACAGATAGCCATTTTGGACCAAAATCGCGGAAAAAGACTAAGTCGAAAATATACATAATGTTGTAGCGAGCGCGATAACTTTTTTAAAAATGCATATTTCTAAACCAAACTTTCATCAAATGTACATCACATTGAGTTCTATCGATTGAATGTAAGAAAATCTCTGTCAGAGTCTTCGTTTGGGCTCCAGATTCGACCTTATCGAGATACAGATAGCCATTTTGGACCAAAATCGCGGAAAAAGACTAAGTCGAAAATATACATAATGTTGTAGCGAGCGCGATAACTTCTTTAAAAATGCATATTTCTAAACCAAACTTTCATCAAATGTACATCACATTGTGTTCTATCGATTGAATGTAAGAAAATCTCTGTCAGAGTCTTCGTTTGGGCTCCAGATTCGACCTTATCGAGATACAGATAGCCATTTTGGACCAAAATCGCGGAAAAAGACTAAGTCGAAAATATACATAATGTTGTAGCGAGCGCGATAACTTTTTTAAAAATGCATATTTCTAAACCAAACTTTCATCAAATGTACATCATATTGTGTTCTATCGATTGAATGTAAGAAATTCCCTGTCAGATTCTTCGTTTGGGCTCCAGATTCGACCTTATCGAGATACAGATAGCCATTTTGGACCAAAATCGCGGAAAAAAACTAAGTCGAAAATATACATAATGTTGTAGCGAGCGCGATAACTTTTTCAAAAATGCATATTTCTAAACCAAACTTTCATCAAATGTACATCACATTGTGTTCTATCGATTGAATGTAAGAAATTCCCTGTCAGATTCTTCGTTTGGGCTCCAGATTCGACCTTATCGAGATACAGATAGCCATTTTGGACCAAAATCGCGGAAAAAGACTAAGTCGAAAATATACATAATGTTGTAGCGAGCGCGATAACTTTTTCAAAAATGCATATTTCTAAACCAAACTTTCATCAAATGTACATCACATTGTGTTCTATCGATTGAATGTAAGAAATTTCCTGTCAGATTCTTGGTTTGGGCTCCAGATTCGACCTTATCGAGATACAGATAGCCATTTTGGACCAAAATCGCGGAAAAAGACTAAGTCGAAAATATACATAATGTTGTAGCGAGCGCGATAACTTCTTTAAAAATGCATATTTCTAAACCAAACTTTCATCAAATGTACATCACATTGTGTTCTATCGATTGAATGTAAGAAATTCCCTGTCAGATTCTTCGTTTGGGCTCCAGATTCGACCTTATCGAGATACAGATAGCCATTTTGGACCAAAATCGCGGAAAAAAACTAAGTCGAAAATATACATAATGTTGTAGCGAGCGCGATAACTTTTTCAAAAATGCATATTTCTAAACCAAACTTTCATCAAATGTACATCACATTGTGTTCTATCGATTGAATGTAAGAAATTCCCTGTCAGATTCTTCGTTTGGGCTCCAGATTCGACCTTATCGAGATACAGATAGCCATTTTGGACCAAAATCGCGGAAAAAGACTAAGTCAAAAATATACATAATGTTGTAGCGAGCGCGATAACTTCTTTAAAAATGCATATTTCTAAACCAAACTTTCATCAAATGTACATCACATTGTGTTCTATCGATTGAATGTAAGAAAATCTCTGTCAGATTCTTCGTTTGGGCTCCAGATTCGACCTTATCGAGATACAGATAGCCATTTTGGACCAAAATCGCGGAAAAAGACTAAGTCGAAAATATACATAATGTTGTAGCGAGCGCGATAACTTTTTTAAAAATGCATATTTCTAAACCAAACTTTCATCAAATGTACATCATATTGTGTTCTATCGATTGAATGTAAGAAATTCCCTGTCAGATTCTTCGTTTGGGCTCCAGATTCGACCTTATCGAGATACAGATAGCCATTTTGGACCAAAATCGCGGGAAAAAACTAAGTCGAAAATATACATAATGTTGTAGCGAGCGCGATAACTTTTTCAAAAATGCATATTTCTAAACCAAACTTTCATCAAATGTACATCACATTGTGTTCTATCGATTGAATGTAAGAAATTCCCTGTCAGATTCTTCGTTTGGGCTCCAGATTCGACCTTATCGAGATACAGATAGCCATTTTGGACCAAAATCGCGGAAAAAGACTAAGTCGAAAATATACATAATGTTGTAGCGAGCGCGATAACTTCTTTAAAAATGCATATTTCTAAACCAAACTTTCATCAAATGTACATCACATTGTGTTCTATCGATTGAATGTAAGAAATTTCCTGTCAGATTCTTGGTTTGGGCTCCAGATTCGACCTTATCGAGATACAGATAGCCATTTTGGACCAAAATCGCGGAAAAAGACTAAGTCGAAAATATACATAATGTTGTAGCGAGCGCGATAACTTCTTTAAAAATGCATATTTCTAAACCAAACTTTCATCAAATGTACATCACATTGTGTTCTATCGATTGAATGTAAGAAATTCCCTGTCAGATTCTTCGTTTGGGCTCCAGATTCGACCTTATCGAGATACAGATAGCCATTTTGGACCAAAATCGCGGAAAAAGACTAAGTCGAAAATATACATAATGTTGTAGCGAGCGCGATAACTTCTTTAAAAATGCATATTTCTAAACCAAACTTTCATCAAATGTACATCACATTGTGTTCTATCGATTGAATGTAAGAAATTCCCTGTCAGATTCTTCGTTTGGGCTCCAGATTCGACCTTATCGAGATACAGATAGCCATTTTGGACCCAAAATCGCGGAAAAAGACTAAGTCGAAAATATACATAATGTTGTAGCGAGCGCGATAACTTCTTTAAAAATGCATATTTCTAAACCAAACTTTCATCAAATGTACATCACATTGTGTTCTATCGATTGAATGTAAGAAATTCCCTGTCAGATTCTTCGTTTGGGCTCCAGATTCGACCTTATCGAGATACAGATAGCCATTTTGGACCCAAAATCGCGGAAAAAGACTAAGTCGAAAATATACATAATGTTGTAGCGAGCGCGATAACTTCTTTAAAAATGCATATTTCTAAACCAAACTTTCATCAAATGTACATCACATTGTGTTCTATCGATTGAATGTAGGAAATTTCCTGTCAGATTCTTCGTTTGGGCTCCAGATTCGACCTTATCGAGATACAGATAGCCATTTTGGACCAAAATCGCGGAAAAAGACTAAGTCGAAAATATACATAATGTTGTAGCGAGCGCGATAACTTTTTTAAAAATGCATATTTCTAAACCAAACTTTCATCAAATGTACATCACATTGTGTTCTATCGATTGAATGTAAGAAAATCTCTGTCAGAGTCTTCGTTTGGGCTCCAGATTCGACCTTATCGAGATACAGATAGCCATTTTGGACCAAAATCGCGGAAAAAGACTAAGTCGAAAATATACATAATGTTGTAGCGAGCGCGATAACTTTTTTAAAAATGCATATTTCTAAACCAAACTTTCATCAAATGTACATCACATTGTGTTCTATCGATTGAATGTAAGAAATTCCCTGTCAGAGTCTTCGTTTGGGCTCCAGATTCGACCTTATCGAGATACAGATAGCCATTTTGGACCAAAATCGCGGAAAAAGACTAAGTCGAAAATATACATAATGTTGTAGCGAGCGCGATAACTTCTTTAAAAATGCATATTTCTAAACCAAACTTTCATCAAATGTACATCACATTGTGTTCTATCGATTGAATGTAAGAAATTCCCTGTCAGATTCTTCGTTTGGGCTCCAGATTCGACCTTATCGAGATACAGATAGCCATTTTGGACCAAACTCGCGGAAAAAGACTAAGTCGAAAATATACATAATGTTGTAGCGAGCGCGATAACTTCTTTAAAAATGCATATTTCTAAACCAAACTTTCATCAAATGTACATCACATTGTGTTCTATCGATTGAATGTAAGAAATTTCCTGTCAGATTCTTGGTTTGGGCTCCAGATTCGACCTTATCGAGATACAGATAGCCATTTTGGACCAAAATCGCGGAAAAAGACTAAGTCGAAAATATACATAATGTTGTAGCGAGCGCGATAACTTCTTTAAAAATGCATATTTCTAAACCAAACTTTCATCAAATGTACATCACATTGTGTTCTATCGATTGAATGTACGAAATTCCCTGTCAGATTCTTCGTTTGGGCTCCAGATTCGACCTTATCGAGATACAGATAGCCATTTTGGACCCAAAATCGCGGGAAAAAACTAAGTCGAAAATATACATAATGTTGTAGCGAGCGCGATAACTTTTTCAAAAATGCATATTTCTAAACCAAACTTTCATCAAATGTACATCACATTGTGTTCTATCGATTGAATGTAAGAAATTTCCTGTCAGATTCTTGGTTTGGGCTCCAGATTCGACCTTATCGAGATACAGATAGCCATTTTGGACCAAAATCGCGGAAAAAGACTAAGTCGAAAATATACATAATGTTGTAGCGAGCGCGATAACTTCTTTAAAAATGCATATTTCTTAACCAAACTTTCATCAAATGTACATCACATTGTGTTCTATCGATTGAATGTAAGAAATTCCCTGTCAGATTCTTCGTTTGGGCTCCAGATTCGACCTTATCGAGATACAGATAGCCATTTTGGACCCAAAATCGCGGAAAAAAACTAAGTCGAAAATATACATAATGTTGTAGCGAGCGCGATAACTTTTTCAAAAATGCATATTTCTAAACCAAACTTTCATCAAATGTACATCACATTGTGTTCTATCGATTGAATGTAAGAAATTCCCTGTCAGATTCTTCGTTTGGGCTCCAGATTCGACCTTATCGAGATACAGATAGCCATTTTGGACCAAAATCGCGGAAAAAGACTAAGTCGAAAATATACATAATGTTGTAGCGAGCGCGATAACTTTTTTAAAAATGCATATTTCTAAACCAAACTTTCATCAAATGTACATCACATTGTGTTCTATCGATTGAATGTAAGAAAATCTCTGTCAGAGTCTTCGTTTGGGCTCCAGATTCGACCTTATCGAGATACAGATAGCCATTTTGGACCAAAATCGCGGAAAAAGACTAAGTCGAAAATATACATAATGTTGTAGCGAGCGCGATAACTTTTTTAAAAATGCATATTTCTAAACCAAACTTTCATCAAATGTACATCACATTGTGTTCTATCGATTGAATGTAAGAAAATCTCTGTCAGAGTCTTCGTTTGGGCTCCAGATTCGACCTTATCGAGATACAGATAGCCATTTTGGACCAAAATCGCGGAAAAAGACTAAGTCGAAAATATACATAATGTTGTAGCGAGCGCGATAACTTTTTTAAAAATGCATATTTCTAAACCAAACTTTCATCAAATGTACATCACATTGTGTTCTATCGATTGAATGTAAGAAAATCTCTGTCAGAGTCTTCGTTTGGGCTCCAGATTCGACCTTATCGAGATACAGATAGCCATTTTGGACCAAAATCGCGGAAAAAGACTAAGTCGAAAATATACATAATGTTGTAGCGAGCGCGATAACTTTTTTAAAAATGCATATTTCTAAACCAAACTTTCATCAAATGTACATCACATTGAGTTCTATCGATTGAATGTAAGAAAATCTCTGTCAGAGTCTTCGTTTGGGCTCCAGATTCGACCTTATCGAGATACAGATGGCCATTTTGGACCAAAATCGCGGAAAAAGATTAAGTCGAAAATATACATAATGTTGTAGCGAGCGCGATAACTTTTTTAAAAATGCATATTTCTAAACCAAACTTTCATCAAATGTACATCACATTGTGTTCTATCGATTGAATGTAAGAAATTCCCTGTCAGATTCTTCGTTTGGGCTCCAGATTCGACCTTATCGAGATACAGATAGCCATTTTGGACCAAAATCGCGGAAAAAGACTAAGTCGAAAATATACATAATGTTGTAGCGAGCACGATAACTTTTTCAAAAATGCATATTTCTAAACCAAACTTTCATCAAATGTACATCACATTGTGTTCTATCGATTGAATGTAAGAAATTCCCTGTCAGATTCTTCGTTTGGGCTCCAGATTCGACCTTATCGAGATACAGATAGCCATTTTGGACCAAAATCGCGGAAAAAGACTAAGTCGAAAATATACATAATGTTGTAGCGAGCGCGATAACTTTTTTAAAAATGCATATTTCTAAACCAAACTTTCATCAAATGTACATCACATTGTGTTCTATCGATTGAATGTAAGAAAATCTCTGTCAGAGTCTTCGTTTGGGCTCCAGATTCGACCTTATCGAGATACAGATAGCCATTTTGGACCAAAATCGCGGAAAAAGACTAAGTCGAAAATATACATAATGTTGTAGCGAGCGCGATAACTTTTTTAAAAATGCATATTTCTAAACCAAACTTTCATCAAATGTACATCACATTGTGTTCTATCGATTGAATGTAAGAAAATCTCTGTCAGAGTCTTCGTTTGGGCTCCAGATTCGACCTTATCGAGATACAGATAGCCATTTTGGACCAAAATCGCGGAAAAAGACTAAGTCGAAAATATACATAATGTTGTAGCGAGCGCGATAACTTTTTTAAAAATGCATATTTCTAAACCAAACTTTCATCAAATGTACATCACATTGTGTTCTATCGATTGAATGTAAGAAAATCTCTGTCAGAGTCTTCGTTTGGGCTCCAGATTCGACCTTATCGAGATACAGATAGCCATTTTGGACCAAAATCGCGGAAAAAGACTAAGTCGAAAATATACATAATGTTGTAGCGAGCGCGATAACTTTTTTAAAAATGCATATTTCTAAACCAAACTTTCATCAAATGTACATCACATTGTGTTCTATCGATTGAATGTAAGAAAATCTCTGTCAGAGTCTTCGTTTGGGCTCCAGATTCGACCTTATCGAGATACAGATAGCCATTTTGGACCAAAATCGCGGAAAAAGACTAAGTCGAAAATATACATAATGTTGTAGCGAGCGCGATAACTTTTTTAAAAATGCATATTTCTAAACCAAACTTTCATCAAATGTACATCACATTGAGTTCTATCGATTGAATGTAAGAAAATCTCTGTCAGATTCTTCGTTTGGGCTCCAGATTCGACCTTATCGAGATACAGATAGCCATTTTGGACCAAAATCGCGGAAAAAGATTAAGTCGAAAATATACATAATGTTGTAGCGAGCGCGATAACTTTTTTAAAAATGCATATTTCTAAACCAAACTTTCATCAAATGTACATCACATTGTGTTCTATCGATTGAATGTAAGAAATTCCCTGTCAGATTCTTCGTTTGGGCTCCAGATTCGACCTTATCGAGATACAGATAGCCATTTTGGACCAAAATCGCGGAAAAAGACTAAGTCGAAAATATACATAATGTTGTAGCGAGCGCGATAACTTTTTTAAAAATGCATATTTCTAAACCAAACTTTCATCAAATGTACATCACATTGTGTTCTATCGATTGAATGTAAGAAATTCCCTGTCAGATTCTTCGTTTGGGCTCCAGATTCGACCTTATCGAGATACAGATAGCCATTTTGGACCAAAATCGCGGAAAAAGACTAAGTCGAAAATATACATAATGTTGTAGCGAGCGCGATAACTTTTTTAAAAATGCATATTTCTAAACCAAACTTTCATCAAATGTACATCACATTGTGTTCTATCGATTGAATGTAAGAAAATCTCTGTCAGAGTCTTCGTTTGGGCTCCAGATTCGACCTTATCGAGATACAGATAGCCATTTTGGACCAAAATCGCGGAAAAAGACTAAGTCGAAAATATACATAATGTTGTAGCGAGCGCGATAACTTTTTTAAAAATGCATATTTCTAAACCAAACTTTCATCAAATGTACATCACATTGTGTTCTATCGATTGAATGTAAGAAAATCTCTGTCAGAGTCTTCGTTTGGGCTCCAGATTCGACCTTATCGAGATACAGATAGCCATTTTGGACCAAAATCGCGGAAAAAGACTAAGTCGAAAATATACATAATGTTGTAGCGAGCGCGATAACTTTTTTAAAAATGCATATTTCTAAACCAAACTTTCATCAAATGTACATCACATTGTGTTCTATCAAATGAATGTAAGAAAATCTCTGTCAGAGTCTTCGTTTGGGCTCCAGATTCGACCTTATCGAGATACAGATAGCCATTTTGGACCAAAATCGCGGAAAAAGACTAAGTCGAAAATATACATAATGTTGTAGCGAGCGCGATAACTTTTTTAAAAATGCATATTTCTAAACCAAACTTTCATCAAATGTACATCACATTGAGTTCTATCGATTGAATGTAAGAAAATCTCTGTCAGAGTCTTCGTTTGGGCTCCAGATTCGACCTTATCGAGATACAGATAGCCATTTTGGACCCAAAATCGCGGGAAAAAACTAAGTCGAAAATATACATAATGTTGTAGCGAGCGCGATAACTTTTTCAAAAATGCATATTTCTAAACCAAACTTTCATCAAATGTACATCACATTGTGTTCTATCGATTGAATGTAAGAAATTCCCTGTCAGATTCTTCGTTTGGGCTCCAGATTCGACCTTATCGAGATACAGATAGCCATTTTGGACCAAAATCGCGGAAAAAGACTAAGTCGAAAATATACATAATGTTGTAGCGAGCGCGATAACTTTTTTAAAAATGCATATTTCTAAACCAAACTTTCATCAAATGTACATCACATTGTGTTCTATCGATTGAATGTAAGAAAATCCCTGTCAGAGTCTTCGTTTTGGCTCCAGATTCGACCTTATCGAGATACAGATAGCCATTTTGGACCAAAATCGCGGAAAAAGACTAAGTCAAAAATATACATAATGTTGTAGCGAGCGCGATAACTTCTTTAAAAATGCATATTTCTAAACCAAACTTTCATCAAATGTACATCACATTGTGTTCTATCGATTGAATGTACGAAATTCCCTGTCAGATTCTTCGTTTGGGCTCCAGATTCGACCTTATCGAGATACAGATAGCCATTTTGGACCCAAAATCGCGGGAAAAAACTAAGTCGAAAATATACATAATGTTGTAGCGAGCGCGATAACTTTTTCAAAAATGCATATTTCTAAACCAAACTTTCATCAAATGTACATCACATTGTGTTCTATCGATTGAATGTAAGAAATTCCCTGTCAGATTCTTCGTTTGGGCTCCAGATTCGACCTTATCGAGATACAGATAGCCATTTTGGACCAAAATCGCGGAAAAAGACTAAGTCGAAAATATACATAATGTTGTAGCGAGCGCGATAACTTTTTTAAAAATGCATATTTCTAAACCAAACTTTCATTAAATGTACATCACATTGTGTTCTATCGATTGAATGTAAGAAAATCTCTGTCAGATTCTTCGTTTGGGCTCCAGATTCGACCTTATCGAGATACAGATAGCCATTTTGGACCAAAATCGCGGAAAAAGACTAAGTCGAAAATATACATAATGTTGTAGCGAGCGCGATAACTTCTTTAAAAATGCATATTTCTAAACCAAACTTTCATCAAATGTACATCACATTGTGTTCTATCGATTGAATGTAAGAAATTCCCTGTCAGATTCTTCGTTTGGGCTCCAGATTCGACCTTATCGAGATACAGATAGCCATTTTGGACCCAAAATCGCGGGAAAAAACTAAGTCGAAAATATACATAATGTTGTAGCGAGCGCGATAACTTTTTCAAAAATGCATATTTCTAAACCAAACTTTCATCAAATGTACATCACATTGTGTTCTATCGATTGAATGTAAGAAATTCCCTGTCAGATTCTTGGTTTGGGCTCCAGATTCGACCTTATCGAGATACAGATAGCCATTTTGGACCAAAATCGCGGAAAAAGATTAAGTCGAAAATATACATAATGTTGTAGCGAGCGCGATAACTTTTTTAAAAATGCATATTTCTAAACCAAACTTTCATCAAATGTACATCACATTGTGTTCTATCGATTGAATGTAAAAAAATCTCTGTCAGAGTCTTCGTTTGGGCTCCAGATTCGACCTTATCGAGATACAGATAGCCATTTTGGACCCAAAATCGCGGGAAAAAACTAAGTCGAAAATATACATAATGTTGTAGCGAGCGCGATAACTTTTTTAAAAATGCATATTTCTAAACCAAACTTTCATCAAATGTACATCACATTGTGTTCTATCGATTGAATGTAAGAAATTCCCTGTCAGATTCTTCGTTTGGGCTCCAGATTCGACCTTATCGAGATACAGATAGCCATTTTGGACCAAAATCGCGGAAAAAGACTAAGTCGAAAATATACATAATGTTGTAGCGAGCGCGATAACTTTTTTAAAAATGCATATTTCTAAACCAAACTTTCATCAAATGTACATCACATTGTGTTCTATCGATTGAATGTAAAAAAATCTCTGTCAGAGTCTTCGTTTGGGCTCCAGATTCGACCTTATCGAGATACAGATAGCCATTTTGGACCAAAATCGCGGAAAAAGACTAAGTCGAAAATATACATAATGTTGTAGCGAGCGCGATAACTTTTTTAAAAATGCATATTTCTAAACCAAACTTTCATCAAATGTACATCACATTGAGTTCTATCGATTGAATGTAAGAAAATCTCTGTCAGAGTCTTCGTTTGGGCTCCAGATTCGACCTTATCGAGATACAGATAGCCATTTTGGACCAAAATCGCGGAAAAAGACTAAGTCGAAAATATACATAATGTTGTAGCGAGCGCGATAACTTCTTTAAAAATGCATATTTCTAAACCAAACTTTCATCAAATGTACATCACATTGTGTTCTATCGATTGAATGTAAGAAATTCCCTGTCAGATTCTTCGTTTGGGCTCCAGATTCGACCTTATCGAGATACAGATAGCCATTTTGGACCCAAAATCGCGGGAAAAAACTAAGTCGAAAATATACATAATGTTGTAGCGAGCGCGATAACTTTTTCAAAAATGCATATTTCTAAACCAAACTTTCATCAAATGTACATCACATTGTGTTCTATCGATTGAATGTAAGAAATTCCCTGTCAGATTCTTCGTTTGGGCTCCAGATTCGACCTTATCGAGATACAGATAGCCATTTTGGACCAAAATCGCGGAAAAAGACTAAGTCGAAAATATACATAATGTTGTAGCGAGCGCGATAACTTCTTTAAAAATGCATATTTCTAAACCAAACTTTCATCAAATGTACATCACATTGTGTTCTATCGATTGAATGTAAGAAATTCCCTGTCAGATTCTTCGTTTGGGCTCCAGATTCGACCTTATCGAGATACAGATAGCCATTTTGGACCCAAAATCGCGGAAAAAAACTAAGTCGAAAATATACATAATGTTGTAGCGAGCGCGATAACTTTTTCAAAAATGCATATTTCTAAACCAAACTTTCATCAAATGTACATCACATTGAGTTCTATCGATTGAATGTAAGAAATTCCCTGTCAGATTCTTCGTTTGGGCTCCAGATTCGACCTTATCGAGATACAGATAGCCATTTTGGACCAAACTCGCGGAAAAAGACTAAGTCGAAAATATACATAATGTTGTAGCGAGCGCGATAACTTCTTTAAAAATGCATATTTCTAAACCAAACTTTCATCAAATGTACATCACATTGTGTTCTATCGATTGAATGTAAGAAATTTCCTGTCAGATTCTTGGTTTGGGCTCCAGATTCGACCTTATCGAGATACAGATAGCCATTTTGGACCAAAATCGCGGAAAAAGACTAAGTCGAAAATATACATAATGTTGTAGCGAGCGCGATAACTTCTTTAAAAATGCATATTTCTAAACCAAACTTTCATCAAATGTACATCACATTGTGTTCTATCGATTGAATGTAAGAAATTCCCTGTCAGATTCTTCGTTTGGGCTCCAGATTCGACCTTATCGAGATACAGATAGCCATTTTGGACCAAAATCGCGGAAAAAGACTAAGTCGAAAATATACATAATGTTGTAGCGAGCGCGATAACTTTTTTAAAAATGCATATTTCTAAACCAAACTTTCATCAAATGTACATCACATTGTGTTCTATCGATTGAATGTAAAAAAATCTCTGTCAGAGTCTTCGTTTGGGCTCCAGATTCGACCTTATCGAGATACAGATAGCCATTTTGGACCAAAATCGCGGAAAAAGACTAAGTCGAAAATATACATAATGTTGTAGCGAGCGCGATAACTTTTTTAAAAATGCATATTTCTAAACCAAACTTTCATCAAATGTACATCACATTGAGTTCTATCGATTGAATGTAAGAAAATCTCTGTCAGAGTCTTCGTTTGGGCTCCAGATTCGACCTTATCGAGATACAGATAGCCATTTTGGACCAAAATCGCGGAAAAAGACTAAGTCGAAAATATACATAATGTTGTAGCGAGCGCGATAACTTCTTTAAAAATGCATATTTCTAAACCAAACTTTCATCAAATGTACATCACATTGTGTTCTATCGATTGAATGTAAGAAATTCCCTGTCAGATTCTTCGTTTGGGCTCCAGATTCGACCTTATCGAGATACAGATAGCCATTTTGGACCCAAAATCGCGGGAAAAAACTAAGTCGAAAATATACATAATGTTGTAGCGAGCGCGATAACTTTTTCAAAAATGCATATTTCTAAACCAAACTTTCATCAAATGTACATCACATTGTGTTCTATCGATTGAATGTAAGAAATTCCCTGTCAGATTCTTCGTTTGGGCTCCAGATTCGACCTTATCGAGATACAGATAGCCATTTTGGACCAAAATCGCGGAAAAAGACTAAGTCGAAAATATACATAATGTTGTAGCGAGCGCGATAACTTCTTTAAAAATGCATATTTCTAAACCAAACTTTCCTCAAATGTACATCACATTGTGTTCTATCGATTGAATGTAAGAAATTCCCTGTCAGATTCTTCGTTTGGGCTCCAGATTCGACCTTATCGAGATACAGATAGCCATTTTGGACCCAAAATCGCGGAAAAAAACTAAGTCGAAAATATACATAATGTTGTAGCGAGCGCGATAACTTTTTCAAAAATGCATATTTCTAAACCAAACTTTCATCAAATGTACATCACATTGAGTTCTATCGATTGAATGTAAGAAATTCCCTGTCAGATTCTTCGTTTGGGCTCCAGATTCGACCTTATCGAGATACAGATAGCCATTTTGGACCAAACTCGCGGAAAAAGACTAAGTCGAAAATATACATAATGTTGTAGCGAGCGCGATAACTTCTTTAAAAATGCATATTTCTAAACCAAACTTTCATCAAATGTACATCACATTGTGTTCTATCGATTGAATGTAAGAAATTTCCTGTCAGATTCTTGGTTTGGGCTCCAGATTCGACCTTATCGAGATACAGATAGCCATTTTGGACCAAAATCGCGGAAAAAGACTAAGTCGAAAATATACATAATGTTGTAGCGAGCGCGATAACTTCTTTAAAAATGCATATTTCTAAACCAAACTTTCATCAAATGTACATCACATTGTGTTCTATCGATTAAATGTAAGAAATTCCCTGTCAGATTCTTGGTTTGGGCTCCAGATTCGACCTTATCGAGATACAGATAGCCATTTTGGACCAAAATCGCGGAAAAAGACTAAGTCGAAAATATACATAATGTTGTAGCGAGCGCGATAACTTCTTTAAAAATGCATATTTCTAAACCAAACTTTCATCAAATGTACATCACATTGTGTTCTATCGATTGAATGTAAGAAAATCTCTGTCAGATTCTTCGTTTGGGCTCCAGATTCGACCTTATCGAGATACAGATAGCCATTTTGGACCAAAATCGCGGAAAAAGACTAAGTCGAAAATATACATAATGTTGTAGCGAGCGCGATAACTTCTTTAAAAATGCATATTTCTAAACCAAACTTTCATCAAATGTACATCACATTGTGTTCTATCGATTGAATGTAAGATATTTCCTGTCAGATTCTTGGTTTGGGCTCCAGATTCGACCTTATCGAGATACAGATAGCCATTTTGGACCAAAATTGCGGAAAAAGACTAAGTCGAAAATATACATAATGTTGTAGCGAGCGCGATAACTTCTTTAAAAATGCATATTTCTAAACCAAACTTTCATTAAATGTACATCACATTGTGTTCTATCGATTGAATGTAAGAAAATCTCTGTCAGATTCTTGGTTTGGGCTCCAGATTCGACCTTATCGAGATACAGATAGCCATTTTGGACCAAAATCGCGGAAAAAGACTAAGTCGAAAATATACATAATGTTGTAGCGAGCGCGATAACTTTTTTAAAAATGCATATTTCTAAACCAAACTTTCATCAAATGTACATCATATTGTGTTCTATCGATTGAATGTAAGAAATTTCCTGTCAGATTCTTCGTTTGGGCTCCAGATTCGACCTTATCGAGATACAGATAGCCATTTTGGACCAAACTCGCGGAAAAAGACTAAGTCGAAAATATACATAATGTTGTAGCGAGCGCGATAACTTCTTTAAAAATGCATATTTCTAAACCAAACTTTCATTAAATGTACATCACATTGTGTTCTATCGATTGAATGTAAGAAAATCTCTGTCAGATTCTTGGTTTGGGCTCCAGATTCGACCTTATCGAGATACAGATAGCCATTTTGGACCAAAATCGCGGAAAAAGACTAAGTCGAAAATATACATAATGTTGTAGCGAGCGCGATAACTTTTTCAAAAATGCATATTTCTAAACCAAACTTTCATCAAATGTACATCACATTGTGTTCTATCGATTGAATGTAAGAAATTCCCTGTCAGATTCTTCGTTTGGGCTCCAGATTCGACCTTATCGAGATACAGATAGCCATTTTGGACCAAAATCGCGGAAAAAGACTAAGTCGAAAATATACATAATGTTGTAGCGAGCGCGATAACTTCTTTAAAAATGCATATTTCTAAACCAAACTTTCATCAAATGTACATCACATTGTGTTCTATCGATTGAATGTAAGAAATTTCCTGTCAGATTCTTCGTTTGGGCTCCAGATTCGACCTTATCGAGATACAGATAGCCATTTTGGACCAAAATCGCGGAAAAAGACTAAGTCGAAAATATACATAATGTTGTAGCGAGCGCGATAACTTCTTTAAAAATGCATATTTCTAAACCAAACTTTCATCAAATGTACATCACATTGTGTTCTATCGATTGAATGTAAGAAATTCCCTGTCAGATTCTTCGTTTGGGCTCCAGATTCGACCTTATCGAGATACAGATAGCCATTTTGGACCAAAATCGCGGAAAAAGACTAAGTCGAAAATATACATAATGTTGTAGCGAGCGCGATAACTTCTTTAAAAATGCATATTTCTAAACCAAACTTTCATCAAATGTACATCACATTGTGTTCTATCGATTGAATGTAAGAAATTTCCTGTCAGATTCTTGGTTTGGGCTCCAGATTCGACCTTATCGAGATACAGATAGCCATTTTGGACCAAAATCGCGGAAAAAGACTAAGTCGAAAATATACATAATGTTGTAGCGAGCGCGATAACTTTTTTTAAAATGCATATTTCTAAACCAAACTTTCATCAAATGTACATCACATTGTGTTCTATCGATTGAATGTAAGAAATTCCCTGTCAGATTCTTCGTTTGGGCTCCAGATTCGACCTTATCGAGATACAGATAGCCATTTTGGACCAAAATCGCGGAAAAAGACTAAGTCGAAAATATACATAATGTTGTAGCGAGCGCGATAACTTTTTTAAAAATGCATATTTCTAAACCAAACTTTCATCAAATGTACATCATATTGTGTTCTATCGATTGAATGTAAGAAATTCCCTGTCAGATTCTTCGTTTGGGCTCCAGATTCGACCTTATCGAGATACAGATAGCCATTTTGGACCAAAATCGCGGAAAAAGACTAAGTCGAAAATATACATAATGTTGTAGCGAGCGCGATAACTTTTTTAAAAATGCATATTTCTAAACCAAACTTTCATCAAATGTACATCACATTGAGTTCTATCGATTGAATGTAAGAAAATCTCTGTCAGAGTCTTCGTTTGGGCTCCAGATTCGACCTTATCGAGATACAGATAGCCATTTTGGACCAAAATCGCGGAAAAAGACTAAGTCGAAAATATACATAATGTTGTAGCGAGCGCGATAACTTCTTTAAAAATGCATATTTCTAAACCAAACTTTCATCAAATGTACATCACATTGTGTTCTATCGATTGAATGTAAGAAATTCCCTGTCAGATTCTTCGTTTGGGCTCCAGATTCGACCTTATCGAGATACAGATAGCCATTTTGGACCAAAATCGCGGAAAAAGACTAAGTCGAAAATATACATAATGTTGTAGCGAGCGCGATAACTTCTTTAAAAATGCATATTTCTAAACCAAACTTTCATCAAATGTACATCACATTGTGTTCTATCGATTGAATGTACGAAATTCCCTGTCAGATTCTTCGTTTGGGCTCCAGATTCGACCTTATCGAGATACAGATAGCCATTTTGGACCCAAAATCGCGTGAAAAAACTAAGTCGAAAATATACATAATGTTGTAGCGAGCGCGATAACTTCTTTAAAAATGCATATTTCTAAACCAAACTTTCATCAAATGTACATCACATTGTGTTCTATCGATTGAATGTAAGAAATTCCCTGTCAGATTCTTCGTTTGGGCTCCAGATTCGACCTTATCGAGATACAGATAGCCATTTTGGACCAAAATCGCGGAAAAAGACTAAGTCGAAAATATACATAATGTTGTAGCGAGCGCGATAACTTTTTTAAAAATGCATATTTCTAAACCAAACTTTCATCAAATGTACATCACATTGAGTTCTATCGATTGAATGTAAGAAAATCTCTGTCAGAGTCTTCGTTTGGGCTCCAGATTCGACCTTATCGAGATACAGATAGCCATTTTGGACCAAAATCGCGGAAAAAGACTAAGTCGAAAATATACATAATGTTGTAGCGAGCGCGATAACTTTTTTAAAAATGCATATTTCTAAACCAAACTTTCATCAAATGTACATCACATTGTGTTCTATCGATTGAATGTAAGAAATTCCCTGTCAGATTCTTCGTTTGGGCTCCAGATTCGACCTTATCGAGATACAGATAGCCATTTTGGACCCAAAATCGCGGGAAAAAACTAAGTCGAAAATATACATAATGTTGTAGCGAGCGCGATAACTTTTTCAAAAATGCATATTTCTAAACCAAACTTTCATCAAATGTACATCACATTGTGTTCTATCGATTGAATGTAAGAAATTCCCTGTCAGATTCTTCGTTTGGGCTCCAGATTCGACCTTATCGAGATACAGATAGCCATTTTGGACCAAAATCGCGGAAAAAGACTAAGTCGAAAATATACATAATGTTGTAGCGAGCGCGATAACTTCTTTAAAAATGCATATTTCTAAACCAAACTTTCATCAAATGTACATCACATTGTGTTCTATCGATTGAATGTAAGAAATTCCCTGTCAGATTCTTCGTTTGGGCTCCAGATTCGACCTTATCGAGATACAGATAGCCATTTTGGACCCAAAATCGCGGAAAAAAACTAAGTCGAAAATATACATAATGTTGTAGCGAGCGCGATAACTTTTTCAAAAATGCATATTTCTAAACCAAACTTTCATCAAATGTACATCACATTGAGTTCTATCGATTGAATGTAAGAAATTCCCTGTCAGATTCTTCGTTTGGGCTCCAGATTCGACCTTATCGAGATACAGATAGCCATTTTGGACCCAAAATCGCGGGAAAAAACTAAGTCGAAAATATACATAATGTTGTAGCGAGCGCGATAACTTTTTCAAAAATGCATATTTCTAAACCAAACTTTCATCAAATGTACATCACATTGAGTTCTATCGATTGAATGTAAGAAATTTCCTGTCAGATTCTTGGTTTGGGCTCCAGATTCGACCTTATCGAGATACAGATAGCCATTTTGGACCAAAATCGCGGAAAAAGACTAAGTCGAAAATATACATAATGTTGTAGCGAGCGCGATAACTTCTTTAAAAATGCATATTTCTAAACCAAACTTTCATCAAATGTACATCACATTGTGTTCTATCGATTGAATGTAAGAAATTCCCTGTCAGATTCTTCGTTTGGGCTCCAGATTCGACCTTATCGAGATACAGATAGCCATTTTGGACCAAAATCGCGGAAAAAGACTAAGTCGAAAATATACATAATGTTGTAGCGAGCGCGATAACTTCTTTAAAAATGCATATTTCTAAACCAAACTTTCATCAAATGTACATCACATTGTGTTCTATCGATTGAATGTAAGAAATTCCCTGTCAGATTCTTCGTTTGGGCTCCAGATTCGACCTTATCGAGATACAGATAGCCATTTTGGACCCAAAATCGCGGAAAAAAACTAAGTCGAAAATATACATAATGTTGTAGCGAGCGCGATAACTTTTTCAAAAATGCATATTTCTAAACCAAACTTTCATCAAATGTACATCACATTGAGTTCTATCGATTGAATGTAAGAAATTCCCTGTCAGATTCTTCGTTTGGGCTCCAGATTCGACCTTATCGAGATACAGATAGCCATTTTGGACCCAAAATCGCGGGAAAAAACTAAGTCGAAAATATACATAATGTTGTAGCGAGCGCGATAACTTTTTCAAAAATGCATATTTCTAAACCAAACTTTCATCAAATGTACATCACATTGAGTTCTATCGATTGAATGTAAGAAATTTCCTGTCAGATTCTTGGTTTGGGCTCCAGATTCGACCTTATCGAGATACAGATAGCCATTTTGGACCAAAATCGCGGAAAAAGACTAAGTCGAAAATATACATAATGTTGTAGCGAGCGCGATAACTTCTTTAAAAATGCATATTTCTAAACCAAACTTTCATCAAATGTACATCACATTGTGTTCTATCGATTAAATGTAAGAAATTCCCTGTCAGATTCTTGGTTTGGGCTCCAGATTCGACCTTATCGAGATACAGATAGCCATTTTGGACCAAAATCGCGGAAAAAGACTAAGTCGAAAATATACATAATGTTGTAGCGAGCGCGATAACTTCTTTAAAAATGCATATTTCTAAACCAAACTTTCATCAAATGTACATCACATTGTGTTCTATCGATTGAATGTAAGAAAATCTCTGTCAGATTCTTCGTTTGGGCTCCAGATTCGACCTTATCGAGATACAGATAGCCATTTTGGACCAAAATCGCGGAAAAAGACTAAGTCGAAAATATACATAATGTTGTAGCGAGCGCGATAACTTCTTTAAAAATGCATATTTCTAAACCAAACTTTCATCAAATGTACATCACATTGTGTTCTATCGATTGAATGTAAGATATTTCCTGTCAGATTCTTGGTTTGGGCTCCAGATTCGACCTTATCGAGATACAGATAGCCATTTTGGACCAAAATCGCGGAAAAAGACTAAGTCGAAAATATACATAATGTTGTAGCGAGCGCGATAACTTCTTTAAAAATGCATATTTCTAAACCAAACTTTCATCAAATGTACATCACATTGTGTTCTATCGATTGAATGTAAGAAAATCTCTGTCAGATTCTTCGTTTGGGCTCCAGATTCGACCTTATCGAGATACAGATAGCCATTTTGGACCAAAATCGCGGAAAAAGACTAAGTCGAAAATATACATAATGTTGTAGCGAGCGCGATAACTTCTTTAAAAAGGCATATTTCTAAACCAAACTTTCATCAAATGTACATCACATTGTGTTCTATCGATTGAATGTAAGATATTTCCTGTCAGATTCTTGGTTTGGGCTCCAGATTCGACCTTATCGAGATACAGATAGCCATTTTGGACCAAAATCGCGGAAAAAGACTAAGTCGAAAATATACATAATGTTGTAGCGAGCGCGATAACTTCTTTAAAAATGCATATTTCTAAACCAAACTTTCATTAAATGTACATCACATTGTGTTCTATCGATTGAATGTAAGAAAATCTCTGTCAGATTCTTGGTTTGGGCTCCAGATTCGACCTTATCGAGATACAGATAGCCATTTTGGACCAAAATCGCGGAAAAAGACTAAGTCGAAAATATACATAATGTTGTAGCGAGCGCGATAACTTTTTTAAAAATGCATATTTCTAAACCAAACTTTCATCAAATGTACATCATATTGTGTTCTATCGATTGAATGTAAGAAATTTCCTGTCAGATTCTTCGTTTGGGCTCCAGATTCGACCTTATCGAGATACAGATAGCCATTTTGGACCAAACTCGCGGAAAAAGACTAAGTCGAAAATATACATAATGTTGTAGCGAGCTCGATAACTTCTTTAAAAATGCATATTTCTAAACCAAACTTTCATTAAATGTACATCACATTGTGTTCTATCGATTGAATGTAAGTAAATCTCTGTCAGATTCTTGGTTTGGGCTCCAGATTCGACCTTATCGAGATACAGATAGCCATTTTGGACCAAAATCGCGGAAAAAGACTAAGTCGAAAATATACATAATGTTGTAGCGAGCGCGATAACTTTTTCAAAAATGCATATTTCTAAACCAAACTTTCATCAAATGTACATCACATTGTGTTCTATCGATTGAATGTAAGAAATTCCCTGTCAGATTCTTCGTTTGGGCTCCAGATTCGACCTTATCGAGATACAGATAGCCATTTTGGACCAAAATCGCGGAAAAAGACTAAGTCGAAAATATACATAATGTTGTAGCGAGCGCGATAACTTCTTTAAAAATGCATATTTCTAAACCAAACTTTCATCAAATGTACATCACATTGTGTTCTATCGATTGAATGTAAGAAATTTCCTGTCAGATTCTTCGTTTGGGCTCCAGATTCGACCTTATCGAGATACAGATAGCCATTTTGGACCAAAATCGCGGAAAAAGACTAAGTCGAAAATATACATAATGTTGTAGCGAGCGCGATAACTTCTTTAAAAATGCATATTTCTAAACCAAACTTTCATCAAATGTACATCACATTGTGTTCTATCGATTGAATGTAAGAAATTCCCTGTCAGATTCTTCGTTTGGGCTCCAGATTCGACCTTATCGAGATACAGATAGCCATTTTGGACCAAAATCGCGGAAAAAGACTAAGTCGAAAATATACATAATGTTGTAGCGAGCGCGATAACTTCTTTAAAAATGCATATTTCTAAACCAAACTTTCATCAAATGTACATCACATTGTGTTCTATCGATTGAATGTAAGAAATTCCCTGTCAGATTCTTCGTTTGGGCTCCAGATTCGACCTTATCGAGATACAGATAGCCATTTTGGACCAAAATCGCGGAAAAAGACTAAGTCGAAAATATACATAATGTTGTAGCGAGCGCGATAACTTTTTTAAAAATGCATATTTCTAAACCAAACTTTCATCAAATGTACATCACATTGTGTTCTATCGATTGAATGTAAGAAATTCCCTGTCAGATTCTTCGTTTGGGCTCCAGATTCGACCTTATCGAGATACAGATAGCCATTTTGGACCAAAATCGCGGAAAAAGACTAAGTCGAAAATATACATAATGTTGTAGCGAGCGCGATAACTTTTTTAAAAATGCATATTTCTAAACCAAACTTTCATCAAATGTACATCACATTGTGTTCTATCGATTGAATGTAAAAAAATCTCTGTCAGAGTCTTCGTTTGGGCTCCAGATTCGACCTTATCGAGATACAGATAGCCATTTTGGACCAAAATCGCGGAAAAAGACTAAGTCGAAAATATACATAATGTTGTAGCGAGCGCGATAACTTTTTTAAAAATGCATATTTCTAAACCAAACTTTCATCAAATGTACATCACATTGAGTTCTATCGATTGAATGTAAGAAAAGCTCTGTCAGAGTCTTCGTTTGGGCTCCAGATTCGACCTTATCGAGATACAGATAGCCATTTTGGACCAAAATCGCGGAAAAAGACTAAGTCGAAAATATACATAATGTTGTAGCGAGCGCGATAACTTCTTTAAAAATGCATATTTCTAAACCAAACTTTCATCAAATGTACATCACATTGTGTTCTATCGATTGAATGTAAGAAATTCCCTGTCAGATTCTTCGTTTGGGCTCCAGATTCGACCTTATCGAGATACAGATAGCCATTTTGGACCAAAATCGCGGAAAAAGACTAAGTCGAAAATATACATAATGTTGTAGCGAGCGCGATAACTTCTTTAAAAATGCATATTTCTAAACCAAACTTTCATCAAATGTACATCACATTGTGTTCTATCGATTGAATGTACGAAATTCCCTGTCAGATTCTTCGTTTGGGCTCCAGATTCGACCTTATCGAGATACAGATAGCCATTTTGGACCCAAAATCGCGTGAAAAAACTAAGTCGAAAATATACATAATGTTGTAGCGAGCGCGATAACTTTTTCAAAAATGCATATTTCTAAACCAAACTTTCATCAAATGTACATCACATTGTGTTCTATCGATTGAATGTAAGAAATTCCCTGTCAGATTCTTCGTTTGGGCTCCAGATTCGACCTTATCGAGATACAGATAGCCATTTTGGACCAAAATCGCGGAAAAAGACTAAGTCAAAAATATACATAATGTTGTAGCGAGCGCGATAACTTCTTTAAAAATGCATATTTCTAAACCAAACTTTCATCAAATGTACATCACATTGTGTTCTATCGATTGAATGTAAGAAATTTCCTGTCAGATTCTTGGTTTGGGCTCCAGATTCGACCTTATCGAGATACAGATAGCCATTTTGGACCAAAATCGCGGAAAAAGACTAAGTCGAAAATATACATAATGTTGTAGCGAGCGCGATAACTTCTTTAAAAATGCATATTTCTAAACCAAACTTTCATCAAATGTACATCACATTGTGTTCTATCGATTGAATGTAAGAAAATCTCTGTCAGATTCTTCGTTTGGGCTCCAGATTCGACCTTATCGAGATACAGATAGCCATTTTGGACCAAAATCGCGGAAAAAGACTAAGTCGAAAATATACATAATGTTGTAGCGAGCGCGATAACTTTTTTAAAAATGCATATTTCTAAACCAAACTTTCATCAAATGTACATCATATTGTGTTCTATCGATTGAATGTAAGAAATTCCCTGTCAGATTCTTCGTTTGGGCTCCAGATTCGACCTTATCGAGATACAGATAGCCATTTTGGACCAAAATCGCGGGAAAAAACTAAGTCGAAAATATACATAATGTTGTAGCGAGCGCGATAACTTTTTTAAAAATGCATATTTCTAAACCAAACTTTCATCAAATGTACATCACATTGTGTTCTATCGATTGAATGTAAGAAATTCCCTGTCAGATTCTTCGTTTGGGCTCCAGATTCGACCTTATCGAGATACAGATAGCCATTTTGGACCAAAATCGCGGAAAAAGACTAAGTCGAAAATATACATAATGTTGTAGCGAGCGCGATAACTTTTTCAAAAATGCATATTTCTAAACCAAACTTTCATCAAATGTACATCACATTGTGTTCTATCGATTGAATGTAAGAAATTTCCTGTCAGATTCTTCGTTTGGGCTCCAGATTCGACCTTATCGAGATACAGATAGCCATTTTGGACCAAAATCGCGGAAAAAGACTAAGTCGAAAATATACATAATGTTGTAGCGAGCGCGATAACTTCTTTAAAAATGCATATTTCTAAACCAAACTTTCATCAAATGTACATCACATTGTGTTCTATCGATTGAATGTAAGAAATTCCCTGTCAGATTCTTCGTTTGGGCTCCAGATTCGACCTTATCGAGATACAGATAGCCATTTTGGACCCAAAATCGCGGAAAAAAACTAAGTCGAAAATATACATAATGTTGTAGCGAGCGCGATAACTTTTTCAAAAATGCATATTTCTAAACCAAACTTTCATCAAATGTACATCACATTGTGTTCTATCGATTGAATGTAAGAAATTCCCTGTCAGATTCTTGGTTTGGGCTCCAGATTCGACCTTATCGAGATACAGATAGCCATTTTGGACCAAAATCGCGGAAAAAGACTAAGTCGAAAATATACATAATGTTGTAGCGAGCGCGATAACTTCTTTAAAAATGCATATTTCTAAACCAAACTTTCATCAAATGTACATCACATTGTGTTCTATCGATTGAATGTAAGAAAATCTCTGTCAGATTCTTGGTTTGGGCTCCAGATTCGACCTTATCGAGATACAGATAGCCATTTTGGACCAAAATCGCGGAAAAAGACTAAGTCGAAAATATACATAATGTTGTAGCGAGCGCGATAACTTTTTTAAAAATGCATATTTCTAAACCAAACTTTCATCAAATGTACATCATATTGTGTTCTATCGATTGAATGTAAGAAATTCCCTGTCAGATTCTTGGTTTGGGCTCCAGATTCGACCTTATCGAGATACAGATAGCCATTTTGGACCAAAATCGCGGGAAAAAACTAAGTCGAAAATATACATAATGTTGTAGCGAGCGCGATAACTTTTTCAAAAATGCATATTTCTAAACCAAACTTTCATCAAATGTACATCACATTGTGTTCTATCGATTGAATGTAAGAAATTCCCTGTCAGATTCTTCGTTTGGGCTCCAGATTCGACCTTATCGAGATACAGATAGCCATTTTGGACCAAAATCGCGGAAAAAGACTAAGTCGAAAATATACATAATGTTGTAGCGAGCGCGATAACTTCTTTAAAAATGCATATTTCTAAACCAAACTTTCATCAAATGTACATCACATTGTGTTCTATCGATTGAATGTAAGAAATTCCATGTCAGATTCTTGGTTTGGGCTCCAGATTCGACCTTATCGAGATACAGATAGCCATTTTGGACCAAAATCGCGGAAAAAGACTAAGTCGAAAATATACATAATGTTGTAGCGAGCGCGATAACTTCTTTAAAAATGCATATTTCTAAACCAAACTTTCATCAAATGTACATCACATTGTGTTCTATCGATTGAATGTAAGAAATTCCCTGTCAGATTCTTCGTTTGGGCTCCAGATTCGACCTTATCGAGATACAGATAGCCATTTTGGACCAAAATCGCGGAAAAAGACTAAGTCGAAAATATACATAATGTTGTAGCGAGCGCGATAACTTCTTTAAAAATGCATATTTCTAAACCAAACTTTCATCAAATGTACATCACATTGTGTTCTATCGATTGAATGTAAGAAATTCCCTGTCAGATTCTTCGTTTGGGCTCCAGATTCGACCTTATCGAGATACAGATAGCCATTTTGGACCCAAAATCGCGGAAAAAAACTAAGTCGAAAATATACATAATGTTGTAGCGAGCGCGATAACTTCTTTAAAAATGCATATTTCTAAACCAAACTTTCATTAAATGTACATCACATTGTGTTCTATCGATTGAATGTAAGAAAATCTCTGTCAGATTCTTGGTTTGGGCTCCAGATTCGACCTTATCGAGATACAGATAGCCATTTTGGACCAAAATCGCGGAAAAAGACTAAGTCGAAAATATACATAATGTTGTAGCGAGCGCGATAACTTCTTTAAAAATGCATATTTCTAAACCAAACTTTCATCAAATGTACATCATATTGTGTTCTATCGATTGAATGTAAGAAATTTCCTGTCAGATTCTTCGTTTGGGCTCCAGATTCGACCTTATCGAGATACAGATAGCCATTTTGGACCAAAATCGCGGAAAAAGACTAAGTCGAAAATATACATAATGTTGTAGCGAGCGCGATAACTTCTTTAAAAATGCATATTTCTAAACCAAACTTTCATCAAATGTACATCACATTGTGTTCTATCGATTGAATGTAAGAAATTCCCTGTCAGATTCTTCGTTTGGGCTCCAGATTCGACCTTATCGAGATACAGATAGCCATTTTGGACCCAAAATCGCGGAAAAAAACTAAGTCGAAAATATACATAATGTTGTAGCGAGCGCGATAACTTCTTTAAAAATGCATATTTCTAAACCAAACTTTCATCAAATGTACATCACATTGTGTTCTATCGATTGAATGTAAGAAATTCCCTGTCAGATTCTTGGTTTGGGCTCCAGATTCGACCTTATCGAGATACAGATAGCCATTTTGGACCAAAATCGCGGAAAAAGACTAAGTCGAAAATATACATAATGTTGTAGCGAGCGCGATAACTTTTTTAAAAATGCATATTTCTAAACCAAACTTTCATCAAATGTACATCACATTGTGTTCTATCGATTGAATGTAAGAAAATCTCTGTCAGAGTCTTCGTTTGGGCTCCAGATTCGACCTTATCGAGATACAGATAGCCATTTTGGACCAAACTCGCGGAAAAAGACTAAGTCGAAAATATACATAATGTTGTAGCGAGCGCGATAACTTTTTTAAAAATGCATATTTCTAAACCAAACTTTCATCAAATGTACATCACATTGTGTTCTATCGATTGAATGTAAGAAATTCCCTGTCAGAGTCTTCGTTTGGGCTCCAGATTCGACCTTATCGAGATACAGATAGCCATTTTGGACCAAAATCGCGGAAAAAGACTAAGTCGAAAATATACATAATGTTGTAGCGAGCGCGATAACTTCTTTAAAAATGCATATTTCTAAACCAAACTTTCATCAAATGTACATCACATTGTGTTCTATCGATTGAATGTAAGAAATTCCCTGTCAGAGTCTTCGTTTGGGCTCCAGATTCGACCTTATCGAGATACAGATAGCCATTTTGGACCAAAATCGCGGAAAAAGACTAAGTCGAAAATATACATAATGTTGTAGCGAGCGCGATAACTTCTTTAAAAATGCATATTTCTAAACCAAACTTTCATCAAATGTACATCACATTGTGTTCTATCGATTGAATGTAAGAAATTCCCTGTCAGATTCTTCGTTTGGGCTCCAGATTCGACCTTATCGAGATACAGATAGCCATTTTGGACCAAACTCGCGGAAAAAGACTAAGTCGAAAATATACATAATGTTGTAGCGAGCGCGATAACTTCTTTAAAAATGCATATTTCTAAACCAAACTTTCATCAAATGTACATCACATTGTGTTCTATCGATTGAATGTAAGAAATTTCCTGTCAGATTCTTGGTTTGGGCTCCAGATTCGACCTTATCGAGATACAGATAGCCATTTTGGACCAAAATCGCGGAAAAAGACTAAGTCGAAAATATACATAATGTTGTAGCGAGCGCGATAACTTCTTTAAAAATGCATATTTCTAAACCAAACTTTCATCAAATGTACATCACATTGTGTTCTATCGATTGAATGTAAGATATTTCCTGTCAGATTCTTGGTTTGGGCTCCAGATTCGACCTTATCGAGATACAGATAGCCATTTTGGACCAAAATCGCGGAAAAAGACTAAGTCGAAAATATACATAATGTTGTAGCGAGCGCGATAACTTCTTTAAAAATGCATATTTCTAAACCAAACTTTCATTAAATGTACATCACATTGTGTTCTATCGATTGAATGTAAGAAAATCTCTGTCAGATTCTTGGTTTGGGCTCCAGATTCGACCTTATCGAGATACAGATAGCCATTTTGGACCAAAATCGCGGAAAAAGACTAAGTCGAAAATATACATAATGTTGTAGCGAGCGCGATAACTTTTTTAAAAATGCATATTTCTAAACCAAACTTTCATCAAATGTACATCACATTGTGTTCTATCGATTGAATGTAAGAAATTTCCTGTCAGATTCTTCGTTTGGGCTCCAGATTCGACCTTATCGAGATACAGATAGCCATTTTGGACCAAACTCGCGGAAAAAGACTAAGTCGAAAATATACATAATGTTGTAGCGAGCGCGATAACTTCTTTAAAAATGCATATTTCTAAACCAAACTTTCATTAAATGTACATCACATTGTGTTCTATCGATTGAATGTAAGAAAATCTCTGTCAGATTCTTGGTTTGGGCTCCAGATTCGACCTTATCGAGATACAGATAGCCATTTTGGACCAAAATCGCGGAAAAAGACTAAGTCGAAAATATACATAATGTTGTAGCGAGCGCGATAACTTTTTCAAAAATGCATATTTCTAAACCAAACTTTCATCAAATGTACATCACATTGTGTTCTATCGATTGAATGTAAGAAATTCCCTGTCAGATTCTTCGTTTGGGCTCCAGATTCGACCTTATCGAGATACAGATAGCCATTTTGGACCAAAATCGCGGAAAAAGACTAAGTCGAAAATATACATAATGTTGTAGCGAGCGCGATAACTTCTTTAAAAATGCATATTTCTAAACCAAACTTTCATCAAATGTACATCACATTGTGTTCTATCGATTGAATGTAAGAAATTTCCTGTCAGATTCTTCGTTTGGGCTCCAGATTCGACCTTATCGAGATACAGATAGCCATTTTGGACCAAAATCGCGGAAAAAGACTAAGTCGAAAATATACATAATGTTGTAGCGAGCGCGATAACTTCTTTAAAAATGCATATTTCTAAACCAAACTTTCATCAAATGTACATCACATTGTGTTCTATCGATTGAATGTAAGAAATTCCCTGTCAGATTCTTCGTTTGGGCTCCAGATTCGACCTTATCGAGATACAGATAGCCATTTTGGACCAAAATCGCGGAAAAAGACTAAGTCGAAAATATACATAATGTTGTAGCGAGCGCGATAACTTCTTTAAAAATGCATATTTCTAAACCAAACTTTCATCAAATGTACATCACATTGTGTTCTATCGATTGAATGTAAGAAATTCCCTGTCAGATTCTTCGTTTGGGCTCCAGATTCGACCTTATCGAGATACAGATAGCCATTTTGGACCAAAATCGCGGAAAAAGACTAAGTCGAAAATATACATAATGTTGTAGCGAGCGCGATAACTTTTTTAAAAATGCATATTTCTAAACCAAACTTTCATCAAATGTACATCACATTGTGTTCTATCGATTGAATGTAAGAAATTCCCTGTCAGATTCTTCGTTTGGGCTCCAGATTCGACCTTATCGAGATACAGATAGCCATTTTGGACCAAAATCGCGGAAAAAGACTAAGTCGAAAATATACATAATGTTGTAGCGAGCGCGATAACTTTTTTAAAAATGCATATTTCTAAACCAAACTTTCATCAAATGTACATCACATTGTGTTCTATCGATTGAATGTAAAAAAATCTCTGTCAGAGTCTTCGTTTGGGCTCCAGATTCGACCTTATCGAGATACAGATAGCCATTTTGGACCAAAATCGCGGAAAAAGACTAAGTCGAAAATATACATAATGTTGTAGCGAGCGCGATAACTTTTTTAAAAATGCATATTTCTAAACCAAACTTTCATCAAATGTACATCACATTGAGTTCTATCGATTGAATGTAAGAAAATCTCTGTCAGAGTCTTCGTTTGGGCTCCAGATTCGACCTTATCGAGATACAGATAGCCATTTTGGACCAAAATCGCGGAAAAAGACTAAGTCGAAAATATACATAATGTTGTAGCGAGCGCGATAACTTCTTTAAAAATGCATATTTCTAAACCAAACTTTCATCAAATGTACATCACATTGTGTTCTATCGATTGAATGTAAGAAATTCCCTGTCAGATTCTTCGTTTGGGCTCCAGATTCGACCTTATCGAGATACAGATAGCCATTTTGGACCAAAATCGCGGAAAAAGACTAAGTCAAAAATATACATAATGTTGTAGCGAGCGCGATAACTTCTTTAAAAATGCATATTTCTAAACCAAACTTTCATCAAATGTACATCACATTGTGTTCTATCGATTGAATGTAAGAAATTTCCTGTCAGATTCTTGGTTTGGGCTCCAGATTCGACCTTATCGAGATACAGATAGCCATTTTGGACCAAAATCGCGGAAAAAAACTAAGTCGAAAATATACATAATGTTGTAGCGAGCGCGATAACTTCTTTAAAAATGCATATTTCTAAACCAAACTTTCATCAAATGTACATCACATTGTGTTCTATCGATTGAATGTAAGAAAATCTCTGTCAGATTCTTCGTTTGGGCTCCAGATTCGACCTTATCGAGATACAGATAGCCATTTTGGACCAAAATCGCGGAAAAAGACTAAGTCGAAAATATACATAATGTTGTAGCGAGCGCGATAACTTTTTTAAAAATGCATATTTCTAAACCAAACTTTCATCAAATGTACATCATATTGTGTTCTATCGATTGAATGTAAGAAATTCCCTGTCAGATTCTTCGTTTGGGCTCCAGATTCGACCTTATCGAGATACAGATAGCCATTTTGGACCAAAATCGCGGGAAAAAACTAAGTCGAAAATATACATAATGTTGTAGCGAGCGCGATAACTTTTTCAAAAATGCATATTTCTAAACCAAACTTTCATCAAATGTACATCACATTGTGTTCTATCGATTGAATGTAAGAAATTCCCTGTCAGATTCTTCGTTTGGGCTCCAGATTCGACCTTATCGAGATACAGATAGCCATTTTGGACCAAAATCGCGGAAAAAGACTAAGTCGAAAATATACATAATAAATAATAATAAAATAAACTGAGAATTTATAAAGCGCTTGTATCCAGCAACAGAGTCACTGCTCAAAAGCGCTGCTTGAGCTCTACAAAACAACGTAGATATCTAGTCGTATGTTTGTCTGAACAGATGTGTTTTCAGCATTGATCTGAACGTGGAGACACAGTCACTATTTCTGATTTCCTGTGGCAGATTGTTCCACAGTTCAGGGCCCGCCCTAGCAAAACATCTTTGACCATAGGTTGAAGATTTGACTCTTGGTATTTCCAGGAGGTTTTGCTGACTAGATCGCAAACTACGTGCAGGGCTGTACTCTTGGATGATTTCCTGGAGATAACTGGGCGCTTGTCCATGAAGTGACCTATACACAAGCACCAAGACTTTAAATTTTATTCTGTCTTCGATTTGAAGCCAGTGTAATTGCCTCAGGATGGGTGTGACATGATCAAACTTCTTTGATCTTGTAATGAGTTTTGCCGCAGCATTCTGACAACGCTGTAGACGTAGAATGAGATATTGTGGCAGGCCTATCAGCAACGCATTACAATAATCCAGGTGAGACATCACACATGCCTGCACCAGTGTTTTTGCAGTATTGAGGTCGATCAGATGGCGAATACGGCTTATGTTCTTTATGTTTGCATATGCTCTCTTGCACATCTTGTTCACTTGTGCAGAGCCGCTGAGGTTGGAGTCAAAAAAGACACCAAGATTGCGGACCTCTGAACTTGGACACACCGCATTTCCTCCAATGGTTATCTGAGGAAGATTGACTTTGGATAGTTTTGGGCACACGATCAACAGCTCTGTCTTTTCACTGTTTAACTTCAAAAAGTTATGAGACATCCATTCCTTAATGTCATTAACACAGTGATCAAGAGCTGCGCTCATCTGCTCTGCTGACACCTTGCACTTCGGCTTGAAAGCAAGATAGAGCTGTGTATCGTCAGCATAGCAGTGAAACTGCAGTTGGTATCTCCTGGCCACATCTCCAAGTGGAGCTGTATATAGGGTAAATAGTATTGGGCCCAGGACGGAGCCTTGAGGTACCCCATACTTCAAGAGCCTCTTCTCTGATGCCTGTGCATTAACTATAACACTTTGGAAACGGTCATGTAGGTATGACTTGATCCATTCCAGAGCATCATGTGAAACACCAAATCTGCTGTGCAGTCGTTCAATGAGGATATCACGGTCAATGGTATCGAAGGCCGCGGATAAGTCTAGCAATACCAACACGGCCCCACCCTCACCATCCACAGCTTTGAGTAGATCGTTCTGCACACGCACCAGAGCGGTCTCTGTGCTATGTCCGCTCCTGTATGCGGATTGAAAGCGTTCAGCTTTACCTGTTTTAGTAATGTGCTCATTTAGTTGCTTGGCAACAACTCTTTCCAGGACTTTAGAAACAAAGGCAAGATTAGACACAGGTCTGTAGTTCTTCAACACATTCACATCCAAGTTTGGCTTCTTCAACAGAGGGGTGATAATTGCAGTTTTCATAGAGTCCGGAACTGACGCATCCCTGAAGGAGGTATTCACAATTTCAGTGATTGCAGGCACAAGTTCATCAATGCATTCCTTAAGTAGCCACGTTGGAAGTGGATCGATGGAACACGACTTCGTAGGGCTCTTCAAAATAATTGCCCTAATTTCAGGTTCTTGCACAGGTTGAAAGGCGTTCAGATGAGGTACGCTGTCAGAAGAGTTGTTATCTCCAGCACATGGACAATCAGCTTTCCTCTCGGCGGCTATAGCTATCCTTATTAAGTCTATCTTCTCCAAGAAATAGCTTGAGAAGGTGCTAGCTGCTTCTGCATCTGATGTTGTAGCGAGCATCATAATGTTGTAGCGAGCGCGATAACTTTTTTAAAAATGCATATTTCTAAACCAAACTTTCATCAAATGTACATCACATTGAGTTCTATCGATTGAATGTAAGAAAATCTCTGTCAGAGTCTTCGTTTGGGCTCCAGATTCGACCTTATCGAGATACAGATAGCCATTTTGGACCAAAATCGCGGAAAAAGACTAAGTCGAAAATATACATAATGTTGTAGCGAGCGCGATAACTTCTTTAAAAATGCATATTTCTAAACCAAACTTTCATCAAATGTACATCACATTGTGTTCTATCGATTGAATGTAAGAAATTCCCTGTCAGATTCTTCGTTTGGGCTCCAGATTCGACCTTATCGAGATACAGATAGCCATTTTGGACCAAAATCGCGGAAAAAGACTAAGTCGAAAATATACATAATGTTGTAGCGAGCGCGATAACTTCTTTAAAAATGCATATTTCTAAACCAAACTTTCATCAAATGTACATCACATTGTGTTCTATCGATTGAATGTACGAAATTCCCTGTCAGATTCTTCGTTTGGGCTCCAGATTCGACCTTATCGAGATACAGATAGCCATTTTGGACCCAAAATCGCGGAAAAAAACTAAGTCGAAAATATACATAATGTTGTAGCGAGCGCGATAACTTTTTCAAAAATGCATATTTCTAAACCAAACTTTCATCAAATGTACATCACATTGTGTTCTATCGATTGAATGTAAGAAATTCCCTGTCAGATTCTTCGTTTGGGCTCCAGATTCGACCTTATCGAGATACAGATAGCCATTTTGGACCAAAATCGCGGAAAAAGACTAAGTCAAAAATATACATAATGTTGTAGCGAGCGCGATAACTTCTTTAAAAATGCATATTTCTAAACCAAACTTTCATCAAATGTACATCACATTGTGTTCTATCGATTGAATGTAAGAAATTTCCTGTCAGATTCTTGGTTTGGGCTCCAGATTCGACCTTATCGAGATACAGATAGCCATTTTGGACCAAAATCGCGGAAAAAGACTAAGTCGAAAATATACATAATGTTGTAGCGAGCGCGATAACTTCTTTAAAAATGCATATTTCTAAACCAAACTTTCATCAAATGTACATCACATTGTGTTCTATCGATTGAATGTAAGAAAATCTCTGTCAGATTCTTCGTTTGGGCTCCAGATTCGACCTTATCGAGATACAGATAGCCATTTTGGACCAAAATCGCGGAAAAAGACTAAGTCGAAAATATACATAATGTTGTAGCGAGCGCGATAACTTTTTTAAAAATGCATATTTCTAAACCAAACTTTCATCAAATGTACATCATATTGTGTTCTATCGATTGAATGTAAGAAATTCCCTGTCAGATTCTTCGTTTGGGCTCCAGATTCGACCTTATCGAGATACAGATAGCCATTTTGGACCAAAATCGCGGGAAAAAACTAAGTCGAAAATATACATAATGTTGTAGCGAGCGCGATAACTTTTTTAAAAATGCATATTTCTAAACCAAACTTTCATCAAATGTACATCACATTGTGTTCTATCGATTGAATGTAAGAAATTCCCTGTCAGATTCTTCGTTTGGGCTCCAGATTCGACCTTATCGAGATACAGATAGCCATTTTGGACCAAACTCGCGGAAAAAGACTAAGTCGAAAATATACATAATGTTGTAGCGAGCGCGATAACTTTTTCAAAAATGCATATTTCTAAACCAAACTTTCATCAAATGTACATCACATTGTGTTCTATCGATTGAATGTAAGAAATTTCCTGTCAGATTCTTGGTTTGGGCTCCAGATTCGACCTTATCGAGATACAGATAGCCATTTTGGACCAAAATCGCGGAAAAAGACTAAGTCGAAAATATACATAATGTTGTAGCGAGCGCGATAACTTCTTTAAAAATGCATATTTCTAAACCAAACTTTCATCAAATGTACATCACATTGTGTTCTATCGATTGAATGTAAGAAATTCCCTGTCAGATTCTTCGTTTGGGCTCCAGATTCGACCTTATCGAGATACAGATAGCCATTTTGGACCCAAAATCGCGGAAAAAAACTAAGTCGAAAATATACATAATGTTGTAGCGAGCGCGATAACTTTTTCAAAAATGCATATTTCTAAACCAAACTTTCATCAAATGTACATCACATTGTGTTCTATCGATTGAATGTAAGAAATTCCCTGTCAGATTCTTGGTTTGGGCTCCAGATTCGACCTTATCGAGATACAGATAGCCATTTTGGACCAAAATCGCGGAAAAAGACTAAGTCGAAAATATACATAATGTTGTAGCGAGCGCGATAACTTCTTTAAAAATGCATATTTCTAAACCAAACTTTCATCAAATGTACATCACATTGTGTTCTATCGATTGAATGTAAGAAAATCTCTGTCAGATTCTTGGTTTGGGCTCCAGATTCGACCTTATCGAGATACAGATAGCCATTTTGGACCAAAATCGCGGAAAAAGACTAAGTCGAAAATATACATAATGTTGTAGCGAGCGCGATAACTTTTTCAAAAATGCATATTTCTAAACCAAACTTTCATCAAATGTACATCATATTGTGTTCTATCGATTGAATGTAAGAAATTCCCTGTCAGATTCTTCGTTTGGGCTCCAGATTCGACCTTATCGAGATACAGATAGCCATTTTGGACCAAAATCGCGGGAAAAAACTAAGTCGAAAATATACATAATGTTGTAGCGAGCGCGATAACTTTTTCAAAAATGCATATTTCTAAACCAAACTTTCATCAAATGTACATCACATTGTGTTCTATCGATTGAATGTAAGAAATTCCCTGTCAGATTCTTCGTTTGGGCTCCAGATTCGACCTTATCGAGATACAGATAGCCATTTTGGACCAAAATCGCGGAAAAAGACTAAGTCGAAAATATACATAATGTTGTAGCGAGCGCGATAACTTCTTTAAAAATGCATATTTCTAAACCAAACTTTCATCAAATGTACATCACATTGTGTTCTATCGATTGAATGTAAGAAATTTCCTGTCAGATTCTTGGTTTGGGCTCCAGATTCGACCTTATCGAGATACAGATAGCCATTTTGGACCAAAATCGCGGAAAAAGACTAAGTCGAAAATATACATAATGTTGTAGCGAGCGCGATAACTTCTTTAAAAATGCATATTTCTAAACCAAACTTTCATCAAATGTACATCACATTGTGTTCTATCGATTGAATGTAAGAAATTCCCTGTCAGATTCTTCGTTTGGGCTCCAGATTCGACCTTATCGAGATACAGATAGCCATTTTGGACCAAAATCGCGGAAAAAGACTAAGTCGAAAATATACATAATGTTGTAGCGAGCGCGATAACTTCTTTAAAAATGCATATTTCTAAACCAAACTTTCATCAAATGTACATCACATTGTGTTCTATCGATTGAATGTAAGAAATTCCCTGTCAGATTCTTCGTTTGGGCTCCAGATTCGACCTTATCGAGATACAGATAGCCATTTTGGACCAAAAATCGCGGAAAAAAACTAAGTCGAAAATATACATAATGTTGTAGCGAGCGCGATAACTTCTTTAAAAATGCATATTTCTAAACCAAACTTTCATTAAATGTACATCACATTGTGTTCTATCGATTGAATGTAAGAAAATCTCTGTCAGATTCTTGGTTTGGGCTCCAGATTCGACCTTATCGAGATACAGATAGCCATTTTGGACCAAAATCGCGGAAAAAGACTAAGTCGAAAATATACATAATGTTGTAGCGAGCGCGATAACTTCTTTAAAAATGCATATTTCTAAACCAAACTTTCATCAAATGTACATCATATTGTGTTCTATCGATTGAATGTAAGAAATTTCCTGTCAGATTCTTCGTTTGGGCTCCAGATTCGACCTTATCGAGATACAGATAGCCATTTTGGACCAAAATCGCGGAAAAAGACTAAGTCGAAAATATACATAATGTTGTAGCGAGCGCGATAACTTCTTTAAAAATGCATATTTCTAAACCAAACTTTCATCAAATGTACATCACATTGTGTTCTATCGATTGAATGTAAGAAATTCCCTGTCAGATTCTTCGTTTGGGCTCCAGATTCGACCTTATCGAGATACAGATAGCCATTTTGGACCCAAAATCGCGGAAAAAAACTAAGTCGAAAATATACATAATGTTGTAGCGAGCGCGATAACTTCTTTAAAAATGCATATTTCTAAACCAAACTTTCATCAAATGTACATCACATTGTGTTCTATCGATTGAATGTAAGAAATTTCCTGTCAGATTCTTGGTTTGGGCTCCAGATTCGACCTTATCGAGATACAGATAGCCATTTTGGACCAAAATCGCGGAAAAAGACTAAGTCGAAAATATACATAATGTTGTAGCGAGCGCGATAACTTTTTTAAAAATGCATATTTCTAAACCAAACTTTCATCAAATGTACATCACATTGTGTTCTATCGATTGAATGTAAGAAAATCTCTGTCAGAGTCTTCGTTTGGGCTCCAGATTCGACCTTATCGAGATACAGATAGCCATTTTGGACCAAACTCGCGGAAAAAGACTAAGTCGAAAATATACATAATGTTGTAGCGAGCGCGATAACTTCTTTAAAAATGCATATTTCTAAACCAAACTTTCATCAAATGTACATCACATTGTGTTCTATCGATTGAATGTAAGAAATTCCCTGTCAGAGTCTTCGTTTGGGCTCCAGATTCGACCTTATCGAGATACAGATAGCCATTTTGGACCAAAATCGCGGAAAAAGACTAAGTCGAAAATATACATAATGTTGTAGCGAGCGCGATAACTTCTTTAAAAATGCATATTTCTAAACCAAACTTTCATCAAATGTACATCACATTGTGTTCTATCGATTGAATGTAAGAAATTCCCTGTCAGATTCTTCGTTTGGGCTCCAGATTCGACCTTATCGAGATACAGATAGCCATTTTGGACCAAACTCGCGGAAAAAGACTAAGTCGAAAATATACATAATGTTGTAGCGAGCGCGATAACTTCTTTAAAAATGCATATTTCTAAACCAAACTTTCATCAAATGTACATCACATTGTGTTCTATCGATTGAATGTAAGAAATTTCCTGTCAGATTCTTGGTTTGGGCTCCAGATTCGACCTTATCGAGATACAGATAGCCATTTTGGACCAAAATCGCGGAAAAAGACTAAGTCGAAAATATACATAATGTTGTAGCGAGCGCGATAACTTCTTTAAAAATGCATATTTCTAAACCAAACTTTCATCAAATGTACATCACATTGTGTTCTATCGATTGAATGTAAGAAATTCCCTGTCAGATTCTTCGTTTGGGCTCCAGATTCGACCTTATCGAGATACAGATAGCCATTTTGGACCCAAAATCGCGGAAAAAAACTAAGTCGAAAATATACATAATGTTGTAGCGAGCGCGATAACTTTTTCAAAAATGCATATTTCTAAACCAAACTTTCATCAAATGTACATCACATTGTGTTCTATCGATTGAATGTAAGAAATTCCCTGTCAGATTCTTGGTTTGGGCTCCAGATTCGACCTTATCGAGATACAGATAGCCATTTTGGACCAAAATCGCGGAAAAAGACTAAGTCGAAAATATACATAATGTTGTAGCGAGCGCGATAACTTTTTTAAAAATGCATATTTCTAAACCAAACTTTCATCAAATGTACATCACATTGTGTTCTATCGATTGAATGTAAGAAATTTCCTGTCAGAGTCTTCGTTTGGGCTCCAGATTCGACCTTATCGAGATACAGATAGCCATTTTGGACCAAAATCGCGGAAAAAGACTAAGTCGAAAATATACATAATGTTGTAGCGAGCGCGATAACTTCTTTAAAAATGCATATTTCTAAACCAAACTTTCATCAAATGTACATCACATTGTGTTCTATCGATTGAATGTAAGAAATTCCCTGTCAGATTCTTCGTTTGGGCTCCAGATTCGACCTTATCGAGATACAGATAGCCATTTTGGACCAAACTCGCGGAAAAAGACTAAGTCGAAAATATACATAATGTTGTAGCGAGCGCGATAACTTCTTTAAAAATGCATATTTCTAAACCAAACTTTCATCAAATGTACATCACATTGTGTTCTATCGATTAAATGTAAGAAATTTCCTGTCAGATTCTTGGTTTGGGCTCCAGATTCGACCTTATCGAGATACAGATAGCCATTTTGGACCAAAATCGCGGAAAAAGACTAAGTCGAAAATATACATAATGTTGTAGCGAGCGCGATAACTTTTTTAAAAATGCATATTTCTAAACCAAACTTTCATCAAATGTACATCACATTGTGTTCTATCGATTGAATGTAAGAAATTCCCTGTCAGATTCTTCGTTTGGGCTCCAGATTCGACCTTATCGAGATACAGATAGCCATTTTGGACCAAAATCGCGGAAAAAGACTAAGTCGAAAATATACATAATGTTGTAGCGAGCGCGATAACTTCTTTAAAAATGCATATTTCTAAACCAAACTTTCATCAAATGTACATCACATTGTGTTCTATCGATTGAATGTAAGAAATTCCCTGTCAGATTCTTCGTTTGGGCTCCAGATTCGACCTTATCGAGATACAGATAGCCATTTTGGACCAAACTCGCGGAAAAAGACTAAGTCGAAAATATACATAATGTTGTAGCGAGCGCGATAACTTCTTTAAAAATGCATATTTCTAAACCAAACTTTCATCAAATGTACATCACATTGTGTTCTATCGATTGAATGTAAGAAATTTCCTGTCAGATTCTTGGTTTGGGCTCCAGATTCGACCTTATCGAGATACAGATAGCCATTTTGGACCAAAATCGCGGAAAAAGACTAAGTCGAAAATATACATAATGTTGTAGCGAGCGCGATAACTTCTTTAAAAATGCATATTTCTAAACCAAACTTTCATCAAATGTACATCACATTGTGTTCTATCGATTGAATGTAAGAAATTCCCTGTCAGAGTCTTCGTTTGGGCTCCAGATTCGACCTTATCGAGATACAGATAGCCATTTTGGACCAAAATCGCGGAAAAAGACTAAGTCGAAAATATACATAATGTTGTAGCGAGCGCGATAACTTCTTTAAAAATGCATATTTCTAAACCAAACTTTCATCAAATGTACATCACATTGTGTTCTATCGATTGAATGTAAGAAATTTCCTGTCAGATTCTTGGTTTGGGCTCCAGATTCGACCTTATCGAGATACAGATAGCCATTTTGGACCAAAATCGCGGAAAAAGACTAAGTCGAAAATATACATAATGTTGTAGCGAGCGCGATAACTTCTTTAAAAATGCATATTTCTAAACCAAACTTTCATCAAATGTACATCACATTGTGTTCTATCGATTGAATGTAAGAAATTCCCTGTCAGATTCTTCGTTTGGGCTCCAGATTCGACCTTATCGAGATACAGATAGCCATTTTGGACCCAAAATCGCGGAAAAAAACTAAGTCGAAAATATACATAATGTTGTAGCGAGCGCGATAACTTTTTCAAAAATGCATATTTCTAAACCAAACTTTCATCAAATGTACATCACATTGTGTTCTATCGATTGAATGTAAGAAATTCCCTGTCAGATTCTTGGTTTGGGCTCCAGATTCGACCTTATCGAGATACAGATAGCCATTTTGGACCAAAATCGCGGAAAAAGACTAAGTCGAAAATATACATAATGTTGTAGCGAGCGCGATAACTTTTTTAAAAATGCATATTTCTAAACCAAACTTTCATCAAATGTACATCACATTGTGTTCTATCGATTGAATGTAAGAAATTCCCTGTCAGAGTCTTCGTTTGGGCTCCAGATTCGACCTTATCGAGATACAGATAGCCATTTTGGACCAAAATCGCGGAAAAAGACTAAGTCGAAAATATACATAATGTTGTAGCTAGCGCGATAACTTCTTTAAAAATGCATATTTCTAAACCAAACTTTCATCAAATGTACATCACATTGTGTTCTATCGATTGAATGTAAGAAATTCCCTGTCAGATTCTTCGTTTGGGCTCCAGATTCGACCTTATCGAGATACAGATAGCCATTTTGGACCAAACTCGCGGAAAAAGACTAAGTCGAAAATATACATAATGTTGTAGCGAGCGCGATAACTTCTTTAAAAATGCATATTTCTAAACCAAACTTTCATCAAATGTACATCACATTGTGTTCTATCGATTGAATGTAAGAAATTTCCTGTCAGATTCTTGGTTTGGGCTCCAGATTCGACCTTATCGAGATACAGATAGCCATTTTGGACCAAAATCGCGGAAAAAGACTAAGTCGAAAATATACATAATGTTGTAGCGAGCGCGATAACTTCTTTAAAAATGCATATTTCTAAACCAAACTTTCATCAAATGTACATCACATTGTGTTCTATCGATTGAATGTAAGAAATTCCCTGTCAGATTCTTCGTTTGGGCTCCAGATTCGACCTTATCGAGATACAGATAGCCATTTTGGACCCAAAATCGCGGAAAAAAACTAAGTCGAAAATATACATAATGTTGTAGCGAGCGCGATAACTTTTTCAAAAATGCATATTTCTAAACCAAACTTTCATCAAATGTACATCACATTGTGTTCTATCGATTGAATGTAAGAAATTCCCTGTCAGATTCTTGGTTTGGGCTCCAGATTCGACCTTATCGAGATACAGATAGCCATTTTGGACCAAAATCGCGGAAAAAGACTAAGTCGAAAATATACATAATGTTGTAGCGAGCGCGATAACTTTTTTAAAAATGCATATTTCTAAACCAAACTTTCATCAAATGTACATCACATTGTGTTCTATCGATTGAATGTAAGAAAATCTCTGTCAGAGTCTTCGTTTGGGCTCCAGATTCGACCTTATCGAGATACAGATAGCCATTTTGGACCAAAATCGCGGAAAAAGACTAAGTCGAAAATATACATAATGTTGTAGCGAGCGCGATAACTTTTTTAAAAATGCATATTTCTAAACCAAACTTTCATCAAATGTACATCACATTGTGTTCTATCGATTGAATGTAAGAAATTCCCTGTCAGATTCTTCGTTTGGGCTCCAGATTCGACCTTATCGAGATACAGATAGCCATTTTGGACCAAAATCGCGGAAAAAGACTAAGTCGAAAATATACATAATGTTGTAGCGAGCGCGATAACTTCTTTAAAAATGCATATTTCTAAACCAAACTTTCATCAAATGTACATCACATTGTGTTCTATCGATTGAATGTAAGAAATTCCCTGTCAGATTCTTCGTTTGGGCTCCAGATTCGACCTTATCGAGATACAGATAGCCATTTTGGACCAAACTCGCGGAAAAAGACTAAGTCGAAAATATACATAATGTTGTAGCGAGCGCGATAACTTCTTTAAAAATGCATATTTCTAAACCAAACTTTCATCAAATGTACATCACATTGTGTTCTATCGATTGAATGTAAGAAATTTCCTGTCAGATTCTTGGTTTGGGCTCCAGATTCGACCTTATCGAGATACAGATAGCCATTTTGGACCAAAATCGCGGAAAAAGACTAAGTCGAAAATATACATAATGTTGTAGCGAGCGCGATAACTTTTTTAAAAATGCATATTTCTAAACCAAACTTTCATCAAATGTACATCACATTGTGTTCTATCGATTGAATGTAAGAAATTCCCTGTCAGATTCTTCGTTTGGGCTCCAGATTCGACCTTATCGAGATACAGATAGCCATTTTGGACCCAAAATCGCGGAAAAAAACTAAGTCGAAAATATACATAATGTTGTAGCGAGCGCGATAACTTTTTCAAAAATGCATATTTCTAAACCAAACTTTCATCAAATGTACATCACATTGTGTTCTATCGATTGAATGTAAGAAATTCCCTGTCAGATTCTTGGTTTGGGCTCCAGATTCGACCTTATCGAGATACAGATAGCCATTTTGGACCAAAATCGCGGAAAAAGACTAAGTCGAAAATATACATAATGTTGTAGCGAGCGCGATAACTTTTTTAAAAATGCATATTTCTAAACCAAACTTTCATCAAATGTACATCACATTGTGTTCTATCGATTGAATGTAAGAAAATCTCTGTCAGAGTCTTCGTTTGGGCTCCAGATTCGACCTTATCGAGATACAGATAGCCATTTTGGACCAAAATCGCGGAAAAAGACTAAGTCGAAAATATACATAATGTTGTAGCGATCGCGATAACTTTTTTAAAAATGCATATTTCTAAACCAAACTTTCATCAAATGTACATCACATTGTGTTCTATCGATTGAATGTAAGAAATTCCCTGTCAGATTCTTCGTTTGGGCTCCAGATTCGACCTTATCGAGATACAGATAGCCATTTTGGACCAAAATCGCGGAAAAAGACTAAGTCGAAAATATACATAATGTTGTAGCGAGCGCGATAACTTCTTTAAAAATGCATATTTCTAAACCAAACTTTCATCAAATGTACATCACATTGTGTTCTATCGATTGAATGTAAGAAATTCCCTGTCAGATTCTTCGTTTGGGCTCCAGATTCGACCTTATCGAGATACAGATAGCCATTTTGGACCAAACTCGCGGAAAAAGACTAAGTCGAAAATATACATAATGTTGTAGCGAGCGCGATAACTTCTTTAAAAATGCATATTTCTAAACCAAACTTTCATCAAATGTACATCACATTGTGTTCTATCGATTGAATGTAAGAAATTTCCTGTCAGATTCTTGGTTTGGGCTCCAGATTCGACCTTATCGAGATACAGATAGCCATTTTGGACCAAAATCGCGGAAAAAGACTAAGTCGAAAATATACATAATGTTGTAGCGAGCGCGATAACTTCTTTAAAAATGCATATTTCTAAACCAAACTTTCATCAAATGTACATCACATTGTGTTCTATCGATTGAATGTAAGAAATTCCCTGTCAGATTCTTCGTTTGGGCTCCAGATTCGACCTTATCGAGATACAGATAGCCATTTTGGACCCAAAATCGCGGAAAAAGACTAAGTCGAAAATATACATAATGTTGTAGCGAGCGCGATAACTTTTTCAAAAATGCATATTTCTAAACCAAACTTTCATCAAATGTACATCACATTGTGTTCTATCGATTGAATGTAAGAAATTCCCTGTCAGATTCTTCGTTTGGGCTCCAGATTCGACCTTATCGAGATACAGATAGCCATTTTGGACCAAAATCGCGGAAAAAGACTAAGTCGAAAATATACATAATGTTGTAGCGAGCGCGATAACTTTTTTAAAAATGCATATTTCTAAACCAAACTTTCATCAAATGTACATCACATTGTGTTCTATCGATTGAATGTAAGAAAATCTCTGTCAGAGTCTTCGTTTGGGCTCCAGATTCGACCTTATCGAGATACAGATAGCCATTTTGGACCAAAATCGCGGAAAAAGACTAAGTCGAAAATATACATAATGTTGTAGCGAGCGCGATAACTTTTTTAAAAATGCATATTTCTAAACCAAACTTTCATCAAATGTACATCACATTGTGTTCTATCGATTGAATGTAAGAAAATCTCCGTCAGATTCTTGGTTTGGGCTCCAGATTCGACCTTATCGAGATACAGATAGCCATTTTGGACCAAAATCGCGGAAAAAGACTAAGTCGAAAATATACATAATGTTGTAGCGAGCGCGATAACTTTTTTAAAAATGCATATTTCTAAACCAAACTTTCATCAAATGTACATCACATTGTGTTCTATCGATTGAATGTAAGAAAATCTCTGTCAGAGTCTTCGTTTGGGCTCCAGATTCGACCTTATCGAGATACAGATAGCCATTTTGGACCAAAATCGCGGAAAAAGACTAAGTCGAAAATATACATAATGTTGTAGCGAGCGCGATAACTTCTTTAAAAATGCATATTTCTAAACCAAACTTTCATCAAATGTACATCACATTGTGTTCTATCGATTGAATGTAAGAAATTCCCTGTCAGATTCTTCGTTTGGGCTCCAGATTCGACCTTATCGAGATACAGATAGCCATTTTGGACCAAAATCGCGGAAAAAGACTAAGTCGAAAATATACATAATGTTGTAGCGAGCGCGATAACTTTTTTAAAAATGCATATTTCTAAACCAAACTTTCATCAAATGTACATCACATTGTGTTCTATCGATTGAATGTAAGAAAATCTCTGTCAGAGTCTTCGTTTGGGCTCCAGATTCGACCTTATCGAGATACAGATAGCCATTTTGGACCAAAATCGCGGAAAAAGACTAAGTCGAAAATATACATAATGTTGTAGCGAGCGCGATAACTTTTTTAAAAATGCATATTTCTAAACCAAACTTTCATCAAATGTACATCACATTGTGTTCTATCGATTGAATGTAAGAAAATCTCTGTCAGAGTCTTCGTTTGGGCTCCAGATTCGACCTTATCGAGATAAAGATAGCCATTTTGGACCAAAATCGCGGAAAAAGACTAAGTCGAAAATATACATAATGTTGTAGCGAGCGCGATAACTTTTTTAAAAATGCATATTTCTAAACCAAACTTTCATCAAATGTACATCACATTGAGTTCTATCGATTGAATGTAAGAAAATCTCTGTCAGAGTCTTCGTTTGGGCTCCAGATTCGACCTTATCGAGATACAGATAGCCATTTTGGACCAAAATCGCGGAAAAAGATTAAGTCGAAAATATACATAATGTTGTAGCGAGCGCGATAACTTTTTTAAAAATGCATATTTCTAAACCAAACTTTCATCAAATGTACATCACATTGTGTTCTATCGATTGAATGTAAGAAATTCCCTGTCAGATTCTTCGTTTGGGCTCCAGATTCGACCTTATCGACATACAGATAGCCATTTTGGACCAAAATCGCGGAAAAAGACTAAGTCGAAAATATACATAATGTTGTAGCGAGCGCGATAACTTTTTCAAAAATTCATATTTCTAAACCAAACTTTCATCAAATGTACATCACATTGTGTTCTATCGATTGAATGTAAGAAATTCCCTGTCAGATTCTTGGTTTGGGCTCCAGATTCGACCTTATCGAGATACAGATAGCCATTTTGGACCAAAATCGCGGAAAAAGACTAAGTCGAAAATATACATAATGTTGTAGCGAGCGCGATAACTTTTTTAAAAATGCATATTTCTAAACCAAACTTTCATCAAATGTACATCACATTGTGTTCTATCGATTGAATGTAAGAAAATCTCTGTCAGAGTCTTCGTTTGGGCTCCAGATTCGACCTTATCGAGATACAGATAGCCATTTTGGACCAAAATCGCGGAAAAAGACTAAGTCGAAAATATACATAATGTTGTAGCGAGCGCGATAACTTTTTTAAAAATGCATATTTCTAAACCAAACTTTCATCAAATGTACATCACATTGTGTTCTATCGATTGAATGTAAGAAATTCCCTGTCAGATTCTTCGTTTGGGCTCCAGATTCGACCTTATCGAGATACAGATAGCCATTTTGGACCCAAAATCGCGGAAAAAAACTAAGTCGAAAATATACATAATGTTGTAGCGAGCGCGATAACTTTTTTAAAAATGCATATTTCTAAACCAAACTTTCATCAAATGTACATCACATTGTGTTCTATCGATTGAATGTAAGAAATTCCCTGTCAGATTCTTCGTTTGGGCTCCAGATTCGACCTTATCGAGATACAGATAGCCATTTTGGACCAAAATCGCGGAAAAAGACTAAGTCGAAAATATACATAATGTTGTAGCGAGCGCGATAACTTTTTTAAAAATGCATATTTCTAAACCAAACTTTCATCAAATGTACATCACATTGTGTTCTATCGATTGAATGTAAGAAAATCTCTGTCAGAGTCTTCGTTTGGGCTCCAGATTCGACCTTATCGAGATACAGATAGCCATTTTGGACCAAAATCGCGGAAAAAGACTAAGTCGAAAATATACATAATGTTGTAGCGAGCGCGATAACTTTTTTAAAAATGCATATTTCTAAACCAAACTTTCATCAAATGTACATCACATTGTGTTCTATCGATTGAATGTAAGAAAATCTCTGTCAGAGTCTTCGTTTGGGCTCCAGATTCGACCTTATCGAGATACAGATAGCCATTTTGGACCAAAATCGCGGAAAAAGACTAAGTCGAAAATATACATAATGTTGTAGCGAGCGCGATAACTTTTTTAAAAATGCATATTTCTAAACCAAACTTTCATCAAATGTACATCACATTGTGTTCTATCGATTGAATGTAAGAAAATCTCTGTCAGAGTCTTCGTTTGGGCTCCAGATTCGACCTTATCGAGATTAAGATAGCCATTTTGGACCAAAATCGCGGAAAAAGACTAAGTCGAAAATATACATAATGTTGTAGCGAGCGCGATAACTTTTTTAAAAATGCATATTTCTAAACCAAACTTTCATCAAATGTACATCACATTGAGTTCTATCGATTGAATGTAAGAAAATCTCTGTCAGAGTCTTCGTTTGGGCTCCAGATTCGACCTTATCGAGATACAGATAGCCATTTTGGACCAAAATCGCGGAAAAAGATTAAGTCGAAAATATACATAATGTTGTAGCGAGCGCGATAACTTTTTTAAAAATGCATATTTCTAAACCAAACTTTCATCAAATGTACATCACATTGTGTTCTATCGATTGAATGTAAGAAATTTCCTGTCAGATTCTTCGTTTGGGCTCCAGATTCGACCTTATCGAGATACAGATAGCCATTTTGGACCAAAATCGCGGAAAAAGACTAAGTCGAAAATATACATAATGTTGTAGCGAGCGCGATAACTTCTTTAAAAATGCATATTTCTAAACCAAACTTTCATCAAATGTACATCACATTGTGTTCTATCGATTGAATGTAAGAAATTCCCTGTCAGATTCTTCGTTTGGGCTCCAGATTTGACCTTATCGAGATACAGATAGCCATTTTGGACCCAAAATCGCGGAAAAAAACTAAGTCGAAAATATACATAATGTTGTAGCGAGCGCGATAACTTTTTTAAAAATGCATATTTCTAAACCAAACTTTCATCAAATGTACATCACATTGTGTTCTATCGATTGAATGTAAGAAATTCCCTGTCAGATTCTTCGTTTGGGCTCCAGATTCGACCTTATCGAGATACAGATAGCCATTTTGGACCAAAATCGCGGAAAAAGACTAAGTCGAAAATATACATAATGTTGTAGCGAGCGCGATAACTTTTTTAAAAATGCATATTTCTAAACCAAACTTTCATCAAATGTACATCACATTGTGTTCTATCGATTGAATGTAAGAAAATCTCTGTCAGAGTCTTCGTTTGGGCTCCAGATTCGACCTTATCGAGATACAGATAGCCATTTTGGACCAAAATCGCGGAAAAAGACTAAGTCGAAAATATACATAATGTTGTAGCGAGCGCGATAACTTTTTTAAAAATGCATATTTCTAAACCAAACTTTCATCAAATGTACATCACATTGTGTTCTATCGATTGAATGTAAGAAAATCTCTGTCAGAGTCTTCGTTTGGGCTCCAGATTCGACCTTATCGAGATACAGATAGCCATTTTGGACCAAAATCGCGGAAAAAGACTAAGTCGAAAATATACATAATGTTGTAGCGAGCGCGATAACTTTTTTAAAAATGCATATTTCTAAACCAAACTTTCATCAAATGTACATCACATTGTGTTCTATCGAATGAATGTAAGAAAATCTCTGTCAGAGTCTTCGTTTGGGCTCCAGATTCGACCTTATCGAGATAAAGATAGCCATTTTGGACCAAAATCGCGGAAAAAGACTAAGTCGAAAATATACATAATGTTGTAGCGAGCGCGATAACTTTTTTAAAAATGCATATTTCTAAACCAAACTTTCATCAAATGTACATCACATTGAGTTCTATCGATTGAATGTAAGAAAATCTCTGTCAGAGTCTTCGTTTGGGCTCCAGATTCGACCTTATCGAGATACAGATAGCCATTTTGGACCAAAATCGCGGAAAAAGATTAAGTCGAAAATATACATAATGTTGTAGCGAGCGCGATAACTTTTTTAAAAATGCATATTTCTAAACCAAACTTTCATCAAATGTACATCACATTGTGTTCTATCGATTGAATGTAAGAAATTCCCTGTCAGATTCTTCGTTTGGGCTCCAGATTCGACCTTATCGACATACAGATAGCCATTTTGGACCAAAATCGCGGAAAAAGACTAAGTCGAAAATATACATAATGTTGTAGCGAGCGCGATAACTTTTTCAAAAATGCATATTTCTAAACCAAACTTTCATCAAATGTACATCACATTGTGTTCTATCGATTGAATGTAAGAAATTCCCTGTCAGATTCTTGGTTTGGGCTCCAGATTCGACCTTATCGAGATACAGATAGCCATTTTGGACCAAAATCGCGGAAAAAGACTAAGTCGAAAATATACATAATGTTGTAGCGAGCGCGATAACTTTTTTAAAAATGCATATTTCTAAACCAAACTTTCATCAAATGTACATCACATTGTGTTCTATCGATTGAATGTAAGAAAATCTCTGTCAGAGTCTTCGTTTGGGCTCCAGATTCGACCTTATCGAGATACAGATAGCCATTTTGGACCAAAATCGCGGAAAAAGACTAAGTCGAAAATATACATAATGTTGTAGCGAGCGCGATAACTTTTTTAAAAATGCATATTTCTAAACCAAACTTTCATCAAATGTACATCACATTGTGTTCTATCGATTGAATGTAAGAAAATCTCTGTCAGAGTCTTCGTTTGGGCTCCAGATTCGACCTTATCGAGATACAGATAGCCATTTTGGACCAAAATCGCGGAAAAAGACTAAGTCGAAAATATACATAATGTTGTAGCGAGCGCGATAACTTTTTTAAAAATGCATATTTCTAAACCAAACTTTCATCAAATGTACATCACATTGTGTTCTATCGATTGAATGTAAGAAAATCTCTGTCAGAGTCTTCGTTTGGGCTCCAGATTCGACCTTATCGAGATACAGATAGCCATTTTGGACCAAAATCGCGGAAAAAGACTAAGTCGAAAATATACATAATGTTGTAGCGAGCGCGATAACTTTTTTAAAAATGCATATTTCTAAACCAAACTTTCATCAAATGTACATCACATTGAGTTCTATCGATTGAATGTAAGAAAATCTCTGTCAGAGTCTTCGTTTGGGCTCCAGATTCGACCTTATCGAGATACAGATAGCCATTTTGGACCAAAATCGCGGAAAAAGACTAAGTCGAAAATATACATAATGTTGTAGCGAGCGCGATAACTTCTTTAAAAATGCATATTTCTAAACCAAACTTTCATCAAATGTACATCACATTGTGTTCTATCGATTGAATGTAAGAAATTTCCTGTCAGATTCTTGGTTTGGGCTCCAGATTCGACCTTATCGAGATACAGATAGCCATTTTGGACCAAAATCGCGGAAAAAGACTAAGTCGAAAATATACATAATGTTGTAGCGAGCGCGATAACTTCTTTAAAAATGCATATTTCTAAACCAAACTTTCATCAAATGTACATCACATTGTGTTCTATCGATTGAATGTACGAAATTCCCTGTCAGATTCTTGGTTTGAGCTCCAGATTCGACCTTATCGAGATACAGATAGCCATTTTGGACCCAAAATCGCGGGGAAAAACTAAGTCGAAAATATACATAATGTTGTAGCGAGCGCGATAACTTTTTCAAAAATGCATATTTCTAAACCAAACTTTCATCAAATGTACATCACATTGTGTTCTATCGATTGAATGTAAGAAATTTCCTGTCAGATTCTTGGTTTGGGTTCCAGATTCGACCTTATCGAGATACAGATAGCCATTTTGGACCAAAATCGCGGAAAAAGACTAAGTCGAAAATATACATAATGTTGTAGCGAGCGCGATAACTTCTTTAAAAATGCATATTTCTAAACCAAACTTTCATCAAATGTACATCACATTGTGTTCTATCGATTGAATGTAAGAAATTCCCTGTCAGATTCTTCGTTTGGGCTCCAGATTCGACCTTATCGAGATACAGATAGCCATTTTGGACCCAAAATCGCGGGAAAAAACTAAGTCGAAAATATACATAATGTTGTAGCGAGCGCGATAACTTTTTCAAAAATGCATATTTCTAAACCAAACTTTCATCAAATGTACATCACATTGTGTTCTATCGATTGAATGTAAGAAATTCCCTGTCAGATTCTTCGTTTGGGCTCCAGATTCGACCTTATCGAGATACAGATAGCCATTTTGGACCAAAATCGCGGAAAAAGACTAAGTCGAAAATATACATAATGTTGTAGCGAGCGCGATAACTTTTTTAAAAATGCATATTTCTAAACCAAACTTTCATCAAATGTACATCACATTGTGTTCTATCGATTGAATGTAAGAAAATCCCTGTCAGAGTCTTCGTTTGGGCTCCAGATTCGACCTTATCGAGATACAGATAGCCATTTTGGACCAAAATCGCGGAAAAAGACTAAGTCGAAAATATACATAATGTTGTAGCGAGCGCGATAACTTTTTTAAAAATGCATATTTCTAAACCAAACTTTCATCAAATGTACATCACATTGTGTTCTATCGATTGAATGTAAGAAATTCCCTGTCAGATTCTTGGTTTGGGCTCCAGATTCGACCTTATCGAGATACAGATAGCCATATTGGACCAAAATCGCGGAAAAAGACTAAGTCGAAAATATACATAATGTTGTAGCGAGCGCGATAACTTTTTTAAAAATGCATATTTCTAAACCAAACTTTCATCAAATGTACATCACATTGTGTTCTATCGATTGAATGTACGAAATTCCCTGTCAGATTCTTCGTTTGGGCTCCAGATTCGACCTTATCGAGATACAGATAGCCATTTTGGACCCAAAATCGCGGGGAAAAACTAAGTCGAAAATATACATAATGTTGTAGCGAGCGCGATAACTTTTTCAAAAATGCATATTTCTAAACCAAACTTTCATCAAATGTACATCACATTGAGTTCTATCGATTGAATGTAAGAAAATCTCTGTCAGAGTCTTCGTTTGGGCTCCAGATTCGACCTTATCGAGATACAGATAGCCATTTTGAACCAAAATCGCGGAAAAAGACTAAGTCGAAAATATACATAATGTTGTAGCGAGCGCGATAACTTCTTTAAAAATGCATATTTCTAAACCAAACTTTCATCAAATGTACATCATATTGTGTTCTATCGATTGAATGTAAGAAATTCCCTGTCAGATTCTTCGTTTGGGCTCCAGATTCGACCTTATCGAGATACAGATAGCCATTTTGGACCAAAATCGCGGAAAAAGACTAAGTCGAAAATATACATAATGTTGTAGCGAGCGCGATAACTTCTTTAAAAATGCATATTTCTAAACCAAACTTTCATCAAATGTACATCACATTGTGTTCTATCGATTGAATGTAAGAAATTTCCTGTCAGATTCTTGGTTTGGGCTCCAGATTCGACCTTATCGAGATACAGATAGCCATTTTGGACCAAAATCGCGGAAAAAGACTAAGTCGAAAATATACATAATGTTGTAGCGAGCGCGATAACTTCTTTAAAAATGCATATTTCTAAACCAAACTTTCATCAAATGTACATCACATTGTGTTCTATCGATTGAATGTAAGAAATTCCCTGTCAGATTCTTCGTTTGGGCTCCAGATTCGACCTTATCGAGATACAGATAGCCATTTTGGACCCAAAATCGCGGGAAAAAACTAAGTCGAAAATATACATAATGTTGTAGCGAGCGCGATAACTTTTTCAAAAATGCATATTTCTAAACCAAACTTTCATCAAATGTACATCACATTGTGTTCTATCGATTGAATGTAAGAAATTCCCTGTCAGATTCTTCGTTTGGGCTCCAGATTCGACCTTATCGAGATACAGATAGCCATTTTGGACCAAAATCGCGGAAAAAGACTAAGTCGAAAATATACATAATGTTGTAGCGAGCGCGATAACTTTTTTAAAAATGCATATTTCTAAACCAAACTTTCATTAAATGTACATCACATTGTGTTCTATCGATTGAATGTAAGAAAATCTCTGTCAGATTCTTCGTTTGGGCTCCAGATTCGACCTTATCGAGATACAGATAGCCATTTTGGACCAAAATCGCGGAAAAAGACTAAGTCGAAAATATACATAATGTTGTAGCGAGCGCGATAACTTATTTAAAAATGCATATTTCTAAACCAAACTTTCATCAAATGTACATCACATTGTGTTCTATCGATTGAATGTAAGAAATTCCCTGTCAGATTCTTCGTTTGGGCTCCAGATTCGACCTTATCGAGATACAGATAGCCATTTTGGACCCAAAATCGCGGGAAAAAACTAAGTCGAAAATATACATAATGTTGTAGCGAGCGCGATAACTTTTTCAAAAATGCATATTTCTAAACCAAACTTTCATCAAATGTACATCACATTGTGTTCTATCGATTGAATGTAAGAAATTCCCTGTCAGATTCTTGGTTTGGGCTCCAGATTCGACCTTATCGAGATACAGATAGCCATTTTGGACCAAAATAGCGGAAAAAGACTAAGTCGAAAATATACATAATGTTGTAGCGAGCGCGATAACTTCTTTAAAAATGCATATTTCTAAACCAAACTTTCATCAAATGTACATCACATTGTGTTCTATCGATTGAATGTAAGAAATTTCCTGTCAGATTCTTGGTTTGGGCTCCAGATTCGACCTTATCGAGATACAGATAGCCATTTTGGACCAAAATCGCGGAAAAAGACTAAGTCGAAAATATACATAATGTTGTAGCGAGCGCGATAACTTCTTTAAAAATGCATATTTCTAAACCAAACTTTCATCAAATGTACATCACATTGTGTTCTATCGATTGAATGTAAGAAATTCCCTGTCAGATTCTTCGTTTGGGCTCCAGATTCGACCTTATCGAGATACAGATAGCCATTTTGGACCCAAAATCGCGGGAAAAAACTAAGTCGAAAATATACATAATGTTGTAGCGAGCGCGATAACTTTTTCAAAAATGCATATTTCTAAACCAAACTTTCATCAAATGTACATCACATTGTGTTCTATCGATTGAATGTAAGAAATTCCCTGTCAGATTCTTCGTTTGGGCTCCAGATTCGACCTTATCGAGATACAGATAGCCATTTTGGACCAAAATCGCGGAAAAAGACTAAGTCGAAAATATACATAATGTTGTAGCGAGCGCGATAACTTTTTTAAAAATGCATATTTCTAAACCAAACTTTCATTAAATGTACATCACATTGTGTTCTATCGATTGAATGTAAGAAAATCTCTGTCAGATTCTTCGTTTGGGCTCCAGATTCGACCTTATCGAGATACAGATAGCCATTTTGGACCAAAATCGCGGAAAAAGACTAAGTCGAAAATATACATAATGTTGTAGCGAGCGCGATAACTTCTTTAAAAATGCATATTTCTAAACCAAACTTTCATCAAATGTACATCACATTGTGTTCTATCGATTGAATGTAAGAAATTCCCTGTCAGATTCTTCGTTTGGGCTCCAGATTCGACCTTATCGAGATACAGATAGCCATTTTGGACCCAAAATCGCGGGAAAAAACTAAGTCGAAAATATACATAATGTTGTAGCGAGCGCGATAACTTTTTCAAAAATGCATATTTCTAAACCAAACTTTCATCAAATGTACATCACATTGTGTTCTATCGATTGAATGTAAGAAATTCCCTGTCAGATTCTTGGTTTGGGCTCCAGATTCGACCTTATCGAGATACAGATAGCCATTTTGGACCAAAATCGCGGAAAAAGACTAAGTCGAAAATATACATAATGTTGTAGCGAGCGCGATAACTTCTTTAAAAATGCATATTTCTAAACCAAACTTTCATCAAATGTACATCACATTGTGTTCTATCGATTGAATGTAAGAAATTTCCTGTCAGATTCTTGGTTTGGGCTCCAGATTCGACCTTATCGAGATACAGATAGCCATTTTGGACCAAAATCGCGGAAAAAGACTAAGTCGAAAATATACATAATGTTGTAGCGAGCGCGATAACTTCTTTAAAAATGCATATTTCTAAACCAAACTTTCATCAAATGTACATCACATTGTGTTCTATCGATTAAATGTAAGAAATTCCCTGTCAGATTCTTGGTTTGGGCTCCAGATTCGACCTTATCGAGATACAGATAGCCATTTTGGACCAAAATCGCGGAAAAAGACTAAGTCGAAAATATACATAATGTTGTAGCGAGCGCGATAACTTCTTTAAAAATGCATATTTCTAAACCAAACTTTCATCAAATGTACATCACATTGTGTTCTATCGATTGAATGTAAGAAAATCTCTGTCAGATTCTTCGTTTGGGCTCCAGATTCGACCTTATCGAGATACAGATAGCCATTTTGGACCAAAATCGCGGAAAAAGACTAAGTCGAAAATATACATAATGTTGTAGCGAGCGCGATAACTTCTTTAAAAATGCATATTTCTAAACCAAACTTTCATCAAATGTACATCACATTGTGTTCTATCGATTGAATGTAAGATATTTCCTGTCAGATTCTTGGTTTGGGCTCCAGATTCGACCTTATCGAGATACAGATAGCCATTTTGGACCAAAATCGCGGAAAAAGACTAAGTCGAAAATATACATAATGTTGTAGCGAGCGCGATAACTTCTTTAAAAATGCATATTTCTAAACCAAACTTTCATCAAATGTACATCACATTGTGTTCTATCGATTGAATGTAAGAAAATCTCTGTCAGATTCTTCGTTTGGGCTCCAGATTCGACCTTATCGAGATACAGATAGCCATTTTGGACCAAAATCGCGGAAAAAGACTAAGTCGAAAATATACATAATGTTGTAGCGAGCGCGATAACTTCTTTAAAAATGCATATTTCTAAACCAAACTTTCATCAAATGTACATCACATTGTGTTCTATCGATTGAATGTAAGATATTTCCTGTCAGATTCTTCGTTTGGGCTCCAGATTCGACCTTATCGAGATACAGATAGCCATTTTGGACCCAAAATCGCGGAAAAAAACTAAGTCGAAAATATACATAATGTTGTAGCGAGCGCGATAACTTTTTCAAAAATGCATATTTCTAAACCAAACTTTCATCAAATGTACATCACATTGTGTTCTATCGATTGAATGTAAGATATTTCCTGTCAGATTCTTCGTTTGGGCTCCAGATTCGACCTTATCGAGATACAGATAGCCATTTTGGACCAAAATCGCGGAAAAAGACTAAGTCGAAAATATACATAATGTTGTAGCGAGCGCGATAACTTCTTTAAAAATGCATATTTCTAAACCAAACTTTCATTAAATGTACATCACATTGTGTTCTATCGATTGAATGTAAGAAAATCTCTGTCAGATTCTTGGTTTGGGCTCCAGATTCGACCTTATCGAGATACAGATAGCCATTTTGGACCAAAATCGCGGAAAAAGACTAAGTCGAAAATATACATAATGTTGTAGCGAGCGCGATAACTTCTTTAAAAATGCATATTTCTAAACCAAACTTTCATCAAATGTACATCATATTGTGTTCTATCGATTGAATGTAAGAAATTTCCTGTCAGATTCTTCGTTTGGGCTCCAGATTCGACCTTATCGAGATACAGATAGCCATTTTGGACCAAACTCGCGGAAAAAGACTAAGTCGAAAATATACATAATGTTGTAGCGAGCGCGATAACTTCTTTAAAAATGCATATTTCTAAACCAAACTTTCATTAAATGTACATCACATTGTGTTCTATCGATTGAATGTAAGAAAATCTCTGTCAGATTCTTGGTTTGGGCTCCAGATTCGACCTTATCGAGATACAGATAGCCATTTTGGACCAAAATCGCGGAAAAAGACTAAGTCGAAAATATACATAATGTTGTAGCGAGCGCGATAACTTTTTCAAAAATGCATATTTCTAAACCAAACTTTCATCAAATGTACATCACATTGTGTTCTATCGATTGAATGTACGAAATTCCCTGTCAGATTCTTCGTTTGGGCTCCAGATTCGACCTTATCGAGATACAGATAGCCATTTTGGACCAAAATCGCGGAAAAAGACTAAGTCGAAAATATACATAATGTTGTAGCGAGCGCGATAACTTCTTTAAAAATGCATATTTCTAAACCAAACTTTCATCAAATGTACATCACATTGTGTTCTATCGATTGAATGTAAGAAATTTCCTGTCAGATTCTTCGTTTGGGCTCCAGATTCGACCTTATCGAGATACAGATAGCCATTTTGGACCAAAATCGCGGAAAAAGACTAAGTCGAAAATATACATAATGTTGTAGCGAGCGCGATAACTTCTTTAAAAATGCATATTTCTAAACCAAACTTTCATCAAATGTACATCACATTGTGTTCTATCGATTGAATGTAAGAAATTTCCTGTCAGATTCTTCGTTTGGGCTCCAGATTCGACCTTATCGAGATACAGATAGCCATTTTGGACCAAAATCGCGGAAAAAGACTAAGTCGAAAATATACATAATGTTGTAGCGAGCGCGATAACTTCTTTAAAAATGCATATTTCTAAACCAAACTTTCATCAAATGTACATCACATTGTGTTCTATCGATTGAATGTAAGAAATTCCCTGTCAGATTCTTCGTTTGGGCTCCAGATTCGACCTTATCGAGATACAGATAGCCATTTTGGACCAAAATCGCGGAAAAAGACTAAGTCGAAAATATACATAATGTTGTAGCGAGCGCGATAACTTTTTTAAAAATGCATATTTCTAAACCAAACTTTCATCAAATGTACATCACATTGAGTTCTATCGATTGAATGTAAGAAAATCTCTGTCAGAGTCTTCGTTTGGGCTCCAGATTCGACCTTATCGAGATACAGATAGCCATTTTGGACCAAAATCGCGGAAAAAGACTAAGTCGAAAATATACATAATGTTGTAGCGAGCGCGATAACTTTTTTAAAAATGCATATTTCTAAACCAAACTTTCATCAAATGTACATCACATTGTGTTCTATCGATTGAATGTAAGAAATTCCCTGTCAGATTCTTCGTTTGGGCTCCAGATTCGACCTTATCGAGATACAGATAGCCATTTTGGACCAAAATCGCGGAAAAAGACTAAGTCGAAAATATACATAATGTTGTAGCGAGCGCGATAACTTCTTTAAAAATGCATATTTCTAAACCAAACTTTCATCAAATGTACATCACATTGTGTTCTATCGATTGAATGTACGAAATTCCCTGTCAGATTCTTGGTTTGGGCTCCAGATTCGACCTTATCGAGATACAGATAGCCATTTTGGACCCAAAATCGCGGGAAAAAACTAAGTCGAAAATATACATAATGTTGTAGCGAGCGCGATAACTTTTTTAAAAATGCATATTTCTAAACCAAACTTTCATCAAATGTACATCACATTGTGTTCTATCGATTGAATGTAAGAAATTCCCTGTCAGATTCTTCGTTTGGGCTCCAGATTCGACCTTATCGAGATACAGATAGCCATTTTGGACCAAAATCGCGGAAAAAGACTAAGTCGAAAATATACATAATGTTGTAGCGAGCGCGATAACTTTTTTAAAAATGCATATTTCTAAACCAAACTTTCATTAAATGTACATCACATTGTGTTCTATCGATTGAATGTAAGAAAATCTCTGTCAGATTCTTCGTTTGGGCTCCAGATTCGACCTTATCGAGATACAGATAGCCATTTTGGACCAAAATCGCGGAAAAAGACTAAGTCGAAAATATACATAATGTTGTAGCGAGCGCGATAACTTCTTAAAAAATGCATATTTCTAAACCAAACTTTCATCAAATGTACATCACATTGTGTTCTATCGATTGAATGTAAGAAATTCCCTGTCAGATTCTTCGTTTGGGCTCCAGATTCGACCTTATCGAGATACAGATAGCCATTTTGGACCCAAAATCGCGGAAAAAAACTAAGTCGAAAATATACATAATGTTGTAGCGAGCGCGATAACTTTTTCAAAAATGCATATTTCTAAACCAAACTTTCATCAAATGTACATCACATTGTGTTCTATCGATTGAATGTAAGAAAATCTCTGTCAGATTCTTCGTTTGAGCTCCAGATTCGACCTTATCGAGATACAGATAGCCATTTTGGACCAAAATCGCGGAAAAAGACTAAGTCGAAAATATACATAATGTTGTAGCGAGCGCGATAACTTCTTTAAAAATGCATATTTCTAAACCAAACTTTCATCAAATGTACATCACATTGTGTTCTATCGATTGAATGTAAGAAATTTCCTGTCAGATTCTTCGTTTGGGCTCCAGATTCGACCTTATCGAGATACAGATAGCCATTTTGGACCAAAATCGCGGAAAAAGACTAAGTCGAAAATATACATAATGTTGTAGCGAGCGCGATAACTTCTTTAAAAATGCATATTTCTAAACCAAACTTTCATCAAATGTACATCACATTGTGTTCTATCGATTAAATGTAAGAAATTCCCTGTCAGATTCTTGGTTTGGGCTCCAGATTCGACCTTATCGAGATACAGATAGCCATTTTGGACCAAAATCGCGGAAAAAGACTAAGTCGAAAATATACATAATGTTGTAGCGAGCGCGATAACTTCTTTAAAAATGCATATTTCTAAACCAAACTTTCATTAAATGTACATCACATTGTGTTCTATCGATTGAATGTAAGAAAATCTCTGTCAGATTCTTCGTTTGGGCTCCAGATTCGACCTTATCGAGATACAGATAGCCATTTTGGACCAAAATCGCGGAAAAAGACTAAGTCGAAAATATACATAATGTTGTAGCGAGCGCGATAACTTTTTTAAAAATGCATATTTCTAAACCAAACTTTCATCAAATGTACATCACATTGTGTTCTATCGATTGAATGTAAGAAATTCCCTGTCAGATTCTTCGTTTGGGCTCCAGATTCGACCTTATCGAGATACAGATAGCCATTTTGGACCAAAATCGCGGAAAAAGACTAAGTCGAAAATATACATAATGTTGTAGCGAGCGCGATAACTTTTTAAAAATACATATTTCTAAACCAAACTTTCATCAAATGTACATCACATTGTGTTCTATCGATTGAATGTAAGAAATTCCCTGTCAGATTCTTCGTTTGGGCTCCAGATTCGACCTTATCGAGATACAGATAGCCATTTTGGACCCAAAATCGCGGGAAAAAACTAAGTCGAAAATATACATAATGTTGTAGCGAGCGCGATAACTTTTTTAAAAATGCATATTTCTAAACCAAACTTTCATCAAATGTACATCACATTGTGTTCTATCGATTGAATGTAAGAAATTCCCTGTCAGATTCTTCGTTTGGGCTCCAGATTCGACCTTATCGAGATACAGATAGCCATTTTGGACCAAAATTGCGGAAAAAGACTAAGTCGAAAATATACATAATGTTGTAGCGAGCGCGATAACTTTTTTAAAAATGCATATTTCTAAACCAAACTTTCATTAAATGTACATCACATTGTGTTCTATCGATTGAATGTAAGAAAATCTCTGTCAGATTCTTGGTTTGGGCTCCAGATTCGACCTTATCGAGATACAGATAGCCATTTTGGACCAAAATCGCGGAAAAAGACTAAGTCGAAAATATACATAATGTTGTAGCGAGCGCGATAACTTTTTCAAAAATGCATATTTCTAAACCAAACTTTCATCAAATGTACATCACATTGTGTTCTATCGATTGAATCGATTGGAAATTCAATAATTCGCTTGTAAGAGATAGAAAATACGTGAAAGTTATAAAAGATACATATTGTGACGCTAGACTCTAAGTCATTGACTTCGAAAACTTTTCGATTCAGTGGACAGAAGTTATCTTAGCAAAGTTTTAAAGTTTTTCAATATTGGACCAAGTATTTTATAATGGATAGAAACATTCTATAAGATAATTGAATCAAGAGTCCTGGCCAATGGATTCGCGTCAACTCCCTTTAGAATAAATCGAAGAAGCAGCCAGGAGGACCCACTAGCGCCTTATATTTTTCTGCTATGTGTAGAAATCCTGGCTATCATGATACGAAAAACAAGGGAATCAAAATTGGAAATATAGATAAATGATTCAAAGATTATGTCCCAAAATTTAGACAGCCATATCTTAGACAGCCAAATCTTAGACACTTTAGTAGGCGGTAAAATAACACAACACCCATGGCTGAAATAAAACAGTCCTAATTAGTGCTCCCCTAGCTTACATTGATCAAAAGGGAGATTAATTTTGAAGTAATGGGATGTTTTACCTCAAATCGTCTGTGTTTATAAGATTACAAATTGTGACGATAGTGCCAACATTGTGACGTCACAACCACATATAATCATATGACGTCATATATGCAGCGGTATTACACTAGTTTGATATCTCCGTATAAATATTACACTGCATTATTACTCGCCCGTTTAAGATATAAGAAGTATGCTTGATTACTGAGGTCAAGTAATAAACAGAATGCTTAATTTCCTTAAATTTAATATTATTTTTTATTACCCATAGTTATGGTAAATCATAAGTGGTGACATATTTTAAATATGAGCACATGTGCACGTATCACCTTTGCTTAGCAACAATTCTTTCAGCGCGAGTTACCGTATTTCGTCGTCTGTGACGTCATAAAACCATTATTCACTGTAGCGGGCCGTCGTAATGAAAGCAGGCCGTTTTCTGAATATCTCAATGCATTTTATATAGAATCGGTGATAAAGAAATTATTACCATCGGAAAGGTGTCATATGACTTTTACGAATCTCGTGCGAAATTGTAAACTCGTGCAAATTCGCTTGGGTAATACAGTACGTATTCACATTCGTTTCGTTAAAGTCATATGACACACTTCCTCAGGTAATAATCTCTATGTATTAAACTCGTTAAAGATTTGGTACCAAACTCGCTTTCGCTCGCTTTATACTTAATCATTAACTCGTTTAATAAAAACAGTATTAAATATGTCTACATGTATCTAACACGGGGGAGTAATACAACATTGTTAAAAGAAAGTCATTTTTGTGCAGGGGATTCAATATTGGTATGGGTACAATTTGCATGAGCTGTCTTGCATCTGTAAATCGTTCGGATAAAAGTGGACAATCTAGAATGCGGAACGTTCACAGACAACTGTTTCGAAATGATCTTGCACAGCCGTATTACACAGGAAGAATTTTTTTTTAGTGTGAGCTTTTATTGAGTCACAGCTAGAGGTTGCTTGGGTTGTTGAAATATATGTTTTACAAGCTTACATTTTAATGCATTTTCATGCAGGAAAAACATCCTACATTTTGAAATATAAGTAATAAATGCATTCCATACACATTGTTTAAGTCAGAGATCAAAGTAAATAACGACTTGAAAACACTATTCTGGGTTTATGTGGTTTATTTGAAATAATTACATTTGGTTTCAATTTTTAAATTTGAAATTCTAAATTAATTCTTGACTCTAGTGAAGATCGGTTTAAACAAAACTAGAGCACACCAATATTTCGTAAGTTATTCAGCAAATATTACATATTCAGGTTATAAAAATAATTCTAAAAGACCACAACGTACGTTGCATTAGATCGGTATGTTAAGTAACAAAACAATTTCAGTATGCAACATAAAAAAATGTCAATAAAGACTAGATCGCAATATAAAGGCTGAATTCAACTATCTATGTGTGATGAATATATAGATATATGAATTGAGTTTACTAGAATTATTTGATTCTTCATATGAATACGTTTGACTGTTTATCTAAGGTCAATAGCACATCTCTGTGAACTGTGGACAACCACGCCCACTTTTCATCCTCGCACGATAGTAGTATTTCTCTCGCGAATAGTTGAAAGGGAGATAACTCTTTATCTTTTTTCTACGTGCTTGTAATACCACAGAAGCTAGACATGGCGTCGAAACACCGGTTGGCAGTAATTTCTGGTCACCTTTTGGGATCCAGGGAAGAAGGTTCAGCTTCAAGCAACATCAATGATGCGGCAAGGGTTGGCCAACAACTCTGTGGTTCGTCTGACGGGAAGCTGTCAGTTGGAGATGAAGCCCCAACCATTCCAAAGCGCAGGTGCGTGAATTAATATACTGACACTGTTTGAGCGTTTCTATGGACTTTATGTAATATATTGATATATAAAAATATAATAAATGTCGGAATAAAATTTCATGTTATTTTCGTGTCGTTAACTAACTTCATATAACAGTTTTAAAATGGCCAATATAAACTGGGTTTCATGATGAAATTAAATGTTTCTGTATAAACTTGATTCAATAATTTAGAAATAAAATTATTTTGAAAAATATTATAAATGTGGGAATATCATGCATTTAATTTAAAGAGTAATCTGATTCTGTGAGTTAAATGATTTTGGATGAAAATGTCTAAATATAGATAACAGTGTTCCGTTCAATACAGCCATATGTCATGTAATGATACGTCGCAGGAGGGTAAGGATACGCACACACACAAAACGTAACCTACTAAATCAGGATTAGTGTTAACTTGTAATAGATTTATGTCTTTTTACTGACTGTTTAAGCGTTTCTTTGGAATTTATGTTATATATTGATATATAAAAATATAATAAATGTGGGAATAAAATTTCAAGTTGTTTTCATGTCCTTAACTAAACTTCATATAACAGTTTTAAAATCTATCCAAATCATGGTAAAGGAAATGTCAGGTGTATTCAAACCCTACCTATGTATCTTTGGCCTACACATGCCAACCTATGGGAATAATGACCAACCAGTGCAACATGTATATTTTACATTCATATTATCTCTAAACTTTAACAATAATGTGGTTTTTATCCCATATAGTAATAAACCAATATGTGATAGATATGGCTAAAACTACCACTTTGTGAAATTTTTATGAATAAAGCTTGCAACATAAACATTATGAGATTTTTGAAGTAATCAAAATGTTTAAGGTCAAATTCATGTATTTTTTTTGTTGATAAAACAGTATTTTATTGTCATGAAAGGGCCACTCCATGATTTTCATAACATATGTTTTACCTTTTATACAAACCTTATATAAAATCAAAACATCTTAATGTTTCATGTCCAAAAGACATATTTATGACAAGTACTGGTTTTCCATGAAAATCTAAAAACAGCATTATAAATGCACAGAGGTGTAGATATCATGTCCAATATAAATTTACATGGATACTAGTTATATAACCTAACAAATACTATCAACTCCTAACTGCCCTCTTGGCTCTTAGATAAGTCTCCAAAATTACGTTTGTCTATTTGACTTGCGCCACTGTCTGGTTTTCGATCATAATTGCGACTTTCTACCTTCATGTTGTGACTGTAAAAAAACATTAAGCTTTAAAATGTGTCTTTTTGGTAACAATCAATACTTCTTGATCAAATGACACCTTTGATTAAGTTTGGCATATATGACTCCAACAACTCACAGAGTGGCTCTTTAAGATATTAGAAATTATTTGCATCATTGCTGCTCAATCCGATCTTTCATTTGTCACGAACAATACAGTTAATTTTATTCCTACATTTTTGTATCTAGGAATCATTTTCCTACCCTTTGTCAATTTTCAAAATAAATGTGCCCACATTATTTGTTTCCGACCTAATATAAGGAGTATCCTTTCTTACAGGGCAACTAGTTTATCACTAAGTCTGTTCAATTATAAAAGTATTTGCTAACTCATAAATCATATTAGTAAAAAGATATGATGTAACTGAAATTATGTCTTTACTTTCAGACAAGAAGCGCTGAAATGGAATGGCTGGGGATACAAAGATTCCAAGTTTATACTAAACAAAGATGGCCATGTGCAGTTTTCCGGGGAGAGGTTAGTATTGTAACAAGATTTGATTTTTGCTACATTGTGCTAATTATTTATAACTTACCATGACATTTATAGGATTTCTTAATTGCAGCTTATTTTAGAATTTGATCGTAAGTTGATCTTTGTCAATCACCTTTGTAAATATCAATAATAGGAAAATCTTGTCATGGGCCAATCTTATAATACAATGATGTGAATATGAAATAGGCATATGCGTCTTAAACAATTTGAAAACAATGCTCCCTCACGGTAATGCTCTATGTATATCTGAGGCTCCAACAATGCCCTTTTGACATCTCAGTATTGCTACTGGTCAGTGTTCAAGCCAGGCTGAGGGATTGCAGGATTCACGCACAGTATTTGAACTTATTTGAATTTACGCACAGTATTTGAACTTTATTGAATTTATTAAACTGTAAAATCGGTTTTGTGCTTGTCTTTTAAAACATTCATTGCAAATAAGAAAACTCAAGTCATGTACTCTAAAGATCAAAACGATGTCAACTAAATCCAGTTATCTGTTATCATACACAACGTCTTATTTTTTTCCATAAGTTATTAAAGCTCCTCTCACCATTTGTTTACTTCTTATCACTGCAGCGAGTTCTATGTTCCCTGTAAGGAGTATCTCTGGTTTGTTGTTTTGTTTCAAGTTTGGAATATTTACGAATGTTCAAAAGTTTTATCAAAGTATTCAAAGATAAGAAATACTCTATATTTGACACTTTATTTTGATTTTAATGGCCACATGGCGAGAACTTCTCAACAATCTTTTAATGACCGTGGGGAAAATTTTATTTTATTTCAAAATTGAAAACAAAAACGTTTAACATAAAAACAAACATGTGTTTATCAATAACAGTATAAAAACAAATGTTGCTAAAAGATTGATAAAACATTTCTCAGATATTTTTAAGATAAAGCTAGAAAACATTTATAATGATGTTGGTGTATTCAGATGTAAACACACGATCATTCTTACTAACAAAGAAAGGAATTTGTATTTTGATATGGTATAAAGGAAACTTGAGGCTTGAGAGATGAACTAATTTTTAAAGTACTGTTACTCTTAGACTGCACAGCTGATGAAAAACTGGTACAGGTAAGCTGAAAGGACCTTGCATGTCTAATCATTATACAAATTTGGTAAATTAAACAACACAGTTAAAATGTTATCTTTTAAAAAGAACATTTAAAAGTAGATAAGGGCCCTCATAAATATCCAGATGGGCCCTCTGTTTTTGAAAGGAAACGGTTGTACCCATTGTAGATATCGTCTGAGTGGCAGCACCATGCCCCAGCTGAGGGACTGGATGAAGGCCACTGTGGGGATAAGTCTGGAACACAAGTCGCCTGCTCAGGTGAGATGAATCAAGTCATTGGTGTCTAGAGTGGGTTATGTGAAAGAATTGATGGTGGGGTGAAGGAGTTGTTCAGGTGTTTTTAAGGGCTAGGTGTTTTAAGTGATATAAAAGTTGTTATGTCTAGTTTAAGTTGCCTGTGAAACCTGCCAAAAAAAGGAGGTGCTGATGCAAGTTAAATCGATCTTATCGACCTGAATGCAACGTATATATATATATATGAAAATATCTTATTATAACCCTGCTACTAAGAAAGCGGTAGTATGTATCCATCCTTTCTCAATAGCGGTTAGATGTATACATATATACACTAAATTTTGCACAGTTATTAACCATGACCTCTCAAGTTAGAGCCCATTTGCGTCTTTTTAGAATTTCTCTTTTTTGAGGTTTCCCTGGAAACATCACTTTTTGGACTTAGTTCAATGGCATACAATGGGGAAAAGTTTTCTTGAGAACAATTTTGGTTATGAATACTCCTGATGATGATCGTGATTGAGAATTTTGACGGGGTAATGACCCTATAATGTTTTATTGGAATTTGGTCAAAATGACAAGTATGATGCTCCTATGGGGACAAGTTTCCGAGAAAACTTGTCCCCATTGGAGCATTTTACACCAAGATGAGCAAAAGTTTGGTTGCTGGTACTCATGATGATAATCTTGATCGAGTTCAAAAGCCTACGGAAATATCATTTTTGACGGAGTTATGGCTCTGATGTTTGATTGAATTTGGTGCTAATGAAATGTCTGATTCACCAATTTGGAATTCTTTTCCAGGAAACTATTACATGTAGATGAATGAAATTTTGGTTTGACTGATTCAGACATGTTATTTTTGATGGAGTTATTGCCCTTGAAGTTTGTTAATAGAATAGGTCTGATACTCTAAATTTGACTAATGAAATGGAGGACAAGTTTTTTTAGCAAACTCTTAACTCTAGATGAATGAAAATTTGAGTTTGAAAGCCGATTCCAAAATTATTTTTTTTGGACGTAATAAAGAACTTGAAGGCTGATTTTGAAATAATGTGTTTTACTGGCTTGTGGCTCTTTGTGGATAACAGTTTGCAGGGTTATGTGAGCCATGCTCACCTTTTTCTTGTTTAAAATTGAGATCATTTCTTTAATTTTGTTTAGAAGCTACAAAATTCCATGTCCCACTAACATGTATGCTATTCATACATTTATACCATATCTAACACAACTAAACTATATTAATGTTTTTTGTGCTAAATCACATAAGATTCATTCGCACAGTTTCTGATAAAAAAATCATGATATGATTATGAATTCTATATACTGAACCAATTTCTAGCACGATTAGCAAAAGTTTTCAATTTCACCCAAAAGAATGGTTGCATCCTGCACCCATGAAACACCTGTTATGTCATATCAAAATCGCACATGATTTCACTTTCTTTTCTTTCTTTTTTAAACAAAACCTTTCTTTCAGCCGGAGATGAGCGCTGCTGATATTCCAACTCCTATCAGAAATGAGGCTTTCCTTGCAGATTTGAAGCATGGTGGAATCAACTTTTCTGACGATTGTCAAGATAGACTTTTCAGAGCACATGGTTAATGTTTTACCTTTTTACCATTGTTTTAAGACATTCATCTTCCATTTGACTAATGTCATATGTATGAGTTAAAAGGGATTTATGAGGGAAAAAATTCACTTTCGTTAAAATTTAATTTTAACTTTTCTGTTTACAAAGAATTTTAAAAGTCAAATTTGTTAATTTTGTATGATTTTCTTTCTTTATTTTTGCTTTTCCAGGCCACACCTTACATGAAATGTTTGTATTGAGGGAAGGAAAATTCAAAAGAATACCAGATCTGGTGATCTGGCCCAGTAAGTTGACTCTTATTGATTTGTTAAGTGATTTGATAGTGATCATTATTACAGTAATTAAATTTCAACCTGCGCGATTGTGATATTTGCTGACAGTCTTCAAAGAACACTTTAAATGCATGTTGATTGTCCAACCATTGTCCAACCATTTTAAGTTATCCTGTTTTTAGAGTTATTTGTTAACTTTTCTCAAAAAATGCTTTTTCATTCATAAAGATTTTTTTTTTTTAAAACAGCCAACCGTCAGAAGTACTATTCATATTTGCTCATTTTATTTCAGATTGTCACTCAGATGTTGTGAAAATTGTAAATCTTGCCTGCCAGCATAATGTAGTCATAATACCATTTGGAGGTGAGTTTATTTCTAACAATGTGTATGCAAATCCTGAATACAGAAATTATTTTGGTTATGTTTCAGATCTGAGGAATCTGACGGATGATAAATGAAAATGCCTAAGTTAAAACAAACAGTAGTTCTATGATACATTTTCTGTCTCTTTCCAATAGCCAAGTTACAATTAACCTGCTTTAAATTCATTGACAGCAATTTACGAAGCTAGTAATCCAGATGCTAGATGGTCAAACCATTGTCTGTAGGCAGAGACTGAGTTGGACTGGTTTTACTAGTTTACCGGAACAACACAACAATTAAAGATTTATTTGTGCAACAGTGCAAGTCAAACCATGGCTGTCCTTTTGACCATTTACTTTATGAGTAAAATTTCTGAACATCTGCCAGTTGTTTGCTTGTCATGTGAGAAGATTTATTTACAGATATGTAAGTAAGTAAAGATTTTCTTGACTGCAGGTGGCATGGAATCTCCGCGTAGTAAATTAGGCACTGTCAAGTGTCTAGCAAAGTGTTTAGCTATAACTGGCTGTTTTGTTTCAGGTGGAACAAGTGTATCTGGAGCTCTCGAATGTCCAGAAAATGAACACAGAATGATTGTCTCCCTTGATACCTCTCAGATGGTCAGTTTCATTTTTGACTATAGCAGACGTATTTATTATGACTCATGATGTAGTATGATGTATAAAATGATAGTTTAGCAGATGTCTGTCTTTGTAAATCAGGTAAAGAAACACAGCAATAACAGAGCTACATTAGCTGTCAACTTTAGACATCAGTGCAACAGGCACCAGGCCCTACTTATATATGAATAAGTAAAGATATACCTAGTACCTAAATGGATATATAACATATAAAGAAGGTATGACTGTGAAGTGCTCTGTGCGGATCCACAGATTTTACCTCTACCATCTTGCAGCCGTAACTTGCACAACCATGCCTCCTTGTCTGTTCAGCATGCTTTGTTTGTTGGTCTCTCAAATTAATATTTTTTTGTCAATTACCTTCTAAGTAAGAAAAGTAACTCTTATTCTGATGTTTGTTCATGTTTTCAGAATAAGATTTTGTGGATAGATGAGAAGAACTTGACCTGTCACGCCGAGTGTGGAATTATTGGTCAAGACTTGGAGAGACGGGTAAGTACCTACTTTCTTATCACTTATTTACAAGTTATTTTTATCACAGGACAACAAAGCCCACAAGCAACCCTCACACAAGTCCCTTTCACTTGCTGATTTAAAGTTCGCTTGCTAATATAAACCTTTGTTGCCTTGTATCACTGTGCCATCGTTTGCACTCACTGCACAAGAACTTGATAGTACAAACGGAATCTCCTCTTGGTTGATGCTAAGTACTTACTACTTATAACAGCACTACATTCCAACTGCAAATGTTTGTGGAGTGCACGATGGCTCAAATTAGCCTCTTGGGACTGACATGAGTTATTCTGTTGTATATTGTCATGTACAATAAAAAATAATGCCTTTACCCGCTATATTATCATTGTACATGAAAATGATTTTCAGCAGCAGTCAGCTCCTCCTGTTAAGATCAAATTCTTTTTCCAGTGTTGGTTTTTGTTCTTTTTAAAATGCTGCTAATAAATTAACTCATGTTGATATCAAAGATATTCTGATTGTGTTTGTATTTTACTTATCACTCTGTGTTGTTACAATGTTGCAGCTGGCAGCTAAAGGTTTCTGTACCGGACATGAACCAGACTCCATGGAGTTCAGCTCTCTCGGAGGTTGGGTGGCAACTCGAGCTTCAGGCATGAAGAAAAACATTTATGGGAATATTGAAGATCTTGTGAGTAAATGTGGATGATGTTCTACCATTCCTGTTTAAAGCTAGATGATCACATTTTATTACTAGAAATTTATTATGTTGATATATTCAGTCTCTTTTTCACATTATTTCATGATATATATTTCAAAAGGGCACTTACAATTTGTCAATTTGATCAGTATAATCTGACTTTTGTTTTGAGATATGTCAATAATAAGGCCCCAGTAATGCTTTAACTGTCTCAACCACAGTTCCCTGAATAAGTTCTAAAGCCATTAATAGCCTGATAGTTACTGTCATCCTTTTTGATATGAGTCACTCATATTAACAATCTACTATCAATTGTGTGGCACTTATATTTTATTTACGACTAAGACCATATATATATGTTTTTTCAATTGTGCAAATATGAGACAAAGGGGCCAGCTAATGCTTCAAAACTTTCATCAGTTATATTATTTCACCATGATTTTGATGGAATGAGCTCTTTAGATTAATTTATTTATTTTGTATGGTATTTGCAGCTTGTGCATGTGACGTTTGTGACCCCAAAAGGGGTGATGGAGAAGAGTTGTCAGGTGCCCCGTATGTCCAGCGGCCCAGACATACACCACTTTATCATGGGATCAGAGGGTGCGTCGACTTTGGGTCTTGATTTAAATCTGAAAGTTTGGTAAAATGTTTGCTGTAGAGATCTACCTGTTCGACATATAAATATATTTCCCTTTAAGGCTCATTTGCACCAGTATCAATCACTTTATGCCCTGTTATGTTTTGTCACCTTATAGTATCAGCTCTTCAGTATAATGTACCTGAACCTGATAATCCTGTCAGATATCTCCTGGGGGTAACTTAGTTGCTTTCGTGTGACCTGCACTTCAAATATTAGACAAATACATAAAGACTTCATTCATTCTAATTCACATTGGATTTATGATTGTCAGTGCCTATTATAATAATACTTTTAGTTGTCTGCATTATTAACAGCTTACATGGTAAAAATGAAAGGAAACTTACATCTTACATCATGTACATATGTCAACAAACTTATCACCAGTAACTTATTTTACTCAGTCCTAAAAATTATTATTACAGGTACACTTGGAGTGGTGACAGAGGTGACCCTCAAGATCAGGCCAATACCTCCTTGTAAGAAGTATGGATCCATTGTCTTCCCAAACTTTGAACATGGTGTTGCCTGCCTTAGAGAAATAGCCAGACAGGTGGGTCAACTCAATGCAAGAAACATTGCTCTGGTTTGCTTGCTTTCCTTATATATATGCATATAGTGCTAGATATATCATAGCCAATTTGTCTACATCCTCTTTGGCCAAGGTGTTAATGTTCTATAATTATGTCTCCCCTCCGAAGGGTCAGGAAACATATTGGTTTTGGCTGAGTTCCTGTCTGCGTGTTTTCCAGAGCATAACTCTGAAATGACTTGACCAAACTTCACCAAATTTGATATACATCATCTTCATATCATGTAGATGTGCCTTTTGGGGGATTCAAGCTTCTTTTATATTTTTTTGTTTCCATGGCGACATTTTGGACTTTGTCATTTTGAAGGGTAGGATTAGACTCTGAAACTACTTGACCAATCTTCACCAAATTTGATTTACATCCTCTTCATATCATGTAGATGTGCCTTTTGGGGGTTCAACTTTTTTATATTTTATATTTTTTTGTTCCTTGGCAACAGTTTTGACTTTGTCATTTTTAAGGGAAGGGTTAGTTTCAGTTATAGTTAGTTTTAGAATTTGATATACCGGTAACTTTTAATATTTGACAACTCTGTCCCCCAAAAATCAATATTCTTGAATTAATCATATGTAGTTAATATTTTGTCCAGCTTGACAAACTGCAAAGATGTTGATTAACCAAAACTTAAAGTTTATGTTGTTTTATAAAAAAAATCATTCATTTTTTTTTTAGTTTAAAAAAACTGTAAGGAATTTTTTAAAAACAAAATTATGATGATATGGTGTATAGGGTATGAATATAAACACAACTTCTAGTTTCATCCTTCAAAGAAAATCCTCTTGAATCCTATTGTGAAAGAAATACCCAATGAAAAGCCTTTTCTTAAGACAATGAAATCATAATTAGCGTAAAACTGTCCTATTTAGCTATGCTCACATTGGAATGAGAATAAAAGCAAATATACTCAATGGAAGACCAAAGTGTGTTGTAAGATTCCTTTACTGATTAAAAGCCCCAGGGATGATATAGTGTAAGGAATCAGAATTTTGGCCCAGAGTGACAGAGGATGTTGAGTCTATTGCTTTCAGGGTAAAGGTGGGAAAAGTAAATATTGGCACATGACCATTAACCTCTCGACACTGCTTCTCGAAGTGATGTGTCTAAATCCACTGACGCAAATGTGCTAACAGATCTGATAAGTGATTGGATATGTTTTAACATCTTGTCTTTAGCCAGTGACTATTCCTATTGTTTGCCACTTGTGATTCCTTTACCCTCTACCACCTGAATCAATACCGTAAACACCCGCTAACCTCAACTTTATCACTTCTCAATTTTCGTTCAAAGATTTTTTTTAACAAAATAAGAACTGGGCTTGATTTTTGGTAATCTGTCCAATAAACACCTTTGATTAGCCTTTCATTAAGACAGCGTAATTATCGGTTATGAAAAACCCACCTTGGCTAGGGGCCATAAAATTCGCGCAGCTGTGACGTAATAAACAGACTGTATAAAGGCGTGCATCATTATTTCAACTGAATTAATTGTTTAATTACCATTGATGTGGATATCTTTTTTACATCAAACGCTTAAGAGTGTTACATCGTCAAATGATTTATCTAACTGAGTGGAAAACATTTGCTGAAAATCGTTAATTATTGGCTTTTTTCTGTGATATTGTTATGATAGATGTATAGATCATGAGGCAATGATTCTTTTTATGATGTCACAAAAAGGGCGTGTGACCAGTCATGCATTCACTGGTTTGTGGCCAGATAGATCTAAGCAGCCCATCAAAAGTGACATTCAAAAACGGCTTTCATTTCCAAATTGAACATATTTGAGTAGCGACCTTTGACGCACTATACAATATTGTAATCAGTCATTCATATATTCCAAAGAAAAAAGTGAAATATGTTTGTGGTTATGTAAACTTTAAAGCAGTGAGTTGGTCTGGGTGCATCATGGACCATGAGAGCTATGACAGCCGGAGCTTACATTTTTGAAAATTTGACTCATTCTAAGACCAGCCTTTCGTTTCATCTGTTTCCTGATCCTTTACATCCCTTTCCTCTCAATCTGCTCACTCTCTCTTAGGTGATTTACATCCAGGTACTGAATGACTGACAGTTGAGAGCTTTCACTAATCTCTTACCCTTTACCCAGTAAAATAGTTTTGCACTTCCTCAATAGCTTGAGTTTTATTACTTTGATAGTATTGCTATTGTCTGCCCCGTCATTGTACTTGATTGATAAAATTCAGTGAAAGTTCATCACGTTGTTTCAGCATGAATGTTCTCTTTTTCAGAGGTGTGCTCCTGCTTCTATTAGGTTGATGGACAATGAACAGTTCCAATTTGGTAAGTACAAACATTTTCCTTTTTAATGAATATGTTTCATTTAACTACTTTTCCATTAAAGATAAATACCCTATTTTGAAATAAGATATTATTTTTTAGCTCACCTGGCCTGAAAGGCCCAATGTCCTTAAACTTTAAGCTGTTTCATCTTCTTCTCATGAACCATTGACTCAGGAAATCTGAAATCTTGTTTATAGACTTCTTGACTTTTAATTTATAGATTAATTGATGACTACTGATAAGTGCCACAGGGGCCACACCCTAAAATCCTATTTTCATCTTCTTCTCCAGAAGCAAAAGGTTGAAACTTTGTTCAGAGATTCCTTAGCTGATGGGGAGTGTAATTTATAGATTTGGTGACCTGGTTACCCTTAATGAGGGCCACATGGACCATGCCTTAAAATCTTTTTTTCTTATTCTGCTCCAGAAGCAAAAGGCCGTAAAAGCTAAGAGTCCTAAGCTGGTGAGGATTATAATTATGTGGCAGCTCATGTGATGACCATGTGACCAAATATAGAATAAATTATACTGAGCAACAGAGCCAATGGCTCTACTTTTATTCAAATAAAATGCTTAACTGATGTTATTCTGAAACAAAGTTCTTTATTTATGTTTTGTAACTATGTTTGCAGGTCATGCTTTAAAACCTGAGGCAAATTCCATCATCACAAGTTTTGTTGATGGCCTCAAGAAGCTCTACATTACAAAGTTAAAGGGCTTTGATCCTCACAAGCTTAGTGTAGCAACACTACTGTTTGAAGGAACTAAAGAGGTTTGTTTAAATTTTAAAAAAGGGATTTTATTTCCTGATAATTTTGTAACCGTATTTCTTCCTATTTCTGGAAGATTTACCAACTGTACAAAGAGAAAGCACCAAAATTGTGATAAGTGATGCATGGCCCACATGTTGGAAGTTCAGTTGATTTGTAAAACTTAATAGGGAGTCTCCTTAAATGTTTGGACTTCAGTAAGAATGTGATCTGATAGTCTGTTTTGTTATAAGCAGGTTTATTAGAAAATTAATGATGATTACATATCATACTTGTCTTCATGCTGTTTGACAAAAGAAATGTGGAAAATTTGACAGTAATGTCTTCAAGCAGGAACATATTCTTAGCTGTTTGGTTACGGTTCATTGACAGTTTTTGAATTTGAGATACCATCAAAACACTAAGTGAAGGTAGTATACCTATCATGGTTCATTAATCATGTCACTGTTAGATGTTGTATGTATGTTTCTGATCTTAATTGTTTCTTTATACAGGAAGTGGCAGCACAAGAGAAGAGAGTGTATGAAATAGCAAACCATTTTGGGTATGATTTTTTATTACATGCAAAACTAAGTAGGAAACACACTCAACTGGTCTGGTATTTACAGTATGAAACAAAAAATTAATATCATGTTTTCGCATTTATTTAAGGTTCTGGACTGTTCTACATTAGAAATGTTGTACCTTCATAACCAGAAATTTAATAAATTTTAAACAAAAGAAGATAGTGTGATTTGTGGCAACGCATGAAAAGGCATTTTAGCCATTCACTCTTTAAACCTAGTTCTGAATATGTATACAATATTAAATGAAATACAGAAAAGTATTGACATGATGAAATGTATTTTGAGAGATATTTTATATGTGCTTCAGTTCTTCGGGTGATAATATATAGAGAGAGACAATTTATGTGTCCCTTGTACTTTGAGATCAGATTTTATGTACATTTCAGTAATTTCAGATAAACTATATCAAAATATTTTATGTATGCTTCAGTGGTATCCCTGGCGGTGCTGACAATGGAGAGCGGGGCTATATGCTCACCTTCGTCATTGCCTACCTCAGGGTAAGGTATTTCCTTTATCTGCTAGCACTTTTCCAAGTACTTGTGTTTGAATTGATTATTGAGAATCAAATTATTGACAGTGTGACATGGATCTAGAGTTGACAACATTTTGGAGTATCTATGTGCTTAATCTTTCATCCAAATAATCAAATAAAAATACCAAAACCAAATTCATATGTACAACATACAAAGGTGTTTAAAGATATCATTCGAGTATTTCTGTCAGTGGGTTTTGTTGGGAATGCATTTTTTAATTAAGGTCTCTATCCTCACTGATGAGAATGGAATATACTCCATTGTAATGCAATGAACAATCTAAGAAATTAGTTTTGAATGTGTATGATTTTGTTTCAGGACTTGGGTTTTGAATACTATATAGTAGCTGAATCATTTGAAACCTCTGTACCATGGGATAGGTGAGATAATGTTTTATTCACACTATGATACAAAAAAAAACAATTGTGACCTGTGCTATTTTGCTTAATCAAAAATAAGTTCATGCTGTAATTCCCCAGTTTTTTTGTATATTGTTTGATTTCATTGAGCTAAGACTGAAGGTCTTCATCAGGCTATGATAAGGAAGGAACAGGCTATGATAAGGTCATGTAAATGAATAAATGTCAAAATATAATCTTTATGATGTGTTAATGAATTTGTTGCTTTTATTAACATTAATTAACTATGTAAATGCACTAGGAAATGTGTATTTATTTAGGTTATTGTGTACCGTATAGTTGTATTAATTCAGTATTTTTTAAGTGTGATGAAGTTTGTATGTTAGTGAGGATACCTGAAGCAATAGGATAGTTTTGCCATATCAACAGATGCTTGGACCTGTGTCAAAATGTCAAAGAGCGGGTTCAACGGGAATGCAAGAACCACAGGATACAGTTCCCACCTTACGTCACTTGCAGGTCAGTCAGCTTATTGTGGGAAAGTACAGTGAGTTACTGAGTTGATGACAACCATCAAGTAATCACATTATTCTAAATTACAGTTTATTCATCACATTTACTACTTATCTGTGAAGTTACTAAGGATAAAATAAATAAGTGATAAACTGGTGCATGCATGACATCACAATAGTTTGAAGTTGTGATGTCAAATGTTGGTACCAACATTTCAAAGATTGTGACGGGTTGACTTCATAGCTTTTGGTTATTTCACCTGAATGAAGTAGTTGAGTAAAAACAGATTACTAAACTTCCTTCCACGTTTTGACACCTGTACGTTTTTGTTTGTTACAGAGTGACACAGACCTATGATGCAGGTGCATGTGTCTACTTCTACTTTGGTTTCAACTATCGTGGAATTGCAAATCCAGTTGAAGTTTATGAAGACATTGAAGTAAGTAAAAAAAGCATTTTTTCTAGATATGAACTGAGGATTTGTAAAACCCAAACAATTAGTTTTGCTTTACAATTTAGTCAATTTCCTTGAATGAATCATGCATGGTACATTTTGTGGAAACAAAATTCTAAGTGATCTTCAACATTATTATTCTGCAAAGATCATTATGTTTCAATGTTTCTTGGAAAAGATATCATTACAGATAAATTTATTCTGCTTATCTCTAATTTTTGCACCAATTATTTTCAATATTTGATAGAATGGAGATTCTGTTTTCTCTAAATATAGCATCGATTATTTTGAATATTTGATTGACAATTTTGTTTACAGTCTTGTGCACGGGATGAAATCCTTGCTAATGGTGGCAGCATATCACATCATCATGGAGGTACATTTTTGCATCTTAATGCTTTGAATTATCATGATATCAAAAGCTCATCATTTAGATTTCAAAAAGGTTCTTTTAAATAACCATTCAAAAGCTTTTAGATGTGTTAAGTAAACATAAACCATATTTTAGTAGTGATAAGTGAAATTGGAATCATGTTTTTCAGTTGGAAAGCTAAGAAAACGCTGGTTGAAGAAAACAGTAGGTGAAATTGGTGTTGGAGCATTGCGTGCAGTGAAGGAATACATAGATCCAAACAACATATTCAACAACAATAACCTCATGATGGATAATTAAACCATGACTCTTGACTCATCATCCGCTGAAAGTATTGTTATTACACTCTTTGCAATTCCTCTCTTCAACGCATAAGTAGTGTTTTTCCTCTGTAATACATTCTGTCACACTGTTAAATGGTTTTAGAATACACTTATTAACTTGAATATTGACATCTTTCTTGGTTTTTGTTAACATTATCATTCTCTTACGTGATATTTAATGTCAATTTCAAATTGGTCTTTGTTTGTTATCAATCAGTGACAAATGAAAACTGTTTGCATGTGTTCATCCACTGTTCATACCTGATTCGGTCAGATTATTTGTGAAGTGCAACCGGGTAACAATGAAGTGTCTGGTAACAGAACTAGGAAGTGAATCATTCAGTCATTACTGTGAATGTTGAAGTAGATGAACTTTTGTTTACAATTGTTTGCAATCAAACACTAAGAAAGCTCAATTTAGCTAACAACAAAAGGCTAAAATCGCAGGGACACTCATTGGGTGGAGAGAAAACTTCATTCTCTATGCACACAGGTAATCTAATGAAAAAGAGAAATTTATCTTACAAAATGCAACAGCAACATTTAATTTACGTGCATGTATGAATTTTACAATGACAAATGTTGATTGTGGTGCTAACAAAACTTCATCAGGAGATGTTCTAATTGAACTTCATTAGAGAAGAGATGCTACTTCAAGGTACCGGTAATATTTTTATACCCACAGTACAAACTTCTTTTGATGTCAGAGACATCATATAGGGTTGGTTTCTAATATATGGTATTGCTTTCAAATTACTACATTTGAATATTTCTGTGTATGTCAGGATGGCTGTAGTGTTTTAATCAAGAGAAAATTGCTTAGCATTGATCTATAAATTTGCATTTGGTCTTTTATCTTACCATGACAAAACTTTACAATTTTGGCAATTTAATGTATTTTTTTAAAAGGCTATTTTATTTTATAATTGTTTAATATACTTGAAAATAAATTTGATACTTCATTATCATGTGGAAATCCGTATCAGTGTAACAATTGCTTGGGATTTATACTAAAATATGTAAATTTTGCATTATTTATTCATAACTAGTAGCTAGTTTTTAATTTCACTGCTCTATCAGAGTGTGAACTCTATGTCTTTGTACATATTTTCCAAATCCTGAAAGATATTGTTCTGATGTGTACTCACAATTGTTTACTTTATAATAATCAGCATGAATTTTGTACATTTTATACATCTATTGCTATTTTGGGATCATCATTTATTTGTAACTGAAGTCATACAAGAATTTATAATCTGTTAGTATATAATAGTATATTACATGAATTTGCTGTTGTCTTGCAATTAAAAAAGACTGCTTTGTACTAAACTAAGAGCATAATGAATAAACATTTAATTTTTGTGAAAAGGGTTTGTTCTTGCTTACCATCTGGTAACACATCTATTATCACATCTCTAAACACGTTTCACTTATCATTCCCCTGCTATAAAGTAGGCGGGGTTATATATAGCACTCATTCTGTTTGTCCGTCCTTCCTTCTGGTCAAGTTTCTCAAACACTGTCAGGTATATATGTAGGACTCTAATCAATGGCGGGTCTCTAATCTATGGCGGATTTCCTTATCTGTGGCTTGTTTGATTGTTAGACTGTTTCATGACGTCATGCTAAGTAACGTCAAAATAGCTAACTGTTCCCATCGTAAGGCCCAATTGCGTCGCTAGCATAATAATTAGGGAAGTCACAGAGAGATATTGCAAAGGGATAACGATCAAAAAATAAGAGTCCATATCCCAATTACGAAAATACATTAAACAATATCTTACATGTAAATAATTAAGACATTTGCGGCTTCATGCCACATCAATTGTGTTTATTTTGTAGGATCTTTTTAGTCCTCGGTGAGTCTGTCTTCTTTAGCCCTAAGATATTGAAAAACAAGTGTTTGCCACTAACATGGCAATGTCCCCCGCCGTTATGAGATATTTGGCATAATTAATATTATCGCATTAACAATGTATTACAGTGGTCAAAGTGTCATGGTGACCATGAAAATGAGGTCAAGATCATCAAAGTTGACTGGCGTCTGAGTCTTCCGCCATTGAAAGCTGTTAACAAATATGAAAACTAGGTGCACGTTAACAATGTATTAGAAATTGGTCAAAGTGTCGTAGTCTCCTTGAAAATGACGTCAAGGTCACCAAAGTCGACAGGCGTCTGAGTCTTCCTCTATTGAAAGCTGTCACCAAATATGAACACTCTAGGTGCTTAGCTTCTTGAGTTATCGCGTTAACAAGATTCCGGACGTACGTGTTGTGGTGACCTTGAAAATAACGTCAAGGTCACCAAAGTCGACTGGCCTCTGAGTCTTCCTCCACTGAAAGCTGTCACCAAATATGAACACTAGGTGCTAAGCTTCACAAGTTATCGCGTTAACAAGAATCCAGACAGACGTAGTGTCGTGTGACCTTGAAAATAATGTCAAGGTCACCAAAGTCGACTGGCGTCTCAGTTTTCTTCCATTGAAAGCTGTCACCAAATATGAACACTCTAGGTGCTAAGCTTCATGAGTTATCGCGTTAACAAGAATCCGGACGTACGGACGTACAGACGTACGGACAGACGCCGCTGAATTTATAGTCCCCCGTTCCGCGTTGCGGCGGGGGACAACTATCTTTTGTAACCCTTGGATTCCTGTTGACGAATTTTAGGGTAAGTTTGTCTAGCGTAAGGTTTGGTTAATCATTGCAGAAAAATACAAAAAAAGGTACAAATGTCAGGCATTTGAAAATCTGCCATAGATTTGGAAATCTGCCACAGATTCGAGGCCTGCCATGGATTCGAGTCTTACATTTATACCAACCAAACTTTGCACACTTGTTAACCATGACCTTATCTAAAGTTTGAGCCCATTTACTACTTTCTAGAATTTCGATTTTTGCCATTTCCATGGAAACGTCACTCTTTTGACTTAGTTCCATGGCATGCAATGGGGACAAGTTTTTTCAGAAACTTTTACACTTTTATGAGCAAAATTTGGGTTGTGGATACTCCTGATGAATGTCTTGATCGAGTTTGAAAGCCTATTCTGAAATTTTTTTTTTTGACGGACTTATAGCTTTTGAATGTTCAATCTAACTTGGTCAAAATGACACATCTGATGCGTCAATGGGGGATGAGTTATCTCAGAACAGATTAATGATATTTTGGTTATTGGTACTCCTAATCGAGTAGAAAGCTGAATCCAAAATATCATTTTTGACAGAGTTATTTCCCTTAAATGTTAGATAGAACTTTGTGCAAAGAACATTTCTGATGCGCCAATAGGGACAAGCCTTTATAGGAAACTGTTACATGTAGCAGAATGAAATTTTGGTTATAGGTACAACTTATGACTCACTTGATTGAGTTTGAAAGCTGATTCCTAAATGTTACTTTTGATAGACACATGGCCCTTAAAGTTTGATTGAATTTGGTAAAAATAACAGGTTTGATTTTCAAATGGGGATAGGGTTTCTCAGAAACTATTACATCTCGATGAATTTAATTTTGGTGTGGGAATACCTGATGATTCACTTGAATGAGTTCGAAACCTAAATTCGAAATGTTATTTTTGATGAGCTATGTATGGCCCTTGTATTGAAGTTTTATTGCATTTCGTCCGAGGCTATGCTGAGGCACACTGTCCCCCGTACACTGCAAAATTGCAAATTATTTTATTAACAACCGGCATACACCTCAGGCGCACGCCGTAATGCGGCAGTTTGAAATGACAGACAAACCCAGTGCATAATGGCACGCAAATATTTTCATTGCGACTATTCCACAACTTTTTTCAATTTAACAATACGTTTTGAAATAACAAATCAAAATAATTCAATTGACATTTATTTATGATTATCAAATAGGGTCCTACTATCTATAACTTGATAGTGACATTTTAATTTATATTTGTCTACACCCCCACAAAGAAACCATTCATGTAACTTTACATGTGTCTATCTCCAAGAATTACAAGTAATTTCCTTCTTAAAGATACCATGAAACCGATAGTATGATCTTTCATCTGCTGACTGAATTGGAGCTTATTACTGCTGCTAGTGGTGTTAGGAATCATAATTACTCAACAAAAGAACTAAACGATGCCTGAGTATCAATGATCAATTTCTCCCTGCAAAACTGTGACCATATCTCAACAGTCATCGCAAGGGATACACCTTTTAAGTATTGATGGTTTATCCATAAAATCCTGTACTTCATTGGTTTATCACAGACCAATAAAATCTACTAACAAAGGATAGGGTTTTTTAGGTATTCCAGCAAAAACCAACAAGCAGGTAAAAACAGAATACCCCAGAAAAGTTCTATTTTTGGGGCTGCGACAGTAAATAAAAACTTGTAGCAAATGATAAGAAGATGTGGCCCAAATGCACCATGGCAGATAACAAACAAGTACTTAGTTGGATAAGTTTAATACAGAGTGACAATGACATTGTAGACCGTCTATAACAAGCAGAATGAGAACGTGGAGTGACATCAGCCTATTTACATGCTGCGAGATGAGTTAGGATACAGATGCAAGGTAGTCCTTGATCTCTGAAGGGAGGAGACGGTGGAATCCATCTTTGTTGCAGATCCCGATCTCAATGTTGTCCTCTGTCATCTGTCCCTCGAAGCTCTCCTTCAGAGTCAGTATGGCCGTGTGAACTGCATCTTCAAGCTCCAGTTTTTCAGAATATCTGAAGTGGGATATTGTCTATCTTAGGCAGTGTGGGAGATGAGAAATACAAGGGCAAAGAACTAAAATCAAGTGGATTAGCTGTGGTACGGTTAGTGTTGACAGTTGATGTCATGTGAGGGTATGTGTTTCGAATCTTACAAGGGGCTCAACTTGGAAGATGATCTAAAGTGATCCTCATTTTACTATGTTATTTTGGTAGATATTGAACATTTGAACCATTCTGCTAAATCAATCGAAAGTTTGGTGTCTGAGTTTCTACCATCATTTATGTCCCAATGAAACCAAGGGAATAATCTTGCTTTTGTTTCATTCTACACACAGATAGGCTTGATACAGACATAAGTTATGAGTGTCTTCAGGATGGAAATAGGATTTTATACTGTAAGGGATTGTTCACAAAATGGTTCATGGGTTAAGACTCAGTGTAACAAAATGCCTGGTATTAGAACCCTGTGAACCATATCATTTAGCAAATAGACACCTTGACTCAAAACAATTATAAAGATTTAGTCTGATAAAATAGAAAATAATGACACTTAATTGGCAGAAGTACTTACTGTTCCTGTCAAGTTTCAGGTTAACTACATGACATTGTTTCAAACAAGTTCTATCTGAGGCAGATTTTAAAGTTTAGAATATGAATCTTTTAACTTTTGTGAAGTATAACAGTCATTGACATTCTGAAGAACATGAATCAGGCACACCCACCTCTTTTCAAGGAATGTTTTCCCATTGATCTGGTTCTTGCCCATTGCTGTGGCTTTCCATGCAAAGTAGGCACCCTGCAATATTACATGAAATTGTCACCTTTATCGTTCAATTTTCTGCTTCAATGGGTGAGCAAGTATTTATTATTACTCCTCAGTAAATATGATGTGAACACTATGGTAAGAGTCATTGTAAGTTAAGTTGTGTCAAACAAACAAATCACCTTTTCTATGATGATCAAATAAAAAATAAAGTTTGAAAATATTATAGGGAAATATTGTGAAGGATCTTTTTGACACCCTGCCATTATTGGTTCATAATCATCACTTTTATTTATAACAGGGTTTTGCATCCATAACATTCATACTTTATCTTCAGTTATTTGACCAGTTTCATCTTTTGTGTACAACAAGGTTGCCATTTTGTAAAATCATTTTTAAACCTCCATCTTTGGATGAATATTGATTCACATTGGCTAAACAAAAGATCAGAGTACGAAAATGGTGCTTATAACTTACGGAGGGATCACATTGGTAGAGGTATGGTTTCTCTTCATCGTCGTCCCAGCCAGCTATCAGCAGGGACACACCAAATGGACGCACACCTCTGAATTACACAAATATATGCTTATCACAAAAAGGCCTGCCATATATTGAAAATATAATCAATGATTTGGGGACTACTTAGTGACTGGCTGAAAATGTATTCTTTCACTCTAAAATTGACCACAGAGCAAAGGGTCTACAGGAATAATATTTTGTTAAACAAGTATTTAGTTAGCCATGGATTCATGGAAGTGATTTTATAAGAGTTATAGCTACACATTACACAAGCTTCCAAAAGAAAACAACCTATATTTACAAGCTTATACAGCTACTTTAAGAAAGAGCTGGGCCAAGGTAACGAGGATTACACCATATATAACTCACTTTTTCCCATAGGACCTCAGATACATTAATTCCATATCACAATTTTCACAAATACCATCCCTAAACTGATACAATTCTTATTTCTTTCCAATAAAATAACCCTTTACCTCAGACAGAATCAGAAAAAGGTGAATGAATTCTAGTTTTCTTCATTAATACGAAAAAAAAACAATATTCTCACTGATTACACAACTGATTTCGATTGCAAACACACAGGATTCTCTATTCAATGCTGGCCGGAGAAAATTTCTGACTGTAAAAGAGCTAATGATAGCAGAAATGACTTGATCAATCTCTTTTGTGAGAAAATGGGTCAAAAGGCACAACAAGCTTTGAAAATTAAAATCTTTAAGGGACATATTGCTTGATAAAATGAGTTTGAGCTAATATCTTCAGAAAGGCACTTTGGCTGAAGCAATTTGAACTCAGTGTTAGTGCTGGCTACATACCCTGACTGTGTGAACTCCTGCATGACAGTTGCAACTCTCTGCACCAGCTGTGCAGTTGGGATCTGCTCCTGGTATGTCAGAGTGTACTGCTGGGCCAGCTTCCTTGCTCGACGAACCAACACTCTACAAACAATCACAGACTGGTACAGTCAGTTTACGCTTTAATTTCATAGATATATTTTTGTTATTTCGTTATACAATTCATTTGATGGTTTTATGATTCATAAACAATTCTTGAAGAAACTCATTTTATTGGCACAACAGAATATTTAAAAACCTATCCTCCTTTATTGTAGATTTTAAACAAAGTTCTTAAGGGAAATTTGTCAGTCAATTATAGAAATAGCACTAACTTAATCTTAACACAATTTGATTGGGCGCAAATCCTTTTGCTTGAAACTTTGAATTGACAAAATCAACCTAGAACAATATTAAAATATACTAATAGAAAAGCTGTCATGTATGAAATAAATTAATAATACCTGTAGTCTGGTCCCATGCCGCTGTAAACCATGCCAATATTTTTAGTGATGGATTCTACCTTGTTGATGCTGTGTTCATCATATAGAACTGACTTTTGTTTCTTTTCAGTTGCTAGAACAACCCCATTTGTAGCTGAAACCAGATATTTTATTCCCAAATTAAGGATTGAGTAGGTAACTTTGTTAACATGTGGTTATCAAAAGTAATTTTCTATTGTACTGTGTCTTTTGTACTGAAAGCTACAAGCCAACTTCAGAGATAGTACACTGAATTTCAATGCACCCAAACCTCACTGTATTATAAACTCACAAAATTTATAGATAAAACTTGCAACTAATTGCACCATACTATCAATACATCAGTTTTGTTTTTGTGTTTATTATTATTAGAGTACTATTGCAGAGATGACTATTGCAATTCATCGTTAGTTTGATGTATTGTTATACCCCTTTTCAAAACAAGGATTTCATCATTCTAAGATGTTCTAATAGATTTTATAGCTTCTAGTACATTATTTTCCATTTGAACTTCAATGAATATAGATAAAAGAGAGCTCTCCGATACCTTTTATTCCTACTGAAGGTGCTCCTGCTCCAACTGCAGCCAGAGCATACTCTATCTGAACCAGCTTCCCTGACGGGCTAAAAGAGATACCAATATTTACAAGTTATGATACACTAGAATCAAAACAAATGTATATACACTTGATAAAAAGATATAACGATAAATAAATGATGTTTTTTCATCCTTAGATGAAGCCATCATCTTTTGTAATAAAGATATTTTACATCTGAAATATTGATATGTTACATGGTGTTTTTCCTTGCGTGAGTAGCCTTACTTAATAGCACTCGTTATTAAGATTACCTGCATTCCCATTTCACAAGCACCCTTTCTTTATCATGTGTTCATAAAAGTACCTGACATGGATACATTTTGTAATATATTCTAGCCTTATTGATCTTATGTCAAGTAAATACAATGAATTGAATTTAATACCATTTACATGTGCTATAAAGGAGACTCGGCATTTTGAATTTGACTGAGAGATTAATAGATGAACATTTCAAGCCATTCTAAGGAATTAAAAGCAGTAATTTTCGGTCAATTGAAGCAATTTTAATGCGAAATTTTGCAAGTCACAACATAACAACTCGTTCGACCTCACATTTTGGACTAAAAACAAATAGTCCTTTAATCAAATATGTTCAAAACAAATCATCAACAAGTAGGCATAAAAAAATTGTTATAAAAGTATACACATTAACCAACGTTTACCTAAAAGTGGTTAAGGAGAAGCTGTATCTTTCGGACATGTTTCTTGCTTTTCGTCGTTCTCACTATTAAATGAAAGAAGACACTTGATTGGTTGATGGTAAAATATGGACCAATAAGAAACATGCTAACAACAAACCATGCCGGTTTTCAAAATGGCGGCGCCCACAAGCATGACAAGAGTTTTAGCAAGACTGCAACACGCAAAGCAGTTAATTTTGCAATGGTTGCATCAAAACCATCCACCAGGTGAGGTAACATGAAGATAAATGTGCAAATTTTAGCGTAATGAAAATAACGCATTAATCATTTCGGGCCATGAAAATGATATCAGCATTTGCTTGAAAGTCACCTGTTTAACTTTTCGTGTGGTGAGAATGATTAGCTTTGTGTTCATCTTTGACACTTTAGAAAATGGCTTGTTATCATATTTTTGTAGGACCCCTTTTGTGATAGCATAGATGAAATCATTAATGAAGATTTCAATGGTCAGTATTCAGTAACAACAAGGAAACCTACAGGAACTTTAATTTTTTAAAACCTTGTCACCAATGTGCGGGGCAAATGACCCAGGTCGGTATAAGTCTTTAACTTGTATACTTGCATGTTTAAAATTAAAGATTTGACAGTTTCATACTAGGATGTTTTTAGAAGTAATTAAGGTAGTTTAGTATGCTAGATGTCTTCCCTTGTCGGTGACAACTAGGATCCATAACCTATTTTATCTGTTGAAGATTCCTGACAATTTTGATCAGAAAATATACATTATGCAATCAACGCATGAGTGGAAAATAGACCCTTCGGCTAATATATTCACTTCTCTCATATCTTAGAAATTGTCATTAATATTCAGCATCATTATATTCATTGTAACATTAATTTGACTTCAATTTTAAAATGATAGTCAGTGATGACTTTTGAATGGTCGAAATTGCTCATTAAGTACCTTAATTATTTTTCAAATACGAGTGTTGAATAAAAATTATTACTGTATGAAAATAAGTCATTGAAGATGTTGTTTTTCGTACAGTAATAATATCAATATATTACTCAAATGAAATGACTAACAAATAAAATCAATTGTATTGCAGGTGTGATAGGAGCCCTTGCCTTTGATGTTCCAGCAGTGCCCCATCAACAAACAAACACCACTAATCAAAAGTCTGTACTTGAGAGCATATTTGACAGCACAGTCTGGGCATCTGTCCCAAAAAATAGACGATCACTGGAGAGAAGACTGACCCGCAAACATGGCATGATAAAACATTTTGAAGCAGCAATTCCAAAGAAAAATATTGTTGCATGTCTTGAGTGTGGTCATTGGCACGAGCGACATACGATCTGTGGTGAGAGAACTTAGATGATGTTTCTCAAAAATAGCCCACCTCATCCCACCTCTCAAATTAGCCTTGAAGAACTCCAATACCATTCCACAGTAAATGCATGAACTAGTTTAACGTTGCATTGTGAGGTTTGTAATATGAAATTTTAGGATACCAGTTGTAAACATTGAACATACGTATCGATTAGGTTTTTGGTAGAACTCATTTGGTTATTTTTAAAGTTTGTTCAAGATTAAATTGTCCGTATATGCAAAAACTAGCTTTTGATCATGTAGGAACATCATTGTGACCTATTATTTTGATACAAGATCTAACACCCCTTCCAAAATTTACACTCTCCAGTCTCAATCACTTACTAATTTCATCAGTTAAGAAACTTTTTGTGCCAGCTCCTGTACTTCATACCACATTCAGAAATCTCCTCGAGGTTACAAATAACCCCTAATTGATGTGCTGCACTAAAACTACAAATTTTGGCAATGCAACAAGGCTTAAATTAGCAAGTGATTGAGATTGGCACAATATATGTCATGCAGGAGAAGTTGCACAAAACCATGCTGTGTAAATAAATAATTTTGAACTCTGGTCCCATTTGCTCAAGTTTCAAAAGAACAAATTTGTAATTTGTTTACCAATATCAACTTCAGGTAACTGCTACAAGAAGGTAAAACAGGAGACAGCCGAATTGAAGAGTGAGATGGGAGATGACTTCAAATTCAACACTCCCTGGACCGAGATAGCAACTGTGTATGAAGGGGAGGACAGACAGATGTACAAGGGAAAATACATAATAGAAAGGAATAAACCTCGTCCAGAGTGGTTCCCCAAACACTTGAAAAAACGGGTCATGGATGAGTGATATGTGACTGTTGCTGATATATAATGAATTATGATATTTGAACAGAATAGAGGACTTTTCAGTAGAGTGGATATTAGAATTTACCTGCTTGATTCACTCTCATTGTTCACATGTAAATTATCATTGAGAGTTTAAATGACCAAACTTTGCTGTTTAATTGAAGAGATGAATAAAGAGTGCCATATGTAAGTGTTGCCTTTATATGTTTATTTTTTCCAAAAAGAGCAGTCTGTGATATATGCAAAATTCAAGTGCAGCCTACTCAGCCATCTAACTGCCTGTTTTCCAGAGGCTAATTAGGCCAGTAGAAATCATGAAAAACCCGGACATTTTCGATAACAGACAAATTTTGTTTTTAAATGGTCCTTTTAGCAGTGCTGATGAACCATGAAAAACCCAACCAAAACCAACCATGGGCAATATGTATTTTTGGGGCAAAAACCTTAAAAAATATGGAAAATATTCACAATTTTCATTTTAAAAGTCATAAAATACCGCTTCTAAACTTTTGTTGTCTACAACAATGTCGGCCATTTTGGCAGTTGCCATGAAGGGAGATAACTCTGGTGATACTAGTCACACAACTTATCTTTCATGGAGAGGCTTCTGCACAATTTTTAGGTACATTTTCAAGTGGCCATAACTATTTTTGCCCATGGTTGATTTTGGTTGGGGTTTTTTCAGAGGGTAAGGGACATGTAATCTTTCATTTTTTCAAGTCTTTTGTCTGTTATCGAAAATGTCCGGGTTCACTTAAATTTTGGGAAATTTCGACTGGCCTAAATGGGAATCCCAATATTTAAGCCCTTGACTTACAGAAACCTTTTCTTTCTTGTGATGATCCTAACAGGGGCTTGGCAACTTGTCTGCAGTAAATAACTGTTCTACACGCAGTAAGGTTTGGATGCAATGCTACACTGAATTACAGCGCAGTACCACCCATGGTTTCGCTTGTTCCAGCTAATGCTTGCAGGTTTCATCTCAATGCATAGCCACATTGGTGTTGTGGGCTATCTCCCTGTAATCATACTAGCTGCCATGAGTGAAATTCTCTTAAAGTGGCATTAAATCCAGAATTACCACACTTCGCCTTCCTGTGATGAAATGTATAACCATTATTTAAAAGACTCTAAATAATTTTATGGCATATCTTTTCATACCATTTGTGTTAACACACTAAATATAGTGATATTCATTCAAATAATTTTACATATTCATGCAAAATGACAAATACATGACAAATATAAATTTTGAATGAAAATCAAACATCTTAACAGGTCTGTCCCAAATAGGACATCACACACATCATTTGCATTAATATAATTTTATTAAGTTTTCAACATGGCCAAGTTACAGATCCTAGGTCTATTGTATTGACACGAGACGAAATCAAGGACAAATTCAACAAACCACGGACCTGTAACTTGTCCAAAAGGGAAATACTAAATTAATGACCATTTTGATAATGATCCTCTTTTTATCTTACTTGCACTATATTAATGAATAAGTGCCATACAATTGGTAATTAATTATTAAATAAACTTTCAGTCATTATTAACCCAATTTTATTATATATATGCGCTTCCAATGTATGTATTCCAAATGCACACGTCATTGAGGTTTTTTTCATAAGGATTGCGATTTTATACCTGTATATTGTCTTGGGAGCATTTTACCATTACAAGGATACTTATTGGTCTTGAAAGAATCACATCATTCATAAGGTTTGCCATATATGATTCCAACAACTCATGAACTGCCTTTTTAAGCCAAGGGCTTAAATTCAACACAAAATATGTTTTATAAAAAATACACTTGGGATTTACTTGCAAAATCTAAATATGTTAATCTGAATGAGTATTTTGACTGGGAGCATAAATTAATATGTTAAGCAGTTAGTTAATAAGAAAAGGAACAAGACACTGAATACAACAAAATAATCCAAATTTAAAGTCACGCAGAGTATGTTTCCTAATTTTGTATGTGGCTTAAATAAGAGCCAATATACCATATAACATGTATTTAGTTCAAATTGCCTTTCTAAAGTTGAATCTTTATCTCTTAAATGCCAAAATTATGAAATTTTCTTGTTTCTCATTGTCATTGAGAAATGATCAATGAAGTGTTAAGAAGCAAAAATTCTGCATTTCATTTACATGTATGTAAGTTAAACGACCTCTTAAGTACCACCAACATATATTATTTTTTTTGTGTGCTATAGATAAGTGTCCAAAATTATGTTTGAGTCATTGGTGTGTATCGCTGTCCAGTTTCTGATCACAAATCTCGACTTTAACCTGTTTACTGTCACTATTTTGTATAACTGATAAGCATTGAGATGTTAATTTTCAGAAACAACCAGTACTTCTCTATCAAATAACACCATCTATAAAGTTTGACATATTTGACTCCTACGAAATACTTTAAATTATACTTTAAAAAATGTACTATAATTCAAGTTGGCCAGAAATAGCAATTCTAGGTTATCATGATGTCATTGATATAAAAATGTTTAAAATGCAGAATTTATTATCGGGAACATCTTTCTCCAAAAAGCAAAGCCATCCCTTGTCTCAATCACTGGCTAGTGTAAGTCTTACTGTATTTTGAGGGCGGGATGGCGCAATGGTTAGCGCATTCGGCTGTGGATCAAGAGGTCCATCGTTCGAATCTCGCCAGTGGCTCGGCAACTTTGCAGTCGACAACTGTTCTAAACGCAGTCAGATTTGAGCACAATGATTCACTGTATTTCAGTGCTATACCACCCCTAGTTTGCTAGTTCAAGCCAGGTTTCTCCCTGCAATAATACCTGCAGCCATGATATAGTGAATTACTCATGAAAGTGGTGTTAAACCCAATATCACCTCACCTACTGTATTTTGACAACTTCGGCAAGTAATGCTGTGTAGAGGAGTGACCGGGAAAGATTAAAGCAAACTTTTTATTCATGAGAGAAGATATATATATATATATATACATATATAGATTAAATATAACATACTTCACATAGTCGTTTGAAGAATCATTTTAATCCGAAACTAGTATTTTGTCAATAGTATTGACTCATCAGGGATGAAACGACATATCGTTTAATCTATATGTAACCTTGCGTTTGAACCAATTCAACTTTTAATATACATATATATAATATATATATATGAAAATACACAGTACCTATCATCACTGCAATAGTTTGTTTACATAGGGTGTGTGAAGTCTGATGTTTCATGCGTGCAACTTTAACAATGTCTGCCGACATATCATTGCTCAACTGTCACTTAGCAACGGCTATGATGTAATGATTGTTGTAGAAGTTTCATCATGTCAAAAGCTAGGTGATCTGTCACCTTTGTGAAGTTTGACAGTGATGAGTGAATGAACAAGTAATGGCAACTGTGAAGAGAAAAATTAGATCTCACTGCACTGATGACAGCAATTTCACTGTCCTGAGTTCACTATTCAGAAGTGAAAATACTGTTGAATCTTGTGCATCCCTTCAGTATATAAGGCCAATATTTTCATAGGGTATGTAGAATTAATCAAGGAATTGTGGCAAACAGGTATCTATGTCTTCTGTCTGAGAGATTATTCATATTTCAAAACAACAAGATGGTTATTATTTTTCATTAAATCTTTTTATATACATTTAATCATGCATATTTCTGTTTCACATTGTTTTTCCATTAGAACTCTGACACAAATGGTAAAACTTGTTACATTTAAGCACTTTGATATGTAAATGTGCCTTTAGTTAGTTTGGTCCCAAATAGCATAATTCTAAAGAAATTGTACCAAAAAATCTCTCCACAGATAGATGGTTGTTAGGTTTATGAAATGTGATAGGCTTGCCAATCTTGATTCCTGGGATGTGCCTTTTTAGCAGAAATTTATTCAAAGAACTTACTTGTTTCGACCCTTAGAGACCTTCATCAACTCCAATGTGCACTCTAAGGGTTGAAACATGTACGTTCTATGAATAGAATTCTTCACCACGGACCCTCTGGTTGTTGTGGTTTTCTCTCCTTTTACTCCATTTGTTAACAACCCTCGGGTTGGTCAACCACTGCATCCTTTGGTGGATCCTGGTGACCTCAAGCCCAAAGAAAACTTACTAATGCTGGACGTCGGGTAGACAGTTGATTTTCATATGCCATTTTAGGATCAGACCTAGACCTATACCATAACTGTCTACTTATACTCTGTGTGAACGTTATATTTGAAAAGTATGATTGTACACCAGTTTCCCAAATTGTACAACCATTTTGTAAGGAAAACGAATCTTCATTTCATAACTATATATTTTGGGCAGTGAGGTACTTAACTGTTACATTATTCAATTTGAACTGTAACAATTAAAGTTATCCCAATAAAGGTGAGAAAAAGGAAAATTAGTACAGGTATATATCAAACTAGAGCATAATATGAAGAAACATATCCTGGTAAATTCATAGTGTTTATATATAATACGAACATATACTTACTTAAAACTCCAAAGTTCAGTATGTATACACATGAACAGAACAGAAGCTAGGCAGGAAATAATCTAATTCAGGTTTTGATAGAACTTTGACCTATTGCAAGGTCCTAAGTTTTTTAGCATGAATATTGAATAAATACAAAAGAGCCAGATCAAGTTGGTATGGCCAGTGACCCTATTATCGAGCTATCTCTATTATTGTGGCAAAATTATTTTAGTCTCCAGTGCTGACAAAAAGTATTTATAATTGCAAAAAGGAGTAATAAATAACTAAAACAAATGCACAAGTATCTAAAAAAGTAAAAACAATTGTAATATCCAGTTCTATATTCTTCCATGTCATTGATTTGAAGTCTTCAGTGTTATTTTAATTTTAGAAATATTACTGGATATGCCTAAATTTTAAAAATTATTTTCTCTTCATAAAATATTGCCCATTTGGCTTCTACTTTTGTTTATGAATAGTTGAATAGTCAATGATGAGACATGTGCTATTGGAAAATGCATTGAAGATTTCACATGTGTTGAAAGAAACATTCCATTTCAAATAAGAACCAAATCCAAAAAATAAACTTTCCGCCAAACATAAAGAGGATATTTTTTTTAAATCTTGTTTCACGATTAACATAAAACATAGTTGAATACAATGTTCACATTATTCCGAAATAACATAACTTGAATTTTTTCAAAAGATTTATTGTAAAAAAAATACCAATTTGTTGACAGTGTCAAAGCTTACCAACTAAAAATGGTCATACGGTAAAAGTAAGACAAGGCACTTTTGTACCATAATTTTTTTGTTTTAGTTTTGTAAATGCTTTTATCAAATCTTAACATCAACCAAAATAACATTTAATTTCTTGATGATAATATTACTGTGTTGATTTCTTTCACAGATATGAATTTTACAATTAAATTCTGATTACCCTGATAAAAGGGACGCCTCTGTTAAAATACATTACAAAAACATTCATTTTCATTTTATGTCTAAAAAAATTCTCCCTCGCTAGAATTTAACTTTCAAATATTTTGTTAGGATAATTGTGTGCAGTAAATATTATTCCAAAAAATCAACAATGTGTAAATTCTACTAATTTTGATGAAAATATACATATATAATGATAATAGGGACCTCCTTCATACTTTTTGGTTTACAAGATTTTAATATCGATGTGGAAAACATATAATTACAAAATTTTAATAAAGATATCAGGCTTTCATAGTAACTTGTTACATTTATTCAAAGTCAAGTCATGGGGTATTTTCTTCATGTTTTCGTACTCGTAAAATTATAGCTAAGATACATAGCCCCGACAGCAGTGGGGCTATCTGATGTAGTGGAAACGACAAGAGAGAACGTACCGGTAATCAAGCTAAGTATACTCAGCTAGTAAAATTAATGATTCGCTCGGGGACGAATCCGTTTTGTGTACGAAAAGAATGTAGAACCGATCGATTGAAGGGAAGTAACTCTTTACAAAAGGAGGTAAACACGCAATCACGGAAACCTATTTTGACAAGTTTGGCTTCACTCAAGTGACAACTGTTGTCAAAACACCGGTTATGATCTAAGTTATCAAAATGGGATGAGATGTTATGACTATTGTACTGTAATCGTAAGTATAACGGCTAATGTTTAATAAGTTTTACGTCAGTTTGCTGAAATGGATTCAACTCTAGCCTAGGCTATCTAGTTTTTTTGCCCATAGCCATACTATTTGAAGTTCAAACTCATTGATATAGATTTCAGACTCGGATGTATAGCTAATCCTGAAATGACCAATTGGCGCATATATGGCATAGCGTCTTCCCATCTTTCTACTGTACAATTAGTCCATCTAATTGTAAACTTTTGATTTTCTACTTTTCTAGAACAACAGACCACAGAAATCTATAGAATCTTGTGTAAACCTAAAATCTCATTTACTAAAATCCCTAGCGGTTAGAACAATAAATAAGTATAAAAAACCTTCGATCTCGGTTGTATCGATCAACATGGCGTATATCGCTATCAAAATGGCGATTGACGTTAATGTTTCTTTTAACGGAGAGTTGTTTCAAATCATCAACAAATTCTTGTTAATCACTGTTGAGTGACTGCGTTGTTTCACTTCTTAAGTCGGAGCCCAGTTGCACTGTGACGTTGGCTCCCGTCACCCGTCTCTACCAGATTCAGTATAATACAGTTCAACCTATGTAGTAAGTAATTTATGGTGTACAGCCTCTACAGTCTGCTAAGAATTAAACAGTCAACTTTATTAGAGTGAACTTTATTTCTTAAACAGATTTCGTGACCCTGAGGATCAGTCCTTACAAGGTCCATAATAGCACTTCCCTAAACCTATTTTCATCTTGTTCTCCCAAAGTAAGAAGCCAAGAAATCTAAAACCTTGTGTACTTAATCAGTGCTTGAGTGAAAAGCCTTGTTAGGGCTTTTATATATATTGTTGATAAATCTTATATTAAATCATTTGTAAATTAGTTGATATTCTATCATTCCATATAACTTTTTTTATATCCTCTACATCAACAAAGTTGCGAGGGGTAGTTATAATGGGCCCCATCCGTCCATTATACATCGTGTCCGACTTGAAATTTGTAACTCATCAACTATTTCAATGAAAATTTGTCATGGAAATTCAGATATGTGTAATGATGTGTCATTATTAACTATTTTGAAAACATCTTAAAAGAATTTTGGATTTGGGGGAAAAGTAATGAATTGGTAAAAAAAAAACTGTTAACAAGTCCTTTTGGTTGTTTGAGTGGCATTCTAGAAGTTGTGGGTATAAGGACAACAAGGAATTTTATGGATAATCAACTTCTTTATTGTACTGGTAGCGACGTTTCGGTATAGATTCTTATACCGTTTTCAAGCAATTGGTGATATGGTAAGATACATCATTTTTATACACAAGTTACATATGGATGGAATAACAAGGTAACAATGATAACAGAAAGGATACAGGTAGGAAAACATGATAAGATGTGTGAGATTACCTATTAATCTGAGCGGAGTTAATTAGGCTGAGGCGGATTAGGGAACACTCATCACCCCTCCCACTTTGTTCCCTAATCATCATCCTGTTATCATTGTTACCTTGTTATTCCATCCATATGTAACTTGTGTATAAAAATGATGTATCTTACCATATCACCAATTGCTTGAAAACGGTATAAGAATCTATACCGAAACGTCGCTACCAGTACAATAAAGAAGTTGATTATCTATAAAATTCCTTGTTGTCCTTAAGTCCTTTTGGGCCAATAACTTCTAAACTTCTAATCTATGCAACAATTTTCAGAACTCTGCAGGCATTCTAGCCCTCAATAATGAAGTTCAAACTACCCTACCCTACCCGAATATTATGTTTTTGCGAGCGTTAGTCCTTACCACGTCATTTCCCTAAGGCCATGACGAAGAACACATAAAATTTCCCAGCTGAATATCTAATGAAAATAGCTAATAGCTGACGCTTTTTCAAATACAGAAATAACAAAAAGGTGGTAAACTCAGTGAAAAATGCGTCTGTCATAAGTATCGGCGCTGCGATGACTAGATATCCGGTGTTTCGTACTCGCGATGGGATTGCACTTGATTCGGTACCTCATCGGTCTGAAACGGCATATATGCCAATAAGCTGCTTCATCCAAAATTGTAAAACGGGCATAAAAATGAAAATCTTTGCAAATGCGACAGGAAATATTTGTGTTAGTGATCAGATTTTGTTCGTGACGAATAATTAGTTCAGTTTAGCTGCCTTACAAAAATGAGACTATGACTTTAAGTCCTATCCAGCTCACAACCAATCGTCTAATTTTGATCGGTAGTGAGATACCGGTACATGATTACATGAAAGTCTGTTGTGATATATTGTTTTTTTACTTTTTTGTGTTGATTTTGCATTTTTTGGTAAGAAAAACTGTCTCGCCCATAAGTAATTATCTTATTTTAATCAAATATTGGATTAAGATTCATACACAGATGAAGCTAAGTCATGAGTTACAATTTTTACAATATTATATTTCTTTAAAAAAATAACGGAGCCAAGGCCATTGCCCACTATATTTAAGGAATGGAGAGTTACGAGGATATTAACCTTCTTCCTTGCCATGATTATTTATGGCAACCTATGAACCACTATGAACTCATGAAGCAAGCACTCTAGGAAGTTGAAATCTTGTGTGTAGATACCTAGACAATGGGGATTATAAAATATAGATAAAAGGGGCATAGCCCTTAAAGGAATGAAAAGGGGTAGAAAGCTGAAAAATTGCGTGTAGACTTTTCGAATGATAACTTTTGAAACAGCATCATTGATTGCATAACTAACTCTGATTGCATTCAGGCTTTTACATTTTATAGACTGAGGAATGCATGCTTTAGGACCAAGATTAGTATTGGAATTTATGATGAAGCTATCTCTTTGGGGAAAGAATGAGAAAAGAGATAACATGTATACAACTACACGACCCTAGAGCATAATGGGGTAGTCATTGTCATGCTAACCTCTCACATCAATCTAAATAATGTACATTGTACCGCCAGTGAGCATTGTTATGATCTTTATTATGAATTCTAGCATTGTTGCGGTAAAGATCAAAGGCGCCGCCTATCCTTTATTCCGCGATAAAGTATAGTTTTTGAATGACGTCACGAAACAATGACCCATGACGTCAACAACAATAACGTTATGACGTCACTGGTTATGGCCCTGGTCGAGCATTTTCAATTCACTGCCAAATTCGATTAATTTCATTTAAGTTGTTTTTGGCTGAAATATGATTTACACGAGTTAAAATCGACATGCTAGAAAAGAAATAGAGTAGCCTCAACCATCATGTGTTTTGCAATAAAGTATAGTTTTGCCCTGAACTATTATTAACGTCAAACAACTCGGCCTTCGGCCTCGTGCTTTAACTATAATAGTTCAGGGCAAAACTATACTTTATTGCAAAACACATGATGGTTGAGGCTACTCTATTTCTTAAATAACACTGCATTGAAAACAGTATGAAAGAAGTTTTATCTCTTCAAAAGATATAGTAGGATTTGTTCAGTGAAGCACAAATATTTGATTGGCTTACTTTCAGCTGTTCAGACCTTTATGCTTGAATTGTCTCATACAATCTTTCATAAACTTCTATTGTGTGGAAATTGACACAAAATAGTTCGACATTAAAGGAGCTTGTTCCAATTACCTGTCCTTTTTTGTAATTTATTTCAGAATAATTGCTTTTCTACACTTGACAGGCATAAATTTTGTATTATAAATTGTAAATATGTCATAAAATATCAACTGAATGTCAATTTAGTATATGTTTGTCTGCAAGCAGCTGACATTTACAAGATAATTGTGATTCAGACATGTTTGCTGTATGTGTTAGTGTTTTGAAAACAGTTGTATTGCAAAGTTGAAAGGATATTTTGTCTGTTGAGGTCCAATTTAAGGTAAATGACAACATGAAAGTTTTTAACATAAATGATGAAAACTTCTTGTATCTTTAGAGAGATTAATGCATATTTTATTATTACATATTATAGGCTATAAAAATGAATATTGAGATTTCATGAGGGAGAGCAAGGTATTACACTGATATTCAGGAGTAGTGTTGTAAACCTTAAGTAACATGTACAATCATTGTAATGTTTTATTATTACCTACGTAATGATTTGAGAAGACAAAATCAGTAACATTCTGAGGTATGATCTTTGAGGGGCATATTAACTGAAAATATAAACTGATGTTTTATGAGAGATTTGATGCCAGTTTTGAGTGTAGTATGTCTGGTGCCTTATGACGGAACCTCTGTTTCAGTAGTCAGGTTGGTGTGGTGACCCAAGATGGCGTGCACAATGTTCAAGTCTATCATCCCCTACACCAGCGTGTACTTGGGTAAGTTATTGATTGCAATAGTTAGGTTTTATTAATGCTATATGATCAAGCATTGTTTCCATTAAAGGTGTCAACAATATATCTTTTTGGCAATCAGCAATGGCCTTATTTGATTATGTTTTAAAGATTTGACTGTTTGGTTCCAGACTGTAATTATGGGGATCTTTTGTCTGCTGCATACAAATGTCTGTCCTTTCACGGTGACCGCAGCAGTCTGATATCGGAGCTCCAGAATCTGTGGACCTCACACTCAAACCCAAACCCTGTCCTGCCTTGTCTGTCAGTCAGAAGTGGCCTTGACCTCTATCTCAAGGTCATGAACTTTCCACCAGGTTCAGAGATCATTATGTCAGCAATCAACATTCCATCCATGGTTCATATTTTGAAAGAACACAATCTCCATGTTGTTCCTCTTGATGTAAATATTGACAGTGTTGCTCCCAAATTTGAGAAACTGGCAGAATTGAAGACTGACAGGACCGTAGCCATCCTTGTTGCTCATTTGTATGGCAAAATGTTTGATATGGAACCATTTGTGAACTTTGCTTCTCAGCACAATCTTGCTGTGATAGAGGACTCTGCAGAAGCATTTTGTGGTTTTTCTCAAATTGGCAATCCAAGGAGTGACTTAATACTCTTCAGTTTTGGGGTCATAAAATACTATACATCATTCGGTGGGGCAATTGCAAAAGTTAGAGATCGAAATGTCTATGATAAAATGTCTGCTCTGCATAATTCGTACCCAATACAAAGCAACAGTGAATATCTGAAGAAGGTCCTGAAATACTCCCTGATCTGGTTGGTCCTTGACTCTCCTGTTGTTAACAAGACCGGGGTGTTTCTGACCAGGTTGCTAGGCATTGATCACAAAGGAATTGCTGTCAAGTTGTTACGAGGATTCCCTGAGAACATGATGGTGAAGATTCGAGAACAGCCGTCAACTCCGCTGCTTCAGATGATGGTGGAACGTCAGACCAACTTCAACATGGCAGAATTTTGTAATCGAAGGGTTAAAGGTCAATATGTTCAACATCGACTCCCAGATGACATAGAGGTGATCGGAGCAAATGTAGAACATAATAACTACTGGCTTTTTCCTGTTCTTGTGGTATGTATTGGTCCTTTGTTGTTAAAATTATGTTTTTTAGCTGAATTTCAAATTATGCATTGTCCAAGCTTTTTACATTTTATGCCTGCAGAACAAAGAGCATAAAGCAAAGATTAAGATTGTTAGACGAGAGCAGAATGTAAATGTGATGAAGTGACACAAATCCGGGCTTTTTGCTAAATACTCCATTTGTTGGTGACAGATTTATCCTCTCGTAAGGACAACTTTATGAAATACGCTTGAAAATTAACTGGCTGAAATCCTTGACCTATACCAACTAAGTAACTTTAAACATAATGTGAAATGAAATGTCAAGTTATTTGTTCCTATTGCAGGAGAACCCAGATCACTTTGTGGAAACACTTAATGCAATGGGTGTGGATGCATACCGTGGAGCAACTCAGCTAAACATTGTTGAACCTGAGAATGGGAACTCGATCCTTCACCCTGCTGTCTCACTTAACCAACACTACCCTCACGAGGCTAAGTTCCTCATCGATCACGTCGTGTACCTCCCCATCAACAAGAACGTGCCTTTCCACGTCCTTGACAGACTCATAAAGGTCATCAAGATGGCTGTTAGCTCAAGCAAGGACAGGGCAGAATCTCACCGCGTCAAGCTCATGTCCAAGTTGTGAGCTTTGTTGTTTTATTAACAAGGACTTGGTTGTCTGAACCTCTTAGCCCTAAGGGAGTTATAAGTTATGTCCACATTTGCGCTGTGATATTAAGAAACTACGCATGAGAAACCCATTCTTGACGCCATGAGATAAAATGATATAAGAAAAGATTCATAATAGCTTAGATAATCTACTGTACTTCTATTTTACAGAGCTTAATAGTTGCCAAGATGTAGAGACTCTGAAAGCATTATAACCTAACACTGGCAATGTGTCTTAGAAGAAAAAGAAAGCGAAACTGAGCAATACGGTTTTTCTTGTGATATCTCGAGCCTAAAATCTTTCTATTAAACAGAGTTATTTTGTGATTGTTGTACAAAATCTGATTTAGATAACATCTGGAAAGTTTACTTAAATATGGTTTCTCTTTGAAAATATTAAAATCAAGTTTGCTGACATGTACAAGGAGAAAATGAATTTAATCATAAAATATCAGCATCAGAACCTATCCAAATACCTTTCTAAATGAATACAGTTTATTATTTAACAGTAACATGTAATGTTGAAATTTTAATTTACGATATGTTGATTTAATGTCTAATTCCTTGTGTTTAGTTGGGGAAGATAAAAACTACTTGATTCTACTTGTAAATTTTCCTTTGGGTCAAGAAAGGACTCGAGAACTCAAGGGAACAGACTCAACTAAGACCAGAGTAGCAGATATTCTTATCTTTACGCAAAAGATGATGTAATTGTTGTTCAGCCCAGATATATATATGTCAACTTAAATATGGTCATGTTTGGTATATTTTGGCATCGATGTCTTAACATGATCAGGGTGATCATCTTACTTCACACATCATAGACAAACAGTTAAAAATTAGACAAGTAACAGTGCTCTCCTCTTTTTGAGTCTTCGGGTCCGAAATATGGACATGAGTCACCTGGACCCAACTTTGGCTCGGATACTCCAGTAGCTGTAGAAGCCCTATAAGGGAACATTACTAAAGTTATTTGCAAGGATAATAAGAGGTGAAAAGCATATATTTTCAAAAGATGTGTGACTTAATTGATTTTTAACTTCTCGGAAATGTAAAGAGTACCACAAAAAATTGATATGCCAGTAGTTTTGATATCTTGATTCAGTGCCTTGTTTGATCTCTTGTCCGTTAAGATTGATGGTTGCAATATCTATATGCAGAAGTGTTTTTTAACTTTTATGTATGGCAATTTTATTTGCTTTTTCAGTGGTCATATTTTACTTATTTCACCCATCAGTTTAGGAGACAGTTTTGTTTTTACCTGTTCAAAGTAAACTTATGGAAAGAATAAATGACTTTATAAATAAATAATGTCTTTTCAACATTAATTTGATCTCAAACGTTCAGTTTCTTTTTGAATTTTTAAGATAGTAGTTTATTTGTTTTTTAAGCAATATGTTAGCGCTTTGAATACAGACAGTAAATCAAATGATCATATTCTCTGAGAGTGTATCAATTTTTATTATGCTATGGTCACAAAAGATTTTTGCTTCAATTTTTCAATTATTTTGACTTTTATATTGCCCTATAAATAATTTCTGCTTATAGTGCTTAAAATCAAAAGTAGGACTATTTTACCTGATTAATAGACTAGTGATTGCCAGTAAAATCAAAATAACTCAAGCAATATGATTGCTCTTAAGCGCTTTAATCTTAGTTAACTTGAAAAAGTTTGAATTTTTAGTTCTTCAAGGCCAGCTGGGCTTATTTGTCATTGTATGTTCCATATATGTCCCACTGTTTAGGCGTTCACATTATTCCGTTCTTAACTGGTGCCATATGATACTACAAATTCAGTGATTTTGGTCTCTTTAAGTTAGTTATTTTCAAGTTCATTGCAAGAGTTTGTGCAATATCTGGAGAAATAAGAGCCTTGACAATACAGATTTCATGATATAATATGTATCATTATATCTTATTACGATAGGATTCAATACGATTCAGTCATGATTAACTTTTTACAGGGAATTTTTACAAAAGAAAGATTAACATTTCTTACCCACCTTGACTTTTTGGCAATAAATAATAATTTTAAGTCAAAATTACGTATTTTGATTCAGAGACCATATCATGATACATATATTGTCAAATTAAGTATCCCAATTGTCAATGCTACAATATATCGTCACAGCTCGAGGATAAATATTGATTTATGTCTTCTAATTCAAACCTTACAAAGCCTGATAAGCCCCAAAGCCTATATTTTTTTTCCAAATTATTTTTGTTTTACTTTTGTTGTTGTACTTAAGATTTGTAAGTATTCATTTTTGCTTTTAATTGCATCAATTATAGACTAGTTTCATTTTAGTATTTATTAAGAGCTGTTTTTTGTTTTTATGTTTGTGAGTTTTACTTTTATTACAAACATTGTCATTAAAATGCGTCAAAACAGCTGTGTAAAAAGATTTTTTTTATCAATGTACATGATTTAAAGAAATGGTAACAAATATAGTCTTTAGAAATCAAGGTGAGTTAGTCACCAAATGATTATCAACCCTTTCTTTTCAACAAGATTAGGTCTGAATGCTTCTCAAACTTGCTTGCTTCAAACATGAACATATTTATACAAAGTTGTTTGAAGGTTTACTTTGTTGTGGCAAATACTTAAAAGTTTTATGCATGTTAATAAGAAATATTCTTGTAATCATAACCAATTGTTATTCATCAATTGAGATCTGAACTTTTGTTGTTTCTTGAGACATGGCATTTGTATTATGCCCAGAAAAATGTGTAATATATCTTGACGAGTTGTTTCAATGTTGCTATTAATGATGTTTGATGCTGTGGAAATAACTTATTTTTATACAGATTTTATATAATGCTCTACGCAAGCAAACCTTTATTTCAGGTTATGAACCATACTTTCTTGAAAATAAAATAATCTTCTATACTCTGTTTTATTTTCAACTATCTGTTTAAAAAGTAGCAAATTCCAAAGATTTTCATCGGCATCAGTGCATGGAATGCATTTTTACCTAGACTATGCAAAGGAGTTTACATCCATTCACTACAGTTTGCAAGATATAAACTAATTAAAAAATTCTCTTTTCATTTAAGTAACTTATAACACACCTCTCATAGAAGTTTTGATTTTTTGACTATAAGAAATAAAGTATCTAGTTGCTAGTTGTGTTCATCATTTTTCAGAAAACATGAAATTAAATAGCATGTTGTGAATAGCGTAGTTACTGCTTTGCTAATTATGTGTATGTCACCCACTTCACAGTTAAAACCAACTTGCGCACATCAAATTTCACCATCTCAATGAAAGTTTTAAAATCTACAGGTCATTTCCAACCGAGCAAAGCACTGTATGAAGAAACAGGTTAAAGAGCTCTTGAAAGAAAGTATACTTAAGTGTTGAGAGTAAATATACTGAACAAAATATGACATATTGAAAATTTAATGATTTGTATTTCATCAATTATCAATTTTGTCTATTTGGCAATAATAAGCTATAGACAAGTGCAGTCTGATTAAAATTGACCGTGTTCCGAGGAATAAAAGTTTTTAAATATTGCTTCTAACTTGCAGGCATGAGAATTTCACGGATTTCCGGGGTTTGGGGATGAAATTTGGTCATTTTTGAGATCGATACAAATCATGGACATTCATACTTGTTCCTTGAAAAACAATGTAGACTTAAAAAAATTACAAGTTTATGCCATGGAATTCAGGCTGATGCAATTGTGTTGGATTCCAATGTACCATGGATTTAAAAAAAACTCTTTAGAGTGACTCTTCTATTTACTGTGAAATCCACAATTAAGGATGGTGAGTACTTAACTTTATATAAAATTGATCAGGTTGACTATTTTCATTTGCATGTGAAAATATGAAGATTGATTTCTGAGGCTTTAACATATAAAAGCAAATTTGTTATGAAAAAAATGGTCATTTTTCAAGGAATTTTGAAGTGTTATTTTGATGCCAGATTGCAGAAAAATGTACTAAATACAGTGTCATATTATAAAAAATTCTTGGGGGGCATGCCCCCAAACACCCCTAGCAGAGCGATGTGCTGTGCACATCGCATTGGGTGCCGTTGGCACTCTTCTATAATTTCCTCCAAAACTATAATTTGCTGTTCTCATGCCTGTAACTTGTTTTGAATTTGCTCTATCATGGGCTATCCACTCCACAACGGTCTGAAAGCACCCTCCTTGCTCGCATGTTCTGACGCAATCTTGCCGCTATCCTTATTTTAAGCGCAATGATGTGATTGGTCCGCTAATGACTAGGTTTTGTCTGTGCTAAACTATTGTCAGAACATGCAGGCAATAAGGGTGCTTTCAGACCATTGTAGAGAGATAGAGTACATCGATCCCCGCTTAAGTCAAAATTTGATTATTTCATTCCTCTGAACACGGTCGATTCTAATCAGACTGCAGACAAGTGTTGTTGCTGTCTATAATTATAAATTTACTAACACTCTCATTCCATGACTCTAGTTTCAATAAAATCCTTGTGAAATCAAGTAACAAAAAAAATACTGATTAGACGATAAATATAATTTATTATACATACATGCATTTATACAAAATGGATAGCATAATGTGTTAAGTGACAGTGACAAGACTTTCAGGGGAGGTTGTTGACTCCATTCATGGAGCATCCTAGTTAAACTGCTGGAGTGCAGTCTTCACTCTGAAACAGAAAACAAGAAGCATGAAGCAATGAAAATAATCAAAGTGACTCTAGGAATCTATGCTTATTAAGCTGATAAATAATAATTAACAAGCATTTTTCTTGCATTATTCATTCATAATTACTTAGAAAATAGTATTCTACTGATTTCATAAATTAAGTCCCTGAAAATTTGAGCTCTCTTTGCCCGTTGATTGCATAAAATGTACAATATTAACACTGGCTTAGGAGGGAAACCAAGTTTATGGATAGTCAACTTATTTGCAATATAAATTTCGATGTAAATACAAAAAATGGTTCTCAAGCAAGTGATATTGTTCTACAAATCTGAAATTCCTCTTAAAGAAATTACTGGTTTATGACTATTATTTTGTATATTTCTCTCACTTTTCAAACAAAGTTGCATCTTGTGTACTCAAGAGTTGCTGGAGAAGCTTCTGAACTCCCAAGTCTCTTAAACGAGCTTGTCGGTTAAACGCCCCTGAAAATGATTAATATAATTCTTTTATGAAATAGCTTGGTTAGCTGTGGAATGTAAATCTAGTGATAGGACAGAAATATTTTTAATTAATAGCAAAACATGGAATCTAGATATAAAGATAAAATTTATGATAAAGATTATCTTGCTACGGTGGCATATTAGGGCCATCTGTTTTTTGTATTTCACAGAGCTGAGAATGAAAAGGAATAATGTTGGACTTTACACGAGGGTAATAATACGTGTAGCAGTTTGAGCATATCCCATTGTGAGTTAATCACAACTCGTGAACCCAATTATCAAAATGATTGGCTTAAAAAGAAATTTCTTACCTTCTTCATCGCTACAAACAAGATTTGAGATGCAGAATGTTGCAGCTATCTGTAACTTCACATTACTGTGAGCCTGTAAACAAGAAAAAAGGAATTAAATACTTTATTTAAAATCATTATCTTACGACAATGAAATAATCACAACTCACAAATTATCCTTGCTCTTAAGTTATTTTCTGTTGTTAAATGGATTTTTAATATGGGTTTACAACATGCAGGGAAAGGTATCACTTCTGAAGACAATTTTAAGTTTAGCTAACAGATTCTTCTTGATTATCAAATCCATAAAAATTCAACAGAACATTGAATGAAAATTGTATTTATAATTTAAAAGTTTTCAAAATACTTGTTTTTTACTCTTAGTACAAATATCATTAATATGACTCATGATGCTTTCAAGTACAGATGAATATAACTTCATAGCAATCACATCCATGCACCTTCATCCTTACATGGCATGACACACATATTTATACAGTTTAAAGGTATAGACATCTCATTAAAATTACAGTAAGACATTATTTTATCTAAAACTGTACAACCATGTATGACATGAGTTTCTTCAGAACATCTTCATTTGCCATGATAACATCCTTTGCTCTGTCACCATCCGCGATGTTAGCCAAGATGCACAACGTCTGAAAAATATTCAATGTGTCAAATGTTAGATATTCCTAAATAGCACATTTTAAGTAAACCTCATATTGAAGCAGTCATGAAAAAGATTCCTTCTGCCAGCCAAACACCTTTTTAGGTTACTTTGTGAGGTTTTTCTTTAATTTTGGACCTTGATTGACAAAATGATGATTTTGGACTCATAGATGTTCAAGCTTGTCACCTTCTTCAGTATTTCTGCAGTATGATAATGACTGATTCTCATTGATAAATTAAATCTACTACTATCTCTAAGGTGGTTAAGAAACACTTCTATTGTTTAATCAAACTAGTTTGACTATCTGTTTTAATCTCTTATAGGCATGTACACAAATTTACACTTAACTCCACAAGTTGCTAAAAGTTAACTGTGTAATGACTAATTGACAAACAAAAATGGTTTAAGTGGGTAAATTACCCAATCACTCAAGATGGAAGCACCACTGGTCTCACCTGTTCCTTGACCTCGATAGAGTGATCTCCCTCTAGGATAAACACAACGGCCTGCATGACCTGGTTCCCGTACACGTTCATGATGTTGTCGATGTGCTGCAACAGTCAGTACAACTCTCAATCTTGATACTGGAGTGAATCACGCTCAACATGCTGTACAGAACATCTATGTAAACTGTTATCTGGTTTAAGTTTTGCGAAAGGCGCCTTATAGCCCTGAGATGAATTTTTTAAAACTCTTTTGGTCAGAAACAATACAAAAGTATCGCATGAAAACTAAACCTAACAATGCCTTCATTCTTCAACTCAACAGCCCAGTACATTCTTCAATCCGAAATGTTATTCAACAGTCCTGTACATTTTCAAATGACTTCTAATTTCATGAATGTTCGTCCAAATACTTTTCCATGTACATTCTACTTTTATGTTGTAACTATATCCACATTTACAAAGAACTTAATCACTGTATCATATTTTTCTATTTTCTATTTACAAACACATCTACACATCTGCATCCGCCTGATGTAATTCTCTAGAAATGTCATGAATGAACATAGAACAATGACCCATTATGCCATCAAAAACCTCAGAGAAAAATTATGATAAACAGAAAGTGCTATCTCGCATCTTCGCTGTCAGCATGCAAATTTTGCAACAAAGAAAAATTTATCAAAAAGATGACTGTCACCATAGCAACCAGCGTCACCATAGCAACAGGAACAGCAGCGGAGATGACAAGGCATGCGATGAAGAGGTGGATGCATGTATTATAGGGTTCCAGAGCCCGACAACGTCACAGAAGAGGAGGAACATCACAAGAAACTTTAACCTACTTGGCATGTCTGAAATTTCAAACCTACAGGTTTGTTAGACAGAAGATTCCTGAGCAGACCAAGAGTCTTCATTAAGATGTTTGGATCCGAATCAGAGAGCAGGCAGAAGAGTTGGTCCGAGCCCAGGGTCTCCACGATCTGGGTCTTCACTTTCTGGTCTGCTTGGAACGCCATGTTCTGCAAATCAGAAATTTCCCATAACTTGTGTCAGTTTCAATCATCCGCTAATGCTGTGCCAACTCTTCAGAATACTGCAACTAATCTTGAAAGAATTCACCAGGTTGCCACTCATCGTAATAAGGGCGCTGCACAATGAAATTTGGCAAATTGCTAAAATGGCTAGCCGTAGGAACTGGCTCAAGTTATGCCTTGTGGATATCCTACTTCTGGTCCCTCTTACCATTTAAAAAGTTTAAGTAATCTGGTATCTCATACATTCTACAAACAAATCATTTACAGGAATTTACTTCAAATTGTACAACATTAGGGTTAAAGTTCAATGCGCAGCACATATTTACCATCAAACCCCACACCCCGTTGAGCCGTAAAGAAGATTCGCTCCTTGTAGCGAGAGAAGCCAGGATATTGATAGCTCCACAGTCCAGGATGTGCTGCAAATAGAGAATTAAACATCTCAAACTGAAATATACTTGAAACACTCTTATTTTTAAAATCCTACTTTGTTCACAATAATAAATTTCACATGCAGAAAGTGTAAAATTTAGGATAAAGTTTAATTAAAACCATGAAATCAATAAGAAACATAAAATCGATAACTGATTTGGTATTTTATTTGGTTTATGAAAACTGAATTCACAAGTTTTATCTAAAGACATATTGCCATAACAAAAACATTATATAAAACACAATGGACCAAAACATTATCTCCTATTTAATTCTTAAAAGACAAACATGACAATACATTCAGGACTTACCTCCTTGCTGGGTGAGAACTCTAGCAGTAAGTTACACAGAGTGGATGATGCGATGGCAATAGCCTCATCATTACTGCTCTGCATCATCTGTAATCATGGCAATGAGACTATTTTTCTTCCACACATTTGATTTGCACAAGTACATCAACATTAGATTACTTGCAATAGCAACAAAATATTCAAGATGACCATAATCTAAAGGAATCTTAAAGAATGTTTTACAAAATCAAACAGGCAAATAGCTCTTGTTAAAATCATGACATTACCTGTAACCATGGCAATGAGAACTAGTTTATCAGAGACATTGATTTGTTAAAGAAGTTTGTCAATATCATAACCCACAGACTTAAAATGCTTTCTACACCTTTTCCATAATTATTCTTATGTACAATTGAACTTATCTTTAAAAAACGGAATGCTTTAAATTGTAATGTGTATTTATAAGACATTTTCATCTACTTCTGCACTAAATTACAAAAAAGCCTAAAAACTTAGCCTTGATGCAGCAGATTAATACACTAAGCTCCCCATACTATCTACAGATTTATGATTGTGATCCTACCTTCAGAAGTGGCTTCCACACAGAGTGGTCTTGAAAAGTTGTACGTAGTTGTTGAACAGATCTAGAGAGACTGTGGAGACACCTGGTGGCTGCAATTTGAACCTTCATGTTGGAGCTGTTGATTGCCAACAGAATATGATCCATCAGATTCTCTGTTGAGATCACCTGGAGAACAAGAAAATGGGTTTATTTTCTATTTATCATTCAATAAGACTATTCTGTGCTATAGATAGAAGAACAATGAACCAAATCCTCACAAGGTATAACTCTTGCCAATCTACATCAACAGCTGATTGAGCCTTGCTGCATTGCATAAACAAATTGAGGTTTGAGTGTTTTGCCCTTACTGGTGAATAGTAATAACCTTCGGGAGATATCTGACTATTAAGTTGCAGTAGGCTAAAGAGCCGTCACAGAAAGTTGAGGAAATGCAGGAAGGCGTACAGAGGAAAAGATTGAGACTGGTGCAAGTTGTGCCATGCAAGGGAAGTTGTCAACAAATTAGGTCAAATACATTTGTGGTATTAAAGTTCACCTTTTTGCGAATGTCTTCATCATTGGCACCAAGGGATGCAAAAGCCTTAAATGCTGCCTGTCTCATTTCATTGCCCCAATCAATGTCCTGAAAATAAGTAAACAGATTAGTTTATGGTTACCATTACAATTCTTCCCAATGAAAATCAAATCATAACACTAAGCTATGAATATTAGAGGCACACAAGAAAAGGTAAAAAGTTTAGTTACATATGAGACATTAAGTCATTAATCTTTATGCTTTTGCCTAGTGTATTAATGGACAATATTCATTAAACCATCAGTTATTATGTAAATTTCTTGTTCATGTTCTATACATAGAAAAACTGGGAAAAAACAAGAAAGATGACAATAACAAAATATAGGCAACATTGAACCAACCTTCCTCTGAGTGCGGTTGCCGATCTGCTGAATATCCCCGTATTTGAGATAGTCGGCGAGGGTTTTGATAACGTGATCTGAGATGGATGCAAGCCGCTGAAGCTCTGGGTCAATCTCAATCAGGTATGCTAGATTCTCTGCACCCTCCACATTCTCCTCCAGGGTACGGTCCTTCTTACACATACGAACTAGGGTCGGCAGCGTCTGGCATACAGACAAGGGCAATTAACTTTCATGCTATAGACTAAACATACTTTCCTTCCACATTTTGCTCAAGGGTACAGTCTTTCTTACACATTCTTCCAAGAGTCTCACCAGCTTCTGGGACTTTTTAGTGAATTCAAATCTCATACGAAAGACTTAACTTTTTTTGAGGACTGGACACAAAACAAGCTGATTACTTTATACCCCCACTACTTCTTCGCTCAATATACCCAACTACAGTGGAAACTGCCCAAGTAGAGACCCCTTTATTTTAAAAAACTGGATATGTCGACACTTTTCTTTGAGTCCCCTGAGATTTTACTTATCAAGTTTCCACTGTAGTTGGTTATTGATTGAGAAGTGTATACAGGCTTGTCAAGCCAATGTTTTGCCTTTAGAATGATGTTTAGTGGACGTTTACTGCTAAAACTTTCTTTTGAACATGTAAATAGTCATGACACTAACCTTCAGTGATATGATCGGATCACTGGCTTCAATAGCACCCCCTCTGTACAGATAGGTCATACACTTAGCGGTAGCCATCTGCATCTCGGATGTTTTGTCTCGAGCAAGGAGCCGCACCAACAACTTTGTGATCGGTTCACCATTGTATGTAGCTGTAGTACACACACAAGAGACATTGATCATTAAAAAAATATCTTTTGATGCACATTTTTTTTTGGCTTTGAACAATAAAGACTCACGGATCAAAGAAACTAGCTTTATCCTTGATACATTGCACAAACAAAGACAAGATATTTGTGAGCCTACAATGGCGTAAAGGGTTATCATATATCATACAAAATGTAAACTACAAAGCCAAGATTACAACGTGTTATTGAATGAATATAAACCTAGTCACTACACTAGATAACAAGTTTGTGCTGGAAGAATCAGAAGCCCAGTTGTTTTTTAGAAATATGGAAATTCACAAATAGTTCTGATGAAGGCATTCTCCAAGAAAAACTTTGGGACTTGTTTTGAAACTACAGATCATATTCAGAAAATACACTGAAAATACACTTACGTTAAAATCTTTTTCGTAGTTTTTGGATATTTAAACAGCCATTTACAAAAAGGAATTTTTACAATTCTCAATTAAAATTCTTACAAAATTATCGTCAAGAAGAATGATATGTTGTCCAAAATTTTTTACTTTTCAGCTACTCCTACTCCAAAAAGGTATTTTTATCCTCTAGCCCTATAATCTCCAGATTGCTTTCAATGGATTCCCTGGTATTGCTACTAACTGGTAACTTATAGTAATTTAAAAGATGTTAATAAGCACTCTCTTCCTGATTCTGCCAATATTGCTTGACTGTGGGTCACTTGATTTGCTGGTAATTCATTGGCCACAACTGTGATCTCTTGTGATGACAATCAGGGGTATTGTAGAAGCCTAAATGATTGATAAATCCTGAAAGAGCAGGATTCTCAACAAAAAAGGTTAAAATCCTAGTTCCTAATAGATAGTGAGACTTCCGACATCTTCCTACCTGATGTAACTGTGTGTGAGACCTGTTCATTCTGGTGACAGAGGACCGCGATGCATTTCAGTGTCGGCATCTGCACCTGAAGACAAATTAGAAATAATATCAATACTATGAATCAATTCAATGTTCTCACTTCTCTTCATAGATAAGCAGATATATGACCTCTAAAAATTGTTACTATTATAACTGTTTTGAAAGATCATATTTCTGTTCTTTTTCTACCTTGCTATCACAATATTAGGAAATGTCTACTTGATGAAGTATGAGACTTATGATTATTCATTTAATTGAAATTGTTTTATTTTTGATTAAATAGATGATTTGTTTTATTCCAATTACAATTAATTAAATCCTCCTGTCCCTAATTTTGCTTTTATTTGTATATAAATAAATAGCAATTGCTTTGCGTCAATCTAATTCGCTGAACATGGTAATAGAAGTTCAGTTCATACCTCCATAAACTTAATTTCGTGATGTCACATCATTTTAAGCCACGCCCATTGACGGAACTAATTGTAAACAAGTTACGTTTTTCTAAAAATAGCAACACTTTGTGCAATGCCACTTCTTGAAAGTAGGTAAATAAAAAATTAACATAATTCAGTATGAAATAATTATTGTTGTCAAAGGTTCTAAAGGTAGTCCTTTTCATAATAAACAAGAGAGCTCTATCAGAAATTACAACTGATTGTGTTCCACCCCATAGAAGGCAAATGTCACTGTTCAATGCTCTCGCGGCCGTTGCAGGGAGGTTGGCAAGTAATGTCGTTAAGTTCATGAACAGAGTTAAGCTTGGCTCCTCAACAAGTTTAAGAACTGTGTGCTGTTTAATCAGATTCTGTTAGATCGAGATCATAACACCACCAGTATATGGCATCTACGAGGGTAAATTCGGCTGGTTTCCTCTTTGAGTTCTACGTTCGCGATTTGTGTTTACAACTGTGAGAACTAGCAATGTCAAGGCCACGTGACGGACATCTGATAAGTTCATGACCACGTGCGTTGTAGATTTTCATTGGTTGATGAACGTTTTGTAGGCGGGGCTAGGGATCCGATGACGTTTTGATTGACATTTTATCTCTTTCATGCTGTTGAGCGTTGAATTCATTCGCGTATATAGTCAGCTCTAATTGGTGCAAATATGTATATTTAGAGCAATAAAATGTTTAAAAACAACTAGTATGTATAAATTTATTTATAACAATTGACTTCAACATTTATTAAGTTCATGGAGGTATAAACTTAAAAACCGATGTGCAAACTCGGCGTTAATCCGCGTATCACACAGTTTGCACATCGGTTTTTAAGTTTATACCTCCATGAACTTAATAAATGTTGAAGTCAATTCTAAATTGATGATGTTTTGGATGCTTCATTTACAGGAAATAAGAGGACACAATCACATATCTTTCATTTGAGTGATATGATAAAGGTGATATTTTCACAAGTGAAAAATTTATCATATGTAACAGTTTTGGAAAATAGAGCAATTGAAAAAATAATCATTCTTTAATTCTGAAGTGACTTTTGGTGATGTAATTGAACTGGTCCACTGTCAACTGACAAAGACAAATCACATTTTATTGGCCTTAGAGTGATATTTCTTGAAGGAGCGTCTGAACATTTTCTGTGAGAGCCATTTACCTTGTATATGTCTGAGCAAAGAAGAGGAGCCATAGCTGCAACAGCGCCATTCCTACACAACGTATCTTGGTGTTCAACAGTCTGCAAATTTAAAAAAACACATGTGCGATCATTTATTTTAAATTGATAAACTACCAATGACATCTAAAAGACAAAGTATTTTCACGTAGTTATGATTTATACTCATTCATCCTGAATATTTATTAACGTTACAACTGGTAATAATCAAGGTATTAATCAATTCATTGCCCAATCAAATTTTCTTATGTCATTTGATGTTAACAACTTTTATCAAACTAAGTAAGTGAATTTGGACTGCAGTTTTCCAGATTCATAAACAATAGTCAGATAATGATCGAATTCTATCTACTTCCTGGTTTAAATAGTTATAAAAGGCAGGTAAATTGAGACCATGATCTTAGAATCCTGTATTTGAATGATAACAGTGCTAACAATCATTAAGATAGCAAAGCTGGTTAACTTGATAATATCTAGGTCACAATTGAGAGGTCCTCCCTACCTTGCAACAATGGGCAAAGATTGTAGTGATGCACTCCTGGGTACACACGGACTTGGACAGAATGTTGATCAGGTGAGGGATGATAGTTGCATCCTTTTGAGAAATGAAATAATTTTTAATCTCAAATCACATTTACTGCTATCAGTGCCGCATCTACAAATTCAAGCTTGTAGACGATAACCCCCTCTCTCAAACACAACAATTACAGTAAATTGTAAATAACAAAAACACTCACTAAGATGGTGAAATCTGGTCTTTGACATTTAAACCAGTACTAAAATGAATGAAGGCAGACAAACATGCCTCCAAGTGGTCTCACATTATGGAAGAAAAAATACATAACATCAGTCTTAGTAAATTACCCCTTTAGCAAGGTACAAAAAATAGCACAATATTGAAATATTTTTCCTCCCCTCAACCACAGTGATTATTTGGTCAATTATGATAGTTACTAAAGAATATAATATAGAGGATGATATTTTGGAATCTCTGCATAATATTTTAACATAAATTTTACAAATGTTGGGAACTTTGTTATCAATGCAATAACTGTCATATCTAATTTCAATAATGACATCAATTTAAGAATTATGAAATTGGATAAAGTGGAGTTTGATATTCTTACCTGGTAAACGAGATCTATTGCTGTTGTATTGCACAGGAATATTGTTCGGAGGCAGCGCAAACATGCTTCGACATATTTCAGATTTTGGTTAGAAAGGCCTGAAATACATGTTTACCAGTAATTGTAATTCACACTAATACATAATAATGCAACATCTTAAACTTAACTAATGCTTGTAGAGTAAGATATACACTTCTATAAAACATGACCATTGATTGCAAAACAGTAACAAATAAATAGACAATCAATTATAGCCTATGAAGAATGAGCTATGAATAATCCCAACTCAAAAGAAAAAGGTACTTATGAACATTTAAAAGTGCAATTGACTAAGGCATTACTGGGCATTCAGATATAATATGTTGATTGTTGAAGATGTGACCAGTACCCTTCAGCAGAACAGAGACACAGCCTGCATCAACCAGTGCCTGGATGTTGGAATCAGTTCCCTTGGCTAGACTGCCTAGCACTACAGCACACTCTGTCCGCAGTTCTATAGGAGACGCCTCATCGATCATCCACTGAAGCAATCTGGAGCAAAGCACTTGTGATAAGATAAGCTTTCTCTAGTCATGGGTAATCAAGCATATCACAAAATAAGTCTTGAGGGTTGCATTGGTGTTTGAATGTTTAAGAAGGTGAAAGTCTATGGACATTGCCGGGGAACAACAGATGGAAGCCAGGAAATGCTAATGCCATAAGCCCATCTATACTTATCTAAAAGTATAGAATTGGAGCTGTTGACTTAAAATATACAGTGAATATATTCAAAAGACTATACGGATGTGTTTCATATTCAGAATTTCTCACCTTGGTATCACTCCATTATTAATCAAGTTTGTCTTCTGTTTGTTGTTTCCAATGACAAGGTTTTTCATACTGCTGAAAACATCAATGGTGCATACATATATAATCACTGCAATCATTATGAGTTACCAAAACAGACAGAAAAGCGAGAATTAAAAGAAAAGAATTAGAAATACTAATTTTTATTGAAATACATTTATTTTGCAGTGCAGAAAATGGAAATATTCTTTCTATGTTAAAATCAATGTCTCTTATAATAAAACGAGACTGTTTCCATAATAGAAATGAGACTCATTCTTACTGACCTAAGCTAATTAGTTGCTGGGCAAGAGTACTTGTCTGCAAATGTCAGGTTAAATAACCCCCGTTGATAAAGCTGAGCCTCATTTCTATTGTGGATGCAGTCTTGCTTTAAAATTGACACAACAGAGTCTGCTGAATGAACTTCAGCAGTTTATTCCTAGCTGAATTCCAACTATTAACCCAGGGTCTGGACACTATGGGCTCTTCAATTTCAAAAATATTTCAAGAGCAGCAGGTAAAAGATCAAGAAGTTTCATACTTGACAGCTTCAATCCATTTGTCAGACTCCTCTGAGAAGATAATTTCCAAGGCACCTCTGCTGCCGTCAACCTCCTGGAGTGACAACAACATATGAACAGTGACAGAAATATTCCTCAGCCCGACCTCATCACATTATAGTGGGCCTCAAATCTTGGAAGGAGGGTCCATGAGCCCCGCCAGGTATATTTTAGGTGAGCATATTCAGATTTGCGTTCATTAAATTTTCAGCAGAATGTTTTCCATTGAATTTTTGTTGATAAATTGTTTGAGATAAAAAAAAAATATGTTTTAAAAGATATGCACTTTCATAAGTACAAACAGACTCAAATATTAACAGTAGTACTATATTGACATTTCCTTTCATAAGATGATATGCACTTAAAAATGTGTTTGAAGTTTCTGTACCCACAAACTACAGTAGACAATATTGGTCGTTATAAAAAAATAAATCAATGAAGAAAGATAATTTCAAATGTACTAATATATCATAATCCACTCATCATGTTTCAATTGATATATAGCAGGAGTGCATATTTTTTACCCTCTACACATCTGTATGGCCAGTGACCCTATTATCGAGGTAACCCTTTTATCGAGGCAAAATTATTTCAGTCTCCAATGCTCACAAAGAATATTTTCTATTTGTAAAGGCAACGGAAATAAACAAACCAAATGTAGAGGATTCTTAAAGTTTCATTTTGGAATTATCACTTCTGTGTCTAATTTTAAAAATCATTCTCTACTCTTAAAACATTGTCCATTTGGTTTGTATTTTTGTTTGTCAACAGCTGAATAGTCAATGATGATGATGTGTAAATGGAAAATGCTTGAAGGTTTAACATGTGTTGAATCTAACATTCCATTTACCAGGGATCGAATTCTGGGTTTTTTCCAGGACCTGCACCAAGTGCAATTGATTGTTCTTACCAGACTGCACCTGATAAAATCCAGCAGCACATGATTATTTTCATTTGTTCCATTTAATAAGTTTTATCATAGACTTTAAACTATAACTTCTATTTTGTTTTCACTAAGTTGTGATAGATAAACTGAGTGAGCAATAAAAAAAAAAAATATTGGTTTTAGAACACACGCATACATGAAAATGAGAGCTGGGTGCCCTCTTGAAGTTATGATCAATATTAACGATGAAATAATTTGCTATTTATTAGCATCGTTCAAATGTAATCAATCTCATCCCATTTTCCAATTGTTGCAAAAAGAATACGTTTTTAGTTTTGGTTTTGGTCTCAAGTTTTTCTGAACAACTGCTTTTTCCTGAGGTTCTCTTGCTACTTGTACTAGGGCTTATGATATTTTATGTCAGTGAAACATGTGTTGTGCTTACAATACCCTTCGTACTACTATCACTCAATTTATCAAGTTTATGTTCTTTTTGTTTTGCTAAAGAACTTAAAAGATTTTTGCTTGCCCTGGTCCCGTCTTTTTATCTGACATAAGGCCGGAAGACTCAGTTACATTCCAAACCATACTTTAGCGAACAGTTTGATCTTATTTTTATTGAAAAACATGAACTTCCTATCAAAAATACATAACTGGCATCATGTGACATCTTATTTTAAACTCGCCGAGCGATCGACAGTTGGGGTCGTCTCATAAGCGATCGGTCCATTTCTACCCGGTTGGCAGGTCGCCAAAGAACGTCGAGTCGTTGATCAATGCATATGCTGCCGCAATTGCAAGTCAAAAAGCTCCTGAAAAGTCATCACTTATTTAAATCAAAATACCTTTGTTTACATCAAAATGAAAAAATGAAGAATTATCTGAACTACAAGATTTCATTTTCATACGTATACGTAAGGGTCTACAACTCAGACCTCTTGCATCACAGACATCAAGACAAGGGCACAGCAACAGAGAGAGGACTATTGAATAGTTAATGGTATCCAATTATCAACGATTGACGTTGTGTATACGTTGAATTTTATCAAAAGGTTTGTCTGATTACAAATTTTATCAACTTTGTTCATCAATTGTAACGAGTGAATTGCACAACTGAAAGGATTTTTACGCAGGTGCGCGTTGATATGAAATTATGAACATAAGAATTTTTTTTGGAATCAAACTACACATCATTTAAGTAAATGCAAATAATTATTCTTTAGTTAAAAATCAATAATTTGATGATCTCATAAAAGAATAATTATCTAAAATTAATTGCCAAGAGAACAAATAATCATGATGCTGAGGGGTGTCTTCGGAGTAATCATGCTTAAATAAATGCATCGGAAGAGTTCATATACTGTTGTCATATCATAACTTAACAAGTGCTTTGTACAAAGGTTATTTTTTCTGTTTTTGGAATTGTTTTATGCTTTCAAAACTGATAAAGTATTTTGAACTTTTGAAATAGGCCCCTGAAAACCTAAGATCCGTTGACTACGTCACAAAATCTGAGGGGCTCGAAAAGAGGTGACATCACAAAACTCACGATCAAATTGACCTCTTCAAAGTTCGGAGATTTTCTTGCAATATAAACAAGGGTCAATTATATCGATTTACGTATTCAATAAGAAAAAACAAATGTTGATAATGCTTAGATAAGAATTAACTGTAAAAGATATTTATTTTATAACAATTGTCGCTGTTTGTCCTAGGGGCGCGAGGTTATAAGTATAATAACATCAATAATCAATGATAAAATTAATATAATGATATAATTCGAATTTTATAATGTGTCTTAAGAACCCACCGTTTAATCTGTCTATGGACCCACAGTGTCACCCCGTCTACGAACAGGTTTTGTCTACGAAAACACTGGTTACCACCTCCATAATAGGGTCACTGACCATAAAGTATAGATTTTGTAGAATAGATCTTACACTTTGTTAATCTAAAGATGTACAAAACATAACAATATCTTCAAAAACCATCTGAGGCAAATATCAAACTGACACAGATTGTAAAGAATATCCTTACATGACGTTTGTCAAATCATTATAATTTATATCCTATCACTCTGCCGTCATCGGGGCATCTGTTTGACCCAGACGAAAATACTAACACGATATTCATTTTACCCATATTTATATTTCATTTCCACCAATACAATCTAACACGATATCATTTCTTTCGGCACAAAATTATCAGCATTACCATGTCTGAAGGGATCATTTTCAAGGATTTTGACTGTATTGGTCTCCAAAATGGATCAGACGGAACAGGTGCTTGTTTCTGGTTGTCGTAAACCAAAATAAATATTTTGGTTATGTATTTATCTTCATTTATATTTATAGTTCGATATAAAAAAGTAATGAGCGTTCCTTTTTATGGACAATACTGCACACGTTAACAAAACTTGGGATTACAAGCTGCACTATTTGTCGTAAAACTTGAGTAAAAAGTGTCGAAAACTGGTTAGTTTCCTGCACCTCCATTCAAAATGTGGTTGTGGACGTAAGGGCTTAAATTTAGCTGTTAAAGACTAAGATATGAATATCTAAGTGAGTTTTTTTTCTTATGTGTTAGTTTTTAATTATATTCAATAACTTAAACAACTATTTAGAGCCCTCTCAGGTTTTTTTCCTCACCATTTACGTACTATTATAGTATTATTCATGGAACACTGCATAACTTCAAAACTTATTGCCTACATCAGTTATCGTAATCTGCGTCATATAGGTATAATTTCAAGTAAAAGGGTGGTAAAACAAAAGTTTTGAAAGAATCTCATACACAAAAGGTTCTTATTAAATCATCATTTTGGAGGTTATTAGAGAGCATCTATAATGTTTAAGGTCGCGGATACAGAAAATATTTCCCTGAAGGTCTTTATAATGCATTGCATATTAATTAAATATACTAACCAAGCGGCACATGCTTTGTCACACATGCAAATCCGCGACCTCAAACATTAAATACTCTCTAATAACCTCCAAAATGATGTTTTCAAAGTAGAAAAATCCATAATTAAGAAGTAACTGATTTCCGAGAGTGTGTGCAAGAAATTATCTTGATATTTTCTACGATTTAATCCCATAAGCCGTTATTTTGGACTTGACAGGCGTGCAATATTTTTCACTTCGCCGTCCGAGGGGGAGTTGTGATCACGTGACTTTTATTAATAGATTGACCATCGGAAGCAGACTGCCGATATCATAGATTTTTCCCTACTTATTTATAAAAAATGGGATTTTGATATTGTAAGTGAAAGGTGCTAGAGACCACAAGCTAAATGAATATTAACATTTGTTCCCGTTTTATATAATTTGATTTACACATCTAAAATGAAGTTTACATTTAACACAACACCTCATGAGCATCTGCTTGTTAATCATGAGCTGTACACAATGTGTAATGGGCGCACAGACCCCATTTTAAATCCACAACAATACACATTACGCAATTTATGAAATCCAGTAACAATCCCCTCCCGAATACATTTTACACACAGTCTCTGTTTATGAAATGGGCTCTGTCCGTCTGTCAATCTGTTACTAATTATGTCTGGCTCATTACTTTTTCTGTAATGACTGCACGCCCGAAGTTTTGAGACCAAAATTAATATTACCTAACGCAGTTTCACGACAATTTTGCCGTTGAAGTTAATTAAACAAAATGTCAATTTTCAGTCGACACATGAATGGAAAGATAAAGCCTTTGGTTACTACATCCTACTGCTGTCTCACCTTACAAATTTTTCTTTGATGTTCACCAACATTAAACATATACTCATATCATTGACAATTCATGTTCTTTATTCTAGGGTTACTCAATTGATATCTACTCTGAAGCTGTGATTAAGATAGGATGAAGATTGCCGTTGAAGGATGTTGCCATGGAGAACTGGACAAGATTTACGAGACTGTCCAGCACCTGGAAAAGAAAAACAACATCAGTGTTGATCTGCTTCTCATCTGTGGAGACTTCCAGTCGGTTAGAAACAAGGCTGATCTCCAATCGATGGCCGTTCCACCTAAGTATCAGAGGCTCAACACTTTCTATAAGTAGGTTCTCCGATGTCGTGCCGATTGAATTTTTTAAGATTTCAGAGCATATGTTAATGTTGTTTTCATTGGTCTTAATTCTCCCTAAAGGTCACATTTTAGGAAATTTCAAATTATCATTCTATTATATTATGTAATATTGCCATAGATTTGGATCAATGCTTATTGATGTAAATCTGCATAAGTATTCAAGCCATTAAATGATCATATTGCCTTACAGATACTACTCAGGTGAGAAAGTGGCTCCTGTTCTGACAATATTCATTGGAGGTAACCATGAAGCTTCCAACTATCTGCAAGAACTGCCATATGGGGGTTGGGTGGCTCCAAACATTTACTATATGGGTAAGTGACTACTCAACTAAGTAAGAATAATATGTTCATGGTTTGAGGTTATCATCAACACTGATAAGCCTGTGTAGAGTGGAAGGGAGAAAATTGTCTCTTTACTTTCCTCAGTGGATTAATTCAACATATTTCTGATATTTGTACATAGTTAGACAATGGTTTTCGTTATGGCAGTATTTTCAATGGAATATTCAATATTTTAATGGATGAATATCCCCAAATCTTGATCTCTTCAGCAAATGGTGCTTGATTTGATAGACATACTCAAAACAGACACTTGTATTAAAAATCTATAAATGACAATTCTACCATTACTTCGGAATACTATATTCTGATTGGCTGCTGTGAAAAATCAGGGGGTGTATTACTCATGTATTTCTATTAATGTACAAGAATCAAAGATAGTTGTCAAAAATATTTGAATGCCAGACAATTAAATGTTTTATCCTTTCTGATGTACAGCATTTACTATTTATGTGAAAGGGCTCAAACCTTATTAATTTTCTGTAATTGCCACTTTGATGAGTGGAAGGGCGCTCAATGTGTTTGCATTTGCAACAGTGGCAATTATCAATTTGATAATGGATATTATAATTGATGCTATGCAGGTTATGCTGGTGTCGTGCAGGTTGGAGGAGTCAGGATAGCAGGTCTCTCCGGGATATTCAAGGGCAAAGATTTCCAAAGAGGTAGTGCCTTTTTATGATAATAATGGTAATAATGTGTGTAATAATATGGCGCCTTTTCCACATTCTAATACATGCTACAATGAGGGAAATGTACTTTCAAAGCTGCTACTTAGTGCTAATTGCGACCTTGTAGGTCCATACATCCCTATTTTCAGTAGCCAGGGTTGACTGAGTGCAATGGGGGTGAAGGACGCGACACTATTTAGGACCCAATTCAATTCATGTTAAGCAAGTTTATTCCTGACTAGAAGATCTCTTTTCCAATTACCTTCAAATTAAAAAAGAATTGAAACACATCCAAAGACAAATGCTTATTTAATATAAAACTTATATATATGAGTTATCAATTGTTGCATGTTATATAAATAAGCTTATACCACAAAACAATAACATTTCAGGTCACTTTGAGAGGCCTCCATACAATGACTCAACAAAGAGATCTGTGTACCATGTGAGAAATCTCGAAGTCTTCAGGCTCAAGCAGGTGAGCTTATTGGCAACATTTAAACTACTTAACAAAATTTAGCTAGTTGTCCCCCGCCGCAAAGCGGAATGGGGGACTATGGGGGACTATGAATTCAGCTGCATCTGTCCGTACGTCTGTACGTCTCTATGTACGTACGTACGTCCGGATTCTTGTTAACGCGATAACTCGTGTAGCTTAGCACCTAGAGTGTTCATGTTTGGTGACAGCTTTCAATGGAGGAAGACTCAGACGCCAGTCGACTTTGGTGACCTTGACCTAATTTTCAAGGCCACCACTACAAACTCGTGAGGCTTAGCACCTAGAGTGTTCATATTTGGTGACAGCTTTCAATGAAGGAAGACTCAGAAGCCAGTCGACATTGGTGACCATGACGTCATTTTCAAGGTCACTACGACACTTTGACCAATTTCTAATACATTGTTAACGTGCACCTAGTGTTCATATTTGTTGACAGCCTTCAATGGCGGAAGACTCAGATGCCAGTCGACTTTGATGACCTTGACCTCATTTTCAAGGTCACCACAACACTTTGACCACTGTGTATGTTCTGTTTGCATCTTGTTTCACACAAAAAATCTTCTTAAGATTAAAACAAAGGTGAAGTTCATTCAAAATGTAGTCAGAGGCCATTTGATACCAGCAAACCAAATAAATGTCTATGTGTAGGTTTATTTTTCAAAAGATAAACTTTTTTCTGCATCCCTAAAATGGTAGGAAAAATGCATGGTTAAATTGGTTTTAGGAGTTGGTTACTTGTATTTTGATTTGTCAAAATAACCTGAAAAGTTTGTTCTTTAATCAAGGATTTGATAAAACTAGAATAGCTTCAGATTTTGTATGCTCACTGTGTCATGTACATTAGAGTCTTAAATTCTACATTACAGCTCTCCCGACCTATTGATATTGTTCTGTCCCATGACTGGCCGCGAGGAGTGTATCACTATGGTGACGTGGATGAACTGGTTCGCAAAAAGAGCTTCTTCAAGGAGGAGATAGAGAACAACTCCCTGGGAAGTCCTGCCGCAGAAGAGCTACTCCATGTCCTCAAACCCAATTATTGGTTCTCCGCTCACCTGCACGTTAAATTCGCAGCTCTTGTACAACATCAGGTCAGTTTATTGATTACTGATAAACTTTGTAACATTCCCAGTCAAACCGGTGCTGAAAGTTCCCATACTCTACACTTAATCATTTTTCAGACAGACAATTTTAAACTGAAATTAACTTCTATTTATTTAAGCTTTTTTGTTGGCTTTTTGTTTCATAGCAAAGTTCAAGAAAAGTATACTCTAGTATAGTATTTTCCTGATGATTTCCCAGTGGTGATATGTGAACAGTATTAGAACATGGATAGATGGACCTAGGATACCTTTATAAATGCTGTGGCAAAATTTTCAAACTGAGATGACACTCTTTGATGAATTATTTAACATTAATCTGAAAAGCATTGAAACTTTTGAACATAATGATGAAACCAGTTTTGATAGACCAATTAACAGGAGTCTCATTGAATAGCAATTATTAAAGATTGGCTACTGGAAGATAAGACTGCATTATTAGGTGAATCGTAGGAGCGATGACTTTTTGAGGTTAAAATTAATAATTCCCAATCTGATTAAAATCAAATCATTAATTCGGTTCCTATTCTTTTATTGGGATGTCGCTAGTCACCTATCTATGATCTGACGGAATCCCATAGAGATCCATGTCCACAGTAGGTTATATTATTACCTATCACTATCATGCTTTCAAATTTCTGAAAATGACTTTAAAGTTCAAACATTGCTTCTCTGACTAACGCTGTGAAGAGTTTAATCTGATGGAAATTGGCAAAGTTTTTCGAATGTTTGTAATAATGCGCCAGCCTGGCATCCCTCGATAACCTAAAGTAACAGTGGTATTCAATGGCTAATATGGCACACCAAAATGTATTTACTGTTGCACAAATATAGGTATTTTGCTGATATGTACTAATAAATTAGTAATCTAATTTGGGAGGTAGCCAACTTTATTGATAAGCTGAAGTGCTTTGAAAGCTGGAATTTGATTGGTCGGCTAATGGTCAACCCTACAAAGTGATTGACTGTCAATTTAGGGTCATTTCCTGTTCAAAGTTCATGTGGACATGGATCTCTACGGGAGTCTGTCAGATCATAATGAGTGACAATGAACAACCTATTATAAGACTAGGGAGCAAATCAATAATTTTATTTTAATTAGATTGGAAGAATTGCAGGAACCCATTCATTAATGATTTGATTGAAAAAAGGTAATCAACAAACGTCATAGGCAGTGCTTTTCTGAGTTGCTCAGATGAGTAAATGACTTTGATCTTAAAATTGTTTTGAACTCAAAAACACATGACTCATATTATCATTTTAAAATTTGTTAAAACTTTATTTCTTTTAAGATGTATAAACTTTTTGAAATTTTGGTGGTTGTTGTAATTGTAGGTTTTAACTATCAAAGATTCACTATTAATTGAAATATTGAAATTTTAGATAATTTCCAATTATATACTTCCAAAAACATGTTGGTCAACTCAGAACTTTGATATACAGTCTGTTTCCTTATACTGTCTCTTTCAGCCTGTACAAGGTGAGGAGAAGTTGACGAAGTTTCTATCCCTTGACAAGTGTCTTCCAAAGAGAAGGTTCCTCCAGATCATCGATGTCGCTCACGACACATCTCAGCCAATGAAAATTCAGCTGGATCCTGAATGGCTTGTTATTTTGAAATCAACCAATCATCTTCTCCACCTGGGCCCATCTGTTCAATACATGCCTGGGCCAGGCAGCAATGACAGGTCAAGACTTTAAACGTTGCTCATAATTTAAAAAAAGGAAAAATTGCCCTTTAAAATTGTTACAACCACTCCAATTGAGTGTTAAAGCTACAATATAACACCTGCCGGTTAAATTTACTAGAAAATGCATGCAATACTGTCTTTATGATGACCATCAAATGGCTTTTTGGCAGGCAACTTTTCAGGATAATGCTTGCAAGTTGTCTAAGAATATTTTATTCCAACTAGAATAGTGAAAAAGGATGATTATATGATCACATGTTAGAGGAAAAACTCCAAAGTTCACTGATACTGATACTGATCTCCAAGAATAGTAATCAGATTGGACCATTTTCATTTTCATTTTAAAAGGATCTTATGATGTTGATTGATTGATTGAATTACCGTGATTTTTATTTTTAATATTCTTATTGCATTATATTTTGTTTTTCTTTACAGATGGGATTTTAAGGTAACTGATGAAGAAATAAATTGTGTAAAAGAAGATTTTGGTGGAGAATTGACATTGCCAGAGAATTTTGAGAAGACTGCGCCGCAGCTGGAGAGCAGTGTGAGTTCACCTCTGAAACCTAGACACATTCTGACGAACCCACAAACAACATTACTGTGCACCATGCTGGAGCTTAAAGACCCTAATGCTGTGTTCTTGGGAAAAGATTCCCGCTTGAAAGATGATGACATTCCTGTGTCCATTGATCCTGCTGATCTGGATGATGATGTTGATGATGACGAAGACGATGATGTCTGCAGTGACGTTAATAGCAGTGTAGATACCTCCTACAGTGACTCTTTCTCCCTCAGTACAACAGATTTGTCTTTCAACGACACTGTGGAGCTTGCTTCAGGGAATCTGTCCATCTTGTCCAACAGCACGGACATGTCTGTGGAAGATGAAGACGAACTTGGAGCCATATTGGCTGCACAGAAAAAGGTGCAGGGAACTGAAATCAATGGACACAAGACAAGTACAGAAACAAGCTCCGCCGAAGGAGAGGATGATGAACTCGAAGCTATTTTAGCAGCTCAAAAGTCTCACAAATTGGAAGCACCAAAATCTGAACCGTTTGAAGTGTCTGGTGTGTTTGAGATTGATGCAGATTCTCAGTCCCAGAGTTCCGTCAGCTCTTCTACGGAGGATGAGCCAGTCGCAGAGTTGCCTGTTATTGAGTCTGACACTAAGCCTGCGGTAACCACTAAACGCTCAGATGTTGTGTCGGACATTGAAATAAGTCCTCAGAGTAAGAAACTGAAGCGAAGGAACAGGAATATGTACTCGTCCACGGAAGACGAGGGCGAGAATTAAAGATTAGAAAGTCATTTGAAAGATGAATTCAGATGTAAACACTCCTGCTGTCAGGGATATATTTTGGGAGTTGATGATTGCTTTAGTTATGTTTTCAAAAGTAATCAAAATATTCAGAGGAATCAAGTCATGTCTCTAAATGCAGGATTGTTTTACTTTGAAAGTTACTTTCATGTGCATTTTGAAAACCAAATTGATTTTAGAAGTAATTACACATATTCAATTTAAATTAAAAGGTATTATGACAAGTACTGTTTACTGTTGCAAGACAGATTAACAACAACGTCAATATTTGTTTCTATTCAAATTTGGTGACGAGATGACTTCCAGGTAAATGACTAAACAAGAAGTATCTGCTGAGTGATTTTTGTATGATTCGGAAACCAAACGCTCTTTCAGTTCGCAAAGGAATAGTAAATAGTAAGATAGATGTAGATTAAATTAATGAATGTATATGATATGGACTGTAAATTATGTTAAAATGTTTTGACTTGATTTCAACTATTGAATTCATCATGAAATGAATTTTTTGAAAACTTAAGTCCCTTTTATGTCTTAAGTCCATTGACAATTTTACAATCTAATTATATTATATCCCTGAGACTATCCAAGACAAAAATGATCCCAATATATATTGAAAATGTGTATTCTTTATTAACAGTTATTTGAAAGGACTACAGTTTACACTTAAAGACACCTGTTTTTGTGATATTAGGCCACTAATGGCTGAAAAATTGCCCAAGCTATGCTTAACAATAAATCACTCACAGATATTCCCTGGATCCAAATATGAATAAATCAGTATTGAAAACTTGGTGGTCCTAAATTTGAAAGTAGGTGACTATGTGAAAAATAACAAATTGAAATGTTTGAATTACAACTGGATGAATTCTACATTTTTTTAATAACCTTGTTGAAATGTACATTTTATGCAAGAACTTCACTTTGTATGTAAGATAAATGTCTTTATTTTATATTATTTTACAAAATAACTTGTTAAACACCATTAATAAAAGGAGTAAAATAAATATGATAGCACATTCATGTGTTGTTTAATTTCTTTCTTGTCTTTTCATAGCTCACAACTTTGAATTTGCTGTCCTTTGTAAGAAGCGTCAACAAATCAATTTTCCTTTCCTTCAAAATGGCAAACTGTTGAAATAATTGGCTCTGAGTAGATGAATATCTGTGATAACTATCTTGCTTTAAAGGTCATTAATTCAGGCACATTGTTATATTTGAAACTGATTTACATAATTACAGAAAATACAAAATATTTGCCAGACATGATGTTTTGAAAAGAAGATGTACCGTATTCGACTTAATAACCGCCCACTCCCCTATAAGCGCCCACCCACCACGTTTTTGACTGAACAATATGTGTCCTGATTTAGCGCCCACCTCTCCATGCTGATTCATTGAAGAAGGCTTTGTCAGTCTTTCAATAAGTCTGTTACTTCCATTATAGTAAAGAATACAGGGTATTTCAAGACCCCCAGCCAACATCAAAATGATAAAAGTTACAAAACCATATTTCAAAGACATGTGTATCGTAAGAAAACACTTTGAAGACTAAACTTTTAAGGAAATTTTTTATCGTTTTCATAAGCGCCCCCTTTTACCAATTTTTTACGTCGAATATGGTAATTGTGTAAAGCCATTGAGTGATGAGCCATTGTGATTGAGCTTTTCTAGGTTGGCATTCAGACAATTCTAAACCAGTTAAAAAAATTCTTTTGAGTTATTTCAACACAACACAATCCTATAAATGATGATTTATGTTGCCTTGAAAAAATTATGATTTAAATTGTTCAATTTGAGTAATTACCCAGTCCATGTCAAATGTCATACCTCTGTCAAGCAAAATGTGACATTATCCATTTCAACAGGCAATACACTAATGTCTTCAATGCCATGTTCTTAAACTACATTTTTAACTCATAAGGACTTTAGTATAAGGCATAACAGTGTATGGCATGTCAATTCAGCAAGGGTCCAACATATTTTTAGCAGGTAGAATTGCTTGATAGTATGAAACCATATGCAATAGTCATAAATAGATGTTTAACTGTAATTTGACTTGAACTTAAAACAACTTTTGAAATTTGTAATTACGCCTTCAAAAGTTGTCATTTTAACTTTAAAACATGATTGTACAAAATGTTTAAAAAGTTGTATTTAAATCTCTGCAAGTTGTAATTACACCTTTAAAATATGAATATACAACTTTTAAAACTTGTATTAAAATCTTTAAGAGTTGTAATTACAACTTTCAAAACTTGTAAACCTTTAAAACAACTTTATGGTGTGAATACAACTGTTTAAACTTCTAACAACAACTTTAAAGTAGTAATTACAACTTTTTAAAACAAATGTCATTGAATTTGTCCTGTGTAGGATTTCATACTGTCTTAAAGGCCGGCATCCGCCACTATACACGGTGTTGGCGTGGCCAAGTTGACCTGAAAAAACTACACCTTGAAGGGAAAAAATGAGGGTACCTATGTTCGAGGTGAGGTGAGGTGAGGTGAGTTGGTGTTTAAAGCCGCTTTCAAGATTATTTCACTTATATCGCGGCTGCTAGTATTATTGCAGGGAGAAAGCCCGCAACACCATGGTGGCTATGCATTGCGGTGAAACCTGCGAGCATCGGGTGGAACTAGCGAACCATGGGTGGTACTGCGCTGAATTTCAGTGCAGCATTGCACCCAAACCTGACTGCGTGTAGAACAGTTCTCTACTGCAGACAAAGTTGCCGAGCCCCTGGCGAGATTCGAACCACGGACCTCCTGATCCGAAGCCGAACGCGCTAACCACTGCGCTATCCCGCCCCCACCTATGTTCGAAGTGGGATAAATCAAAATCTTCTTACCGGAAAGTTTTCATATTTACACAATATATCCTTGGCACAAAGAAGTGGAATTCCTAAACATGTTTAATCAAAACTAAAAACTAAAACAGTACTTTGACTGCATTTATTTCTAAATTTGAATTAACTCTGTAAATGTCACGTGACTAGATTCTCATCATTACCATACCAAACAAGTCTGCTAGTGGAGAAAAAGATCCATTCAGAGTGTCAGATTTCACTGCCTTCCCAGCCTGACTGGGAAATCAAAACCTCCCCCATCCCATATGTCCCCCAAATATTTAGCTCTGCTTGTGGGGATAAGCTGTAGAGACTAAGGTTATAAAAAGATTATTGTGACAGTAAATGGATTAAGACAATTTTGTCAACAATAGTGACATATGTACTTCAAATACATCCAAACATTGTTAAAAGACTATGGTTGTTTTGAACGTTTTTCACAAAATTTTAACAAATACAATTATATTTAATTCTATAATTAAAGATCTCCTTTGAGTTGGTCATTTCATAAAATATATATAATTTAATATACTAAAATGATATCAGCCTATCACACAAATTTAAACTTCATGTATTATTATTATTAATGGTTTATTCCCTGATAATGATTATGCACTGAAACTCGGTAGACTACTACCAGCCACAACTTGTAGTAAAGTTTTGAGACCTTTGACCCTGTTGAGCTCTCCCAGGCACCAAAAAAACCGTTACTGTCCTGTCACTCAAACACTGATAATATCTTTGTTTATGGAATCAACCAATCAGAGTAAAGATGACAAAGATAAGAAACCCATGGGTTTTTTGGAGGTTTGGATCCCGGCCTTTAAGTTTGTCTCAAACTTTTTCAAACTAATCATTAGAGATATGATTTTTCAAAGGACCATTTCATATATTTTTTTATTAAAACCAGGTTAATTTTAATGTACACATAAAAGCATTCTCTCCCAACCGAGGTAGCTCCGTCATAATTTTCTATACAACCTCTGTCTTAATATGAAGGTTTCTCTGGCTTCCGGGAGTTTCCCCTACCGGCGCAAGATTGCAACTTAAACTACCTGGCAATACTTCAATGAAAATACCGAATGCATGAATAACATATTTGTTGTCATACAAGCCTATGCAATGATGCCGTCGCAATACGAGGCATATGTGTTCTGTAAAGAAGACTCAAAGTGCAATTTGATATTCGAATAAAGTAAGGCTTTTGGAAAGCCTAAGGAAATAACTTAGGCAATGTGAATGATAGTTTTTGTAATGGCGTCACTGATTGCACAACTGACTTTGATTACATCCAAATCAGTGTTCTACATTTCTAGATCAAGAAACCTTCGTTTTAAAAGAGAGGTTGTATAGGAATTTATGACGGAGCTACCTCTGATGGGAGAGAATGATGAAAACATGTTTGAACATGTGTGACGGACAAAGACAGTCGCTCAGTGATGTCTGAATCAGTCATGCACACCATCCAAAGCACGTGCACAAGAAAATTTCACGTAGGGGTTGTCATTGCAATCTCTACGGTTAGGCCTTTTGCCACCGAAATGGTGAACTTACGACGTCGTAGGCGACATTTGACCACTGGAAAATTTTAAGAGAAATTGGAATGGTGCAAGGAGGGGCGACAGCGTGGAGTTGTTGAAGAACTCGTGTAAGCCACAGTGTCATCAACAGAGCTTGGAATCGTTTCCAAACTTTTGTTACTGCTGACAGAGCACATGCTGGGGTCGTGAAAGATCAACAACGCCACGTGATAACCGTTTTCTTCTACTGCAAGCTCTGCGACAAAACACCAGAAATGCCACCCAGCTGAGATCTGATCTCCATACAACGTGTGGGGTCAACCTTTCTTAAACTTTTCGTAGACGACTGCATCAGAACGGTTTCCATGCAAGACAACCATGTGTTCGAACCCCCTTAACCCCTGCTCACCGTGGTGCACGTCGAGAGTGGGCTGCTGAGCATGTCGATTTGATTGTGTTGTTCACGGATGAGTGTAAATGCTGTCTCGACTTTACTGATATCTGGCAAGAGTTTGGAGATGACAGGGGCAACGTTTAGCAGATTGTTATATTGCTGAACATGACAGATATGGAAGATGTTCAGTCATTGTATGGGGTTGAATCATGGGTTGATGGGAATACTGATCTGCATGTTCTTGATAATGGCACCGTGACTGGTATCGATGAGATCTTGGATGTTTACGTCAAACCTTTTGCTATTGATAATTTCATCCTTATGGATGAAAATGCCCGTCTACATCCAGCAAGCGTGGTAGAGCAGTACCCTCTAATTGAAACAACTGAGCGAATGGAGCGGCCTGATCGTTCGTCGGATCTTAATCAAAGAGAACATGTATGGAACCTTCTCCAAAAAGCATTGCTTGACAGTGCACCAAACATGAACTCGGAAGAGCAATTTTTTGCAATTTAACCGTCTCCAACAGCAGCAGTTTTAGCGCCTCGTCGGTAGCATGAGAAGACTATTTCAAGCTGTAGTGCGTGCTAGAGGCTCAAATGCATATATTTTTGACACGTTATTGAGACGTTATCGACTCGTTATTGACTCGACACCGGCTGGAGGTAGTTTGAAATAATGACGCCAGGGGTATCTATTCGATGAAATATAATTATCAACGAGTGCATGGAAACGCAGGTTGGGTCAACTTTAAACGAAAGATTTGTTCGCCAAATGTTGTTCATGCAGTCAAAAGGCGTTTGTTCACAACCATTGTTTCAAAGATTTCCTTATATCTAAGGATACGATGTAATGGTGGAACGCCTTTTGAGATACAATCCACATCATCGTATCTGGTGTTCTTCCCTAGTTTCATAGTTTGCATCTTAATCGGATTTATTTCATTATCTCCTTAATTATTATACTACAGCTTTGACCATATGGGTTATGCTCTAAATTGGATAAACATCGATCACTCTGTTTAATGTGATTGAGTTATGAGAATATTTTTATATTGTATAATTATCTTTGACAAGAACACTCTAAATAATGATAATGTAACAACTTTATCTGTCAAATCGTTTGGATTCAATCACAAGAACATATGATGTAAATGTGTTCGGGTACCACTGAAACGCGACATGAAGAATATGTGCAAACGCATAAACATGAGATGTGAATTTGATATATAGATACACAACAAAAAAGCATGTTGAAAGTGATAATTTTTCATTTGCCAAGCGGGGAGAGGCTTAATTGTGCGTTATAATTTCTGTTTGGGTCGGACTGATATTCCTCCTTCCCTGGTAATACCATGAATGAATAACAATATGTCTTCATTGTGTGTTTACAAATCTTTGACTTATGATGTTTGAAAATCTGTTGTATTATACGTTTCTTGCTTATTTTGAATTGCTGCGCAATTCAAATGTTCAATAAACATGCATTTCTCATATAGATTTTAAATGATAAAAGAGTTTTAAGAACATGATTTTCCTTTCACATAACGAACTGATCTGGAGAGCATTTTCTGTACATGAGAGCACCATTATCAACACGCTGTCAGCTAGTTAATTTCAGTTACAGCAATTGGTCTAGATGTATTAAATACGACTCCACATGCAATTGACATCAAATTAAGTGAAAATTAAAGAAACAGCTGTGTGCCCGTTTGCCCTCAACTAACTGTACCTATCTTTTAAAGGCACTATAGCACGTCTTTTCGGTTAAGTTTTTCTATTTTAAGGCTTATGAGGGTAAATGAATTTACTTTAGCTCTCCATCGTTGCAAATAAAATACTTACCATTCTTACATTACTTGTAATCAACAGTTAAAACGTTAAAGGGAATAATATATGCTGCCTATTCTGAAGATATAAAAATGTAATTTGAAAATAATTTGACCTATAATGCAATAATGGCCAATGTCGGCTTTGGGATGGAAAGTTGAAAACGGCTAAACTAGTAATGAGGGCAGCTTTTGAGTTTACCTGGCCTCTGAACTGAGAATAAACGATTAAATATTGTTTATTTAAGCAATTGTATGCATTGTTATCATTTGAAGATAGCGGCTGCCGTTTTTCTGGCGTTAAGGAAAATTTAAATATTTCTGATAACGTAGTTCATGTTGACCTAATGCAACGGTGCCTTTAATATACTTTCGGTCTTTTAGAATCAACTTTATAATCGAATGCGTACATATTCGTTCAATAACTTACGAGGTACACTGCCTGAGTGCGGATCGTTAGTAATATCGAGAGATGTGCATTATCTGTGAAACCGTTCTATTAACGAAATATTAGTGTGCTCTAGTGCCTTTAAGATGCATGTCTGAAAGGTCAATGACCAGAATTCTAGAAGTTTGTTTCTGAGACTACTTTCCTTGATCCATTTCCTGATCACTATGACACTTAAACTTTGTCAAATTTTCAAAGTAAGGGTTTTATTGTAAGTTGTTATCAAAATTCCAACAAGTTCATTAAATATTGATGCGTTTGCATTGAGTAAGATTTTATTAGCGAAAGGTTTTCTAAAGGACCACTTCATCTGGAAAATATGAGAATGTTATACGATATCAAGGATTACTATAAAGTACATAACATGCCAGAACTTCTTATAACCTTAGTTTAAGTCAGATGGTCAATGATAAAATACGACAATATTGTCATCCTGAACATTCAAAAACATGAATTAAGAACAACAAGAAAGACTCCTGGAAATATTTTTAAATTTCAACAAAAATAACATGTCCTGAGTTTGGTTTAAATCGTCTCCCATAACTTACATAATTGTTTCTAAAATGCCAACATATAATGATATCTTCTTGATGTCAATGAAAATTGAAGTGCCTCTTCGTTATTAGTCTTTAACCGAACATGTTAATTCATTCGTTTGAAAAATGCAATTTGTAATATTTATTTTCGTTACGTGAAATTGCTCTTTGTAAACCCCCCCCCCCCCCCCCAAAAAAAAATGTGAAGCAGGCCCAGTACGATAGGTCTCGAGACGTAGGCCTATATACATACATTAGATCTATCGATAATCTTTTTGCATCTCACCTTTAGCGTAAAATAAACCAAGGATACACGACCTTGAATAAACGAACAAATCTCATATAGATTTACGATAGTGATGCTGAAATATATTTTCGTTTTAAATATTATTGCCATATCGGTCTTTTCACTAAAAAAAATAAATTATTATGTCACATGAGCTCCAGATATAATTAAGTCGTCACCACCATCAACCACTCTGAAAGGAGGTCAGAGTTGAATCATAAAGGTGAAGGACGGCACTGAAAGCAAGGAGGTGAACGCGTCAACAGCTGACACACTGACAGTGGCAAGCTCGACTGCAGATAAGAATCTGATAGACGTAGACGGACTCTACGACTAGCCTACACATCTACTGGAACTAAAGGTTAGAATGGGTACCCATTTTCAGATGTTAGGCGCAGTTGCATAGAATTATAACCTTTCAACTATTAGTTCTTTTCATATTGCACAATTGTGCACTATCATTTGCCTTATTTATTGCATCGAATGCTGGAAATGCGACTTCGATATGATTATGTTATACAAATTATTTTGACGTCAGATCTAGCTATTAAATTGTGAATGAAATAAAGATTAAATTATGATACAACTGTCTTGAATAGGTGTTCAAACAGAGAAATGAGTGGATATACATGTATGAGGTATTATTTGAAAATTATATTTTTCAGCCATCAAATCTTAAACGTTATACATTGTCATTGTTGCAAGAAATATTACCGATTGTATTTAAGTAATGATAAACAAAATGACATGTTTTCAGGTAGCATTCACTTGTTTTGTGTAGTAATAGATTTTGTTATTGTCATAATGAAACAAAGGAACCCTTTTGCTTTGTTGTTGAATAAGGGTTAAATCCAATGACTTTCAATGATAAGCAGACAAATAGAAATGGCTTACTCATATCTCCTCTACGCTGTTACAACATTACATTTTCCTTTTAAATGCAGTCAGTCTAAATCTATTGTCCATAATTTCAAAATGCATCACTTGTCGTAATAATATTGAATAATTGATATGTAAAACATGAAATATTTTGCTGATTTGCTTAAATTTTAGCCTTGCCAAAGTGAGACAACATTTTGTGAGTGCATAATAAAGGAATTTATAATGTGGCTTTAGGCAAGGATTGATGATAGCATAGTTAAATTGGAAATATGCAGAATGAAATCGGATCTGCTTGATTGCAGGTAAACTGGTAACTTTAGTTCTGGCCAGAGGTACTTTCTTTATTTCTGCCATTTGAACTCACAAAGTAACTTATTTCATACACTGTAACATCACAAACACAAACAATTGTTTAATGATGTTAAAGACAAAAGTTCGTGTATTTGCGCTAGGAGAAATAGAGGATATTTGACATTTCTCATCGAATACCATGTATATCTCATCCAGTGAAGTAGAAATTTATATTTTCACGAGTGTAAATAAAAGATTTTCTGCTGCAGCCACGCATGTAAATAAATGATTTTCTGCTTCATGAGATGAGATACACAAGGTATTCGACGAGAAATGTCAAATGTTCTATTTATTGTGTTTCCCAAAACCTCGTTAACGACCTTAATATATGATACCCATTTAGTAATAAATAACAGTAAATATAAAGAAGAATGTTAGTTTGAATGAGGTATTTTGTGTATGATCTTATGTACCATGCATTAGAATGTAGTTTTGTATATAATCTTGGTAGATTATAAACAAAGGGTAAAATTTTCTTTAGTTTTATGGTAATTGCATCAAGTGCCAGGAAAAAGCTGATATTTTCAAAAGTGGCCCAGCCTTGACTGCAAGTACAGGCTTTTCTATATAATAAGATATAAGACACGTGGTATTACAATCAAAACATTAATATATTTCATTTAGAAAATACCAACAAATAAATACAGTGTTTGAATTTACCTGATAACTAAAAAGCTGAAAAGTATTATGTTATCTCTATAGTCATTGCAAATTAAGTTAAAACCCAGAGAATGTTGTTAGGGTCAAATATATCAAACTTTATAAATGGTGTTATTTGATAGAGCAGTACCTGTTGTTTCTAAAAATCAACATCTCAGTGCTTATCAATTCAATATGGTGACAATAAACAGGTTCAAGTCAAGATTTGTGATCGAAAACAAGACAGTGACACGTGCCGATGATTCCAACGTAATTTCGGAACCTTTTTAAAGCAGACTCAAGGAAAACTATAGGTTGGTAGTGCTAAATAGGTCGTTTAACTAACATACTTATACATGTGCCGCAGAATATTGACTTCTTAACACTTATAAGGTAGTTCTTCATTCACAATTGAAAACAAGAAAAGATCATGATTTAGTCATACAAGATATACAGATGCAACTTTAGAAATTGATTTAAACTTAACACAGGTCATATGGTATTTTGGCTCTTATTTAAGCCTCATTAAAAAAATATAAAACGTACTCTGTGTCAAAGATGTTACAGCCTAGACTTGTGTGATAAAGTGTTAAGCGACTGGGGTTTCACAATCTCTATTCTCTATATATGCAAGCATGAACAGGGTCAGGCTGTGCCTGTACAGAATACAACAGAAAGGTCACTTATACGCTAACAGAATAATATTATTGTGTTACTAATTCAAGGCCAAACTCATGCTGTTTGTCCTCTGACAGTGTGAGATTAGATAAAGTAATAACCTGGATAGACACGAGAGTTTGTCCTGAAGCATATTCACAATGTTATTTTTTAAGCAGGACAAAACAGGTTTATCCTTGTCCAAGCAAGCAGCAAAACAAGCGTCATAAATTCAGTTGAATTTTTAATAGCAGTAATAAGTAGTTTTGTTTATGTGAGATGGTTCGCATCAATCCGCAGCATGTTACATGCATGCACACTCATAAATAGAGTATTATACTTCAGTTGAATAATGTGTTTATTCATCTTGAGTTACATGTCACATGTCACTATGTTGACAAAATAGACTTGTAATTTAAAGTCATTTTAATGGGGATATATCTTTCAACCACTGTTCAGGTTGTTATCCAGAACCACTGACCTAGGAAAACCGAAACTTTGTTTACAGACTCCCTGACTAATGAGGTTTTTAATTTATAGATTGGGTAACCCTATTTCCCATAATAATGGTTACTTGGACCCCTCTCTTAAATGCTATTTTCATCTTTTTCTCCAGAAACATAAGGTCTAGAGAGCAAAATCCTTGGGTACAAGCCCCTAAGCTGATGGAGATATGGAGCTATGCCTTAAAAACCTACTTTTATCTTTTTCTCCAAATGCAAAAAGCTAGAAAGCTCAACATGGTTAATTTATGATCATTCATATAATAAACTATTGATAGCCTTATGAGCTATGAAATTATTTCATTTAATAATTCTCTCTTGAAATGACCCAGAATATTAAAATTGTACTCTATATTAATTCTCAAACCTTCCTTTTCCACTAAAATATCATCATAATACAGACATAGATGGTATTCAAAATGTTGTAGGACATTAAAACAAAATATATAGGGATGTTGTTTGATTAATTTCCATATGAATATGTTCATTGTGAAAAAGGTTAGGGAAATCATGTCACATAGCAACGACCTGCACTCATTCATAGATATATATATTTTGAACATGCCTGGCTGTTGAGAAATATTATACGACTATTAGCTCCTTTGTTTGAATTGCAAGTTGTTATGGGTAGCTGATACTATCACAATATTTGAACGAGTAAGGCCGTCAGAAGCACCCGGGAGCAGTAATACTTTTTTTTAATGTTTTACATATATTCATAGTTCAAAGTTTTCTTTTTGGTATGTATTAAAGATCGGGTGAAATGCCCTATGGTCGATTTCGGAATTCGTTAAAAGGGATTACAATTTGACGTGGACTCAACTTTAAATTTCTGAAATCGGCCGCTAAACAACATAATTACGGCTTTGTAATTTAATTGCCTAATTACGACCGGCGAGCAGAACCTGAAAGGCCCTGTGGTCACTGAAGCGTGAATCTTTCGTGACGTGCTAGTTGGCATATCATCATTCGCTCGTTATGTAAAAGAACACTAGCCGATAGTAAATCTCACAGTTTAACTGTCGGTTTTACCTACTAAACGTTATCCAAACAACTCAAACCTTAAAGGAATCTATTGTTTAATTCATTGTCTGGATATTTCTATTTTTGCAAGCGCAAGACCCTGATTAAATACGATGCTGTGTGCACTTTCCTACGGAATGTTTTTCAAAGTCACGACCCTGCGCCATGTTGTCATAGTTATAAGATTGCGCTAACGCGTGAGATCCCGGAAGTATTTCTTACATGAACTATGCTCACTTATTGGACATTATATTGAGGGATGCACCGGCATCCTTATTCCCATAAAAATATAACCTTTATCAAGTATTAACGCATAATGTCCACCAGCTATTTAGAAAGCGAGATATCATTATCTATGGAATGTGTCTCATCATGTTCAGAAACGCTTATTTCAATTGACGGGGACGATACTTTTCCTTAATGACAGTTCGAGTGACCAGAAACAGAAGAGACGACAAGCAATCAAAACCGAGACAGATTGAACAACATCGACTGGTTTTAATTTCTTTTGGCATTTTCAATTTAATTTTTATGCTATTACAACAAAACTCAGAATTTACTATTAATGCTAAATTGCATTGGACTGATTATTTTAAAAAACAATTCTCCATTATATTTATATATTTTTTCAGTCAACAGAAATAATAAAAATAAAATTGAATGTATTATTGACCATGGATTATTTGAATATGATATCCATATTTTTATGTATTTTGGCGTTCACACAATTTTCTAAATGTAATGTAGGCATGTAGTGTATGGTGAGTGAGACATTATTGTTGATATCGTCGTAAGAATAGCTAAGTGGAAGTCAAATCCTATCACATTTGTAGGTCATACATCATAAATGTACATCCAAAGATAATTTCCTGGGTCCCATTGCACAAAACTCTAAGGTAGCCTTAAGTCACTAAGGTTAACCTTGAATTTAAGTTGTTCATCAATTACGACGTCTGCCAAATGTTTTCACAACAATCAAATTGGTTTAACTAGTTTGTTTGTTTTTTATGACACACAGGTGGCCGTTATGTAATCCTATCGCATTCAATTTCAATTCTTGATTTAATGGTCTCTAATTATACCTTTTGAATTTTAACGCATTGGACCCGCCAAGCGGAATATATATCCTGTCGTAATGGCGTAACTCTTGGCATTCGACTGGTACTAATTTATTGTCACGGCGTCCAGTCATTTGAACCAATGAACTTGTAGAATATATATTCAACCAATAAATTAAGAGAAGGAGATTTGGCTCATGCACCTCTAAGGATGATGACACACATTTAAAAAAGTACATCGTGAATAACGGGACCCAACATTCTTTAGGATTACATAGGATGTTTCTAACGTTTGCGTCAGGTATGTTTTCATGTCATTTATTGTTAAATTCAAAGACAGAGATATTGCAACACGGTGTGAGATGTTATACTAGATAAGAATATGATATGTGTTAGTTAATTACAAACGAATATTCCAATAAGTACTAAGTTGTCATGAAAGTGAAGTGAAACAAAATTATTTGTTCTATAGTCATTAACAAAGTTTCCACATTGTCTCCCGTTTTTTACAAGACAATTTTCGAGACAATTTATAACTTCATATCGATAAATAAATGTTGTAACACTACGTGATATCCCATTGTAATTGGATCTCTCACCGACCAAGTTCTTTACCTTTTTGATATAAACCCACCCAAGAAAACCGCGTCCAAGGATTGTCACAGTCTAATTATGATGGATTTGACGACTGAGAGGGAAAGTTGATATCATGAAGCCGTTATATATCGTATTTTGGAATTCTTTCGGTCATGCTATTGCCTCTATTTTGCTGTTGAATTAGCTTAAAAATACAGAGAAAATCAAAGGGCTGGGCTTTCAGCTGCCCACTAGCATGTCACACACTGGGCGTGGCTTCGAGTCATGCTTCGGTGATTTTGTGTAAGCGTTCGCCAGTCTCATTAGGCGGCTATCCAAAACAGGGGTATAAAAGGTCTCCTAGTAGTCGAATTAAATCGTATATTTTCCATTTTTTTGGCTCTATAGATTGATATAAGTGAAGCGAATACAGATACTAATTTGTAATTATCAAATTCATGCGTTACTTCTCCTCTTTAAGGTTAATAGATAAACAGGTGGATTTTTAGGATCACATTGAAATAGGCAATATAAACAAGTACATGAATTTAGATATTTCGTGACTTGTGATTTGCACAAAAACATGCAGATTGATTGGTAACTTGTCTCCACAATTTATGACAGGGCGTTAATTTATGTTATTTTACATATGATTGTAACATAGATTGTATTTTATTTCTCATAAATCACAGTGGTTTGTGTAAAGCAGGTTGTTAATATCATTAACATCAGATACTGGGGCAGGTGGGGGATTTAGGTGGTTTGAATCCCTCCTTTTGGAAATGTTTTTAAAAATCCATTGTTGGACCAACATATTTCTATTAGTTAACCCTACCTTTCAAAATTCCTGGATCCACTGCGGAAGACTATGCATTCTCCTTGCAATAAAACTAGAAGCCACGATAGAAGTGATATACTCTTGAAAAATTTGCTTTTTGTGTTAAGATCAATTGTAGTAAATTCTTTTAACACTGGTTACAATCAGCTTTAGCCAGATCATCAATTATTGTAAATGTTTTGTGGAACTGGACCCTTGTTGTCATTGACACATTGCATCAACAGTTTCTCTAAAACAGAGTTTAAACTCCAGACATATCAACAATTATGTTGTTCTTCTGTCTATATATAGCAAGGAGAAAATGTAGCTATCATGTAAGTATGTTTTAACATACTGAATTTGAACCACATGATTATGTAAGCTTGTATTCAAACTTCTTTTTTAAGGGGCACAGAGTAAGTTATTGGAGTCAAGTACGCAAAACTTCATTAATGGTGTTATTTCATCGACAAGTAGTGATCGTTTCTGAAAATTAAAATCTCAATGCTTATAAGTTAGCATAGTGACAATAAACAGGAAAAATGACGAGATTTATTATTGAAAACCGGACAATAGTGCATCAATGACTCAAACGTAATTTTGGAAACTTATTTGTAACAGACACAACGTGAAATAGAGGTTGGTAGTGCTTAGTAAGTCAATTAACTAATATACATTTAAATGGGACGCAGAATTTTAACTTCTTAACATTTTTATAGCCGTTTTGAATTTACAATCGAAAACAAGAAAATGTTATAATTTTCGCATCTAAGGGATAAAGAGCCAACTTTAGATAGGAATGACGAACTTAACTCAGGTCAAATGATATTTCAGCTCTATTTAAGCAACATACAAAATTCATGAAATTTACTCTGTGTCACTTTAACTAATGATCACTGTTTAAGTTGTTCTGTTCTCTTTAACCAGTAATCCTGAATTTGTTTGTGATGGCTATAATTGCAAAACAGAGAGTTTGAAAGGTAATTAATGCACAAATTTAACAATAATTTTATAACACCTTTATCAAAATAGATTTATCGATGTCAGTGAATTAAGTCACTCCTATCCATAAGCCTGAACCTGGTTATATTTTGTCAATGCTGGTTAATTTCAAGGTTTTTAATTGACTTTGTATATTTCAATGACAAAATGATACCTTTGACAGCATATATGATTAAAACCAGTTGTTCCAAATATTATTCAGTACAGATACCAGATTAAACGTATTATTTACTATTTCAAGTAGAAGCATTAACAAAAAGCATTGAAACAAGTGACCAAGGTTCATCTATGTGATGGCACATTTGTGATGATTACCAGTGTATTTCTTTAAAAATAAAACGAGCCATAAAGTGTTATATTATCATTTCAGATAAAAGTTAATCAAAATTAAGCAAAATATCTTTTAAAATTAGAAGAATGGTAACCTCTTTATAGCTGTTCCTTCACATACAACATAATACATATAATATTCATTTTCAATCATTCTATTTGCAGACGATGAGTCACTTCCGTTTTGCTCGCTCATATGTGGGTCCTGTGAAGGCATGCATCCTGGACTGGAGCGGTACAACGGCAGACAAGTACGTCATTGCACCTGCTGTTGTCTTCGTTGAGGTCTTCAAGAAGTTTAAGGTTCCCATCAGCATGAAAGAGTCAAGGGAGCCAATGGGGCTGAGGAAGGATCTACACATCAAGGCCATTGCTAAAATGCCATCTGTACGGGAGAGGTGGCGGGAAGTATATGGTCGTGATCCAACCGATAAAGACACTGATGAAATGTTTGAGTCTTTCGTACCTATGCAGTTAGATGTGCTTCGCAAATATGGAGGACTAATTCCGGGGACAAAAGAAACAATTGACTCTCTGAGGAAGGACTTTGGATGCAAGATTGGTGTCACAACTGGCTTCCTGCGACCAATGGTGGATATTCTCCTAGAGGAAGCTAAGAAACAAGGATATGTCCCCGATTCAAACGTCTCGGGAGATGAGGTTGCCAATGGTGCTCGGCCAAAACCATTCATGGTCTATCGTAACCTTGATCTTCTTGACATCCATCCTATCCAGTCGGTGGTAAAAGTTGATGACACTGTCTCTGGAATCGGAGAGGCATTGGAGGCTGGATGTTGGGGCGTCGGGGTGGCTCGGTACAGCAACTATATGGATGTTGACAGTCTGGAACAAGAAGCTACTCTGTCGGAAGCTGACATCGCCGAGAGACTTGAAAAATCAAGAGACATTCTACGTAAATCTGGTGCTCACTATGTTATTGATAGCATTGTAGATCTTCCAGAGGTGATTGAGGATATTAATTCCAGGCTTGCATGTGGAGAGTCGCCCCAGTAGGACCAAGCTTCTCTGGTGAAAGTATAAGTAAAATCAGATGATGAGATCATAGAAATGCATGTGTATACACCCTTTACAACTTACAACTCTCTGACCAATATGAATTTGTTTAAAAGTTACACAAATTTTGTTGGAGTTAAATCCTCTTTTTCTTGATGAATTAATGGATTTTTTCTCATATTGCAAAAACATGTAGCAGGAAGCAGGTTAACATCAACTTCATTAGATGCCATTGAATGAAAGGTTTTTTTAATATGAATAATCAAGTTTGGAACAAAGAGAGTCTATTACTATGTACATACTTCTCTCAGATATCACATTGTTAGTGTCAGTGCGTATTTCAATGGAACAGTATATATTTTAGTCAGGGATGTGGATTCAACATTTACTTAGCATATTTTCTCCTATATCTGGTTGTACCCTCATAATGATCACAGATGTTGTAGCCCATCTTTTACTATTCTGATTGGGCCTTCTTCTTTAGGTAAGCCTCACAACTAGTTTACTGCCTTTGTTGAAAAACTCAGATTTTTCATTACAGAATTACATATTCCATCCAAGCCTCTTGATAATGTAGCTTGTGTAGAACCTTGGAACTGTCCCATTTAAAAATGCTCAAAGTGATTACCGCTAAGGAATCCTTTATGTATCATTTTCTCAACATCAAAGGAATTGGAAGGCAAGTGCTGTTTGCAAAGCAGTGATTCATTCAAAGGAGTGATTTACTGAATTGGATTTGAATACTAAGTTCTTGGATGATGAAAGAATTTTAGTTCCATATGAATACAACAGCTGTTCAAATTTGGTTTTCAATCTTGATGATTTAGATTGAATTGAACTTCATTCTTTATGGTCGTTCAAATTATACAAATATATCTTGGTAATCCATAGAGATATTTTTTGTTCCGGGAATTTGATTTCAAAGTTGTAAGATTGGATGAAATATGTTTGTTAAAAATTTAACCGTAGATCAAAATTGCAATCTGAATATTTTGAAGTTAGTGGATATGAATAGAGTTTCATTAATTGGTAATATTTACCGTTCATATATCTTTGTTTTTAAGTTATTCTTGTTGGTTTCATTTTACTTTGCTGTTACTTTGCCTTTTTGGTCCATCTTTCAGTTGGAATTTTCTTTGAAACGAGATTAATCATTTTTGATAAATACTCATCTTGTGATTTTCCCTTTGTATAGGATAGAATTTGTTTTTTGCATGCCAACTCGATTAATTATGCTATCCAAGAAAATCTTGTCCTAGTACCATCTAGGACACCGGTGATTAGTAAAGTAGAATTGATACTCAATAAGTGGGCTTTTGTTTGGTTTTTGTGGCAATATATGTATTTGTTTTTCTCCAGTATTCTGAATTTCCATCTTTTTTTTTCAACTGCAAATGTACTTTGTTGCTGTAAATATTCATTTTTCTTCTTTACACCACTCAACTACAAAATATGGTGTTTTGACCTTTCTCATATAGAAATCCAACCACCATTTTGCTAAAGAGATTATTGAAGATTTTTAAAATATACTACTGTGAACTTGAAGATTATCATGATGTTGAGTTTATGTCAAACAAATTTGTTATATACTAAGGAGCCGGTGCAAATATTTCTATCTTCCATGAGAATTAAAACATGTTGTAAACAATTAGTTCTCTTGTTCATTCTTTTGAATTTAATTTAGAAGAAATAGCTACAGTCCGTTTGAGACAAAATCTCCCCTATGAATTATGCTCTAACTCAAAAACAGATAGTCCTACCTGACTGAATTCAACGCAAAAGTTTCTAGGATAAGCACACCTACTCTGCATATTTTTATTGTAAATTTTGGTCTCATAATAAATAAGTTGTTTAACAAACTATCATTGTTTTCATAAGACCGTTCATAACTTGTTACAAGGGTGTAGTCACACCTGAGATAAAAACCAGGTGAGCGTAAAGCATGTGCAATCGTCACGTGACTTTCCGCCCGCTTGATTGATTCATTCAGCTCTCACAATGAAATTTACTTCTGAAGTGAAAGATTTGATATATAAGGTCTATGTAGGACTATCTGTTTTTGAGTTAGAGCATAATTCATAGGGGAGATTTTGTCTCAAAAGGACTCTAGAGAATTAAAATCTTTTCACAATGTGTTGAAAATTAAATGAGTGTATGTTTTCCATATGTTGCACATGTGTAATAAAACATAACAGTCATTCCGTATGCTTGTAAGATCAATCATCCAAGCCTCTAGATCATGATGCTTAATTTCCAGTCTCTAATTTTCTTACATTGTTTCTATCCGATGGTTTATTCATCTATCAAACATCAACATCGATAGATTAATTTTGAATTGTCAATAAACTAAATTAACTTATGAACATGTTGACCCTGTCCTGCAAGTTGTATTTTATGCCTGTATGTTAGATTTATGACCAAAACTGAGAAAGCATATGCAGCGAAGTAGATGTGAACATTATTGAAATACATGAAAGTATTCTCAATGCATCTGGCTGTTAACTTTATCTGAACATCTACTGGAAATCTGGGGCTGGATAGTACAGTGGTTAGCACATTCTGCTTTGGATCAAGAGGCCTAATGCTAATTCTGGCCGATGCTCAGCATCCAGTCGATGCTCAAAGGTTTCACAGCAATGCATAGGCAACCGTCTATCACTATTTCCTCTTTAAATAAGATAAAATCATTGGTTTTCAGTTCAAGTCAAACTGTTTACACACGATCATTTTTGAAAAATAACACATTTTTCAATTTTAAATACGCAAATGTTTTGGGAATATGTGGATTCAACCCGTATACATCTGCATGCCAAAAGTTTGTTCTCATACCTGAATATACTAGTGCAAATATCATATAATTTGTCCAACAGCATCCAGTAACTGCATCACAGATCTCCTGCCATTGGTGAGCTGGCATTCGAGTCTCTCGATCCTGGCATCTCGGTCTCGATCAAAACGGGCACATGAGCAATCAAAACGGGCACAAGGTCTCACGGCAGCACCCAGTCCAATCTTCCTTCTGGATCTTCTGTCTTTTGGTCTTGATCTTCTTGAGTCCTCTCACAAACTTAAAGATGCTGGGATGAGATGTCGGCAATCTCAATTTTAGTCCGTTGTCGAAACCTTCTAGATGGTTGTTGGAGCGTGGTCTGGTGTTCTCGTGCTGATTCAACAGGGCTCGAGGAAATATGGCATCAAAGTCTACACATGTTCTTGTGACGTAGTCGTTGAAGGTTTTGATCTGCTGCCCAGCTGGTCTTTGCTCAATCACTTCAATCCAGGCATCTTGGACTTCTGCAATCGGTAGAAGTGGCAAAGCTGCTGCTCTTCTGACGTGGGCCTTGCGAAAAACAAACGTATAATATTGAATTTTCAATACACATACGCAGATCCTTTCTTCTTTAAGGCAAATGTTTATCGTACCCCACAATTACCCGTAACAGTTTTGGCAGGCCATTGAAGTGACCAGTGGTCAAAATTCCGAAAACACTAATTTTTATTTTTCTCCATAAAATCTATTTTTAGTTATCAATTTCTTTAAAAATTAGTCACGTTTGTTCCTTAATTAGCACAAAGTCAATGTGATTAGATTAGTTTTAATCTCAGAGTCGTAATGGAACATTTCATTTGACATTTAACGAATTCAAAACTTCGAAAATATGACCCCTTTTGTCTATATCAATATGCCAAAATTCGATTTTTTTCACGAAAGACCAGACGGCCCCACAATGAGTTAAAGAATGGCTATTTCACACATGGACGGTGAATGATCCATTGTCAGTTTTGCTGAAGTTATTCTAGTGATGATGAAACGAAACCCAAATTACATGATATTTGCACTACGATTCATTGGTAAGTGAACTAACTTTCGGTATGCAGCTGTACTTCATACACCTCTACGCCGAATTCCGATGACCATACCGCTGGACAACATCAGCTGAGATAACGTGATGATTCTAGAACCTTATATAGGACATTTATGCGTCCAATTAACATAATTCAAATAAATTGACAGTTATTAAAAACAAATCAAAACATGAGCCCCTCCCCATTCTTGCCCAAGCCTTTTCGCGTAATCAGTCAATTCAGCTTAATTTGACAATGTATGAGAAAATTATTAAGAATTAACGCTCTTAAACATCCCTTCAGCCCCAACCGGTCCAACCAGGACCCCCCTGCCACTTTTGCATTTTAAATTAAATCAATCGACTTTAATAATTAACATGAAATAGAAAAAACATGGCACACTACCCCTCCTTACCCCACCCACCCACAATTAACACCCGCATCCCCAACCCCCCACTCAAAATGTACACCCTTCTTATTCACAGGGCTCTATCCGCCGTGAAACGTGTAAAAGTATTTATAACTTTATCTTTGTTTATTTAGAAAACATTTGCTACCAATAAAACCAAATAAGAAGTATGATTAATGAAAATACCGACGAAAAACGAACGGATTGTAGGTTCGTTTATATTAAAAAAATTAAGGTACTTTGTCGTTGACAACAAATTCTGATTTTGATGTCAAAATATTTTGATGATTATCCTACCAAACCATATTGTTGGATACGCATTATTTGAAAAAGGGCATGATAGAAATGCAAACCAGATGAAGCTGTATTCAATCTCAGCGTTGCAAACGGAATCATTATTCATCACTTAATCAGACTTTCTTAAATTATTTTTAATGGTCTAAGGTTCGCGTTGTGACCTTTAAAACAGGATATTGTGCAGTTCGACGTCGATTAAAACAGTTCGATAACTTTTCGTCTTGACCGAATATCCGCTTTACATAAACGATCCCTGAAAGTTTGACAGAAAGTTTACAAGGGGTTAGTCCACCAGCCTTGGTAAAAAACTATTTTCTCTTCTCTACAGTGAATGTATATCACTTTATTTTACATTATTTGCACTGAGAATAGAATCTTGAGTTTTTTCCAAAGCTGAGTTGGTGTATTTCAATTATAGTAGATTAGCGGTAGGTCCCTTGGTTTGCTTTTGGACACTTAATTTGTGTGTTATAAGTACACATAAGTACACAAAAGGGTTACAAGTACTCAAGAATCTACTCTCAGTGCAAATAATGTAAAATAAAATCATATACATTAACTGTAGAGTGGAAAAAATATATTTTTTCCAAGGCTGAGTTTGTGTATTTTAATGATAGTAAATTAACGGTAGGTCCCTTGGTTTGCTTTTGGACACTTAATTTGTGTGTTATAAGTACACATAAGTACACAAAATGGTTACAGGTACTCATAATTCTACTATCAGTGCAAATAATGTAAAATAAAATCATATACATTAACTGTAGAGAAGAGAAAATAGAATTGTTACCGGTCGAAGTCATGAATGATGACTTTTTGTAATGGAAACCTAAAATTTCGTACAAATGACCCATGGTAGCTATCTGAAATGTCTTTCAATGGATTCAGTGTCCTTATAAACATACATTTAGATACCAAGATTATGGTTCTATGATAATTAGAACCAAAGATATGGGGACATCCACCTTTTGGTGTGACGCTTCAGAGAATAAGTGGCTGAGGGGGGTACCCATGGACATATGTAAAAATGACACATTTCGTCACAGTTTATACACTGTTACCAGTCAAATTTGCATAATAGATATGTCAAGGCTTCCAAAAAAGTTAGTTTCGTTCTGCCATGGGGGGGGGGGGGGGGGGGGGGGGGGGGGTGCATGGGGACCCCTCTGGGCCGGTGGACTAGGTGTGTCTGTTGTCTGACAAATAGTGGCAAGACGAGGAATCAAGTAATTCTTTGGCTTTTTGTGGTAATTTGTCTGCAAGAAACGATCTGAAAGGGCAAGAAGGGCCTTGGGCCTGAGTTCAAATGGCGGAAAATAGCAAATAATGACTATACAGTTTCAATTCGTCCTACGCCAATTGCGCGTTTTTCGCCTAAGTCGTAGCATAATGCAAATCGGAAGAAAACCATTTGCTTTAAATGGCTACCGGTACAGCATGCTTGTTGGCCAAATCTCACATGTATTTTCTGTTACAATCTTGAAAAAACGTCTCCAGATGCGTCTAAAACATCCTTTAAGACAGACTTTAAACATTTATCCATGCATCTACAAGGTCGCAATTTTTCGTCAAATAACAAAATTTTAATCTTTGCTAAAACAAACCGTTTAACTCAAACAAAGTAGCGCAGTTTAAATCAATTGAGTATTTTATAATTCTATACTGTAATACATATCTGGAATTATGCCAAAATACAATTCAAAAACCTGATAGCGACCCTGTCATTTTCCAAATTGCCAGAATACGTATTTTTTTTAATGAGGAAAAGAAATGGTGAAAAAATTAATAAGATTTGTGTTCGGCCAAGTCTTGGTGAAAATGTTTAATGATTTCGTTATGATTTCGATCATTTGCCGGCTTTTGAATTGCAGACTGCATATAGGAGTTTCAAATCAAGTCAACAACGCAGAAGTAATGACATGTCGATTTCATGTTACAACGATTCTTGTTATTGGTAACACAAATTAATTACACTCTGAAGTGTAACATCATAACATGGGACGTTTATGAAACTTGTGCATATGTGTGTATAACCTTCGCTCTCGCTCGGGTGATACAAAACGTCACTTTCCTTTTCGTTTAAGTCATATGACATTTCCTCGGGTATTACTCTTTAAATAAATATTTTCTTGCACCAATGATATTGGTGTATAGAGAATACATATTTTGAATATGATTTTGTTTTTCAGAGCGGATAACGAAACCAAAGAAGAAAAGATTGAATACATAAAAACCGCATTTAGAATAAGCTATTCAATTGTGTACGGTAGGGCATCAGGTTCTAACTGATCTGCTGATGTGCTTAGTTTCGTATTCGTACTAGATGTTAAAGATGCCACTCCGTGATTTTCAAAACATATTATTTACCTTTGATACGAACCTAAATGTCATATGTGGTGATATAAAATCAAAACCTCTTAACTTTTCGTGTCCAAAAGACATAAATATGACAAATACTGGTTTCCCATGAAAATCTAAAAACAGCCTTATAAATGCACAGAGGGGTAGATATCATGTCCAATATAGATGGATACTAGTTATATAAGCTAACAAACACTAATAACTACTAACTACCCTCCTGGCTGTTTAAGATAAGTGTCCAAAATTACGTTTGATTATTTGATGCGCGCCACTGTCCGGTTTTCGATCATAAGTGCAACGTACGTTCTACCTTCATATTGTCACTGTAAAAAAACCAATATAGCTTTAAAATGTGTCTTTTGGGTAACAGCCGATACTTCGCGGTCAAATTACACCATTGATTAAGTTTTGCATATATGACTCCAACAACTCACGTAGTGGCTCTTTAAGACATATATTATTTAGATAATTATCTATATAGTCAAACTTGTGTAGAATGATAACATCGATTCGCCATCTTTAATGTAACTGGCGATAAAAGTTATTTAACAGGCAAGTTTAAATTTGTATGTAAATACAAAACATGCAGTTGTTGTACATCAACACCTTACTTTGTTACAACATTACATACAAATTTGAACTTAATTTATCTCTTGGTTGTACATTCATACCTTGTTTGTTATGTTTCCTTCAGACTTTTAAGTGACAATCAAGAAATACGTGTTGAAACATTGAATCCTATCACAATCAGAAACTTAATTAGCAGCCACGGAACCGAAGAATCAAGACACACCATTGAAATTTACAGTTCACTCAAACTACAAAAGATATTTAAGTGATAATGATAATTGACTCTTGAATAATGACTCTTTAGAATGAAAATGAAAATTGGATAGATATTAGACTTTACCTAAAGAAACATATAAAAACAATGAAAAGAAAAATGGCATCAATTATGAAAACACTTATCAACTTTACACATTTTCAGCTCATAAGTAATAGTTTATGAATGATAACAAAGAAACAATCCGTCCATATATCTTGAATTTTGAGTTATAGATAAAACAATGGCGTCAGTTGTGAAAATACATGCCAACTTAAACATTTTTCATCCCAAAGCGATACAAAACATAAGCATCACATCTGTTTCAAATTAAAGGAATTGGTAATTTCAGTAACATTTTTAATGACAATTGTTACTGAAATTTCAAAGTAAAGATGTAATATTTTCATTTGAAATTGATTGCAAATATTAAATCTTTAGTACAGATTTTAGGCACGCTTCTCAGATTCTAAGAATAGAAGGGGAGGTAACTCTGACCAATTGTCGTGGACTTAGCACTTCCGGGGCCAAACTTCTTTGTGAGGAATGTTGATGAACCTAGCCGATGAATCATCGACGTTCATTCACCGCTAATCCGACAAATAATAATCATGTAATTAGCGGTGCAGTTTCATTTTTGTTAGGGGTCTGGGAATTCATTGTATCCCAAATATGAAAAATTAGCACCAAAAATAGAAGAACAGCTGGTCTGTCATCGTTTTCATTATCAAACATGTTTTGAAAAGATGATATTGTTCGTACTTCGGAGGTGTGTAATTTCGTTACCTCATTCAGAACAGTGCGTGTCGTTGTGAACATGCATCGATTGAAACATTGCAAACGACATGCAAATTGAAGTTAAGAATTACGGATTCAAGTTCGTCACGTCGAGTTGTCAATATCAGTCATGGATGTGACAAGTTGGACGTGGCTGGCACTTATTTTGGTCACCTTGATGATACAAATAGTGTGTTGTCATGTGCTGCCTCTCACACATCACACCTGTGGGCACTCAGCACGGGCGACTCATCAACACGAGGTGAGCAATTTAGTGATTGTCCTTTTCAGATATCTGCATTAATCTTGAATTAAAATGATATATAATTGACTTGTAAGTCATAACAAGGCTTCGGCGTGTCCAGGAATACTTATATTTTAAAAGATGATAATAAATTTTGTATGGGACATTCCCTTGGTTAAAGTCATAGTCTCATTTTTGCAATGCAAATTGTAATAAATGCCGGAGAAATAGTTCACCACTCACAGAAATTCCCCTGACGTTTGCAACAATTTTCAGAACTCTGCAGGCATTCCAGCCCTCAATAATGAAGTTTAAACTACCCTACCCTACCCGAATATTATGTCTTTTGCGAGCGTTAGTCCTTACCAGGTCATTTCACTAAGGCCGTGACGAAGAACACATAAAATTTCCAAGCTGAATATCCAATGAAAATAGCTAATAGCTTACGTTTTTCAAATAAAGAAATAACAAAAAGGTGGTAAACTCAATGAAGATTGCGTCTGTCATAAGTATCGGCGCTGCGATGACTAGATTTCCGGTGTTTCGTTCTCGCGAAGGGATTGCACTTGATTCTGTACCTCATCGGTCTGAAACGGCATACGCCAATAAGCTGCTTCATCCAAAACGGGCATAAAAATGAAAATCTTTGCAAATGCGACAGGAAATATTTGTGTTAGTGATCAGATTTTGTTCGTGAAGAATTTTTAGTTCAGTTAATAGTTGCCTTACAAAAATGAGACTATGACTTTAAGAACCAATGTATCTGTTAGAATTTTCTTGATTAACTGAGTTATACTAATTTTCTCCAGCAGAAATATCTAGATTTTGAACAATTGGAAGTTGTACATATTTGTTATGATAAAACGTTTTATGGTTTAATTAATATATGTTTACAAACTTCTTTGCTACTGGCTAAGACACAATAAAAGTCCAGTTTGGATATCCTTATTAGGTCAACTAGTATTGCTTCATCCGGTTAAGATGTAATTTCAATGCAGCTATGTAATATTCATTTCTAAGAATATCTTTGTGTAATATGTCTGTGAGTATTTTTTAATACTTTGTTAAACTCTATCAATCCAAATCTTTGAAAGGACAATAAACATTTAGGTTAATTGAAATGGAAATAAGATCTTCATTTTGTTATGCACTTCCCGAAACATTTAGTTATGTCAGACTTATCTTATTTAAGTTAACACACACCTATTTTGCAAAGAGATATACCTTGTTAGCTGTTACTTTTGACAGATTTTCTACAATGTTGACATCGAGCCAGAACATATAGTTCGGAAGAGAAGTGCAGACAAATCTCTGCGGATACACCTCCATTATGACAGAAGTCTGTACAAGCTACCAAGTGATCATCGGTCCCTTGTTATGGTATGTGACTTGTTTTTATCATATCATTAAACGTCCGTCATGGTTGAAGAGAATCAGGTTTTTTTCATTTACCCAGCAGGTTTTCATGACTTAGTATGTTTCATAAAGTTGTGTTTGGCTAAAGTGGGAATGAAAATACCATGCATACTATAAATATTTTCCAAAATATAGATAGAGTTTTCCTCAATATCTTATTAATTCCCAATATTCATTTGGCAATATCCTAACCTATGTAGATATATTTGATATCAGAAGGAACTTGGATGAGATTCTATATATTTATTATCTTCCTGTGAGATTTTTTTCAAAACCTGAATCATTGTCCCTGTGGTCAGTGTAAAAGTTTGTAAACTCGTCAATGTTTTGGTTTGAAGCAAACAGTTTTGAAGGCAGTCAAGTTTTGGCAAGACACACTGAGGGTGAGACGAACTGGCGCTCCCATACGCTTGAGGAAGTGAGTTTGTGATTATGATGATGATGATGATGATGATAACTGTCTAACATTAACAAGTCACAACATTGATCTATATCTCAAGCATCAATGTGATAATACATTATTTGATATCTAAATTACTTTCAACACAAATTGAAATATGAAAAGCTTTTTATGCTTAATTTTTCATAGAAAAGTGGTAATGAATTTCAAATTAAATGCTTTTGTGGAGATCTGTAAATAAAACAAAAATTCACTGGCATTGATTAACAGAGAGTAGTTGATAATAGGATAGTAATGTTTTTCCTTATAAGAATCTAACAAAGAGATAATGTGTTGCTAGACAATGCCAGAGCCTGAGAGTGCGGTACAAGGACCGTCGCGCCTACTGTGTTGGGGGATGTGCTTCTGAGACTGTGTGTGGAGATATCACCATCCCTAGCAAGCATCTCGAGGTAACTGCACAAGATCAGTCTTTGAAGAGAGTGTAGAGGCAGTATAGAGATAAAGAAGATTGAATTAACTAGATTGATGAATATGAACTGCCTTTAAATGAAGTGATACTACATATATGTATATGTTTACTCTTTGAAGTTGTCAGCCCCACTGCTGTTGATTGCAGAAGGTATATCTGACTCTCTTCTCTCACCTCAGGGTTGCTACAGGTGGGACTACGACAAGTATGAGCAGGAGATGTACCAGGGCGCCGGTGTCAACAACACTGATTTCATCCTGTACGTAGCTGCAGTGCAGTCAGATCGGTGCAAGCTCGGCAGCACCATTGCATACGCTGCACACTGTCAGCAGGAACAGGTCCTTGATCGGTATGTTTTGTGTTTACTTTATTACTGTCTTAACTTTCTGATGTATTGTGTTATTGTAGTAATTGCTGCCTTTTAATCAAATGACAGCGCTACTTTGCAGGAAATAAGGAAAAACAAGAAAAAATTTAACTAAGCCAATATGATTATGAGCATTTCCTTTTTTTTCATTGTGCATTGACTACAACTATCATGTCAACACTATTATAACATTTATTTCAGTTGACCAATCTCCAAATATTTCAAATGACCTAAGCCCTCAATGGTTGTTTTCAGGCAAATTTTCTGACAAATAAGGCAAACTTCTTGTTCTAAATAGCTTTTTACTACCTTTAAACTTATTGTTTTTGAAAATTTAAAAAATAGTAATGGTTTTTCTTTTCCCTTAAGAATTGTTACTTAAGACGTTCTGACATTGAGTCGCAAAATTAAATTATATTTGAATCTCAGTACATGATATTTTCTGGAAGAAATATGAATCAATTAAACATTGTTTGCTAGGGGCTGGCAGGTGCTCTCAACAAGGACATCCTCATTGGTGACGCTTTGACCTATTGTGATCTGAGTGCCTTGGAGCTTATTAAGTTCATTGACATGTAAACTGTTCTCTCCATGCACAGACCTGTAGCAGGCTACTTCAGTATATGTCCATCGTCCTTGTCGCTGGAGGAACAAGATAGACTTCAGCTTCTCTCCACCATGAAACATGAGATTCTACATGCATTGGTATATACCCTTCTTCATAGTTTTGTTAAGAATTCTATCTGAGAATAAAAAATGTGTTCTTTGTTATTTTCACATTCTGATTCAAGCTGGCTCTTGGTCAGAAACTCATGTTTCAGAAATCTTAGACCTAACTTACTTGCTAATTTTATGATGAAAGACCTTTTTTTTCCAATAAAGTCTTGATATTTTACAGATACATTCATTTGATGGCTAAGGTGTACATCCTTTGACAAAAACCATCACCGATACTTTGTATGCTTTATGTAAAACAAGATGTTAACTTCTGTAAATCTTGTCCATTGCTTCCTTTTGATTTGAATTTATTAATCATGTAAATTTTTTTTCGCAAAACTCCATCAGCAAAACAAAAGGTTTTCAGAACAGAACTGTCTGGACAGTATGTTGCCTCTCTATTATATCTCTTACTTGTTGCCTTGTGTTTCAGGGATTCACAGCCGGCCTGTATGCCTTTTACCGAGACCAGCACGGCGACCCTCTTACAGATCGTAACCCTCTTTCCTCCAAACCACACCTTTTCGATAATGAGTGAGTCATGTTTTTTACTTTTGAGTCTTAGATCTCACTATGATATCAGGGACCTAATCTGCTGAAGAGAATGTTCAACATGCATTCAGGATCAGTGAAATTTTCTGCTTCAGTTCAGTTTATTTCTTACTATGCATTATATACTGGCTAGGGTATATATCTCATATCTTTGGTCTTTGAGTGAAATATAGAGCCTTTTATACAGTTGAAGGCGTAAAATTAAAAGTTACTTTCTTCCCACAAGTCTGAAGAACTTTTTTTAAAAAAAGCCTTCACTTAGCCAGTGACCAACCTTCAATTATTTATTTTGGTACATTGTGTGATTCTTGTGTATTGCCCACTGAAGAATATTTTGGCATAAAAAAAGTATTAATATAATATTTGAATGTATTTTAATGGTTGACAGCAGATGTTTCTAAGAAAATAATGATATTCTTTTATTTATCAAAATTAATTTAATATTTCAAGGTCTTTCTTATTTTCCAGTTATTTTTTAGTCCCAAATATACTAAATATTCTATCTATAGTCTATGCTGAAGTTGTCGTTCCTTTATATTAATCAAAAAAGTTTTGGACTATTTACATTGTTGTGAATGAACTACTGATGTTTTATTTCTCTTGATCTGTTACAGACTTGGCATGTACATGTGGAGTAAAAAAGTTGTGACGACCAAGAAATATCCAAATTGGAAACTTAAAAATGGATTTTCTGAAAAGAAAGCCACTTATGTAGTTACTCCAAAAGTAAGGGTGAGTATCTAGCATGTCAAGATATCTGTCATAACATCAAAGGTTATATATCTATTTTAGACAATATATCGTCTTAGATGTCAAGATATTGATCATGACATGGGTGTTATTGATCATACTATATAGTAATGTGGATGTTGGATATTACTTTATCAGAGGCTAGGCAGTTGTTATCGCCAATACCGTTATCTAGAGAACAGAATAGTTTAGTCTTCAACTTCAAATAATAAGAAGCCTGTTGAGCTCAGGGTTGAGTTTTAACTCAAGATTTTGTGTTTAGCAGAAGGACGAAAGATAGAGGATACTTAACGACCTTCAATTAAAAAAGTTTTTTATTAAACAAGTTAATGATAAAGTACAAAACGAGCGAAAGAGAGTTTGATACCAAATCATATAACGTGTTTAATAAAAAAAAGTATTGAATTGATGGAAGTTAAGTAAACTGTTTATTACATGACCTCAGTAATCAAGCATGATTGCCGAAAGTGTACTGAACGAAACATTTCCGCGACTTGGCCGCCATTGAGACGGCGGTGCCAACATTGTGACGTCATAACCACGCAATATTATGAATTCATACGTGCAGCAGAATTACACTAGTTTAGTATCGCTGTATAAATATTACACTGCAGTATTTTACACGGGCGAGTAATAAATATATATATCCAACAGTATGTTGATAAGAATGTGTCCCTCAGTACCTGATTGACTCCTTGCTGTTCCTGATGTATAGGAGGAGGTGAGGAAGCACTTCAACTGCTCCAGTCTGGAGGGGGCTGAGTTGGAGGACCAGGGGATCGATGGGACGGCTCTCACTCACTGGGAGAAGCGTATTTTTGAGGTCAGTAGACTCAGTCCTTGTTTCCTAACGTTTTTTTAAGTGCCAATCAACATCTTCACTCCTCGTTGGTTTTGTGTTTCATGTTTTTTGTTTGCAGCAACATCAACATAGTTTGCAAAGAATTTAGGCCCTGTGATCAACCTTAGCCCGTGCTCAAAGATGGACTCATGATTAAACTCTAGACTCTGACGGTATAATGTATTTTCTGGATATCTTTATATCAGATATGCTGTTAACCATTTGATACTTCAGAAAGATGACATTTTACATTGCTTGTGTTAGATTGATGGTGTTCATGGACATGGCTTGTGTTGAAGTTTTGTTGTAGATTTTCCATTCTCTATAATAAAAACTCAGAGACAAATCTCCCGCGTAATGTTTTCTCAAAGTTGAAAAAAAGGAATTTTTGTCATTGCAAGTACCTCTAGGTGGAAATAGTTCAGACAGCAGAATCAATGAGATACATTTGTACACTGCCTGCTGTACTGGTATGCAGTAATTGTATAAGATGACGGCATGTGTTTCAGAACGAGGCAATGACTGGTGCGTACACACAGAACTCTGTCATATCCAGGATAACGCTAGCAATGATGGAGGATACCGGGTGAGTGGCGCAGTAGGTTATTGTGTCCCCCTCATTTGAGAAATAGAACATCAAAGACCACATGCATGATCTTTAAGACTTGCAAATTGTAATTGTAAATTTGATTTGCAAGTTCTAATTAATGTAAAGGGGAAATAGTTTTTAATTCTTTGTGGCTGAACGGGCTTGTGGTTTGAAAAATTTATCAGCCCCCCCTAAAATTTAGGCAAGCCATGCAATTTGAAAATACGCAGAACATTGAAGGCCACACAAACCAGAGCGGGCTTTTAGACTTCATCTCCACCAAGCCCTTTCTGAAAGTAACTAGCAACTGGCTGGTGGGCAGGGAGCTATTTCGAAAACTGCCCCTTGTGGTCTATTTTGGATTGAAATTGATATATTTAATGAAAACTTATTTCTGGCGTTTTTTATTGGAAAAGGAATCTATTCTTTACAGGTGGTACAAAGTGAAGTATGAGAATGCGGGAGTGTTTGAGTGGGGCAAGGATCTGGGCTGTGACTTTGTACAGAAGAGTTGCTACGAGTGGATTGAAACAAGACAGATAAGGTGAGGAATTGGCAAGATTTAACTATACAGAGTTGTTGGGTAAACTTCCATTGTTTTCTCTATTTCCTCTATTTAATTATCTTGTCTGTATCTACCTTCTTGTTTCGCTTTCACCAATCAGAACTGAAACTCAACTGTCATTGAGGTATTTAAGTCATTATCCACGAGCCTCTGTCTTGTTTTTGTTAACCATCTTTTGCTTGCCTCATGTTTTGTTTTTCGTAAATTACCCCTTATATGATATCCCCTTATGATTTGCAGATTTATGAAAGCTTAATAAGAACAAAAATCTCTCATAGCTGGTTCAAATTTCTTTTAAGCCACAATCATATCAAAAGTAATCTAAATTTTATCTACAGCTAGTTGAAAAATCGGGCCAATTTTTTGTCTTTCACTTCCCAGGCAGCATTCTATATGGCCTTTCAAACACATCTTGTATAGTAAGTTAGTTTCAGCTGATGTCTTCAGTTAAGCACCTATTCTGCTGGTTACAGAGGAGAGAGCATCTACCCCTTCTGTGACGAGGTGCGACGTGGGGAGCTGTGGACCGACTGCTCCAACAACAGACACTCCGTGGCGCTCTGTAACCTTGTGGAGTACACCGATGCACTTGAACAACGGTATCAGGTACGTGGTTGTTGATCGACAACTTCCCCGACATTACATAACTCGCACCAGTCATCGTTACTGGTTAACCTTGCTGCGTTTCATCACCTTGGCTGTGCCAGTTCTTAAGCATGATGCAGCTGAACTTCTGGAGGATACTATAATGTGCCCTTGTCCATTTCAATTCTTAATCATCGTTAATTGCTCACTATCACACTATTTGTTCACTTGTAAATATTTGTATATTTATTTTGTATATATGTATATTTGTACGTATCTTATCTTATCTTATTGATAACTGATAAGGGGGCTGCACTAAAACCAAACATTTTAGTACAATTTAACATGTATTTTGTATTTAGAATGTACATTATCTAACGTTGATTTATTTCAGTATTTTTCACACCTGAGTGGTGTTCCAACATACGAAGTTAACAAGTTTGCAGGGTCAGTGAAGCTTGCTGATTTCTGTCCTTATCTGCAGGTACGTCTTCAGCGCTGAGTTCATCATCTTTCACATTATGAATTCCTTCATTATTCTACGTACGAGGCTGTACCAATACTATGACAAATATCCTAATTTCTTCTTATCTACTATTGGATAAATGTATCAGAATTTATAACATGTATCCAACAATTATAAATAAATCATGTGAGTTCTTACATTCCACATTGAAAGGCTTTCATGGAAGCTCTGCTGAGTTCATAGAGTCAGTATGTAGAGCTCATAGTTGAAGAGACAAATCTTTAGATGCTTCTTGAACTGAGTGAGAGTTGAGCATGTTTTCAATTTATAGGGAGACAGATCAATTCAGTGGCATTAAACCTCTTTGAGTTTTAAGAGAGCTATGTTTGGAAGCAATTGATTACTCGAACTGAGAGTTCTTGTTCAAATATAGTTTTCGACAAGCTTGCACAATGACTTGAGTTAAATATCTTTTTAACAGTTTTTGCAAGACTGAATTTTTTTCCGATAAGGTTAATATGAGAACTACAGGTTTAGATTCTTTATCTTTATCCAGGAGTTCACATGGACCAGTAGCGACAAGTCTCTCAGGGGCTCAAGTTGTAGAGCAGTGCAGAATAATGTTGGTGAGTTATTTCCCTTTCTAATCTTTTGTTTGTATATATATCTTATTCGCACAACAGTTTCCTCAAAATAAAAGCGTTGATTTTGTCTTTGACCAATTGTATGTGCATGCTCAGAATCAAGTTTGCTCAGTTTATCTCATTATTGCTGTTTTCTGTAAGGCCAAATTTTCAAGCATTGCCCTGTTGCCTATTGTTATAATGACTGCACTGTTACTGTAATACGTTATAAGTGCTAGTCAATTATTTGGTTATCACCAATTTGAAACAAATATATAAGTAAGCTGTAGCAGTGAAGGTAAAAATTATACTTTGTAGTGAGATATTCAAGTCTTGATAAACAATGAATATGTAGAAAAAAGTTGCTTTTGGTATTTGGTAAATGATTTTTAACGCATAAACACTGATATTGATAAACATTAAGATGAAATTATCTGCTATTAGTAATGTAAAGATATGTATTAGTTATGTATACATGTATTTGTGGCATTTCAGGCGCAGAATCCAACTTCTTTGGGGAGAGGTACGGTAATTACTCAAAATGTTTCAACCATGCGGACCGATGGTTTCTACAGCGGTGTGCCGTACTAGACAGTCCCCAGCACAGTGGCAGTGGGTGCTACAGGGTGAGCCAGGATTATATTCTCATTTTAGTCACGGCAAGAAAATGTATTTCCAGTAAGAGTTTGTGTAAATTAGCCACATTTTTGTTAGTATGTTTAGGATTGAGGTAGTGAAATATGCATTGTTTGTTAAGGATGTCCGCTCCTTAAATTTAAAGTATTAAACTTTTTTTCTAACTTGTATTTTTCAAAAGTTTAGTGTATTTACTTGAAATATCAACCCAAAAATATGGGGGTTAGTGTGAGTTTTTTCGAGATATTTTAAGACAAAGATCCCTATGTCAGTCAGAGATTTAGCATGGGAGTCAAAGGGGAAATGATGACTTTTTTTGAGAAATCTTAAATCTAAATTAGTTCCTGTATTAAACTTTTTTTAATATGAAAACATGTTTGAGTTAACATAATATTCTTCCAGAAAAAAGTATAAAATATATATGGTAGTGTGGATTTTTAGCCGCTACGGCACAACATATATTCAAACATTTCAATTAAATTATCAACATTCAAGCTATTTTTGTACTAAGAACATGCTTTCTCCCACTCATTGTCTTAAAATATACCTTACGCATACATACAAATCATATTCATTCAACAACATCTGCTTTCTGAGAAAAACAGATTATAGAACTTGCTGAAATGATAGTTACAATTAAAATTGCTGAGTCAGCAAAATTGGGAATTATTTCAAAAGAAAAATACTACGTTTCTTAATTTTGATGAATATTTAATCAGAAATCATCAAAATTGAGAAATTGCCGCTTCATTTTGGTTCATTGCATAAGAACATTATGATTTAAGGTTATTTGGGTTTTACCACTATGACCGAGGAGCGAACATCCATAATGTCTCATGTCAAACACAGCAGTCATGACTCAAGTATTGAATTAATAATTTTCATGGAGAGATCTATATATACTATTTACCACTACATGTATTTTTTTTAATTTGAAAAATATTTTTTTCATAAGACTCTAGACAATGTAAACATGCTTCATTTGTAGGTTTGTATTTCCATCATTATTTGTCCAATCACTCCAATAAAAACCTTCCATATTCTGGAGTATGCTCCCGACTAAACGCCAGAGTCAATTATCATCTTCTTAGTATTCTATTTGTAGACTCACCTTTCAAGTCAACAAATCAATTGCAGCCACAGTGTCATGATATAAAGGTAAAACTTGCTTACGTTGTAGTACGACTGCAGTAGAGCGGTGGGGCTGATCGTGGAGGTAGCGAACCGCTCGTACCGGTGTTACCATGAGCGTCAGGTACTCCAGGTGGAGTTTGTGTCTGACAACTACCTTCACAAGGGAACCATTGTCTGTCCCAACTGCCAACATGTCTGCAAGGTGATCTATCTTCACTTTTGTCTTCAAGCTTTAATCTTTTTTTAATGATGATACACTCTATTAGCCACATGTCTACCTTTTTTAGATCCCAGCTCAACCAGTTCAAACTTCAACCTCAATAAGTGCGCCTAATCCATTCTGATCTCTCAGGGTATTAAATCTCTGAAGGGTTTCTATCTTCATCTGCTTGTCTTGTTGCTCTTGCTCATATGTTCTATAACTAGCCAGCCAGTGAAATAACTGGAATTAACCTATGACTGATTGAACTCTAAAATAGCTTGGAATAATCAGCCGGTAGCCCATATGAGGCATTTGCTGACAAGATAATCAGGCAATTATAGGAACCTTGCTAAGACATCAATTCTATGATAAAGAATAATGTACCTAATGTGATGTTGTGCTTCAGGATTCTGGAATCACTTGCCCACCAGACGAGGACCCGCCATTCATACCGGTGCAAGAGTTACGTGCCCCTTGTGCAGCTAAAGGACTGGCCACCAGGTGGCACCTTGCACCTTTTATGACAACATTTTTGTGTTTATTGGTCATACACAGCTGAGTGAATACCCTTATTCGCAACCTCGGATAATCTAATTGTGCAATAGCACAGAAACAATCCACACATTTTGGAAACATGAATCCATGAGTACCTGCATTGTGCAAATGAAAGCCTGAATGGCTGATTTTCTGCAGGGTTTTTCTCTAATCATGCAATAAGGCAGAGACACTTTATTCTCCCAGATATGTGTTAACATCGTCACAAGTAGTTGATAGTGTGTTAAACAGCAATTTTGTTTTTTGTATGAAAGGAGAATGTCTTGATTTGGTGAGAAGTACTTTTTTGTATGAATTGTTTGAAGTCACAATTTTAAACCACCGATTTGATACGTCAATGTTCCTATCAGAACTTTTTTACTTTGTCTTTCCACTATCTTCTGTTAGAAGTGAAAGTTCTGCCATATTTATTTGATGTGAACATCCTTTGCAAGCTTTATACATCTTGAATGGTGGACAGTTTAAAGAGCTTTATGTATTTTTGACAGCATAAAAGAAAGATCTGTATGTGATATTTAAAATGCTTTTTAGAATTTTTATACATGTATGTAGAGCATGAGTTTGTAGAGGGTTGTAGTGTTGATATATTTACATTCACAAATATATATGTCTATATAGAGAATAATCAAGTATTTACAAATAATTCATTAAAGATATTCACACAAAAATTATGATGAAACTTGTTACTTGCAAAATTGTATATTGCATAAATCATGAAGAAGATGTTTATCTGGAAACAATTGATGATTGTTGGTTGCAAAGTTTAATTTTGTACAAAATATTTTATCATCAAAACCTTAAATAATGGCAACTTTCAGAGTAACTATACCAGATGGTTGATTGTGTTTTCATTATTTTCAAATACTGCGTGAGTGTCAAAACCTCTTTGAATTAATTATCTCAGGTTTAACGAGTACTAATTAATTAATCAGATAACATCTATGTTAAGTATGGACACTGTCGGCAGCTCTGTCATTACCATTTTGTGTCAGTTGTGTGATAAAAATTATCCTTTCGCAAGATTCATATGTGTGTTTTGTTGAAAAAAGGATTGTATATTTCATGTTAAACATAACATTATGCAATTGTAGTAGTAGAAAGAAATCATTGCTTTATATGTCACAATTGGAGATATTTTCCTTCTCGATTGAATTTTGATGGCAGGTCCTCTGCTACTTGTCTTGCTTTAATGAGTTCAAGAGCGACATTAGGATTTGTTGTGAGCTTTGTATTTCTTTTTTGCTTTTAAAGTGCCAAATGTTAATGCTTAATATTAAACAAAAAGCTTGTTCAAAAACCCATTGATCAAAAGTATTTACTTGCGTTATCATTTCAAAGATTGGCACAAAGTATCTGTATGCATGTTTTCCATGTGTCACCTATATTTGATATAAATTAAATGTTTCTTTTCACTTTTCCCACAGGTACTAAATATTTTGTGTTGATAATGACCAGAGAATGTCTTTTGACTAAGGTCATGTTATAATTTAAGAAATGCAAAATTATTTATTTAAACATAACAAAACTGTTCGTTTGATGTGTGTTATTTTCTTACAGCATTTAAATTTTTATGACAATGCTTAAGAGATATGGTGCTTATTTTCAATTCAGAAACAAAATCTAGGAGCATACTCAGCAAATGATTAGAGGTGAAAACATTGTAAATATGCTAAGGGTAAGAAGAACTACCTTTGCATTAAATAGGAGTATTTTTTGATAAATTATAAAATGGGATAAAGAGAGTCTCACCCAAGTGTATTCTGATATCAAATGTATCACCGCAAAATGATTAAAGTTGCAAATATCCAAGGGTTACCAAACTTCAACTTTCAGTAAAATCACGTTATTTTATTATACGTTTCCTCAATTTTAAAAGAAATTGTAAATTTTGTATCCTGCGATATATTGGATACTTCCAGAAGAGTGTACTGGTACCTATCGTGTTGTTTCCGTATTGCAATATACCGATAATACCGCACACCCTTAGATATTTTTATAGTTATCAATAGGTGTTGATATTTTCGATATCAAAAGACAGCTCTGAACACTCCACTATCTATAGACTCCCAATGCGGTGGCATGGCATTGTGACGTCATATATATCCTTTGTAGAATAGAAAAATATAGCTAAAATACACCTTTGTATCAGATACTAATGCATGTGATATCATCACTTGAAACTTGAAAATTTGCTATTCAATCTAGAAGATAAAGACATCAGCACCATCAATTATTGAAATGACAGTTCATTAAAGCTAATTGGTCTATTTCCAGTTCAATACCTTCAAAACTACATGACATCAAGTACTCAGTTTTTCATTAAGTGACCAAATTCTGAGTTGTTGTCTTAAAGTCTATTTATCACATGACTGACTTTTAAATTCTAGAGCCGTCAGGAACATAATTTTTAAAGTTGACATACCAAATTGTAAGACATATTTGGGGTAATAAGGTGTGGTTTTTTTTATAAAAGCATAAAGGCTGTATGAATCCAATTTATTTCAAAATATTAACATTTTTGCTTAAGGTCAGATTTATGAAAGGCATATATACTTTAAAGTGCCTTATTTGATTTGATGTTTTACATTAGGAATACAAGCTTTTTTGCCAAAAAAATGCATGATTTTAATGTTTGTGATAATTTCTTTTTATTGTACTTAGGTTTTTGTTCATATGTAAGATGCTTCCTTCAGCAAACTATTGTGTGTGCCTTATGTATCAGCTTGGTCTCACATCAGATTCATATTTGTTCATGGGTCGTTGAAAGATAAAACACATAAAAAAGATTGAATGTCAACCACACTAGATTCATAGTGATCACTTGTGAAAAATACAAGGTCAGCTACTTACACATCAAGGGTGTCTATTTAAGGCAAATTTTCACAGCATAATATGTTATTCAAGCTTGTAGAGTTTGATGTGATTTCACTTGGAGAACATGTAAGAGCATCAGTTCATAAGTTAAGTCATTTTCTGCCAACTGTTTTTATAATTCCACGGATATTTCTAGCTGTTATTAGTCGAGCACTGTCTTTATGAGTGCAAGTTGGATTTACAAGTTGAATTCTATAACTTGGAGGCAACAAGTTGGTTGCTAAAGATTTGATTTTACAAGTTGAGTATTATCAATTGGATTCTACCATTTGGATAGTAGAAGATGGATGCTAAAAAATGGATGTTACAAGTTGTGTACAACTGGTAGGAATCCACAAGTTTGATAATACAAGTTGGAGCAATGAATTACACACAGAGCACACTTGTATACAAAAAGACATCTTCATGGTATTTGTGTATGATGTATGTCTTTGTTTTAAAATATACTTTCAGATTCCATCAAACATTTATTCAAAGTTTCTATCGGATTGTGATGGGAATTGTGTTTTTTGTTTTTATTTTGTGTGCAGAAAGAAGGCTTTTCATGAGAAACATATTTTGCATCTACTGTTTTCATAAATAATGACGATTAACTACAGCACTTGATCTGATATTACATTTTAACAGGGTATATTATGCATTTAATATCATCTGTCAACGTTTGTCCTCTTTTTTTGCCAAGTGTTAATAACAAACTATTATCAGGAATGATTCCTCTTGTTCCGCATGAATAATTGCAAGAAAGTGTTTCACTGTAATAGCTGTATGAATATGCAATCATTTTATACCTTCATGATGAGAGAAACAAAGTTTGTTCAACTCAAGATACACTACAGTAGACTTCCTCTAAAATTGACATTCCTGTAATTTGATACCCTGTTAAAACAGACATATTTATTTGTTTATTGCATCGACTCTCTGATAACCCTTTAAACCAATATTTCTACTGTTCAAAACAATGTAAAGCGTGTTTGATACAAGTCATTCACAAGTTAAATAAGAATAGTTTTATATGAAAATAAATTTTCTGTTTTTAATTCCCCCGTCTAAATGAAATGTTATTGCCAAAAGTTTGCCGCAGCTAAGATTCAGCGAGTCAGCTGTCACAAATAAGCACCATTGTGAGGTCATTTATGAAGCGGTATTACACTAGTTTAATATTCCCATGTTAAGATTAAACTGCAGTGTTCTACCCAGGCATGGAATAAGTATAGGTATCTTCTTCACCTGAACCATAAGACCAAGTCAATCATTTGTCTAATTTTGTAGAGGAAATGCGTGTCACTGTAATCACTGATTGGTTTTATTCCTTTGTGCCAAATCTATGTTGAACTGAGTTGATGTGTTTGTTTACTGTGAGTGTTGTTGTGAGTTCCACCTGCTTTTGTATTTTTGTTAGAAAGCCGTTGAATTAAAAACTGTAAAATATCAATTCATTTTCATCATGTTGCAGCATAATTTATCATTAGACAGATTTATAGTCGCTGAATCAACTCAAATCAAATAAGTTTTGAAGAATTGTTTAGTTCAGAGTCGTGTAGTAGAAATACAGAGTGTAATTATTCAGATTTGTATAACTAAACTTGTGTGAAAGAAAAAAATATAATGTTTTGTAAGTTAAGTGACATTGTGAGAATCAAGAAAAGCATTTCATGTTGTCTCCTTGTTTTTCCCATGTCCGGAGTACAGAAATCATACTTGATAGTTGTTTGATAAATGGACAGGACAATGTTATTTTATGCTGTTGAAGGAACATGATCATGTATTTCCAGGGCACATATTTGAATAAAGATGGAAAGCAATTTGCCCTGGTTTCCGTCGTTGTCTCACAAAAGCATGCCTGTAGTGCTGTGTATCAGAGTTGTTTGTGGATGAGGACTTTACCATGTTTACACCAATCACGGCCAAACCATGCATATTCTAATAAATTAAAACTTTTTACGTCTACATTTTGTTTTTGTATGTTTATAAACTGTCTTGAAAGTATTGTTATACTCTGCTACAAAAAAACCTGCGTGACTAGGTTGAAATTTTGTTTTAATTTTGACCAAACAGTCAAAATTCTTGACCTTGTTTTATTTTAAGATCATTACTTAACGACTGGAGAACTTGAAAGGTTTGTGTGGATGTTATACTTATCAAGTTGTGTTGTGCTGTGGAGTTAACAACTCCAGGATGCAAATGTTATTTGTTGGCCACTAATTGTCCACAATGTGTAAGATAATTTCTTACTAAGTGATCAACACTCATTGATATATGACTACACATGACAAAAATGTCTGTGAAGGAAGACTAGTTTCAGATGAGAATTTGCAACTGTGTCTATGTTTGCATTGTTCACCATCTTGAGAAGAGGTTGCAAGATGAACAATATGTAGCAGTACGTCCCAAAAACCTGTAAAAGTCATCAAACTCTTATTTCATTCCCTGCCAGTGAAGGCAAATTCGGATCTTGTCATGGTGTTGTCCGTCCCTAAAAAGAGTTCCTGTCTTGTGAAATCAACTCCTACCACAATTTTTGAATAATCTTTCTTTAGATATAAATCAGTAATGGCATATCATATTTTGGGGTGTTTTTTTTATGAATTTTTAGCTCATCAAAGGCTGTGTTGGCTAATGGTGAGGCATGTCGTCCCACGTCTGTAACCTTTGAGCTTTTTCACCTTCTTCTCCTAGAACGATTGACTCAGGAAATCTGAAATCTTGTGTATAGACTCCTTGACTAATGGGGTTTCTAATTTATAGATTAGGTGACCCTGTGACCCCTGACCCCAACCTATTTTCATCTTCTCCAATAGCAAAAGGTCTAGAAAGCGGAAACTTTGTTTACAGACCCCTCAGGTAATGGAGATTCCAATAAATAGATCTATTGACCCTATGACCCCTTATAAAGGCCACGTGGACCACACCCTAAAAACCTATTTTCATCTTCTTCTCCAGGAGTAAAAGATCTAGAAAGCTGAAACCTTGTGTACAGACTCTACAGATGTTGTTGATGTATTTCACCTTGAGAAGTAACACATATGAACCATACTCTTCAATGTCAACAATACAAAGTTTGATGAGCTACAGAGGCCGTTGCTCTTTTTTTTAACCATGAAGTCAAAGAGTGTACCAACTGGACATGTGATGGGGGATATAATGCTCTCAGAGCATTATTGATTATGATGCATTGTGACAAACATCTATTTTAATGACATAAAACAAAATAACCTCAGAGACTTGCTAGTTTATTGATTAGGAAAATACAGACATGTACAATGTATCAGAAGAATTCGGTTGCATTAATAGCAAAGTAGTGTAATAAGACGTTATCTGGCTACAGCTGAATTGGACTTAAGACATGCTGAACATCATTTAACCTCCTCCCTGCTAGATTGTTTTGAGTTTTTTTCAGAGAGGACCAAAACTATAAAATTCTAACAATTACATCACATGAGCATACCTCATGTAAAGTTGTTCTCTACTTTATTATATCTTAGCAGGGACAAGTTTGAGCACAGTAAATACTCCACAGTTATGCAATACTGCACATGTATAATACTTTCATCAATGTACATTTGAAGGTTTGGTTATGTCTTTTGATTGGTATTCATAGACACATTCATTGTTTGGTCTCATGATGTAGATAAATGATTAAGGTACATTCACCTATAAGATATTGTTAAATTTTTCAGGTCATGAATGTAAACTTTTATCAAGAAATGAATAAATAAAATACAGAAATATACATATAAGTGTAAATAGACAAATAAACAAACAATGAAATTTCTTATGAATTACTTATCACAGCTGAAGGTGCATCACAGTGTCACATAGCAAAACATCCAAATTCATTTAAGGACTTCAGACATTATGTTATCAATGAAAATACAAAATAGTTGTATACTCATAAAACATGTAAATGCTGAAAATGGTAAAAAATAGTTACAGGAATTTGTGATTTAGTTTCAGCGATCTCAGTGAAACTTTCTTTAAAAAAGCAGTCTAAGCACTATGAACATTTCTGCAAACACAGCACTACAACCAGGAAACACTTGAAAATACGAAACCATGAATCCTGTTTGTCCAAAAACTTTGTTCACAGACCCCTCAAGTAATGGGGATTCCATTTAATAGATTTAGTGACCCCTAATAAGGGCCACGTGGACCACACCCTATAGTGTCTACATTGGTGGACAAATGACTATAATGAAACAATTCCAACAATAACTTAGTTATTCATCCCACCATGTGTTTTAGGTCGACTTTCCATTGATTCTTGTCCAAAAGTAACAACACAATCTTATCTGGACAATTATTATCATATTGAACGATGATCTTTACCACATTAGAGCAATTCCTGTTATATTTCCAGTTTTATCCAACTTCATTCATTTCATTCCATCATTGTTCAAATATGAGAGACCATCTTAAAAATTTTGTTGCATCATTGCATCTTAAAGTATTTGTACAAACTTGTTTCACTTAATGCAATTATGAAAATGTTCCTTAGGTACAATTTGAGACAAGAATTAAAATTACACTTATTGGCACTGTTGAATATCCAGGCATCAGCTAACCAGAATAAAATATTATTAATTTCATTTTCTAGTGTTGATAAGGAATCATGCACTATTTTAAAAAAAATTAGACCTGTGGCAAGTATAGGATTATTTTGCAAGTTTCATTCCTTGATTTTTGCATATTCTTCTTTTATCTTGACACCAACTAAAATGAAACCAATAAACAACAATAATCTAAAAGGAAATACAACAAAAACCTTTTTCAACATTGAGGACAACAATATGACTCCTATTCATCTTCGGTTTATGATAATCATTCAAGGTAATCATTATCACAGACAATAACTAAATGAAAATAAGCTTAGAAACTTATAAAAACACAATATAACAATAAATTTAGTGAGTAGTGATTCACATCAATGACAACTGTACAATATCATTGAATATATATATATATATAATGAATTTCATAGGCATATTTATATACTGTAAATGACCTTGATTTCAAACCAATATCATCTCTTTTCAATTACAGTAAGGACATCAAAACAGTACCAGAAAATCATTTATGCCTCAATGTCATCAATCCAATACCTTGATTACAGTATTTATCCATTTACAATTATCCTTTGACCTGAGATGACATGCTGACCTCCAACCCCTAATAGTTTCCGAGAGCAAACGGTGCCTGCATGCTGTAAGGCTGAAACATAAACAATGTCTTAATTCACTAAATCAATGTAAAAAATCTAAAAAAATTTAAACAATTAATATGTTTGACTCTGTAAGTGTCTGTAAACTCAAAATTTGTTGTGGCCTATTTTATTTTAAGATTCATTTAGTGCTATGAGAGAGTATTTAAGAATATATCTTCAAGAGAGTGTGGCGTTGTGACACAATGTGGATGTTAAAGGGACTTCTCCTGGAGCTGTTTTGAAACTTCTTTAAAAGAAGTAAAGCATTTGAATCTTGTAATCTTGTGTAGACATGCCTTTGCCAGTTTATTATATTTGCATGATCAGTGATGGTTCACTGGTTATCAACCTTTTATTTCATATTCAACCTAATATAATACATCATGAAAGACTTCTGAGCTACAGAGCCAATCACTCCTTTTCCATTATTGATGGTGGCATCCCACTGGATGAAAGTAGCTAATGGATAGGAAGTTTTTGTTGCATCTAAGTCAAACGATAATAATAAAAATAATACGTTTTTATTATTCTACCTCATGTAAGAATGCCGATCTCTGATTGGTCCACGTGACCCTAAACAAAATTCCATATACACCGTCATCGAGGGATGATAAATCCCTTATACCCCTCTACATGAGTAAAGCGTGCTTCCACGTCAATCAATCAAAGTCACATGATCAGGTCATAGGTGTTGTTCATTTCTGTTTGTCTTTTTATTAATACATTAAGACATTCAGTAAGATAAATTTGTTATAACATTCCGCTCGTTGCATAAACCTTTCGCGGTTATTATATATCCCTATGTCACCCTTGACAGAATGTTATAACTTATATTGTCCTAGATACATTGGAAATTTGAAACTTTGTTGTCTGCACTTCAAATCCCGCAGCAACAGTGCAGTGTCAGGTAAAGTTTTGTAACATTATGATGCTGAGCACCAAGCAAGGAAGCAGCATCTTTAATCTTTTAACATCTTTTCATATGGCGCAATCGGGAATTGAAACCCATCCTTCCGGTTGAAGAGCGGATACACTCCTAATTAAACTACACCCAAGTTATATTTGGATTAATTGCTTATAAGATTACTCACATTTGAAGGTCCCTCCTGAGGCAACTCATACATGTTGCGACTTCCACTGCTGATCGTTGACTTGACGTAGCGCTGGCCCATGTTAGAAGAACTATACTGTTCATTGTTGTCACTCTGGTACGATTTCTCCTAGAACACAACATAAAACAGGATATCAGAGGACTATTTCTTTGATAAGCACTTTCTTATCCATCCGATGTTGGTTACTATTTTTTTTATATCTCTTATCAATTTTAAATCTAGTATTTTAAAAGGATGGCTTATTAATGTCCCTCACAAAAAGGTTTCTCAAAAGCCTTTGCCATTTAGGTTCAAAAGCATTGATCCTACACCTGGTTGGCAACTTTGGTAATGAGTCACTCCCACTTTAGGGTTTGATGTTTACCAATTTCATCAAACAGATATATGATTGTCAAGTAATTTGAATAAAGCTTGTGCTCATATTGCATGACCTCATCAAGATTGACATTTTGTGTCCATTCTTTTTGTCATCATGACTGTTTCCATTGCTCAAGTATGTTTTAACTATAGTGGCCATTTTGGTATTCCCTCTACAGAATTGAGTATCCATAGTTTGAGGGTTGACAAGGGATTGATATGTATAAGTTTCTTTATTAGAAATGCAACCTTCACTTTGCTAACACACACTGAGGCCTTGTGTATTTTTGCACTACAGCATCTATGATAAAGATGTACCTTGATATGTTTATCTAAGAAGAGAAAAACATGTGCAAATATTGGCAACACTTTTCTTTCATTCATTTGTAGATAAAAGGATGTGAGTTAAGAAAACTCTACTACAAATAAGAAATCCAAAGATTTATTTTAAGACATTTTCAATCAAGAAAACTTTATCTAATCTAGTGAATGAGTCTGATGAATTACATCCTTTTTGTTGTGAAGATTTCTTCCCATTTACTAGAATTTCGTACACATTTTAAAGATAGTAGTAGGTCTGACAATAAAGTCACACAACATGAACATAGATATTTTCTCAAAAGGTTGATTACAAGTGTCAGATTCAAACAAAATATACCATAAGATCAAACTGAGAATCAAGAGATTAGAATTAAACAAAATTCAACTACATCAAACCACTCAACAATGTCAACAACAAAAAGTGTAAAGAATCATTTATTACACACCTGAAAAATTGTAGAGCATGTCAGTTAGAAATTCAAAATATTCAAATTAGTAAGTCTGTAAAACAATTAAACATGAAGCTACAATGTGTTACAGCAAGGACAGAAGACATTTTGTGTAACAGTAAGAAATTATGAAACAGCAATGAATAATGAAGTAACACTATGAAACTTGATGAATTTTTATGTAATAACATGAAACAGCAATGAAAGATGAAATAACACTATGAAATATGACAGTAATTAAACATTAATAAACATTGTGAAACAGTTATTAAACATGAAGAAATATTTGAACACCGCATATAGAATGTGAAGTAACATTGTGACACAGCATTGAAACTCAAAGTAACACTGTGAAATATCTGGGCTACCAATCTATTTTACTTTGATGCTTTGCTTGTATAATTCAATCCCAGGGTCCCATTGCACAAAACACTAAGGACACTAAGGTAGCTTTAATGCAATGTTAAATTACCTTAAAGTTAAGTTGTTTGTGCAATGACCCCCAGGTTCTTTAGTCAAACCTTAAAAGTAGATAAGAACAATAAATGACCTATCAGGAACACTTGATAGCTTGTTCACAGACCCAATCAAAGCATTCTGTATATTCAACATACTTCTGACAGGCATTTCTTAGCATACTAAATTTAGAAGTAAACCAAACCTTTGAACTGAGCGTTCTTATGGCAAGAAATAGAGGCTAATCTAACCAATTGGCAAAGCTAGCAAAGTAACATAGTCTGGTTTCCATGACAACTGTGATTAAGCAATACAGGTTGAGTTGTTCCATGCTTCAACTACCTGCTGATGAACTGGCTCTCTGGGTGATGCTTGCATCCATTCAGGGACCTACACAGTGCAGTTGAAATATAGCACTCTACATGATGTGAACATTGCATATGATACTACGTGCAATGTTTCATTGCTTGCACACTGTAAGATACTTAATTGTCTAAAAGACCATGATGAAATGTTTCGTATTTAGATAAGCACTATACAATATCGGGCTACATTAAGAATAACATAATTTTGCAGCCTAATGCAAATCAAAAAGAAAACCAAAAATTCCAAGCACCATATATATGGATATTGATTTAGTAAGAAAATTATGTCCCTATGTTGTAAATGTGAAACAAATAATCTGCATATTTAAAAGAGACATTTGGCAATAATTAGAGTCTTATATTACACTCTCTGTCCCTAGGAATTAGCTAAAGTTAGAAGTTATAGATTATCTTTCATAAAAAGCTAAAATTTGTGAGCATTTGTAGACAAACTAATCAATTCTAAACACATAGTCATTATCATTGAAAGGGTATCGTCCCAAAAGACAGAATTCCCAAAAGAAAGAAAGCTTAAAACAACACTTTCCATGGTTGACTAATCATGTGTAACATGGGCTTTACCCTTTGGAAATATTGGAACGGCCCAGATAAATAATATTTGGGAATTTTGGGAATTCTGTCTTATGGGTCTGAATCATTGAAAGATAAAAAAAAAATTGGTTGATTATCAATCTTCAGTTGAAAATGTATTAAAATTAGTCTCATATATAAAGGTCACCGCAGCATATATACTTATAAATGACACGCAGTAAGTAACATAATATAGATAAACCGCTAGATGTTATGGAAGTGAAGTGTGTTATGCTCTGTAAGTGAACCATGTCAATAATGTCATGCACCAAGTTGCATGCCAATTCTCTTTTGGTTATAAAAACAAAAGTTTTGAATGTCAAAACCAATGAAACTATCAAAATAGAAATATGAGAGGGGGATTAGGTTGATAATCTGAATGCTGATTTACCAGATATATATATACACCAAACCTTGACTATTCCCACAGCAATGTGCACAAAGGCACAAACAATATAGCAACAATGAAGCTTTATTTAGAACAATATAATCCAGATTTTCTAAACGGAAAAAAATGTGAGTAGATATTCTGTCTCTGGATTTAAGCTATCAGTACATTCTTGACCCCCAGTCAATTTGTAGAGATACTTTCAGGTTGCTATCAGGACACGTTAATAGTTTTAAATACACAAAAAAATGTATTTGATCAAATCATGCTTACAAAGAAATTGCTCAGATTATTCTGTCCCTTTAAATTTCTTTCACTGTCACTCTATTAGAATCATTATTATCAGGTTGGAAATGTGTCAAACTGACCAAATGACTTCAGCTGGTCAACTATCAACAAACATCATTATAGATTTAAAACTTTAAGTAAAATTTTATACATTTAAATCTACAAAAAAATCAATAATAGTTTTTGCAAAGGATAAGGTCAGTGTTACAATAGGTAAAAACATACAAAACATTTGAAATGATAAATGCTGCAACAATTCACAGAACTATCCACTATACACTCAAGCTAAAGGGAAACCATGAATGAACAATAACAACATGGAGGCATCGATGACAAACATAGAACAAAAAGCTATTTACACATCATTCTTTGTGAAAGAAGGTTGGAAATAAAGACAGCAGACGTTAACAAACCTGGGTAAAATCTGACGGGTTTTTTTGCTCCATGATCAAATTGCCAAATTCCTGAGAAGAAATTGGCATAAAGAAACCTCATACATCTGACTTAATGCTAACACATACTGGATATCGAATGCGCTTCTAAAATATGTAGTTCAATTTCAAATTTTTACACGCAGAGTTATACATATATTTGGGAAGACCCAAAAAATTGATATGGTACATATGGGGGAAAAAACTATTTTGAGCAGTAAGTTGTATGAAAAAGTTAATACTTTTGCTTTGATGGAGGTGAACTTATATATGAGTTCATTTTGATGATCGAGAGACAGGTATATGTATATATCTGTCCTAGATTTTGAGAAATGAATTTCCATCTTTATCTATCCTAGATGCAAATGTTTGTATGAGATGAACCTATCAAAATGTATATATTAATCAGCAACTCAGTACTGAGTTGTATGAAAAAGAATGATACAGAGATGATTTTAAATCTTTATCTATCCTAGATGGAATGTATTATGAGATTTTCTAGTAGAATAAACACGTAAAACTCACGTCACGTCTTGGAGAGTAGAGAAGATTTGATAGTCTCTCCTTCTTGAGATAATTAGCTTTAGGTGCACCTCCGCCATACCGCTTCCTCTCAGGAGCAAACCAGAATGTGTCGTTGTGCTGCAACATTTGAGAGACAGGATATTGTGAGTGAATGACTGACACGAGAGATGTGAAAAATGATGTCATGTATGATACAAGAGATGTTATTAGTGCCCATATGAAGAGAGCATATCATGAGAATTCATGTCATACATGAGACAGTGTCTATGTTATCTAATAGAACACCATATGATGAGAGCTCATGTCATTATTGTTTTTCAAATCTGACAATCTACATCATGCTTGAGCCTCGCATTTTATTGTTGAATTACTGATTTATTTGAATCTACCTTTCGAGTTTAGAACCAAAAACACAGCAAGTATTAAGGTTATTATGATAATGTCTTCATTACCAACCATCAAAGGTCATCATTAATTACAAAGGACCAAGCACCATGACATGAAATAGCTCACCAATTGGTCCCATGATCTATCCAAAAGATCCATGAGCTTTGCAAATGACCAATGATATGAAAGTGAGAAACTCATGGAAACCAAGATTGAAGGTAAGTAATGAAATAGTAAGGCATGAAATGGTTTATACATGGGACCCTTGATGTATGCCTAGGTTCATGCACCATGACATAATAATAACTTACCTGTCTCCACTCCCGCCCTTCTCTGAGTTTATCGAGCTTCTCCGTCTGATATTTCTCTTGAGTCTGGGCAGTCAGATCATTGTAGTACTTCTGCATGTCTCCACGATTCTGGTCCTCTGGCTTGTTCATTTTCTGAAACATATTCTCATTATTTTAAGAACATCAGACCACAGAGTTTACTAATATTCATAAAAAATCATAACAATGATTAATTAAAATACATTGTTTTTAATGAATATTGGACCTCAAGACACTAAAACAATTATAAAATCATGGCTAAATGTATAATATTGATAATACCTTAAACATGATAATTCAAATATAAGGCAATTAATGCAACCAAAAATTAAAGAGCCACACAAATATCTTAAATCTTTGTTTTATGGAATATCAGTTACAAGAAATTGGATAGTTGATGTTGTCCTGGTCAGTTTGTGCTCGGCAGTAATCCATACAAAAAAACAACAACATCGATATCCTTACAATTCTGGAAACATCAGTTGTTCCTAGTGATGCCTTCACAATAGTTCCAGTTTCCCGATCCCTCCTTGGTCTCCCGACCTTTCCCTCCAGCATTATTGAAGCCAGTTCACCAACCTTACAAAACAAGACACATACAGAATAGGCTGCTCATACTTGTATAAAGTCTACAATGACAGAATCGCCTATGGCTGGAAAATACACGGAAGACCTTGTTATGATGGTACCTTCAAGAATTCAACACTTACTCTAAGAAAAATCCTACATGATTGGTTTGCCAACAATTTCTGACAAATAGCCTTACCAAAAACAAACAGTTTGCTTGAAAACAAGCCCTTCCTTGAAATCTTTAAAGACATTTAGAAATTGGTGTAGTGATAGAAGACAATGTTTTATATTGCAACTTCTTTATTTATTTCTCACAACAGATACCCAGAAATGTCCTGATTAAATTAATAATGAAGTTGTCATCAAGTTGTATCAAGCCCTTTCTTGAAGACACTTGACAATGACTGGTCATATTTGGCTTCCAATATTGTTTCATTGAAAAGGCGTATACCACAAAAAGACATTTAAATGGAAAGAAGCAGTCCTTTTGAAAGATTTTGTGTGTGTTCATCTTAGAAGAGTGATGTTGTTACACTCACAGGTGCTTTCACATAGTCTTCCGTTTCTTTCTTCATTTTCTTCTGTTCCTCCATTTCTTTCTCTGTAATCACAAAATGACTCAGCTATTCTAATTTTTTATTTCAGAAATAAAAATAATTCATCATCATTGGAAAAATACATTTCAACCAGTTATGAATATTGAATTATGAAATGACTGATTTGCCAGACGAATTTCATCAAAGTTGACACATGTATGCTAGGAAATGTGACCAAGAAGTACATTCCTTAAAATCAATGAAGCAAACTTTCATTCTTGGAGCTAGATTGGTTCAAATTGAATTGAGAAAGTGAGGTTTAATGATGGTCTCCAGTTCAAGAAGATATTGTTACAGAGCGGTATTGATTTACATCTTCATTATGATTACTTACGGAGATCATTCCTGTAATTCTTAGCTGCCAGTGTCCTTGTGCGACGGTCGGCTGAGGTTAACTGTACCACACCCTGTCAACATCACAAATTAGATACACAAATTATAGTAGAAATGCAACACACGTCTATTCTACCATTACATTGATGACTTCTTTATTCTAATCAACTGATATTTTGCAGTTTACCAGGCAAGAATTCATGATTACACTTTCAAAGTATTTTTACCATGCATGATTCAATAAATTCAAGACATATACTAAGACTAAAAACTTTGAAACTACTTTTTAGAGAATAATATGATAAATTGGAAAAAAATAAACTTGGTGCAAATGAGGCAGACAGCAAGATTTCCTTGAATCAGGCAGCAATATAATGACATGTTGACTCATTTGTGTATTCCCTCAATTTTCTTCACAGTGTCAAAGTGGTCAACAAGTCCAAGATTTTAAATTATACAAAACAAGACATGACACTTACATCACGGTTGATGTTTCCTAAGATGGCAGTTACAATCTTCCCATCCTTGTCACGTATCGGAGCTCCTGCACCAGGCCGACCGAAGGCGTTATACTCTTCTTCCTCCGGTGCCCAGAATCGCCGTCGGCGACCTGGAATTTCCTCCCTGATTGAAGACTCTGCAAGATGGAGGTTGGCTAGTTTGATAATGATTCTTAATGTGTTTGAGCTCTAACTTAACATGATCATAGAATTCAAAGATATTGGTGATAATTATGAATAATATTTTTTACAGAATTTGAAATTCTTTTAAGTAATAACAATCATAACTTTACATTCATTTTAAAGAAATTTTACCAACATTAGGAAAATAGTATCCCAATTATAGCATGACATTGAGTACAAGCCAATAATTATGTGCACATGTGGGTAAATCACTTTTGCAATAATTCTATTAATGACAGGCAAAAAAAGCGGTCCCATGAGTGATTTTCATTAAATTATTCAATTGCATTGAATGGAAAAAATTGGATGGGAAAAAATAAAAACTTGAAATGACCTTTTCAAATTTAATTTTCTGTAACCTATTCTCTATTGATATATATATATATATATTACAATTGTTGTGTAACCATCAAATTTTGTCACATAATAATGTCTATCTTCTGCCCACCTCCAATTTCATTGCGCTCCATAGTGATGGGATGTCTGGTGACTTTCCGCCCCCCGGAGTCAATTATTGGAGCACCTGCTCCGCCTTGTGTGCGATCAAACTCTAAACTCTTCAAGTCTTTCGGTCTTTCTTGGCGATCCTGTTATTTTAACATGTATTTACAATAATACATCTTGGAATCCATAAATGCATCTCAGAACTTGTAAAAGGAAAAACCAATTAGATACAATAAATAATTTTTTAAAGTTTACATTAGAAATATTTATCACTGAGTTAAGAGGAGGAGAACAAATCTGTCATCAACGCATTTAGTTAGCAGCAGGAGGCTATTTTTTCATTCGACCCCCTTTTTCATAATGAGGATTCTAAAGATTGGTTCTCCTTTTAAACCCTTGTGGATATGCATTGGGCATTTTGATGTCATAGAAAAAAACTTAGTGATTTTATCATTTCATTAACATTCAGTAACATAGGTCTCATATGAAAACTCTGATGGAGGTTACATATCCTTGTCTGGCTTAACATGTTTTAAAACATCTAAGGGTCTGCTAATTTCTACCTGTATTTTCAGAATTGTGATTTTCCTTAAGGAATAGTTACTGTTTTAAGATAATATATTTGATATTCAAACTAAATTTAATACTTTTTTATCACATAATGGAAAAGATGAAATTTTACCTTTGGTTGCCATAGCTCATCTGTAACAGAAAACAGGGTGGATGACCACAGGGTCAAATAAATCATTGAAAGGTCATTGAAAGGACTGGTACAAGAGTTCTACATCTCTATCATTAGATGTACATTTTTAATTTGACTGGGTTTTGCAAGATGAACATGTACATGTTTAAAAATTTGAAAACATTTCAGAAGTTACTCAAGTCTAAGAAAAACAATACATTTGTCAATAACGATGTACCTTAATGCTTCTTATTGCCATTACAGATTTTATGATTTACAACTCTAACTATACCATTTCATTCACAAAATAAGATCATTTAAATGTTGTGCAATGTTTTTAGAAGACAAAATTCTAAAAGCTGTGACTGCAGCAATATGAGCAGGGTATAGAAGCTCAATGTCAATGCAAATGCTTATTACATATAAAGCATTGATTTTATTGAAAGTATAAACTATTTATCAAGGTTATAAACTTTAACAGATTTTTTATGTAAGGAGTTGCCACTGAGGACTTTTTTTATTGCAAATGAGTAATTCAAGATATATAATTTGCATTAAATATCCCTGTGAGCTACCTCTCTTGTTGATCCTCTCTAATTCAGCGGGATCATGAGACAAGTGGATTTTTTTATGAAGCAACAAGTGACGCCCTGGTTCAGTGAGAGAAGAGGAGCGAGAGCATGAAAGAAGAAAGAGAGAGAGAGAGAGGTGAAAACACAGATGAAGTGATTAGTTAATTGAGATTAAGTAATGAGTTAATCTACATGAATTGATTTGTTGATCGAGATGAAATGATTAGTTAATCAAGATAAAGCGATAAGGTGATAAGTAAATATTTATAACTGTTACCGTATTCGACTTAATAACCGCCCACTCCCCTATAAGCGCCCACCCACCACGTTTTTGACTGAACAATATGCGTCCTGTTTAGCGCCCACCTCTCAACATTGCTTACCTTGCATGCTGTTTTATTGAAGAAGGTTTTTCAGTCTTGCAATAAGTCTTTTACTTCCACTAAAGTGAAGAATACAGGGGATTTTTAGACCCCCCAGCCACCATCAAAATGATAAAAGTTACAAAACCATATTTCAAAGACATGTGTATCGTAAGAAAACACTTTCAAGACTAAACTTGAGGACAATTTTTAACGTTTTAATTAGCGCCCCCTTTTACCAATTTTTTAAGCGCCCCAGGCGCTTATCACGTCGAATACGGTACTTGATTCGATATCGGGATTGAAAGTTGTTTATAAAAAGTATATTCCAAGATTGGCCATGCAGTGGAAAATGTTTGTTGGTTTCAAAATATTACAGGTAACAAGTTAAAAAAAAGAGAAGAGTAAACTAGTGAAACTAGTGAATTGTTCCTTCAAGTATTTGGAAAATATTTTCTGTATGCAAAATCAGTTATTTGAAGTCATGTGTAGTAAATCATATCAATGATTCAGGATCACACTCAAAGGAAGAAGGTGATGTAACATTTTTGGACAGTTAAAGGTGACCACATAAGTCACATAATATCAAAATTGTTGTTATGCTTTCTTTCGGTCATGATTTCATTGAAAATTTGCAACTAGAAGTTCTAACCACTAAAAGACACATCCACACCACATTGTTATATAGTTTTCAAGTAATGCTCCAAGGTCAAGCTTAAGTTTTGTTGGGAACCCTAGAGTTTTGATCCTTAAAAGCAATAGCAACACCCTATAGGTAACATTCATATCGAACTTGAAATATTCAACTCACATAGATTTTTTGTTATTTTCCAGAAAAATAAACAGAGTCGTAAGATTTATCAGTTTTCAGTTTTTTAAAAATCATTGTCCACCTAGAACTTCAACCCATGGAAAGCCACATCAGCACCCTATAGGTAATATTTATACAAAATTTGTAGTGTCCAAGTCATTTAGTTTTTGAGAATTGTTCCGGAAAAGCAACAAAGTTATACAATTTGGCCGTTTTTGGACAAAATGAAAAAAGATTATTGCCACCCTGGAGATTTAAACCTAAAAGCCACTTTATCACCCTAAAGGCAAATTTTTAAAATCAAATTTTAAATTTCCAATTATAAAGAAATGCTTCAAAAAGGAACAAAGTTGTAACATTTGTCTGCTTTCGGTCAAAATTTCAATTTTTTTGGGGGCATACTTCAGTTTTAACTCCTTACAGGCCCATCAAAACCCTATACATAACACTTATTTTAGATTTGAAGTTTACAAATCTTATAGTTTTCAATAAATGCTCCGGAAACGATTTCAGGCGCAGGGATGGACAGACAGATTGATGCATGGACGGACATGTGGAGCGTTATATACCCATGACTACTCTAGTTATGACAAATTAACGTAACGGCTCTGAAACTTTGCTGTTTTACTCTTACTCTTAATCGTTTACATTGTTACTAAAAGCTGAAATAGGTTTGCATTATCCTATAATTATTCACTTATCATAAATAGCGTTGGAGCTTTGATGTATATCAAATTGTTAAATGGTGTTTTAGAGAGTTTTAAAACAGTTCTCACTATTTTGAATTGAACATTTCTTTATAAAGTGGACACTATTGAACATTGCTCTCAAATGTTTCACATTGTTATAAATAAGTTACAACAGGTTCACACTCCATAGTTTCCCTTAATAAAAAGATCATCGTATAGAAATGTTACAATGCTACATGAAGAAAGAGTCAAGTATAGAAAAGTGAAGCTGTGCAGGACACGAAAGATTTAAGTCAGACAACTCAAGTACATAGCTACCTGAAGAAGATCTGTTAGGTGCCCCGCCTCCATTCTGTACTTTCTCATCCGATCGCAGCTAGGTGGAAGAAACATGATCAAAGATGTTTAACAAGGATCAGGATTTGAGGATTTTTACCTAAAGAGATACTAGATAGTAGATACATATAAATGGTCATATGATATATTTTGACATTAATCTCTTGATATGATCATGTTGCTTATCTTACTTTACACATCACAGACATAAAGAATAGTTAAATAGGTTACAGTGATCTCCTATTTTAGAGTCCTGGAATCCCTAACCCTTTTGATATCTAAACAAAAATCTGGCACTGAAAGGGTGATTTTATAACAGTGTTTATTGCTATTTCAGCAATCTTCGAATATTCATTTTATCTTACCATTTCCAGCTCCTGACGTAATTCCCTTATCTTTTCCCTCTGCTTCAACAACTCCATGTCTTCTTTCTGTCGGTCTGTTACAAAAGAGTTTTGTATTAAGAACTTCTAGAAGTAAAATAATTAGCATAACCTTTCAGCTATAGGGCAAAATGGCATAGGTTTGGACACTGCCTAAGGTCACCCGAACTTTGGACACTTTGGACTAGAAGCTGATGCAATTATATGTGTTATTCTGCAATCTGTTTGATAAGTGCTGTTCCTTTTCAGTGTGTTATTTCATTTTTTCATCGGATAAAAATTTTAATGTTGGTGCTACCATATACAACGTGATAAGCGCCTGGGGCGCTTAAAAAATTGGTAAAAGGGGGCACTAATTAAAACGATAAAAATTGTCCTCAAGTTTAGTCTTGAAAGTGTTTTCTTACGATACACATGTCTTTGAAATATGGTTTTGTAACTTTTATCATTTTGATGGTGGCTGGGGGTCTAAAAATCCCCTGTATTCTTCACTTTAGTGGAAGTAAAAAACTTATTGCAAGACTGAAAAACCTTCTTCAATGAATCAGCATGCAAGGTAAGCAATGTTGAGAGGTGGGCGCTAAATCAGGACGCATATGGTTCAGTAAAAAACGTGGTGGGTGGACGCTTATAGGGGAGTGGGCGGTTATTAAGTCGAATACGGTATTTATAATAAGAGTTTCGCTGGAAGGTGCAATAAACGGACTCAAGAAAGAAAATGTAGAAATATTTGTAATAATGTAAATGTTGACTCTCAGATCAGGAAGAGTCAAAATATCTCAAACCACATTAATAAACAAAGAGAAACAACCAAATAGTACTTTTTCTCTGAATTTTGGTACATTAAAACCAAGTTTAACAAGTTAACATTGACATCTTATAAATATGTCAAATGGACATGTTGTGAAAATGGTTTGGATACTTCTAATATTTAATTTTCAAGGTCTTGTAATGCTTTAACAATCTAAAGATCAGAAAACATGAATAAATATAAACATCAAAGACGCATGACAAAAGCTTTAGCTTTTTCAAACATACGATTTAGCACTAACAGGGTTCTTGATAGCTCAATCATTAAAAGACCAGTTGTATTAGTACTGACTATAAAATCAATATGGAAAGTAGTAAATGAAGAACTTTTTTTTTTCATTTTCTTAATATTTGCAACATATCACAACTTAAAAGAGGCCTATGTGAAAAAAAATTGCTTCACGGATGCTATTTACATTACGTGACATGGTGAAAATATGCTATATTTTTTCTAATTCAACAACTTATAATTGTTGAAATATTTGTATTGACATACAACTAACAATTAACAGATAACAATTATTTGTCACAAACATGACCACCGCCACAATCAAGAAATGAGCTACATGATGGACCAGGTCGCCCAAATCAACTGGTGTCTGCCATATGAAGACTGGTATCAAATTAGGAGACTTTGAATGTTGGCACTGTTGGGGTTCATGAGATATATAAGAAGGGACAGATGTACAGATGGATGTTTGTACGGAGCTGAATACTATGTACCCCGCTAAATGTTTTGTATGAGGCAGGGAACAGTTAGTCCTCAGACTGATAAAAAATGCCTTGTTGTTTTGTAGCAGACTGATAAAAAATGCCTTGTTGTTTTGTAGCAGACTGATAAAAAATGCCTCATTGTTTTGTAGCAAAGTTATCTCACAGCATTGATGAATTTTCTGATAGTGTTTCTTTGAAAGAATGAGAGTTATTTTTCTATGATGCCAGAGGTGGTTCCATTAATCTTTCAGTTATCAATTGTCCTCTCACCCAGATCTTTGCGGAAGTCCTCCTTCTGTTGTTTTGACGGGTTGTAACCCTGTCCCTCATCCTGAAATCTGATCATTTTTTCTGCTCGCATGTTGTTATTTGCTGGAGCCTCACTTCGCCCACGCTCAGTTTGGCCCATGAAGAAGTCTGGCTGGCGATTCTATAAAATGAAAAGAATTAATGATATTTCTATGTAAAAAGAAAATGGTCATCTGATTTGAAAAGTACTTATTGATAAAATCCACGCCATAGCATATTCTGAAATAGCCAGAAGAAACTGAGTTATGTCAGTCAATGGGCAAAATGGTTTGAAAATGTGAATAGATTACTGACTAGAAAAATCCTTATCTACTTAAAAATGTTTGTAATCAACCGTTATATGATATAGATATAAAATGATGAATGATATTTCAGTTCATTAAAGGTAAGATTTTCTTATATTTTGAATAGATCATGAATTGGGACTAATGTTTTCGATGATTGTTCTTTAATAAATCAGAGTTATCTCAATCTTACTTGCTGTTGCCTAGAATGAAATTTTTTAATGTACATCTTTCCTTGATGAGCAAACAGGACAGATCACCTTATTTTTTTCTATCTCTACAGTAAATAGAATACAATATTGCTCATCAACAGCAGTCACTTCAGCTTGGTAAGTGCTACCAATTGTAGACCTAAGCATGTAGAGCAGCCCTGTCTGATTCTAAAACTATCTCACATCTGTCATGAGCCTATTCGGGGTATAATTTCTAGACCCAAAGCCAATCTCATCATATAGAAATGCTGCCCAATATAGCAATCATGCCTCCCGTTATTAGATTCAATAAATGTAGATAAAAGACACAATATTCTAAAACTCAGAACTCACAACTGTCATGAGCCTATTTGGGGTATAATTTCTGGACCCAAAGCCAGTCTCATCATATAGAAATGCTCCCCAATATAGCAAACATGCCTCCTGGTATTAGATTCAATAAAATGTGAACACGAGACACAATCTTAATTGATTGTAAGTAATAAAGGTACAATGATATGCACCCCTTTGTACATTTTAGGGTAGTGTCAGTTCCAATTATTATATGGTTTACAGTAAGTGGTAGGGAATCCTAATAAATGAGAATTATGACTCACTAAATGTCACTATATCTCTTTAGAAACATAAAAGGAAGCAATCTTTTCATAGAAACACACTGTTAAAATATTAAATATATAAAATATGATTATTGATAAGAAACACTTTGATAACACATTAAATTAAACACATATTGACAGGCACTTTAGACTTGTATTGTAACAAGGGTTTACCTGCTCATATATCTTTACCTTAAAATATTTTTTACATCAATATTTTACATTCAAAATAATTTTCATTGATGGCCTTTTGCAGAACTACTACTACTAAAACTAATAAACATTCATTATTTTCTTTAAATCTATTAAAATCTATGAACCTTATTTTCATGCAGTCATGAACTGTAACTCTATCCTATTTCTCGCAGACAAAGCAAACAACTTATTAGGAGATAACTTTAAACTCTTATGACTTAAAATAGAACTTAGGCCATAGATATGTTTTTGAATCTGTAACACAAGGAAATTTACAGGGAGCCAAAGGGGAGACAATGAAATGTAAGGAGGAAAAAAAGTAAATTTGTGAATGAAATACAAACATTTTTGGATAGAATTGACAATGAAGGAAAAGAGTATCAAAGAGACAACTTTTTTAATGTGAGCAGTAATGGAATAGAAAACTGCAGATGATATTGTGCATACACTACACTCATTGATGTAATAGAATTAATTAGACCACAGTTAGATATATTTTACTGAATCAAAATGTCCCAAATATGTTGAATGATGCTTTGACGAAGATACATTCCAAAAATCACAAGTAGGATATTCAATTCAGAAATTCACACTGAAGTAGTAACTATTAAAAAAGGAGTAAAAAAACCTCTGAAGACTGGGGAAAAATGTGAATAAATATTTAAATATATCAAATCCAAGGGAACCTCTGTAAACATGAAAAGGTACATACTAAATAAAAAAAGTACAGCTGTTAGTTCATATAATCCATCAGTTTTTGGAAAAGAGGAAGAAAGGACAGGTAAGTCTATATGATGAGGATTAAGAAACAAAATGGTTGCTATAAATAAGAGGCAACAAAACAAGATGGCTGCTAAATACGATGGGCGCTGTATTCAAAATGGCGTGCATTGCTGAAGCAGAGATATGAGATACGGTGCATGCAATGACACACTACACTCGGCTACAGGCATTAGATACCTCATCTCCTTGCATGCGTATGTCATAGTCTAATGGCTTTGTCAGTTGACGTTGTGGTATACCATACTAAATAACAAAAAGTGGATAGAATTATTGAAAATATATCAAATAAAAGCTTTCAAATTAAAATTTTAACATGCTACCCTCAATCAAGATTCTGAGATTAATTTTACTCAGATAATAAACATTTTCAAATTTTGTTCATAAACATATTCTTTTAACACTCACAAAAAGTTGCATGTTCATTGGAAAAACAACCAACTTAAGACTATATAAGTGTATGTATATCCTAGCTCTCTAATTCCATAACTCTTCAATAGTGCTAGTTAGAGCTAAAGTCAGGGAAGATAGACTCACCGTGGGGTCCCTATAGCGTGGAGAACTCGAACTTGTCATGTCTTGCTCTGTGAACTTCCTCCTCTTATGATCTCCGTCACCCTGCAGCAAACCTCATCTTTATTACATTTACTTTTTCATTAATTTCCATGAATATGTACATATGTTAACACTGCACTACCCTTAGACCTCAAATGTGGTAATGTCATAACAATGTGGTTGACCCATGTTTGTGTCATAATAGCATTGTGATGTCATTAATTGATGATTAAAACAAATTGTGAAGTCATGAACTTGATGGCAGGGAATTGATAAAATTTGCTGAGAACATTATATCTCCTAGGCGATTTTGCTTGATCTGCCATAAGATATATATATACCATGTAGAATACAGTTTTGGATGATTAATCTCATCTCTACAACAGAATCGACTTTAGATATTAGATATTTCTTGAACAAATTCTTGAAAAAGAATAGTAACCATAACATCAACATGCATAAAAATGATCATTTGATTATGAGCGTTTACTAGACTTCTTGATTTAAAAAAGTATATATATTTTTTAGAATGACATTTTTACTTAATTTACATCCAATAGCTTGATTCCAATAGTAAATCAAGGGACCATTTATGGCCAGAACATTCCCAATCAGTGCTGTACTAAGTGAACAAGCAAACAAAAGCAGCATCTCTCACCCTTGGTGCCCCGTGCCCATACTTGTGTGGATCCAACATAAAGTGGTATTTGAGTTGGTCAAAATCCTACAACATGACCAGCAAATATTGTGAGCATGCAGGCAAAATTTACACTTTTTGAGAGTGAGTCAATAAGAAATAATGATGAAATTATTGTGAAAAATATCACAACCTGAAGACACCATTGCATTTAATAAATTAATGTTTCTTTCTGTTGAAACCAAAAGGATTGGAACACTTACTACTAAACTTCAGATGATAGAATCGATTCCCAAAATATGTAACATGTTACCCCAAAAAACTTTACATCATACTTTTAAGTACAATCTCATTGGTTCTCAAACTTTTTTTTCTACGATATTTTCCCCAACCTTGATTGTATAACTTACCAAAGTATCTAATTGAACAAAATTCTATAAACATGGCAAAGTCAGAGGTGGATGTTGAGCGTTGCTTCATATTGAGAATTTAAAAGAAAAGAATTTATTCATAAATGAAATGAATACATCTGTTTTACCTTCTTCTTCTCTGCCATCTCACGTTCCCTGCGACGGAGCTGTTCGTTCTTGTGTCTCTCGATGTCAGCGTCAGCCTCGCGCTGTAACTCACGTCTTCTCTCCAACTCTGCCGGTCTGGGGACAGATGGATAGTGTTCAACATTATGGTAGAAGATTGTACATGAATATGCTACATAGTGGTAAAACATTGTATGTGAATATACAGCATAGTTGAAGAATATAACATGTGAATATACAACATAGTTGCAGAACACTGCAGGTGAACATACAAAATAGTAGTATTCTGAATAAAGTAGTAGAACATTGTTGTCAACATTTATATAGTTGTAGAAAAAGTTTGGTAAAACATAACACTGGAAAGTTTAACACGGGTTGTTGATTAATTTATTTTGAACATTGGATCTAGAGAAAATTGTTTGTAAGTGAAAAAGAATGTGTCTATTGTACTAGAATACTCTGGTTAGTATAGAAAAATAGTGCAAAACCTTTATTGAATAAAGAAATGTGTAAATTGTGACAGTATAATGTAACATTGTGTGTCAGTGTAGAACACTGGTGTAGAAAATCATTTTGAAGTCTGGAACATTGTTGTAGAATATGGTAAATTGAAAGTATTGTATGTGTAATATTGAAGTATAGACACAGTGGTAGAACATTGTGTGTAAATCTAAAGCACTGTGTTTGCAGTTAAGTAATCTGCATAAGTGAACTACATTGTAATAGAACAATATTATGTTGGTGTAGAAAATTATTGAATAACATTGTGTGCATAGGTGTACAACAATAATGTTTAACATGTTTCAATGTAAAACATTAAGACTGAAATGCTTTTAAGTCCAAGACACTGTAGGAGTGCAAAAACAATTTTGACCTTGAAAACAGAAAAAAAACCCAGAGAATTGAAAAAATAATATCACATCTGAATAGTAATAGAACATTGCATGTAAGTGAACACCATTGTCTGAGATTGGGGAGGATTATGACCGAGGGGAGAAATTCATATGATAAACCTATGAATAATGCAATAAGATTAAACTTGGAATCATTTAACACACTGTACAATGATTTATCTCAATTTACAAAAATAGAATTGACAAAGGTAGATAACTGTACTAATCGTGGGTGATCCAGAGACACAATTTCAATTGTTTTAAAGTTGTTTTTCCTTTACAACCAGAACTAACAAAAATATTGTTAATGAAAAAGTATCAGGGACACAACTCTTTAACATAGAAGAATACAAATAGGAGATGAAAACTGCAGATGGTATTGTGCATTCACTGAACTGATGGTTATATTGGGATCATTTAGAACATGAAAGGATATTTTATTGAAGTCAAGAAGTCTCAATGTTTGATGATTTGAAGGAGAAAGATACGATGAGTGGTTTTTTAGTTTGAGCTCTGGACACGAAGCTAGCACTGTATAGAGTAGTAATACAACACATTTCCATGGAACAGAAAAACTGTTAAATTTTCAGTTTTCTCAAAATAACAAAAGGTACTACTCCAATAGGAAGGTGATACATATGCACAGTTTAAGAAAGATCTGATGAACGGTTTCCGAGTTATGCTCAAGGAACAAAATTATTATGGACGGATGGATGGACGGACGAAGACTAAATCCCGCAGTATTACACATCGGTGGGATAACAATTAAGATATATGAAATAAGAATCTTTTCACTTTTTAAAAGCCTATAGTATGAAAAATGAAAAGACAAAATTATCATTAATATGAAAGATGAGAGATTTTATTAGAGAAATGCAACTCACCAACCTTGTATATAAAGAGCAAATAAATAATATATACTCATTTTTAGCAAGCAGGGGAAGTTATAAAACATGAACAAATAAATATATACAGACACATTGGTAAAGTCTGATGCAAACAGGGAACCAAACAAAAGACGAAAAAATAAAACATGATAAAAGCAAATATAAGATGGCATTATCCTCTGCATTCATAAAACTTAACATTCATGAAAAAAGAGTAATAACTAAACACATGCAGTATATATGAAACAATGAAATTTGCACTTATAAGGGAATAAAAGCTTCCCACAGCCTTTGTAAACAGAGATAAAAACACAGAGATTTACCTAGGGTTTAGCTGCCACTCACTGTATGCATGGGAAAACCAACAGATTCATTTAATAAAATATTGAATAAGACAAATTTTCTTATAATTATTAAGTTTCATTTAATTGTGTCCCTATGCAATTAAGGAAGTAGACCCTTGTTTTGGAAGCAAAATGTGTATACATAATGAGATACAGTTCATGTAGAATAAAATTTGTGGCAATACTGTTGACTTCGTGTTGTGATTCAAAGTAACATCCAAGGCATAGGTTTGTAATGAATTGTGATTTATATAACATCTTTATAGCATAGGCATAAAAATGGTAAACCTTTAACTCATTAACCTTTTCTCTCATTACTATTACAAACTAATAGATAAATTAAATTTGTTGGGTGCCCCCAAACACCCTTTTTTGTGAAGGGAATTCTGCGGCTACTTATGATTTTCGTTAAAATGATTAGTACAATATTTTGTCCTTTTATTAATATAGCAAAGATATTCTTCACAAGCCTTAAGTAATAGTTATCTCATCATACTTATGTTTATACATTATTTGAGAAGACAATTGTATGAATTTCTTTAACGTCTTTAACGTTAATGTCAGCATGATCATCAGATGATATATTGAAAAGTTTGGCAAGGGGCTATACTAGTGTTAATTGTACATGGTTCACTAGATAAAGGGTTAATGAGCAATCATACAACAACTCTGTACAGTGTAAAAGGTTAGATAAACAGCAGCAATATCATGCTTACTCTATCTTGCTATGACTTTTATCACTGGGATAGAAAAGAGATGCTTTTACAACAAGAAAGTAATTGTCTTTTTCATATGAATAATGATAAATTTAATGAAAATATATATTAAATACATGCACACAAAATAAATTGAGAATTTACAAATATGACAAAAATCTTTTACATTTTACAGGTAGTTTAAACCGGCAATTGACATTTTCTTAGATGATTAAAGGGATCTCACAAAAACAAATATAAATAATTCCAATTGCAAGACAATGTTTTTAAATCAAAAGAAACAATTTGGAAAAAAAGGTATAATGATCGGTTAAGCTATGCAAATCCATTTCCCTATATGATATTATTAAAATGGTTATGGCAATGGTTTTTGCTTGTCATTTGAATATTTCCTCTACGACTATTGATGACTGGGTTGAATAATGACATGTTTTGACTCTTTTAAGATAAAACCTTTGGCATGAACTAATGTTTATTGGGAAAAACTTGAAATTAATAAATGTTTAAAAAATGTGCTACTGCCCCTTTAATTATGCAACATGAATTGAAAAAGACATCTTTCATTACTGAAATGCTAGATATTAAAACAGAAAAAAAACTTTAAAAAAAATGTAGCTCGTGAAATGAAAAAAACTTACTTATTACATGATCTAATGTTTCCAATTATATTCCTAAAATATGTTAACGATAGAAGAAACTGAAAAAATATCCAAACTTACGTTTTATTTTCTCCAAAAGGTACTGCTCTGATTGACGTTGGATACTGTGTCGGTTTAGGTGCGGGAGGTGGCACGTGTATATTTCCACTACCGTACTGGAAACCTTTGTGCCCCTCGTCTAACTTGGGCTTCCCTGCAAGTAGTAAACACTTGACATGCAGGTTAATTACTCTAATCAAAAATTAAATCTATTAATTACCTACCAAATGACTCTCCTGCATGTTAGGGTAGACTTTCCTTAGTCCATTTCACCAAGTTTCAAAGCGTTTGTGTCATGCAATAGGTGAGAGATGGGCAACTTGAATGAAGAATAGGTTAAACAAGGCACAAAGAAACAAGAATTGTTTTACAATCATGAAGGAAGAAGAGGAAAATATTGTTTATGGCATAAAATAGTTGTATAAAAATGTTTAAGGGCCTCCCAAATTTGGTGTAGATAGGTTACACAGAAAAATACTAGAAAATAAACCTTGTTCCACATCCAGAATGTACTAAAACACTGTCATGGACTATCATACTAGAGACACAAAAAAGGAAATTTAAAAAACATAAGATTAAAAAGGAGTTTTGGAATGTACCAGAGTTAGATTTTTTCATTTCTGTAACTAAGGAACATTTCCACTCAACTAATATTATCAAGATACACTGTATTTCTGAAAATGTGTTCTTCAGATTGAACTATGTATATGGATCCATTTCGGTTAGGTTGAATTTTATTGATACATACTGTCCAACTTTTGCTGAGGACCATGGAATTATTCTTTATATCAGTGTTCATTATGTACAGAACATGTTCATATTTTACCAGGACTCATTTTCTCATTCAAATGTGTAACATATCTAATAGATGATGGATTACACTAATCAGAGACAGTTTGCTGTCATTACACCTGAATAAACCACAGAAGAACAAAAATATAAATACAGCTGTAGATTACAAAAGCCATTATCATCTCGTCAATAACATGTCAATAATGTGTTTGTGAGCCTCTAGCACACACTACAGCTTGACATCGTCTTCTAATGCTGCTAATGAGGCACTGATTCTGCTGCTGTTAGAAACAGTTCCATTCCTCCACAAGTGCTCTTCTGAGTACCTGTTTAGTGCTTAGTTGAAGCACACAGTCTAGCAATGCTTTTTGGAAAAGGTGTCATACATGCTCTATTGGATTGAGATCCAGCAAACAAGCAGGCCACTGCATCCACTCAATTGTTTAAATTTGAAGGTACTGTTCCACCACCCTTGCTTGAATTGGACGGTAATTATTTTCCATAAAGATGAAATTACCCTTGATGACTCCAGCATTAGGCATGACATAGACATCCAACGGCCTGGTTTCATATCCAGGTGGAAACACCAAGAATTTTTTACCTAGACTTTACATTGTGATGTGTCTTTGGGCAAAGCACAACATCCACATTGTACTCAGTCAACCAAGCTGTACACTAGGGTACCTGACGACGGGATGTACAGACTTTTATGGTTGTAGAAAGCGCTAAGTATAGCTACCTCAAAAGTACAATTCCTTCAGGGTAATCATGTACATTGTACCGCCAGTGAGTAGTCCTGGACTGCATATTAGGGGTTGAAATTGTCATTATTACTATATGATTATATCCCTGTTATGAATACCAGTCATGGTGCCATTCTCAAGCACATGCAGATCAGTTTTTCTATCCCAGCTGATTCCAACAGATACCATGACTGAATCGCCTCCATTCATGTCACTTTCAGCAATGTTACCATCTGCCAATCGTTGCCCATCTTCTCCAAACTCTCTCCTGTCTATCAGTAACGTCAAGACAGCATTTAGACTAATCCGTGAACAACACAGGCCTCAAATCATGAGCAGTCCAATCGACAGCCCCCTCTCGACGTGCACCACGATGAGCAGGAGTTACTGGGATTTGAACACATGGTTGTCTTGCATGCAAACCATTCTCATGCAGTCGTCTACGCACAGTTTGTGTGGAAACGTTGACCCCACATGTGATAAAGAAATAAAATTTCAGCTGGGTGGCCTGTTGATGACACTGTGGCTTACACCGAGTTCTTCACCAGCTTCATGTTGTGTTGCCCCTCTGTGCAACATTCTAATTCCTCTTGACAATTTGTCAGTGGTCCAATGTTATCTGCTTCATCATAAATTTACCATTTTGGCTAAATAATAGTTAAGATATGTCGCAAACTTCTATGGACATTAAACAAAAGGCCTTACCATTCAGATTTAAATGAGAACCCTTACGTAAAGATTTCCTAATGCACATGCTTTCCATGGTGTGCATAACCAATTCAGACATCACTGAATAACTGTTTGTGTTTGTCTCACACGTTCACTCCTGTTTTCATAAGTACATACAAAATTAATCTATAAAAAATAAAAAAGATCATATAGTCCTTAATTAGCAAAAGTTGAACAGTATAAGTCTGATGAACTGACATCTCATGATAAGCGCATGTCTCTGTTATCTTTGTGAAGTGTTCTTTGATCTGTGATCCTAAGAATAAGGATAAGGATTTGAGTCATAGTTGAACAACTAAAAACTGCAGCCTAGCAGGAAGTTAAAAAGCAGCCATATATATTTTGATCTGAAATAAGCTCAAAGTTTTTTTTTTCAACATTTCTCTTTCTGTGCGTTAATATTTTTTTCATAATATTCATGCAAGCTTGTTTTGCCAGAGGTTTGTTGTATTTTGGTAGGATAAAGTAGGTATCAGTGGTTTTGGTTGTGTTAACATGTATGCAGTGAGGACACCGAGAAAAGCCTATCTACACCATTCAAACTCTTGCTCAGAAATCTTTTGATAACAGCTCTTACTTTCTTGATGTTGGGTTACAACAGACTTTGCTTTCTTTCATTGTTTTTGTTATATGCTTTGTCCTTGAATATATTGCACCTGTCAACGTGATCCACCTTTTGTTTGTTATATGAGATAAAAATCAAATGATCTTGGCATGTGCAATTCATTCAAGGACATGCCACATAAAAACAAATCTGAGAAATTCTACATGGCATTTTGTAAAATATCTTTCAACAAATAAACTATCTTTAGAACACTTGAATAAACAAAATTGCCAATCTGATATCTCTAGTCATACATATCTAAGTACATTTGTACCTATATACATAACTATATCATACATTTGCTTGATAATATTTGCATCAGAACATGTTCTTCATTAAAAGTAAATAACTTACAATACAGAAAACAATCAGAAGAGATAAAGGCACTAGCACACACCGATATTTCGATATTTACAACTAATGCACAGATAATGCATATCTCGAAATTAGAAATTGCAGGTCAATTGTAAAAGATTACATATCTTTTATTGCATTGATAGAAAACTAAATGTCCAAAAATGCTTTAAATAGCCGAGTTGAGAGTGAAAATATGTGTTAAAGTGCATTTAAGTTAAGATTCCCAGCATAAAAATACTATTAATATTTTGCATCTTAAATAACATTCATAATGCAATTTGTTGTTCCTAATAACCTACCATTGGTTGGGATGAGTGACTTGAAAATTTCAAACATCATCTAAGATTATTTTGTCACTCCAATAGAGCTTTATGATCATTACAGTCTCTGGGTCCCCTTCTTTCCAATTGCAGGATAATAAACTGATTTCCAGACAACCAATTCATTGCAATGTATTAAACAGAACTTGTTTGATGACAGAATTGTCAGCATGTACACTAAAAAGGTCTAAAATCCAAGCAATTGTCCTACACCATAAACACAAAACCATCTTTATTTTTTTGTAATTTTATCTATGATGTAAATTCTTTGTTCTTATTCTCTATCAATGTCATAATCAAAACTCATACACATATGTCCTGCTTATCAATTATCTCAAGAATTACTACTACCCTCCCCAAAAACTTACCTTTTCCTTTGATTATGATGAAGACAAACATGTCCTGCTTATTAATTGTCCCAAGAATCACTACAACCCTCCTTAAAGACTAACCTTATCCTGTGTCATGATGAAGAATAGCATGTTCTGCTAATCAATTATCCCAAGAATTACTACGCCCTTCCCCAAAGACTAACCTTTTCTTGTTGTCGTACTGAAGACTTACATATGATGCTTATTACCTGTCCCAAAATTAACTACACCCGTTCCTGTGGTTGTGCTGAAGACAAACATGTCCTTCTTATTAATTATCCACTGAATTATTACACCACCTTGTGGTTGTGCTCAAGACAAACCAATGCCCTGCTGATTTTTGTCCCAAGCATTACTACATGACTCCCCAAAGACTAACATTTTCTAGTGGTCATGCTAAAGAGTAGCATGTAATTCTTATTGATTGTCCCAAGATTTGCTTCACCCCTCCCAAAAGACTTATAACTATCCTGTCCCCATGGTCATGCTGCAGACTAACAGTCATGCTTATCAATCATCAAAAAGGTCAATGATCTCCCTCAAGACTAACCTGTTCATGAGGTCATGACTGAGGACTCACATATCATGCTCAACAACTACCCAAACATACACGCCCCCCCCCCCTCCCCCCCAAGACTAACCTGTTACTGTAGTCATACTGAAGAGTCAGCGTGTCCAGCTTATCCAGATGTGGGATGAAAAGACTCTACAGCTCATAGACAATACAGCCGTGTTTCTAACAACATGCAAATATCTATAGGTCGACTCGTGCACAACAGAATACTCGTAGGTGATCACTTGTTCTCCGTTCACCCGGAACAATAGGACTCAATGAAGCGACGTGGCTGATTATATACTCAAATTGTGTTTTCCCAAACAGTGTATGTTACTGTATATACTCTGCCATTTAATCGTTTAATCCACTAATCTCTATGTGTGGTTTTGCTGCCGTATGTATACTTGTCATTAGATATATTATTGGCTAAAGACTTTGATAATGGGTTATATATATTTCTTATTCTTAGAAACTTTTATATTTATATTCAATAAGTGATAGATGACCAATTTTGACTTTTGTCCAGTTGAGTATTGGTTTTTAAACTATACCAAAGTTCCTTATAGTTCTTGGGAAATAAAACATTGTATACGATAGAGATAGAATATATTTGTAGTACATATATTTTGAAGAGAACTTTCGAGAAAATTCATGATATCTCAAACACATGAAGTTTTGGAAAAAACAGATCAAAGTTGTTTGCTATGTCAGATTGTGGGAAATATTCAATACAAACTTATAAACTTCACATAAGCTGTATTGGTTGATTCACATGATCAGGTATACACTCGTATGAGGATAATAAAGGCTATAATGATGCTGCTTCTTGTTCACAGTTGAATGATTTCATCAATATCAGAACATAGATTTCATGTTCCCTGGCATCTTACCGAGGCAGTGGTATGTAGACCTGTAAGTTCTTTTTCATAGATAACAGAAGTGATATTAAAAACATTTCATATTATCATTCTGACATCTGAGACCTGGAGTAAGCGTTGAAAATTCAGTATCTAAAGTCCTTTTTCTAAATTACAATTACTGACTTTGAGTCTGACAGCAAAGTTACATTAAAAAAAAAATATATTTAAGAGATTGGATAATGCCTAAATATGATGTTTCTGTTACAGTACATGTTGTCCTGACAACTTCTTTATGTGGGCAATCATTGAAGTGAAGAACATTTTTGTTTGATGACAATAAATATCTATTTTATTAACAAATGATAAAATGTGACCACAAACACATCTCTTGTATTATTCAAAATGCAGTAAAACATGGATCACGTTTATTAACTGTTATCTGGTTTCTGTTGACGACAGCATGTTGATAATCGACAGATTTAACAGAAGGTTCAACAATAAACTGATTGGATGTCAATAAACAAGTGACATTCCTTTACTTTCCAATCTTCCCAAGTAATGGAGCGGAACCTGGGCGAGATTAATGGACAATTGTATCCAGGAATCCTACGACTTAAACGGACAGGCAACAGAGCTTCTGACACATTCAAAGATACATAAATTCCATTAGAAGAAACAGAACAATTCAACCTCAAATCAAATCAAGCTTCTTTTCATGTCATGTAGGACAGGCCCTTTAATCCTTTTGATCGCTAGCCTTTGTGACACAAAAACAGTGATTATACACAAGTTCAGTGAAAGAATTTGATGGTCTATTCTGTCAGGTAGTCAATAGTATTGAACTTGTTTTTTGTTTCTGTTGATGCCTGTACAAGTCATCTGGTACACCAGAATATGCTATTTCATTGGATGATTATCATAAGAGGGCCTTAAATAAATTATAGACATCATAGAAACAAAAGAACTTGTCATTCATTCAAGTGACAATTTACAAGAACAATCTAAATTATTTTACAAAGGGATAATCAAGCAAGGGTAGGAGTTATTTAGAATCATGATGAAAATATTCACTTTGTGTGGTATATATTCATACAAATACAGTAGTAAGTATAAGATAGTCTACATTAAATGTAAAATTTACATACATTTCTATATCATTTAACTGTTGCAATATAATGTTCATTAATTGAGTTTTACCCATTTGATATCAAATGTCATGTTCATATCATGGTCTCAAAATACAATTCAAAATTCAAAAGCTATTTTGAAAAACAGTTGATTATTTTCAAAATTGAAACATCTCAAGCAACACATAAATAAAATATTGAAATCACATTTAGTATTGGGGTCTATTGGACAACAGTACTAAAGTTTAGCGAGTACCAGAGGTCCATTGATGTTGAATCAAGTGTCTATCAAACGTTTGTAAGAAAGATGATATGAAATTATATTCACTTAGGTATTTTCTTAGATGCCTGCCATCTTGCTTAAAGAAAATAAATTACCTATACATTATTCTTTAAATTAAATATTGCAACATAGAAATGATGACTAATTTTGGTGACTAATTTTCTTGCATTTTTTTCACAAATTTTCAAAGTTAAAAAAAATAAATAGATAAAAGAACAGATTATTAACAACTTCTCAAATCTTAAAGCATGTTGATTAAAGAATTTTCTGACATTTTTAAATGATTTTTATGATGGAAAGATGTTAATGTTAACTTTCACTCGATATATATAGACAAGTGAACTTGTTATCACCACTTATGTCATAAACTTCACATGCATATGCATAATTAATGAATGATCGGATGAACCAATGATGTATGAACAATTACAATAACCGTTGAAGTGAAATACTCCAAACCTGGTGGATGTTTATAAGTATGAGTGATTATATTTGCTAGCTTGCTGAATAAATATTTTACCAGCTTTAATTTTTGGCATAAATGTCGTATTGTATCCAAATCTACTGTAAACATGCTAATCAGCTTTGCATATATATTGTTCAGTATCATTATGGAACATGTTTATTAATACCCTTTCATTGATTACCTTGCCGGATAAATATTTTATCAAGTTTGATTTGTTGGTTTAAATGTGTAATAATGAATATATTAATGTCATGTAAAATTTTCAGCTGGAAAAATAAAACATATCATGAAGCTGGTTTGACAAGTAATCCGAGTGCTAGTTATGCAATGTGTACATATGCTGGCAAATGGGGCATAAGAATGATCAACAAGATTTTATCACTAATCTCAGGTTTTTGATAAGACAACAAAGACGTCAGATCAAATGAATTTCAAACATAGCAACTCACAAATGATTTTGACAAATCATTTATCTTAACAACCAAGGTTGATTCTAGGTCTCCTTCCATATTTGTAACAAAAATGTACACAGTCAAACTTGTATATTCACTTATTCCAACTAAACAATTTGTTTCAGATACTCTCCATGCATAAAAATTCTATATAAAATTTATTCATCTGATCAGTCAAAAGAAACACAAAATTTATTTAAATTGGTTTATCTATTGCTTGTCCTTTGAATATATAGAATGTCTGTCCCTGTAATTAAGACAATGCCTTTCGTAAATTATTAAAAATTAACTAAAAATAACGTAAATTATTTGAAATAAAAGAATTAAACATATAACCAGTGAAAGAAACTATGACAGACTATTTTCAACAATGGCTTTAGTGCTCTCAAGTAAAAGGCAATATAATGAAACTGATTGAATACTTACGCATATTTTGTGAATTTATATGTTATATGAATTGTGATTTGTTTCTTTGATCTCTTGTATTTTAAAATGAATTAACACTTTCATATTTTCAATTAATTTTATCAGATACATGTCTGATTCAGGTAACAACAGGATTTCAGCTGTAACCATGATTTACACTCCTGTTTTAAACTTTTACCATCTAGATGCAGATTGTTAGTTCCCAGATTAACACCAAATGGTTCCAAACATCTTTTATTCCTTTTGGCATAAAACTTCTCAATGAAAGTATAAGACCCCTTTTTGAAAAAGGCATGTCATTTATCATATATGATGATATGTATCTTTTTATCAAATTATTGTATTTCCCTTTTAAATGGCTTGTACAGCAAGCACCATGTTTTTTAATCATTTTTTTTTATTACATGTACATATGTATGCCTGCAACTGTGTTATAAAGTTATTATTTTTCCTTAAGCCTTTATTTCTTAACTATGCAGAGTATCTCACTGTTGTAAAACAATTTCCTTTGTCGGGCAATAAACTATCATTTTTTTTATTATTATTATTATTATTATTATTATTATTATTATTATTATTATTATTATTATTATCATAACGATAAATCATATTGGTCCAAATGAATAATTCAACATGATTTAGCAACTGATTAAAGTTTGTTGAGAAATGTTGTCCTGTTTTCAACATAATAAGACCATGTTCATAATTATGATAATAAATTCAACAAAAACTTTGAGAAAAGAATGACATTCACTGCAATGGATATCAAGTTAATTTATGAACAGGCCATTGATCTGAATTCAATTCTTTCAAGCTTATAACCATATCAAACCTTCTTGGTTAAACCATTTGAATTAGATATACATTTTATACTATTACAAGATGAATATGAAAACACAAGCACATACATTTATAAAACAACATATATAAATGTTTGATATCATCAAAATACATACGTTGGTTTTAATGTTGGACATTTCAAGTTGATAATTGCATTTATTCCTGTTATATATATTTTTCATTATTGCAGTTTATTATTGCCAGCAACTAGAGTGATATAACAAGTGTTTACCACCAACTATTGATATGTATTAAATACAGGTTCAGCTCTTACTGATCAATCAGGCAGAACAGGGCAATAGTGATTGGGTACTTTCAAACATACAAGTCTAATCAGGGTTCAATAGAATGTGAACCTTTCTAACAATACCTATATCAACCTGGCCACTTGCTGGCATGTAGGGGAGAGATTTGGTTTGCTTGATCCATATTATCTTGGCAAGCGACATGGCCTTATATATAAACAGAACATGAGGACACGTAGCTAATCACCAGATTACATAGCCATATTAAAAAATGCTCTAAGATTTATTATGGTCGGAACTTAGTCTTTATGTGGGGACAGTATAGAGTAGGCCTGGGTATAGAGGATTAACATCGTGGGGGTGCAGGGTTTTATAGGAAACTCTCCCTTGTGTGGGAGTATTACTCACTCATTGTTGTTTCATGCTTTTGATATTAATACAGGCATGAACAATATAATAACTAAAGTCTTGGTTGGTTTATGATCATGCATCCACATGATGAATATCAATGAGATATTATTCATATGAAAAGAGTTTGATGACAAACTGGGTTTATGGCTCTTTATCATCCAAAACTCTGTTCCTCAGGAGATATCGCTTGTGGAAGATCAAGCGATATCTCCTAGGAGATATCTTTTTGGCAGTAGATTTTGAACAATGTCCCTCTGACGTCAAGTATATGACATCACAGTTGTTTTACATCATCAAGTAATGACATCACAATGCTTTGACGTCATAAACACTACGACGTCACAATGTTATGACATCACCGCACTTGGAGTCTTAGGGCAGCAGGGTGTTCAGTAATGTTCATTTGTCAATCAAATGTAATGAAAAATGATTTTGGATGATAAATAGAATCTCACCCGAGTGTCTTCTGATATGAAATATATCAACACTCGTTGATAAAAGTAAAATATCCTCGGCAAGCCTCGGATATTTGTACCTTTTATCAACTCGTGTTGATATATTTCATATCAGAAGACACTCGGGTGAGATTCTCTATATAATACCCAATCATATACAGAAAAATCTTGAGAATTTTACTTCTTTAAGCTTTTTTTACAGTGTTTTTTAGTTTTATCATTTCCTCAGTCGAATAAGATCAAACAGAAAAGTAATTTGATATAAGATTAAAACTGTAAGCAAACTTTTAGAAAAAAATATATCCTTCAGATAGAACAACTGTCAGCCCATAATTCTCTTTGTATGATAATGGAACATCAGTCAGTAAACCAACAAAACAATTTGATACTTATCTGTGAAAGGTCATGATTAATAGATCTCCCACTACTAAGTGTCCTGTCACACAACTTCACCAATCAAACAAAACTGGACAATTTACAACAGGGTTTATTGCTCACAGTTATTTGAGAAGAGCGTCCACCAATAACACCTACACAGGGTCAATATTTGGGATCCTTATTATGGCTGCTTCTCTATTAACATTTGCTCACAAAATAATGGCAAGTTTTCAGATATTTCCTTTTCCACAGATTGTAGATGTAGAATCATGTTAGCCCATCTCTGAAAGGGCCACTGAATTATTCAGGGTGGTTATCTGTCACATTGCCATTACTACCAAACCAGGTACCCAATTACATTGCTGGGTGAACAGTGACACACTTTACGTATATTACAAAAAGAGAAAAAATGTTTACATATCTAGAAAATATTGTTAGAAAAAGGGGTACAATAGATATTAATCTCATTTTACATGGCAATGCAGGTCCCACTATTTGTGAAAATCAGTATGTTTTCAAATTTGTACATATTTTTATCTCTCAAACTAAACGCTTTCACTAATTTCTCTTGTACATATTCCTGTCCGTCTCTTGTTGGTCAATGTTGTAAGATAAATGCTGTAAATATCTGGAGAGGGCTTTTCTAAGTTGGATAACTTGTGCCCAATCCATTTCTTGAATGAATAAATGTTTCAATCAAAAAACACTTTACGAATAAAGTCTCTTGCTTACAGTGATACCACAAGTTTATCAACTTCTTTCTCATTGTTGGGCAGGAAATCACCCTTAAAACTTTCAATTTATCTAGAAATTAATCAGGTAACCCATTATCCACTGAGCCGTGTCTGATGCTGCTGAAACTGACTGATAGCGGACAACTGAGCAATGCACAGCACCATTGATTCATGATTTTCATTTCAACTGGCTTTCTGTGATGAATTATAGCAATCCACAAAACTACCAATAAACCTTTTTTGATGACATCTTTGATGATACATTTTATTTCTTTACTGAGGATGCAGCGAAACAGAATAGATAATCTTGGATGAGTAATACTAAACTCAGATCTGGTTTTGTTGGTGGCTTATTTCTCAAATCATGTACAATGACATTTGTTATAATTTAATGCCTTTTTATTATAATGGTAGATAATAAATTGTCGAAGAGAGTAGAGGTTCCTGAAACTGTACTTAATTCACTTCACCATTAGATTGATTGTTGTCAAGCTTATCTATTGAGTGTAAAACCTGACACATGGGACACTATTGGCAAGGGTCCCAACCTCCCCAATAGCAAGTATGCATATGGTGCACACCAGTTGTCTACTGTCACTGAATATTGATCATGCAATCAAACTAAGTGTGTCTGTCAAATTTACCTCATGCTTCAGAACATGCTTAAATTATTTGTAATGTGATTGAACTAACTAATAAGGTAGGCTGCTATAACACATTTGCCAATCAACTTTAACAATTCCATTTCTTTTACATTCTATTTTGTTTCCCAATAATAACATTTGATTCCCCCTATTTGTTTAAACTAAACTACAGAAATTCTGATAGCCATTATTGTGGTAATCTATCACTTTGACACTTTTGGAATATAAATTCTTTTTGAGATCAATGTTGGTTTTGTTGTTAAATGTAATTCACCTGTAAAAATATAAAATATAAATATCATCTATGGTACAAATTTTATTGATTACCAAGCCTGCATGTAGGTATAAATGAACTTTCAGGTACAATACTATCACACAACCTTACCTGGCTCAAACAAGGTAAGTTTCCCAAAGAAATCCCCAGGTGGTTTGTTTTCCTTGATATGTTCAGGGGAGTAACTAACAGGAATACGTGGACTGTGGAAGCTATTTCCAGGATACCCCTTGTAGCGAGCATCCGATCGGATCAGGACAGGTGCAGGGCGTGAGGAGGGACTGATCTTGAGGTCTCGTGGAGACGCTGGTGAGATAGACAGTGCATGCATAAACATCAACCTCCAGAGGTGTCAGTGGCAGTGGCAGATCCAAGAGAGAAGGAGAGGGGTTCTGGGTTTGAACCTCGTTTTAACAAAATTATAGAATGATTTATATGATCTCCATGATTGAAACTCCCTTTTTCATTAGTAAGCCCCCTCTTTAAAATTTATGGATCTGCTTCTGAATATTGGTGTGTGTAAAATAGTTGTGATGGGAACAGTATCAGGTGCATATGTCATGGCAGCCATCTTGGGTTTTGATGTACTTTCTTATTTTTGACATGAGACAAAGGATTCAATATGGTATCTTCTGTTCAGATGTTTCTAAAATTATAAATGGAATTATTATGGAGGCCTAGAATAATTTCTTTGGGTTTTCTTCTGGAAATGGGGAATCTTTTAGGGATCATAGGGGACATGTTATTTCTGGGGAGAGAATGTCATTATCATACAAGTTGATTCTTGCACTGTTGTAATATATGAGAAAATAGTTGTTAGTTTTATTAGATTTAGAATAAGGGCTATAGGACATAGCTTATTATAGATACAACTCTTCAGACTTCTATACGTTATTAAAGTTATTGAGATTAACCATTACAGTACAAGATCTCAAACCAATTGCTAAGAGCTTCTTTTTTCTTAAAAATTGATATTTGTTCTTTTTTTAGTGGTTCTGCCAGGATGACTGCCATGAAAACAAAAAAATTTAGATCATTTGCCAAGAAAATGTTTCTTAAGTTTGACATTTAGTATACAATTTAGTTAATTTCAATGCTAAATTGATCTTTTAAATATCCTAATGAATCCGATAAATGCAAACACGTTTATTAAGCAAGATATTTTGTAAGATTGTCATTATCTTAATTGATTTTCAAGTGAGATAAAATACAATAGCTGAATCATAATATGGCTGGAATTATTCACTTTCTAAATATCTATAAGGTTACAATAATGAAGATTTAAAGACAAAACATAAAAATAAATCTTCGAATATATGAAAACAACATCATTGGTAACATTATCATTATGAATATATGAATTAGAATTAAAGGTAATGTAATCTTTTTATACTTTTTATCACAATATATAAATAAAAATTCTGGTTAACTTAAGAATTGTGCACATAATTTGCAAGCATAACAGCAGCCACATCGCCACACACAAAACAAGTGCAAGAAAATAAAGAAGATGGGAGGATGGAGAGAAATGTAAAATGTGCAATGAAGAGGTAAAGATGGGAGACATGTTGATCCATCAACCAATGGATGTCAATTTCAACGGGGGAAAAAAATGGAGTCTTGTCTCTTTGCTTTGGCATTAAGACCCGTTTGAATTTGATTTCTAATCCACCTATGGTCATCTCTTGGTCAGAGATGTTTAAATACCTTGAATTTCCTTCATTACTTGAATACCAACAATGGGGGCATTCATCAGGAGTGAATGTTAGAGGTTCAGAGAAATGTCCATTTAATACCTTTAGAATTCAGGGTTGATATTTTGACAGACAACATGCCAATAAGGTCTAAGAAAAACAAAATAATACAGTTTTAATAAAAAATATACTTTTACTTGCACACAAACCTTGGACTACATAATCATTTTAAAGGAATCCCAAGATAGAGATAGAAATATGGTTATTTAGTCTATTATTATTGGATTCAAGTGTAAGTGTATATGTTTGATAAAGTACTAACTAGAAATAGTAAAATTTTACATTGTGATCATTAGTTGGAAGATTTTGAAAAAGTCTACATCTATTAACTGAAAATACCATTAGACATTAATTGATTAGAAGTACATATGAATGAATTAAAAACACTGAAAATGTTTGACTTTGATGGTAGAAGCATTAGGCAAATATAAAATGTTAATTCTGACAGTGACACCTTTATGTCAATAAAATTTATTCATCACAATATTTTGCCTACAAAAACGTTTGATGACACATAGACAATATATTCCTAAGAGGGCATCATACGGTTATGAGAGAAAGGAACAGAAACATCAAGAGAAATAGAAACCCAAATCATTCAAATAAGAAAAATTATTATATTACAAGATCAGTTGATTGTAACTTACAATTTTACTGTTGATGAAATCAGTTTGAATGTGGTTTGTATGTATACTCATTAAATCATAGGAATAGTTCTTTTAAGGGATTTAGAATTGGTATACATAAGCACAGCATGTGATCTCAATAACAACCTACTTTATATAGAAGATGAAAAAGAAATTATTATCAAGAACATTTTTCTGTTCTTTAAGAAAAGTGGATAATAACTTACAGTTTGACTGTTGATGAAATTGGTTAGAATGTGGTTCCTATATGTCCACTACCACAAAGGAGACATAATCATCACTATGGAACGAGGTATAGATTGAGGTATAGACCTATCCAGCCAATGAAAAGCTTCCGACCACTGATTAGGCTCTCAGTGTCATCTATAGGATGAAACAAAGGGCTAAACACTTGGTAAATATTGTATGCAATCCCGGAGAGGGTATACAGATGCTTATCCAATATTGATAAGGGTTGGCACCCAGGGTGTGGTAACTAAGTCAACGAGATGTCTGTGAGAGTATCAATTCTTTAGACATGGCTTGCTGATTGTCTTAGGTCATTGAAGTGAAGTTTGTAGGAATAACATAACCTTTCTCATTGAATGATTTTACTGAGTTACATATATTATAAGATAGAAAATTAATTACCAGTTATTTGGTATAGAAATCTTTGCTTCGATATTGACTATTGATATATTCTTTTTTTATGAAAAACATTTAGAAATCATTTTCCTAAAAAAGAAGAAGCTAACTGCAATGCTGCCTAGAGAAGAGAAAAGATTTACAAAATTTCACAGTAAGCAACAAAATCACACACAGAACACAATTATATCTTGTTGGTCCATTCAAAGTTAATGGGGGGTTGACACTATTTGTTATTTGAATAATTTGTCAAAGACCAAAAGAAAACATTGCAAATGGTTCATGGTTCAATCTCATGACATTATAGATTCTAACCTTGTAGGTTAGTGTTATCTTAGCTAAAATACATTAAGGAAACAATCCTTGAAATTTTTTCATTTAAACCATGTAATCAAAGCTAGCTGCTTTCTCTTACCGCAGGATTCATTTTGAAAATTTAAGCCAAAAAGCTTGAAGAGTTCTCAAAGTTTAAAAAATGAAGGTGCACATAATTTCTGACCATAATAGAAACTACATAAAAAGAATGGAAAAAAATGGTTAAGTAACATAGAACCTTGCTTGCAAACTTCAAAATGTAGGTTTTATGACGTTTTGAATAAGCAAAGTTCTTTAACTTCTAATCAAAACTACTTTAAACATATTTTAATAGTTTTGATAAGGTAATAAAAACACAAATTTAATTTTAAAATTGCTATTAAGAAAGAATTTGGTATGTTCATCAAAATGAAATGCAGAAAATTAACTATTGATGGCCAAAAAAAATCCACAGCATCCTATCCAAGATAAAGCCTATAAACTGCAGCAACTAAGCTAGACTATTCGAAATGTTGATACCTTCATAATGATCATTGTAACTTTCCCTGACTTCGTGAATAAGTTGGTTAACTGGAACTCTTGGACTAAGAAAACTCTGGGCAGGGTATCCCTTATATCGAAAGTCGGTCTGATAGTAGATGGGCTGGCGGTGAGCTAAGATGGTAGTCAGAGGATAGCTTCGAGGTGGTTCTGGGATAAAGATTTTCATTGGAATAAGAATTTACAATTGCTGATAAAGATTGCCATGGGATTTAGTCAATATCTGTAATTAGGAATAAACACAAGCTGAATTTGAATATTGTCTATCTGATTTAAATTAATCAACATTAGTTTGATGGCCATTACCCAACAGATCGATGCTGGACATTTGCTAGAAGAAGGGAGTGACTGATGATCTGACTAGATAAATGCTTTTATGATAAGTATTTGGCTTGCTACAATGTGTTTAGGCTATTTCTTCCAGAAATGCACAGGACCAATTTGGCAAATTTGAACCTTACCCTTAAGTTGCCATTTAAAAGGTATCTACGCAAAGATTCAGACTCTGAGGTTAAAGATTTGGCTGAGAAACAAACAAATAAATGATAAAGAACTTAACAAACTTATTCATCATTAACTTTCGTCTATGAAATGAAGTTATTATATCTCGAGGAGTTATAAGGATGAAAAAAACCCGCTTAAATGGTAATGAAATATGAAGTTTGAAAAAGCGAACAGTATAATATATAACTACTTTGAACTACTAGTGATAGATACACATGTGTGAATTTATATCATTATTGGAACCATCTTCATTTGAAAACATTGCCTCTTATGAAACCACACTTTTCACTTGTCTTATTGCCAACACCTCTCGATGACTACATTTCTACCAAATCACCAAAAGCAGCTATAGAATTCACAAAATAAGTATCAAGATGAAAAAGGACTCGCATCAAACACCTGAAAGGTTTACATAATACAAATCATTTTGGATAGTTTTTTTTTTTCAAATGCCTTTCTCAAAATTACCCTAAAATCATTGGGAGTAAAGCAAAGACAAAAGAACTCCTTCATTGACCTTACATAAACGGATGAACTGCAATAAGTTGAGAGCATAGATCTCAAACCAGATGAAAAAACACTATTCACCAAGGCAAAAATATGAGATGTCAAAAAATCAGTTGGATACTGCCTAGGCAAATGTTGGTATAAACGTTTCCTTGTCAGTAATTTTATTGCCATTCAGCAAAATTAAGGATATCCAAAAGTTTTCCATTCTGTATATTGTTCATGACACGCCCATCTGATTTTGTTGCTTGCAACAGTGCTTATGCATACGTCTATCATGATCAAATCAATTAGACTATAGTTGTCCAAATGAGTTAGTCTGAACTGATCAGCAAGCAGCAAGTGAATTAATAAACATTAGCACACGGAAAAAGAGCACTTTTGAGTAAGAAAGGATAATTCTAAAACCTTGTTTAATAGTCAAACAAAATCCATGCACTATTATTATCAATTCTCAACTTTCAAAAAAGAGAAACTTGTGACATCAAAATTAGTAAAACACATCAAATACCATTTTCCCACAAAAATGAACAAAGTCTTTATGCAGTGAATGAGGGATGAGATGATGGGTGTCCATATCTAAGTTTGTGTTTCTATTCTTAAGAAACTTTTTTTTCCGCAAAAATCGTTTGTGTCTTCTGATCATTTTGTTGATCATCAATATTTTTAATCAGACCCCTTCATAGATAAATCTTCTTCATATAATTATTCTATGGCTTAGATCAGCTATCCAATAAACATTTTGGTAGGTGTACCACAAACTTAGATAAAGACGCTCTTTTGAATGTGAGGTTAGTTAAACTCCTGGCATTATGGGAGTATGGGAGTTAAGGTTCACCTTAGTAAAGGTTGTTTTGTAAAAGAAGCCCCTGACACACAGTGAAAAGATGTCTATACTAACTTCTTTCTTAACTCAGATGAGAATCACTGGAAGAATAAAGATAGATGAAAGGTTGACATGTCAATAGAGTCATATCAAAATGATGTTAGTTTGAATTGTGATGTTGTAAGCATACCAGAATACCATATACATATAATGTGATATAGCTAATGATTACACACACAACAAAAGAATATAATGTTATATATGTGATATATATATATATATATGTAAATATATCTATAAACAAATTTGAACTATTACCATCAAACATAGATGTCATTGGCACTGAAAGAAAAGTTTTTGGAAGATAGATTATAGAATCTACTAAAATAATCAGATCTTAAACCTGAAAGAAATCAATGTAACAATCAAAATGCCAATATCACAAAGCAGTTGGTCAGTTTGCAATGACTATAATGTTCCCTGTAGGTTATCAGTAAGTTCAGATTTTTTGGACAAATATTTCAGTGCTGTGGTAGTTTCTCAGATAAATAAATTCTCGTTGTGTTCAGAAGTAATGTGAAATTCTAGGTATCTGGTACCAGGAGATATTATAGAGGGTATTCCACAATTTCCAAACCATCACTGCTCAAAAACTGCTAAATTGTGAAATGGCAACTTGTGATCTAGATATTGATGCTAGACTACAAAACTGATGACAATCTGAAAAGAAAAATCAGAAGTAATTCAAACAATAATTTTTATTCAGTAAAACAAATTGTTGATTTCAGATTGAATTAGAATATGTTAAATGTATAATATGCAATAAACATGTGAGAAAAATGATTTTTGGTCTTTCTAACTTAAACAATGAACCATAGTTCATCCATGAATGGATTATCATAGATACCTTTCCTCAAACAAGCGACAAATATCAAACTTTAGAATAAAAGTGCAGAGGCTATTATAAGTTCCATTCTACAAGTCTGATTAACAAGTACCTTGCTGCTTAAAAAGACATATTCACTGAAAGATTTTGTTTACAAAACAAAAAGACATTTGATCTAAAAAGGTACCTAACGCCTTTTTTAATGTCAAAGTTTTTGAACACCTTTCCTCACTATAAAGAACATGTCTACATATAAATGCATGATGATATCATCAACAGTACAAAAAATATATTTGCATATTACAAAGATAGTTAATCAGATTAGGAATTCACAATTAAATGTATATTTGTTACTTTGAGAGAAAGACCCATTGTTGATCTAATGAATAATTCAATAAATTCAACAAACTGACAACAGTTGTGAAATTGTTATTTTCACTGGTTATAAATGCATTAATAGTAAATGATCGCATATTAGAAGTAAATTTTGCTACACTATATTAAGTTATGAATGTGATTTATGATTTAATATGAGTGCTTAGGTAATCATAATAAGTTAAGCTAATCTGTATTAATGACATAATAAATTATAACCTTAGATCAAATATTAATTTTATATTCATCAAATTATTACAAAACCGACCGTAGAGGAATTGGCAGGGATTACAAACCAATAATAAGATATCTTAAATAAGTAAATTGACTTACATACAAATCAAATTAAGATCACAGGTTTAATTTATAATTATCAAATGATTTGGAACCCTATTGAAAGATTTATAAACAGTATTAACATTAGTGACTTCTTTGAGAGGCATTTAGAAGTTGGTGAGATGAATAGAGAACAAGTTCTATGGATTTACAACTTCTTTATTGCAGGAATGCCTACAAAATAGAAGTTATAAATCCATAGAACTTGTTCTCTATTCATTTACATTAGTGTCATGACATTATATGGCATAAGGACATTGATGCAATATTGATTTTTAGTAAATAAAGATTGGTAGTGAACAAACTTTGATAATGAAATGAAACCACAGCAAAGCTTTCTCTAGCATTGCAACAGTACCTGGTGTCTTTTGTCTGTCGTACATTTGCCTAATGACAAAATCCCCGTACGTCTGAAACATGGTTTGGCGTAAAGAATTATGTCTTCCAAGTTACAAAGATCCAAAACTGAATTAGAATAACAATCTATTGTCATCAATCACATGACTTAACACAAACTGGAACCAGATACGATCAAATATAACAGATCTGTATAAATCTTTATCATTAGATGGCGCGACTTGCAGATATATTTCTTCTAGCTGGGCAGTATTTGACAGCATTCTTTTAAGTCCATGGTGATACTAGAAGACAAGACAAATCATTGCTCTTTTTACAGCATACAGAGATAACGCTGACCGTCTGTTGTCATTGTTGCAAATAAAACAGATAGATAGACATTTAAATCGTCAGATGAGATTTTGCATTGTGAACAGACCTGACCCTCAATAAATGCTATCAGTGATTTCAGTCTTGGGGACCTATAGTATCTGTGAAACTCCCAAGTATCCCCTCATAAAGCCAGAGGGATTTATCAGATCCTATTGCCCAACCCTATAGTAAGTGCAGATCTTCATAAGACGTGACAAATTGACACTGATCACAGAAGATCTTCAGGCCATATATGAAGGAACTTTTGTTTTACATTCAGTTGTATCTTTAATCATGATTTCATAAGTTAAAAAATTCTTGATGAAATAAAACAAAATACTGACATACTTATTTATGAGTATGAGTTGAAATAATGCCCTTGTCCTAACGAGTAAAAAATTTAATTAAATTCAAGCTAGATTTAATTTAAAATAGACCAAAGTGTCTTGTCTTTCTCCTTTTGTGATGATTAAAGCAGCTGAAGTCAGCTGACTTGATTGATGAATACATGTTTTTGTGCTCTCCATTATCGTATTTACAAATGTTTGCACTCAACATAATATATATGATTTATTGAAGACAAAATCTTAAGCCTAAACCTTTTGGGTTTTTTGGTATCTACTTCATAAAATTAAATGATAACACAGAGAGTTAAGAGTAATTGAGGGCTTAAAATATGAAATGCAAAATTAATCAGTTACCATCTTCCCCTGCATGCCTTTAAATTGCACCAGTCTCTATCACTGGCTAATTTAAACCTTGCTGCCAACCAGTCAAAATTCATGTTGTGAGTGCAGTGCCCGCTTTGACGAAAAGTTACAATTCTTATATGATTTCTCATATGATTTCTCATTGGACTATCACAATTGCAGCAGCCTTGGTGACAAGCACAGAGAAGTATGGAAAATGCGGCAAGGCCTATCTTAGCAAGTCATGGGGCTCCATTGGAAGATGATCATTTACCAGTATTAACAAATCTGTCCTATGAATCTGTTTAAAGAATAACAAAAACAATTAATTTATCTTATCTGGCCTTACCTTTAACTATCTTTGTTATCTAGCAAACAGTTATTTTTTTTAGATAATATCTTTCTAGCTGTAATTTTATTCAAAAAGGTAGGTTTATATCTACAGATTTTCACAAGATAATCAATAATTTCAAGTTTTACTTATTTGACATTGATTTATTTAGCATATGCTCACATGAATAGACCTTAAATATGCTTTCATGTTTACATGTCGTTATTAATTAATCTAAATTGATTGTTTGACTTACATCTAATTTCATATATTAGTTCTAGTTCTCTTAAACTGAGATAAAAAATGAGATCCATTCGTCTCAAAAAATACCATAGAGTTGACCAATTTTGAGTTTTTATTCTTGAAATTTCTTACATATTTCCCATCACACAAATGGATAAAGACAGGAAAAGTGAACAAAAAACAGGTTTGCGCAGCATTCAGACATGTCAGTTTCAGTATTTTGACAACTTATTCTCGTAAGCAAGATCAAGTTGTCCAAGGTGCTATTGATATGGGGGATAACACTACAGTAAGCGGCTCTTTATGTTTGTTGCTTGTTCTAAAACAGTCCTGGGGTTGTCAACACTTTGACAAAGGGACAAACAAACAAAGGGGGTGACCTACAGTACCCCCAGAGAGAAACTAGCCCCGAAACTCGAGTAGAAGGAGTCACTTCTACACTTGACAGATTGTGCTGTCATCCCAATACAAACTAGTACCATAGCTACCTAAAATAAATAAGACAAAATCAAATATTTTCCTTTTTCTTTTGTAAGTTTTGTTCAAGTAACCAATATATTTACAAAGTTATTAGATACCTACCATTAACAATAGCTTGTCAGATTATTTTGATTTTAACCAAATATATGGGGATGCGATCTTTATCAAAGTTGAAAACATAAAATTTTCTTTAATATGAAACAGACTCAATTTACATCCATGTCATCATAAGTATGTTTCCTAAATCTAAATTTGTTCTGACATTTCGACATGAAATTAATAAAAAAAAACTGGATCAAAATGTTTGCTTTCATGTATGATAAATTTTGCTCAAACAATGACATCTCTTATCAATTTAATGTAAATGTCCAACCGTTAGCATGGGGTCCTACTATTTTCAAGACCAAATTTCATATAACAAACACATAAGAGCCACTGGCTTTTTTTAAAAAGTCCTTTGGCCCATACATGATTTATCATTTAAGGTAAAACAATCATAAAAAACTTCTGTAAAGGAAACCCCCTCATAATGCCCTTTCATAAACATTTTTTTTTAAATATGTCAATTATTTTTACACTTGATTGTGGGAAATAATTTAATCTTTACTTGAAGTTAGACTTAATTCATCCTAGGCCATTATTCATAGCTGATAGTCCCTTCGACAGCTAAACTTGGCTTCACCACAGCCTCGAGTTGATTAGCCCCCATTGTACACTAACAAACGGTTATCAATATGGTTGCTAGGCCTGGGAGTTAACACATTCCAACAAACCTGACTACAGCTCATTGTAATGGGCCAAAAATATAAGGAATGGAAAGAGCTACAAGCCATTCATTGCCTGATACTAAAAATGATAATGTTTCAGGTTTAACATCTGTCTGAAATATATGGATGTATGATAGTTTTGTTGCACTTAGTCAACTATGGTAGGGTGAATACAAAGGTATAATGTTACTATCCCCTATTGATACAGAGGTATACTGTTACATATGTGATTGTATCATGCAGATAACATGTATTTGTAAGTGTATCATTTGCTAATTGGTCATAATATCTCCTTTAAAGGGTAATACTTTGTTAGGGTTTACATATAAACCACAAATGATTTGACCTTTACCACCGTCTTTCCTTATTTATTCATGAAAGCATAGAGTTTGTTTTAAAGTCAAGCTTTTTTGGGACCTATTTGTTTCTGCATAAAAGAGGCAGGACTTTTAAGTGAGTTTTTTGTGGTGAGTCAAAAGAAAATTTCTTGAGTCAATGACCTAGGCATTGTCTACAAAATTTTGTTACTACCTGTTTAACCAGTGATTGTCTTTATTGTAGTATAGTTAACTTTTATCTATGAAATTCATTTACAGAAATATAGAGAGAAGTCCTTACCTTAAATTCAATTCAATAATGTGAATTAAATACAAACATTATCTTATATTTCAATTGTATCATAGCAATAAATGTATCAATTTCTCATAAGCACTATAATGGTCCCAAGAGGTATATATAATAGAATCGCATACAGCTACTTTAACCAAAATAATATCAAGATATTGCTCTCCAAGTCAAGCCTGCCTGGCATGTTACCTAAAGGAGCATATATATCAAACTAACAATAAACCTGGGAGTCTTATACTGCCCTTATCAATAGCACAATGTCAAACTTTAACTGTAATGACCGCTTAGAAATGGTTACAGTCGACATGTTGAACATGCTTCAACCTCAAGAGGCCCTGTCAACTCACAAGTATTCACTTCATGTAATTATCAAATTTATGGACATACAAAGAAATATTCACTTGAAGCAATCTGGTTGATCTTTTGTATGGCATAAAACAGATTATTGCTGATTTCTAAAGGTTTAACTTTATTTATTCAAACTTTAAGAGATCACACCTTGATAAAGACTGCAGGTGTAGTACGTATCTTTTATCTTTAAAATTACTAACAAGAATTTGTAGAAATATTTAGAGCAAGTTTAGATAAATGTATAAAGATTTAGTTTGTGAAAAACAGGTTAGATCATGGTAGCACTCATCTATAGAAGGTTAAAGAGGTCAATATAATCTATTTAAACAGCATATTGTTTCTTTGATATACTGAATTATTCCTTAAAAATGTATGTTTGTATATTAATTTCAATCTAGAAATACACAGAAAAAATTCCATCATAAACACAAAATTTGGAATTGTAGCAAATGAATTATAAGCCTATGGTTGCTATACATATCATATAAGCATGTGTTACATTATTAGCTGAATATTTCCAAGTTAGTATCTTTGATATCTTGGCTGATATCTAGATGATGAATCCAATAACTTTTTTTTATGGATATTTCAAGTTTCAATGCTGATATATGGACTTTTGTTCAGATAAAGGCAGCCATTCCTAACAAGTTATATATTAATTTTAAAATTTGATTTAAAAAAAATAAACATTGGATTACCGATTTTTTGAGGGGCAAAAGTGATGAACTAACATGCTTTTAAACATTTATAAATAACTTATCACCATCATAGCATGGAGCAGTTGGAAATCTGTGTGAGTCAAAGAGACTCACTGATTCCTTGTGTATTGATTTTGCCTGCTAATATCCTGGTAGGACTGGCCCACTCCCTACCTGGATCATGTTTACCTGTATAAGGGTCCACACATTGATTACCATCTGATCGTCAATAATTCAGCCTCAATCAAAGGCACTGATTAGTAGCCAAGGCTGTTTCTTAAACGGCAATTCCCTGGGGATGTAAGCCGATGCGAGTGTTTAACTCTCTTTCAGTTACTTATTGATCTTATGGAATCTGTACTTTCAAACAAATTATTCCATGAATTAATGTAATCTTTACTCAAAACATCATCAAATATATCATTTCATGAAAATATGACACATATATATATATATATATATATATATATATATATATATATATATATATATATATATATATTAAAATAGTAAAAAGAATGTTCAAACTCTATGGTAGAATTACATTTGGCAAACGTTTTCAGCAGGTACGAATGTACCTGCTTCATCAGGCCGTTTAATGCAGTAACTGACACTTAATACATAATACTATGACGTCACACAGGAACTAATGATGTCATAATGAACTTGACAACAATATATATATATATATCTTTATATATACCTTAATTAGAACTAAATGGTTTTTGTAACCTATTTTGACAGATTCGAATTACTTTTTGCACATGGATCTAATACATGTCAGATTTATGTTGATAAAAGTTTATTTATGATGTAACTTGATTAAATATCAATTGAATTTCATTATGAGTTCATAGAATCAAACAGGTTCACTTTATCTAATTCTCGTGACATCCAATAGAAACTAAAATATTATTTTAGGAGGATATACATATAATTGGCAATTATAAGGTTAACAATGCTGTGACATGCATCTGACAGCTGCAACATTAAGACAATACTTGAAAATTGACAGTCCAAATTTTTAAAATTTATTTATCAGCATTACTATGTACTACTATGGACTACAAAATGTAATTATGAAACAAAAACAAGATTAATTTTGCAATTTAATCACTATATGATATATCTACCAAACATGCTGACAAGCTGGTCATATAATAATCACGATTTCATTGAAAGTCTTTCCATTGCAGTCTTTGAAAATAATACACACTTTGATGTTATAAAATAGAACAAATCTAATCATGGTAATATTATAAATATAATTCATCAAACTTGTTTTCTAAGCTGTTTATTTTTTTTGACAATAAAAGTTATAATCACAACTTAAATTGATCTTTTTCAAATATATATGAACATTCAACATAATGTGATCAATCAAATAAATGGATTAACTTTTATTATATTATTTATTCAAATGAAAAATAAAAAGTTACCTTGAAATATATATCAAGGTAAACAGGAAACAATTAAAAATTTAAAATTTTTACTTTGCATTGTTGTAGCCTATCTCATTTCAAATACAGGTGTAGTAGCCTATCTCATTTCAAATACAGGTGTAAACACTATATGCAAACTGGGGAAAATCAATATCTCAAGATAAAATCTGTCGTCAACTTGTCATCTAATGAAATTGAAAAAACTAAAAAGAACGGGGTATGTATGTTTCGTACAAATGGCTGATCTGACAGTCAACCTGTTTACATATATGCTTTACTCAAAAACTTTTCTATCTAATCTTAATACCTTTTACAATAATCTTACAAAATTTTCTAGTTAGTTTTAAAAACTTTCAAACAGAATTATCATAAATTTACTTACGGTCATGTTCAAGTTTCAAAGGCCCTGTGTTTCTTTCATAATATCGAGCTTGTGACATTTCAATTGAAAGTTAACCCGTAAACACTTATTCCAACACGCAGACACTTGTTCTTTGATAAGAAATCATTCATGTAGAGCCGAAACTTGACAGAGTGCACGCTGCAGGAAGTGACCTTTGTGTTGTCATTATTGTCATGACACCAGGTCATATGCAAATGAGCAGATATTTTGTCCTTGACACAGGTTTATTGGTCAAATGCTGATTAAATGATATCAAAGCTCGTTGAAAATGACCAGAAAAATAAATTGATAATAACCATGAATCAACTTCTATGATACTTTCTATAGTAATATTGAAATTTAGGAAAATATCGGAGGCGATAGAAACCAAAACAGGAAACGGAAATCTGATATCGCAGCACATGCGTACACATCGCATTCCCGGTTACCGGTGTAAATAAAACTTCAGTTCTAGTAATATTAAGTTCATATATATAATAAACAGAACCCTTTGAAAGAAATCAGCAATGGCAGAGGCGGATTCAGTTACTCTTGTGAGTTTTAACTATAAATCAAAGAATTTTATTAATGGGATGTCAGTTAATTTCTGATCTTTGAAGAAACCGATGTGTTGATATTTCAATTTCATTGATTTATTCCCAGAGACATTGTCAAAGATTACACCTTCAGATATATACCAAAAATAAATACGAATCAACTAGAATATTGATATTGCCAACTGCTGATTCTTCACTTTAATTGATTCTCAAAAGGAGATGTCAGTGGCTAAAACTTAAAGAGCCACTCCGTGAGTTGTTGGAGTCATATATGCCAAACTTAATGGTGTCATTTGATCACGAAGTATCGACTCTTACCAAAAAGACACATTTTAAAGCTAGTTGGTTTTTTTTGGTGACAATATGAAGGTAGAACGTCGCAATTATGATCGAAAACCGGACAGTGGCGCGCGTCAAATAGTCAAACATAATATTGGAGACTTATCTAAAACAGCTAAGAGGGCAGTTAGGGGAGTTGATAGTGTTTATAAGGTTATATAACTAGAATCCATGTATATTGGACGTGATATCTACACCTATGTGCATTTATAAGGCTGTTTTTAGATTTTCATGGAAAACCAGTATTTGTCATATATATGTCTTTTGGACATGAAAAGTTAAGATGTTTTGATTTTATATCACCACATATGACATTTAGGTTCGTATATATGTAAGACTCGAATCCATGGCAGGCCTCAAATCTGTGGCGGATTTCCAAATCTATGGCAGATTTTCAAATGACAGACATTTGTACCTTTTTTTGTATTTTTCTGACTGCAATGATTAACCAAACCTTACGCTAGACAAACTTACCCTAAAATTCGTCGACAGGAATCCAAGGGTTACTAAAGATAGTCTTTCAATATCTTAGGGCTAAAAAAGACAGACTCACCGAGGGCTAAACAGATCCTACAAAATAAACACAATATGATGTGGCATGAAGCCGCAACTATCTTACTTAAGGTATTGTTTAATGTATTTTCGTAACTGGGATATTGACTTATTATTTGGTCGGTATCCGTTTGCAATATCCCTCTATGACTTCCCTAATTTTTTCGCTAGCGACGCAATTAAATGGGCTTTGCGACGGGAACAGTCATGAACGGGAAATATTATGACGTCATCGCACAATGACGTCACGTAGCATGACGTCATGAAACTGTCAAACAATCAAACCCGCCATAGATAAGGAAATCCGCCATAGATTAGAGACCCGCCACAGATCTGAGTCCTACATATATATCAAAGGTAAATAATATCTTATGAAAATCACGGAGTGGCTCTTTAATTACAATACAGATAATAATCAGTCATAAATGATGATAGTCCTTTTTTCCCACAATGAATGAATTGGCCACCAATACAGATATGATGAACACCCTCTCAATTCTGTAAAATTATATCACTTTGTATCTAAGTAAGCCCACTATTTCTTTAAATTTATTAAATTCAGCAATGGCAATGAGCATGTAGACTTTGAGCAAGGAGGCTTGAAACTAATGCCAAAATTTATCTAACTGTCAATACATCGACACTGTAACATTTAAGTTTCAAACATTACACAGAAGATCAGAAGTCACCTCAGTAGGCCTTCTAAAACGGCTAGATTTAGCCATACAAGCTGCAGTCTTATGTAGGGCAGAAGGGAATACTCACAAAGATTGGGCAATAAAAAAGTGAATTTTGCCAAGTCACAGTCAAATGGACAATCACTATTCGTAGTTTGACGATCTAAAAATATTGGATCTTAGAACTTTAGGCAAACAAACTTTTTCAACAATCTGCTGATCTGTGGAACTAGAGGGTAGTAGTTTGTTTGTGGTTTATTGTGCGCTTATGTCACGATAAGTCTATTATTGTTGACTAAGAGTTATTAGGCCATCATGGAACCTCCAGTATCTCTGACAAAAGCTTCTTCACATCATTGCAGTGTGAATAATTTATTCTATCAACACAACTGTTCTTTTTCAAATATTGGAAAAACTTTTCTTACCCACGCGGGCACAAATATGCCGGGTATTAAAGTTTGCATAATGATCATCGGAATTACAGTTTTTTTTTAAATAATACAAGATCTGATTGGCTGACAGAAATACTTTTTATAAATTAATTCAGTGAGTCTAGCATACACTTGTCGACGAGATTTGAAGCAAACATTTTCATTTTGTATAATGATAAAACATTAAGTGTTTATATATGTGTTTTGTTCAACTAATTCATTCACATAAAATTGTCTTGCTAATATATGAACCACAAACATGTTATGAATTGCTAGGATTACATTTGACTGCACAAATCAGATTTAAGACTGGAAAATGATGCACTTGAAAAAGTCAAACATAATTTCTAAAACTTATCTAAAGCATAGAAGTTGAGAGTTGATTATAGTGATCAAAATTTCATAAAACTAATGCTCATGTTGGCTTAGGCATATACATAAGGTTATTTAAGAATTGACTTCAACATTTATTAAGTTCATGGAGGTATAAACTTAAAAACCGATGTGCAAACTGTGTGAATCCGCGTAGCGGATTTACGCCGAGTTTGCACATCGTTTTTTAAGTTTATACCTCCATGAACTTAATAAATGTTGAAGTCAATTCTTATAAATAAATATATACATACTAGTTGTTTTTAAAACATTTTATTGCTCTAAATATACATATTTGCACCAAATAGAGCTGCACAATATACGCGGATGAATTCAACTCTCAATAGCATGAAAGAGATAAAATGTCAATCAAAACGTCATCGGATCCCTAGCCCCGCCTACAAAACGTTCATCAGCCAATGAAAATCTACAACGCACGTGGCCCTGAACTTATCGGACGTCCGTCACAAGTGGCCTTGACATTGCTAGTTCTCATAGTTGTAGACACAAATCGCGAACGTAGAACTCGGAGAGGAAACCAGCCGAATTTACCCTCGTAGATGCCATATACTGGTGGTGTTATGATCTCGATCTAACGGAATCTGATTAAACAGCACACAGTTCTTAAACTTAATGAGGAGCCAAGCTTAACTCTGTTCATGAACTTAACGACATTACTTTGCCAACCTCCCTGCAACGGTCGCGAGAGCATTGAAGAATGACATTTGCCTTCTGTGGGGTGGAACACGATCGGTTGTAATTTCTGATAGAGCTCTCTTGTTTATTATGAAAATGACTACCTTTAGAACCTTTGACAACAATAATTATTTCATACTGAATTATGTTAATTTTTTATTTACCTACTTTCAAGAAGTGGCATTGCACAAAGTGTTGCTATTTTTAGAAAAACGTAACTTGTTTACAAATAGTTCCGTCGATGGGCGTGGCTTAAAATGATGTGACGTCACGAAAGTAAGTTTATGGAGGTATGAACTGAACTTCTATTAACGTGTTCAGCGAATCAGATTGACGCAAAGCAATTGCTATTTATTTATTGTTATATTACCAAATAAGATTAATAGTTCTAATGTAATCTCAATTTGTGTTTTGACACGTATGAAATTCAAATAAAATAGCCAAAAATCATTGATAGGCAATCCAAGTTCATTTGTCACCCTCAGTAATCCAGGTTAAACATTACGATAAGTCTCCCCCTTGACCATCATAGACTTGATCTGATAATTTTATTACCTCCCTTTTTTTACAGGCCAAAATAAACTACTACCTACGAGAGAAGTATTACAGTCATGTTGAAAGCACAGCAACTGAGGGTCTTCAGAAGTATGGCAATGATCCAGTACTCAAGTTCTTTGTGGCCTTTGCTAAAATTCTCCAAGGTAATTTTAAAAGAACTGTGGAATAATAACTTCAAAAACACAAACACATGCCCTACACCCTTCAAGTAAAATAATGATGTCAAACTCTGCATTTGAGCAGGTTCTAAACAAGTTCAAGTTTTGGTTTTCTTTCAACTTTGAGAAACCAGTAACAAATATGTTTTTGAACAATAGTTCTGGCTTTTAGGGGTGAAAGGGTTAACAAATTAAACATCGTCTTCTTGAATGTTTTACTCTACAGCCATGTCTTCACAATTAAAAACAAAACACTCTTTACCACACAGTTCTTATATCTTCATTAAAGAAATTGATCAATATAACACACCATGATAATTATTATGTGATCATAGCATTAACACAAAGTTTTTCTTAGAACTGGAAATTTGCTAACCATTTTATTTGTTGACAGACCAGTCTGGGGAAGGGATGAGAGAGCTGGACATGTTGAAGGACAAGCGAGATGTCAACCTCTGCTCCACAATGGCGCTCATGTTTGCTCACAAACGCAGTCACACTGTCGGTATGTCGTATATTAGTTAGGGTGGACATATACTTGCCTCAATTCTCTAAAGACATCACATTGGGACTTTGCTATAGGCCTCTTCACTCAACGGAAAGTTGCTCTGATTTGTTTTTCTCATATTTTAAGACAGTTAATTTAATCTCTTTTTCATGTAACTGTGCCACTAATGAAAATGCAAGCCATCTACCTCACTTGATTAAAATGATATGGATTTACAGACAGATATTCTTTATATAGTTTCCTAAAGCAATGTGCCATTTCAAGTTTGAATTGTTTAGAATATATAACTTTTTTCTATAGTACTATTTCTATCTGAGGTTGCAAAAGGAATGTTCAAATGTCATTTTAAGGAAAATGTTTGCATAATCAACCACTGGAATGCATGGAAATTACTATCGGTGTAATTTCAGACAGAGAAGCCATCCAAGAGCTAGATGCCAAGCTCAAAGAAGAAAGAAAACAATCTGGAGAACTGGTATGGAGACATTGATAAATTTCTTGTGGACAGTATACATGATAATCACAAGTTCACACTAGGGATCATTAATGTGACAACTATCATTTCACTTTGTTCACCTTCCCCAATATTTCCTGGAAATATGAAATTTATCTTAAATGATCATCAATTGAAATACTGTGAAAATAACATAGATTCATGTAGATTTTTGTATTATACAGACAGTATTTTATTCTTTAAATGAATCATTGTGACTGATTTTGGATTTATTTTCAGGGCTTATATTTTGGAGGATTATTCTTGTTTCACACAGGAAAGTATGACAAAGCAAGAGAGTATATCGATCGCATGTTGAAAATGGATCCCTCCGCAAAAGAAGTTTGTATAAAATGTCTATGATAAATAAAACAAATAATACTCAGTCATAGTAATACTTTTGATGAGCCTGTGACATTCAAGCCATATTTTGTTGTTTTGAAAATTTGCTCAATAATTGAACCCTAGCAAATAGACACAAATCATAAAAACCTGCGACATGGAGTTCCATAGGGAAGTGACTTTGCTTAAGTGAATCATAATCCATATAAGCTCCTGCTAAACAAATACAAACCATAATGATGTTAATACGAATAATTTTTTAAAATCATGAAAACTTGGTGTATGATCGTATTGTTCTTGTCAAAAAGTATTTATTGGTGGTTTTACTGAAAAAATTAGTTTTAATTACAGGGTCTGGTGATAAAAGGATGGATTGAAATGATGAGCGGTAGAGATGCTAAAAAAGCTATCAAGTTCTTTGAGGATGCCTTGGAGTGAGTTTTACCAAAATTATTGCAGATTGCACTCAATCAAACTGTATTATACAAAGGTGGGTAATTTGAGTAAGAGTTTGCATTATTGACTGTAAAAGTGACAATTACAGACTGAAGAACATTTGGATAGTAAACTTTGGATAACAGAGGACTCATGCCAGCCATGTGTAATTGAATATTGCTGCATCAGCAGGTAAAGCTTTTAATTTCTTTTCCTAAATGAGAAAAGATAAAGATCAAATCAAGAATATATTGTCATGTTGTGTTCTGTTATATATGCTTTCAGCAAACATGGTAGAGATATTGATGCTCTTCTTGGAAAGGCAAAGTTCCTTGAAATGCGACGGAACTTCAGTGGGTCACTTGAGGTCATCAACCAGGTCGTGGTCGGCTTCCAGGGCTTCCTGCCTGCGCTCATCGAGAAGATGAAGGTTCAACTCGCCCTGCAAGACTGGGACCAGACCATCGAGACAGCACAGAGGTGAGGAGGCTTCCATGAAAACCGAGATAATATTTTCATTGTCTGACAAGTTTGAAATACATGACTGTTGGTCCTGCAACAAACTTGACTCGAAAAAAAAATGATTTCTACTAATGCAGATAGTGTGATCCCTATATGACAATTTTATGTGTGACGATTGGCACGGTGTATGCTATAATTATAAGAATAGATAATATTGTAAATATTTCAGTAATTTTACAGTGTAAAATAATCAAACCTATATATATGTTTGTCCCTCAGAGCTATAAGCCAGGACCTTCACTGTTTAGAGGCTTTGAGATTCAATGCACTACAGTTGCTGTGTCGGGAAGGAAACCCGTCAGAGGTGAGAAGATTGTTTGCTACAGAACTAAAAAACCATAAGACTTGGCTAATTGGAATTTGCTAGATGGAACAACTTCATGTGTAGTAGTACCTTTAGGGGTTTTCAACTTATTCTTACTTAACTTTTGGCCAATTCTATGGAAACATTACCGGGTACTTAGAATTTTGTTTCCAAACCAGAACTAAAAAAACATAAGGTGTAGCTCATTGAAATTTTGTGTGTGAACAATGATTGTGTTTAGGTGTCCCTTTAGGGTCTTTTGGAATTTTATTTTTGCTGTGTTCATTTATACACAAGTCACAATACTGTTTCCATGGTTGAACCTTAACACTTTAACGCTAATCATAATGCAACTAAGGATCTTAAACAATCATCTTCTAAATCATCATAAGGAAAAAGAAGTTATTGAGGGTTTATGATAGATTACTGTATCTTAACTATTGTTAAAATATTTCACACTTTTACCACTTGGCTAGGGATATAGCTGACTGTGTTTGCTTGTTTCCTTGCTCCACTAAAGAGTATTTATCCTTGAACGTCCTACTACCTACTTTTTATCGCCGCTAATGGCTGATATATAGCCCAAGCGGCGTTAAACAATAACTCACTCACTCACCTTCTTCTTACCATCACTGAATAGTGCTGCTGGCTTAAGGTAATTGTTACTTATAGCTGTTTATAGCAGATGCTCCTCATTACTGTCATAAGGATACTGCTGAAATTGTTTGACTCTAAGTCATCAGTGTTCCTTTTTGCCCTTCAGGCTAGTAGTGTGATTGGGGACATCATCACCAACATGGACCGCTTCGAGGCCAGGAATGCGTACCTCTTCTGCAACATGGCTCAAGTGTTTGCACGAGTGGTGAGTTCTTTTCCTACTAGTACATCCCAGTAACATTTACAATCAAAGAATGAAGTGATTGTGCATCCTAGTTCTTAAACCAAAATGCATTTGAATTGTGTGTGTGTGTGGAGAATCAATATTAAATGGTAAAGATGTAAGTGAAGACTCCTGTTCTGCCACTGTCACATTAAAGATGTGTTAGTGCTCACTAGCAGCCTAGTTATTCAGAAGAAGTAGAGACTGAGTGGAGAGGGGGAAGTGAACTTTTTAACACAATGTTTCTGTTTGCACAGAGAATCCCTGTTCCACTGATATAAAGACTAGTAGAATGGAGGATGATGCACAAAGTCAAAGGTGAACTTATTAACAAAATAAATTGTTTCAGTGTGGACGGAACAGTCTGGTTCTTCAGCAGACGTACACCCTGGTTGAGCGTGCGGTGAGCCTAGAGGGCAGCACAGCTGACTACGTGAATGAGATGGGCTACCAGCTGCTGCTACAGGGCAAGAACAAGGACGCCATGAAGTGCTATAGGAACGCCATGAAACTTGACGAGACGAGCGTCGCCGCTCTCACAGGTCAGCTTGTGTTTTGCTAAAAAGAATCACTTTTCTTGCTGTAATGTTATGAAACCCTATCTTTGGGTCTTAATGATTTCTCTCTCTCTCTCTCTCTATGGTGTAATTCCTGCTGCAGGTATAATCCGCTGCCAGCTGATAGAGAACCAGGTGGAGGAGGCTGCCCAGCAGTTGGAGTTCCTCAACGAGATCCAGCAGAGTATCGGCAGGTCACCGGTGGGTCACCTCTCCTCTTCTTCCCTTCTATTCTATTATCCTTGTTATCATAACTACCTTAGCATTAAGATAGCCATAGTGGCATTTTTTTTTGCTATTTCACTATGACTATTTTGTTAGCTAACAGTATCATATGGCTTTGTGAAAAGGACCCTTGTTACATCGTGTGATTTATTCAACACACTAAATATAAACTTACTTATTAGGTTGAGACTTAAACTTTAAGATTGTTTGTCAGTCAAGTCACATCAATCAAACCGTACACATATGTATTGATTGTTTGATTAGGAGCTGGCATACTTGAGCTCGGTCCTGGCCCAGAAGAAGAACAAAGGTCCGGAGAAGGTGATGGAGCTTCTCAATGAGTGTATTGAGCTGCATTTTACAGCTCTCAAGGTAGAAAGGATTTCTTTGTGTTCATTACTTATAAATTAATAGTGTTACAAATTTTAAGAGAAGTTGTTGTTATTTTACAAGTGTCCAATGGTCAAGAACATTCTTTTTCAGAACAGATCTTCCTTTTGGTACTCTTTAACATAAGACTTTCATTATTTTTGCACCATGATAGGTTTTGAATTTTTTATGATCAAAGACATATGCCAAAGTCATGAAATTGTGTTTTTGCATGTGTGACACAACATTTAGGTAGTGGAGTTTCATGCCAGGGCCAGATAACTCTAGTTAAATAACTTGAAAATGTATAACCTTAGTACAGTTTGCCTTTGAAAATCTAGGGGTCTGGATCATAGATATATATATATCAGTTTTCATTTACAATGTAATTATTCTTGGACTGCCTTTAGATTCCATTCCACAAGATCATGTAAGACCCAATAATTTAACATCTCAATATCACGATGACCAAATGCTAATTGCAGGGTTTGCCGCTGGGAGTCCAATACTATCTGCTGTTGAACCCGGACTTCCTCCTGCAGGTCATCAAAGACTATCTTCAGTTTGCACCACAGACAGTGAGTAACACTCTTAGTATCTGAACCCAGGTAACTAAACATACCTTCAGTAACATAACACCATTTATTACCCAAATGGAAAATCAGAAAGGCTGATAGATTCTACGCACCTATTGTTTCAGCACAAGTTCCTCTATTTAAATGTCAATGACATCATAAAACAGTTGTAAGTGATGCTGTTTTTGCAGGTGCAGCCTATTTCCTTCTTATTTTTATGTAATTCAAATGAATTAGAATCAGTATTATAGAAATTGTAACATTTAAAAGTGGAAAATTTGTAGATGCAATACAATCCACATTCATTTCATGAAAGTCTTATGACACACTTCCATTGGTTATAATTCTATCCAGACATGCTATGTGTGAAACAGAAACAATTTTTTTTATCTGAAATAACTCTCTCAATTTCATTTCTTTCAACAGCCGGTGCTCCCTGGCCAGCCCATCAACCCGGTACTGCGACGCTGCCACCAGGTGCTTGACCCCCTCACCCGCGCCGTCCCGGGACTGATGGAGGCTGTGTTCCTCATAGGAAAGGTCAAGTTCCTCGCAGGTAGGCCATGTAATACCTATATTTAACCCTTGTCCTTGACATGGGTTCTTGTAGTTGTGTGTTCATTTATTTTGGAAGAGAGTGAATGGTTTGCCCAACTAAAAGGTGTGTTGTCATCCTTCTTACATGCATTTTTCCATTTGAATTTTGTCCTAAGAGTTATTTAGGGGATGAATGATCAGGTATCTAAAACATCTATGAAATGAAACCTAGACCTTCTAAATGGTTCGAATGAAGATGATCTGAAAGCTGAAATGATTGGCTGTAACATGATGAAGTTCAAAGAATCCTGGAGGTTGTTGCAAAATGGAAATACTCATGAAATTGAGTACATTTCGAGTTTGGTTGCTGCCCTAATGATTTGGTTGCAGTTAATGAAATTGTGTTTTGAAACTTTAATCAGACCATTGGCAGAAGTTTTCAAGTTTATTTGATCTCCCAAGAAAAGGAACAAATCAACAGTTTCATTTTGACAGGTTCCCTCTCAAACTATTTGTGATGACATTTCATGAGGTATCTAACACGTCATTCAATTGGCTAATTCAGTATCAAACTTTTAAATTTTTTTTTTACATTCCTATTTATTTGAATAAGATTGATTTTGTTCCATTCTCAATCAGAAACTAGTCATTAATCTTATTTACTGATGTTTATTTTTATCAGAAGAATTTTACAATCAGAGGCATTTAAGCCATTGTTAATGGTGTTGAGATTTGACAACAGTTAACATTCGTCTCAGGGCTATGTTGTAAACAGAAAAAGATTTAGGGATTGATATGGTTATGGGTTAGAGGGAAAATTTCATTTATTATGTCAGAAACAATAGCAAATCAGAACCAGACATGATCGAAACAGGCCTCTATGGCTTTCAGCTTGTTGATGATGTTTAATTAAGATGTACGGTAATTCAACAGCCAGGTATGTTCTTACTTTTCTCTCTGCAACCAAATTATGTTAAGTCAAGATTCCTGTTTGATGAAAACATGTATTTTGTTTGTTAAAAGAATTGGTTGCATTTGCCAGTAGAGACTGCAACCAAACTTGAAAATTATGTGTTTTCAAGTTGATGAATCGTTTTGCAACCAAACTCAAAAGGTTTCTTGCTATAAATCATTGTATACATATATTTATTTCAGCTATTTCCATTTGCCATTCGAGATTATGTCATTTGAACCCCTCAAGTGGGCAAAATAGTGCATTGTTTAGTGTGTTCAGCTTCCAATCAAGAGGTCAGTAGTTAGAATCCAGCCAGGGGCTCAGCAACTTTGTTTGCAGTAGAGAACTGTTCAAAATGCAGTCAGGTTTGGATGCAATGCTACACTGAATTTCATCGCAATCCATGGCCACAATGGTGTTGCGAGCTTTCTCCCTGCAATAATATTAGTAGCTGTGATATAAGTGAAACATTCTTGTAAACGGCGTATCCATATCAACCCTGCTCATCTTGAACCCCTCAATTAGTCTTCAAGGTTAGTTTTCAAGGGTTTAGACCCGTGGAAGTCGCCATTGAAAGGTCCATTGAAAGGCAGTAGAGGTATTCAATTACCTGAATTTCAAATAAAATTTGGGAATATATAGTAATTATTGTATATAGTAAAATACAAGGAATCAGTACCAGTGTCAAACACTACCAATAACAAAGTGTTCCTAGATGTTGTTTTCTTTAAGTGCTGGTGGTGCCGCCTTATACCGAGGGTGTGGGTTTCGAATCCTGCAAGGGACTAGAACTGAAAAAAGGACACGAATTTGTACTTTTGCAGATAGCGTGATCCCAAATATAAGAAATTTACGTGACTTTCTGTTCGTGCGTTGTAAACTTAAATTTCAGTAGTAATGTTCATAACTTTAATACCAGAGTCTACATGCTGTCAAACATAGACTGGCTTGTGACATGACCATGTGATGTTTGCAGGTGACGTTGACGCTGCTCAGGCCACACTGCAGCATTGTCTGGATCAGGATTCCAGCTTCTCGGATGCTCACATACTCATGGCTCAGGTTAGTCTCAGCTCACACAGAAAAGAAAAGGTCTTATCAGGGTATTGTTTGTGAAAATATGATTATTCAACTGACTTTTTACTGTTCATAAGTATATGTTTATTTCCATATTCAGTTCAGAAAAGAGAAACAGTTTAATCATATATGTATTATTTTTATTGTTTTCAGATACACCTTCACCAGAATAACTTTAAGCTGGCCAACCAGTCACTGGAGGTGGGACTCAGCTACAATTTTGAGGTATTTCAATTTCAATTTCCCTTTCAATCAGATTTGCTTCATTTCATTAAGAAATGCCTCCAAATATATTCCTTTTAACATGTTGTCTTTTCTTTGCTTACAGTAAAGTTTACATTTGGTGAAAATTTTCCTTATTTTCCAGCATTATGAAGACAGTGACTTTTTATCTACCTTTTCACATTTGTTTGATAAGCCTGCATTTTCTTTTTATCTTGTGGCCGGCTAGGTGCGAGAACACCCTGTATACAACCTGATCAAGGCTAGGATTCTCAAGAAGCAGGGTGACCATGCAGAAGCAGTAAAAACTCTGCAGATGGCCATGGCACTACCAGGTGTCAAAACTTCAGGTAACAAACTGCTTTTTATCAGTAGCCCCGTAAGATACTGCAGTATATTACCCATATGGGCGAGGAGACATAGGTGGATATTTTTTTGATATCCACACGTGCTCTTTAGTGATTCTTGACGTAGATTGGTCGGTTGCCCTGAGAATGAAATACGATTGGTTGACGTGACTATTTTCACATTTCATTGATAAAGAGAACTTGCCGAACACATGCACCGCCATTCAAAGAAAAGCGTAGATAGATGAACATTCTTATATATATATATTTATTACAAGTTAAAATTCTAACACATAATTTGACACTTCATCAAAGTGTTTCGCTATGACTGTAATTTACAAGAATGATAACTTTTCCCACCCAAAATACTTGAAAATAGGCGTGGCATTTGTAAACAAACATGGCTGCCATAAAAATATTCATTAAAACATCAAAACATAATCTGAAGATTAACGATACATTAATGATAACTTAGAATTAATCATCATCATTTCACAACATAAAATCACATGAAGCCAACAACTGTTCAAACCATACACTATAATGTCGGTGCAAAAACGTGCAGGTCTGACGGACTCGATCCAGTTCGAACACGCTCGCACCAAACAAACATTTGCACAATGGCGTCCTCTCCCACGCAGTATGCAGCTGTATAAGGTACTCATACAAATCGAGAAACGCTCCCTACAAATTTTTTGGCCAATGTATTGTTGTTGTAGTTGTGTATTTAATTAGTTAAACAAAGATTAAATCCGATAAGAGTTATTGTTCTTGATACTGGCAACAAGACGTGATTGAAAGCAACATCCAAGAGACGAAATGTTGTTCAAACTACAGTTTAGTAGACAATATTGACATACAAACTCGTTTCGATGCTTCCATTATAAATTTCTCTTCAAGATATTGCAACTTTTATCTGTTGAAATGTTAAAAAATTTACAGGTCTTTAGCTCATCAGGTCTGAAAGACCCGATGGGCTTATGGCATGGCAAGGCGTCCGGCGTCCGTCCATCCGTCCGTAAACTTTTCACTTTTTCGACTTCTTCTCCAGAACCAATGACTCTAGAGAGCTGAAATTTTATGTGCATACTCCTTGGCAAATGGGGATTCTAAATTGTAGATTTTGTGACCCCATGACCCCAAATGGGGTCACAAGGGTCAAAACCTTAAAAATCTATTTTAATCTTCTTCTCCAGTTCCAAAAGGTCCAGAGAGCTGAAAAGTTATGTGTAGACTCCTTGGGCACTGGAGATTCTAAATTGTAGATTTTGTGACCCCATGACCCCAAATGAGGTCACAGGGGTCAAAACATGAAAAACCTATTTTCATCTTCTTCTCCAGTTCCAAAAGGTCTAGAGAGCTGAAAAGGTGTGTGTAGACTCCTTGGCCAACGGGGATTCTAAATTGTAGGTTTGGTGACCCCATGACGCCAAATTGGGTCACAGGGGTCAAAACCTAAAAAACCTAATTTAATCTTTTTCCCTAGTTCCAAAAGGTCCAGAGAGCTGAAAAGTTGTGTGTAGACTCCTTGGGCACTGGAGATTCTAAATTGTAGATTTTGTGACCCCATGACCCCAAATGAGGTCACAGGGGTCAAAACATGAAAAACCTATTTTCATCTTCTCCAGTTCCAAAAGGTCCAGAGAGCTGAATAGTTGTGTGTAGACTCCTTGGGCACTGGAGATTCTAAATTGTAGGTTTGGTGACCCCATGACTCCAAATGGGGTCACAGGGGTCAAAACCTTAAAAACCTAATTTCATCTTCTTCTCCAGTTCCAAAAGGTCTAGAGAGCTGAAAAGGTGTGTGTAGACTCCTTGGCCAACGGGGATTCTAAATTGTAGGTTTGGTGACCCCATGACGCCAAATGGGGTCACAGGGGTCAAAACCTAAAAAACCTAATTTCATCTTTTTCCCTAGTTCCTAAAGGTCTAGAGAGCTGAAAAATTGTGTGAAGACTCTTTGGACACTGGGGATTCTAAATTGTAGGTTTGGTGACCACTTGACCCCAAATGGGGTCACAGGGGTCAAAACCTTTAAATCCTACTTTCATCTTCTTCTCCAGTTCCAAAAGGTCTTGATAGCTTAATAGTTGTGTGTAGACTCCTTGGATAATGGGGATTCTGAATTGTAGGTTCGGTGACCCCTTGACCCCAAATGGGCAATGGGCCTTTTTTATTTGATTGTGAATAACTCGGACGTTGGGACAGGCTATCTTTCCTACACTGCCCATGACCTCATGGTCTAAACCACAACACCTATTTCTATCAAAAGTCTGATGAGCTACAGAGCCCATGGCTCTATTTTTATTTCAATTTTCGTTTCCACACTGTGCATTCAGCCAGTCACCCATTAGTAAGTAGGTGGTGACGACGACACACATTCACATAAGCATATTCATGCGATAGCTTCTAAGAGTATTTTTGTTATGATCTTAACTCTTAAGTTGCTGAATATTATTTTGACCAGTTTTGCCCCCGTGGCTGAATTTTCCAGCACTCGCCTCGCTACCGTTATAGCGCAATTAGCCCCTGTGGCTGAATTATTTAGCACCGCGAGACGCGACCGTTTTTACAATATTATATATGGTGTATTCACATGGCGAATTACGGATGAAAATGGCCGTTCGATACAAAACTAGCCCGCCCATCCCGTACACAAATGAACGATCTTTATCCGACAATTTGAATGAAATTTTTATCTTACCTAGAACGATTTCTATTACAATATGAAGATTGTCTTTATTTAGAGTTACGGAAAATCCTTAAATATAATCGCACAATTAATTTTTTTATATTGAATTGAAGATACATAATTCCTCTTTACGATGATATATATCTTTTTACAATGCGACCTCTAGTTAGATTTCTCCAATTATCTAAAGATTGTCTTTATTTCCGACTGAATAAAATCCCTAATACTGAGCGCGCATACATGTATTATATATCGAATTGTAGACAATTTATTCTTCTTTATGATGATAAAAAATTGTTAGAATATGTCACCCAGTTCAAAAGATATACGCCGCGAAAGATGGTTGGGGGTACCCCGAGGATGCTCCGACATAACGGGATTTTTAGCCAGAACTAATTCTCCCTAGGGCAGTCTGGCACCAGTACGCTAATTAGTGCCGTTATACCCCCGGGGTACCCCCGAGGCACCAGCATGCGAGAGCCAGTGTTCTAGGCACCAGCGTTGGTTCCTGGCATACCGATCCTCTCGGCGCGTGCAGTCACTCGCGGCCGAACATTCCGAGATAATAAAACCAATCATTCTATACGCACGCCGTATCATTATCTCCTGCTGCGCATGTACAAATTATACATGGAATTAAAGATAAATCTTTCGTGCTTACGACTGTGAAAAAATAATGAAAAGGTGCCAACTGATTCAAAAGATATGAAAAGCGAAAGAGGGATACCCTCAACTACTTGAAAACAAATTTTGATAAGCGTTCTATTTGCGACACCAGTCGCATCATTCACCGCATCGTTATTATTGACTGCGCATATGCATATTATACATGGAATTAAAGACAATTCTATTCTCTTGAAATAGGTGAAAAAAATATAAAAAAGTATACAATAGTTCGGGAGATATGAACCGCGAAAGAGCAACACCCTCAACTACTTGAAAACAGATTTTGACAATCGTTTTATTTGCGACATTTGTCGCTTCACTCGCCGCACCATTTTTATTATCTGCGCACATGCATATTATACATGGAATTAAAGATCAATCTTTCCGCTTGAGAAAGGTGAAAAAATTTTTTAAAAGTGCCAAATAGTTCGGGAGATATGAACCGTTAAAGAGGGGGACCCTCAGACATTTTGGGAAAAAAATTGATAATTGCGACATTTTTCGCAATATTTGCCGCTTCTTTATTATGTGTTGCGCACATACACATTTCATATTGAATCAAAGCCAGTTCTTTTTCCTTTACGATGATGTAAAAAGTATGAAGTTTCGCCACCCGATTCTAAGAATACAAATTGCGAAAGATCGGGGGTATGTTCTTGATGCGGCTCGTATCGAACGTCCAGTGACAGCTCACATTGACTTTCTCTGTCTCTTTTACGACTTAAAAAAAAGGTTATTTTATTGACAATCAGTATTTTATATTACACTTATTCACCTTATTGATGTGAAGAATAAACTTTATAAGGAGAGTAACGCTCATCCACACTTCTGCTTCTTTCTTCTTTCTTCAATCTTCTTGATTATCCCCCTCATTTTCCTTCTCTGACATCAAACTGATATAAGCTTTAGTGCAATCTTGTGACGTGTGATAAATTCTGAAACATGGTGCTGCACATAGAGCCACATTACACTCGCTACATTCGTAAGAAGATTCTTTGCCTACCCTTTTCTTCTTTCGAACTGGCTCATTGCTTTCTTCCACTGCCCTTCGAAAGAGTTCTCTTTTCGCTTTGGAGCAAACAACACACATACGGGAAAGCCTCTTCTTCTTTCCAACAGGCTGAATCTTTGATGGAAAGTGTCGACCATGAAGACGTAACACACTTTCGTCGCTTGTGCTTGGCCTGCCACGAGGACGTCTACGCAGGGAAGGTACTTTTTCCGTGTCGGCGAAGGTGATCATATGCTGCACTAAATCTTTTCTGAATTGACGGCTTGTTTTCAAGGTTTTGTCTTTTGAGAATTCTTTATAGAGAATGTAAGAGTTCAACATGGCAACGTTTAACACATGAAACCACACTCGCTTCCACCATTTAAGAGTTTTCATTTTGAACGGGGTGTACGACAGCATCTGGTCGGCCCGATCCACACCTCCCATATATTTGTTGTACTCGTGCACAATACGTGGTCTCGTATTTGCTTCCCCAGTCACTCGGTTCTTCTTCCCTGTCTCTACAATTTCAGTGTCTTCTACGGTTGACATGAGCAGCACTGACTTCCTGTCCTCATACCTCACAACGAGTAGGTCTTGATTGTGATAGATCATCATATCCCCTTTCTTCTGTTTTTTCTGTGCCTTCTTTACCTTCTCAGGAATGCCTTTGCGATTGCCTCTCAACGTCCCAGTCGCACCAGTTCCCGTTTCCCACAAGTTTATATACAATGCCACAGAGGAATAGAAATTGTCCATGAACACATGATATCCTTTCCCAGCATAATCCTTCACCAAGTCCATGACGAGATCATACGTTTTCCCACCGACAGAAACAGATTCATTTGTTTTTCCAGTGTAGAGTTCAAACTTGCAAACATAACCATTGGTTGAGTCACACAGCATGTAGGCCTTTATCCCATACTTCTTCGGCTTGTCGGGATTGTATACTTTGAAACTCAGATTGCCTTTCCAAGGCACCAACCCTTCGTCAACACAAATAGTTTGATGCGGCTTGTAAATTCTGGAAAAACGATGCACGATGCGCTTGTACAAATAGCCAAGTTTATTGATTGGTGAAAACTGGGGTGTGTTTCGTCCCGGCATTTGGTTATTATCATTCAAATGTAGGTACGTTAGTAATAACCAGAACCTATCACGAGGCATACATTTGGCAAAGAAAGGCGTCGACGTCACATCACTCGATGACCAATACTCAGAAAAGTTTCTCTGTACAACCAAAGACATTGCTATAGTCATTGCTACGAACACTTTCATTTCTTCAGCATTCGTATCATACCATTGCCTCAACCTTGAACAGGGCTTTAGAACCTTATCGTCAACCTGTTGGTGGAAGTATCTGTTGGTTTCTGCTGCCATTGATCCATAATCATCTTCATGAAAAAACAACCCGAAATAGTCTACAGGATGCGGATTATCAGGCAATTCTATGAAGCGTCCTAATCCCGTGTTGCCAGTAAATTGGAGATCAACACGTCCACGTGGCCTCGGACCCTCTGTCCAGCGTTCCATAAAGTTGTCACGGTCATCAAAATGTGTGTCCATTTCATTATATTGCTCATCAAAGCCACTGAACTCTTCTTCTGTGGAAGTACCAGTCGTAGCAGTTTCACCCGTAGCTGCTAATATGTGTCTTGCAATGTTTCTTATTTCTACATCACTATCAATGTCACTTTCACCATCACTGTCACTGTCACTATCACTCTCATCAGTTGATTCCATATCAGAAGCTTCATCGGCATGGACCTCGTTGATGAAGTCGTCGTCGCTAGACGTTGACGGACCTTCCCAACTCCTGGTTCGCGGCCTCCTGGCCTTAGGCATCTTTCACATCAATCTGTAAATGATTGAAAATAATTTAGGCACACGCAAGATATAATAACATCAACACATGACCTGTTGTACAGAGAAATTCAATGTGAGCTTCATGGACATTCAATTGCCACATTTTGTAAGTGTTTGAAACAAATTTGCCGTTGCGCGCCTTTGGCGCCAGCGGCCATCAATAATCCGGACTTTTTCTAATTGTCCTGGCGAAAGCCGGACATTTTTTTCACGATTTGCAAAAATAACAAATCAGGACAAATTCTAACATTGCTGGACAAATTCTAACTTTCGGACAACTTTTCACAATCCTGCCGAACAAGTTCTAATGTCGCCGGACACTTTCTAACTTTCGGACGACTTTTCACAATCCCGCCGAAGGTGCCGATGGCACCGACGGCCGCCGACGTTGTATCAACATTATCAACCCTGATGCCGCCTTCTGACTCCTATGCAACGAGCCGGCGAGTCGCGAACAACTGCCTTCTACGTCAGGAAAGTTCTGATTGTCAGTTGTGGATTACAAAAGTTTTTCAACTTTTGACTTCTCTTCCGAGAATGATAGGTTCCACGGGCCTATCCGTCGGGACGGCCGTAGTCAACGAGCACCCGGCCCCTTGTCTTTAGTTCACTGGAAGGAACTCATGCCATCCCGACATATATAGCAAATTATTTAAAACATCGGAATGCTACCAAACTTTTTTTTCAAAAATGAGTTTCCTCGACCAACAAAAATTTGGCAGAAAAAAACACATACCTGCTGGCGGTGCCCGACGAAAGTCCGCTGAAATTTTTTTTCTCGAACACGAACATTTTCGTTGGACACATTTTCTCATGACCTGATGGCGGTGCCCGGCGAAAGATCCCCGACATATTGTGTCTCAACCACAAACATTTTCGTTGGACAACTTTGCCTTGACCTGATGGCGGTTCCCGACGGCATCCCCGACATACTGTGTCTCAACCACAACATTTTCGTTGGACAATTTTCCCATGAACTGATGGCGGTGCCCGACGCAAAAATCCCCTAACTCAAAAAAGACATCAATAACGCTATGAATGTAAATCCAAAAGGTTTTTTTCCTTCAACTTTCATGGTTTATAAAACTCTATAATTGAACACTAAAGAAACAGGGTTTCCTTCATAATTTTTTTTACTTATTACATTTATTTATAACATTTTAGCGGCGCTTGTTGAGTCTTTATTTCTATGAGCGCATAAACAAATTGTATATCAAATTGAAGAGAATTTTCTGCTCTTTACGCTGATACCAAACGTTGTTGAGCGCGCCACTTGGTTACAGAAATACGAAATGCGAAACTTGCCAAATTTGCGGCACTTCTTGTGCCTTTATTTTTGTGTGCGCATGTATGATCAATATATTGAAATGAAGAACAACGTTCCGTCTTTATTTAGACGTAATATTTATCAAAATCCGCCAAGTGGTATAGAAAATATCGAGTGCCAAAGAAAGGTACATGAAAATCGAACTTCAGATCACATGAAAAGGACCCTTTGTGCGGCGCTTGCTGCATCGTCGTTTGTTTTAGCGCATGTACATTTTATATATCACTTTGTAGACAATTTATTCCTCTTGATAATGATATAAATGGTTTTGAAATGTGTCATTTGTACACGGGGATATGAAGTGCCAAGGTTTCCCTATTTGCGTCACTAACGGAATTGCGAAGTGCGAAAGTTGTTCTTTGTACGGCACTTGTTGAGTCTTTATTTATTTGCGCGCATAATAATTGATATAGGGAATCAAAGACAATTCATTTGTCTTTATAGTGATGTAAAATTCAACAAAATCTTTTTCACGGTGTAAAAGAAATTCATTGTGAAAGAAAGGCACATGAAAATCGCGCTTCAGATCACATGATAAGAAAGTCGGCAAAATTACCTTTTTGTGCGGCGCTTGCTGTATCTTTATGAATTGTTGCGCATGTACACATTTTACATGGAATTAAAAACAATCTTTTTCTCTATCTTGTGATATAAAAAATGTCAAAATATGTTGAGCACATCATGAGAAAATTGGTGTGACAAAACAGTGTAAAACTAAAAATATATAAAAATCACCTTTTTTGCGGCACATGCGGTATCTTTATTTCACGAGGCGCACATATGTTTTTTACATCGAATTAAAGACATTTTTTTTCTCTTTCAAATGATCCCACCTATATTGAAATCCGCCCAAGGGTTCAGAACATAGGGCGTGCGATAGGAAGGCGTGCATAGGGTCAAAATGCACGCGTCTCAGTAAACGATAGCATGCGCGGGTCGGTAAGCTCGTGCGAGAGGGTAGAAAGTGCCCACAGGCTATTAGCACGTGCGGCGGGGAGTGGGGGAAAATTGAGTGATTTTAAAGCTTATTATCGGTACGATAAACGTTATCAATCGTTGCATAATTTTCGGAACATGTACGCGCATTATTTAGAACACCAACGAAACAAAATTCGGTAGCTTAGCGACACACGGACGGAAAGTACTAGCGTTGAACTGACACTACTGCCGTGCAACAATTGCCCGTCCTTCGCTACTGTGAACCTCGGCGTTAATGAGCTAGCGTGAGAAAAATAGAGTTTGGATGTCGCATCTCGCCCAGAGGACATGCGGTCAAAGCAAATTTCAACCCGGACAGGCCCGGGACCCGCATCTTAAGGGCTAATGTGTCTCAAATATGAAAATCATGTTATATATTATTAAGGGACCAAATAGTCGTCAGTTTCATGGCTTTTTTTAACAGAAGTACATTGCGTAGCGTTGTTGACTAATTTACTTCCTGAGACGTTTGGTTTTTACATGCGTATGAATACGGATCAGCTGATCAATGTCACTAGCGTAGTATTGCCGTCTCTTAATGACAAGGATTTTCAGTCGTAATTGGTTATTTTAATTGCATATGGGTAATATATAGAATAACCAACTCGGTACGAGTGATTATGGGAAATATCCACTTGTAGAAATAATGTTCAGTCCTGAGTCCAAATGTTGTCCAAATATAATGAATAAACAATATAAAAAAAATCTTCATCATATCATTTTGATGTTTGTCCCGTGTTTGCAGGACGGAGTCAGTCTGCAAAGAAAGGCAGGGTTCAGCAGATCAGCGTTAATGATCGGGTGTCAGTGTTCTTGGAGTTAGCAGAAGCACACAGACTTCTTGGAGAACAGGTTAGTGGAGTACATTGATACAGAAGGGCAGTTGAATTCACATGCAGGCTTAACCAATATTTGTTTGAGTGAGACAGGAAGATGTTGGCTCAGAATCAGATATCTCAGGTTTGAACCTATTGTCAGTTTCTGGTATGGATTGGTTCACATGCACATTGGAGTACATTACCACAAAATGTACTCAATTGATATCTTTCCATGAAACCTCTGTTTCAACTAGAGCACATTCTAGACTTTAAATTTAGAATCCTGATTGGTTTCAATCATTGTAAGTGTGTAATCAGTGAAATTTTTCTAACATAGCATTTGTTCTGTTCCCCCAAAGGTTTAGAAGATTTGTTTCCCCCTATTTTGCTATACAGACAGCATTCTTACAAGACAAAAAAAATGAGTTGTAGGAATTTATTTGAATTGATGAAAATAATGCGTTTTGATAACAGAGTCATATAGCCAGCTTGTGACAGAATTTATGTGGGAAGAAATGAGGAGAGTAATTAAAGTTGAAAGGAAAAGCACTGTACAATAAATTTTCCTCTCTTTTGATAACATATGTTTAAGATTGCAAATTCACATGACAACTCATGTTTGTGCCAAGATATTCCTTTTTGTGACGCATTTTCCTTTCTCCAGCACGAGGCTGCCAAGGTGATGCAGGACGCTATCAATGAGTTCCAAGGTACTGCAGAGGAAATTAGAATTGCCATCGCAAACGCAGACTTGTCACTTGCACGTGGGGATGTTGAGCTGGCCCTCGGGATGCTCAGGAACATCACGCCTGATCAGCCATACTTTGTACAGGCCAGGGAGAAGATGGCAGATATTTATCTGAACCATCGCAAGGATAAAAGGCTTTATGCAAGTTGTTACAGGTTTGTGAGAGTTTGTAATTGTTTAAGTGACTTAACTGGTTCTTCTTTATGTCATGTTACAGGTTTGTCATGGTTAATCTGATATAAAGGGACACAAGAGATGCTTATCAATGTTATGTTTTACAAAATTCCACTTGGGTTGTGTAACCGAGACTGAGATTGGGTTTTAGGATGTAATATGAACCATCACAAGGATAAAAGGCTTTATACAAGTTGTTACAAGTTTGTGAGAGTTTGTTATTGTTTGAATGTCATCACCGGTTCTTCTTTATGTCATGTTACAGGTTTGTCATGGTTAATCTGATATTAGTGTTACAAGAGATGCTTATCAATGTTTTGTTTTGCAAAAGTCTCCTTGGATTGTGTAACCAGGATTGAGAATGGGTTTTAGGATGTAATAAATGAATGATTGAGTGTAAGATTGATAGAAAAATAAACAAATAACTCCAGCCTTGCTAATATATCTTATGGTCTGCTTCTGTAGAAAGTTATCCCTTTACTTTCTGATTCATTGGGTTTTCGTAGTTGCCTATCAGTGATGTAGGGTCAATATTGATTTATTCTGTTTTTTTATAATTAATTATTCCATAGCCTTGACATAGAATTTTAGCGCTTCTGTATTCATATCTTAAGATGCATTTTTTGGTATATAGAAGCAGTTTCTCAGCTGATGAAAAAGTATATTGACCATAAAACTATTTAAAATTTGATCATTTCAGAGAACTAGTGGACAAACATCCCAGTATCCATACATGCCTGCTGCTGGGTGACGCCTACATGAGTATACAGGAGGTTAGTGCTATACATCCTCATCATCATCATCATCATCTTCACTACAAGCATAACTGTCAACATTCTATTCACACTGCATTGCAAGTAACTTTTTATTGAGAATAAAAACATCAACATCATCATCATCATCATCATCATCATCATCATAACACCATCATCACCATTTTAAGATCCTGTGGGGGATTTATCCACCATCCACTCACTATTGTTATTTGACCACAGCCTGTCTTATATTTTGTTATGAAAATTTCTAAGGTTTCTGTCATGTCAAAGTTCTGTAACCAAAAGACAACTAAAAAAGAATGTCTTGTCTTATTTTTTAATTTGAATTTTATTTTGTTAATGTTTAGTATTCTACAAAAAAAGGTTTTCATATGTTTGTCTCAATTTCTGTTAAATACTCTTATTTTACTTCAAATGTAACCATACATTGAGATAATGATTGAGAAGTAGTTTCAGATTATTCATTCACATAAACAAATGATTTGTTTGCAGCCTGAAAAAGCAATAGAGGTTTATGAATCTGCATTAAAGAAAAACACAAAGGATTCAGCTCTGGCCAGCAAGATTGGTCAGGCATTGGTCAAAACTCACAACTATGGAAAGGTAAACTAAACATGTCATCAACCAGTAGACTGATTAGAACTTATTAATGATAAAGATCAAACAGAAATTTTTTTATGCTTTATTTAAAAATTGTTATATGTTTACTATAGTTCAAGTCACAAAGCATTGTAATCGTAAACATTTCTTCAAAGTATATGGAAATTAATTTCATTTAACAAAATGTGAAAAAGAAAAAAAAAAGTGAATTTTGTTTTATGTGAAAAATAGCAGCTTTAATTATATATATAACATAAAAAAATGTCTTAAGATACATTTAAAAAATCCTTATATACATTCTAGGCAATCAACTATTATGAAGCAGCTCTCAAAACAGGTGGTCAGCCCTTCTTAAGGTACGTTACTTCACAAATATGGTTAAATAGACTCATCTTTGGAAACATTTTTTGATGAAGCTCTTTTTCAATGTTTGAAGGGGTTATATGTATAAATGTATATATGTATGTATAAAAGTGATTTGAAAAACTAATATGTGCTGCATTCTTAAATTCAAAAGTTGAAGTGCCTTAATTAATGGATTTTCAATATTAATATTCTCATTATTCTTTTTTTCTGTTGAATATGTTCTAAATAGACTGCCCAAACATCTCAAACTGAATTAGAAAAGCTGATAATCTATAAAGACTTCTACATATTTCCTGTACCTATGTCACTTCTATATCTATCTTATTAATCTACATCTGTTATGTTTATTCAAAAAATCTGTATGAAATATTTTATTTCTCAAACCATCATATGACAAAGCCACTATATCAAGGTTTCTTAAATTCCAACACATCTTGTAACTCTTCTAGTATCTATACACTAGTGGCCCTGTCAATAATCATGGAGGCATCATGGTCAAACTTCAGGTCAATTAAGATGACTTCATGGATAACACTGATACTTCAAGTTAAGGGCCTAGATTTTTTAAGCTGTCGTAGCACTAAGATAGTCGTAAGTACCTTCCATTAAGATTGACCTTTGAATATCTTAGCACTTAGCACATCTAGGCTTTTAACTTGAAGTATCAGTGTTATCCTTGGGTTCATTTTAATTGACTTCAAGTTTGACCATGATGCCCATGTGATTATTGACAGGTCCAGTAGTGTATAGATACTTGAAGGGTTACATGTAATTACCGTAAAAATGCAATAAAAAGGACAGTTTTATGGATGGTTAAAAGCTGCATCCTACATCCAGATATGACCTGGCGGAACTGTTACTGAGACTGAGGCAATACGACAAGGCTGAGAAGGTCCTTGTGCAGGCTCTGGAGGCTGAGGGTCAAGGTAATCATAGATATCTACAGCTCAATCACCCATTTCAAGAATTTTTTTGGTTGAGAGATGGTTTCTTGTCCAATTGCAGGAAGGTTAATTATCTGTATTGGTCAAACTAAGTCTACAATATCTTTGCCAACAACAATACTCGTAATATTGTTGTTCCTTGTTGTTGATCCATGATCTGACTGTTCACATCTTTTTGTTTGTTAATATCTCAAATTCTGAATCATGATAATTATAACAATTCATTCCCTCCTCAATATTAATTAAGGGTCCAAATGATTCTGTAAGGTCCATAAAACAAAGAATTGCCCTGATCTTAGTTGATCAAATACGGCCTGTCAATATTAAAATTTTTATTGACAAAATTACATGTTTTGGTATCTAGGGCTTCTATTACTATACAATGCTCATATTGGGTCCTGCACATGTTTGTTGAACAAGCTACTTCTTACTTGTCAGACCTCGACACCCTGATGGAGCACACCCGCTACCTGATCTTGTTGGCCAAGGTCTACCAGAAGGTGGATCGTATGGACGAGGCTCTCAACACACTCAACAAGGGGCGTGACATGCAGGCCAGGTACAACACAACAATACCCTTAACTTGATCTCTATTAACTGAATAAGTTTGTCTAATCAAATCTATAAATGTATGATGCCTATATGTTCCAGGGTGCAGTATAATACCATTGCTACTCCTAGAACTGAATTTCTGACCAGTTTAAAAGTGCTTCAAAGAACACTTAATGTATCATCACATTAAAAATGTTTATGACACAAAATACCAATGAAAATAATGATATCGTGCCCTTGAGTTTCTGCTTTATTTCAACCTTTTGGGGTTTTTTTCCATGAAAATTATTCATCAAAATCATTACTTGTCCTAATTTCTAAATACAAGTAAAGGAACCATAATCATTTAAGGAAGGAACCACAAATACTTACTCACTAGTTTCTTATGTACAAAAGTATTCCCAAGAATATTTTAAAGAAAAGTCTGCCTTTCAGAGTACTGAAGAGAGTCCAAGTGGAGCAGCCTGATGCTTATGCTGCCCAGAAACAGCTTGCAGCTGAGTAGGAACATCTTCTTGAACTACTTATGACCTTGCATCTGAATCCTGATTTACCATTTACCTTACACCTGGATCTTTAAGATTCTATACTAGTATACTGCAACCAAACCCTTTACCTACCCTTCAGTCAAATCCAACATCATCAATTAAATCTGAATGTCCTAAAGTGAGGCCCAATGTTGCTATGACTGGCTTGATTAGACCTTGCTGCATTGTGTTTAAACCTCCAGTAGAGTTTTCATTGGACTGTCAAGTTCAGGAGCTGTATGTGGATATTGCCAAATAGGTGAAGAGAGGCAGTATCACCTATTGATAAAGGTTTAAACAATTCATGCCTTTTTCGCAAAAATGACTCAAACCCTATACCCAAACACTTAACCTTACCCTATCCATAATAATCTTTGTTACCCACGTGGGACTTCGTAAAGGGGTTTCATAACAATCTGTTATGACACATATGTGTCATAACACCTTCGAGTGTTTTGATTGGCTGATACATGAGTTTTGACGTTACCGGTACTACTTTCATCAGCTATTTCATTCATTATTTCCATTCATAAGTTTTTGTTCCTAAGCACACGAAAAACGAGAATTTTCATAATATATTCGAATAAAACTTAATTGTCATTGTGGCTACATGCAAAGCTTTTCTTTCCTTTAATTACTGAAATGTCCGTAAATGAATAGAAAAACGATACAATCTAAATAAGTAACAAAATTCGTTTGCAAGAAGGTCTATCGGGACGCATGTAAACAAAGATGGCGTCACCCGTAAAAAATCAATTATTTGGTTAAAATCTGTTATTCGGCCTTTGAACACTTTCAGCATATATGTTGTCAAGACTTCTCAGGGGGAAAAGCAAGTACCTAGAAACAGACTTACTGTTTTGCCTGTTTCGCCAAGCGTCGCCGTATTGTTTATGTAGGCCTACAGTGACTTGTCCTCTGATGAAGACTAGTTGCAATTGAATGAACAGTTTCTTTACCAGTTGACTGTTTTTGAGACATAAATTTCAATGTTATTCCCTTTTGAGGCCAAATGTTCCGTGTGCCATTGAAAACGTATCTTGTTAATCCGTTGTTCCCGAACAGACTTTACCCACGTTACGACTCGCCTGGAGTGACGACCGACTGACGTTGAGCCGAGATTTAGGTCACGTTTATCAGTTCAAAATGTTGACAGTTTTCACGTGTTTAAGCTGAATAACAGATTTGTAGCTGAAACCAAGTCTATAAATGAAAAGAATTAAATGAGTTTTGCTTTCAGTTGTAGTTTTTTTAATGTGTTTCTTTATCAAATGTAATGAACTACATTACACCAAAGCAGCGTACGTTTTCCGAAGTGAAGGGACCGACATTTCAATCACCAGTGTAAAGTATTAATCCCCGATTTCAGTTTCTCTTTAGGGAAGCTAAATTTTACTTTTAATTTGACGATGTTTTCATTGTAAAAAACGTGGGTAATAAATAGGATACAAAACTCGTTCCCCTTTCATATCAAGTTTATGTCCCTCGTGAAATAATTTTGTTTTGTCACTCGCCAAGGCTCGTGACAAAGCAAAATTATTTCACTTGGGACATAAACTTGATATGAAAGGGGAAGCTCGTTTGATATCCTATAATTATCATATAATGGGCAGTGTTATCGGTGCAATAAACCCATCTTGTAATCATGTTATCAGATCCCTGACTAGGTCGCACTACTTTCGCTAGCTCCGTACCGAGAAGAGCGATTCCGAAAACGTTTCCTTGGCAATACAAACGATGTGTCGAGTTTGGTGTGACGTAGTGTCAACGTAAACAAACATGGCTGCCTCGTCAATCGGCGATAGTGTTCACATCGATATCAAAGGTACCATGACAGCTGTTATTGATATGTATAATGAGAGCAAACACTACTAAGTGCACATAGTAGTGTAGAGTATGAAGGAAGGTTTGAACACCCCGCCTGACAAAGATTCCAACATAAGTGCCACGGCAGGCGACGGGTCGTCTCGGTTTCAATTTCTAATGTTTTGAACGAGTTTATATATATCTAAAACATTTATGATGTATTTTGTGTGATGTTTTATTCGAACAAAACGAGTACACTTTTGTTGTAAAGGGTTTGACAAATTGCACTATTTTTCTCTTGTGTGACGTCATTTTCCTATGATGCGAAATGGAATGTGAGTTTGCCTAATGATGACGTGGGTATATTCATACGCCCTTTTCGTTTGTAAAGGAGACACAAAATTAACCGAAAAAGGAGGTTTATTTCAAAATGACATTATATGATAAAGAGATTATTACCTTCGTATGTTTTGATATTGTAAATATCACTATATAATCAATAAAAACTATGTATTAGGCTCGGTAAACCTCGCCTAATACAATTTTTATTGTTTATACAGTGATATTTACGATATCAAAACATACTCTGGTAATAATCTCTATTTACCCAAAAATGTTCAGCCTTAAACTCCAACCTTACAACTTAACCGCAAACATTATATCTCCAGCCAACACATTACAGCCTATGTTGTAACACTTCTACTTGAACTCAAAAAGGTGCCCGACCATCCCAAATGAACCTTTGGCTCTAGAATTTGATATTCCCTTATTCTATTCACAAGGTACGCTTAACATATTGAATTAATGTTGACATGATAGTAATAGCAGCGTTGCCTCTAAATTTCACAATATTTGGTCATATAATCAAAGTTTAAATCAAACATGAGGAAGGCAAGAATGAATGTTTAGTTCAGAAGCTCATGATTTCATTTCTTAAAGTTCACAATATCAATGTCTGCTGTCTTGTTCCAGCATCTGTTGTCAGCTTGCTCAACACTCCGCCGCTCAGCGTGACTACGAGAAGGCCATCAGGTACTACAAAGACGCTCTTGTCTACAATGAGAACGACAGCAAGGTATGTTGCTGAACACACTCTCCTTCAGAGCTTGTACAATATATCTCAGCATTTTTGTAAGTTTATTCCAACTCAAGTATACATAAAATTCTCAAATGTTTATAAAAATGTGTTTTTAGGTGTCACCTCATACACTTGTGGATTTAAAATATAAAGACACAGGTTCTTAATATGTGTGTGTACATATTGAGTCAAGGGATGGGCTTGTAACTTACCAAGAATTGAGCTTTAGAGTAATAGTTTAGATGTTTTGTGTGAAGCTCATTGTATAAGACACATTTGAAATATATTTGTGACCTCTTACCTATTTCAACATTCATCAATAATGTTACTTTTCATGTGTAGGAAAGTTATGAGTTAGCTGAACTGTCTGTTTTTCTAAAGGAATATGTCAGCATACTGAGGGGGCTAATGACTGATAGAAACCATTGTCAGGGTGCTACTGATAGTTATATACCTGAATTGTCCAGGGGATAATGAGAGGTATGTACCAGGGTTTTCAGGGGGCTAATTACAGAAATATACCAATATTGTTAGGGGGCTAATGGCAACTAGTATAGACCAGGATTGTCAGGGGTTACTGATAGATATACCAGGATTGCCTGGGGGCTAATGAAAGGTATACCAGTATCATCAAGGGTCTAACAACAGGTATAGCCAAAGGTATAGGTGTAAAAAAAGAGAGGTCAGAGAGAGGGGGTTGATGGAAGATTTACCTGAATTAGTTGGGGGTAATGCTAGGTATTTATGAGGATTGTGAGGGAACTTATTGAAGATCAAGGACTTGCACTAAATCAGCAGTTCAAGGGTTAACTGTACCTACAGGTGAGCCTGGATCTAGCAGGACTGTACCTGACCACAGAGGACCTTGACTCATGTCAGCATCAGCTCATGGCTATACTCCGAAATGATAAGGACAATGATGCAGCTACCATTGTGAGTATATTGCGAACAATCTTGGGGTCTTTGATAATGAAGGATTTATTGTTAGGGGTTTAATTGGGTTATTTTGCTTTGGTATAATGCACCAAGTGTGATTTAAGATTTTACTCTTAACCTTTATTAAATGTTTTGATATTAATTATTTTTTATCGTTGCTTTCCGAGCAATTTGTTTGTTCTGGAGTATGAGATCAATATTTTATTTGTATTAAATGGATATCTTAATATTTTATAGGTTTACATTTAAAATAGACTAGATAGTTGACAGAGAGCAGGAAAGTGCTTTTTCCATTATTTAGTTATTATTTGTAATGCTGATGTGTTGTAGATGCTGGCTGACCTGATGTTCCGCAAGAATGAATATGACTCGGCCATGTTCCACTTCCAGCAGTTGCTGCAGCTCCGACCTGGTTAGTTCAGCCATAGAATGCAATGAATGTCTTAACTGAAATATTGCTCTAACATATTCTCCAGAATTGCTATTTAGAGGATACTTAACAACCTTCCATTTAATACTTTTTCTATTAAACATCAAGTTATTATGTCCCCGCAAAACTTTGCGAGAGACATAATGTCCTCGTCGCAGTTGGTAATTTCTAAAGGCTTTTGTTTCTGGCCAATCTCTCAGAAACCATTTTCTATCTTTATACAAAACTTTGTATGTGGTTAGACCTAGTTGTGGACTGGTGCGTTTTGCTTTTTTGGTTATTAAAGCTTGGGTTGTTATTTTCTGATTTCTATGGAAACATTTTGAAGTTGGTGCAAGAGATAGGCACCCTTTCCAGCCTCTATCTGAAAATCTTTGAATTATTATCTAATGAGACTTGGTATGTGATTAGACCTATTGTTTGAATGGTACCTTTTTGTTGGATTGAAGTTATTGCATGGGACATCACATTGCATCACTTGCATATATCTTTAAGTTAGTTTATAAGAGGCAGTTGCTACTAAATCATTTACAAATTTTACAAACGTTTGGAAGTTTAGTATTCTGTTCATGTACTTGCCCACTAAAATCAAGCACAATTGACAACCTTTTGCTGAAACATTTTCCCGACTTAGCCATCATTGTTGACGGTGCCAACATTGTGAGTTCATAACTACACACTATTGTGACATCATAAATGCATTGGTATTACACTAGTTTAAGATTGCCATGTAACCAATACACTGCAGTATCTTACATGAGCGAGTAACTAAAAGCTATGATACATGGCAGTTACTTTCTGATTTAAAGCTTTGACATACAACAATGACATTTTATGTTAATATCTTCATTCTACATATTCAGTAGTCAAACATTTGGCATTAATAATCTCCATTGACAATTCTGCAATTAAAATCTGCTGATACATTCTGCCTTGATAACCTGCAATTACATCACATTGACTTTCAAACAGCACAATCTACATTTACATTTTGATAAACATTTTGCAAAAATATGCACCACCTGACATGTGAAAAGACAGAAGGACCGTGTGAGGATCCATCATGCCACCATGTTCTCTGACCTCTCTCCTCTGCTGCAGACAACTACGAAGCCCTGGCCCGTCTGGTGGACCTGATGAGGAGAGCAGGAAAATTGGACGAGGTGCCCAAGTTCCTCGAGATGGCCGAGAGCTCCTCCTCGAGGACTGGCATGGAAGCTGGCTTCAGTTTCTGCAAGGGTCTCTATGAATGGTGAGAAATATGGGTTATTACCCTTGGATGCATCTCAAATGACTTTTAAAAAATGAGTGTGAATTTTTGTATTCCAAGGGCGAGAGCATACACAAATTCACACAAGGTTTTTTTTGTATCCGTCGAAATGTCATTAAAATATTATGAAAACTGGTGGAAGGAGAGATATTGGATTGATTAGCGTGTACAGCTTCGGATCAAAAGGTCCAGGGTTTGAATCCCACCAGGGACTCAGCAACTTTGTCTGCAATAGAGAACTGTTCTACATGTAGTAAGGTTTGGGTGCAATGCTACACTGAATACACAGTACCACCTATGGTTCACTAGTTTTAGCAGATGGTGGCAGATTTATCTGCAATGCATAGCCAAAATAGTGTTGCAAGCTTTCTCCCTGCAATAATACTATAAGTGAAATACTCTTGAAAGCACCATTGAACCCAAAATCACCTCACCTCAGAAAAATTGCCTACTTCTCTTGCAACGACTGTAGCAATGGTCTTATGACTTCACAGAAATAAGTTGAATGGTTCTGAAGCAATCGTTGCAAGGCAAGTGTGTTATAAGCACATATACTCACAGTGAAAAACATGTCCTTAGTCATAATTCCTTTGTGGCTAAGTTTCCTTCAGCAGATACAATGTTACATAAAAGAAATAAATTACCTATTTCAGTGTCATTTAAGTCAATTCTGCAGTTATGGCCCTTGACTTAGCATTTGAAACCCAGATATTTTGGAACTGCTATACTTATTGATTAGAAGTTAATCTATAACTTATGGTTAAATATTATCCTTCAAAGTCACAGGTCAAGGTCACATTACAAACACATTTCCTGTCAAAAGTAATATTGCATACGTACACTATACATTTACTTGAAATGCTTCCGAGTTGCTGAGCACTGTATTAAGCCAAGCAAATATTTAAGCATATTGTCAAGACATTGATTTATTGGTGCTTTTTTAAGATAAGTCAGAGGAATAATAAGGTACATCCGACTTACAAATCTGTTTGGTGTGCCAATCAAAAGCAGGTATCTAAGGGATTTAGGTGTTCTTGTGTTATTTTGAAAGAGTCTAAAATAATCATTACCATTTTAATGTCATGATATTTCAGGTACACCGGCAACTCGAACACAGCTCTGAAGCTGTTCAACAAGGCACGAAAAGACTCAGACTGGGGTAACCAGGGAGTGTACAACATGATCGAGATCTGTCTCAACCCTGACAGCGACACGGTTGGGGGTGAGGTGTTCGAATCCATGGAGGGAGAGTCCAGGTGGGACACCATTAAGATAGAATAGCTTCTTGAACCATTATCTAGTGTAACTTAGTGCCGAACTTTCCCAAAACAAGACAGTTATTCATAGAGGATATAGTCTTGATTTGACCAGGAGACAGATAGTATCACTAGAACTAGGCTAGAATTTCATGGAACCAGATTAATTATCTTTAAAGATTCATGATGTTGTTTTGATCTACAATTAATTTTCATATATAGCTTCACACTGTTTATAAGTGACTAAAATAAAAGTGTTCTATATCATTTGTTATTTATTCATAGCCATTGGCCATAGCCTTTTTGCAAAATATTTGTGGGAGCCTAATCGACAAGTGTGATTATAACCTCTGATTTTTTTATGTCACAAGATAGTTTCAGTACTATTATTCTGTAATATTGTTTTTGTTAGATATTCTAAAAGATTCTTTCTAGCATTCTTACATAAATCCAACTTAGTTCTTAACAAAGTCAAGTGGGTTTAGATACAACATATTACCTAATGGAGAATAAAGAAGTTTTATCAGTGGTCAAGTACTAATATTTTCAAAAGGTATTCTTCAAAGACATAATCAATGCACTCCATGATATTAAAATCGGTCGCGTTGTTCACAAAAATTCAGACCCTTGTCCTCATTATGCATTAGGCTGGAAATATGCGCAAAACTGGTCATTATAGTAATCAGTAACGTAAAAGTTAAGAATGTCAGCAATAAAGACGACCTCTTTTAAAGAATCCCAAGAACACAAACAAGACACTAATGTCTATCCTACAAAGGAGCGTGACATCAGGCACACTTTAGGGTCAGTGCACAGTATTTTACAGATGTTAACGTGTTTGCAAGCTGTCAGAAAGAACTTAAGAAGAATATCGTCAGCTGGAAAGTTATTGAAGAGGATTGAGATTCCAGGAAAATTCTTAAAGCCAAATCGATGTTTTTGTCCTGAGAAAGATCAACTACTGGTCTGCTGTCAGCTGGAGAGGTGACAGGATCTGTGTTTGTGACTCAAGTTGAAACTAAGGAAAGGGACAAATTGATGATTGAGAGAACTAAGCATCAGAACTATGACAACTAAAGATATCAAGACAAAACTAAGTGGAAAACTTTAGACAAGTATGCTCATGCTTATAGACACAACAATTGTCAACACAGTTGGTGATGCCATTTTTGAAGTCCTTGAAATCCCACATCAAAGATTGTACTTTAGGCAAAGTCAGATGACCTGATTTATATGAAAATTTTGTCAAAATTTGTGGGGAAAAAATGTCATTTTTGGGGGGGATTAAAACTTTTTCAATGGCCCTCAAAGTTTAGGGAATAGTATGAGTTTTCCCTGAGGCTTCTGATGGGTGAGCCTGAATATGATTGTGTAAAATTAAGTTAGTTATTTAGCATTCCAAGAGGTATGGCATGGGTTTACAATTTCTTGTTATTAACTCAAACATTTCAGGCCTCCCCTTTCCCTGATGCTCAGGTAAAGACTGAGTTATTGCTTTGGGTTGACATCTGTTCTTTTAAACTTCATGTTCCTATACGTTATTGTTCTAATTTTCATGAACTTGGCCTATCTAAAAAACCTGATTTCTAGGTCATCATGCCTACAAGATCAGTGGGATTATGTTGTCTAGAGGCTTTTTGGTTTTCAATTTGGCATTGTCTCTAAAAAAGATTTTTGCAAAGACTGATGAGCTACATGAGAGTTATGTTTCAAAATTTGTTGACAGTTTTACTTAGGAATGAATATTTGTTGCAGCTCGGTTATATCTGATTTTCTCTTGAGTTATGCAATGGTTGCAATGGTTACCATATTTGAATCTCGCCAACATTTTCTGTCGCTATGTTTTGGAAAAATAATACATTTGTTTTCTGTGCAACGCAATGTGTTGCTAGATCCACCTTGGAGGTTCACTACAATGAATTGATAGAGAATCACACCCAAGTTTCTTCTGAATTAAATATATATCAAAGTATATACAAATAGATAAGTAAGAAATATCTCAGGCTTTTCAGGTGTTGATAAAAATTTGAAATGAGAAGATAAGAAGGTAAGCTTTTATTCATCATCAAAGATCATTTTTCACTACATTTCCATGAAAATGTACATCGCTGAACACTTTAGAAACCTTAGAGTACCAATGCAGTGATGTCACAGCATTGTGATTTGATGAACTCAAATGATTGTGTGCTTCGGATCAGGAGGTCCATCGTTCGAATCCCGCCAGGGGCTCGGCAAATTTGTCTGCAGTAGAGAACTTCTACACGCAGTCAGGTTTGGGTGCAATGCTACACTGAAATTCAGCGCAGTACCACCCATAGCCACAATGGTGTGGCGGGCTTTCTCCCTGCAATTATATTAGCAGCCACGATATAAGTGAAATAATCTTAAAGCGGCGTTAAACACCAACTCACCTCACCTCACCTCAAACGATTGTGACTTCTTTTATTACCTTTTACATATTCATAGAGTTGGTTTGATTTGAATGTTCAGTTTTGGATCTTTTCCTGTATTGCAACTTTCAAATTATTGCAGTTGGTTGTTTCCTATATGATTCATCACTTGCAAACACTTCCATTTATGTGTTTCTGTCAAGAGTAAAGTCTGCAAAATGTCTTCTTGTCTAAACATGTACCAATATTTACCCAGTCTTTCAATGTGTACTGTGTAACGTTTAACATAGAATAATGAATTCATCAAAATGACTACTAGAGTTATTATTTCAACTTCTTTATTGAATTTAGGGAAAGGTTTTAGTAAAATATTATAATATGTTTTTACAAGCAGGTAGCGAAACTTTGATTCTGAAAGTTTCTCTTGCAAATCAATAACAACTACACATTCTGACTATGATTGACCCTGTTCTGAGGTAAAAGTAAGAACATATTGCTCCTCCCATGATAAGAACTTCTGAGACCTGCTCATCACATTTATAGTGCAGAAGAAAACACAGAAGTTGTGTCAAAGTCTCATCTTTTTAACCTTTTTAGCAAGACACAGCCAGAAACAGTCCCTACCTTTCATGTTGATGATCTATTTCTCTACAATTTGAGTTACGCATAGATATCCTGGTAGATGCAATATTTAAACTTTTATTGATCTCAAAAGGGACCTGCCAAAAAATTTAACATTATAACGTGTATTTCAGTATGTCCTCTAATGAGAAGTCGGACAGCGAGCAGATGGCTGTGAGAACTGCAGAGAAACTGCTCCGGGTATGTACGACAACTGACTCGCAGTTTTCACTATTTATTTATGTTTAACTCACTCAAAATATGATAGATTTATTTCCATTATGAAAAATCATGTGCGTATATCGCCTAGTAGCGTTTGTTCCAGCTGGACAGGATTGCCAGTGGTCAACGAGTTCAGCTCCAGACCATGAGGTCTAGGGTTCAAATCCTGTCAGGAGCTTGACAACTTTGTTACATGTTATTGAAAGATAATTTTTTATACCCAGATACGGCAAGTTTATTGTCAACGTTTTCAGCTTCTCTCACACTTGGGCATAGGCACCTAATGTTATGTTTTTGGGTCTTATAAAACATATTCAGTCTGATTGATTGATTAAAACCAAGATTTATAGAGAAGAAAACTCTTCTTATATGTCATTGTTTTTTGCAGGAAGTAAAACCTAAACCTGGAGATATCCGACCGAGACTCTTAGTCAACATGGCACTCATTGCCTCCAAACAGAAAACAAATGTTGAGAAGGCACTCTCCGCGTTCATGGAAATAGCTGCAAATGAGGTACAAAGTTTTGAAATGTTTGAATTACAGTATCTGAATGCAACAATTCCAGTTCTCTTTGTCTTTGATAGAAGCGTAAATAACACTTTACATTCTCTCATGCTTCAAAGAATTTGCAGTATAAATGCAGCAAATGAGGACTCTGAAATTTTTGCTGCATGAATATTTTCATTATTTCTTATGATGATGATAATAACTTTTTATAGTCCCAGTTACATTTTAATTTCTGATCTTTAAACCAAGTCGTTTGGTATAAATCATAAAACCTTCGCACAAACTTGTGAAGAGCAAATGCTCTACCAACTGATCTATATCTCGGGTATTACTAAGTTTTGAATTTCTTAAATTGAACTCCCAGGTGATTTTGCTCTAAATTTTCCGATCTATCCCTTCTATTCACATGTACATTTTATAGATGTAAAAACAGTTATTAGTTTATGGGCTTCAATATCACAAATCCCTTTGTTTGATATGTTTTGTAAAAAGTTGAATATTGTACCATTTCGTAGCAATTTAATATTTCAGTCATCTTACTTTATGGATATTACTGGGAAAAAACTTTATATTCCACGATGTGATGTGGGAAATCATCTGTTGAGTATAGCTGTCCGCTGTATAATTAGCACTGTCAGAAAAATAGATTGGGCTAGTTGTAGGTACAATACTTGTGGTCCACTTCAAACACAAACTTAAAAAACTATGACCATATGATTCTCTGGCACAAAAGTAAAAAGGAAAAAAAACACATTGACAAATGCTATGAAAAAGGATAGATCTATCTAAGCCCAATTCCGAAAGCTTTGCTAGCGATACTGCCTCGCTATGATGTCACAACCAAAAGAAATTATGACGTCATTTAGATGTTGGCGTTGTTGGAAAGAAGCCCAAGCATTTGAGTCTGAATAAAGTTTATGTTTAAAAGTTTAAAACTTGTATGAAATATGTCAGATTTGTAAATATTCATGACCGACTTCTTTCAGCGTGACCATGTGGGGGCGCTGTACGGAATGGCAGCAGCATATATGGTGCTGAAGCAGACTCCTCGTGCCCGAAATCAGCTCAAGCGAGTCTCCAAGAATAGCTGGACCATGCAGGTAGGTTTGACCCTCGGCCTACTGATACAATAGACACCTGGCCACTGACGTCATGAACATTTACGGTGTTGAGAACAGTGGTGTTAAGCTGAACGAGTGAGCATGAGTTCGAATACCAGTTTACACACCAAAAATTTAGGACCTTGAAATATAGCCTTGAAATATCAAGATCCTAAGTCAACTACTTCGGGATATTTTTGGAACTGATAAAGGATAAGAGCACACATAACTGAGATAATAATAGTTGTGAATTAGTCACTATTTGTACTATTTAAACATGCAAGATTGTGTTTCAAGTGTCACTGTTTGCAGGACGCGGAGGACCTAGAGAAGAGCTGGCTGCTGCTGGCCGACATTTACATCCAGTCTGGCAAGTATGACATGGCCACTGAGCTGCTCAAACGCTGCCTGCAGTACAACAAGGTACGTACATGCTGTCACTGGGGAACGGAAAATAGTGCAACTTCTAGTTCATGAAGAAAAAGAAGGCCTTGCAAGGGAGGCGCATCGTTTTTTGGATGTTTTAAAATTAAAAAAGAATATATCTTTTATCACAAATCCATTTAGTACTAGTAACAATAATACTTACTTATGATAGATAAATTTAGTACATGAATAATATGGAAAGTCAGATATACTATGTGTCAATGAAATACCATAACACACACAATACTTGCCACATACAATAGATACATACAGAACAAATATTATGGTCTATAAATATAAATACTTAGCTATGTTATTAGCCTGTATGCGAAATGTCTAATGCTCACATTAGAAAATATAGCTCACACATTACACATTCTATGATGCCTTGTGGTTAGAAAAATGAAAAAATAATACTTTATCAGACAATAAAAGATCTTGCCACATCTTGACAAATCTTGACACCATGCAACACATTATACGGTTTCATAATACTGTTCTTTAAATCAATAAGTTTATCAAATCTTGTTCACAATCTATGTATCTATTACAGTCCTGCTGCAAGGCGTATGAGTACATGGGCTTCATCATGGAGAAGGAACAATCCTACAAGGATGCTGCTCACAACTATGAGAACGCTTGGAAGTATGGCAACAAGAATAATCCCGTCATAGGTACTGTCAAGCTTATGTCAACATTGTCATAATATAAACACAAATACAAGTGGGTTTGGAAAATAATATATTTATATATAGACAGTATAGTTGACTTCAAGCAGTTAATTACTAGACTGCTTATATGTCATGTCATAGTAAGGCCTACCAACCTCACTTCTCTTTGTATTCCTTTCTGAATCCATCTGTGCTACCATTGTGAATTATGAATTTTTTAAAATTCATCTATTAATGATGTGTCTTATGAATCTGGATTGTCTGCCAAAAAAAACCCTCTATACATTCTCTTCTTAAGTGAACTACTACTACTTGAAAGCAGTGACAAATTGTATTTTCCCCTAAAAAGATTACTTTTAATTGGTGAGGGTTTCTATAACTGAAACCCGGTTATTGTAGTAAATCTTACCAGCCTGAAATCTAGGTAACCCGACAATTAGGTAATGTAGTGTATGAAATTATCAAAAATGCAAAAAATATGATTAGCTTTCATGATGCTAGTGACTTAAACATTGATTGGATATAGCTTTAATCTAAAGACTATTTACCTTTTACCATTTCTTGATTGTATTGGTGGATCCTTGCTTATTCATATTTCCATTTTCTAAATTAAATTTCATCACTGTGTCCTTCACTTTAAGAATTCTAATCAATGTTGTTATTATTTCATGAATCTAAATGAATACCCGGTAGTCTCCAGCTGTACAAACTATCAGTGTTTTATTATTCACATTCTTATTTTTTTCCCCCAGCCCAGTTAAAAAATAACACATCAATAACAATCTTTGACCTTGCAGGATACAAACTAGCATTCAACTACATGAAGGCAAGAAGATATTCTGATGCAATTGACATCTGTCATCATGTGAGTTACAGAAGTGTTCATGTCGAATAGATTTAATTTCTGTAAATATTAAGGGTAATCAAGCATACCTGTGATTCACTGGGACTGCATGTTATTTCCTAAAGCAAAAAGAATGTGAGAACAGCCTGTTTTTTTCTAGAGTAGAGTAAAGAATAACTCTTTGAATTTACAAGCGGGACTTAGGTGGTGAAGTCACAGTTGTTTGATTTGAGATAAGTGAAACATAGAAATAAATCATAAATAAATATATAAATCATAAATTCAATATAAAAGTTGTTGCTTAAATATGTTGATTTTGTTATTCATTGAATTTTCTGATGTAAAATAATTGAATGTGATTAATACATATTTGAGTATCAATTTGACCCTCATGCTTTTTAGTTCAATAACACTTTTAACACTCATTTGATGTTGGAAAGTTAGTGTGTGTGTTTTTTTTTCTTAAGGTCCTTGCCAGCCATCCCAACTACCCGAAGATAAGAAAAGATATACTTGACAAGGCCAGGACAAGCTTAAGAATGTAGAAAGATCAATGTCCAACAGTCGCATGACCTGATATGGGGACACAAATCATTTAGAGATTGCTTCAGTTAGAGGAGGGTCTGAAAATGACCTGTGTCCAATCCCTCCTGACCATGTCTCTTCTGTTGTGTAAAGAACAAGGCTTACACCATGCCATTTGTATTCTCAGCCACTCAGGGCTAAATCTATTGTCATGCTACACAATATCACCTCTGTTATTCACACAATTCAGATGAACTATAGGCCTGGATAGAATATCCAAAGCATTACAAATAATGCTTTGATAACACTAATTCTAGATGCCTTGTCATGCTGTAGTAAAGCTTCCAGCACATAAGCACTGATTTAATGTATCAACGATTCCTTCTTGTATAAAATCTTTATCAAGTTGTCTAATCTAAAGCAAATGTCAAACAAAAATACAATGCATCTACATTAACAATACAATTAAATGCATTAATTACACAAATATTTGAACAGGAATTTCTTTTAAATTACAATTCGACAAAATATACCTGGTGAGTGACTCTCTTTTTAGGCTATTCATGGAAGTTAGAAACAAACAAACAGCTTTCTTTTTGGAAATATTTTTAACAAATAGTTTCAATGATGTGAAATGAACAAAAAGCTTAAGGCACTAGTGCACATCCACTGTTTCCTAAATATAGACAATTCACAGATAATGAATATCTCTCGATATTATTATCAACTCACACTCAAGTAATCTACCATGTCAGTTATTTGGAAGATATTCATAATTCTGGCTATAAAGTTAATCATAAATGACTGGAAGTATTTAATTCAACATTGCATTAAATACATTTTTACAGTATAGGCAAATTTTGAAATTTTGCATACAGTCTGAAAAATCAAAATGGCAGCCACTATAGATAATATGAAAGAATTGCTGATACTGTGTAAATGAAATGGACGAAGTTAAATATTTATCTTGATAATTAATGTGTTATCGTTTGTCCTCAGTTTAAAGATTAAAGTTTATTCAAAAGCTGAACATCAGCCGTTGCCAACAGTCAGTAATTACAATGTGTGCATAACCAACAACCACAAATATTTGACATCCCTTTGTGACATTTTCATTATTGATTTGGGTTAATTGTAAATAATGATACATATTTACTTGCTTTAATACATAGCTAAAGTGACCTCAAATGCCCTTAAGTAGCCACTTTGAGTGCTAAAACAATAATTATCATTATTCATAATCAAAGATATATGTGAGTCTCATAAACCAAAATAAACAGGTTTGAAGTGAGGTGAAGATCATTTCTCTTTTTTGGAGAACAAACATCTTTCTTGTGTTTGATATTTTTTCTAAATGATTACAATATGATTTTGTACAAAAGAACACTGGAACACTGAATAGAAGTTTAAGCTGTTCCTTGATGTTTTCCCATGTATTGTCGGTGTATGGAAGACTTGGTAGTGCTGTTGTTGACTTTTATTTCCCTCAAGGAGACATTGGAGCAAGTCTGCAAAGGAATGGTCAAACTTTCTGCAACTTCCATGGTTTGCATGCAGTATGTGATATTTTGAAATCAGTTGATTGCACCCCATATTTTCATCAGTTCATTTCACAGTTGTCACTGCAATGCACAAGATCAATACCATTGTAAAAGCAGCACTTAACCTCTTCTAAAATGTTGGTGTCATGTTTTTGTATGTAGAGTGTATGGGTATGTGTGTGAGGTTACTTAGTATGCATGTCTGAATGTATATGTTATATATTGAATTGTATTTGTTGTATATTTTCAATACTTGTTTTATCCCTGGTAAACATTGAATGTTATTATATCCGTCCATGCCATATTTTGTACAATTGTGAATAAATTGTTTATGAATAAAAAACACATAATCTTTGATTTTCTATTTGGTAACTACAGAAGCACTCAATTTCCTCAGGTGGAAATTATGATTAAAGCCAATTAGAAAAGGAAACAGTAATGAAATAATTTCAATTTTCTTACAGGCTTAAATCATAATATCAACTTATATTTTACAAAGGAAATTATTTCATTACTGTGTCCTCAAATATGGGATTGTCCTTAACTCGTCAAAACTGATCCTATAGTTTTGTACAAGTAATTTAGCCTCAGGTTAATGAGGCAGAACCTCATAGTCACATTTTATCCAACCTATGAGCCAATTGTAGACATAAAAAAGATATAATTTTGATATGAGAGATAAAATGTTTTGCAAAGAGAGCACACCTGCTCTGCTTGTGTCTTAGACCTGCTGTTTTTGAGTACAGATATCACAGTGGAAAGGACTTTATGACTTACATTTTTCACAAGGTGAAGGAAGAATTCCTAGCAATAAATATTTTTAAAAAGAGCGTACTGGCAATACCGAACATTGATATTCATAATGATGAAATCTTTCTTTAACAAGATACAATATTTTCACTCAATGTAAACATTTGGTATCATTTTGCAGTGATTGCCCTGAACATAGGCAATTTGAATCAAGAATTCACAAAAGTCATGTGACAATTCTTGTTCAAGTCTTCAGGATCAGATAATAAATTATGCAATGTCTGATGAGCCACTGATCCAATAGCTATATTTTCCATTTTCTTCAGGATTTTTATATTTATTATTGGACCAGTATGAGACCACACTCAAGGAAACTGAAATTGATATGTTGAAACAAGTAAGTGTAAATGTCCCTTGTTGGTTTTCAGATTTGGATTGGTATTTTTTTATATTTTTCGTGTTAATGTAACTAAAAAGAGGACTGCCATACAAGATTTCTTTTTCTCAAGTTTAGATAACATTTTTTACATGCTGTCTCATGCTAGACATCTGGCAACTGTCTCCTGGTTGGTAAATCTGTATCTACTTATGCACTGCATGGGTAAATTTCTAGAGGGAGTAAACTGGAGGATCCCTTGCTCTCGATATACCAAATTCTCCCATACATGCAGAAGAAACGTGGCCAAGGTCTGTAGCTAGTATCTGACAGTGTGTTGAATATGTTGTCCAAGTGAGGTGTGAGACAAGGCCCAAAACATTAACGGTTCTTTTGTGATGGTAGTAAAGACTCGAACAGCCATATTTATTTCACCTTCTTAATATCTGTAGTATCACACATCAAGAGCTAACTGCATAAGGCCATTTTAGTGTGAAGTACTTAAAATCCATCAAGTAAGGGGAATAAATTCGTGTACCAATACCCACATTGGAAATATATAAGAAATCCTTCTAACCCACATTGGAAATATATAAGAAATCCTTCTAACCCACATTGGAAATATATAAGAAATCCTTCTATCAATCAAAACAATGTTTTGAAGTTGATAAAAATGTTTTCCTTTTTGTGTAATCTTAAATTGGTAGTCCCTTTTTATCCCACCTGAATGTGATACCATGGGATAAAGTTGTCGCCTTGTCCCTCAGTGATCATTCTTTTTCCGGAACAAAACTCAGAAACTTTGTTCATTGATCGTTTGTATATATTAACAGTCATTCCGTCCCTCCGTCCGGTCAATTTACTTAAAAAACGTTTGCACACTTGTTTACAATAATCTTGTCTACAGTTTGGACCACTTTTGAATTTTCTCGAATTAATTTTTTGTGTCTTTTCCATAGAAACATAATTTTTTTGACTTAGTTATATCGTGTACAATGGGGACAGATTTGAAATGTGAAATTTTGGTTATGCATATACCTGATGATACTCTTGATTGAGTTCTAAAGCCATTTCCGATTTTTTTTTTTAAAGAGTTATGATTGCTCAATTGGACTTGGAGCGATTAACAGATCTGTTGCCATGCTCACTTTTTTCTTGTTGATGCAGAAATCTAAAACCGTTCTGAATCTCTTCTTAATGGTTTATGAGAATTTTTAGCTCATCTGGCCTATAAGGCCCAATGGGCTTAATGCATGGCATGTTGTCTTTAAAAGAGTCTGATTAAAATCAACGGTGTTCTGAGGAATAAAAGTTTTTAGATATTAACTCAAGCTGGATTCGAACGTATTATATCAGCGGCTTCCCTCTCCACAACGGTATGAAAGCACCCTCCTTGCTCGCACGTTTTGACGCAATCTCAACTAGCCAATCATAATGACAGTGGCAAAAGCTTTCGGTATCAGTATCTAGGGGCAAGTAACTCCTGTTTACCATTAGTTAACCTTTATCGGTGCTATGGTTATTTTAAACGGGATGATGTGATTGGTCCGCTAATGACTAGGTTTTGTCGGCGCTAAACTGGGGTAAGAATGTGCGAGCAAGGAAGATGATTTCAGACTGTTTTGGAGAGCAAAGCACCCTGTAGAAGACGTCCGAATCCCACTATAGGTAATATTTGAAAACTTGTATTCCTCAGAACACGGTAGATTTGAATCAGACTGTCTTTAAAATTTTTGGACAGGCTGCTTAGCTGATGAGAATTCTGTTTTATAGCTTTGAATTCTAATGAATAGATTTGGTGAAATTTTGACCCCTTATAAGGGCCGCAGAGACCAGAGTCCTAAAATGCTATTTTCATGTTCTCTACTTTTCTGAAGTTTAGGTAAGGACAAACCGATAGTTTGTTAAATATTCTGGTTCCCATTGACAATTGCTGTGTAAGAAGACAAACAGTTGGATGACAATTAACATGTTTGTTAGGCATTTGGTCGGTTTTTACCAATTTGTCATATTTTCTGCCACTAATCAACATTTAAGTCCTTTTCAAAATCTTCATGAAGTCTTCCATACTGCTAAAAGATGCAATGACATCAATTATATTACAAGCTAACACTCATCCTCTGCGAGTAAGTATCTTACCCGACACGTATCTTTACCCGACATGGCTGTGTGTGTAAACTTCAAAGTGCAAAGTTATTTGAATGTTAATGATTTTTATGATATCTGTATGTCAATGAATAAAAACTTACAACTGTCCCAAACTATTTTTGTCCAGCATAGATTATTAATTGATATAAAATTAAAGTCACATATGCTGCATGATTTATTCATTTAATTCATGAGTTTCTCTACTCATTTTATACACCAATGAAGATATCTGAAGGTGTTTAGGGAAATGTAGATGGGGCACTTGCTCCTTCGCCATCGTTGCCGCCAGTGTCTGTACAGGCGCATGAGGCAGGCTCGTTGTACTGCAAATAAATGACATCAATGATTCTTTCAGTTTTAAAAGTAGAACTTAATTGATTACTTCACAAGTAACACTAGCTGTTAATTTCAGAAACAAAAAATAATTTTCATGATAAGAATTTAAAAAAATTCTCTTTTATACCTCTGACGATCCTTTCATCTGAGAAATGTTAAGTTTGACCAATTGTTGGAAAACTATTCATCCAATTCTCTTAAAATTTTACTTTGTAATTAATGTTCTAAGTCACTGATATTTATTTTGAATAGTGTTTGTAAGAGAATATCCACTTATTCCCATTTCAATATTAATACCTACATCTAAAGCATTATAGAACTTATTGCTTATTTATCTATATATTCGTTATACATTTCCATTCATACAGCTTTGGAAACTATTGCCTGTCAAACAGTGATAAAGGTAATGTCAATCTTTTATGCAACCTTCGTAATCTGACATAGCTGCCTACTTACACATTTTTAATATTGGTACAAATGGTAATCCTACAAAATTATGGTACACTGAAATTGTTGAAATTTTACACCCACTTTGTAAATTACAGTTCAATATAAAAAGATACAGGGATGTTGGGTAGAAGTACCAATCACTGATTGAATGAGAGGAAAATCTATCTTTGAACACAGTGATGTTGTTTAAGAATACGTTTAATCAAAGTGACTGAGAGTATGTTTCAAAGTTGCATCTGTCGCTTAATTAATACTAAATATACCATGTGTCCTGCGTAAAGTTCAAGTCCTGTCAAAATAATTGCATTTTCATCACTTAAAGCTCGATACAAAAACACCATTTTCAAAGTTTGACATATTTGACCCAAAAAACATACTCTATGCCCCTTTGATGATTATTTATTACTCGCCCATGGAAGAACTTGCTGTTAAATATATCTACAATGTTATCACTCATAGTGTCATAACATCGCATACTGACTAACGTCAAATGATATCGCAATGATTAAAAATGACTTCATAATGTTAGCAGCACAGCAGCAATGGTAATCTTTGAGATTTGCATGCCTTTCCTTGATCTAATGCTGCAAGTAATAGTTAAAAAAATAAATACAGTCCCGTTTGATTAAATCTTTATGAAACGATACGTCATTTAGTATTCTCCATTAATATGTTTTATGAAATCTTTCTGTTGGGTATGATTCTGCTGTGTAGAACTCATCCTAGGATTTTTAGATGCTGTATAAAAACAAAGTCTGTGATAAAGGGAAGATGTAGAAGAATACCATCCATCCATTAAAGATTACTCCTATTTTGTATGAAAACTTCCTCTGGGGTTTAGGGGTTCTAAAGGTGCTAAATCCAGTTGCTATATAAAAACATCCTCTGAGATGTAGAGATTTTTATTGAACACTTTTGGCGATGCTTCATAAAACCTTACTGTGGGATATAGAGATGATGTATTAAACATACTCAGGGATATAGTGATGTTTTATGAAAATTAACCCTCAGATATGGGGATGATGTAATAGAATAAAATGTATCCATGAATGATACAGAGTACTTTGATCTTACCTGATAAGTAGCAACATTGGAGCCACAGAATCCACGAAGACTGACAACATCCTCGTTGTAGGTTTTGGGTTGACAGCACATAGAACTTTCAACCTCTGCTTCAAGGTCACCACAGCGCCCAACGCAAGAATTGGCCTCGCCTTCGTATGAACACTCTTCTCCAGATGACTTAACTTCATTGATCACAATCTTTCTCCTCACGATTTTACATTCTGAATTATCTTCAACAGCTGAAAATAAGTATATACTCAATCATTAACATGTCTTTTTCCATACAAAAGCAACAAAAGGAAGATGGGCTGGAACGTCAAGTTTGACAATTTTTCATAATTCAAGGTATCCTTGAATACATAAATATTTCTTAAATAACTTACGAGGTAGATTACTTGAGTTAGGATTGTGAGTAATATCGAGAGATATGCAGTATCTGTGCATTTGTTGTGTTTACGAAATATTGGTGTGCACTAGTGCGTTTAAGACCATTTCTCCATGCCTTTCACTTCTCTACTATTAACTTATTGTAATAAGGTATGACATTAAACATGCTTGAAAAGGTGTGTATTTGCTAAAACAATGAGAGGCTTAATTTTCTCTTGTGTAGCATTAATATAACCATGATGTGTGCTAAGTTTACCATTCTCATCCTCATCGCATTTGCCCAGTTTTTGAATGTCATAATCACTAGGTGGAGAGGTCTGACAGGCAGCCTTGACTAAGAAACATTCACTGATGAATGTCCTCTTGGGTCCACCATTGACAGAACCACACACGTGATCGCTTCCATCAGAGGGCTGGCAAGTAATATCGCATTTGGTTGGAGTTACAGGACTTGGCAGTGGGGCTGAAACACATACGTCAAGAAGCTCAGATACTAACCAACTTGAATAATTTTATATTGTTTATAAGCATTTTAGAAGTTAACTGTACATCCTAATAATGTATCATGGTAACATCATGTATTGTTACTATGCTGAGGTAATAATCATGAAAATTATTATTTTCTGCAACGATCAATACTTCTCAATGAATAACACCATTGATAGAGTATAGAAACAACATACTCAAATTTATAACCTGTGTATTTGCATTTCTGTTACCAAGAACCTTTAGTGAAGTAAAATTTGCTAGGACAAAGAATTCATAATTAAAATCGTCATGGTAGAATGCAATTTAACCTTGCGTGTTTAATATCATGTCAGTAGGATTGACCACGAGTAAATTTCAAATGAAACAGAACACGCAATTTCAGTTTCAAGGTTTCAATTTGAAACTTAATCGCAATCAATCCAGTAAAACATGTATCTGATTTTCAAATACACTAGGTTTATGTTTTAATTCTTAAGCTTATATGTGATAAATGTGAAATAAACAGTTTTACTTCATCATCAAATGACAGTTGATCTGTTCAAAAGTAGGTAGAAGCATTCTATCATTTAAAAACCACCTAAAAAGGCATGATGACATTGTTCTCTTGTTCATGACATAGAACATAACATTGTGGAATATCTGTAGGAATCATATTGTATGCAAAATTTGAATTTTGCTGATATTGCAGATTCAATTGAACATTGCACTAATTCCTTGAATCAACTTTATAACCTGAATACTTAAAATTTTTTTTACCAACATAGGTAGATTACCTGATTGCTGGTGTTCACTGATAAAGCATATCTGGTCAATATTAATACTTACAAACATTTTGTGTTGATATATTTCTTCTCTTTTTCAACAACTCTAATGCCTTCTAACTTTGATATTTTTTTAACTTGTCCATATGCCATTCATGGCACAACAATCTCTACACCATGCCTTCTTGATGAACTACTCACGTGGATCTACGGGGCAGTCGGCTCTCATACAGGATCGAACTTGGACACAAAGTTCTTCTGGAATGCCCTCGGCACTACCGTTGACTGCAAATACTGCTGTTCGGATACGAGTTTGTTCTCCACAGAATTTATCACATGTTTGACAAGTGCAAATACTCCAGTCTTCCCAGTCCCCGAAGTCAAATTCTGTAAAGGATAAGTTGATATGTAAATAATGGGGAAATTGGCGTAAATTCAATATAGTTGATTGATGAAGATTCTCAACAAGAATTACGATATGAATGAATTTTAGAATTACTCTTTTTGATTCTGCTTCATTTTCCTGTGAGGTTGATTTGAATTTCCTTTTCATGCTTTGGATCAAAATGATAGTTAGAAGAGAAGAGAGTCCATCAGTCTGTCAATCTTTTGGTACAATAAGACAGAATTTACAAAAGATGAAAGTTCCATTAAAAGAAAACAGTTAATTAGCTGAGCAATGCTTTCAAACCTGAAATTATGAATGAGCTTAACCTAGTCAAAGCAGAGTATAGCAAAAACACACTCTTATCTTCTGTACCCTTCAAAAAGCATATTATTAGACATGTAGTTTAAGTGACTTTGAATTGATCACTTACAGTGAATCAACATATAAGTGTGACATCAAATTATTTGTTTATTGGGTGAGGTGATTTAGAGTTAAGTGCTAGTTTCAAAATTATTTTGCTTACATCATGACTGCTAGTATCATTGGAGGGAGAAAGATGCAACACTTTTATGTGGAACTAGTGAACCACGGGTGGTACTGCACTGAATATCAGTGTAGCATTGCACCCAAACCTGATTACATGAATAATTGAAAAATTCTAGTCATCAGTCAGTTAATTAACAGTACCTGCTGGTTCGGGTGGTGGCGGTGTTGTTGGCTCCACACATTCATCCTTGACATATTCAGATGGAGGAATAGGTACTGGTACATTGTTGTTTGCTTTGCAAAGGGCCTTTTTCATTGCGCATATGCTCTTATACGTTTTCTGCGTCTTGGTATGACAAACATCACCTAAATGAAGTAAAAGAATGCAAATGTTATAACAAAATATACTCTGAAGTGTTTTCTTACAATTTAGAATAAGTAACATGCCTGAATAAAGTAATAATTTTAATAAAAAAAATATGAATGTATCTTTCTTTCACCTTTGAATAGAAAACATTTCCTTCGTAAAAAGAAAGCCATTTATATGCAAAATATTATAATTGTCATCTCCATGTTATTTATTGTTTTAGAGGATATATTTTTGCCTTATGGATTATTCAGAGCATAACATTTTCACACATTCGTTACAATTTTCTTGATGTAGAACTTTTCACCTGAAACTTTTTCTGAAATATTAAATTTTTAGAATGAGTAAATTTGATGTGATATTCATCTGATGCAAGATTGTCCATCGTAAGTCTGCATTTATGTTTTTTAAAAACTGATTAGAACACTGTGTGAAATTGATATAATATTTCTGTATCATGTAGTTATATCAATATTTGCTCTATGAATGAACTAAATGTTTTAGTCAGAAAAAATGTTATTTAATATAATATGATGGCAACCTGATTGAAGATCATTTTCAGTGCTAGTGGTATCACAAATGGAGTCTCCACAGGAACCTGGTGGTGTTGTTGCTGTAACAGGTGTTGTTGTTGGCAGTTCTGAAAATCAGTAGTAAGTTCATCAAATGTTAGCATAAAAGCACTCAAATCTTGTGTAGTAACTTGGTCATATTTGAATGGCAAAACATGTCAGTTGACTACTGAATACATCACCTCAACATTGCCAAATCTTTCCTTCCTTCACTCTATCATCCCATCCTTCCGTATTGAATCTCTATATCACAGATTCCTGTTCTTATTCAATACCACTCCTTCCTTTCCTTACTCTTAAGTTACTCACCTTCCCTCCTATCTCTTACCTTCTCTTCGATTTTCGACTTTTCTTTTCCTTTATCCCATTTTTACATGAATCCCTCTTCTCTTTCCTCTTTTAAACAATTGTCCTTATAGTCTGCGGTACATTAAAGAATCATGTCTGAAATAAGCTCCTGATGTGCCTACCAATAAAGAAACGCCTTAAAACCATGCATACGATAGCCAAATATTCCCAGATGGCACTTCAAACACACGTTTTCTGATGTGTCTTTATGATGATCACTGGCCACTGTGGAATGAGTCAGTATGCAGTAGAACAGTACTATGAGTTCTACTGCATGAGGTCTAGCTATGGTTTTGATTTGAATGAAGGTTCCTACCTCCGGGTGTAGCAATGGTCGTGCTGGTGGTTGGGTTTGTGCAGTAACCATAGCTCCAGGCGTCGTTATCAACCTTTTTGTCCTTAAGGCAGAGATCGTAGAACATGGCCTGGTAATCAGTGAAATCATGTTCTGTTCCATCTGCATCTGTCAGGCAAAGGCCCTCGGGTGCATCAGCAGGCGTGTAGAAGCAATCCTTGCCGGAACACAGACAGCATTTTGAAGGTACATTGTCAGGGTTAGATACTGAAAAGAAACATTCTCAAATGAATCAGATACTGTCAGAAGTATTCATTTGGCTGAAAGAAAAGGCTCTATCGTGTTGTGAAAAAATTATCAATTGGGTCATTCATGTATAAAGGAATGGATTTATGACATTGATACATATTTGTTATACAATCCATGTGAAACATGGTACTTATCTTAATGTTTTTTTTGTTGCTTTAGAATTGACAATTTTGCTAAGAATAACATTTACTCATCCATAAAGAAAATTGAATACAGAGATTCGAAGAAAATATTGACTTGGTCATTTTTGGTGACAGGAAGACTTGTATGAAGTTTATAGCAGTCCTTCTTTTATCAGCTTTCAAAATTTCAGAATTTCAAAATAAGATAGAACGATATAGAGTATATGTATTCCCTTGACAAATACCATGTTTATTTCCTTCTTGAGGGTTTGAAAAATAAATATTTAATTCATGGCTCTTCAGAAACCTACTTTTCTACTACATTTGATGAAATAAACATGGTATTTGTCAATGAAGAACATATATTCTCTACATTTAAACGTAAGCAGTATCAAACTATCATTTTATTAGAAAATATCCATTCAGAGCCTGAGAAACCAGATCAATTATATAAGAAGATTAAATACTGTATACAATATACTGTATACATACATACTGTCTATAAAACATACAACAGAGTTTGATCATCATTTCCATCATATGTTATATTGATGGTAATAGAGTATTGTGTCTCTGCATTCAGTTAATAAGCAGGGAGGGAATGAAAATAACAAATTTCACCTCTTAAAGTTGGGCTTAAAAAGAAGCAAAATCAACAGAAAAAAGTGTTTCAGAAAGTTTCCATATTGTTTTGGATCAGTCATTATCTTACCTTACAGTAAAATACTCGCTTTTGATTGGTCTTGTAAACCTCCAGGCGGGATACAAATATTAGGTCTATTTTAAAATTTTTAAATTCTCAATAAATAAAAAGAAAACATGTTCGGTAAGATAAATTCGTTGTCAGACCACACCTCGGGGTAGAAGAAATTTTGTATCCCGCGAAAGTGTCCTTGTAGACCTCGCCTGCGGCTCGGCCTACAAGGACACTTACGCGGGATACAAAATTTCATCTACCCCTCGGCGCGGTCTGACAACTTATATTCAACAGGAAAATATACAATAATGATATGGAAAAGGCTTTTCAGCAAAAAAACACGTACAAGCACATTCAGTTGAAGATATCTTCTTGTAGCCAGAACAGCACTGACAGTAAAAGCTGCCCGTCAACTCAAAGCAAGCAGCTTTCTCCCCACATGGGTTGCGTTGGCACTCCTGTATATCTGAAATATACATGTCATGATTTTATGACTCAGTGAGTTATCCTAGCATTCCTATTTGAATAAACAACAAACACCATGTATGTTATAATTCACAGCAACTATCCTAGCACTGCATTCCTATTTAACTGAACAACAAACACCATGTATGTTATAATTCACAGCAACTATCCTAGCACTGCATTCCTATTTAACTGAACAACAAACACCATGTAAGTTATAAATCACAGCGACTATCCTAGCATTGCATTGCATTCCTATTTAACTGAACAACAAACACCATGTAAGTTATAAATCACAGCGACTATCCTAGCATTGCATTCCATTCCTATTTAACTGAACAACAAACATTATACATGTATGTTATAAATCACAGCGACTATCCTAGCATTCCTATTTAACTGAACAACAAACATTATGTATGTTATAAATCACAGCGACTATCCTAGCATTGCATTCCATTCCTATTTAACTGAACAACAAACATTAAGTATGTTGTAAATCACAGCGACTATCCTAGCATTCCTATTTAACTGAACAACAAACACCATGTAAGTCATAAATCACAGCGACTATCCTATGTTGTCTGATACCAGATCATAGCTTGTGATAGCATAACTGAACAGGCAAAATCTCTGTTTTCATAATCTAGTATGCCTCTGTCTCTGCATGACTTAACTCAAGCATTCAGTACAATGCAAAGCATCTGATTGGCCAAACTAAGAAAAATAACTCACCAACACACTTGTTGTCATCTCCGATGTCCTTCTGAAATCCATCCAGACACTGACATTCGAAGTCTCCAGGTTTGTTCACACATTCGGTTGTTTTAGGATCACACTTATTCAACTCTTGGACAACGCATTCATTGATATCTGGAAATATGTTTGAAAATTATCATGGTTGCTCGTTCATGTCTGTTGCAATAGATATCCTACAAGACCTTGTAATATAGGCGCCAGGAGGAGTTTTAAGGCACACATATTGATTCTTGAATGTTTGCAAAATTTAGAAAATGAGAGCACTTCCTACAAATACACATACTTTTGCAACCAAGAGAATGTAAAATAAGCTGAGCATATGAGGGTGGCATTTTAGGACTTGAGGGACTGAGGCAATGTCCAGACAAGGTGTGTCAACATCTGATTTACAGGAACAAGGCATTGTCGAATTGCCCCATCATTATAAGTTTTTGGTAGTAAAACTAACAATGTATGTAATTTATCTTTATTTCAATGCTATATTTAAGAGCCACTCCGTGAGTTGATGGAAGCATATATACCAAACTTGATCAATGGTGTCATTTGATCACGAAGTATCGACTGTTACCAAAAAGACACATTTTAAAGCTTATTGGTTTTTTTACAGTTACAATATGAAGGTGGAACGTCGTAATTATGATCGAAAACTGGACAGTGGTGCGCGTCAAATGGCCAAACGTAATTTTGAAGACTTATCTAAAACAGCCAGGAGGGCAGTTAGGAGTTCATGGCGTTTGTTAGGTTATATAACTAGTAACCATGTATATTGGACGTGATATCTACACCTCTGGGCATTTATAAGGCTGTTTTTAGATTTTCATGGAAAACCAGTATTTTAAGATATGTCTTTTGGACATGAAAAGTTAAGATGTTTTGATTTTATATCACCACATACGACATTTAGGTTCGTATCAAAAGTAAATAATCTTTATGAAAATCACGGAGTGGCTCTTTACTAGAAGTAGGGCTAATTTTTGTACTTAATAAAAAGAATCAATGGCTTGTCAGAGTTGACATTACTCACTCTTTAATGTTTCTTTCCAAATCTCAGCTTATGTTATTTGATATAAGTGTAGCAATGCTTTATATGGATAAACCCTTTAACTACAATGTTTATATGGTGGAGCCCTTCATTGTAATAATTGCTTAGAATTATTCAATCAGAGATGCTTACCGATACATTCTCCACAGTCTGGTCTAAATCCCATTTTGCATACGCATGTCTCCTCAGATCTCTCTGTCTCTCGGTTGTACAAGGTGACGCATGTCTTTGTAACCTTATCCACAACTGAAACAGCAAATATTTCACATGAGCATACAAATCATGTTGGACTATTGCTTTAATTGACAAGTTAACACCAGTTATGGTTTGAAGAACAACAGCAAATACTGATCAAATAAATAGCACCTTAAAGTTACACAGAGTATATTTCCTAAATTTTGAATGGCGCTTGAATAAGAGACAAAATACTATATATATATATATAGTCCAAGTTGAATTCAGGTTGCTTTTCTGAAGCTGCATATAAATCTCCTAAATGCTAAAATTAAGATTTTTTCTTGTTTTCAATTTTGAATTAAAAAATTGCCATACAATTTACAGAAGTTACAGATAGATTTTGATAAAGAATTTTTCATCCTTTGTCTTCAATGATTAAGTTACATTCAAAAGCTAAACACGTTCCTAGTTCACTGTTTTCAACATTCAAAGTTTTCTTATTTGTACAGAAACTACACTCAAGATCATATACATCATTTTATGACATTTTTTGCATTTTTTATTGAAGATTAATTGTAAGGAAAATAAGTATTTGATTGCACCAAAGAGTCATATTTTGTAGATATTTAATTAATTAAGCTTGAAGGATGCAAGTAAGATAATATGCAGAAAACAACCAATGATTAATCTACACCTGATGATTACGTTATCTCCAGTAACATACAAAAAAAAGTTCAGGACAACAAATTCTTCAATATTCAATCATGAAAAAGATAAGTAAATGAATTGCTCAATATTGAAATCAAGAAAAAGATAAGTAAATGAATTGCTCAATATTGAAATCAAGAAAAAGATAAGTAAATTAATTGCTCAATATTGAAATCAAGATCGAGCTCCTTACAATTGCTTGTTAAGTATATAAAAGTGCAATCCATACCTTCTCCACATTCTTCATAGCCATTGCCCCTGAAGTTTTCGTCACATTGACAGGTGCCCTCTACACAGGATGCGTTGTCCACACAGCTGCTGTTCTTCTTTACTGCCTGGGTTCCCGCTTCATCACACTCGATGTATGCATCACAGTCATTCGACAAAGGCAATTTCTCCCCGACCTGAAGAGAAGGAAAAGTGACTCCTTCAGTTGACCATATCATAATATATTCACATGTTCTTATTTTCAACAAAAGGGGAACTTCTCACTCATTGCAAATAACATGAATCCTTGTACATATTGACAAACGAAACCCTTAACTTGCATCTAGACATTTCTTATTTTCCCTAATATTCTTAATGCATGTGCTTTACAATAAAGATCTGGAATATTTGTCTAGTTCCAACATTCAGCCTCAAACCAGTGGTATTATCTATATTTGATAGGAATAGAACTGTCTGTCATATATGTCTATGATTGACACCAAACAGAATCAGACATTAATATATGTCCATGTTTGAAAATAATATGAATCAGACATCCCTATGTTTGTGTTTGAAAATAATATGAATCAGACATTTTATGTGTCGATGTTTTCAATTAATCTGAAATAGACATTCATATGTTTGCATTTTTGAAAGAAATCTGAATCAGACATTCATATGTATCATTGTTTGCAAATAATCTGAATGAGACATTCATATGTCTCTATATTGAAAATAATCTGAATCAGACATTCATATGTATCATTGTTTGAAAATAATCTGAATCAGACATTCATATGTATCATTGTTTGCAAATAATCTGAATCAGACATTCATATGTCTCTATGTTGAAAAAAATCTGAATCTCGGACATTAAAGGCTCAACTTTGGACAACAATCAAGATATATCTTTGTTAACAGCATAATCCGCAAAGACTAAGTTTCTTAGCTTCATTTCTTGAAAGAATTATCTGTTACCCCGGTAATAATTGTGCAGAAGACAAAGAAAATATGATTAGGATTTGTTAGATAATAGTAACTCTTACAAAATAATCTTTCTGATCTAAAGTTTACTTCAGGAATGAGATTATATGAAAATATATTTACATTGATATTTACATTACAACAATTCATTACAACAAAGGGAATAATTCCAAGCAATGGTTATTTGTCAATAATCTGATAGCATATCTATCGATGACACTCATGATATTACCTTTATTCTCTGGCCTTGATAATAACAACCGCACTCATCAACATCGACACATTTGGCATCGAGAAGACCTTCTTCAACGACCTTATTACCAGAACATATACATTCTTGATCTACGCTTGATATGGTAGAAAATTTTACTCGATTTGGGTCGTCACATGTTGGCTGGGATTCAGCTGCATCATACATTGCCGTGAAGCCATTTGCCTCATCACAAGTAACGACTGAAAATTAAAGCATCTGGTGCTCTTATTTTGATTATTTCAGCTACACAAATATTTGAACCATGATCATAACATAATCTCAAGCTTAAATTGACCATTTTCCAGTTTAACGAACAATTACAGTTTTAAGTTACGTTCATTCAAATAATCATCTGACAGTGGTACCATCAAAGCTGCTGTTGGGTAGAATGGTATATTGGCCTGCAAACGAACTTGTATTCCCAGGTTTAATAGCAGGTATTGAATGATTTTACATGGAATAAACTTAGAAATGTCAATAAGGTGCATATGTCTATGATAATGATAATTCTCAGTCAATAGAAACGCATTTACATGCATTGGTAGGGGTATGAAATGTGTTGTTGCACTGAGTCTAGCTGTGTCTGATATCAAGACACTTATTAGGAAATCAAAAACAGTTGTAAATGACTGGTTTGATTCCATATCTAGACTTATTATTCAACTTTATACTTGAAACAGGTAATTTTCCAAAAGAATGGTCAATGGGAATGATCATCCCACTGCATAAAATTGGTGACTTAAACCATGATTACAGATTAATCGTTTCTAAGTTAAAAAATGTACTTAATCTGCATATTTCTGCCCCATGCAAAAGAAAGGAATTTACCTTCACATCAAATATTTTGAAAAATGAGTTCATATTGAGATCTCCTAGGATGCGTCTTGGGAGTCCTAGCAATACTTTTTTTGCATGGACAGCTACATAATTTGCATGTAATGACCATGATAGATGACTTGTGAAATATCTCCCAAGATATTTACAAGAATCTGTAGTTTCAAGTTTGCGATTATTGTAGAACCATCTTTAACTGTCTGTTAATTTTCCATCATTTTTTATACAATTTCCTTTGTTTTCTCTAGATTTACTGATAATACTGACTTATAGAAAAGTTCTCCAGTAACCAATAACCATTAACATACTTGATATCAAACAATATCATCAGTAAAAATTAAAAGAAATAGTTGGAAAACATCTGGATGAAACTGTATTCCATGTATGCCATTATTTTTTATCTGCCTGGCAAAATCATTAACAAAGAAGGAAAATAAGAAGGGACTTAATACTCAACCATGTCTGACACCCATCTGTATCTCAAAGCATTCTGACTCATGCTTTTACATTTCTATAAATATTTTTTTAAAGTTTACACATTTTTGGGCCAAGACCACATATTTTTAGAATATTCCATTTTTTTATTTCTATTCACCCAATCAAAGCTAGAACAAAGCAAACAAATAAAGTATAACATTTAACATTTATGTACCTCTGGACAATACTTTGTAAAACAAACATATTATTGATTGTTATGGGGTCTCTGTCTGCTTTGCATTCAGCAAGCGTATCCATTATTTCTCCCATAACCTTGAACATTTTGCTGAAAAAACTGAGAAGTGTTATTCCGCTAAAGTTACTTAATTTTTTCAAGATATTTTATTTAAAGATAAATCCCATTCTTTTATACAATAGGAAATATGTGCGGACTAAGTACATTTGTTAACTTAGAAACGGTTCACCTGTATGCCTGCCTGCAAAAGATTTTTGGATGTGTGTCGTGATTTATGGAAATTGTTCTATGTAAAGTACTTAAGTACTGGATAAAACTATTACACATGCCTTCATATCAACTACCAAATAAAAGCTATCATATGATGTTTTTATTTGATCAAAATGGACATAAAACTAGGTGTCAGATGAAAGGAAATTATAGTTCTCAACTGGTTTTGGAAATATTTGGGATAACCAGGAAATTGAAACATTTACCGAATTCATAAAATCCTTTACTCAAAGAGTAATAGTAATGTATTTTCAAAACTGACAAGAGAAAATATTTACTTTAAGCAAATGTGACACCTATGTCATGTTTAAAAGCAATATCCATACCAAATACTACCTATCTTGTTTGAATGTTAAAAAGTATACAGAAGGAGTCTAGCCAGTTAAGATGCTTCACATGAAATGTTTACTGAGAAAGGTATAGATATTGAAGTATAAGGAGAGAAAATAGATTCTGTCAATTAGGGCAGTTAAATGAATTGAAAAGGAACATAATTTTTTTACCTGTATGTCTACAGTAACATTCGAAAAAATATATCAAAGAAACATACTTCATTCATCCAAATATGCTTAAATTAACCAAACTTTTAAACACCCAATGATGATAAATTAACTCTTTGCGGTAAATTTGAAATAATATTTTAATAAAGATATATAACGATGAATTTAACTTTCAAAAATCAGTTGTTATTGAATGTGTACACTGGTAAACTGAATATGCACATGAGAATCAGGCAAGAATGATTAAAAATTTGTTTATTTTTCAGTTACTTGTACATCTAACTTATTCAAGATAAATATAAGAAATACATCATTAAGTTTTAAAATGAATATTATAAGGGAGTTTTTGCCATTTTTTATTTGAGAACACACAAGACTTGTTTCAATCAGATAATATATTTAAAAGGTAAAACCACACAGCTGAAATATCTTTTACATTAATCTTAAAAGTTGGTCGATATACTTAGTGAGTATACTTTTTGCAGAATTTCAAAGTTTATTGTTTTATTTTATCATCTGGAATGATAGCCAGTAATTATAGATACCAGCACCCACCCTTGGGATCTATTTACGGTGGGGAAGACTCTGGGTATTTTTCCAAAACTTCAAAGATGAAATCCTTGCCAACTAAGCTATATCTTCCTCACTCTTGGAATTATTTGGTATTTGGTGCGGGGGAAGGAATCTGGACATGCTAGGCTATTTATTCCCAACCCTAAATATTCATTGAAGGGGGAAACTTCTGGCCTATTTCATGTATTTAATATATAGGAAGATAACTTACACTCACAATATGCTGCAATGTGTTTGTCATCAGTATTGATGAATGACTTTTTGTTATGGATTACTTTTGTAGTGGAGAGATGTTATATTATAAGAAATAGCCTATTTTGATATATCACCGTCTTTGTCTCCGCCCAGCTCCATCATATACCCTGATATCTTTGGCCAAAACCGCCTGTATCACTTGCAGCTGGTTACTCATGGCTATTTATAGCCTCCATAACATTTGTTTGAATTCTCATCCAGGTGGTGCCGCGAGTTATTTCATTGGCTTGCCATATTCAACTATACAAGCGTTTTAGGCCGAAGGATATCAGGGTATATGATGGAGCTTGGTGAGACAAATACGCTGATGTAGCTGGATGGAAATGGCCTAGTTAATCCAGAACTTCCCCTTTAAACACTGTACCACACTGTACTGTCAATCAAGTTAAACTAGTTGTAATATTACACATCCCAACGTCCGTTATTACATCTTGCGGATTACCCTCCCATCCCGTATCGAGCAGGTGCGAACATCAGCCAATCAAAAGAGAGCCGGCCAAGAAATTCTTCAAAGGTCAGCTGAACATTACCTCAATCAGTAATTCTCTATATGTATATAGAGGATATGATATGAGTGTCCATTATATACTATGACATGAGTGCATAATATTAGTATTTCCCGAGCGAGAGACATACTGATATTAAGCCACAAGTGACGAGTGACGTCACAATGAAAAGTGATATTTTGCCCTTGGTCATTGCATGAAAAGTATGCCCCCCAATATGATTGCCCAAGTAGGTTATAATGATGGATCATTACAGCCAGTTTTAACTAGATTGACTGTTCTGTGCGCTACTGTCACATTGGCTTATTCATTTGATGTATAAAGGAAGGATAACATTCATATAAAGAATCAAGTTCAAATATTTACACTCATGCTATTTCAAACCAACCAAACTCAAAATAGTGCATTCCTTCCCGTTGATCCAAAAAGTGAAGTTGCTTACAGTCAAGTGCTCATAAACATAAATTTCTAAATTGGAAAATGGTCAAGGTGAATGAAAATTGTCAAGGCGTGGTTTGAATTGGCCTAGATCAATTATGACAATTAATTTAGATAGTCTGTTTTAAGATAGTATAGGTATAATACTTACAACAGTTTGTTGCTGTACGGACGTTTGTTACAAGAGTTCTGATGTCACTTAAGCTGCAATTTCCATATTGCAAGAAATCAGGTCCCATACTGGTGGTAATGGATTCTACCATTGTTTCAATTAGGGCACAGACGTCAACACCATTGCAAACAGGTTGGACATAAGTTTCAAAGCTCAAGATTTCATTTACAGCACATGTTTCAATTATAGAACCTAATGCTTTATAGTTGTCCCCTGATTCACATGTTGGTGGTGGTGGTGGTGTATCTGGTGTTGGTGGTGGTGGTGTTCTATCTGGTGTCGGTGGTGGTGGTGTTGTATCTGGTGTCGGTGGTGGTGGTGTTGTATCTGGTGTTGGTGGTGGTGGTGTTGGTGGTAGTGTTGTTGTTGTTGGTGGTGGTGGTGGTAGTGTTGTTGCTGGTGGTAGTGTAGTTTCTAATTGCGTTGTTGCTGCAATAGTTGTAGTTTCACCAAATGTTGTTTCTGAACCAGAGCCTGTAGTGGAAGTACACCTGTAAAAAAAATTTAAATGACGTGAACAAGAAGTGGCTTGAATTTCTTGACGGAAAACATTGAATTCTTTCTGAACTTAATAAAATCAAAACATAAGATGTCAACTCGAACTGTCAAACATGTTTTGGATCAAGGATGTTGTGAAATGTCCAAGACTGTATAATCTATAAAAAAAACTTATGATTTTGAAATGTTTTGAAAAATATTCTAAAGCACATTTTGGATCTTAACAAATCATGTGCCAAATGTTTACATTAAAACACAAATTCACCTTGTTCCTATGTTGTGAATGAGGAAAATCTATATGTTAAAACTAGCTGTTAGATTTGAAATATTTTCACTGACAATGATATCTTTTACCGGTAGTGTTCCGGTAAATGCCTCTGTCAATTAGCTAATTTGTATGGAATTCACATCATACACTCTACAAAGTAAAACAATTTTGATATTTATTTATTGAAGTAACAAATGAGAATAACAAATTCTTTGCTTCTTGAGAATAACTTAAATGTGTTATTGTCTCTTCAATTCAATTCAAGTTCAATTACAGGCTACAAAGATGATAGACATTTCACAAATGAAAAATTTGTCACTATTTAGCACAATCTCATTGAAATGAAGTCTATTATGCTCCACTACATTACGCGTGTAGATCTCATCAAGCTCCATTATGTGAGCCTTCATGTTTGCCTCTGACATAATTCAAATCAGCAAATCAGCGAATTTGCCCCGTAATCTATGGTGAAAGCAAATTGCATTTTGATAGTACGCTTTTCAGATCTCGGAAACCAAAACCTTCCGACTGTTTTCCAAATGTCGAACTGCCTTAATACCTGAAGTAATGTATTTTATGTACATTCAATTCATCCTAGCTCGGTTTGTTGAACAAACAAATCAAATCGAAAGCTATGAAGTTATCTTTCGCAATGCAAACTCTGCATTCCTCAATGTTATCCTTTAGTAGACTGTAACAATCCAAATGCTTATTCTGGAAACAGATACGTTGGATAAACGTTTCATCTTTTAGTTTGTGGTAATCTTTGAATAATGTTAAATTTCGTGAAATAAATTAACCATAAACATGCATGCTGAGAAACAAAAACAACCAAAACATGTACAAATACCAATACTAGGTTTCTTGATAATTATATATTAGTCATATGCGACGTTTATATATGCTTATGAGATTGACCCTTGTTTCGTCAAAGACTGAAATGTTATAAGTAAATCTGCTGGGTTAAATGGTATAAATAGACATATGCAAATGACTTCAACTTGTTCTCTATAAACTCGAGTTTCAACTTCTATTTGCGGAATTACTTGCAATCTCTTTGAAGGCCACCACGAGACGCGCTTTGTGATTGCTTGAAGGTATCTGCGGCAAGCCAATGAGATTTAGAAGTCAAACTGAACCTATGTAGTTCAGAGTTCTAATGCGCATCTCCTACTGTCAGAGAAAACTTGATCTTGATGATCTTGATGTTCTTGCAATACTCTCCCGCACGTGGATGTATGCTTCCTTCTGCACTGGTTGAATATTCGCCGTGGACATTTTGGGTGAATATTTTAAATCATCTAAATAAATATCAGAAGTGTTGATACCCACCCACCCGACATCTCTTGCCTCCAAACACAGCATTAATAATATTTCTAATGGTCATTTCAGATGGTCTGTTGTACTAGAAATTGATGCTTGTTCGTGAGTTATTTGCATACAAACCCTATTCTAAAAAGAAAGAAAATTTGAAATTGTTTGAAATAGTTTGCAAAAGTTGTTATTTTACGAATGCTTGGCATTACAACTGTTTAATGTTAAAACATTTTAACACTAAAAAATGACTTGTCCCTTAGATATTCAGTGTGCGACACACATCTTTGAATATGCAAAAAGGGGTCAACCAATATAGAGGTGGGGCTTAGCTGCTGTCGGGAGATCAAAACAACAGCTAACAGTACACACCTTTTTGGACAATAAAGTTCATTTCCCCAATGAATTTTGCGGAAAACGGTCTTTTGTTTAGATCAGGATATAGTAAAATAATTAGGATTCTATAAATTTGAGTTTTTGATCCGAACTGCCTACTGAAGCAAAGATTAACCTGACGGCTTGCGTAAGGGAGCCTAGTGAGATCTATAATCTGCATAACGTAGTGCAGCAATATTAGATTTTATTTTAATGAGATTAACTGTAACCATTTTAAATGTCACGTGGTATGCTAATGAAAATCATTAAAAAAATGCGGACTCGAGTTAAGACAAACCTTGATTGATTAAGCGTCAATGCTGATGAAAACAACATTAAAGCATCTTCTGTTTTAGGTAATTATTTTCTCAATTTGAATTCAACCATGTATTGTCTTGTGTAACAAACTACACACTAATGTAATATGTTCAGGACAATTAATTTGTTTAAATTATTCAGAAAATCTTTTGTAAACATAAGGATTGTTTTACATTTTTTTGCCTGTATTGATGTATAAGAGCAAAATTTTTTTTATAAAATCTCTACACAATTTGTTCCTGGTATACATCAATAGAGGCACAAAAAATGTAAAACAATTCTTAATTAAATATTTACAATTTTATGATAGTCGCACATACCTGATTAATGTTATAGCTTCAAAGTGGTTATGCATGAATAACATTTCATTTGTTTGGCAATCATTCTGTGAAAGTGCTTATGAAATGTCAAATTTATCAGATTTCAATAGTTATGTTAAATAGATTTCAATAATTTATCAAAACCACTTTCTTTCTATTCCTCAGGTTATATCGACTGTTTTCAGAGACAGTTTTAGGAATGAGGTTGCATAAGTTATCTTTAGCAAGTTTGTAAAATTTTGTATAAAAGTGTATTAACATGATCTCACACACTCTCTCAACTAAAGGTTGTATTTTTGTCTGGGTGAGGTGGGTAGAAGCTTACATAGATATTGAGGCAGGAGACAGTAAAGACAAGTTTGTAAATTTTTTTATAAAAGTGTATTAACATGATCTCACACACTCTCTCAACTAAAGGTTGTATTTTTGTCTGGGTGAGGTGGGTAGAAGCTTACATAGATATTGAGGCAGGAGACAATTCTTTATTTTATCAAACATGGTTAATTTTGATATACATATATGTTCCAACAAGTTTTTTTTTATTAGTTTCTTCCTATATACTGTTATGGCTTGTCACCTTGATACAGTTCAAGATGGAGAGATATGTCTTTGTTCCAACCTTACTGCTTTAAAGAAATAGGTGAGCCGAGGTAATTTGGGGCTCATACTAGGAAATACACCACAAAACAACAAGCAGGCATAGACACATGCTTCTCTACCACCCTCTCAAAACATAATCAGGGCTCATACTAGGAAACACACCACAAAACAACAAGCAGGCATAGACACATGCTTCTCTACCACCCTCTCAAAACATAATGAGGGCTCATACTAGGAAATACACCACAAAACAACAAGCAGGCATAGACACATGCTTCTCTACCACCCTCTCAAAACATAATGAGGGCTCATACTAGGAAACACACCACAAAACAACAAGCAGGCATAGACACATGCTTCTCTACCACCCTCTCAAAACATAATCAGGGCTCATACTAGGAAACACACCACAAAACAACAAGCAGGCATAGACACATGCTTCTCTACCACCCTCTCAAAACATAATGAGGGCTCATACTAGGAAACACACCACCAAACAACAAGCAGGCATAGACACATGCTTCTCTACCACCCTCTCAAAACATAATGAGGGCTCATACTAGGAAACACACCACCAAACAACAAGCAGGCATAGACACATGCTTCTCTACCACCCTCTCAAAACATAATCAGGGCTCATACTAGGAAACACACCACAAAACAACAAGCAGGCATAGACACATGCTTCTCTACCACCCTCTCAAAACATAATCAGGGCTCATACTAGGAAACACACCACCAAACAACAAGCAGGCATAGACACATGCTTCTCTACCACCCTCTCAAAACATAATCAGGGCTCATACTAGGAAACACACCACCAAACAACAAGCAGGCATAGACACATGCTTCTCTACCACCCTCTCAAAACATAATGAGGGCTCATACTAGGAAACACACCACCAAACAACAAGCAGGCATAGACACATGCTTCTCTACCACCCTCTCAAAACATAATCAGGGCTCATACTAGGAAACACACCACAAAACAACAAGCAGGCATAGACACATGCTTCTCTACCACCCTCTCAAAACATAATCAGGGCTCATACTAGGAAACACACCACAAAACAACAAGCAGGCATAGACACATGCTTCTCTACCACCCTCTCAAAACATAATGAGGGCTCATACTAGGAAACACACCACCAAACAACAAGCAGGCATAGACACATGCTTCTCTACCACCCTCTCAAAACATAATGAGGGCTCATACTAGGAAACACACCACAAAACAACAAGCAGGCATAGACACATGCTTCTCTACCACCACACCTCTCAAAACATAATCAGGGCTCATACTAGGAAACACACCACAAAACAACAAGCAGGCATAGACACATGCTTCTCTACCACCCTCTCAAAACATAATCAGGGCTCATACTAGGAAACACACCACCAAACAACAAGCAGGCATAGACACATGCTTCTCTACCACCCTCTCAAAACATAATGAGGGCTCATACTAGGAAACACACCACCAAACAACAAGCAGGCATAGACACATGCTTCTCTACCACCCTCTCAAAACATAATCAGGGCTCATACTAGGAAACACACCACCAAACAACAAGCAGGCATAGACACATGCTTCTCTACCACCCTCTCAAAACATAATGAGGGCTCATACTAGGAAACACACCACCAAACAACAAGCAGGCATAGACACATGCTTCTCTACCACCACACCTCTCAAAACATAATCAGGGCTCATACTAGGAAACACACCACCAAACAACAAGCAGGCATAGACACATGCTTCTCTACCACCCTCTCAAAACATAATGAGGGCTCATACTAGGAAACACACCACCAAACAACAAGCAGGCATAGACACATGCTTCTCTACCACCCTCTCAAAACATAATGAGGGCTCATACTAGGAAACACACCACCAAACAACAAGCAGGCATAGACACATGCTTCTCTACCACCCTCTCAAAACATAATGAGGGCTCATACTAGGAAACACACCACCAAACAACAAGCAGGCATAGACACATGCTTCTCTACCACCCTCTCAAAACATAATGAGGGCTCATACTAGGAAACACACCACAAAACAACAAGCAGGCATAGACACATGCTTCTCTACCACCCTCTCAAAACATAATCAGGGCTCATACTAGGAAACACACCACAAAACAACAAGCAGGCATAGACACATGCTTCTCTACCACCCTCTCAAAACATAATCAGGGCTCATACTAGGAAACACACCACCAAACAACAAGCAGGCATAGACACATGCTTCTCTACCACCCTCTCAAAACATAATGAGGGCTCATACTAGGAAACACACCACCAAACAACAAGCAGGCATAGACACATGCTTCTCTACCACCACACCTCTCAAAACATAATCATGCAGGGCTCATACTAGGAAACACACCACAAAACAGTAAGAACACTTACAAACAACAAACATGATTACACTCAATGAGGTTTTGCCAAGGCTATAAAAGAATTTCAGTTCATGCCCTCTTTGAACAGGGATCAAGGCTATTTCATCCCATCAGATTACAGCCAGTCCTAAGCCGCCCATGATTCATCCATGTCACCCACTCTGGCTTCACTCATCACCATTACCTCGTTGTTATCTAACCCACCCCAGCCTAATTAGCTCCCCTCTCATTAATAGGTAGTCAGATACACCCTATCATGTTATCTTTGATTAAATGTGTTTTCCTTTTGTCTCATTGTTATCCTATCCTGTTATTACATGTAACCTGTGTTGCCTTTCCTGTATGTTCAAGCTCTGTAACAATACAAAATGAATTCCTTACGGGGTAATAAATTATCATTATTGTTGTTATTGTTGTCATTGTTGCCATTATCATTATCGTTATCATTAGTGTTATTGTTGTTATTGTTAATATTATCATTATGTGAATCTACCGATATGCATTTTATAAAATGCTGTATCGCACAACTGATCATAAAACGGTATAAGAAGCTATAGGGAAACGTTTGATAAGGTTGATAATCCATAAAGCATCTTTGACATTAATTATAACCATAATAATTAAACTATAATCTGATAAACAAATGCTCAACATTTAAAGAAAGGTATTTAAACCTTCAAAACTTCAGTGTTGCAAACATTTTTGACAGACTGTAAAGATAAATTATTTTTCAAATTATCATTTGTTTTACATGCAATGACTCAGCTTGTGACGAGATGAGGGGTTTAACTCATCCTGCTAGCCTTGTTTTCATATACAACAAAGGCAGATCTTGACAAAGTAAGTCTTATTCGAATCCTTGCCTTTTATGTAGCAACTACTGATTTAAGATTGATAGGCTTTTTTTGTGACTTCTCTGACTCAAATTGATTGTGTTGTATTCAAGCATAAATAATAAACAGTCCTAACTTGATCAGTAAAGCCTAGTTAAAGAGAGGTGAAAACTTGCTTCATTCCTCAATGTTTTTGTTTTAGAATCAATGCAATTATTTCTGTATAGCATGTGCCAACTGGAATGTTTTGAATATTGTGTGAACATGCAATTTAGGAAATATGTTTTTCTTTGGATTTACGTCATCAAAAACAATTTCACTTTCATTCAAAATAAAAAAACATTTAAAAATTAAGCCATTTATTTGAGCTAGGAGTGTTGAAAGCCTTGCGACAGCATGACATGGCTTTCCTGCTTTATCTAAATTATTACTAATTATTTTTTATGATTCTAATAATGTATCAAATATTCTTTCCTCGTATGTTGTAAACTACAATTACACACCAACTTTGTTCAAGTATTTACAAGCTTCACCTGTTCCAATTGTATGTTTTTAATACATGGTTATTGACTGAATGATCTTGTTGGTTCAAACTCACCTTAATCTACCAAGACGGTTTTCCTCAAAGAATGAACTGACATCATCAGTGGAAGTCACATCGAGCTCAGGATTTCCTCGACAGATGCCACAACCTTGATACTCTGCACTTGCAGAACACCTTATTCTTTTAAATACCTTTTCACTCCTCTTAAAGATCACCTTGCAAACCAAGGTATTATCATCCATTGAGAATGTATAAGTGTTAGCTTGAGTGAGAGAAAGAGTGGCCTGTCCTGCCAAGGTGACTGTACGGGCAGCCTCCATGTCACCATCTTGAATCTAAAATATACAAAAGTCAACCTTATCTGAAAATCAATTAATCTATAGAAAAACTATAACTTTCAACAATAAACATATACTCAGTTGTTTTCTTGTTGAAAAATTCCAATAAAATACATCATAAACACACAAATTAGAAATTATGAAGATTTTCATACATATAGATTTTCTCTTTTACATAACATATGATGTGATGTTATTAACTTCAAAGAAAACAAAGTTCTGCCCAAATTCCTCACAAACAAGTTGAGAATCCTTCAAATGGTGAGCATTTCCTCTCCATGGTACACATTAGAAACAAGTTGTATGAAGTCAAAAGATCATGGAATTAATATCGCATCACTGATCCCCATTCCCCCAATCAAATAAAACAAAACCCAAAAATAAAATTTCGACACCACTCTACTTTAAATGCCTTCATAGCCACAATGTATATAAAAAACAAGGTATAATCTGGGGGCCAGTGTTCAAAGTATCATATTTGAGAAATATCCTCCAATGGCAGCCTACAGCATGTTCCTGAAAGCTTCCATAGAGTTCATCAAGCATCAGCGAACGATATCACATTACCATTGTTTTGTCATCATTTGAGGCATTTTGAGGTAAAAACCAAAGAAATAGAATTCTTGGCCTATGCATATATGATCAACTGACCTGCAGTCTGCTGTCAGCAAAGATCGTCACACTAAACCCAGAAACACCAAATTGAACACTCTCAGGTTTACTGGCTGTGCTGCGCTTGTTGAAGATAACGTCGACTTCTTTCGTTGATTGTTGAGCAGCACAATTAGTTCCCAGCACCTGATATTTGCATGTCTCACCAAAAGGCATATTTTGGTTTTTAATAAATGGTTTCCATTGTGCCACTATGTCGTCCATTCTCATTGAGCATTCCTTCTGTTCTGAAAACATAATGAGACATAACCATGTACCTCCTCAAACTGTACTTGCTGAATCATGCTGAAATATGGATTTGGTTGGTTATACTTTCATGAAAGGATAATAACTCACTCACTCGGATTACTTTAGGGTATTTCATAACTTGTTACATACTTAAAAGAACAGATCACATTACTACTGTGGGAATCTTTAGATATCCTTGTCAATAAGACATCAAAGGTCTGCTAAATTGGTCAAAATAACAATGGCCGAGAAACTTATATCAGACCTAATCATTTTGCAACGATATCTCTGCACTATTCTTGTGAAACAGGTCTTTAATACCAACCTTCACAGACCTCCTCTTTACTGCGTACAACTGGTGTGAGTCCATCATTGCATGTACATATATAACTCATTTCTGTGTCTACACATGTCTCGTCTTCAGTACAAAGAGAAATGCCCTTTTCACATTCATCCAAAGCTGCAATAGAAAACATTCATGGGATAATTGAATTAAGCAACACTGATCACTTTCCTTTAAAATATTTTTGGCCATCGTAGTTAAGAAAGGCTTCCTCCAAATCTACCCTGATCCCTTTAAGTACGTGACATAGACAGACAAGAAATAAAATGAAACTGAACGCTTGTTTGTAACATACGACAGTAGAACCCTGAATTCAGAACGAAGAATGCAACTAAAAAACATTTACATCACATTCTTTTTAAAAAATCAAAATGAATATTATCTATGAAATTCTATAATGTAAATAATATTAAGTATGGTCTAACGCTAAACACAAATTACAGTCCGATTGCATGCATGAAATCAAAGCAAAGACATTGATTGAATAAATTAAGATGTAAAAAATTACTGTGAAACAAGTCTCAACACTTACCAAACATTCTGACGTAAAACTCATTTGTCACTTACGTTTGGGACAGTAGAGAGAAACTTGAGCGTCAACACAATCACCATCGCCTTCACCACATGCAGGGTCACCAGAGAAGATTTCGGTCAAGTCACAAGTGCCAGCTGATCCATCAAGTGGCTGGCCCTGGAGGTCAGAACACTGAACAGCTCGTGGTTTTTGGCAGTAATCACACTCAGCGGCCCTCTGAAAAGTTACAAAACAATGGTCTGTGTCGGAAACTTATCCTTTAAAGTCAACAGTAGGGCTGGATAATGGACAAAATTTTGTATTGTGATATATCGCTATAATAAGTTCCTGTATAGCAATAGTATTGAAAAAAATTGAATCTGCTCTACTTCCAAGTTTATTTACTCTCTGTTTCGTTTGAATACTAACACCTAAAGCAAAGTTCCTTTAAAGCATAGAGCATGCTTAAGAATGTTTAATTTTTTCAAATTTGCATACATTAATAAAAGTTCATTTGAGACATATTTTCAAAAGGAATGAAACATTTTATTCCTCAATTATCTGTAGTCCAATAGATAATCAGAACGATTGAATAAAGGATTAAAGCAGCTGAAGAAACTATTATATTTTTGTTTCCGGACTTAATTGATTAAATGGGATTATTTATGATTGGTAACACTTGTTTTCCCTTTTAGTAAGATCCCTTTATTTTCATAACAACATATGCTACAGATTGCTTGCTGGTCACATATATAGAGATTATTACCCGAGGAAGTGTGTCATATGACTTTTACGAAACGAGTGTGAAGTTTTGTATTACCCGAGCACAGCTTATGATTGCCCATATGGGTAATAAACAACTTAATTAAGCAAGTGGATTCATCACACATCGACCAGCAGGAGCACAAGCAGGCCTCGTGACCTTGTTTTCAACACATCCATCGGTTGAGCTTCCAATTCCAGGTACTGCGACAGTGCAGTAACATTGTTGCATATCAATTGTTTCATTTTGCATAATCTCTTGTTTAAAATTCTGATTGTCGCTTGTTTGACGCTATTTTGTAATTTTTTGATGTGTATCACTAAATTTTTTGCCTATAAATATGGTAATTTCGCTGCTTTTCATTGCAATTTTATTTTCTCTTTGGTGGCTCTGACTAGGGTGACAGGCAGGCAGCTATTTCAATGCACTTGTCAGGTGTTGTAAAAAAAACAAGTATTATATATATAAATACGAGTTGATAATAGTTTTAAATATCCGAGACTTGCCGACACATTAATCAATGGGTGTTGATTTATTTGATATTATAACATACTTGGGTGATTATGTTTATGTTTACGATATCATCACTTGATGATGTAAAACAATTATGATGTCATATATTCACTGCTGTGGAACACAGTGTTGCATGATAAGAGTGTATTTACCATATCAGCAATGGTCTCATCGTCAGGCTGGGTCTTGTCTCCTCCAAGATCATTGCTGTTGCAGTTTTCAGTCCAGTCATATTCTTCATCAGGCTCTGAAATGTACATCAATATCAATAAAATGTTCCCTCTTGTATTTCCAAATTTCAACACAAAAGTTACATGGCAAATATGGAAAAAGAAAAGTTATGATACCCTGTGGTTGATTCCAGGGCTAATTCAAGCCGATAACTTGTCAGTCAAAACTTGTGTAGTAAAACCCTTATAATTGGAAGATTAACAATTTACTAAATAACTTCAAGTAATTGTTTTTTGTTATCAAGGTCCTTTAAAACCATTGACTGAGTTAAGAACAGTGCCATGACCATTCAATTGGCCAACAGTTAAAGATGTTTTCGACGTGGTTAAAGGTTCTCAGGTTCAAACAGATGACACTCTAGGGAGACACTTTATATATCTTACTCTTCTTGCAAATAAATTGCTTGGGTGTAAGGCAGTCGTTTTCACGGATCTCTACACCAGATTCGGTTTTGACAGCCTGGTAGCAACGTGTGTCGCCTTCAGCACAGTCGACTTCTTTCAGAATCTCATCATACACTTTGTAGCTGGCACTTCCCTCGAATGTGGCACTCTGGATGTCTTTGAATGCCTGTTTTCCACATACTCCAGACACAAAGAACTCTGTGCCTGATTAAATGAAAATTAATGTAAGTAACTTCAGATTTCTCTGTAAAGGTATTATTCATACTTAAAGAGCCACTCCGTGATTTTCGTAACATATTAATTACCTTTGATACGAACCTAAATGTCATATGTGGTGATATAGAATCAAAACATCTTAACTGTTCATGTCCAAAAGACATATATATGACAAATACTGGTTTTCAATGAAAATCTAAAAACAGCCTTATAAATTCACAGAGGTGTAGATATCACGTCCAATATACATGGATACTAGTTATATAACCTAACAAACGCTATCAACTCCTAACTGCCCTCCTGGCTGTTTTAGATAAGTTTCCAAAATTACGTTTGACTATTTGACGCGCGCCACTGTCCGGTTTTCGATCACAATTGCGACGTTCTACCTTCATATTGTCCCTGTAAAAAAACCAATAGGCTGTAAAATGTGTCCTTTTGGTAACAGTCGATACTCCGCGACCAAATGACACAATTGATTAAGTTTGGCATATATGACTCCAACAACTCACGGAGTGGCTCTTTAAACATTTGTCAAAAAAACATTTGCATATGTTGCATGCTTTTAATATCCAATTTTCCCCTTCACAAAGAACAATCCATTTTTTTAAGTTATTGTGATTTCAATTCAAATTTTGAAAGAAGGAAAAATTCAAAAATGTAAAGATGCAGAAACAAAACAAATATTATCTTACAAATTAGAACCAACATTTTTATATTAAATGTTTGAGACTACTGACGTTTAATTTCAGCAAATTAATGTCAACTGTTCCTAATGCTCTACTGCAAAGGTTTTGAAAATGAAATTCGAGAACTAAGTTAATTAAATCTTCATTGATCAGAGAAGGGATAAGCTCAATATTTCAATAAATCTGTTTTCTGATGTTTAACACAATGTATAATTTTCACTCCTATACAAAACAAAACACAGGGAGCATTACAACTATCAAAATGCATGACCTGTCAAGGTGAGATAGGCAAGTTGGTTAGCTGTTGATGTCCATTATAAATATAATTTCTAACATTATACCATTATCATTGCCTTATACTCATGATCATCATCATCAACATCATCTGCAGCACTTTCATCATCAACATCATCCTCACCTTCATATTTCCATTATGAATATCATTTCTACCATAGTGATTATCCTCATCCTCATCAACATCATCCTCATCAATATCCTCATTATCATAATTTTATCATCATCATTTGCAGCACTTTCATCATCAACATCATCCTCACCTTCCTATTTCCATTATGAATATCATTTCTACTATAGTAATTATCCTCATCCTCATCAACATCATCCTCATCAATACCCTCATTATCATCATGTTATCATCATCATTTGCAGCACTTTCATCATCAACATCATCCTCACCTTCCTATTTCCATTATGAATATCATTTCTACCATAGTAATTATCCTCATCCTCATCAACATCATCCTCATCAATATCCTCATTATCATCATGTTATCATCATCATTTGCAGCACTTTCATCATCAACATCATCCTCACCTTCCTATTTCCATTATGAATATCATTTCTACCATAGTAATTATCCTCATCCTCATCAACATCATCCTCATCAATATCCTCATTATCATCATGTTATCATCATCATTTGCAGCACTTTCATCATCAACATCATCCTCACCTTCATATTTCCATTATGAATATCATTTCTACCATAGTGATTATCCTCATCCTCATCAACATCATCCTCATCAATATCCTCATTATCATAATTTTATCATCATCATTTGCAGCACTTTCATCATCAACATCATCCTCACCTTCCTATTTCCATTATGAATATCATTTCTACTATAGTAATTATCCTCATCCTCATCAACATCATCCTCATCAATACCCTCATTATCATCATGTTATCATCATCATTTGCAGCACTTTCATCATCAACATCATCCTCACCTTCCTATTTCCATTATGAATATCATTTCTACCATAGTAATTATCCTCATCCTCATCAACATCATCCTCATCAATATCCTCATTATCATCATGTTATCATCATCATTTGCAGCACTTTCATCATCAACATCATCCTCACCTTCCTATTTCCATTATGAATATCATTTCTACCATAGTAATTATCCTCATCCTCATCAACATCATCCTCATCAATATCCTCATTATCATCATGTTATCATCATCATTTGCAGCACTTTCATCATCAACATCATCCTCACCTTCCTATTTCCATTATGAATATCATTTCTACCATAGTAATTATCCTCATCCTCATCAACATCATCCTCATCAATATCCTCATTATCATAATGTTATCATCATCATTTGCAGCACTTTCATCATCAACATCATCCTCACCTTCCTATTTCCATTATGAATATCATTTCTACCATAGTAATTATCCTCATCCTCATCAACATCATCCTCATCAATATCCTCATTATCATCATGTTATCATCATCATTTGCAGCACTTTCATCATCAACATCATCCTCACCTTCCTATTTCCATTATGAATATCATTTCTACCATAGTAATTATCCTCATCCTCATCAACATCATCCTCATCAATATCCTCATTATCATAATTTTATCATCATCATTTGCAGCACTTTCATCATCAACATCATCCTCACCTTCCTATTTCCATTATGAATATCATTTCTACTATAGTAATTATCCTCATCCTCATCAACATCATCCTCATCAATATCCTCATTATCATCATGTTATCATCATCATTTGCAGCACTTTCATCATCAACATCATCCTCACCTTCCTATTTCCATTATGAATATCATTTCTACCATAGTAATTATCCTCATCCTCATCAACATCATCCTCATCAATATCCTCATTATCATAATTTTATCATCATCATTTGCAGCACTTTCATCATCAACATCATCCTCACCTTCCTATTTCCATTATGAATATCATTTCTACCATAGTAATTATCCTCATCCTCATCAACATCATCCTCATCAATACCCTCATTATCATCATGTTATCATCATCATTTGCAGCACTTTCATCATCAACATCATCCTCACCTTCCTATTTCCATTATGAATATCATTTCTACCATAGTAATTATCCTCATCCTCATCAACATCATCCTCATCAATATCCTCATTATCATCATGTTATCATCATCATTTGCAGCACTTTCATCATCAACATCATCCTCACCTTCCTATTTCCATTATGAATATCATTTCTACCATAGTAATTATCCTCATCCTCATCAACATCATCCTCATCAATATCCTCATTATCATAATTTTATCATCATCATTTGCAGCACTTTCATCATCAACATCATCCTCACCTTCCTATTTCCATTATGAATATCATTTCCACCACAGTAATTATCCTCATCCTCATCAACATCATCCTCATCAATATCCTCATTATCATCATGTTATCATCATCATTTGCAGCACTTTCATCATCAACATCATCCTCACCTTCCTATTTCCATTATGAATATCATTTCTACCATAGTAATTATCCTCATCCTCATCAACATCATCCTCATCAATATCCTCATTATCATAATTTTATCATCATCATTTGCAGCACTTTCATCATCAACATCATCCTCACCTTCCTATTTCCATTATGAATATCATTTCCACCACAGTAATTATCCTCATCCTCATCAACATCATCCTCATCAATATCCTCATTATCATCATGTTATCATCATCATTTGCAGCACTTTCATCATCAACATCATCCTCACCTTCCTATTTCCATTATGAATATCATTTCTACCATAGTAATTATCCTCATCCTCATCAACATCATCCTCATCAATATCCTCATTATCATAATTTTATCATCATCATTTGCAGCACTTTCATCATCAACATCATCCTCACCTTCCTATTTCCATTATGAATATCATTTCTACTATAGTAATTATCCTCATCCTCATCAACATCATCCTCATCAATATCCTCATTATCATCATGTTATCATCATCATTTGCAGCACTTTCATCATCAACATCATCCTCACCTTCCTATTTCCATTATGAATATCATTTCTACTATAGTAATTATCCTCATCCTCATCAACATCATCCTCATCAATATCCTCATTATCATCATGTTATCATCATCATTTGCAGCACTTTCATCATCAACATCATCCTCACCTTCCTATTTCCATTATGAATATCATTTCTACTATAGTAATTATCCTCATCCTCATCAACATCATCCTCATCAATATCCTCATTATCATCATGTTATCATCATCATTTGCAGCACTTTCATCATCAACATCATCCTCACCTTCCTATTTCCATTATGAATATCATTTCTACCATAGTAATTATCCTCATCCTCATCAACATCATCCTCATCAATATCCTCATTATCATAATTTTATCATCATCATTTGCAGCACTTTCATCATCAACATCATCCTCACCTTCCTATTTCCATTATGAATATCATTTCTACCATAGTAATTATCCTCATCCTCATCAACATCATCCTCATCAATATCCTCATTATCATAATTTTATCATCATTATTTGCAGCACTTTCATCATCAACATCATCCTCACCTTCCTATTTCCATTATGAATATCATTTCTACCATAGTAATTATCCTCATCCTCATCAACATCATCCTCATCAATATCTTCATTATCATCATGTTATCATCATCATTTGCAGCACTTTCATCATCAACATCATCCTCACCTTCCTATTTCCATTATGAATATCATTTCTACCATAGTAATTATCCTCATCCTCATCAACATCATCCTCATCAATATCCTCATTATCATAATTTTATCATCATCATTTGCAGCACTTTCATCATCAACATCATCCTCACCTTCCTATTTCCATTATGAATATCATTTCTACCATAGTAATTATCCTCATCCTCATCAACATCATCCTCATCAATACCCTCATTATCATCATGTTATCATCATCATTTGCAGCACTTTCATCATCAACATCATCCTCACCTTCCTATTTCCATTATGAATATCATTTCTACTATAGTAATTATCCTCATCCTCATCAACATCATCCTCATCAATATCCTCATTATCATCATGTTATCATCATCATCATTTGCAGCACTTTCATCATCAACATCATCCTCACCTTCCTATTTCCATTATGAATATCATTTCTACTATAGTAATTATCCTCATCCTCATCAACATCATCCTCATCAATATCCTCATTATCATCATGTTATCATCATCATAATTTGCAGCACTTTCATCATCAACATCATCCTCACCTTCCTATTTCCATTATGAATATCATTTCTACCATAGTAATTATCCTCATCCTCATCAACATCATCCTCATCAATACCCTCATTATCATAATTTTGTCATCATCATTTGCAGCACTTTCATCATCAAAATCATCCCCACCTTCCTATTTCCATTATGAATATCATTTCTACCATAGTAATTATCCTCATCCTCATCAACATCATCTTCATCAATATCCTCATTATCATAATTTTATCATCATCATTTGCAGCACTTTCATCATCAACATCATCCTCACCTTCCTATTTCCATTATGAATATCATTTCTACCATAGTAATTATCCTCATCCTCATCAACACCATCCTCATCAATATCCTCATTATCATAATTTTATCATCATCATTTGCAGCACTTTCATCATCAACATCATCCTCACCTTCCTATTTCCATTATGAATATCATTTCTACCATAGTAATTATCCTCATCCTCATCAACATCATCCTCATCAATATCCTCATTATCATAATGTTATCATCATCATTTGCAGCACTTTCATCATCAACATCATCCTCACCTTCCTATTTCCATTATGAATATCATTTCTACCATAGTAATTATCCTCATCCTCATCAACATCATCCTCATCAATATCCTCATTATCATCATGTTATCATCATCATTTGCAGCACTTTCATCATCAACATCATCCTCACCTTCCTATTTCCATTATGAATATCATTTCTACCATAGTAATTATCCTCATCCTCATCAACATCATCCTCATCAATACCCTCATTATCATCATGTTATCATCATCATTTGCAGCACTTTCATCATCAACATCATCCTCACCTTCCTATTTCCATTATGAATATCATTTCTACCATAGTGATTATCCTCATCCTCATCAACATCATCCTCATCAATATCCTCATTATCATCATGTTATCATCATCATTTGCAGCACTTTCATCATCAACATCATCCTCACCTTCCTATTTCCATTATGAATATCATTTCTACCATAGTGATTATCCTCATCCTCATCAACATCATCCTCATCAATATCCTCATTATCATAATGTTATCATCATCATTTGCAGCACTTTCATCATCAACATCATCCTCACCTTCCTATTTCCATTATGAATATCATTTCTACCATTGTGATTATCCTCATCCTCATCAACATAACATCATCAATACCCTCATTATCATCATGTTATCATCATCATTTGCAGCACTTTCATCATCAAAATCATCCCCACCTTCCTATTTCCATTATGATTATCATTTCCACCATTGTAATTATCCTCATCCTCATCAACATCATCCTCATCAATATCCTCATTATCATCATGTTATCATCATCATTTGCAGCACTTTCATCATCAAAATCATCCTCACCTTCCTATTTCCATTATGATTATCATTTCCACCATTGTAATTATCCTCATCCTCATCAACATAACATCATCAATATCCTCATCATCATCATCATCATATTTCCACTATCAATATCATTAGCTTCTTACCTACAGGTTGTTCTTGAAGAAGTGTGACAAGGTCATCCAACACTACTCCATTGTCCCCACCAACCTGTACAAGGTCACCTCCGTTAAGTCTGCATCTCTCAGCAGCCAGTCTGAAGTCTTTAGGATCAGTGAATACTCGAATACATCCAGCGTCTGTACTCTGCCATCCTTCTTCACAATCGTCGGGTGACTCTATATACCAATTTGAAGTAGATGTATTTCATATTGATGACCTGAATTAGCTATTTGTAGGCGTAAGGCACAATAACTTTAAGTATGTTTAATTAAAGGGAACTCACCACTTAAATCAAGATAAGACAATAACAAATCTTTGAGAAATATAACTCTATAATGAAAATAAAAAAGTATTTAAACCAAAATCATACATGTTATTTACATGTGTAGCTGTCATATGAAGTAACCTATTGAACATAACCAACCAAAATCTGTCATTTGGCCTAATCAAGAAAACTTTTTAAAAAATGTGTTTGATTTTTTTATTCCAAGGGGAACTTGTTATAAAATGTTTGGTTTTCAATTAAAATCATGTTATAGATATTTATAGCAATTGTCATTATACTAAACAGATTATCCTAAAAAGTCTTGAAAAAGTTTGCCGTGAGTGACTCAATATAACAAGCAATATTTTTAGATGACATTTTCCTCATTGTGAAAAGCACAAACTTTCACAATACAGTTTTTTTGAAAATTTTGTTGTACTCTGTCCAATAGTCTTGCTCATATGACAGGTTAAAAAGTGTTGTAATCTTGTGTAGAGGAAGATAAGTGTTGTTTTCCTCACCTGTACAAGTTTCTCCATCTCCTTCGAAGCCATCTTTACAACCTGTCAGTTCCTCAGGTGTACATGTTGCCTCTTCTGCCACATCGTCGTTTTGTTCAACCGTCATACTTCCACCTATACATGTGATTGAGTTCTTGCAGTTCTTAACATCATAGATAGATTCTCCAGCCTACAACAGAGCAATGAATGAAGAGAAAATGAACAACATATTATATTAGTAATTGTAAAAGTTTAAGCTACACCTGCCTTGAGATTGCACATTGTTTGCGGCGTGTATCCTTCTTTTAACATTGAGAGCTCCTGAGTGCTCGCAAACATCCCAGGAAATTCAGTGTTACTGAACGCAGGGCTTATTTGGCATTACTGACATATGTTAAAATATATACCAGCACACTGTCTGATTACATCAATACAATGCCTGTATGTTTGGCTGTTTCAGTAAATATAATAAAGTTAGTCACAATTTCGTCAAACATGTATTCACATATCATTTCAAACAACCACACTTTATTGTATGTCATTATCATGCAAACATTTTTATGATATGGACGTTGTTAAAATTTTACTATTGTCACATTTCTAAAATAATAGAGCCATTATATTGCAATAATTAATGCGTCTAAATTTCAGTTACAGGTAAATTTTTAGGTTCAGCCATTACTTTGATTAAATTTATAATATCAAGGTAAGGTTTCTGTTTTCCCAATGGTACCGTTTTTAAGTTTAAATATTTTTCTTGTGTTTGTATTGTTGATCTTTTTTATATAACGAAGAAAAAACAAGATGAGAGTTTATTACCCTGAAGCAAATTTTGGTCACAACACAAACAAAGAGAAGAAAACATTTGATTAACCATTAACATATCAGCTTTGCAATAGTATCCTGGATACTTAATTGATATTTATCCTCAGCTTCTTTTGTAATGATATAGAACTTCTGGGTCTAGATTTTTGAAGCTGTCTTAGCACTAGGATATAGTCATAAACCTATATGTTAATGTATGGTACTTAGTACTAACTTAGTGCTAAGAGAGATAAACAAATCTAGGCCCTGTTCTTTAAACACTCTTGATAGGGATTAAAAAGATTTATAACATAAATATAAGCAATGCTGTTCTAATTATATTCTTATAGTCTCTTTAAGAGACCAAATGGATTTAAGAAATGTTTGTCCTAAGTAACTCCTGCCTGTGAATGACAAGAACTGAGCTTAGAAATGTGTACATATTGGACAAAATAAGCTAGGGATATTCACATTCTTATTACTAATATTTCTCAGTGTGTCAATGACACAAAATATTATTATTTATCATTTAAAATTATCATATATTCAAAACGTTTTTGTGCACTGTTTTGAGTAGTCCTACGTAATCTCCTTCATATAATGGATCCCATTGATGAGACAATAATCTCCAACTTTCTTGTTTATGTACTTAGGTATGAAATTGACATTTGGTACAAAAACAAACCTGAATTCCACCATCTCCAACTGCACATGAACAGTTCTCCTTTGGGACACACTGCTGTTGAATTGTGTCATAATAGAGTCCACTATTGCATATGCATTCAGCATCTCTGGTTGTGGTGCCATCACACATCTCCAGCTCTATGTCTCCCGTAGATGGTTGTTCAGTTTCGATATCACAATTATAAGCTGAAAAGATGGGTAAAATATTTTGAAATGGCACAGTAATATGTTAAAAGTTTTAAGTCAAAAGCATTTAGAAAATGCCATTTATTCATTTGTGAATTGTCTTTTGCAACATGAGAAATTTAGAAAAATATACAAGGCCAACTTTTGACATCTTGGCTGGCTTTCATTAAAATGCAATGTCTTAAATTAGAAAAGGTGATATAAAGATAGCAAATTTATGACTCTATGTCTCTAGGTATAGCAAGCCAAATAGACCATTACTGATGTTTAAAAAAAGTTCATTATTTCATTTCTTTGATAGTTTGGATATTCAGGTTCAGGCATTAATCTACCCCATCATAAATTAAATGTGCTTATAATTATTATTGATTGAAATACCTAGTACCTAGTAACACATGAAGGTTAAATGCCCTTTTTTCACAAATTTATTTTTTTAGCATAAAAAAACTCAAATCAATCCACTTTGTCTCCAATAATCATTTCTTGCTATTAACTTTTATGTATCACTTTCAGAAACATTGAAATGAAATGGTCATACTTATTTGCTAGTGTTGACTGGCTTTTGACACAATATTTTCATATCACACGTTGATTAATTAATCTTAGATAAAACATATATAAACATTATTGTAAGATTTTAGTTGATGGTTTGGCTTAAGGTAGAGTATGTTTCATTTTATGTTACATGTTTCTCACTTGTTAATTTTGAATGTATAATTCATTCATAGAGAATACTAAACAACAACCTTTAAGTGAGTTAGTTACAGATGCTATTCATAATAATTACAAAAATGTATTACAATAAACGTATTTAATTCATCACTTGATATATATTAAAGAAAAATCATGAAGATCTTCTAGATTGACATTGCTGTGACATCATGCTAAACTATTGTGACGTCAGACAGCACGAAAAGTTATGACACAATGTTTTATAACAATGAAGATTTATTAAATAGCGGTGTTTAAATGGGCGAGTAATTAGCATAAGCACCCTATACTTAAGTGAAGTCTTAACCCTTTTGAAATTGCCAAAAATATGTCCTCAAGCCTTCTCATAACTTACCCTGCTTAATAAATAGAGTCGTTTTCTTTGAAAATATATGAGTCTATATCTTTCTGACTGTCTTTTTATTCAATCTAATAGAACTGAAAAACTTGATATGCTTATCGAAATTTTAAATACAATAAGACAGTTGAATTTGTTCCTTTTTTGGGTCTAGAATATTCTTAATGTAATATAGTTTTATAAAATCTCTCTTTTTGAGTTTTCTTAGTGTCAAGATTATACAATTTTAACAATAGATGTTTGACAAATGATTTTGGTTATTTGTCCATTGATTAACAAAGAAGTTTAGTTTTTTAATTGTTTTAGTTAAAGTTTTACAAAACATACCAAGCCAACTTGACCCTTTTTATAACAACCTTTAAGGACTCAAAGTTTAGAAATATCTATTTTAGAATTGAATTCCCTTCATTTTGAATGTTTGACATGCTATGGACCATTTCTTAGAGTTGTTTGGTAAGTTCTTTAACATTAAAGACATGTCTTACCATACTGTTTTTCAATACTATTACATCGCTTGATCTGATATTTCACAGAAGCCGAGAAAAAAATCCCAAAACAACTAAACTACTTACGGCATGGACTGCCTTCTTCCAAGCGCCAGCGGTAAGGATTTACAAGTTTTTCCTCTCCAATTTGATCGGCATAGGCCTGAGCAATCACGCAGAATCCATTTGGCACTCTCTTGCATACATCCAAAACACAATTATCCAAGGCTTCTTGTTCTACTTGAGTTTCATAGTATTGAGCTATTTTGTTTAGTCCATTGCATTCTTCTGTGGCTATTGCAATGTCTTCAGGCTTGCATTCAGGTTCAACCTTGGTTGGTTCACAGCTAAAAAGGTAAAGATGAATATTGAAGAAAATTATTTTCAAACATGTACATTGAAAGTAGAGCAGGCAAGAAGTAGATACAAGAATTGTAATTGTTGTTTCTTTTAATTGGGGGGGGGGGGGAGGGGAAGTTCTGGCCACTTCGAGGGATCACTATTTTATAGCTTATATATCATGTATGATAAAGCAAGATATAACATACTTTTTTCCAGAAGCAGTTAGACATTGTAAAGGGATCTGCATTTTCCCACAACATTTGCTAAGGAGTCAGCTGCTCTGTAGGACATTTAGAGAGAGGCAGTTGAGAGAGTTGTCTTGATGAATGATGAAGAATTATTTGGATTTTCAACTTCTTTATTACAAGAAAGGAACATTTAGTCCTATATGCTAACACCATCAAGCATTTGCAAAGATGAAAATCCAAATAACTCTTCCTTAAGCTCTATAAAATTTTTAGTTCTGTTTGAAATACTTATCAAAGTTTTTTATTATAGGATTACTGTGACCAGGACAGAGTGTAACCATATTCACCACTTAAATTTATAATCACCATTGACCTGGCAATAGTCCAAAAGATACCTACTTTCATGGGCTCAGTGTCTCTGGAGAATATGCAGAAAATAAGTGAGGAAACTTTCTTCTCTTTGAGAATATGGTTTAGTCTCTTCAAATGTAGAGTTCAATGGAAATTAGTTAAAGAGCCACTCCGTGACTTTCATAACATATTATTTACTTTTGATACAAATCTTAATGTCATATGAGGTGCATAAAATCAAGACATCTTAATTTTTCATGTAAAAAAATAATTTTTTTTTTAATGAAAATCTAAAAACAGCCTTATAAATGCACAGAGGTGTAGATATAACATTCAATATACATGGATACTAGTTATATAACCTAACAAACATTATCAAATCCAAACTGCCCTCCTTGCTGTTTTAGATAAGTCTCCATAATTACGTTTGGCCATTTGACGCGCGCCACTGTCCGGTTTTCAATTATAATTGCGACGTTTTACCTTCTTATTGTCACTGTAAAGAACCAATGAGCTTTAAAATGTGTCTTTTTGGTAAAAGTCGATACTTTGCAATTAAATGACATCATTGATTAAGTTCGGCATAAACTCACGGAGTGGCTCTTTAAGAGACCATAAACCACTCTTTGACAGTATACCAATACTCACTCTTCTGAAGCTTGCCATTGGTCTCCAAATATTACAGCATCAGGCTTTCTCAATTTATCATAACCTGAAATAAAGATTAAATTCTATGATGTTATACCAATTCTGTAGTTTCGACTACTTTTATAACAAAGCAGATTTTTTATTCAAAAAATTAAGATTCAAAAGCTGGTAGGAATATGAAAGTGTTTAAAGGTGCAGAAGTTCTTAAAATTGCATAGGTCTTTGCAGAAGTTGATGTTTTCTAATAGTTTCACCATAGTTTTTAATAAAAGTGAAAATATAGTGCGACCAGGCACATTTTCTGTCAAAGAAATAATTTTGTCTAAGGAGTAGGCGATATTTTTTTTGTAGGAAAGAGTATCATCTGTATGTGCAGCATCATCGTAAATTATTAAATGCATTTATTTTGTGAGGTGTATTATCATTATCATTATTTTCATCTTTAATTACCTTGGTCTTTTTTTCATGGTCAAATTATTTTAAGACGATTGTGTCCCATTAAAATTGTTATATTTGCTTTCCCTCAATGTTTCCCACAGTTGAAATTAAAAAACAAGAGTCAACTACTTGTCCTTCATAGATTTTAAAATTTATCTTTAAATCACTTATCTAGAATTACTAATAATACTTCTAAATTGATTTGGGATACCTGTTTGGATAAAACAAATTAACTGTTTAGAGTCCCATCTCCTTTCCATTGCAAATAAGAATATTAAAAAACATCTTACTCTTCAACGGTTATAAATTTGGCTTGTTTTCAATGAAGTAACAAAACTATAACAGTCTGATTAAAATTGACCGTGTTCCGAGGAATAAAAGTTTCAAAATATTTAATCTTTCGAGATTTGAACTCTTTCTGTCTAAGCTATTCTCTCCACAGCGGTCTGAAGGCAGCCTAACTGCTCGCACGTGCCGACACCAGTTTAGTGCAGACAAAACCTAGTCAAAAGCGAACCAATCACATCATCGCGTTTGAAATAAAGATAGCGGCGATCAAGGTTAATGAATGGTTAATGGGAGTTACTTGCCCCTAACTACTGATACCTAATGCTTTTGCTGCACACATTGTGATTGGTTAGCTGAGTCTACGCAAGAGCGTGCACTACAGTAGGGTGCGATCAGACCTAGTGGAGAGGATAGCCTAGTCAGATAGAGTTCGAATCTCGATAGACTCAAAATTTTGAAACTTTTATTCCTCGGAACACGTTCGATTTTAATCAGACTGAAAACTATAATTAACAGAAATCTGAAAAAGGTAAAATAAATGTAATTATGATTCTTTAAGTTATGAACCGGAAACGGATGAACAGACAGACAGGGCAATGACAATATATATATACCAGTAGATATATATTCAAAAGATTAGGAATACATTTTCTGGGCATTTGTTTGTTAAAAGATCAGACATGCCTTTTGAGGACCTATAAATATTAATAATAAATATGTTACACAACATCAAACACTTGTTTAAAAAAACTTTCATATTTTAAACGATGAGGTGTTATAAAACCTAAGAATCATCAGTAATTTCAATGATTTTTATATATCAATAATACTATTTTATCAAGTATTCTTCATCAAACTTGGTCAAGCAATGACATATTTTGAAAAATACCTTTTTTCTCCTCTAAGGTGAAATCAAATGGCTGCAAATTCTTGTCCACCAGTCCATAGTTTTCATCATTCCATCTCCCGCACAATCCACAAATCTTATTTTTATATTTTTTGGGAATTTGAGCTTCCCATTTTGTGCCGGCAATTTTAAGTTTCAGACCTAAACCTGTGAATAAGCATGTTTTATCCTTATCCATCAGTTTCATATCCAGAACATCTGCTTTGTAGCCTATTGAGTCAGGTGTCAACTGAAAGAAAACACATAGTTTGAAGCAAAAAGTGAGATAAGTTTTTTCTTTATTTCATTTCATTATTTTGGAACATATAAGCCTAATGGTTTGCTAAACACTCTCATGGATAATTGATACATAGTTAGATAATTATTGCATACTTGCATTCCTAAATTTAAGTACTGGTTTGATCATATATAGCATTTCCTACTTTGTAAATTCAAAGCATTTCACAAATATTAGAAGTTCCTATCTAAAATATCTTTTGTTTCTGACACATATAGGTAAACCTTTATAAGTGTTCAGCTATAAACACTTTTTCTTTTCAGGAAAATCTGGGAAGTACAACATTTAGAAGTCTTACTGTACAAATTTTGGTATTTCCTTGAGTCTTCATTTTTCCTGTGACACAGTCTTGTAGTTTTTCAGCACTGGCGCTTCTGCAGATAAGTATTTCTAAATGTTCTGTACAGGTAACTCCCTTGTTTGGGTCACCACATGGTCTATGCTTACTGATGACCTCAATCAGAGGGTACTCCTGTACCTGTCCTGGACACCTGTTTGTGAAAGCCTTGTATCTACATTTTCCTTGAAAGTCATATTTAAAGTTCTTACAACCAGTGAAATGTGGATCACCGCTTCCTTTACAGATACACTGTTGAGATAAATCTGAAAAAAAAATAATTTCAAACCGAGAATAAAAAAATGTAATGGACATGATCAACAAACCTCTAAAAAGTAACACAAGAAACAAATGCAAGAATTTAGAGCCTCAATATCTAATCACCTGCGTAGGGATAGATTTTGTTGCACAAAGTAAAATTTCTTTGCAAAAAAACATGTGATGAAAGTTCCAAGAATTCAGCTTTATTGAACAATTACCCATATGGCTAATCATAAATGGTGACATCTTTTCAATATGAGTTTTGGTGCACATATCAATTTTGTCTTACAACGACTTTGTTCAGGCTAATTAACATATGTTTTTGTCTCGGACATCATAAAACCATTGCTTGTGACATCACTGTAGCCGCCCTTTGCAAAGGAAGTAGGCAATTTCGTTATTATTTCCAATTGGTAATAAAGACATTATTACACTAGGAAGTGTGTCATATGACTTTTACAAAGCAAAAGTTGAAACAAAACTTATGAGACGCTACAAACGTACTCTTGGTATCAACTTGAGCAAGAGCCACAAGAGGACTACAATCTGTAAGACTGTGTATTGCACTAACAAGTTTTCTTGACAGGTATAAACAAGTAATATGGCTTGGAAAACAAGTGATAAGGTTTTCCATGTGAGAAGTGGTTTCAATAACTAAAATTTGGCAGGACATTTATGATTCAATTTTGTGCCTTTAGAGAAATCTGCTAATCTTTCATAATGTGTGCTCCTCATCCAAATGGGCATCTTCCCACGGCAAGGTGAAAATGTATCGAGATAGACTCTATCCATTTTCTACCTTGCCCTCATCGGTAACAAAACCTGTGATACGAAGCAGCGACACCTAACATCAATACCGAGTTACCACCATTAGTAGCTGCTAACCTGCAGCCAATGAAATCACCGTTTACATTAGAAACCTACGCCTAGCTTTTCATATGATGCTTTAGTCAGATGGGTTATTTGCATGTCTTCACTGACAGCAACATGAAATTTGAACAATCAAATCACATCGGGCCGTATTCCTTAAGTATTTAATTTTTTTCTCCTTCTTTAAATGATCCTTATTCATGGCACATGTTTTACGTCATAAGCAGTAGATTATTTACGAGAATAAAATTGTAGTGCACTGATACAAAGACAAAGAGCTTGTCACAATGAAATATCATTAATAACAGAAATATTGTTCAAAGCACGTTAAACCCCAACTTACTCCCTTACTTGAAATGAAAAATAAATCTCCGTTTTTCACGTGCAGCAGTGAATTTATATTTTATCAAATGATGCATTTACTCACGTTTTGATATTTTCGATCAAACCTAGTCGGCATCAAGTTTTCACAAATCCCATCTTGGGGTGTTCAGAATTTGAGTAAATCTCATCGTTTTTCTCCAACATAACACAAAACAATGGTGCCATTACATAAGGTTTGATAACGAATATTTCGCAATATTTTTGCTTGAAAAGGGATAGCCTACATTTTATGAGAAACATTCAAAATTGAAAGGACGAATTCCATGCGTAAAATTATTTCGTATTGACGTTACTTTTAAAATTCACAAACTCTACAGTAAATATTGATCGACCTCAGACGTGATAGATCTACCCTGTATCCACGTAAACATATGCCTGAAATTACATTTGAAATTAATATTTTAAATAGTCTTCTCTTCAAACGCGACATGTCCTTACCGCTATCTTTGCCGTTGACATTTGAAGTTCATTTTGAAAGCCGCCTTCTGATTGGCCTATCAGAAAGGCCTGCAGTGAGCTAAACCCTTAGCACAGAAAATGTGGGCCGTGATGTCAAGGGCGAAGCGGAAAGAGTTCGAAATCTTTTCGTTTCGGCCTTGACGTTGTGAAGATGCCAAATGGGTAAACATAGGAAGATCTGATTCCAGTTACATTGTGGCTCCTGTGGCTTTAAATCTTTGCCCTCAGTCTTTTTATAATCAAAGAATTAAAGAAATACATAAAAATATAAGGTGATAGTAGCTAACAAATTGTTATAACACCTATGATTATCATCGTCTGGTCAGAGTATCATAGCATTCTAGGACCTTTTTAGTCATTCCTTGGGCACTAAGGAATTTCACCACTCATTATGAAGTAATTCACAACTTCTGAAGAAAAGCACTTATTCTTATCTGGAACATCAAGAAAAACTCACCTTCGCATCCGTTTTCAGTAGGATTAAAGCCACGGGGACATGAGCAACGATGAGCATAGTAAGTATTGCTACATTTCTGTGATCCACCGCACAGATTTGGGAAGAGTCCACAGGAGTCCTCAGCTATGAAAATAAAAACAAGGACTTGAGAATCCAAACAAACTTCTGGCTAAATTTCATATAACTAGATTTGATTCAGTGAACATCCATCACAGCAATTAGAATATTTTTTTTTTATATAGAGAAATGTGTTGTGTTCCCATCATTATCGAAATTACGAGATAATAAGAATTTCACATGGAAAATTCTGACAATAAAACAATGTATCCTCTGTATTTCAGAGTTAAAATTCTGATAATTTCTCTTGATTGTCAGGGAAGATTGGACCTATTTATATGAGAAGAGTTATTCTCTGTGTGAAAAGGACAATATTTACTCTGTGAATATTTATGAATACATCCATGAATAGAAATTATTTTTAGAGATAGTGCCAATCCTTTGTTTAAAAACAATATTTTGCTTTCAGATTTCTTAAACAATTTTGTAAAGATACACCTACTTTGTGGGCAACACACTTCAACTTTGTAGTTCATGCATTTTTTGCCTCCTTTGTTCTTGCAAGAGAATCCTTGTCTAGTGTTGCATGTCACGCCTTTCTTGCCACTTGTGACTGCTCTTCTACCGCTTTCATCATAGCATTTTATTTCAATAGGCCTGGAGCACATCTTGTATCCCTATCAGAAACAAAAGTAAAACATTATCCTTTAACCAAGCACTATCTTTTTTGAAATTCTTTTATTACCAATCATTTTGAGAATGCAACTATTATTCTGTTACAGATTTTGAAATAGCTTTTGAACCTTAGTGGCAGCGGGGCTTTTGGTTTAGATAATCAAAATGGTATTGCTTTTATCAATAACAAGCTTCATACTGACCTCTTTCTTGTCATCACGCTGAAAAAATAACATACATTTATTAGCTTTAGAAAACTAACAAGTTACCGTATAATTTTGAGCAAACCAATGGCTATATAGTTTTTCAGTCTTTGCATAGTTATAATCATCTCACGGGGAAGCTTTATAGATATGAAATAGTTGGTAATAGTATGCTCTTAATTGTCAACAAAAAATAAATGACAACCTGTTAACCAACAGAAGATGTCATTAAAAAATAGCTTTTGGGGATTAATTTATTTGTCTTTTATAGCGACTAAAATTAAATATCATCCCCTAAATCATCTAACCTGAGCTTGGTAAATTAAAAGGTAAAAAGGAATAATATTGTGATCCTGAGAGAAAATCAGACCATAACACGTCAGTTTTTCAAATGTACAAGTTTCAGAATTATTTCAAAGCTGGTAGAAGATGAATTCTAAGTTTATTTTATTATTTTATTATTTAGTTTCTTTCAAATGTCATAAAACTAGTTTTGATTTAAATGATACATATGATTTTGCCTTCAGCACACAAAGAAGCATGTTGTTTGAATTTCATTAAAAACTACTATTTCTCATGTATCAGACACTTTTGGATGAATATGTATTATATTTTGGACAGACATCATCATAATTTGAGTTTAAATGTATACTTAAAGGGCCACAGAGTATGTTGTCGGAGTCAAATATGTCAAACTTTATAAATGTGTTATTTTATCAAGACTTCATAAATGTGTTATTTTATCAAGACTTCATAAATGTGTTATTTCATCAAGAAGTAGTGGTTGTTTTCAGGAAATCAGAATCCTAATGCTTATCAGTTCAGTAAAATGGCGATAAACAGGTTAGTGTCGTGATTTGTGATAGAAAACCGGACAGTGGCACGTGCCAATGATTTCCACGTAATTTCGGAAACTTATTTACAGAAGACACAAAGACAAACATTGGTTGATAGTATTGAGTAGGTCTTTTAACTAATATACACTTTAATTTGGCACATAATTCGAATTCTTAACACCATAATACCATAATACCATAAAATGCATTTAATTCCAGCTTTCAGCTCCTTGCTTTTTCCAATCGAATATGATATGGCAAGTTTGCTATGGAAATTTTGAAACCTAGCTTTCAATGGCTTTTTTTATGATAACAAGATTCAGTGGCAGTTAAAAATCCCTGTGGTAATATAAGGTAATATCTAAACCTTGACGTAACCTAGAATTGTGAAAACTGACCTCCAGAGACATATATGGGAAAACAGCTATCATAAATTTCAAAATCCGAAAATGATGTAGCAACTGTTAAGTTATTTAAATAGTTCAAAGGTTTTTACTTTATTTTCAAGAATTGGTCATTTTGGTAAGAATAGAAACATAATGTTTGTAGAAAAACAAGCTTTGTTGTATTTTGTGCAAATTGCCTTCAAGTTAAGAATAGAATCATTATTATTATATTGTATTATTTTGCAGAATAAATGGTCACCATGGTTAGAATAGAATCATTATGTTTGTAAATCGACAAGGTTTGTTTTTTGTTTTTTTGCAGAAGCAATGCTCTCTATGGTAAAGAATAGAATCATGGTGTATGTATATAGACAAGGCTTGCTGCATTATATTTCAGAAAAAATGGTCTCCATTGTAAGAGTAGAATCATGGTGTATGTATATAGACAAGGCTTGCTGCAGTATATTTCAGAAAAAATGGTCTCCATTGTAAGAGTAGAATCATGGTGTATGTATATAGACAAGGGTTGCTGCATTATATTTCAGAAAAAATGGTCTCCATTGTAAGAATAGAATCATGATGTATGTATATAGACAAGGGTTGCTGCATTATATTTCAGAAAAAATGGTCTCCATTGTAAGAGTAGAATCATGGTGTATGTATATAGACAAGGCTTGCTGAATTATATTTCAGAAAAAATGGTTTCCATTGTAAGAGTAGAATCATGATGTATGTATATAGACAAGGCTTGCTGCATTATATTTCAGAAAAAATGGTTTCCATTGTAAGAGTAGAATCATGGTGTATGTATATAGACAAGGCTTGCTGCATTATATTTCAGAAAAAATGGTCTCCATTGTAAGAGTAGAATATTGCCTGCAATTTTACAAAATGACTTACAGATTTGGTTGCAATTTCTCTGACTGTGAGACTGGCACCACCCCTATTCCTGTTTGGACTCATTCTCACACATACTGTTTTGATATCTCTTGTTGGGTCTGTGGAAAAAAAACAAAAAATAAAATAGGACAATTTCTCAGCTCTGATATAGAACAATGCTATATATATATATATATATATATATATATATATATATAATATATACCATGGTAGCAGGCTATTCTGTCTACATAAATCCAGTAAATTTATAAATGTTTGCCTGCTGTGGTAATTATTCCAGACTTATCATAAGTTCACAATAAGTGGTATTTTTCTTTATAATTAGATATTTTAATCATGCCCAAATTCCTTGTTGCCTCTCTCAAGTCTTTTTGCATTCTTTAATTTCTATTATAGTTATAGAGTAATTTCTTTTGAGAACAACTGTATTTTTACATACAAAATAACAAATCTTTAGACTTCTGTCCAAAGTATAGTATATTCAAATAGTTAATGATAGTTACAGGGACTGTGATACAGTGTAGATGAGTAAGCTGGTGTGTTGTCAAGTAAACAGAGAAATCAGATGCAGACCAAGACAGTTTGGGGGGACAACACTTAAGCTATTTTCTACTCTCTAGTGTTAGGGTCGACATTCAAGAGCTGTGCATGCATGGTTTCAGTGTGCATATGTGTGTTATACAAATATTCTTCACGTTATTGTTATTACTAATGGTAATGTGTATAGTTGTATTGCACAGGACTGAAGCCCACACATAGTATTATAACCATCATCATCATCATCATCATTTCAGATATCATCTACTTTATTCTGAGAACAAGTCCTTTAGACACCGCTTCTTGTGTTGTTGTGAAGCATTCTCAGCATAAAAAATGTAATCCATAGATTTGTTTCTTATCTAATTTTCAACATCTTCAATAATTATCCTTATCATATCATTCTTAACATCTTCTGACATTAAAGGGCAGTACAACGGCTAAACTACCGAAGGTAACATACCACTTATTTGTTTGTGATTTTTTTAAAGTGATTTATGAAATCAATGAATTTCTTTATAAATTTGGTTATTTGTATACGAATTGATAAATTAAATTGTATCTTAAACGGCTGAAGAACAAACGTACAAAGAAGATACCTTCAAATATAAGTACAAGAACAAACTTTAAGTTTTTTGGCTCATTTCCATTAATAAACTCATGCTTCAGCAGTTACCAAATTTGATACAAAAGAAGGATAAGAAAACGAACCCAACTGGCAGAGAGCTTCGTGCACTGCAACAGGCTTGTCCATTTTGTATGTTAACGTATTTTCTTGTTTGTCGAACACGACCTTCAAACAGCCGTTGGCACCAACAATCGGAACTCCTTGGAATCCGGGCATATCTGGGCTAGTTGGAATACCAGCAATATTGCGATTGTTCTTTCGCTGACTGGATTTGTCATCACAACCTCCAACCCACAAATCTGCAAATATGTGATGTTAAAAATATATTGTGATATCAGTCACGCAAAATATAAGACTGTTTTTCGATTTTAATTGAAGACAAGTATGTGTTGTATATTTGTCACTTTTTTGATAAATATGTGAGATTTTTAAATTCCTAACATTTTGAACAGGATTGGGCCTTTAAATAACTAATTATATAAGTGTTGAAAAATCATATATTCACGAAGATAGATTTTGAAATGATAGGTTTAATGTTATCAGTGCTTGGCTTTATTCAATAAACGCATCCGAAAAATACACATTCATTCATTACAATGAAATGGTATGATTTATAAAAGCATATTATTCATACATTATAACTACAACTTATTCTTTGCGTTGCGACAGAGAGTGTGTTTTTATTTTAAGATAAAATGAACAAGATAAATGTACGTTACACCTTACATCCTTAAGAGATATATATCATAAGATACTTACGTGTTCGTCTTCCTGCAAGGGTGGAAATGAAAAAAAAATGTATTGTAGTTACTAGTATGCTCAATCAATATTTTCTTTACGATTTGATCAAAACGATTACTTTATAAGAACATGTTGACTTATGCTTCACATACATGACATAAATATAAACGATATGGACATATTCGATATTCAAATTAACGGTACACATTGTCCTTTTCATTTGGTTGCTGGCTTGGTATAGACATTTGAATTACAGAATGCCAACCCATATGATCTAGGGTTTCAAATTTACTCGAAAGGGGTTTATAAAATATTTCCCTGAAACATCAAAATTCGTCGTGATGATCAATCATCAATCATGGTTAACATTTTCTTTTATCAAATGGATAAAATACAAGAAAACAAGTCACCAAAGCAGATAAAAGTGATAGCTATTTAATGTAAAAACATGCTCAAAAAGGAAGGGTAATTTCATCAATTAATGAGCAATATTCACAAAATCCTTACGAATTGCAAATCTTAATCTTCCTTTCAGCGAACAATCAAATCAATCAAAAATAAATAAACGAATTTTACTTCTTCAATATAGTAAGATTTAGGCTTAAAATTGAAACATAAAATAGACCTTTAATGATCGAGCCACTCCGTGAGTTGTTGGAGTCATGTATGCCAAACTTAATCAATGGTGTCATATGATCGCGAAGTATCGACTGTTACCAAAAAGACATATTTTAAGGCTTATGGGTTTTTTTCAGTGACAATATGAAGGTAGAACGTGGCAATTATGATCGAAAACCGGACAGTGGCGCGCGTCAATTAGTCAAACGTCATTTTGGAGATTTATCTAAAAGAACCAGGAGGGCAGTTAGGAGTTGATAGTGTTAGTAAGGTTATTCATATATGAGTATACAAGTATCTACACCTCTGTGCATTTATAAGGCTGTTTTTAGATTTTCATGGAAATCCAGCATTAGTACTTGTCATATAAATGTCTTATGGACATGAAAAGTTAATTTGTTTTGATTTTATATCACAACATATGAAAATTAGGTTTGTTTCAAAGGTAAATAATATGTCATGAAAATCACGGAGTGGCTCTTTAAGTATGTTGCGTTTGATATCACCAATACACTTGATGTTGTCCAGAATAGCATGGTGATATTGCGTTTACTTAGGAAGACACGTATTCAATTGAACATTTAAAAAAAATAACAATGGATAGGTATTTAAAACTCCACACACACAAACACATTCGTGCACAATACAACATTCCATAAGTTACATGTATATTTTACTTACCTCAAATTCGAGCTTATAGAACAAAACATTATAATGATGTGATGCCATGCTTCAAAGCGAAATATGAAACATGCAAAAACTAAGATAAGTTGAGAAAAACTTTATAAGAATAAATTGGTATAAAGAGGAAATATAAAATATTCTGAAAAACAGAGCTCATGAGAACTTTACGGTTTTACAATAACCTATTTGTTGTTGGTTCTAGTTCAGCTTTATTTGTTCCGATTATATCACTTTGATTTCTATTTATATCTGTTACATTTATAGCAAAATTGTGTTTACCCGTAAGTGTACTTTTTATGCCAGCTTTATATTCGGTAATACAGGTCCCGTTTTATAGAAGTATATAATTCAGTTATATGATGATTACTTTATCTATATTTTCATTTTACAACTTATCTCATTTCTAACTAAATTTAGTTGTAACTTAACCGGAGGAAGACCACATATTATGTTGTTGTGCCAGATTCCGATTTACTGGTAAATATAGTAAATATAGAGTACGGTGTTACAGTTGTGTAGATGTATTATATATTTGCTCTTATACGCATAGAGTAATTGTAAATATTTCTTCTATTAAAATCTATATTTAAACTTTTATACACATAAAGTGACTAAAATATTTCTTCTATCATACGCATTAAGTAACTGTAGATATTTCTTCTATTACACACATGAAGTAACCGTAAATATTCCCTGTAAATATATATTTTATTACACACATAAAGCGACTTTAAATATTTCCTCTATTATACACATTACGTGACTGTAAACATTTCCTGTAAATATCCATTACACACATTAAGTGACTGTAACTAGTTTCCTATTATGTACACAAAAGTGATTGTAAACATTCTGAACTGCATTTGAAGTTAATATACAACAAATTTCTCTTTAATGATAAAGTGTCTGTTTGCCACTGTGTACAATGTACACCTAAAGTGACTATCAACATTTAAAATAGTGGTATAAACTTTAATGGCTATAAACCTCTTTTTGTAATAGCAGTTCTGTTAGTGTAAAAAGCGTGTCCTCATTTCAATTCTTGTACAGTTAACAGTGCACTGGTTTTGTCAGTGCCTAGTGTACAAGTTTTGGAAGCCTTCTACCGAGAAATACCAGCTTTTATTTAGTGTAACAAATTCAACCTATAGTCTGTCATTTCATATTTTCAGTTCTTAAGTTCTTAATTAGATGCACCAGCTCTATATTTACAGAAATAAATTAACAAGCGATGCTGCTGTATCAAGTGGCACATTATCCTGGGAGGTGCTCAGTTACTTACTTATTTTGGAGACTCTACTAACACTGCGAGCAGAGCAAGAGCACCTGGCTGTGTTCAACTGAATGAACACAACTAAATACAGAGAGATACACTCGGCGCTGCTTGTCGAATGGTTAATCCGCAAAGGGATACAATCCCTGATCCGCTCGAAGATTGGAACATCTGAGCGTTTACGTTGTTGATTTCCTGCTCGCATTTACCGACGCAGTGACGGACCTCCAGTGTCACTCAATCGTACAAGGTCTCCGTCGACCCAATTGTAAATGTAAGAAATTTATCTAAATCTTCGGCCTCGGAGGGGACCAGTTGTATTTTCCTCCGGTTGTGTTCTGTCCTTCTCAACAGCCGGTTATATCTTGACCAGCGTTTTGAACATGCAGCATGACAAAATGTACTTTTTTAAATCGATTATCATTATCATAAGTATCATTATAATTATTGATATCAAGTAATATAATCGTAATTTAAAAAGTAAATTTTTCATTTCGTTTCGATATCATGTATTAAAAGAGGGTAATATTATTTTCTACTAAACACAAATTCTCATAAGTCATTGAGTTCCCAATGATACAAAAAATATAACAGACCCAAACAATAAAGATATCAAAGAATTTAAAACATGGGATAAACAATATATTCATCAGAAAAGACAGACATTGCACAAAAGTGCCACTGTATTTCCAACTTAAGTTTACCCCGGTTTGAGTTTAATCTGGATAGGCCAAAGATTGTTTGTATTTGCTGTATCTTGTCAGGCTTTCTTGGAAGGCGTGCAGATGAAATAACTCTGTCGCGATTTAAACTACTCCTGAATAAAAGTGGTGAAGTGTGGTTATCTCTTTAAGATCAAATGGCTACAACTTTCAACAGTTTAAAGGTCTCTTTCTGAAAGCTGTCTTTGTCACTAAATGACTGGATGAGCTTGTAAGGGATGAGGAAACCATTCATTGAAAAAGACGGGGAAAGGTATAAATTACGTAAACCCGTTCCAAAATTTGAAAATTAGTAAATTTTAAGTCATTAGAAAAGGTTCAGAATCCTATGAAATACAAAACATCATCTTGATGCCAGGGTCTTGGAAACATATACCTCTAAACCTAAATTGCGCTTCTGGACGTTCCCTTCTGCCTCCGCGACGACCGCGACGTCCTCGTCGACCTCCCTGTCTCTGACCTTTCCGTCCTTGTCGACCTCCCTTTCTCTGACCTTTCCGTCCTCGTCGACCTCCCTTTCTCTGACCTTCCCGTCTCTGACCTCTCCGATTACCATTTTGACCTGATCGACGTCCTTTACTTGACCGTCGACCTCCCTTGCGAACTCCGCGACGCCCATTTCTCTTATTACTGCTTTTTTTGCTTTCCTTGGATTCTTTGCGATTCCTCCGACGTTCTGATCGTGCTTTCAAGCGACTTCTACGGCCCTTCCGACGATCTGCCCTACGACCTCCTCTGCGACCTCCCTTACTACTTTTGTTACTACTATTGCGGACTTTGTTACTGCCTTTGCCTTTGCCTTTGCCTTTGCCTTTGCCTTTGACTTTGTTGCGTCTTCCCTTTCGTTTTTCCTGACGGGCACTTTTAGCGTTTTTACGGTTTTGAAGACGCCTTTCTCTGTTCTGTCGACGCTTACTACGGGAAGGTTTTCCGGCTTCTACCTTATCATCTTCGTCCTCATCATCCTCATCTTCATCATTACGGTTCCTGCGACCCCGTCGACCTTGTCGACCTCGTCGACCTCGAGTTCTACCATTCCTCCCCTTTTGGCCTTTATTCCCGCATCATATGGCAATGGCAATATGGAGAATGGTGTTTGAAAGATAAGATTTTCATATTAAAATGATACGCATTCAGATTTGTTTAATAGTTAAAATTTATCATGCTTGGGATACTAAGCTGTAATAAAAATGCATCTGTACATCATGAAAGCAACTGTAGACTCTTTTTACAGCAAAACAAGAATCTGAAGGTTATTGAAGCATGGGTTGTATGATGTTTAAGCTCTTGACTGAAACACAAGGATTTAGCTACAAGGTTTTGTTTGTTTTTCTATAATTCACCATAACTCTATCTTTAAACGGCTCCAACAAAATATAACTTTTTTAATCACGAAACCTACACATTCTACACATTATAAAATCTTTCTTGGACAGTTTCAGATGTCCTGCCAATTTTTAAAATGACGCCTATCTAACCAGGGTTCTGCACGTTATTAGATCGGTCCTTTGAAGATGACATGTTATCAGGATGACATCAGTGTACCTTTCGACTCGGTAGGCAAGTATGGCAATGGCGCCTTCCTAAAGTAAAGACTCTTCATACACCAATCGCACATCCACATACACACTCGGACAACTATCCTCACACCTCTTGTCAATATCATAATCACTACTGTATCATTGTTATATTCTTCATTGTATCACCTTTAGACTGTTTAATAAAGGTTTGATAAAGAAAATTACCCTGGAATCGTTTACTAAGAGTACGAAGGAGTTCCTCCAGCTCCTGCATATCCGTCTCCAGGTCCAATCTGACGAGGGTGGCGGTGTCGGCCAACTTTGCACAGTCAAGGGCAGCTCTATCCCAGGGAGATTTATTTATAATCCTCTTGTAACACTTGTTCTTGTGTTTCAAGAAACCGTTTGGACATTTGACAACAACTGGTTTATCCACACCTATATGGAATGAAAGGATAAGTTTGACGTGTAAGTTGTCAAATACAGATGAACAAAAGGAAGACAAGACAATGGTATCTTAATTGATGTATTAAACATTGTATGAATGAATGTTGTCTGAGTTTGAAAGCTAATACATTTGTCAAAAAGCAATAACATTTGCATTGAGTAATACATACATTTGTTTAGATATTTAAATAATTTTCAAATGAATTGTTATTGTTGTGAATTTACAGGATTTGAGTAGTACGTCGAGATTATTACTTTAAATTATCTAGTTGTTTTCACTACTACAGACTATTGCATGTTACATTGGACAAACTTATTAATCACATGACATCATGAACACAAATCCTAACATCGTTATTACTTCGTAGCGTAATGGAATTTTAGTACCTTCCATCCCAAAATATATTCCGCTCAACATTTTGTCAATTTATGAATGTATATTTAACGTTGTAGTTTAGTGCCTAAATCATTGCCCTCGATCTTTATTTCATTGAGTAAAACTTTATTGGTTTTTATAGAACAAGTAGGCATTGACTTCCAACTCAATTGTAAAATGTTAATCAAGGACTTATCCAAGGTTGGTCGTTGCATTCCATTCCCCGATGTACAAGCTGTGAATCACAAACTATAAAACGATGCGACTTTCTGTCAACCTATACGTTAAGACGATGGTAGAAGATTCGTGCAAAATTTTTATAACGACTATACATACTTACATCTTCCGTCAACCAATTCTCGATTTCCTTCGCATACACATTTGTTTAATTTACATTCGGACGACCTGCAACGTTCATCTTGGACTTTTTTGATCGCAGGAAAGCCCTCGTCATCGGCGGCACACGAGACCGTGAGTTTGCAATCGATGACCATTGATTCGCCAACCTGATGAAAGAGTTGAAAATCGTAAATCGTTAAAAGTTTCTATAATGAGCCATTCTCTACGGTTCATACTGAGCCGTTAAAGTAAGACCCGTCAAAGTAAGTTGATGATGATGAGGTTCGACATTTTACAAGCGCTTCCAGCACAGCTGATTTCTCACTTGGGGAAAGAGAATGCCCACAGCACCCGGTGTTCCGGGGTGGTCACCCATCCAAGTACTATCGGGCCAGACTTTGCTTAACATCGGTGATCGGACGACAACCGTTTTTTTCAACGTGGTATGGCCGTAGGCTAAAGCAAGCTAGTATAACCTTCTAATATATATAGCGTTACTATCTTATTATAAATAACCTTCAACAATAGCTTACTGACAAGTACAACTAGTCACACCATGGCAACAGATTCAGAACTGACCGTCGAAACAAATTACGAATCCGCACACCTTGCAAGTTTTACCGTGCGAAGTGCTCTTACTCAAAACATTTGTTTGATAATATGAAAAATCAGCCACTAGGCTCTCAGTTTACAGTTATCATTGTAACCAGTTGTCAGGGAAATGTAAGAGAAGAGATATCTCCCTTCTTGACACTTGTCGTGCATGACCCGGTAAACATTGCAGTGGCATGTGATTTTTCAGAGGAGTAATGCTGGAAGAGGACTAGGAAGGTTCTAAACTGTTATGCAAGTATCCTTTGAAACATTTATATAAGAATATTGAATTTACTTCCCTTGTGATTCAAAGGTCCAATTATATATATTTTCTACTTTAAAAACGTAATCTTATCCCCCAACGTCTATTCGAAAACCGGCGTCTTTTTTTCTTTTAAACATTGTATCCGGCGTTTATATGAGGCCCGGCGTCACTTTGACACAGCCTCTATTCAAGAAAATACGGTTCCTTATCATATTCGAGTTATGACGAGAAATATTTCTTACAGGAATGTCGCCTCAAATTTCATTCAACAAACGAAACCCGGATTGAGCCTTGTCATTATTATACTCTTCAAGTTTGTAACTTGTTTACCAAAATTCATTATAAGCCTGTCATAAAATAAACGATAGAAAGATAATACCACCTGTAATTACTTTACCTTACTGTAATTTTATTAATTAGATATTAAAAATTTATATTTTTAATGTGCAGGATATTTTGGATAAAAACAAAGATGTCAGACAGCAATTTTCGACAAATCGACATTCGATTGCCTTTGAAGGTAAACTATAATGGACCTATGACACTATTAGGATACGCGGTTTAGGAAAAAGAAAAAGAATTCTTGTGCGACACGGAGGAGGGGCCTCAGAACGTATAATATTTTGTAATACGGTACAGCTAGTGTTAACAAGATTGCGGAACCGTAGGCGTGGTAATCAAGGTTGCTATTAATATCAGGACATTCGCACCGTTACTGACAGTATAACTGCTAACATAATCTTCCATGTTAGTTATATCAGGACATTCGCAACGGTGCTGACAGTATAACTGCTAACATAATCTTCCATGTTAGTTATATCAGGACATTCGCAACGGTGCTGACAGTATAACTGCTAGCGTAATTTTCCGTGTTAGTTATATCAGGACATTCGCAACGGTGCTGACAGTATAACTGCTAGCGTAATCTTCCGTGTTAGTTATATCAGGACATTCGCAACGGTGCTGACAGTATAACTGCTAGCATAATCTTCCGTGTTAGTTATATCAGGACATTCGCAACGGTGCTGACAGTATAACTGCTAGCGTAATCTTCCGTGTTAGTTATATCAGGACATTCGCAACGGTGCTGACAGTATTAGTGCTAGCGTAATCTTCCATGTTAGTTATATCAGGACATTCGCAACGTTACTGACAGTATAACTGCTAGCGTAATCTTCGCGTAATTGATATCAGGACTTTTGCAACGTCACATACCGTTTTACTGCGAGCGTTATCTTCAGCGATAACAGTATCAGGACATACACATCGTTAGTGGTAGTATCACTGTAAGCGTTATCATCAGCGTTTATGTTATCATAAACATTACCAGCATACGTTCAACTTACATAAATTTATGTTATGATAATTTAACAAATGAAATACAAAATCAAGGCCAATCTTCTTCTTCTGTGCTGGAGATGAGCACCACTTTTCACTTCCTTTGTTTAATTGAGGACAGGGAGGCTTGCTCCATTGCTCAATTTTCTTCCGAAAGTTCTATGTTTTTAACATAACATGTTATCCCAGTTCATGCGTTAGAACAGTTTATAGTTTACTCAAGACTGAGCTTTTGTGAAATATTTGTTTGTGTACCTAACTAAATGAGATATATATGTTATTTGTCAATGAAAGACATATGTCTTCTAGATATTTTCATTTTACTATTTTGATTTGCACTAAAAATCACTCAATGAGTTGTATGCCAAACCCACAAAGTATTACCAATTATATAGTGTTAGCGAATAATACTCATAATTTGAATGAGTTTCAGTTAAGCGACTATATAAAGACACACTCATTTTCAGAGATAAGGAGTACTTCCCGAGTAAAAAATATTGATAACATTTCACATATTTGACTCAAACAAGGCAAGAAGAGTCACATTATTCTTTGTTAATTATTCTATGAGTTAAGAGAATAAACACTGACTTGATTTGAGAATAGTGAAATGTATCAGTTGATCCCCAAAAGTGTTTCCTTCCCAATGAATGGAATTAATCTTACCGCCATATCGGTTCCCTGATAATTGCATCCACATTCTGTTGGAGGGATACACTTGTTTCCGCTGAGAAAGAAGTTATCCTTACAGTGACAACCCTTCCTTTCTTCAAGTGGTTCCATGTTACCATCGCATGTTGTATCTCCGCGGTAGTTTCCATATTCCATGTTCTCTCCACATTTCGGAGGAGCTGTAAGATATGAAGTAAAAAACCTTTGTTATTTTTAGACTTTATACTGCTATCACTACCTCATTTTGAAGATGAAAGCAATATGATGTAACTATAATTACTTATAAAACATAACGAGATTCCGAAAAGGGGAGAGCGGGAGAGTTTCGGCATAGTGACACATATGTTAACCTGCGATTACACACTCACACTTTGTAATGTTTCAACTCTTTGATGACTTGAGGTTGTGTAGTGATCGGCACGGCATATGCAATAAACCTATGAGGACCTCAAGGTAATACGCGAAGATTTACACCGTTATTACCAGTGCTGTGGGTATTGAATATTTTTGTACCTTCGGAGTTTGAAATAAGGTTTTTCAGTCTATTCGACACCTCTTCTACAGGCCTAATTAAGACATTTTGAAATTACTGCATCTGTCGATGGTAAAATTGGTGTTCACCAAATAATTCTCAAAGTCTAATCAATGTATTCATTTGATAGGTTCGTTTGGGGCACGCTCAGTTCTCTTCAAGAGAGTTATATATCTTCAGTCAACTAGTTTATCACGATTTCATAGAAAATATTATAGCATATTCTTATTTATGTAATGGGTGTACTTTGGTCTACTTAAATCATGCTGCATCAGCGTATTTGTATCCGCAAAGCTTCTTTACTACCCTGTTGTCTATTACAGCAAGTGGCTCGTATCTCTTAAGTTGGTCATTCACTGCATTAGGCAGCATGTATATTTCTGTCAGATAAATTCGAGAAGCCGGAAGCAAAACAACAATCGTCTTTACTCAGAAAACTGCTAATGATGAGAATTAAAAGTTAATAGCAAGATAAAGTCATTAAAATTACTGAAACGATATAGCCCTACGAGACAATTGGCGATATATATATATATATATATATATTATAATTTTGCGGATGAAGTTTTTCCTTTTTTTGTTGCAGGATTGTTTGCTGCATTCCAAAAAGTATTATTTTTGAAAAGCAACATATCTTGAAATGTCACCCACCACACGGCTCCTTAGTTTTACTTCTCCAGTCGACTTCTGTTGGGTCAGCAGCTTCGGATAGTTCAGCAGCTATGTCAAGGGCTGTACATATTGCTTCGAAGTTCCCAATATTGCAGTAATCTGTTTCGCAGCTTTTGAACAGCTTTAGGGCTGTGTCCGTGTCAATACCAACGAAAACGTTAGCATCATTGATCATTCCACAGGCACCTGCATCTGAAGCGAATGCACTTTGTTCAGCTGTGCACTCCTCAGCAACAGGCGGTTCTTCATAGCACCTAAACATGACAAAAGGAAACAAACTTCCATTAATTCAATACGTTGCTAATTTAGATAAAGAGATCTTTCCGGGCTGATAATAGTCATAACCCCCCCCCCCCCCCCCCCCCCCCCCCCCTCTGTTTTTACTGGCCTATGCCACGATGTCGTCACTAAAAAAGGCGAACGTGGTCTCTAAAGAAAACTCAAACTGCAAAGTTCTTATTCGAGTTAAGTTTAGTTTTCAAGGAATAACTGAGGCGTTTTGAATGATTTTCATTGAGTCGGAATGCGTCCAATCGGGCTTCGACATTTCTAGGGTAAGAAACGTCCGTGTCAGAGTTTGTATAAGAAATTAGGACAAAGCTAACTCTTTTGGATGAGCATAGATCAAAGTGGGCAAATACAGAACCATTGTTTCGTTATACGCGTGTATCTCACATGGTTTCCAACAAAGAAAGCAAAGGTGTTTTAGACAAAACGTACATTTCCTCCTGGCCATCCTCCACAAACTGCATCCCAAGCGAGTTCTCTTGTTCCCTCTCATTTTCTCCATCAGGCTTGTCGCCATTAAGCATAAGGAATTCGTCTTCTGAGTTACCGTTGAAGTTACCACAGAGTCCGAACGTTTGGTTGACATATTCATTGGCCACAATGATCTCGAATTTAGTCTTGCCGTCGAACTTGAACTGTACGCCCATCATGGATGTGCATGATACCCAGTCGCCAGACTTGTAGCAGGATATATCATCAGTGAGGTAAGGAAGCGTCTTCACTAGGTTGTTTACCTGAAACATACATTATTTAATTATTTCAGGCATTTCAAGCAAAATTTATCATAGTTCTACAAACATTTGGGTGAAACCAGCTTCATTGAAAAATAACAAAATCTGCAATGCAAGACAATGATCGAATTTTAGAGTCAGGATTGTGTATTGAATATACAACAAACGTTTAAGGAGTATTCAATATCGCATTCATTTACTAAAACTTTTGGTATTCATTTTCATGCTTTTTTGGAGCATATGTGAAGAGGTAATAGACAACAATAAATGTTTAGATTTACAGTGAATAAAACGAAGACTGCCGCGTTGATGCATATAGGTCTTCAAGACTTTCACTTTGAAATATTGTGATAATCACTAGGATATAATCGCAATTTAAAACCTTCGCATGATATTTTAGGTTCAAGTTATGGTGGCAAATTATTCATGAATTAAACATATCCAGAAATATGTCAGCTACATGTAGAAATATTGTGGTGAAAATACTTGTTACAAAACAAGAGAAAATTTTAAGATACAAACTCTCCAGAAAACGTGGTACGGTGTCTTGACATTACAAGTAAAAAGTCATAAATCATTTTCAGGGTAAGGATTTTTATTCATGTGACCTTTAAGTCAACGAAAAATAATGCCTGATGTGCCACATTTGAGATATATGCTAAAATTGCGACAAATTTGCATTTACATTAATGTTTTTCCTTATTTAGAAAAGGCGTCACGGTCCTTTGAACATATTCGAAAATGACTGTTGAATCGAAAATGTATATTCATTGGTCTCCTCTCTCATGAAAATTATTGACGTAAGCCTACCGCGTAATAAGTGTCCTCATATTCCTTTTTTTTGTATATCCTGTTTACATCATTGACCTTAACAGTTAATCAGACCATTGAAAGTGACAGATATTTGTATGAAAACAATGTCGCCCCAAAACTTTTAAGCTTGTACATAGAAACATCACATCTTCAAAAATGTCATTAGACAAATTCCGTTTGCAAACTTGGCGTGTTCTCAGCCGTATTTAGTGGATAACATATCAATAGAGGTTTGCCATTGTCTAGTATCTACTAAGTATACTAGTACTAGTGGCATAAGTTCCAGGGTACTTACCTTGAAATACGGGAAACCGCCCTCAGCTTGACCGATGATGATTGATTGCGTGCCACTCTCGAACAATATTGATTTTGTCCAGGAAACTCTTGATTCGGGCAGATCTTTTTTCCAATTGAAACCTGTAAGTTTCCATGGGGAGTCAGGTCGAAGAGACCTCATCAGGGTGTATCTGCATGTTCCTTGGAAATCAATCCTTTTGCCTCGTTGTCTCGATCCAGCACTCTGACAAGCGGAATCTATCGTATAGTAGTGAACATCGCCGCTACCAACACACTTCTTACCATCTGAAAAGAGAAATTAAACCAATATGAAAAGTAAACTAAACCTCTGGAACTTAAACTTACAAATAAAAGGATTATTACATGGGTATTTCATGCGGTTAATAGCGGAGAACAATGTAATTATTCTTAACTTTAGGATCATTTCAATATAAAGAGAAATTTCTACTTACAGAAATCAGTTCTGCTAGCACCGTTGAGGTAATAAAATTTGATGTCATCACAAGGAAAGGTGATTTCTTGTTGAGGGACGCACTTGTGGCCAGTTGGAGTGTCCACACAATCTTCATCGACCTCACATTCATTTCTATCACAACCTCCGGTTCCTGGTTAAAATATCGTATAAACAGAATTTTAAAGGGGCAGTACCACACGAACGTAAATCTTGTGATATTATGTTAGGAAATATCATAGATAGACAATACTATCATTCATTAATCAATATTCAATGATTTCGATTAAGATTTAGATAATAAGTTCGTTTAAGCGACAGCAATCGGTATAAATGATAGGAAAAGTATATTTTCAAGAATAATGACGGACAATTAACATTGGTAAATTTTTCCCTGAATTAGTTTTGAGGATGTAAGATACATTTTTTTCAACGAAAATATTATCATTAACATGGATAGCATATCAATATTTTAAAGCACTTATCAAGCTTATATAATGATGAACTTATCAGATATCCAAAATTTCAAAACTGATCAAATTATGTTGCTATATCTTTGAAACTAAAGCACTTGTGAAGCTGATATAGTGATGAATATATTTATTATCCATAATTTCAAAACGATCAAATTAGGCTGGTTTATCTTTGAAACTAATGTTTAACTGTCTAGAAAATTCTTAACAGAGATTACAAAGTCAGTGTATATTGCATTCACATAAAACAAATATCAACATGGATATGATATCAATATTTTAAAGCACTTGTGAAGCTGATATAGTGATCAATTTATTTATTATCCAAAATTTCAAAACGAATCAAATTGGGCTGCTTTATCTTTGAAACTAATGTATAACTGTCAAGAAAATTCTTAACAGAGACTACAAGGTCAGTGTGTATTGCATTAACATAAAATAAATATAAAGACTTTTTTCATCAGTCGGGTATTTATTTTCAAAACAAAATCACTTTTAATTGCTAAATACTGAGAAGTGAATTTAAATTATTTCCACACTTAGAATAACTCCTGGTAAAAGAAACATCTCTTTTAAATCTTCACGTAAGTACTGACTTTAAATTTTCAACTTTACATGAATTTACATTTTTCGTGGAAATTGAGTGTTAATGACATAAATTTTAAAAAAACTGTTTTAAAGACCGGTAAAAGTGAAGTAAACAGTATCCATTACCGTAATAAAAATCGCTCATATGATCGATTTCTGCTTAATACTGATATGTTTAAATCCATGATCGTCACAAAACTTTGATATTAAGAACAAATATTTACCTGGCCAGTGTCTATTTTTAACCTAAGGATTTAAAAAACCTTTTGACTTAACCATGATGCATAATTTTAGATATAATTTGAGCTACTTGACGGTATATAATATACATTCTCCGTTTTATCATGTTTTTCCCCGCCCTAAATCGATTATTTGAAATTGCAATTGAGGTCATATCATAGTGATAGTTAGTGATCCATTGATCAGTTACTGAAGCAGCAGTTACTATCTGTAAATCTATACATATTTGTTGTATTTTGAGAATTTTGTAAATCGGTGAAGATATTAAAATAGTGATATCTATAGTGATTGAACGAATTTAAAGTTTCTTTGTTTCTAGACACACCAACTGTTAAGGTTCAGTAACAAATACATTAAGTTTTGTCTTTTAGTTCTAAACAGGCATATTAATATGAAAAATATTACTTATTATTTATGTAATCATAATGTGTACATACCTTGTACAACACATCCTGAATACTTGTGATTTCGTCCTGCTAAATCAGTGTTTTTGAATTCGCTGTAGCTCCTTCCAAATACCCTGATGTCTTTCGGGCTGAATCCCTCGTGTGGCTGGAAGGAGCGAGAGCGGATTCACATACGCTCATTTAGCAGGATGGCTAATTTTATGTTTTCATTTTGCTCAAACTTTCTTACCTCCGTGACAGAGAACTCTGCATTCGAACTGTTCACAATCGCGACTGGTCCTATCTTTCTTACATTCAAGGCGTGTGTTTTTACCGTCCAGTTTATACCCAAGGTAGTTCTGTCCCTCGAACTTCTTAGCTTCCGTTGGAATATCATTTTGGCCTCGCTTTATTCTACATTCGAAACTACACGGTTCCTCGCACACACCAAGTTTTCTGAAGTTACTCTGAAGAATAGAATTTTATTATGATGGCAAATGGTATTGAACAGTTCTTTTTGAAAACAACTGTTTACCATTTTTTAAATTTTACTTCTTTCGAACATGATCTTTGAAAACACAAATGTAAATGCCGGGAAATCGACAAAGGATTTTTCTTACACTTTCAAACGTCAAAGTATAATGGAATTTTTTTTTTAAAAGATGAGTTTAAAAAAAAATTAGGCTCTTGCTCCCACTTGGTCCTTTTAACGAGCATTTTTATTCAAACTCCATATTAGGTAATCAAATGCAAATTGGAACCAGTTTCATCAGGAAGCTGTCGATGAACGTTCATTTATTCACACTCTTAAGCTCACGCTCTCTTGGTCTTGAGTTGTCCAACATTAAAGCCGTTACATTCATTCACCATGATTGTGTGAGAAGAACTTACCCTGTCACGAAGATATCTTTTAAGTTCAAACTTCATCTTGTTGTCATTGCCTCTTGCGTCCAGCCACTTCGACCATTTATATACCGAAGGGTCACAGGAGGAGGCTGAAAGCAGAATTTAGATAAATAAACATATATCAGATAACAAAATCCGAAACGCAGTGTACACAAATGATTGATCTCAACCCGAGCTGAAAACACTGTATTTGTTTTTATAGATGTTTAGTACATTGTACTGTTTCCTTTGAAGACTTTTTGTTTTAATGATGATTATTTTAAGAATAATAGAGCCTTAGATTCTGTAGCTTACCGGTTATTTATTTTTTGTATATATATTAATATATAAATGTTTCCAAAAGTGCAATAACCGGTTATCCATTCGACTCTTATATATGCACAAATAATTATAAGTCACAGTATTTGTAGTCTCTATTTTGGATTTGGCAAGTTAGAGTTAATTATCACTAGAACATAGACTGTACGGAAGTTAAAAATCGAAGACAGTTTTAGCCCTAATGATGCATAAGAATTTATTGTAAATTTAGGGGAATTTAAACAACAAATTTGATACTAAAGACCCATTTATTTTCGGAACTTACAATATCTTTCAAGATTTACATTATATAAAACCTTCGTTCTGTTAACATATGTTTTAATGAGACAATACAAAACAAAATACTGGATATATAATTCAAAGTATTAATGCCATTAAATGACCGCCAGTAATGCTACATATCATGGGATCTAAGAACGAAGATGATCAGATGAACATTGCATATTATTTGACCTCAAACGAGCCTGCCGAAGGTGCCGTAGTATACGATCAAATAAAAAACCCATCTATTAATTTCTTTTTGAAAAACATTTAAGTTTGGCCAACCATCTGACACCATCCATAAATGTATATTTCATTGATATATCCTCAGTTACAACTATAGGGTAATTATATGTACTGCTGTTATAAACTTAATCAGGTACAGTATATATATATATATATATATATATATATATATATATATATATATATATATATATATATATATATATATATATATATATATATATACAGTACTAAGGTTCACTGATAGGCCCATCGTGCAGAAAACTATGTTCATAGTATCGTCATTTAGTATGATGACGATTCTGTTGGAACACGATGAAATGATATTTGGTTCTCACACTCCATATTAGATATAAGGGCAAAATTGTTGATATGCAACTTGAATTATAATTCATCAATTTTAGAACACCGAAACAATGTAGGTATATACAACTTTTATCGACAGCTTCAATTTTTCACTTACCGGATTTTTGGCAAATGTAGTAATATGAGTTGGACGAAGGAAGGGCGTTAAGATCCCCTTTACGGTCATTGTCGTAGTCGAGGACAAGTCCTTTTTCAATGGGATTCCTCCAACCATTTGCCCACCTATACAGAAGAGCTATGTGAGAATACTTTCTTTTTGTAGATGGTGTATCCCAATATTTAGAATTCAAAATTAAAAAATTATGATTAATTGATGAAAAGCGTGCATTATATTTTACATTATATTACAACTTATTTTCAGAATTTCTTCAACTGTTGCGGTGTAGACAAAAGATCATTTTCAAAGAATAAAACAACTTTTGAGGAAACATCGCTAGAAATTGAAGGTAGAATTATTCTTTATAAAGATATACACATACCCAGTTACAGGCCTGCCACAGCGACCGATAAATCTCTTCCATCTTCTCTGAGCATCAGCATTCCTTGCGATCACTTCTTCATCCAAACTGCTCACACCGGCCACGTGAAAAATCTTTCCAAACACTAAATTAAAAAGAACGTTCTTACTTAGAATATACACACATTGAAAAACATGTCCAACTGTTGTCTCGCTCCCGCCCACTCTTTGCTTTTCTCTCGCCCTTGTGTAAGCTTTCTTTTTCCGTTCATTATATCTGATATGTCTGTACATAACTCATTGCCAAACGCCTACATTTTTATTTCGATCCCTCACCTTTCTACATCTTTTTATATAACGAATCTAGACACATTGCATTTTTAATCAACAGCATGTCTGCAGAACTGCTAATACCAATACCTATTTTAAAGCTACATTTTGCATTCTTTAATAATAAATTACCCAAATATTGATAAAAAGGTAAACAAATACATAAACAACACATTAATCAGCATACTATCCCGCTTTATCGGGTTAAATAAGCTGATCTACTTCCATCTTCTGTTACCCATCACAGCGTCGCGTCCCTTATCATTCATTGTTCTTATGTAGAAGCAGGCTATTGTAGGATCCTCTCAGCCACAATTACACTTGTGTAGCAGGGTATGTTATTTATGTATACAGTACCTACCTAAGACTTTTCCTCGTTTATCCTTAACAGTGCGAAGGTTACGGATAGACTTTTCTAAGTCTTGGACTTTGTACAAGACACTGCCCATGCGGTCACACTGTTCAATTGCCTTCTTTCTGGAAAGTCTTCTACAGGAGATGTAGACACAATCGCCTTCGTCACCTTTAGTGAAGGGGGCCGGGCAGGGCGCGTTTTCATCATTCAGTTTACCTGCAACAGTCACATCAAATAACTATCTTTTAAGAGTGTTGGAGCAATACCACACAGATTGATTTACACGATACGTCCATTAAGAAGAAACCTTATATAAGTCGTTACTATTTTCAACAATCTAAATTAATCAAGATCGATAGTTTTCTAAAATTAATAATGTTATAACATCAGAAGGACCTACTTTAAAGATCAACCATCCAAACTTATTCAGATTTTATTCACGGCTGCCAGGTTGTATATGATAATTTTGTAAAAACATAAAATTACTTTCCATTACACAATTCGTGATATCATTTGTGTTGAATTCATTCTGAATGTTTTGGAGCTATCTGAAAGAATGGACGACAGCTTACCCCTTACAGCGCGGAAAGGAAATTTTAAGAAAATATCACGCTATATAACTTGTTATTCAATTCTCAAAAGAAAACCTTACAAGATAAGATCGCAGATGTTGAATTGGCACAAGAGTAGTCTTAAGAAAGCGCCGATCAGTATATTGACATATTTTTGTAACATTTAGAATTCTATTTTGTTGGGTAATTTTATGATAAACAATATGCAGCATTGGCAGACTCTTTTTGTAAATTGAAAATGTGTTTCTTTCAATTCAAAAGGTAATTGCTTTTCCTTTCAGATCTTTTGACCTTTAAGTTACGATGTTTCGACATAGATAGAAATGTAATCAGTCGTGCGTTGCTACGAGTGTTATGTTTAGTAAACGTTCCATATCAAACGTGACAGTACATAAATTAATGATTTTTTATATCGCTATTGCATTCCCTAATGAAAAAGATATTTTTGATATGCACAAAATCCTTACGTCAACATAAACTTAAATGGATTTGCGTAGATAAACCAAGCGAGATGCATTCGTTTATTTGTTTTTAAAAACGTTTTCTTCATTAATTTGTTTTTCCTTTTCTCTATTTTGGATTCCTCTATATCCCTTGGAACGCGCATTATATACATGCAATAGACAACAGCTCAACTTACGGCCACAAGACTTGATGAATTTAAAAGAACTTGTCTCCTTTGCAACGAAGCCAGGTTTGCATACACATCTGTTTTCGGTTGGGGAGCATCTCAGATTTTTGCGGCCATCACATCCATCACGCTCTGACTTGAGATCTTCTGTCTTATCTCTTCCTTTACACACTGATGGTTTCTTACAGCCTTTAGCATTGAAGAAACTTTCGCCTCTCTGAAATATTAAAAATTCTTTATAGCTATATTGAGAAAACCCCGGAAAGAAACACAAATTTACCTTCGTTCAATCAATATAGAGAAGCAGGAAAAGGTAATGAATCTAAAATTCAATGAAAGATTTATAAACCTGATATGTAAAATAAGAATGCTCTGAGAGCACGACCTCCAACATCAAACAACTCTGAATGCAATGAGAAGATAAGGTATTGATAAGTATTGAACACATTTTATCCATGGTATTGTAACTCTGGAAACATTAATCGTAAGCATTCCAAAAGAAAGCTTCTGAGAAAAGTTCAAGTCATTTTGAAATAACATCCCTTTCAAATTGAACCGAGGGCCAGGTTGTGCGCGATTATAATATACCCAGTTTTCCCTATATGCGCACGAAGGAAGCGAGGTTGGAAACGACTTTCTCATAACTCGAAATGAAATAATTTTTGTATGTCCAAATTCATCGTTTCAAAATTTCAAACCAAACATCAAGTATCACACAGAATCAGAAGACAACCTAATGGACAACTCATCGTGACCATTCTCAATTTGGTTATGAGCTTTAATAATGCATACTCAAAACATGTGATAGGTTTCTGAAACATTTATCAAAGGAGTTTTACACTATACACAAATGCTAGTCTCATGACGAACCAATATTTCCCGACTTGCCAAAGTTGCTTTTTGTTAAGAATTTCATTATGACAGTAACTCAGTAAACATCCTGTTACATTTCATTGTCACCGATTAATAATAGATTAATTAAATTGATCAATGATAAATGCAAAACTGCTAAAACAAAATCACGTGCAACGCCGATCCACATAACTGGGGAAACCATTAATCAGAAAAATTTATATTTAACACCTTACAGTGTGATGCAGCAAGGTAAAAACCGAACTTCTAAAATCGATGAATAGCTATCGTAGTGTAGCTATCGTTAGTACAACTTACACGGAAAGTACCTCCAGGGGCTTTGCATCTCTGTCCTGAAATATGTTGAAATCGTATATATATATAAAACATAATTATTGCATTTCATACAGAAGAACCAATCATGTGTATTTATCAATAAATAATATCGTTTAGAACTTTTCATCCTTGGTACTTAGTGTACATCAGGGACATGGATCCCTAAGAGTTATGGGCATTCAAGTCGGTACGCAAACAAATGAAATTAATGTTGTCATCGCCATAGTTATACAATAATGGTAATTTTTCATAATAGGCTGTTCAAGTGTAACCTTTCTTCTTTGAATTTAGAATCAAATTATAAAAGTCGAAGTAATAATAAATGATAAAATGACGAAGTTTTAAGATAAAAATAATCTAACGTACCTCGGTTTCTTTCTGAAAGTTGAACAAAGGGAAAAATGGAATATATTAGTAACTAAGTTTAAAACTTCATAAAATGACACAGATTTTCATAATAAATTGTATTGAATAAGGAATAAATTTTTTAAGTCCTAGGAAATTTTAATGTAAAATTCAATCCATTAATGTAATGTAATTTAATAAATTACTCCTGTACAATATACTTTTAAACATCATAAGTTGGAAATTCATTTTTGAATTTGAAAATTATAATATTCACAATATTTACAGAAAAACGTTATCATATATTTTGATAACATATCTAAGTTCAACTCGACCTACAACAAAACACGGCTTTGAAAACAATAAAAAACAACAATTTTTAAAAAAAGATCTCATCATGTTGTAGTGAAAACTTCCGTCGAATGTTTTCATCAATAAAAGTTAAAATATGAATCCATAACTTCAAGACAACGTTAAAAAAATTCAAACCCCATTTGTAATGAGACAAGGCTTGTAAGTAAAGAGTCGCCTTATGTTAATTGTGATTTGTCGACGGTGTCACAAAAGCTTTGACCTCTTGGCTTTCACGTTCGTTACATTACATGTGATGTAATGAAACTTACATACGATTAGTGCGTTAATAATGAATATTATGACGTATGTGGTAAAGAAGGGAATTAGGAAATGAGAACTCCACCTACAATAACAACAATTCATTCACAGGGTAGAAATGTTACAAAGAGGAAGCTTACGCTAACGGATTTCAAGAGTATATATTGTGTATCGGTAAACGAATTACCCGGGGTGTCATTATATTTACTAAAACGGACAACAATGAGACTGGACTATATTGGTTCCAGAACTTGAGATTGATAAAAAATCTTTAACGGACACGTGTGTAAAGATATAGATTTTGTTTTAAAATATAATATTCTCCATTACAATGTCTTTAACTTATTGCTAAAATGGCGCTCATACTAGTTATGTAGTTTTACGATCATAAAAATGCAATACAAGATGTGAAGATGAAATGTTTGGGGATAAGATTTGAGAAACATGAAAAATCGGAAAAAAGTTTACTGTATTATTGGTAATTTCCAAAAAGAATATTTGAGAGGATTATAGATTGAAAATAACATCAAATGTTTTATTCAGATAAGATTCGGGGAAATCAGTGGAAGGTTCGTGTTCAAAGAAATACCCTGAGAGATATGAAAAGTATGAGACAGACAAAATGTTTAAGATTTGAAAAATTTGCAAGGGGAAGATACTAAATAAACAGACGTTTTTGTTCAGATAAGGTTAAAAAAAAATCATTAAGATGCTTCGATATCAACAATAAGTTATGATTGTCCATTGTAATACACTATTTGATATTCATTTCTTCATTGATTTGTCACGGTGAAATTTATTGTATACAATGTAATGTACATGGGCAAATGGCCTTTCTATTGAATAAACATGATTAATTAATTCATTTCTTTGACTGATTTTTCGACGTCATCATTATATCAAAGAGGATTTGTACAATTTGTCCTCAAAGGTTTTATATTGATATTTGAAAATATATTTGAAACGATTATAAAAAAACTATTGATCCAACCTCGTGAAGAAAGTTCATGAATGCTGGCAAGGGAATTTTGAAAGGGAGTAATGCCTGTTACTCTCAAGTTGATATCATACGGAAAGCAGTAATAGAAAAATGACAAATAGTAATGGGGATTAAATTGAGAAAAAAAAATGAATTTGTTGACCTCTTCTCTGTCGTCTTTTTCTCCTTCGCTCTTTTAAGAGATAAAAGGAGTAATTCATCAGTATATGAATGTAAATGTTTGATTAGATTAATTCAAATCACATCAGTAAAGGATATCTATCTAAATTGGCGAAATTTACATATGAGACATTAAACGTTATATTTAAAGAGTCATTTTTGTGTGATTTGATAGTGGTGAAATACATGTGATATATTTAAACTTTGAAGATAAATTTCATTTTTAGATTACTGATAATGTAAGAAGGAATTTACTCTCTTACCGGCCCTTTGTTGTCGTCTTTCTACTCGCGTTTCAGCATACAACAGTCAGATATATTAGACAACCGTTTTATACAATATGTTTTATGATATAAAATTGCTAACAATCGTTCTACAAAAATAAATGATAATAGCAATATTTATATATCTATATACATAATGATATATATAATATATATTTTATAATAATCTTTGAAAGATTCTCTTGACTCTTAAAAATCGTATGTTTATAGCAAATGATAACAAGTTTTAATTTGAGAAAGAAGAAAGGCATTTATATTTATGCATATAAAAGGTTTTTGTAAAAAGGGGGAAAATAGTAGAAAAATTTAATGACTAAAATACATGCTGTTGTTTATTGTTAGTAACAACATATTAAGTGATGAATTATTCGTTTAAAATTGTTAATGTACTAATAAGTATCAAATGCGGAATTGAAAACTTATTGATTTTTAGATATAAACCCAAGATTTAATGTTAGTGGTGAAGAGAAAACAAACCTTTTCGACCATTAATATTGCTAAATTATTCTCTTTGTTCAATGAAATAGTCATGAATTTGATATATCCGAATTACAGAAATGATTGACTTTATAATCAAGTGAACTTAATTGATTACTTTTCTTGATTATCTTTGATGATCTCATTTAAATGGAATCAGGTGACATATCAGGACGAGAAAAGTTTGATTCATAAAAAGAAAAGCACACAGGGAAATGAATTTAAATAAATGGAATCTATATGTGTCGTAGTGTCTGATTAATAAGGGTATCGGTTATTTTAATCATTGTCAGAAAGTGGATAATTTCATTAATGCCTAATATCATTGTATATTTCAGAACTCGCATAACATTATCAATGTTTTGACAAAGAAGTTTTTAAACTATCTGTCAATCAGGAATTAGGAAAAACGAAGGGAGGGATCTTCAAAGTACATTCAAACTTATTCTAGTTATAACTGAAACAATATTTGTCTTTGGTTCAATATGAAAAAGAAGGAAATATGAAAATAATCAAAATAAGAGAAATGTATTAACCTCTTTGACGCCGGTTGCGCTTTCCTAAATTAAGAAAAAAAACACGCATAAAAACCTTTTGAAACGTATATTAGAAAATTATAAAACTTGAATATCTTGTTATATACTACACGATATTAACTTCTCTATAGGACTATGTCAATTCATAACGCCAAGGACAAATAACAATTATTTTGGAAAATCTGTTAACGTTTTCAACAAATTATTTTAATGGTTATTCATACGACTTATATTTTAAAGAAAATTGTCATTTGAAGATAATTTAGGGATATCCTTAAAAGTTGTTTTATCATGGATAAAATATATGCGTTTGAAGGACATTGAAAAGATTCATGCAAAAGAAATCGAAGATTTTCAGGATAATATTTCTTTATTGATAAAAACAGGCCGTTTCGGAGTGTATGCTAACTCTGTTATAATTTTTGTCAATATGCTTTCTTTAGGTATAGGTATATGTTTCCCCAGTTTCCCTCCATTCCACGAAAGGCATTAACATCAGAACATTATGTGCATTCATGATCAAAACGTTGTTATCTAGAAAATCTTTCTTTTCTTATGTTTTCTATCATACCCTTTATTGCCTTTTTTGCCTATACAAATGTCAACAAAGGACAAAAAGATGTAAGATAATTTTTTTAATTGTTTCCATACGATTAAAAACTGATAATGTTATCAGTTATTCTACAATTCACTGACGAGAAATCGATGAGACATGAATAAAAATTTACTATATGTTCGTATACTAATGGTAAAATACGATTGATTATTTACCAGATACTTATAAAGAAATCCAACAAATGCATTAATGAGAGAAAATTAATAAAAAAGGGACATAAAACAGAAATTGTAAAAAAGATATTGATGTTATTTTCTTATTGATGTTAAACAATCATTAACTAAGCTTTCTCATCAATGCTATACAGATAATATACATCGCCATGCATGTATAAACTTAATTTTATATTAATGGGGCTATAGCACGTTTTAAAAAAAGTTTCATTATTCAAATTTTCCCGGAGAAACTTTAATTTACGCCAAATGTATAATCTTCAGATGGTCAAACATCTCTTAAGTCGGACATGCGTAATTGTAAAATAAACTTTTAAATACCATGCAAAGCTTAAAGAACATGGAACGTACATTTTAGAATTGCCCCTTTTGATCAGGAAACATTATTTTGAAATTGGTAACATTTACTTTCGATTTTAAGCGGTCACGTGCTACTGCCCGTGATATCAAAAGAGTTGAAAATATTGATAAATAATGTAATGGAGAGGAAATGTTGAAGAGTAAATATCTATTGAAACTAAATATCTGACAATTTTAAGTCATACATGCAAACAACAATAAGAAAAGCGAAAAATGGAAATATGTTTAAACTTTTAAACGATTTAAACCTGATAAAACATTTTGATTACTAGTATTTATGATAAAGAGAGATTGACGTGAAAATACTCAGAAAAGAAAAGAAGTGAGAAACAATACGGATATCGAAATGTATTTCGTTAGTACGTTAACAAAGGATTCAGAGAAAGGTTTATATGAATTGCTTTAATTCTAATATGAAAAGGGGAGAGACAAATGATAAGTAATCAATCTTCAACCTTCTTTCTTGTCTCCACCTATTTTAAATGGAACAACACATCAAAATCAATAATTGTCAAACATTGATTAAATATAACTTGTCGGATGATTTACAAGACCAACAATAAAACCTACGGATCATACCAGTCTTATCATATACATGTGTACACAACACGGACCATGACTACTATTTGTTCCTTCGGGTGGGTTATTATTTGTCTTGCTCTCTGTTTTTATTTAAAAAATTGTTAAATATTACAAAAACATCTGTAATAAATGGGTCTTTCTGAAAGATTGATGTATTAGAAAAAATGAAATAAAATGATATTTACTGAATTGGATAAATTTGGTTGACATATGTAAATGGTTGAAATTAAGACGCATCATATCAAACTTAATAGAAATAAACAATAAAAATAAAAACTTGTTGTCAAATATTAGGCCCCCGCTATAAGGAAACTCATGTCTTTAAATCTTATTAACCAATGCCACCAACATTTGATAAAATCCTTGGCAATAAATTTGTTAATGAAGAAGGGAAATAACCTGCTACAAAGGGGTTAGAAACATACCACACCTAACAGAATGATTAATTATGTAAGCCTTAATTTACAAAAAAGATTGATATGTTTTTACATGATTTACAGAAATGACCTACATTAAGATTTAGATATAGATCGTTTACATCAAGAGTACCTCTCTCCAACCCTATTAAAATCTAAAGTGCGTATTCTTGGATTGTAATTTGAATCAGATAGAAGTTGCAATAAGAGAATACACTGAAAAGTTATTATTGTCTGTATAATGAGTGCATAAACTATGTGTGTTTTTTCGCATATAGGAGAAAGTGATAAAAGGGTAAAACTTTATATATTCTAGAAAGAGAATTATGCATGGAATGAAGACGGCGAGTTACGACGACTGCAAAAGTTTCATAAAAGGTATTTACTATATTTAATGCTATATTCAATATTCTCCTTAGAATAGTAGTTCAAGGCTAACAGTATGTGCATGTGAAATGAAGACAACTGTCATTGTGTCATTGGTTGTAGAAATTCAAAAGAGTTACTTATTCTAAAAAATAAGCTAATAATTTTGTAAAGAAAGCTTCAATCAGTCAATGTTATGGTTGTTATCTTAAAGGAGTGTCTGGAATATAAAACCCATTTGCAAACAATCATGAAGAAGAAGGAAAAGTTAGTAATTAAAAAACAACTTGACTTGATTTTAACTCGTCAGTTTGTCCTTCTAAATAAAAACTCCAATAGGTGTACGTTAGGGGTATTATCCTAAAGGAATGTTCGCAATCTCGTAAGATTAGAAATACCAATTATAAAGACAACCAGAGTATAGAGTCCAAATCGTAAAAGATTTTGACTTGTTGTTATGTCTTATCTGAAATATATACAATTCAGTCGTCATTAGTTAAGAAGGAGAAGCATGTTTGCAACTACGACTTAACAATTGATAAGGTGGAGACTGGACAGTATTTCATAGCAAAATAGGAATTGAACCTAACATGTATTCGAAGGCTAAAGCATGATAAGCATGATAAAACTACGCGAGAATTGCAGAGAATTGACATTTATACTAATGGTGTATTTCTAATTGCAATATGAACAAAGTAAACTCGTTTAACGCATTGAAACGAAAGAAATTGAAAATCTAACACGTTTGATAAATAATGTTTAGTTTCGTCAAAAGAACAAGTTGGGAAGACAAAGCAAGAGTTGATGTGACATTTTCATTAAACAATACATTTTGACGACTGTTTACTGCCCTGTCACGGTATAATTTATGTCGTGTAGTATTAAGATATTACATGGCAAGCTCTCAATAACGGTGAAATAAATGTGAAATTGTTGTGTAAATTTCTCGATAGCTGTTAAGTTGTTATCATTTGGTAATAAGTATTTTTTTTATCAACATATATGTTCTGAATGAGCGGTTTTCACTGTCAGTTTGAAATGGAAATTGATTCTTTCCGTTACAAATACATCTGTAACTGTTACTGGAAACTGAATATTCTAAATGTTGTATCTGACAGCACAGCCTCCGTAAAATTGGTACTGACAGCTATTCATAGTTGCATAACTTACTTTATGCTACGCTTCATAAATGAATTGTATTAGAAGTGGTTGTCACTTATTTCAATTGTACATAGCATGAAATGTTGATATGCATATCTACTTATTCTTCGGGACGAATGTTCATATGATTATCTTTTTTTCAAAAACATATATATTTTGCAGATGTCCTATGGGCCTGTGGCCTCTTTGACAGAAATAAACTATCTAACAATCTAATAACTTACAAGGAAACCGATCTTGTTACTTGCGCTTCTGTAAAACCTTTACATTAACCCATGAATATTTTGTTTGGTACAGTGTATGTTGGTTTGGCTGGCTTTACTTGTAATGATATAGGTATATAGTGAAATAACAGGTTAGAAAGAACATTTAAAAGAAAACGGGCACTATCATCAAATTTACCCTCATTATATCTTTACAACTCCAATTAAATAAAGTAGTGACATAAAACCATCTAATATTCCTTCTTCGTTTTTTCTTCTGTATTAAGTTTAACAAAATAAAGTAACATGTAATCTTACCAGCCTCAACAAGTCGTCTTTTAGCTGAAAGTGAACAAAATCGTCAAACATTATAAGATGAAAAATTTACACAAACAAAGCTAACTTCCTGAATTACTTTCTTATAAACTATTTGTGTCACCTTGGTTTTCTTGATATGTTGCCTTCGTTAAAATGACATTTACTATAATAGTGCAATGACGTCCACATACAGAGAAAATTAAGACCGAATTTACAATCAACGTTATTATAACCATTTTTGAAGTTTTTTAATAACCTTATTCGAGGACGGATACTGACGTTAATCCATTGGTTTATTTTATCAACATCCAAGTTTTCATTCAAAACCAGACCTTGTTAGATTAACAGTTTAATTGATTGAATTTGTAGTCTGCGATTACCAAACAACAAAATAAATCTCCAATTAAAATATGAATCCCCTTTAGCGCAAACATAGATTAATATTCAACTAACCTTCGGCATCTCGTTTTTGCTCTGAAATAAAAACGTAACACTTTCATTTTCAGCAATAGAACAATTATGATTTATTAAAAGTTTGAGTAAATACTATTTATACTATGTGTTATTCTTAGACTATAAAATGATTTTATTGATGTATATAAAACGAAGTAGTAAATGAAAGAAAATGTAACTTTGAAAACATCGTTAATGAAAGCTTGTTGAAAAGAATTATCAAATACAATTGTAGATTTACCAATAAGGATAATTTAAAGTGTGAAGATAAAGTCTACTTACGCTGGGCATTTCGTCTGTTTTCTGAAGTTAAAAATATATCGTTGTAGATATTTCAGTAACAAATTAAAAGTAAAAGTGATTGCATTTCAAACCTCTTTAGCTTAGAAGGAAGGTTAACGGGAACATGAATACATTAAAGTTTATGTTCGCATGTTTTCAGAAATCATAGAAACGCGTTGAAATATACTTTAGGAATAACAGTGAATATGTTACTGTTAGCTTTGAATAAATGCCAAGTTGTTTTAGTCAGATCTGAATCACCTTAAAGCAGATTTTTTACAAATCAATGTTACTTGACGTTGTACTTTATGATAAACATGCAGCACTTTTGAATGAAAATTGGGATTTTCGAAAACTATGTAAATTAACTAAGTAGAAACATACCCCGATCCAAGTCTCGGTTTTCTGCAAGTTCAAATTTTAAAAAGTGAATTATTATAATTTTTTTGAGTGATCAAAGATAACATAGATAATGATATGAAGTCGGTATCCTATTATCGTGGCCTAAGCAAAGGAGAAAATATTTGAATTACTTTTCAAAATTTCAGATAAATTGATAAAACTATAAAACATCTCTCCATGAAATCGAATTTACATTTCAAGTAAGAATAAATATTTTAATAAAATGTAAATGAAGTAACTTCGACGGCACATATTTAGAATTTAAAGAACAAAATATGAAAATATTTGATTATGACATTACTCAAAGGCATTGAGAAGTTTTTATAGCGAGACAGAAGATGTTACTAAGGAGAACTGCTTTATTTTTTTCACACAATGTTTCTGGGCTACTTCTGGCCCCTTCTTCAGGTGGATACAGTATGATTTAATTGTCATCACTTTATATTTTCCCATAATGTCAAAATTGAGAAAAATTATCGAAACGAATCAGTTTGTTGAAATCTATTTTTTTTTTATCAAACCATCAAAATACTTACAAGAAAATGGAAAATCGAAAATAGAAAATGGAAAAACATGAACTTCATTTATCCGAATGCATTTTTATTATGTTTGATGATTCGATTTTTTAAAAAGATTTTGGGTCTTGACGTAATGTTTTATGAGAACTATTTCAATTAATGCAATTAACGTTTAATGAAAACCAAATAAAACAAAATTTGCACTGTTCCAAAGAAGTATGTATCGCGAGATTAAAAGTAGACACGTCTGTTAGAAATTTGGAAAATACAGTTTTCCAACTATTGAAAAAGGCATTGTTTTAAGACAGCACTTTTGTCAGCTTATATACTCACTGCGCCTTTCATCTCTGTCTTCTACAAAATAAAATGCCTTGATAAAACATGGGGGAAAATTATGTTAGGAATACATAATGAGTACACAGGAATCATTCACCTCATTTAAAATACCTATTATTTTTACTTAAAATACACCTTAATACATTTCTTTCCCTCCACTATAAAATGAGGATGTTTCAAATTTATCAAACTTTGGATATCGTCAAAAATGCTATTTTAAAACTAACAAACATGAATTTTACACAAAGTTTCTTGGCTACTTCTGGCCCCTTCATTAGGTGCATTTTTATCATGCATGATGAATCGATTTTTTAAAACGAGTTCGGGTCTTGACGTTATGTTTTATTAGAATTATTTCAATAAATGCAATTAACGTTTAATGAAAACCAAATAAAACAAAATTTGCACTGTTCAAAAGAAGTATGTATCGCGAGATTAAAAGTAGACACGTATGTTAGAAATTGAAAAAATACAGTTTTCCAACTATTGAAAAAGGCATTGTTTTAAGACAGCACTTTTGTCAGCTTATATACTCACTGCGCCTTTCATCTCTGTCTCCTACAAAATAAAATGCCGTGATAAAACATGGGGGAAAATTATGTTAGGAATACATAATGAGTACACAGGAATCATTCACCTCATTTAAAATACCTATTATTTTTACTTAAAATACACCTCAATACATTTCTTTGCCTCCACTATAAAATGAGGATGTTTCAAATTTATCAAACATTGGTTATCATCAAAAATGCTATTTCAAAATTCACATACATGAACGGTCCTTACTAATTTAACATTTGTATTTATCCAATTTTAGGTCTCTTAACATTAATAAGAGCACCAGAAAAGACACATTTCAAATCAAAGTTGTTACTTATCCTGTCTTTACCTACTGATTTGATTGTGACTGTGACGTGACCTTTTCTTATCATTTCATTTAACTCTTGTCCTCTAACATAACAAAACTTAATCAAATCCAAAATTGACATGTTAGACTTCCATAAGTATTGGAAATTGGACAAATAAAAGATTGAATTTTGAACATCAGCCTTGACTCTTTATGCATAGATGTTGGAAGATCAAGAAAGGAAATAAGCGAATTCCATCTTTAATTTACTTTGATGCGAATTAAAAGTACGTCTGACTCAGGGATGAGAAAATTGACTGTAGAGCAATTAGTTTCATTTTAATTTCATCATTAATAATTCTGTTTTATTATTTATTCTTCATCTTAACGTCTACTCTTATTATAGCTTCCTGCATTGGTTGCAAATTTATTGTGCAAAGCAAAGAATGTCTTCTATTTCTAATGATACTAATGATTTCTATCTTACGTTTCGAAATTCTGTCTAAAATACATTATTGTATTGTATCAAAAATTTGTAATCATATAACATTCTATGATCTCTAGACTTTTAAAAAACTTCATCTTAACTAATGAATAAAAATAACCATTACCACATGGACCATAATAACTTGGTGCATTCTCATTGTGCAGATGTAAAGCATGAATTGTGACAGGTAAACCTGATTAAAATGATATGCTTTTGATTCATTTGTCATTAGATGTAAGTTGATTTAAAAAGCCAATAAGAAATATAAAGTTGATTCCCATAACATAAACTTTGTTTGGTAAAATAGTTTATTGAGCAGTGCAAAAAACATTAAAAAGACTTCCGTTTTAACTCGGTTAATGGTATTGGACCAGTCATTTATCACAAGGGGTGGATTGGTTTGAATTTCAAAATGTAGCCTTCCCAAAATCAATGTAATTTTCATCATTGCCCTTCCTTTTTCAGTGTACTTTTTTGTCATGACCCATCCTAAAAAACATCTATGAAACTTCTTGAAATTTGTCTTTTATATGTCTATGGTCGGTTCTACTTTCCGAATATTTTCTTTGAAATTTTCAAATTTCAAATAACTTGAAGTGAAATATAACTTCTCGCAATGAGATACATTTTTAAGGTAAGAATTAATCTGTTAATCAGTTTAAATAAAGTAATTTTATCAGTAGATACGTAGAAGCTTACAAAAAGAAAATATGAAAATGACTCTGAATTGCTTAAGTATGTGTAATAATAATACAAGACAATGTCATTGATGGTAACTGATTTACTTATTTTAAACACACCTTTCTGGGGTACTTTTGGCCCCTTCTTCAGGTGGATATAGAATGATTTAATTATTATCAGTTTATATTTTCCCATATTGTCAAAACTAAGGACAATAATTGAAATTAATTAATCCGTTGAAATTTAATTAATCTATAGAGCCATTCTTAAAGTTATATAAGAACCTTCTGGTCCCTCGAGCATACGATCGAATTTTGATATGATGAATCAAAGGGGGTCATAATTTGGAAATTCTGATTTCCTTAAACTTCGATTAATATATTCCGTTCGACTCACTGTTGAAATGTCAGCTCAGCCATATGAACTTAATACAAAGGAACAGTCACGACTTGTGTATTAAGCTTTTGATTAGTTATATAGACAATAACTAACAAGTGACGGGGAATGACAGATTATCTTTCCCGAGTTATATTAATTTCGTAATTCTCGAGCCTTGGCGAGAGAATTACACAATTAATATAACGAGGGAAAGATAATCTGTCGTTCCCGTCACGAGTTGGTTATTGTTTATATTACCCATAAGTTTTTTTTAGAAGACTTTAACTCGAATATAATGGAAATAAACGTTTCTCTATAAAGGATTTGGATGTCGAATCTCCAAATTCATGCGCGTGTGCTGCGGCTTTATTTGACACTTTCCTACGCACGGCTAAATTGCCATTAGTGAAAAAGTTTCAAAATAAAAGCTAAATGAAAGTGTTGTTGAAAGTATATCCCTTCTTTTCATAATCGTAATTCAAATTGATAACTATCAACCGTTTTATGTTAATTTGAAGAGGCCAGTGACGCCCTACAGTGATACTACGGGACGGCTCAATCTGAAATTCTTGTGACGTAACCGATGTTACTGTGACGTCATAGCCGTTCGTGTCTATGGCGTCATTACAATCGAACGAAACCAGGCGCTTCTTCGCGACTGTATAGCTTAAACGTGAGGACATGTAGTTTTCAGTAACCGCTAATTTAAAAATTGTGTTCAGTTTGACAGACACATTTCACTTTTTTGCTGCGGCACATCAGAGGAATTACGAATGGCAACTACGTGGACTTATTAGACATTGTTAAAATGCAGAATATTTGTAAACAAATTACCAGTCGGGAAAAGTATGAAAGATGAATGAAATAGTTCCGGCAAAACGTTTATTTTCATTGGTTCACATCAACCAATCAAATGCCAAGAAAGTGTGTAACTCCCGTGTGACTTACAGGAAAAATAATACCCTGTGTCCAACTTCCCATATGGGTAATATAAAGGTTTTCTAGAGAAAAGGGAAATTTGATGTTTTCGTAACTTTGCCCCTTTTACACTTCAATGAACCGCCAAAACTGTTACAGAGACCTTTAAATTAATTAAATGTTATATACCACTTGAACAATGACAGAAGTATGGCTTGACTTTTAATGTCTTCCAGTGCCGTATGGTTAACACAAAACACAACTATATTTTTGTAAATGAAAGAATTAGAAGTGCACGGTATATTAAGAATAAGAAGAGGGGTATCTGGAGTGAAACATATTTCATCGGCAGGACATAGAGGAATTTCAAAGAATAAATGTACTCATTTTATCATACAATAAAAAACATGTAAACATGAATATCTATTGGGATTCAATGACTAAGTCCTACAAAAGGACACTTATAATCTTTGAGGAAAGCCCTTAAAATGGAAAAGTTTGAAACCCTACCGAAGATAATGGTATCTATACTTTATGATTCACACAAAACTATACATTCATATACAAAGGGAAATTCATTTCAAAATTTAACCACTTGTCGTCTGTATAATCAAATGACCAATTATCTGTACTAATAAAAAGGAACCATCTACTGCCTCAATAATCACATGTTGATTTCTATATCCCTAAAATCTCGCTATATTGACCTGCCTACTGAAACACTTTTGGAAATTTAAAGAAAAGACCTTTCTTCAGAATAGCGACATAAATATATAGAATAAAAATAGTATTAGGTAAACAGATGAACAGAATATTATTTGGTTTCCGAACCTCTATTTCCTTTCCTTCCTGTTATCAAATTGACAAAACAATTGGTTATTATTTGATTCAAAATAACTTTGAATATCAAAATCAAAATATTTGAATAATCGTAGAATATAAATCAACGACATTTGCTAATGGACCATCAATCAAATTGGGGAAGGTAGTGGGTAATAGGTTACAATGACAAACCATTTTATGATTGGAATGATCACTTACTTTGATGCTAAGCTTAATGACATCACTAGATAGGTAACAAACAGGCCATTTAAGTGACTATTTTGCAAAATCTTGTTTGAACATCGTAAAAACATTCTATGACACATCATTTGGTTTTTAGGTGCAAAAAGAACTTGCTGTACTCACCAGTTTTTCTTTGGGGAGCATTTCCTGAAATGAAAGGATTTACTATAACTACACAGACATAACTTCTGGTCATCTCATTTCAGATAATGTTTTTTCTAATAACAATTCACCTTAATTTCGCATTTGTTTCCAATATGCATTAGTGATGATGAAATTGTATCAACCATATTTAGTCATTGAAAACGCTAAGATTGATATTTTTGCAACTCTATAAAAATGTTCATAACTTATTAATCAAAAGATTATTTTCTACAAGGATTATAATATTTGCTGTACTCACCTGTTCTTCCTCCAGAGCGATTTCCTGGAAAGAAAATCAAACATCATAACTACAGACATACATTGAAATATTCTCACCAATTTTATTAAAAGACACATACATACGTTTCACCATATGTGAAAAAGTCATTTTGCAGACATCAAGCATGTATCATCATAAGAAACTTCTTTGATCTATACAGATTTAATTGATTTGTAATTAAATATAAGTAAATTGTCAAAACCGAATACGAAAGATTAGACTGATTCTCGTTACATACTTATGTGTTAGTATAATAATAAGTTTACCAATGACAACTGGAAGAAATGTTACTGTGAAACATTGAAACAAACTTATTACCCATGATAGTTGAATATTAAAAATTGTGAAAAGGACGAAACAGGGGAAAAACATGTCTTTGCAAATTTATCATATGATACATAATAGCATCGTTGTTGCTATATAACAATATCACACTTATCATTTTAATCATATATTAGAAAAGTGTTAGACTGAATTTTATTTTTTTCATTAGACGATGAGACCTTAAAATTAATGAAAATGCCTTATACCACTTGAACAATGACAGAAGCATGGCTTGGTTTTAATTGTCTGCCTACTTTTCGTGTCGTATGATTTACATAAAACATACGATTTATTTTGGTAATTGAAAGAATAAGAAGTGCAGAATATTTTAAGTATGGTAAGAGAGGTATCTGGATTGAATTATACTTCAGTGGCAGTAAATAGGGGAAATCCATATTCAAAGAATGAATTAAGTCTCACCTCATGTTATCACACAGTATAAATAATATGAAAACATTAAAATCTACTTGGATTCGATGTCTCACTACTACAAAAAGGGCTTAAAACACTTATCATCTGAATGAAAAGCACTTAAAATGGAAAAGTTTGAAACCTTAACGAAGATAATGGTATCTATACTTTATGATTCACACAAAACTATACATTCATATATAAAGGGAAATTCATTTCAAAATTTAACCACTTGTCGTCTGTATAATCAAATGACCAATTATCTGTACTATTAAAAAGGAACCATCTACTGCCTCAATAATCACATGTTGATTTCTATATCCCTAAAATCTCGCTATATTGACCTGCCTACTTTCACTGTTATTAAGCAAAGCCTAAAGTTACACCATTGAAACACTTTTGGAAATTTAAAGAAAAGACCTTTCTTCAGAATAGCTACATAAATATATAGAATAAAAATAGCATTAGGTAAAAAGAAGAATAGAATATTATTTGGTTTCCGAACCTCTCTTTCCTTTCCTTCCTGTTATCAAATTGACAAACAATTGGTTATTATTTGATTCAAAATAACTTTGAATATCAAAATCAAAATATTTGTATAATGGCAGAATATATATCAACAACATTTGCTAATGGACCATCAATCAAATTGGGGAAGGTAGTGGGTAATAGGTTACAATGACAAACCATTTTATGATTGGAATGATCACTTACTTTGATGCTAAGCTATAATGACATCACTAGATAGGTAACAAACAGGCCATTTAAGTGACTATTTTGCAAAATCTTGTTTGAACATCGTAAAAACATGCTATGACACATCATTTGGTTTTTAGGTGCAAAAAGAACTTGCTGTACTCACCAGTTTTTCTTTGGGGAGCATTTCCTGAAATGAAAGGATTTACTATAACTACACAGACATGACTTTTGGTCATCTCATTTCAGATAATGTTTTTTCTAATAACAATTCACCTTAATTTCGCATTTGTTTCCAATATGCATTAGTGATGATGAAATTGTATCAACCATATTTAGTCACTGAAAACGCTAAGATTTATATTTTTGCAACTCTATAAAAATGTTCATAACTTATTTATCAAAAGATTATTTTCCACAAGGATTATTATATTTGCCGTACTCACCTGTTCTTCCACCAGAGCGATTTCCTGGAAAGAAAATCAAACATCATAACTACAGACATACATTGAAATATTCTCACCAATTTTATTAAAAGACACATACATACGTTTCACCATATGTGAAAAAGTCATCTTGCAGACATCAAGCATGTATCATCATAAGAAACTTATTTGATCTATACAGATTTAATTGATTTGTAATTAAATATAAGTAAATTGTCAAAACCGAATACGAAAGATTAGACTGATTCTCGTTACATACTTATGTGTTAGTAAAATAATGGGTTTACCAATGACAACTGGAAGAAATGTTACTGTGAAACATTGAAACAAACTTATTACCCGTGATAGTTGAATATTAAAAATTGTGAAAAGGACGAAACAGGGGAAAAACATGTCTTTGCAAATTTATCATATGATACATAATAGCATCGTTGTTGCTATATAACAATATCACACTTATCATTTTAATCATATATTAGAAAAGTGTTAGATTGAATTTTATTTTTTTCATTAGACGATGAGACCTTAAAGTTAATGAAAATGCCTTATACCACTTGAACAATGACAGAAGCATGGCTTGGTTTTAATTGTCTTCCTACTTCTTGTGTCGTATGATTTACATAAAACACACGATTTAATTTGGTAATTGAAAGAATAAGAAGTGCAGAATATTTTAAGTATGGTAAGAGAGGTATCTGGATTGAATTATACTTCAGTGGCAGTAAATAGGGGAAATCCATATTCAAAGAATGAATTAAGTCTCACCTCATGTTATCACACAGTATAAATAATATGAAAACATTAAAATCTACTTGGATTCGATGTCTCACTACTACAAAAAGGGTTTAACGCACTTATCATCTGAATGAAAAGCACTTAAAATGGAAAAGTTTGAAACCTTAACGAAGATAATGGTATCTATACTTTATGATTCACACAAAACTATACATTCATTTACAAAGGGAAATTCATTTCAAAATTTAACCACTTGTCGTCTGTATAATCAAACGACCAATTATCTGTACTATTAAAAAGGAACCATCTACTGCCTCAATAATCACATGTTGATTTCTATATCCCTAAAATCTCGCTATATTGACCTGCCTACTTTCACTGTTATTAAGCAAAGCCTAAAGTTACACCATTGAAACACTTTTGGAAATTTAAAGAAAAGACCTTTCTTCAGAATAGCGACATAAATATATAGAATAAAAATAGCATTAGGTAAAAAGAAGAATAGAATATTATTTGGTTTCCGAACCTCTCTTTCCTTTCCTTCCTGTTATCAAATTGACAAACAATTGGTTATTATTTGATTCAAAATAACTTTGAATATCAAAATCAAAATATTTGTATAATGGCAGAATATATATCAACAACATTTGCTAATGGACCATCAATCAAATTGGGGAAGGTAGTGGGTAATAGGTTACAATGACAAACCATTTTATGATTGGAATGATCACTTACTTTGATGCTAAGCTATAATGACATCACTAGATAGGTAACAAACAGGCCATTTAAGTGACTATTTTGCAAAATCTTGTTTGAACATCGTAAAAACATGCTATGACACATCATTTGGTTTTTAGGTGCAAAAAGAACTTGCTGTACTCACCAGTTTTTCTTTGGGGTGCATTTCCTGAAATGAAAGGATTTACTATAACTACACAGACATGACTTCTGGTCATCTCATTTCAGATAATGTTTTTTCTAATCAAAATTCACCTTAATTTCGCATTTGTTTCCAATATGCATTAGTGATGATGAAATTGTATTAACCATATTTAGTCACTGAAAACGCTAAGATTTATATTTTTGCAACTCTATAAAAATGTTCATAACTTATTAATCAAAAGATTATTTTCCACAAGGATTATAATATTTGCCGTACTCACCTGTTCTTCCACCAGAGCGATTTCCTGGAAAGAAAATCAAACATCATAACTACAGACATACATTGAAATATTCTCACCAATTTTATTAAAAGACACATACATACGTTTCACCATATGTGAAAAAGTCATTTTGCAGACATCAAGCATGTATCATCATAAGAAACTTCTTTGATCTATACAGATTTGATTGATTTGTAATTGTCAAAACAGAATACGAAAGATTAGACTGATTCTCGTTACATACTTATATGTTAATAAAATAATGAGTTTACCAATGACAACTGGAAGAAATGTTACTGTGAAAAATTGAAACAAACTTATTACCCATGATAGCTGAATATTAAAAATTGTGAAAAGGACGAAACGGGAAAAACATGTCTTTGAAAATATATCATATGATACATAATAGCATCGTTGTTGCTATATAACAATATCTCACTTATCATTTTAATCATATATTAGAAAAGTGTTAGACTGAATTTTATTTTTTTCATTAGACGGTGAGACCTTAAAGTTAATGAAAATGCCTTATACCACTTGAACAATGACAGAAGCATGGCTTGGTTTTAATTGTCTTCCTACTTCTTGTGTCGTATGATTTACATAAAACACACGATTTATTTTGGTAATTGAAAGAAGAAGAAGTGCAGAATATTTTAAGGATGGTAAGAGAGGTATCTGGATTGAATTATACTTCAGTGGCAGTAAATAGGGGAAATCCATATTCAAAGAATGAATTAAGTCTCACCTCATGTTATCACACAGTATAAATAATATGAAAACATTAAAATCTACTTGGATTCGATGTCTCACTACTACAAAAAGGGTTTAACGCACTTATCATCTGAATGAAAAGCACTTAAAATGGAAAAGTTTGAAACCTTAACGAAGATAATGGTATCTATACTTTATGATTCACACAAAACTATACATTCATTTACAAAGGGAAATTCATTTCAAAATTTAACCACTTGTCGTCTGTATAATCAAACGACCAATTATCTGTACTATTAAAAAGGAACCATCTACTGCCTCAATAATCACATGTTGATTTCTATATCCCTAAAATCTCGCTATATTGACCTGCCTACTTTCACTGTTATTAAGCAAAGCCTAAAGTTACACCATTGAAACACTTTTGGAAATTTAAAGAAAAGACCTTTCTTCAGAATAGCGACATAAATATATAGAATAAAAATAGCATTAGGTAAAAAGAAGAATAGAATATTATTTGGTTTCCGAACCTCTCTTTCCTTTCCTTCCTGTTATCAAATTGACAAACAATTGGTTATTATTTGATTCAAAATAACTTTGAATATCAAAATCAAAATATTTGTATAATGGCAGAATATATATCAACAACATTTGCTAATGGACCATCAATCAAATTGGGGAAGGTAGTGGGTAATAGGTTACAATGACAAACCATTTTATGATTGGAATGATCACTTACTTTGATGCTAAGCTATAATGACATCACTAGATAGGTAACAAACAGGCCATTTAAGTGACTATTTTGCAAAATCTTGTTTGAACATCGTAAAAACATGCTATGACACATCATTTGGTTTTTAGGTGCAAAAAGAACTTGCTGTACTCACCAGTTTTTCTTTGGGGTGCATTTCCTGAAATGAAAGGATTTACTATAACTACACAGACATGACTTCTGGTCATCTCATTTCAGATAATGTTTTTTCTAATCAAAATTCACCTTAATTTCGCATTTGTTTCCAATATGCATTAGTGATGATGAAATTGTATTAACCATATTTAGTCACTGAAAACGCTAAGATTTATATTTTTGCAACTCTATAAAAATGTTCATAACTTATTAATCAAAAGATTATTTTCCACAAGGATTATAATATTTGCCGTACTCACCTGTTCTTCCACCAGAGCGATTTCCTGGAAAGAAAATCAAACATCATAACTACAGACATACATTGAAATATTCTCATCAATTTTATTAAAAGACACATACATACGTTTCACCATATGTGAAAAAGTCATTTTGCAGACATCAAGCATGTATCATCATAAGAAACTTCTTTGATCTATACAGATTTGATTGATTTGTAATTGTCAAAACAGAATACGAAAGATTAGACTGATTCTCGTTACATACTTATATGTTAATAAAATAATGAGTTTACCAATGACAACTGGAAGAAATGTTACTGTGAAAAATTGAAACAAACTTATTACCCATGATAGCTGAATATTAAAAATTGTGAAAAGGACGAAACGGGAAAAACATGTCTTTGAAAATATATCATATGATACATAATAGCATCGTTGTTGCTATATAACAATATCTCACTTATCATTTTAATCATATATTAGAAAAGTGTTAGACTGAATTTTATTTTTTTCATTAGACGGTGAGACCTTAAAGTTAATGAAAATGCCTTATACCACTTGAACAATGACAGAAGCATGGCTTGGTTTTAATTGTCTTCCTACTTCTTGTGTCGTATGATTTACATAAAACACACGATTTATTTTGGTAATTGAAAGAAGAAGAAGTGCAGAATATTTTAAGGATGGTAAGAGAGGTATCTGGATTGAATTATACTTCAGTGGCAGTAAATAGGGGAAATCCATATTCAAAGAATGAATTAAGTCTCACCTCATGTTATCACACAGTATAAATAATATGAAAACATTAAAATCTACTTGGATTCGATGTCTCACTACTACAAAAAGGGCTTAAAACACTTATCATCTGAATGAAAAGCACTTAAAATGGAAAAGTTTGAAACCTTAACGAAGATAATGGTATCTATACTTTATGATTCACACAAAACTATACATTCATTTACAAAGGGAAATTCATTTCAAAATTTAACCACTTGTCGTCTGTATAATCAAACGACCAATTATCTGTACTATTAAAAAGGAACCATCTACTGCCTCAATAATCACATGTTGATTTCTATATCCCTAAAATCTCGCTATATTGACCTGCCTACTTTCACTGTTATTAAGCAAAGCCTAAAGTTACACCATTGAAACACTTTTGGAAATTTAAAGAAAAGACCTTTCTTCAGAATAGCGACATAAATATATAGAATAAAAATAGCATTAGGTAAAAAGAAGAATAGAATATTATTTGGTTTCCGAACCTCTCTTTCCTTTCCTTCCTGTTATCAAATTGACAAACAATTGGTTATTATTTGATTCAAAATAACTTTGAATATCAAAATCAAAATATTTGTATAATGGCAGAATATATATCAACAACATTTGCTAATGGACCATCAATCAAATTGGGGAAGGTAGTGGGTAATAGGTTACAATGACAAACCATTTTATGATTGGAATGATCACTTACTTTGATGCTAAGCTATAATGACATCACTAGATAGGTAACAAACAGGCCATTTAAGTGACTATTTTGCAAAATCTTGTTTGAACATCGTAAAAACATGCTATGACACATCATTTGGTTTTTAGGTGCAAAAAAAGAACTTGCTGTACTCACCAGTTTTTCTTTGGGGAGCATTTCCTGAAATGAAAGGATTTACTATAACTACACAGACATGACTTCTGGTCATCTCATTTCAGATAATGTTTTTTCTAATCAAAATTCACCTTAATTTCGCATTTGTTTCTAATATGCATTAGTGATGATGAAATTGTATTAACCATATTTAGTCACTGAAAACGCTAAGATTTATATTTTTGCAACTCTATAAAAATGTTCATAACTTATTAATCAAAAGATTATTTTCCACAAGGATTATAATATTTGCCGTACTCACCTGTTCTTCCACCAGAGCGATTTCCTGGAAAGAAAATCAAACATCATAACTACAGACATACATTGAAATATTCTCATCAATTTTATTAAAAGACACATACATACGTTTCACCATATGTGAAAAAGTCATTTTGCAGACATCAAGCATGTATCATCATAAGAAACTTATTTGATCTATACAGATTTAATTGATTTGTAATTGTCAAAACCGAATACGAAAGATTAGACTGATTCTCGTTACATACTTATGTGTTAATAAAATAATGAGTTTACCAATGACAACTGGAAGAAATGTTACTGTGAAAAATTGAAACAAACTTATTACCCATGATAGTTGAATATTAAAAATTGTGAAAAGGATGAAACGGGAAAAACATGTCTTTGCAAATTTATCATATGATACATAATAGCATCGTTGTTGCTATATAACAATATCACACTTATCATTTTAATCATATATTAGAAAAGTGTTAGACTGAATTTTATTTTTTTCATTAGACGGTGAGACCTTAAAGTTAATGAAAATGCCTTATACCACTTGAACAATGACAGAAGCATGGCTTGGTTTTAATTGTCTTCCTACTTCTTGTGTCGTATGATTTACATAAAACACACGATTTATTTTGGTAATTGAAAGAAGAAGAAGTGCAGAATATTTTAAGGATGGTAAGAGAGGTATCTGGATTGAATTATACTTCAGTGGCAGTAAATAGGGGAAATCCATATTCAAAGAATGAATTAAGTCTCACCTCATGTTATCACACAGTATAAATAATATGAAAACATTAAAATCTACTTGGATTCGATGTCTCACTACTACAAAAAGGGTTTAACGCACTTATCATCTGAATGAAAAGCACTTAAAATGGAAAAGTTTGAAACCTTAACGAAGATAATGGTATCTATACTTTATGATTCACACAAAACTATACATTCATTTACAAAGGGAAATTCATTTCAAAATTTAACCACTTGTCGTCTGTATAATCAAACGACCAATTATCTGTACTATTAAAAAGGAACCATCTACTGCCTCAATAATCACATGTTGATTTCTATATCCCTAAAATCTCGCTATATTGACCTGCCTACTTTCACTGTTATTAAGCAAAGCCTAAAGTTACACCATTGAAACACTTTTGGAAATTTAAAGAAAAGACCTTTCTTCAGAATAGCGACATAAATATATAGAATAAAAATAGCATTAGGTAAAAAGAAGAATAGAATATTATTTGGTTTCCGAACCTCTCTTTCCTTTCCTTCCTGTTATCAAATTGACAAACAATTGGTTATTATTTGATTCAAAATAACTTTGAATATCAAAATCAAAATATTTGTATAATGGCAGAATATATATCAACAACATTTGCTAATGGACCATCAATCAAATTGGGGAAGGTAGTGGGTAATAGGTTACAATGACAAACCATTTTATGATTGGAATGATCACTTACTTTGATGCTAAGCTATAATGACATCACTAGATAGGTAACAAACAGGCCATTTAAGTGACTATTTTGCAAAATCTTGTTTGAACATCGTAAAAACATGCTATGACACATCATTTGGTTTTTAGGTGCAAAAAAAGAACTTGCTGTACTCACCAGTTTTTCTTTGGGGAGCATTTCCTGAAATGAAAGGATTTACTATAACTACACAGACATGACTTCTGGTCATCTCATTTCAGATAATGTTTTTTCTAATCAAAATTCACCTTAATTTCGCATTTGTTTCCAATATGCATTAGTGATGATGAAATTGTATTAACCATATTTAGTCACTGAAAACGCTAAGATTTATATTTTTGCAACTCTATAAAAATGTTCATAACTTATTAATCAAAAGATTATTTTCCACAAGGATTATAATATTTGCCGTACTCACCTGTTCTTCCACCAGAGCGATTTCCTGGAAAGAAAATCAAACATCATAACTACAGACATACATTGAAATATTCTCATCAATTTTATTAAAAGACACATACATACGTTTCACCATATGTGAAAAAGTCATTTTGCAGACATCAAGCATGTATCATCATAAGAAACTTATTTGATCTATACAGATTTAATTGATTTGTAATTGTCAAAACCGAATACGAAAGATTAGACTGATTCTCGTTACATACTTATGTGTTAATAAAATAATGAGTTTACCAATGACAACTGGAAGAAATGTTACTGTGAAACATTGAAACAAACTTATTACCCATGATAGTTGAATATTAAAAATTGTGAAAAGGATGAAACGGGAAAAACATGTCTTTGCAAATTTATCATATGATACATAATAGCATCGTTGTTGCTATATAACAATATCACACTTATCATTTTAATCATATATTAGAAAAGTGTTAGACTGAATTTTATTTTTTTCATTAGACGGTGAGACCTTAAAGTTAATGAAAATGCCTTATACCACTTGAACAATGACAGAAGCATGGCTTGGTTTTAATTGTCTTCCTACTTCTTGTGTCGTATGATTTACATAAAACACACGATTTATTTTGGTAATTGAAAGAAGAAGAAGTGCAGAATATTTTAAGGATGGTAAGAGAGGTATCTGGATTGAATTATACTTCAGTGGCAGTAAATAGGGGAAATCCATATTCAAAGAATGAATTAAGTCTCACCTCATGTTATCACACAGTATAAATAATATGAAAACATTAAAATCTACTTGGATTCGATGTCTCACTACTACAAAAAGGGTTTAACGCACTTATCATCTGAATGAAAAGCACTTAAAATGGAAAAGTTTGAAACCTTAACGAAGATAATGGTATCTATACTTTATGATTCACACAAAACTATACATTCATTTACAAAGGGAAATTCATTTCAAAATTTAACCACTTGTCGTCTGTATAATCAAACGACCAATTATCTGTACTATTAAAAAGGAACCATCTACTGCCTCAATAATCACATGTTGATTTCTATATCCCTAAAATCTCGCTATATTGACCTGCCTACTTTCACTGTTATTAGGCAAAGCCTAAAGTTACACCATTGAAACACTTTTGGAAATTTAAAGAAAAGACCTTTCTTCAGAATAGCGACATAAATATATAGAATAAAAATAGCATTAGGTAAAAAGAAGAATAGAATATTATTTGGTTTCCGAACCTCTCTTTCCTTTCCTTCCTGTTATCAAATTGACAAACAATTGGTTATTATTTGATTCAAAATAACTTTGAATATCAAAATCAAAATATTTGTATAATGGCAGAATATATATCAACAACATTTGCTAATGGACCATCAATCAAATTGGGGAAGGTAGTGGGTAATAGGTTACAATGACAAACCATTTTATGATTGGAATGATCACTTACTTTGATGCTAAGCTATAATGACATCACTAGATAGGTAACAAACAGGCCATTTAAGTGACTATTTTGCAAAATCTTGTTTGAACATCGTAAAAACATGCTATGACACATCATTTGGTTTTTAGGTGCAAAAAAAGAACTTGCTGTACTCACCAGTTTTTCTTTGGGGAGCATTTCCTGAAATGAAAGGATTTACTATAACTACACAGACATGACTTCTGGTCATCTCATTTCAGATAATGTTTTTTCTAATCAAAATTCACCTTAATTTCGCATTTGTTTCTAATATGCATTAGTGATGATGAAATTGTATTAACCATATTTAGTCACTGAAAACGCTAAGATTTATATTTTTGCAACTCTATAAAAATGTTCATAACTTATTAATCAAAAGATTATTTTCCACAAGGATTATAATATTTGCCGTACTCACCTGTTCTTCCACCAGAGCGATTTCCTGGAAAGAAAATCAAACATCATAACTACAGACATACATTGAAATATTCTCATCAATTTTATTAAAAGACACATACATACGTTTCACCATATGTGAAAAAGTCATTTTGCAGACATCAAGCATGTATCATCATAAGAAACTTCTTTGATCTATACAGATTTAATTGATTTGTAATTGTCAAAACCGAATACGAAAGATTAGACTGATTCTCGTTACATACTTATGTGTTAATAAAATAATGAGTTTACCAATGACAACTGGAAGAAACGTTACTGTGAAACATTGAAACAAACTTATTACCCATGATAGTTGAATATTAAAAATTGTGAAAAGGATGAAACGGGAAAAACATGTCTTTGCAAATTGATCATATGATACATAATAGCATCGTTGTTGCTATATAACAATATCACACTTATCATTTTAATCATATATTAGAAAAGTGTTAGACTGAATTTTATTTTTTTCATTAGACGGTGAGACCTTAAAGTTAATGAAAATGCCTTATACCACTTGAACAATGACAGAAGCATGGCTTGGTTTTAATTGTCTTCCTACTTCTTGTGTCGTATGATTTACATAAAACACACGATTTATTTTGGTAATTGAAAGAAGAAGAAGTGCAGAATATTTTAAGGATGGTAAGAGAGGTATCTGGATTGAATTATACTTCAGTGGCAGTAAATAGGGGAAATCCATATTCAAAGAATGAAATAAGTCTCACCTCATGTTATCACACAGTATAAATAATATGAAAACATTAAAATCTACTTGGATTCGATGTCTCACTACTACAAAAAGGGTTTAACGCACTTATCATCTGAATGAAAAGCACTTAAAATGGAAAAGTTTGAAACCTTAACGAAGATAATGGTATCTATACTTTATGATTCACACAAAACTATACATTCATTTACAAAGGGAAATTCATTTCAAAATTTAACCACTTGTCGTCTGTATAATCAAACGACCAATTATCTATACTATTAAAAAGGAACCATCTACTGCCTCAATAATCACATGTTGATTTCTATATCCCTAAAATCTCGCTATATTGACCTGCCTACTTTCACTGTTATTAAGCAAAGCCTAAAGTTACACCATTGAAACACTTTTGGAAATTTAGAGAAAAGACCTTTCTTCAGAATAGCGACATAAATATATAGAATAAAAATAGCATTAGGTAAAAAGAAGAATAGAATATTATTTGGTTTCCGAACCTCTCTTTCCTTTCCTTCCTGTTATCAAATTGACAAACAATTGGTTATTATTTGATTCAAAATAACTTTGAATATCAAAATCAAAATATTTGTATAATGGCAGAATATATATCAACAACATTTGCTAATGGACCATCAATCAAATTGGGGAAGGTAGTGGGTAATAGGTTACAATGACAAACCATTTTATGATTGGAATGATCACTTACTTTGATGCTAAGCTATAATGACATCACTAGATAGGTAACAAACAGGCCATTTAAGTGACTATTTTGCAAAATCTTGTTTGAACATCGTAAAAACATGCTATGACACATCATTTGGTTTTTAGGTGCAAAAAAAGAACTTGCTGTACTCACCAGTTTTTCTTTGGGGAGCATTTCCTGAAATGAAAGGATTTACTATAACTACACAGACATGACTTCTGGTCATCTCATTTCAGATAATGTTTTTTCTAATCAAAATTCACCTTAATTTCGCATTTGTTTCTAATATGCATTAGTGATGATGAAATTGTATTAACCATATTTAGTCACTGAAAACGCTAAGATTTATATTTTTGCAACTCTATAAAAATGTTCATAACTTATTAATCAAAAGATTATTTTCCACAAGGATTATAATATTTGCCGTACTCACCTGTTCTTCCACCAGAGCGATTTCCTGGAAAGAAAATCAAACATCATAACTACAGACATACATTGAAATATTCTCATCAATTTTATTAAAAGACACATACATACGTTTCACCATATGTGAAAAAGTCATTTTGCAGACATCAAGCATGTATCATCATAAGAAACTTATTTGATCTATACAGATTTAATTGATTTGTAATTGTCAAAACCGAATACGAAAGATTAGACTGATTCTCGTTACATACTTATGTGTTAATAAAATAATGAGTTTACCAATGACAACTGGAAGAAATGTTACTGTGAAACATTGAAACAAACTTATTACCCATGATAGTTGAATATTAAAAATTGTGAAAAGGATGAAACGGGAAAAACATGTCTTTGCAAATTTATCATATGATACATAATAGCATCGTTGTTGCTATATAACAATATCACACTTATCATTTTAATCATATATTAGAAAAGTGTTAGACTGAATTTTATTTTTTTCATTAGACGGTGAGACCTTAAAGTTAATGAAAATGCCTTATACCACTTGAACAATGACAGAAGCATGGCTTGGTTTTAATTGTCTTCCTACTTCTTGTGTCGTATGATTTACATAAAACACACGATTTATTTTGGTAATTGAAAGAAGAAGAAGTGCAGAATATTTTAAGGATGGTAAGAGAGGTATCTGGATTGAATTATACTTCAGTGGCAGTAAATAGGGGAAATCCATATTCAAAGAATGAATTAAGTCTCACCTCATGTTATCACACAGTATAAATAATATGAAAACATTAAAATCTACTTGGATTCGATGTCTCACTACTACAAAAAGGGTTTAACGCACTTATCATCTGAATGAAAAGCACTTAAAATGGAAAAGTTTGAAACCTTAACGAAGATAATGGTATCTATACTTTATGATTCACACAAAACTATACATTCATTTACAAAGGGAAATTCATTTCAAAATTTAACCACTTGTCGTCTGTATAATCAAACGACCAATTATCTGTACTATTAAAAAGGAACCATCTACTGCCTCAATAATCACATGTTGATTTCTATATCCCTAAAATCTCGCTATATTGACCTGCCTACTTTCACTGTTATTAAGCAAAGCCTAAAGTTACACCATTGAAACACTTTTGGAAATTTAAAGAAAAGACCTTTCTTCAGAATAGCGACATAAATATATAGAATAAAAATAGCATTAGGTAAAAAGAAGAATAGAATATTATTTGGTTTCCGAACCTCTCTTTCCTTTCCTTCCTGTTATCAAATTGACAAACAATTGGTTATTATTTGATTCAAAATAACTTTGAATATCAAAATCAAAATATTTGTATAATGGCAGAATATATATCAACAACATTTGCTAATGGACCATCAATCAAATTGGGGAAGGTAGTGGGTAATAGGTTACAATGACAAACCATTTTATGATTGGAATGATCACTTACTTTGATGCTAAGCTATAATGACATCACTAGATAGGTAACAAACAGGCCATTTAAGTGACTATTTTGCAAAATCTTGTTTGAACATCGTAAAAACATGCTATGACACATCATTTGGTTTTTAGGTGCAAAAAAAGAACTTGCTGTACTCACCAGTTTTTCTTTGGGGAGCATTTCCTGAAATGAAAGGATTTACTATAACTACACAGACATGACTTCTGGTCATCTCATTTCAGATAATGTTTTTTCTAATCAAAATTCACCTTAATTTCGCATTTGTTTCCAATATGCATTAGTGATGATGAAATTGTATTAACCATATTTAGTCACTGAAAACGCTAAGATTTATATTTTTGCAACTCTATAAAAATGTTCATAACTTATTAATCAAAAGATTATTTTCCACAAGGATTATAATATTTGCCGTACTCACCTGTTCTTCCACCAGAGCGATTTCCTGGAAAGAAAATCAAACATCATAACTACAGACATACATTGAAATATTCTCATCAATTTTATTAAAAGACACATACATACGTTTCACCATATGTGAAAAAGTCATTTTGCAGACATCAAGCATGTATCATCATAAGAAACTTATTTGATCTATACAGATTTAATTGATTTGTAATTGTCAAAACCGAATACGAAAGATTAGACTGATTCTCGTTACATACTTATGTGTTAATAAAATAATGAGTTTACCAATGACAACTGGAAGAAATGTTACTGTGAAACATTGAAACAAACTTATTACCCATGATAGTTGAATATTAAAAATTGTGAAAAGGATGAAACGGGAAAAACATGTCTTTGCAAATTTATCATATGATACATAATAGCATCGTTGTTGCTATATAACAATATCACACTTATCATTTTAATCATATATTAGAAAAGTGTTAGACTGAATTTTATTTTTTTCATTAGACGGTGAGACCTTAAAGTTAATGAAAATGCCTTATACCACTTGAACAATGACAGAAGCATGGCTTGGTTTTAATTGTCTTCCTACTTCTTGTGTCGTATGATTTACATAAAACACACGATTTATTTTGGTAATTGAAAGAAGAAGAAGTGCAGAATATTTTAAGGATGGTAAGAGAGGTATCTGGATTGAATTATACTTCAGTGGCAGTAAATAGGGGAAATCCATATTCAAAGAATGAATTAAGTCTCACCTCATGTTATCACACAGTATAAATAATATGAAAACATTAAAATCTACTTGGATTCGATGTCTCACTACTACAAAAAGGGTTTAACGCACTTATCATCTGAATGAAAAGCACTTAAAATGGAAAAGTTTGAAACCTTAACGAAGATAATGGTATCTATACTTTATGATTCACACAAAACTATACATTCATTTACAAAGGGAAATTCATTTCAAAATTTAACCACTTGTCGTCTGTATAATCAAACGACCAATTATCTGTACTATTAAAAAGGAACCATCTACTGCCTCAATAATCACATGTTGATTTCTATATCCCTAAAATCTCGCTATATTGACCTGCCTACTTTCACTGTTATTAAGCAAAGCCTAAAGTTACACCATTGAAACACTTTTGGAAATTTAAAGAAAAGACCTTTCTTCAGAATAGCGACATAAATATATAGAATAAAAATAGCATTAGGTAAAAAGAAGAATAGAATATTATTTGGTTTCCGAACCTCTCTTTCCTTTCCTTCCTGTTATCAAATTGACAAACAATTGGTTATTATTTGATTCAAAATAACTTTGAATATCAAAATCAAAATATTTGTATAATGGCAGAATATATATCAACAACATTTGCTAATGGACCATCAATCAAATTGGGGAAGGTAGTGGGTAATAGGTTACAATGACAAACCATTTTATGATTGGAATGATCACTTACTTTGATGCTAAGCTATAATGACATCACTAGATAGGTAACAAACAGGCCATTTAAGTGACTATTTTGCAAAATCTTGTTTGAACATCGTAAAAACATGCTATGACACATCATTTGGTTTTTAGGTGCAAAAAAAGAACTTGCTGTACTCACCAGTTTTTCTTTGGGGAGCATTTCCTGAAATGAAAGGATTTACTATAACTACACAGACATGACTTCTGGTCATCTCATTTCAGATAATGTTTTTTCTAATCAAAATTCACCTTAATTTCGCATTTGTTTCTAATATGCATTAGTGATGATGAAATTGTATTAACCATATTTAGTCACTGAAAACGCTAAGATTTATATTTTTGCAACTCTATAAAAATGTTCATAACTTATTAATCAAAAGATTATTTTCCACAAGGATTATAATATTTGCCGTACTCACCTGTTCTTCCACCAGAGCGATTTCCTGGAAAGAAAATCAAACATCATAACTACAGACATACATTGAAATATTCTCATCAATTTTATTAAAAGACACATACATACGTTTCACCATATGTGAAAAAGTCATTTTGCAGACATCAAGCATGTATCATCATAAGAAACTTATTTGATCTATACAGATTTAATTGATTTGTAATTGTCAAAACCGAATACGAAAGATTAGACTGATTCTCGTTACATACTTATGTGTTAATAAAATAATGAGTTTACCAATGACAACTGGAAGAAATGTTACTGTGAAACATTGAAACAAACTTATTACCCATGATAGTTGAATATTAAAAATTGTGAAAAGGATGAAACGGGAAAAACATGTCTTTGCAAATTTATCATATGATACATAATAGCATCGTTGTTGCTATATAACAATATCACACTTATCATTTTAATCATATATTAGAAAAGTGTTAGACTGAATTTTATTTTTTTCATTAGACGGTGAGACCTTAAAGTTAATGAAAATGCCTTATACCACTTGAACAATGACAGAAGCATGGCTTGGTTTTAATTGTCTTCCTACTTCTTGTGTCGTATGATTTACATAAAACACACGATTTATTTTGGTAATTGAAAGAAGAAGAAGTGCAGAATATTTTAAGGATGGTAAGAGAGGTATCTGGATTGAATTATACTTCAGTGGCAGTAAATAGGGGAAATCCATATTCAAAGAATGAATTAAGTCTCACCTCATGTTATCACACAGTATAAATAATATGAAAACATTAAAATCTACTTGGATTCGATGTCTCACTACTACAAAAAGGGTTTAACGCACTTATCATCTGAATGAAAAGCACTTAAAATGGAAAAGTTTGAAACCTTAACGAAGATAATGGTATCTATACTTTATGATTCACACAAAACTATACATTCATTTACAAAGGGAAATTCATTTCAAAATTTAACCACTTGTCGTCTGTATAATCAAACGACCAATTATCTGTACTATTAAAAAGGAACCATCTACTGCCTCAATAATCACATGTTGATTTCTATATCCCTAAAATCTCGCTATATTGACCTGCCTACTTTCACTGTTATTAAGCAAAGCCTAAAGTTACACCATTGAAACACTTTTGGAAATTTAAAGAAAAGACCTTTCTTCAGAATAGCGACATAAATATATAGAATAAAAATAGCATTAGGTAAAAAGAAGAATAGAATATTATTTGGTTTCCGAACCTCTCTTTCCTTTCCTTCCTGTTATCAAATTGACAAACAATTGGTTATTATTTGATTCAAAATAACTTTGAATATCAAAATCAAAATATTTGTATAATGGCAGAATATATATCAACAACATTTGCTAATGGACCATCAATCAAATTGGGGAAGGTAGTGGGTAATAGGTTACAATGACAAACCATTTTATGATTGGAATGATCACTTACTTTGATGCTAAGCTATAATGACATCACTAGATAGGTAACAAACAGGCCATTTAAGTGACTATTTTGCAAAATCTTGTTTGAACATCGTAAAAACATGCTATGACACATCATTTGGTTTTTAGGTGCAAAAAAAGAACTTGCTGTACTCACCAGTTTTTCTTTGGGGAGCATTTCCTGAAATGAAAGGATTTACTATAACTACACAGACATGACTTCTGGTCATCTCATTTCAGATAATGTTTTTTCTAATCAAAATTCACCTTAATTTCGCATTTGTTTCCAATATGCATTAGTGATGATGAAATTGTATTAACCATATTTAGTCACTGAAAACGCTAAGATTTATATTTTTGCAACTCTATAAAAATGTTCATAACTTATTAATCAAAAGATTATTTTCCACAAGGATTATAATATTTGCCGTACTCACCTGTTCTTCCACCAGAGCGATTTCCTGGAAAGAAAATCAAACATCATAACTACAGACATACATTGAAATATTCTCATCAATTTTATTAAAAGACACATACATACGTTTCACCATATGTGAAAAAGTCATTTTGCAGACATCAAGCATGTATCATCATAAGAAACTTATTTGATCTATACAGATTTAATTGATTTGTAATTGTCAAAACCGAATACGAAAGATTAGACTGATTCTCGTTACATACTTATGTGTTAATAAAATAATGAGTTTACCAATGACAACTGGAAGAAATGTTACTGTGAAACATTGAAACAAACTTATTACCCATGATAGTTGAATATTAAAAATTGTGAAAAGGATGAAACGGGAAAAACATGTCTTTGCAAATTTATCATATGATACATAATAGCATCGTTGTTGCTATATAACAATATCACACTTATCATTTTAATCATATATTAGAAAAGTGTTAGACTGAATTTTATTTTTTTCATTAGACGGTGAGACCTTAAAGTTAATGAAAATGCCTTATACCACTTGAACAATGACAGAAGCATGGCTTGGTTTTAATTGTCTTCCTACTTCTTGTGTCGTATGATTTACATAAAACACACGATTTATTTTGGTAATTGAAAGAAGAAGAAGTGCAGAATATTTTAAGGATGGTAAGAGAGGTATCTGGATTGAATTATACTTCAGTGGCAGTAAATAGGGGAAATCCATATTCAAAGAATGAATTAAGTCTCACCTCATGTTATCACACAGTATAAATAATATGAAAACATTAAAATCTACTTGGATTCGATGTCTCACTACTACAAAAAGGGTTTAACGCACTTATCATCTGAATGAAAAGCACTTAAAATGGAAAAGTTTGAAACCTTAACGAAGATAATGGTATCTATACTTTATGATTCACACAAAACTATACATTCATTTACAAAGGGAAATTCATTTCAAAATTTAACCACTTGTCGTCTGTATAATCAAACGACCAATTATCTGTACTATTAAAAAGGAACCATCTACTGCCTCAATAATCACATGTTGATTTCTATATCCCTAAAATCTCGCTATATTGACCTGCCTACTTTCACTGTTATTAGGCAAAGCCTAAAGTTACACCATTGAAACACTTTTGGAAATTTAAAGAAAAGACCTTTCTTCAGAATAGCGACATAAATATATAGAATAAAAATAGCATTAGGTAAAAAGAAGAATAGAATATTATTTGGTTTCCGAACCTCTCTTTCCTTTCCTTCCTGTTATCAAATTGACAAACAATTGGTTATTATTTGATTCAAAATAACTTTGAATATCAAAATCAAAATATTTGTATAATGGCAGAATATATATCAACAACATTTGCTAATGGACCATCAATCAAATTGGGGAAGGTAGTGGGTAATAGGTTACAATGACAAACCATTTTATGATTGGAATGATCACTTACTTTGATGCTAAGCTATAATGACATCACTAGATAGGTAACAAACAGGCCATTTAAGTGACTATTTTGCAAAATCTTGTTTGAACATCGTAAAAACATGCTATGACACATCATTTGGTTTTTAGGTGCAAAAAAAGAACTTGCTGTACTCACCAGTTTTTCTTTGGGGAGCATTTCCTGAAATGAAAGGATTTACTATAACTACACAGACATGACTTCTGGTCATCTCATTTCAGATAATGTTTTTTCTAATCAAAATTCACCTTAATTTCGCATTTGTTTCTAATATGCATTAGTGATGATGAAATTGTATTAACCATATTTAGTCACTGAAAACGCTAAGATTTATATTTTTGCAACTCTATAAAAATGTTCATAACTTATTAATCAAAAGATTATTTTCCACAAGGATTATAATATTTGCCGTACTCACCTGTTCTTCCACCAGAGCGATTTCCTGGAAAGAAAATCAAACATCATAACTACAGACATACATTGAAATATTCTCATCAATTTTATTAAAAGACACATACATACGTTTCACCATATGTGAAAAAGTCATTTTGCAGACATCAAGCATGTATCATCATAAGAAACTTCTTTGATCTATACAGATTTAATTGATTTGTAATTGTCAAAACCGAATACGAAAGATTAGACTGATTCTCGTTACATACTTATGTGTTAATAAAATAATGAGTTTACCAATGACAACTGGAAGAAACGTTACTGTGAAACATTGAAACAAACTTATTACCCATGATAGTTGAATATTAAAAATTGTGAAAAGGATGAAACGGGAAAAACATGTCTTTGCAAATTGATCATATGATACATAATAGCATCGTTGTTGCTATATAACAATATCACACTTATCATTTTAATCATATATTAGAAAAGTGTTAGACTGAATTTTATTTTTTTCATTAGACGGTGAGACCTTAAAGTTAATGAAAATGCCTTATACCACTTGAACAATGACAGAAGCATGGCTTGGTTTTAATTGTCTTCCTACTTCTTGTGTCGTATGATTTACATAAAACACACGATTTATTTTGGTAATTGAAAGAAGAAGAAGTGCAGAATATTTTAAGGATGGTAAGAGAGGTATCTGGATTGAATTATACTTCAGTGGCAGTAAATAGGGGAAATCCATATTCAAAGAATGAAATAAGTCTCACCTCATGTTATCACACAGTATAAATAATATGAAAACATTAAAATCTACTTGGATTCGATGTCTCACTACTACAAAAAGGGTTTAACGCACTTATCATCTGAATGAAAAGCACTTAAAATGGAAAAGTTTGAAACCTTAACGAAGATAATGGTATCTATACTTTATGATTCACACAAAACTATACATTCATTTACAAAGGGAAATTCATTTCAAAATTTAACCACTTGTCGTCTGTATAATCAAACGACCAATTATCTGTACTATTAAAAAGGAACCATCTACTGCCTCAATAATCACATGTTGATTTCTATATCCCTAAAATCTCGCTATATTGACCTGCCTACTTTCACTGTTATTAAGCAAAGCCTAAAGTTACACCATTGAAACACTTTTGGAAATTTAGAGAAAAGACCTTTCTTCAGAATAGCGACATAAATATATAGAATAAAAATAGCATTAGGTAAAAAGAAGAATAGAATATTATTTGGTTTCCGAACCTCTCTTTCCTTTCCTTCCTGTTATCAAATTGACAAACAATTGGTTATTATTTGATTCAAAATAACTTTGAATATCAAAATCAAAATATTTGTATAATGGCAGAATATATATCAACAACATTTGCTAATGGACCATCAATCAAATTGGGGAAGGTAGTGGGTAATAGGTTACAATGACAAACCATTTTATGATTGGAATGATCACTTACTTTGATGCTAAGCTATAATGACATCACTAGATAGGTAACAAACAGGCCATTTAAGTGACTATTTTGCAAAATCTTGTTTGAACATCGTAAAAACATGCTATGACACATCATTTGGTTTTTAGGTGCAAAAAAAGAACTTGCTGTACTCACCAGTTTTTCTTTGGGGAGCATTTCCTGAAATGAAAGGATTTACTATAACTACACAGACATGACTTCTGGTCATCTCATTTCAGATAATGTTTTTTCTAATCAAAATTCACCTTAATTTCGCATTTGTTTCTAATATGCATTAGTGATGATGAAATTGTATTAACCATATTTAGTCACTGAAAACGCTAAGATTTATATTTTTGCAACTCTATAAAAATGTTCATAACTTATTAATCAAAAGATTATTTTCCACAAGGATTATAATATTTGCCGTACTCACCTGTTCTTCCACCAGAGCGATTTCCTGGAAAGAAAATCAAACATCATAACTACAGACATACATTGAAATATTCTCATCAATTTTATTAAAAGACACATACATACGTTTCACCATATGTGAAAAAGTCATTTTGCAGACATCAAGCATGTATCATCATAAGAAACTTATTTGATCTATACAGATTTAATTGATTTGTAATTGTCAAAACCGAATACGAAAGATTAGACTGATTCTCGTTACATACTTATGTGTTAATAAAATAATGAGTTTACCAATGACAACTGGAAGAAATGTTACTGTGAAACATTGAAACAAACTTATTACCCATGATAGTTGAATATTAAAAATTGTGAAAAGGATGAAACGGGAAAAACATGTCTTTGCAAATTTATCATATGATACATAATAGCATCGTTGTTGCTATATAACAATATCACACTTATCATTTTAATCATATATTAGAAAAGTGTTAGACTGAATTTTATTTTTTTCATTAGACGGTGAGACCTTAAAGTTAATGAAAATGCCTTATACCACTTGAACAATGACAGAAGCATGGCTTGGTTTTAATTGTCTTCCTACTTCTTGTGTCGTATGATTTACATAAAACACACGATTTATTTTGGTAATTGAAAGAAGAAGAAGTGCAGAATATTTTAAGGATGGTAAGAGAGGTATCTGGATTGAATTATACTTCAGTGGCAGTAAATAGGGGAAATCCATATTCAAAGAATGAATTAAGTCTCACCTCATGTTATCACACAGTATAAATAATATGAAAACATTAAAATCTACTTGGATTCGATGTCTCACTACTACAAAAAGGGTTTAACGCACTTATCATCTGAATGAAAAGCACTTAAAATGGAAAAGTTTGAAACCTTAACGAAGATAATGGTATCTATACTTTATGATTCACACAAAACTATACATTCATTTACAAAGGGAAATTCATTTCAAAATTTAACCACTTGTCGTCTGTATAATCAAACGACCAATTATCTGTACTATTAAAAAGGAACCATCTACTGCCTCAATAATCACATGTTGATTTCTATATCCCTAAAATCTCGCTATATTGACCTGCCTACTTTCACTGTTATTAAGCAAAGCCTAAAGTTACACCATTGAAACACTTTTGGAAATTTAAAGAAAAGACCTTTCTTCAGAATAGCGACATAAATATATAGAATAAAAATAGCATTAGGTAAAAAGAAGAATAGAATATTATTTGGTTTCCGAACCTCTCTTTCCTTTCCTTCCTGTTATCAAATTGACAAACAATTGGTTATTATTTGATTCAAAATAACTTTGAATATCAAAATCAAAATATTTGTATAATGGCAGAATATATATCAACAACATTTGCTAATGGACCATCAATCAAATTGGGGAAGGTAGTGGGTAATAGGTTACAATGACAAACCATTTTATGATTGGAATGATCACTTACTTTGATGCTAAGCTATAATGACATCACTAGATAGGTAACAAACAGGCCATTTAAGTGACTATTTTGCAAAATCTTGTTTGAACATCGTAAAAACATGCTATGACACATCATTTGGTTTTTAGGTGCAAAAAAAGAACTTGCTGTACTCACCAGTTTTTCTTTGGGGAGCATTTCCTGAAATGAAAGGATTTACTATAACTACACAGACATGACTTCTGGTCATCTCATTTCAGATAATGTTTTTTCTAATCAAAATTCACCTTAATTTCGCATTTGTTTCCAATATGCATTAGTGATGATGAAATTGTATTAACCATATTTAGTCACTGAAAACGCTAAGATTTATATTTTTGCAACTCTATAAAAATGTTCATAACTTATTAATCAAAAGATTATTTTCCACAAGGATTATAATATTTGCCGTACTCACCTGTTCTTCCACCAGAGCGATTTCCTGGAAAGAAAATCAAACATCATAACTACAGACATACATTGAAATATTCTCATCAATTTTATTAAAAGACACATACATACGTTTCACCATATGTGAAAAAGTCATTTTGCAGACATCAAGCATGTATCATCATAAGAAACTTATTTGATCTATACAGATTTAATTGATTTGTAATTGTCAAAACCGAATACGAAAGATTAGACTGATTCTCGTTACATACTTATGTGTTAATAAAATAATGAGTTTACCAATGACAACTGGAAGAAATGTTACTGTGAAACATTGAAACAAACTTATTACCCATGATAGTTGAATATTAAAAATTGTGAAAAGGATGAAACGGGAAAAACATGTCTTTGCAAATTTATCATATGATACATAATAGCATCGTTGTTGCTATATAACAATATCACACTTATCATTTTAATCATATATTAGAAAAGTGTTAGACTGAATTTTATTTTTTTCATTAGACGGTGAGACCTTAAAGTTAATGAAAATGCCTTATACCACTTGAACAATGACAGAAGCATGGCTTGGTTTTAATTGTCTTCCTACTTCTTGTGTCGTATGATTTACATAAAACACACGATTTATTTTGGTAATTGAAAGAAGAAGAAGTGCAGAATATTTTAAGGATGGTAAGAGAGGTATCTGGATTGAATTATACTTCAGTGGCAGTAAATAGGGGAAATCCATATTCAAAGAATGAATTAAGTCTCACCTCATGTTATCACACAGTATAAATAATATGAAAACATTAAAATCTACTTGGATTCGATGTCTCACTACTACAAAAAGGGTTTAACGCACTTATCATCTGAATGAAAAGCACTTAAAATGGAAAAGTTTGAAACCTTAACGAAGATAATGGTATCTATACTTTATGATTCACACAAAACTATACATTCATTTACAAAGGGAAATTCATTTCAAAATTTAACCACTTGTCGTCTGTATAATCAAACGACCAATTATCTGTACTATTAAAAAGGAACCATCTACTGCCTCAATAATCACATGTTGATTTCTATATCCCTAAAATCTCGCTATATTGACCTGCCTACTTTCACTGTTATTAAGCAAAGCCTAAAGTTACACCATTGAAACACTTTTGGAAATTTAAAGAAAAGACCTTTCTTCAGAATAGCGACATAAATATATAGAATAAAAATAGCATTAGGTAAAAAGAAGAATAGAATATTATTTGGTTTCCGAACCTCTCTTTCCTTTCCTTCCTGTTATCAAATTGACAAACAATTGGTTATTATTTGATTCAAAATAACTTTGAATATCAAAATCAAAATATTTGTATAATGGCAGAATATATATCAACAACATTTGCTAATGGACCATCAATCAAATTGGGGAAGGTAGTGGGTAATAGGTTACAATGACAAACCATTTTATGATTGGAATGCTCACTTACTTTGATGCTAAGCTATAATGACATCACTAGATAGGTAACAAACAGGCCATTTAAGTGACTATTTTGCAAAATCTTGTTTGAACATCGTAAAAACATGCTATGACACATCATTTGGTTTTTAGGTGCAAAAAAAGAACTTGCTGTACTCACCAGTTTTTCTTTGGGGAGCATTTCCTGAAATGAAAGGATTTACTATAACTACACAGACATGACTTCTGGTCATCTCATTTCAGATAATGTTTTTTCTAATCAAAATTCACCTTAATTTCGCATTTGTTTCTAATATGCATTAGTGATGATGAAATTGTATTAACCATATTTAGTCACTGAAAACGCTAAGATTTATATTTTTGCAACTCTATAAAAATGTTCATAACTTATTAATCAAAAGATTATTTTCCACAAGGATTATAATATTTGCCGTACTCACCTGTTCTTCCACCAGAGCGATTTCCTGGAAAGAAAATCAAACATCATAACTACAGACATACATTGAAATATTCTCATCAATTTTATTAAAAGACACATACATACGTTTCACCATATGTGAAAAAGTCATTTTGCAGACATCAAGCATGTATCATCATAAGAAACTTATTTGATCTATACAGATTTAATTGATTTGTAATTGTCAAAACCGAATACGAAAGATTATAGATTATAGTAAATAGGGGAAATCCACATTCAAAGAATGAATTAAGTCTCACCTCATGTTATCACACAGTATAAATAATATGGAAACATTAAAATCTACTTGGATTCGATGTCTCACTACTACAAAAAGGGCTTAAAACACTTATCATCTGAATGAAAAGCACTTAAAATGGAAACGTTTGAAACCTTACCAAAGATAATGGTATCTATACTTTATGATTCACACAAAACTATACATTCATATACAAAGGGAAATTCATTTCAAAATTTAACCACTTGTCGTCTGTATAATCAAATGACCAATTATCTGTACTAATAAAAAGGAACCATCTACTGCCTCAATAATCACATGTTGATTTCTATATCCCTAAAATCTCGCTATATTGACCTGCCCACTTTCACTGATATTGAGCAAAGCCTAAAGTTACACCATTGAAACACTTTTGGAAATTTAAAGAAAAGACCTTTTTTCAGAATAGCGACATAAATATATAGAATAAAAATAGCATTAGGTAAAAAGAAGAATAGAATATTATTTGGTTTCCGAACCTCTATTTCCTTTCCTTCCTGTTATCAAATTGACAAAACAATTGGTTATTATTTGATTCAAAATAACTTTGAATATCAAAATCAAAATATTTGTGTAATGGTAGAATATATATCAACAACATTTGCTAATGGACCATCAATCAAATTGGAGAAGGTAGTGGGTAATAGGTTACAATGACAAACCATTTTATGATTGGAATGATCACTTACTTTGATGCCAAGCTTTAATGACACCACTTGTTAGGGAACAAACAGACCATTTAAGTAAATATTTTGCAAAATCTTGTTTGAACATCGTAAAAACATGCTACATCATTTGGTTTTAAGTGCAACAAGAACTTGCTGTACTCACCAGTTTTTCTTTGGGGAGAATTTCCTGAAATGAAAGGATTTATTACAACTACAAAGACCTGGCTTCTGATCATCTCATTTCAGATATATTTTTTCTAATCAAAATTCATCTTTATTTCGCATTTGTTTCTATATGCATTGGTGATGTTGCAATTTTATCCAAAAAAGATCATCATAGAAAATGCTATGATCTATAATTTTGCTACTGTTTAAAAATGTTCATAACTTTAAAATCAAAAGATTATTTTCCACAAGGATTATAATATTTGCCGTACTCACCTGTTCTTCCTCCAGAGCGATTTCCTGGAAAGAAAATCAAACATCATAACTACAGACATACATTAAAATATTCTCATCAATTTTACTAAAAGACACATACATACGTTTCACATTATGAAGATGTGAAAAAGTCATTTTGCAGACATCAAGCATGTATCATCATAAGAAACTTCTTTGATCTATACAGATTTAATTGATTTGTAATTAAATACAAGTTAATTGTCAAAACCGAATACTAAAGATTAGACTGATTCTCGTTACATACTTATGTGTTAGTATAATAATAAGTTTACCAATGACAACTGGAAGAAATGTTACTGTGAAACATTGAAACAAACTTATTACCCATGATAGTTGAATATTAAAAATTGTGAAAAGGACGAAACAGGGGAAAAACATGTCTTTGCAAATTTATCATATGATACATAATAGCATCGTTGTTGCTATATAACAATATCACACTTATCATTTTAATCATATATTAGAACAGTGTTAGATTGATTTTAATTTATTTCATTAGACGGTGAGACCTTAAAGTTAATGAAAATGCCTTATACCACTTGAACAATGACAGAAGCATGGCTTGGTTTTAATTGTCTTCCTACTTCTTGTGTCGTATGATTTACATAAAACACAAGATTTATTTTGGTGATTGAAAGAATAAGAAGTGCAGAATATTTTAAGTATGGTAAGAGAGGTATCTGGATTGAATTATACTTCATAGGCAGTAAATAGGGGAAATCCACATTCAAAGAATGAATTAAGTCTCACCTCATGTTATCACACAGTATAAATAATATGGAAACATTAAAATCTACTTGGATTCGATGTCTCACTACTACAATAAGGGCTTAAAACACTTATCATCTGAATGAAAAGCACTTAAAATGGAAACGTTTGAAACCTTACCAAAGATAATGGTATCTATGCTTTATGATTCACACAAAACTATACATTCATATACAAAGGGAAATTCATTTCAAAATTTAACCACTTGTCGTCTGTATAATCAAATGACCAATTATCTGTACTAATAAAAAGGAACCATCTACTGCCTCAATAATCACATGTTGATTTCTATATCCCTAAAATCTCGCTATATTGACCTGCCCACTTTCACTGATATTGAGCAAAGCCTAAAGTTACACCATTGAAACACTTTTGGAAATTTAAAGAAAAGACCTTTTTTCAGAATAGCGACATAAATATATAGAATAAAAATAGCATTAGGTAAAAAGAAGAATAGAATATTATTTGATTTCCAAACCTCTATTTCCTTTCCTTCCTGTTATCAAATTGACAAAACAATTGGTTATTATTTGATTCAAAATAACTTTGAATATCAAAATCAAAATATTTGTATAATGGCAGAATATATATCAACAACATTTGCTAATGGACCATCAATCAAATTGGGGATGGTAGTGGGTAATAGGTTACAATAACAAACCATTTTATGATTGGAATGATCACTTACTTTGATGCTAAGCTATAATGACATCACTAGATAGGTAACAAACAGGCCATTTAAGTGACTATTTTGCAAAATCTTGTTTGAACATCGTTAAAACATGCTACGACACATCATTTGGTTTTTAGGTGCAAAAAAAGAACTTGCTGTACTCACCAGTTTTTCTTTGGGGAGCATTTCCTGAAATGAAAGGATTTACTATAACTACACAGACATAACTTCTGGTCATCTCATTTCAGATAAGTTTTTTCTAATCAAAATTAACCTTAACTTCGCATTTGTTTCCAATATGCATTGGTGATGATAAAGATGTATCAACCATATTTAGTCATTGAAAACGCTAAGATTTATATTTTTGCAACTCTATAAAAATGTTCATAACTTATTAATCAAAAGATTATTTTCCACAAGGATTATAATATTTGCCGTACTCACCTGTTCTTCCACCAGAGCGATTTCCTGGAAAGAAAATCAAACATCAAAACTACAGACATACATTGAAATATTCTCATCAATTTTACTAAAAGAAACATACATACGTTTCACAATATGAAGATGTGAAAAAGTCATTTTGCAGACATCAAGCATGTATCATCATAAGAAACTTCTTTGATTTATAGAGATTTAATTGATTTGTAATTAAACATAAGTTAATTGTCAAAACCGAATACGAAAGATTAGACTGATTCTCGTTACATAATTTTGTGTAAGTAAAATAATCAGTTTACAAATGACAACTATAAGAAATGTTACTGTAAAACAATGAAACAAACTTATAACCCATGATAGTTTAATATTAGAAATTGTGAAAAGGACGAAACGGGGGGAAAACATGTCATTGCAAATTTATTATATGATACATAATAGCATCGTTGTTGCTATATAACAATATCACACTTATCATTTTAATCATATATTAGAAAAGTGTTAGATTGATTTTTATTTTTGCCGTACTCACCTCTTCTTCCTCCAGAGCGATTTCCTGGAAAGAAAATCAAACATCAAAACTACAGACATACATTGAAATATTCTCACCAATTTTACTAAAAGACACATACATAGGTTTCACATTATGAAGATGTGAAAAAGTCATTTGGCAGATATCAAGCATCTATCGTCATAAGAAACTTCTCTGATCTATACAAATTTAATTGATTTGTAATTAAATGTTAGTTAATTGTCAAAACCAAATAGGAATATTAGTTTGATTCTCGTTACATAATTTTGTGTTAGTAAAATAATCAGTTTACAAATGACAACTATAAGAAATGTTACTGTAAAACAATGAAACAAACTTATAACCCATGATAGTTGAATGGTAATAATTGTGAAATGGGCGAAACAGGGGGAAAACATGTCATTGCAAATTTATTATATGATACATATGTATATAGCATCGTTGTTGGTATATAACGATTTAACACTTTTCATTTTTATTATATATTAGAAAAGTGTTAGATTGATTTTTCTTTTTTTTCCATTAGACTATGAGACCTGAAAGTTAATGAAAAAGCTTTGTACCACTTGGACAATGACAGAAGCATGGCTTGACTTTAAATGTCTGCCTAATTCTAGTGACGTATGATTCACATAAAACACAAGGTTAATGTTTGTACTTGATAGTTAAAGAAGTGCAGGATATATTGAACATGATAAGAGAGGTATCTGGATTGTATTATACTTCATAGGGAGTACATAGGGGAAATCCATATTCAAAGAAGGAATTAAGTCTCACCTCATGTTATCATACAGTATAAAAAAACATGAAAATATGAAAATCTACTGGGATTCGATGTGAAAATGTGATTTTTACTGTGGCATAATATGATTATTTGGACAGTGCTTGCACATGATAGGACGTCTATTGAACAATCTACAGTAAATATAGATCATCGTTTTAGGTATATATTATTATAACACTTTTCATTTAAATAACATATAAGAAAAGTGTTAGATTGCTTTAAATGTTTTCATCAGACACTGAGACCTTTAAATTAATGTAAATGTTTTGTACCACTTGAACTATGACAGAAGCATGGCATGGCTTTAAATGTCTGCCTACTTATGATTTACATAAAACACAAGGTTTATCTTTGTAATTAAAAGAATAAGTGCAGGATATATTGAACATGATAAGAGAGGTATCTGGATTGTATTATACTTCATAGGGAGTACATAGGGGAAATCCATATTCAAAGAAGGAATTAAGTCTCACCTCATGTTATCATACAGTATAAAAAAAACATGAAAATATGAAAATCTGCTGGGATTCGATGTCTCAATACTACGAAAGGGTTAAACACATTTATCATCTTAAAGGAAAGCCCTTAAAATGGAAAAGGTTGAACACATGTTCAGAGATGATGGTATCTATACTTTATGATCTACACAAAACTTTACACTCATATAAAATTGGAAATTCATTTCAAAATTTAACCACTTGTCATCTGAATAATCAAATGACCAATTATCTGTACCAATAAACAGTAACCATCAACTGCCACTTTAATCATATATTGATTTCTATTTCCCTCAAATCTCGCTACATGGACCCGCCTACTTTCACTGATATCTAGCAAAGTCTAAAAAAACACTACTGAAGCACTTTTGGAAATTTAAAGAAAAGACCTTTTTTCAGAAAAGTGACATAAAAATTTAGAAAAAGAATTAGAAAAATAACACTAGGTAAAAAGAAGAATAGAATATTATTTGGTTTCCGAACCTCTATTTCCTTTCCTTCCTGTTATCAAATTGACAAAGCAATTGGTTATTATTTGATTCAAAATAACTTTGAATATCAAAATCAAAATATTTGTGTAATGGTAGAATATATATCAACAACATTTGCTAATGGACCATCAATCAAATTGGGGAAGGTAGTGGGTAATAGGTTACAATGACAAACCATTTTATGATTGGAATGATGACTTACTTTGATGCCAAGCTTTAATGACACCACTTGTTAGGGAACAAACAGACCATTTAAGTAAATATTTTGCAAAATCTTGTTTGAACATCGTAAAAACATGCTACATCATTTGGTTTTAAGTGCAACAAGAACTTGCTGTACTCACCAGTTTTTCTTTGGGGAGAATTTCCTGAAATGAAAGGATTTATTACAACTACAAAGACCTGGCTTCTGATCATCTCATTTCAGATATATTTTTTCTAATGAAAATTCATCTTTATTTCGCATTTGTTTCTATATGCATTGGTGATGTTGCAATTTTATCCAAAAAAGATCATCATAGAAAATGCTATGATCTATAATTTTGCTACTGTTTAAAAATGTTCATAACTTATTAAATCAAAAGATTATTTTCCACAAGGATTATAATAACTTGCCGTACTCACCTGTTCTTCCTCCAGAACGATTTCCTGGAAAGAAAATCAAACATCATAACTACAGACATACATTGAAATATTCTCACTAATTTAACTAAAAGACACATACATGCGTTTCACCATATGACGATGTGGAAATGTCATTTTGCAGATATCAAGCATGTATAATCATAAGAAACTTCTTTGATTTATACAGATTTAATTGATTTGTATTCAAATGCAAGTTGATTTTCAAAAGCAAATAAGAAACATTAGGTTTATTCTCGTTATATAATTTTGTATAAGTAAAATAATCTTATAAACTAATAACCAGGATAGTTGAATGTCAAAAATTGTAAAAGTGGACGAAACAAGGGAAAAACGTCTCATTACAAATTTACAATATATCATAGATATTGTCATGATAGATTGATAATATTTAATAAGAACAATTTTCCTAATACATAAAAGGATTTGTTAAATAATATCAAAAGGTATTTCATTTCCTAGAGGATAAGCAACAGGAGAAATATATTTTTGAAAAATAGGAAAATTATCTTACATTTTTTAGCAGTTTACATTTTCAAACTGCAGTTGTTGAATTTACATGTGCTTATTTAGTTTTGCAGTAACATTATGTAAACTTTTTAACTTTCAAATGACACACAATGAGGACACATGTATGCTTTGATGAAGTCTGTGATTTTTACTGTGGCATAATATGATTATTTGGACAGTGCTTGCACATGATAGGACGTCTATTGAACAATCTACAGTAAATATAGATCATCGTTTTAGGTATATATTATTATAACACTTTTCATTTAAATAACATATAAGAAAAGTGATAGATTGCTTTAAATGTTTTCATCAGACACTGAGACCTTTAAATTAATGTAAATGTTTTGTACCACTTGAACTATGACAGAAGCATGGCATGGCTTTAAATGTCTGCCTACTTATGATTTACATAAAACACAAGGTTTATCTTTGTAATTAAAAGAATAAGTGCAGGATATATTAAGTATGATAAGAAAGGCATCTTGATTGAATTTTACTTCATAGGCAGTAAATAGGGGAAATCCATATTCAAAGAAGGAATTAAGTCTCACCTCACGTTATCACATAGTATTAAGAGCATGAACACATGAAAATCTACTGTGTTTCGATGTCTCAATACTACAAAAAGGTTCAACACACTTATCACCTTAAAGGAAAGTCATTAAATTGGAAAAGTTTGAAAACATTACCGAAGAAAATGGTATCTATATTTTCTGATAAACACAAAACTATACATTCATATACAAATGGAAATTCATTTCTAAATTTAACCACCTTTCGTCTGTATAATCAAATGACCAATTATGTACCAATAAAAAGGAACCATCTACTGCCTCAATAATAACATGTTAATTTCTATATCTCTAAAATCTCACTACATTGACCTGCCTTCTTTTACTAATATCGAGCAAAGCCTAAACATTCATCACTGAAACACTTGGAAATTTAAAGAAAAGACCTTTCTTCAGAATAGCGACATAAATATATAGAATAAAAATAGCATTAGGTAAAAAAATGAATAGAATATTATTTGGTTTCCGAACCTCTATTTCCTTGCCTTCCTGTTATCAAATTGACAAAACAATTCGTTATTATTTGATTCAAAATAACTTTGAATATCAAAATCAAAATATTTGATTCATGGTAGAATATATATCCACAGATTTTGCTAATGGACCATCAATCAAATTGGGGAAAATAGTGTGAAAATACGTTACAATGACAAATAATTTTATGATTAGAATGATCACTTACTCTGATGATAAACTTTAATGACATCACTAGTTAGGGATCATACATGCCATTTAAATGAATATTTGCAAAATATCACCTCATGTTATCACACAATTAAAAAAGACATTTAAACATGACAGTCTACTGGGATTCGATGACAATAATACAAAAGGGTTTTAACGCACTTATCACCTTAATGGAAAGCCCTTAAATGGAAAAAACTGAAACATTACCGAAGATGATGGTATCTATTCTTTATGATACACACAAAGCTATTCATTCATATACAAATGAAACGTCATTTAGTTTTTAAGTGCTTAAAGATCTCACTTTACTTACCAGTTCTTCCCTGGGGAGTCGTTTCTATAAAGAAAAGAAAGGATTTATTATAACTACACAGACATGGATTCTGATCACCTCATTTCAGATATTTTTTTCCCCAATTTCGCCTTTATTTCCGATATGCAATGGTTGTGTTTGAATACGTTTTACCATATGAAGATGTGAAAAAGTCATTTTGCAGACGTCAATTATGAATCACCATAAGAAAGCTACTTTGCAGGAGTTAATTCTTTTATATTAAATGTTGAATGTCAAAAGCAAATATACAAGATGAGGTTGATTCACGTTACATACATTTTCTTTAAGTAATTGGTGAAACCGCATTAGTGGTGGTTTGCCGTTTTGCAAGGGAAATGACTCGTGCGTTTCATCTACAAGATAACTAATTTGGTTTCGAATCCCAGTTGTAAAGTTAATTTCTATGATTCTTATGTGCCGATCTTTTTATAAACTATTAATAAGGAATTTCTTTTTTGTGTAAATAATTTTCATTGTTGTTTCCTATCAAGATAGATTATCTCAAATGTGGGCCCCCTTCTTTCGCTCTTTATAGAGGCCGTAACGAGGGGGTTTATATTTCTTACGAGACAGTTTCTGAAGCTAAGTAACTTTAAACAGACAGTTTCTGAAGCTAAGTAACTTTAAACGTGTTATAAAATGGCCACATTTTTTGTTGATGATCTAATATGACCTTATTTTAATAAATAAATACATTATGGGAACTATTCAACGAAATAAAGTGGATCCAACTTATTATTAGCTGACTGAGGGAAGGACCATCGTGTACACAAGCATAGCAAAAGCCAAGCAGGCAAGATTTCATCACACTTATCAATTAAGGCCTTTCTCAAATTCTCAAAGACCTTTCTTGTTTTCTTAAAATTAAATTAACTTAATTGCTTTATTCCCCTCAATATGAAAATAAAAATTCATATATATCTAACCATGTTAGAATCCACACTTCATCATGATTTTATAGTTTTTAAAATGTGGGGCCCCTAATTTTGTTGCTTATAGGTGACTGATAAAAGAGGGCCCACATTTGAAATATTACACAAAAACATAGATATTAGAATCTGTTTATATCAGTTCAACATTATTTGATGGTTTCTTGAAATGTGGGCAGCTTAATTTTGTTGCTTATATGAGACTGACAAAAGAGGGCTCACATTTCAGATATATAACACAAAGCACTAGAATCCGTTTGGAAATAACAGTGTACCACAATTTATAAGAAAATGCAGTTAAGCACTTTTAAATTGTTGATGGAAACATCTCAATAAAATCAAGCAGGCAAGATTTCACCTTATTTATCATTTAATAAAAATTCTCGAAGACCTTTCTTGTTTTCTAAGTTTACTTGTTTTGTTCCCCTCAAAATAGAAATATATCAATCTCAACATTTTAGAAACCACATTTTCTCTTTGTACATCATGATTTGATTGTTTCTTGAAATGTGGGCTCCCTACGTTTGTAGCTTATAGGAGATTGACAACAGAGGGCCCACATTTAAATATTACACAAAAACATAAATATTAGAATCTATTTATATTAGGCTAGACTAATCCAGAAGAAAATGTAGATCTGCTTTCTAAAATATGGATGGAAAATATTTATGAAGCCAAGGAGGAAAGGTTTAAAATATTTCTAAAAACAAAACTTAAAATAAATCAACGCAAGGGCAGCTGTTCATAGAATCTCTCTTAATGCTAGTGTTGACCACATTTTGACTTCCAGTTTCATATTGCCGTTCATGTCGAAGATTGATGATTTCTTGAAATCCCCTTTGTCATCTTAGTACAATGATATGAATTCACTGGGCCCACACTACAGTCTTTTTATATGAAGCCGATTTTCATTGACAAACTAACAATTATCCAAACGTACCAGTTTATTAATTGATTTTCAAAAGAAACTGCGTACTAGCCTTGAGGCAACATACCTCCCGACCACGCGAGAATACGTAAACAAACTGTTAGCTCTGCATACTAGATTCGACTTTGGAGTTACTTCCTTTCCAAACGGCCAACCACTACTTTTGCGGTTCCGCCAAGTAAATGAATCAGTTTAGCAATGACAAGTTAAAGAAAGGTTACTTTGAAATATCGAAACAAACTAATAACCAGGATAGTTGAATGTAAACAATTTTGAAAGTGGACAAAATCAGGGAGAAAACATGTCAATGCAAATTTACAATATATCATACATATTGTCATGATAGATTGATAACATTTAATGAGTACAGTTTTCCCAATACATGAAAGGAATTGTTAATTAATATCAATATGTATTTAATTTCCTTAAAGATAAGAAACAGGAAAAATACAATTTTGAAAAAAAGGAAAATGATCTTACATATTCTAGCAGTTAGATGATATTTAAAAAAAATGTCAATCTGCAATTTTTGAATTTACATGTGCTGATCATTTAGTTTTGCAGTAACAATATGTATTCCAAGTAGGGAAGGAAACGGGTTAATTATGTATAGAATGTAAACGTTTTAACTTTCAAATCACACACAATGAGGACACGCGTATGCTTTGATGAAGTCTGTGATTTTTACTGTGCCTAAATGTGATTATTTGGACAGTGCTTGCAAATGATGGGGCGACTATGTAAATAGATAGCAGTTAATAATGATCATCATTTTAGGTATATATCAATATAACATCTGATATCAAAATATCATAATAATATAGTTTTAGAATTAATTTTAATCTTCTCATTAGACATTAAAACCTTTAAATTCCTGAAAATGTCGTGAAACACTTGAACAATTAGAGAAGCATAGCTTGACTTTATATGTCTGCCTACCTCTAGTGTTTTATGATAAACATAAAACATAACGTATAATTTGTAAGAGAAAGAATAAGAAGTGCACAATATATGAGTTTTGAAAAGTAAGATTTCTGGTTTGAATTATTCTTAATCGGGTGAATAAAGAAGAATATCAATATTAAAAGAATGAATTAAGTCTCACCTCATGTTTTCACACAATTAAAACATGTAAACATCAAAATTAGCTTAGATTCATAGACTTAATTAAAATAATACGAGTTATCTAGAAGGAAAGCCACAATTAAAAAACATTACCGAAGATAATAGTATGTATACATTATGATGGACAAAAAACTATATATTCTTATGCAAATGGAAATTCATTTCCTAATATAAATACTTGTCTGAATAATCAAATCTCCGATTATCTGTACCAAAAAAAGAGAAGCCGACTACTGACTCCCCTTTATCCCCCAATTGTGGCAACTTTGACCTGCTTATTTTCACTGATTTGGGGCCACAATACACGTCATTTTAAAAAAACTTTTTCTTAGGGATCGTGACATAAAAATAAAGAAAGAAAAAAGAAAAATATCATTAGGGAAAAAAAGATTAGAATATTATTAAGTTTTCGAACCTCTATTTCGTCGCCTTCCTGTTTTCAAATTGACAAAGCAATTGGTTATCATTTGATTTGAATTATTTTGAATATCAAAATCAGAAATATTTGAATAATGGTAGCACATATATAATAGAAATTTGTTAATGTACCACGTAAATTACAAGTTAGTGAGCGAACAAGCAACTTCAAATGAACATATTGCAAAATCTTCTTTAAATATCTTAATGGCAAGCACTCCATTTACCTTATATGAAATAGTTGCATTTTTCAAAACAAAATCCAAAGCAGATTCACATTTGTTTAAAAAATGCATTGATGATTTTGCAAATGTATCTCGCCTATGTAATCAAATGTAAGTTGATTAACGAAAGCCAATAGGTAAGACAAAGTTGATTCCCTTTGTATAATTTTGTGAAAATAAGATAATCAGTTGTGCAATGGCAACTAGAAGAAAGGAGTAACAGAGTCGGTTAACAAGGCCATATTGCAATTTCCAAATTCAACATATAACATTGTTACATTTTTCACTATCTAAAGGGGGGGATATTGTGTCCTTAATTAATTTTCAAATGGTTTTTCTGGCATGAATGTTTATTTGAAATGTGTTGGACATTTTCTGGGTGAAACGTTTACATGACATGAATTTTTTTTGAAGGAAATGTTATATACGTCCCTGCTGCATAAAAAACAGTTTAAACTGTTCTAAGATTATATGCCGTACTCACCTTGTCCTCCGGTGTCTCTTCCTGAAAAGTAGAAGATATGTCATTACAACACAAGATTATGTTTTGATAATTTCACGATGTTCAGATGTAAACAGGGCATTAGATGTCAACCATATATTATCATTTAAAATCTTTTATAACTTTAGCAACGATAACACGTGTAAACCATTTATCATTCGATTTTAGTTGTTCAACAAATGGAAATAGATATATAGTTGTTTCCTGGAATATGGATAATACATGCGGGAAGAATTAATTGAACTATAGGAACTGAAACTTAAGTACAAAATTTTAACAAAACATAGAGTAGTTGAGATGGAGTATACATAATATGTTTGGGGAAAAAACCCTCAAAGCCTTTGAAAAGATGTTCATAATATTTTAGTTTTTATTGTATCTGACAGTAGCCGAAGTTATCAACACCTGGTTAGGGACAGAATTATCCATTTAAGCAAACAATGAATTTATAAGCTGTACATATACTCCCGTTTTCAATATCAAAAAAGAAAATAATATATCTTCAAAATAAGTTCAAAATATTGTCAGATAGGTGTCAAAGACCATTACTACTACATGTGCTTTAAAGAAAGCATTGATAAAGTAAGTAAGCAAAAACACAAAGCAAAGCAAAGCCTGATGCCATTTGTGTTCAATATAAACATATAAGTTAGTAAATAAATAACTGTCTTTCGGAATTATATCTTGAAAAATTAGAAACCAGCCTATACTGGTCGTAAAAAGATTACATTATATGTTGAGATTGTTTCATGAAAGTACATGTAAAAGGATCTTGATTGTACTAAACTGAACTTGCTGCATTTTGTAAAAGAACAAAAAAGAACGGCCATTCTCTAGCACCACAGAAATGAGGATAACATGAAGATTCTTACCTCTTTCTCCTATTATGACATGTAAATAGAACCGAAATTGAAAATTGAACTACATAACAATTATGTCAAATAATTTATTTCTCAGTTACAAACGTTGCACTATAAAGATTCTAATTATGTTTTTAAAAATATTAGTCCATACAGTCCTTCAACAGGAGACAGAGTATCATAACTATTAAGTAAATGTACTCGAAAAAAAATATTTCCCAATAATTTCCTGTTATTATTTTTTTCAAATACAGCTTTGGTCTATATATTCTCTCAATGTTGAACAGTTTAGCATTACGTTGTTTATTGGACAAGCAACAAACTATTTCTGACCCATTGGCTCAAGCAGATAATTATACCGTATTGTTACCGAAAATAATTTTTCATGTTATATAATATGGTTATCTGACCTAAAATGAGATTTACAGGGTAGAGTTGATAGAGCGTTTGCATAATCTTACGCCGGTTTTGATTCATACCAAAAGACTTCATATTCAAAGTCGAATTCAAAAGAAATTTAGTGATCATCCATCTGTTGAATACTCAATTGTGTTTCCAGCTCCAAAACTTGTTTTAGTATGATAGGTTTTTACCCATTGTCTGATAATGTTTCAAGTTCTGGAAACGTCTGTGCCCTCTCCATCATAATCAATTAAGATATTGGTATCGTTACTCAGCCTTTTAACTGTAAGATAAGGGTACCCAGGATTTAGACGACTTTGTTTGAAGAGACCCTGTTTCTTAGTTGGGACATTAACTCATTTAAAAAACTTCCATGTTGATTTTAATTTGGAGTTCTTATGATAATTGGATTATTGTCATATTGAAAATATAATCCTCTTAGTATTTCAATCTGTCAAATATTTCGTCTTGAAGAATTTAAAAAAAGAGAGTTTTACTCCACTTGCAATATGCTAGAGAAATTTAAAATCTAATGTTAACCCTTGTATTTTATTGATACATGTTTCAATAATAATGTCATATAGATTATCACATGAAGAAGCTAAAGCACGATATTTCATTCCTAGATGATGATACTGAAGATGGTATATATAAATGCATATATATGTAGTACAACAAAATTTCTCTGTCAACTTTATCAACTTCAAAGACATTTAATCCTACTTTTAAGTGGTCCAAAAACATCACATCAAAAATTCAACATCTCATTTAATCGTTTTTGTCGGAAGAGCAAGAAAATTACTAAGACATATCATGTGTTGAGTCTGAATTAAGTGCCCTCTTTAAATTGAATGAAAAATGGGCGTACAAATACTGACACCATATTATGCACCACAACTTCTTTAGTTTCATAATGATATGAAGATTTTAAATGCCATAATACACATATGTAGCATAAACTGAACGAAATGACATGATTTTTATTCATTTCTATCTAAATGTAAGTTGAATAACAAAAGTCAATAAAGAAATATAAAGTTGATTCCCTTAACATAAAGATGGTAAGTTGAAGACATTTTACTGTGAAACATTTAAATAAGCTGATAACCAGACTTTTTAAAATGTTAAAAATTGTAAAAATGGACCAAGTAATACTTTTTGATTAAAAAAGACAAAAAGTAAATAGGAAAACTGTGTCTTTAAATCGGTAAACGATCAAGTTGCATTCTCAATGAACTTCAACCTTTACCTTAAAGACTAAAAGTGAAATATAAAAAAGAAAATGTTAGTTCATATGGTTTCAACATGGTTGTTAAAAAAGAAACCACGATGGCAATCAAGAAATATGCTTATCTTCAATTAGGAAAATTTACATTATTACTTTACAAGACACGATAGATTGATAATAATAATAATAATAATAATAATAATAATAATAATAATAATAATAATAATAATAATAATAATAATAATAATAATACTTAATACATAACGAGTACATATTGCCTAATGAATGAATGAAAAAGTTTTCCATTTTCCATGTGTAAAGTGGTGTCTTCTTAACCTATTTAGGGTTAGTCTGGTCTCTCGAGTCAAAAACTTGAGTTTTTGTATGAAGAAATAGACATAGGGGGTAATATTTTCGAAATTCTGATTACCTATAACTTTGATTAAAATATTCCAAACAAAGTCCCTCAAAAACACTGATTTAATGCAAAGGAACAAATATTACTTGTGTTTAAATCTGTTGATCACGTAAAATATCACTAAATTAAAAAAATTTAAAATCTAGTTGAGTTCATGATTCAATACTACAAAAAGGTTTTAAGACCCTTGTCATCTTAATGGAAAGACCTTAAAATGGAAAAGTTTGAAAACATTACTGAAGATAATGCTATCTATACATTATGATACACAAAACTATACATTCACATAAAAATGGAAATTCATTTCCAAATTTAACACGTGTCGTCTGTATAATCAAACGACCAATTATCTGTACCAATAAAATGGAACCAACTACTGCCTTCATTTTTCAATTATTAATTTCTTTATCCCCAAAAATGTAACAACATTGGTCTGGTTTGTTTTACTGATAGGGAGCAAAGCCTTAACATATGACAAAGATACACTTTCTATATTTAAAGAAAACACTTTTCTTAGGAATTGAGACATGAAAATATAGAAGGAAATAGAAAAAAGACATCAGTAAAAAAAGATAGAATATTTTTGTTTCCGAACCTCTATTTCGTCGCCTTCCTGTTTTCAAATTGACAAAACAATTAGTAATTATTTGATTTTAAATAATTTTGAATATCAAAATCAGAAATATTTGAATAATGGTAGCACATATATAATAGAACTTTGTTAATGCACCATCAACCAAACTGATGAAGATGTGAAAATAGACTACAATGGCACATTATGTTTTGATTGGAATGATAACTTTAATTGATGGTAAGATTTCGCGTAAATTACAAGTTAGTAAGCAAACAAGCAACTTCAAATGAGCATATTGCAAAATCATCTTTTAACATCTAAATGACATGCTACAAAACGTGATTTGATGTGTAAGTGCTAAAAGAACTTGTTGTGCTCACCAGTTCCTCCTTCGGGAGCAGTTTCTAAAATGAAAATGATTTATTATAATTTTATACTAGCACTCCATTCACTTATAAGAAATAGTTGCATATTTCCAAACAAAATGCACAGTAGATTCACATGTGTTTAAAAAATCCATTGTTGGTGTTGAAAATGTAATTAAATGTCAGTTGATTAACGAAAGCAGAAAAGAAATATAAAGTTGATTCCCTTTACATAAATTTGTAAAAGTAAGATAATCAGCTGTGCAATGGCAACTAGAACAAATGTTACTGTGTTATATTATATCAATATTCTAGTGAAATTTACTAATAACTGGCCATACCACGTCTTGCACTAATTGTGATAATATGAAGATACGCTAAAAGCTTCAAGCAGATGTCGTTCAATCTTTTCTTTATAATTTTTTAAAACATGCATTGATAATCATATATCACAGATAGAAATTAAAATCAAATCATATTTTTCCTGAAACTTATTTCACCCTCATGTTTCAACTTACTTCCTTCATATTTTATCAATAGTTATGAAATGGAAATCCGACTTTCATAACTCTCTATGGTTGTTTATATAACGACCTAATGCGATCCACTTAGCTTATAATCTTTTATAAATTTAGTCAAACTAAACACTATTAAATACTATTCCATAAACCTTGGTATATAATGTAACATTATAATATCTGAAATCACACTGTCTGCCTCACATCTCCAGAGTCGGGTAACAAAGCCAGTATTGCAATTTCCAAATTTAAAATATAACATTGTTACATTTGTTCACTATCTAAAGGGCCCATATCTCAAGGGGGGATATTGTGTCCTTAATTAATTTTCAAATGTAAAAGATAACATGGTATTTCTGGCATGAATGTTTATTTGACATGTATTTGACTTTTTCTGGGTATAACTTTTACATGACATGAATGTTTTTGTATAAAAAATGTTATATACGTCCCTGCTGCATAAAAAACAGTTTAAACTGTTCTAAGATTATATGCCGTACTCACCTTGTCCTCCGGTGTCTCTTCCTGAAAAGTAGAAGATATGTCATTACAACACAAGATTATGTTTTGATAATTTCACGATGTTCAGATGTAAACAGGGCATTAGCAGATGTCAACCATATATTATCATTTAAAATCTTTTATAACTTTAGCAACGATAACACGCGTAAACCATTTATCATTCGATTTTAGTTGTTCAACAAATGGAAATAGATATATAGTTGTTTCCTGGAATATGGATAATGCATGCGGGAAGAATTAATTGAACTATAGGAACTGAAACTTAAGTACAAAATTTTAACAAATCATAGAGTAGTTGATGGAGCATACATAATATGTTTGGGGAAAAAACCCTCAAAGACTTTGAAAAGATGTTCATAATATTTTAGTTTTTATTGTATCTGAAAGCAGCCGAAATTATCAACACCTGGTTAGGGACAGAATTATCCATTTAAGCAAACAATGAATTTATAAGCTGTACATATACTCCCGTTTTCAATATCAAAAAAGAAAATAATATATCTTCAAAATAAGTTCAAAATATTGTCAGATAGGTGTCAAAGACCATTACTACTACATGTGCTTTAAAGAAAGCATTGATAAAGTAAGTAAGCAAAAACACAAAGCAAAGCAAAGCCTGATGCCATTTGTGTTCAATATAAACACATAAGTTAGTAAATAAATAACTGTCTTTCGGAATTATAACTTGAAAAATTAGAAACCAGCCTATACTGGTCGTAAAAAGATTACATTATATGTTGAGATTGTTTCATGAAAGTACATGTAAAAGGATCTTGATTGTACTAAACTGAACTTGCTGCATTTTGTAATAGAACAAAAAAAACCGGCCATTCTCTAGCACCACAGAAATGAGGATAACATGAAGATTCTTACCTCTTTCTCCTATTATGACATGTAAAAAGAACCGAAATTGAAAATTGAACTACATAACAATTATGTCAAATAATTTATTTCACTGTTACAAACGTTGCACTACAAAGATTATAATGATGTTTTACTTCATATAGTCCTTCAACAAGAGACAGAGTATCATAACTATTAAGTAAATGTACTTGAAAATAAGTATTTCCAAATAATTTCCCGTTATCATTTTTTGTCAAATACAGCTTTGGTCTATATATTCTCTCAATGTTGAACAGTTTAGCATTACGTTGTTTATTGGACAAGCACCATACTATTTCTGATCCATTGGCTCAAGCAGATAATTATACCGTATTTTTACCGAAAATACATTTTTCATGTTATATAATATGGTTATCTGACCTAAAAGAGATAAATTCGATGAGATTTACAGGGTAGCGTCATCCTACGCCGGTTTTGATTCATATCAAAACACTTCATATTCAAAGTCGAATTCAAAAGAATTTAGTGATCACCCATCTGTTGAATACTCAATTGTGTTTCCAGCTCCAAAACTTGCTTTTAGTATGATAGGTTTTTACTCATTGTTTTATAATGTTTCAAGTTCTGGAAACGTCTGTGCCATCTCCATCATAATCAATTAAGATATTGGTATCGTTACTCAGCCTTTTAACTGTAAGGTACCCAGCATTAAGACGACTTTGTTTGAAGAGACCCTGTTTCTTATTTTGGACATAAACTCATTTAAAAAACTTCCATGTTGATTCTAATTTGGAGTTCTTATGATAATTGTATTATTGTCATATTGAAAATATAATCCTCTTAGTATTTCAATCTGTCAAACATTTCGTCTTGAAGAATTTAAAAAAAAGAGTTTTACTCCATTTGCAATATGCTAGAGAAACTTTAAAAACTAATGTTAACCCATTATATTGATACATGTTTCAATAATAATGTCATATAGATTGTCACATGAATGCTTCTTATTTTATTTCTTCTTTTTTTACGAACAAGCTAAAGCACGATATTTCATTCCTGCATATATATGTTGTACAACAAAATTTCTCTGTCAACTTTATCAACTTCAAAGACATTTAATCCTACTTTTAAGTGGTCCAAAAACATCACATCAAAAATTCAACATCTCATTTAATCGTTTTTGTCGGAAGAGCAAGAAAATTACTAAGACATATCATGTGTTGAGTCTGAATTAAGTGCCCTCTTTAAATTGAATGAAAAATGGGCGTACAAATACTGACACCATATTATGCACCACAACTTCTTTAGTTTCATAATGATATGAAGATTTTAAATGCCATAATACACATATTTTGCATAAACTAAACGAAATTATATAAGTTTTATTCATTTGTATCTAAGTAGAATAACAAAAGTCAATAAAGAAATATAAAGTTGATTCCCTTAACATAAAGATGGTAAGTTGAAGACATTTTACTGTGAAACATTTAAATAAGCTGATAACCAGACTTTTTAAAATGTTAAAAATTGTAAAAATGGACCAAGTAATACTTTTTGATTAAAAAAGACAAAAAGTAAATAGGAAAACTGTGTCTTTAAATCGGTAAACGATCAAGTTGCATTCTCAATGAACTTCAACCTTTACCCATATGGTTTCAACATGGTTGTTAAAAAAGAAACCACGGTGGTAATCGAGAAATATGCTTATCTTCAATTAGGAAAATTTACATTATTAATTTACGATACACGATAGATTGATAATAATAAAATAATAATAATAATATTACATAACGAGTACATATTGCCTAATGAATGAATGAAAAAGTTTTCCATTTTCCATGTGTAAAGTGTCGTCTTCTTAACCTATTTAGGGTTAGTCTGGTCTCTCGAGTCAAAAACTTGAGTTTTTGTATGAAAAAATAGACATAGGGGGTAATATTTTCGAAATTCTGATTACCTATAACTTTGATTAAGATATTCCAAATAGAGTCCCTCAAAAACATAAGCAGTGTCACACTAATTTAATGCAAAGGAACATATATTACTTGTGTTAAAATCTCTTGACCACGTGAAATATCACTAAATTAAAAAGATGTTAACATCAAAATTTAGTTGAGTTCATGACTCAATACTACAAAAAGGGTTTAAGATCCTTGTCATCTTAAAGGAACGACCTTAAAATGGAAAAGTTTGAAAACATTACTGAAGATAATGCTATCTATACATTATGATACACAAAACTATACTTTCACATACAAATGAAAATTCATATCCAAATTTAACACTTGTCGTCTGTATAATCAAACGACCAATTATCTGGAACCATATTATAAATTGGAACCAACTACTGCCTTCATTTTTCAATTATTAATTTCTTTATCCCCAAAAATGTGACAACATTGGCCTGGTTTGCTTTACTGATAGGGAGCAAAGTCTTAACATACGACAAAGATACACTATCTATTTTTAAAGAAAACACTTTTCTTAGGAATTGAGACATGAAAATATAGAAGGAAATAGAAAAAAGACGTAAGGTAAAAAAAAAAAATTGTTTCCGAACCTCTATTTCGTCGCCTTCCTGTTTTCAAATTGACAAAACAATTAGTAATTATTTGATTTGAAATAATTTTGAATATCAAAATCAGAAATATTTGAATAATGGTAGCACATATATAATAGAACTTTGTTAATGTACCATCAACCACACTAATGAAGATGTAAAAATAGACTACAATGGCACATTATGTTTTGATTGGAACGATACCCTTAATTGATGATAAGATTTCGCGTAAATTACAAGTTAGTAAGCAAACAAGCAACTTCAAATGAACATATTGCAAAATCTTCTTTAAAAATCTAAAAGACATGCTACAAAACGTGATGTGATGTGTAATTGCTAAAAGAACTTGTTGTGCTCACCAGTTCCTCCTTCGGGAGCAGTTTCTAAAATGAAAATGATTATTTTAATTTCATACTAGCTCTCCATTCACTTATAAGAAATAGCTATATAACAAAATGCACAGTAGATTCACATGTGTTTAAAAAATCCATTGATGGTGTTGAAAATGTCAGTTAAAAAATCCATTGATGGTGTTGAAAATGTCAGTTAAAAATCCATTGATGACGTTGAAAATGTCAGTTGATTAACGAAAGCAGGAAAGAAATATAAAGTTGATTCCCTTTACATAAATTTGTAAAAGTAAGATAAACAGATGTGCAGTGACAACTAGAAGAAAGGTTACTGTGTCATATAATTTCAATAGTCTAGTGAAATTTACTAATAACTGGCCATACCACGTCTTGCAATTTATTCATTGTGATAATATGAAGATATGCTAAAAGCTTCAAACAGATGTCGTTCAATCTTAATTCTTAAAGGGTTCTATACTCCCACGCTGTACTCACCATTTTCTACGGTTTCTGAATACAAAGAGAAAATGACACGTCAATACAACACAGAAATATTTAAGAACTTCATAATTTTTACCAAGAAAAGTTCAGAATATATTGTATAATTTTTTAAAACATGCATTGATAATCATCTGTTTATGGTCTCAATGACGCATATAGTGATATTGTGTCCTTAATTAATTTTCAAATAGGAAAAAGTACATGGTATTTCTGGCACTAATGTTTATTTGAAATGTGTTGGACATTTTCTGGGTGAAACGTTTACATGACATGAAATTTTTGTGAAGGAAATGACATATTTAGGCATTGTTGTTGTGTAAGAAAATGTGATTTACGTCCCTGCTGGAGGAAATATAGATTATATACCGTACTCACCTTGTCCGCCGGTTTCTCTTCCTGAAAAGTAGAAGTTATGTCATAACAACACAAGTGTATGTTTTGATAACGCCATGATGTTCAGATGTGAAAAACGCAGTAGCAGATATCAACCAAACATGATAATTTAAAATCTTTTATAACTACACCAACGATAAAATAGGATGTTTAAATTATTTATCATTCGATTTGCAGTTGTTCAACATACGGATATAGATATATATTGTTTCCTTGAATATGAATTATGCATGCTGAAAAATGTAATGGAACTATTGCAACTTGAATATAAATATAAATACAAACTTTGAACAAATCATAGAATAGTTATGTTTGGGGAGAAAAAGATGTTCATGTTATTTTAGTTTTTTTTAAATATCTGACAGCGGTTGAGATTATTAACACTTGAAAGTTACTCCCGATTGCCCGTTTTTAAGAACAAGTAAAAAATAACATATTTTCAAATAGGAATTATAGACTTTTACTACTAGATGTCCTTTAAAGAAACCAGTTATAAAGTCAGTACGCAAAACACAAAGCAAAGCAAAGCTTGATGCCATTTTTTCCTTTTCCAGATATAATCAGTTAATACAAATTGTTTTTTATATCTTTGCGATTTTGTTACTAGAAAACATTTAAAACCAGCCAATACTTGGTCGTTAAAGATAACATAACCATGTGGAGATTGTTTCATAAACGTACATGTAAAAGGTTCCTGATTTTACTAAACTGAACTAGCTGCATTTTAATAGAAAAATAGAGCAGGCATTCTCTAGCACCACAGAAATGAGGATAACATGAAGATTCTCACCTCTTTGTCCTGTTATGACATGTAAATAGAACCAAAATTGTAAACTGAAATGCATAACAATTATATCAATGCATTCATCTAACATTCTGTCACAAACGTTGCACTATAAAGATCATAAATGATGTGTTTGAAAATATTACTCCATACATTCCTTCAACAGGAAACGGAGTCATATAACTATCAAGTAAACGTACTTAAACATAGATATTCCCCAATAGTTCCCTCAAAATATTACAAAATACAGCTTTGGTCTAAACAATCTCTTAATGTTAAAAGGTTGTTAAACATTAGGTCGTTTATTGGACAAGCAACAAACTATTTCTGACGCACCGACTCTAGCAGATGTTGTTCACGATAATATGTTTATCTGATCACACGAGATGAGATAAATTCGATGAGATGGGTAGAGTGTATATATCATGCTATGCCGGGTTTGATCATACCAAAAGATGTCATATTTAAAGACATATTCAAAAGAAATTAAGTGATCACCGATCTGTTGAATAATTTATTGAGTTTCCATCTCCAAAAATTGCATGTATGATAATGTTTCAAGTTATTGAAGGGTCAGTGCCCTCTCAATCATCGTCAATTAAGACATTAACGTCTCTTGCTTTATTTCGTAACTTTTTTCGAACAATCTGATGTACGCTATTCCATACTCAGGTAAGGATACTTAAAATAATTTATCTGAATGCATCTATATGTAGTACAACAAAACATCTCTGTTAACTGTACCAAAAAACCTGACAACTGTATACAAAGTTACTTTTCGCTTTTTTAAGATGAACACATGAGTTGGATGTGAATACCGACACCGTTTAAAGCTACTGACACACTAATTGCACTTTCACTCCAAGCATGTCAAGACATGTTCATTGGACCATAGTCGAAAGACTAGCTATGTGTTTTATTTTAGTTATATACAATGGGAAAGCTAAGGAAGATATCACTATACAGATATTTTATCCTGAAATTGTTGTCTCCCTTGTGTAAATCACTTCTAAAATCCTCTCAAAGGCTTGAGAGAGAAGAAAGATGTACACAAAGTTTCTTACCGTATGTGAGAGCCACCATTGTGACAATCACCAACAGTAGTAACATCCACCACCTCATGGCTGCAGTGTGTGTTGCCAATAAGAGTTATGTCTAGCTACTTTACGAAGCTAGTAGGTGACTGATATGAGACAACAGCACTTGGACCCAAAACGCAGTTTCCTTTTATACTTTCGGAACCCAATGAAGTTCGAGAAGTCTTGCCTGAGCCATTGGTTTAGAAAATTTCAGCTGACATATGATTGGTTTGTGGTGTGTTTGCCTCATACGGCTGAACAAACGGAACCAATGGTTTAAGGGGCATATGTCGGTTTGTGTATTATGTAAAGAGAAGACACGTGGCGAGATATATCAATACACATCATCATAACTGTTTCTTTATTTGTAACATAAAGACATTGATTCAGAATATATTTACGGGGCCTTTAGAGAGACTTCCAAAGAACCTTGTTAAACATAGCTCTTTTTTAATGGTTCAGCTTTGGCTTTTGTGGTCTCTGTTGTTAATTATTTGTTATGTCAAAACGAAGGGAAGAGAATAAAGATGGAGAACAAAAGTGAAACTTATTTGAAATGATTTGAACTTTGTATAAATGGAATTATTTTTAATTAGATTGATGTGAAATTACAACTCGAAATACAATTCGGAGACTGGATTTGCAAATCGGTTATTCATAAACGTCTTTTCAGAACATTTCTTGCTAATTCTCTGCTGTTTAAAAAAATAATATTTGATAAATATGCATGTGCAATAATATGAAAACCATAATGTTATCTTATCCTATATCTTTAACTATACATAACTATATAATATAGATGATAGAATGGAATTAATTTGTAACTGAAACCGTATCGTATATATGCTTTGCATGTCATGAAAATATCTTTCAACGCTGAAAAGGATTAAAAATTTCTAAATTTCAAGTAGATGGTGTCAGGACGTACTTTTAAATCAACATAGGTAAAGACGACAGCCTCATGTAGCATAAGCTCGGGTCTTAGGACATCTGGCGCCACGCTTTAGGACTCGTTGGATAATTATTCATTTCATGAGCTGCATTCATAAACTATCGACAAATGTAGAGTGTTAATATTCAAACCTTAATACAACAACTCGGCTTCAGATCAGTCCATATTCACTCATTATTTTGAATTCAAGTGACAATGAGTTACTCTCGTGTTAATAATTAATATTGACTTACTGAAGACGAGAATATATTTCCTCAAGTAAGCAGAAATTGAACTTACACACGAATGATATATGTTGTTGACACGTTTTCAATCTGAAGTTTTATTTTGCAGATTCATCACGATTCAAATTATCAGCCTGGTGTACATAACTAAGTTTATTACCGTTCTTCCTTTTGTGGACATTTTGAATTACAAAGCTGCAGATAATGATTGATACAATTTTAACTAACGAGTTATTGGGGGTGTTAACAACTCAAGCATTCGGGAGATAGCAAAAGAGATAGTTAAGCAATTTCACTAAAAGTTTTCACGTACAATGACAATTTCAATAGCAATACTAAAATTGTTCAGATTCTAAATTCTGGCAACTGATTTTTCAGTGCATCGTGGATGAAATAGATTTTATCTATAATTTCAAAATTTATATACATCATTAATCTTTATTTTGAATATAATTGTTTCTTAAAAAAAAAAGAAGAAGATATGAATGAAATGAAACGAGAACTATAACATCAATAAAAAATTTTTTTTGGCATTGATGGCTTATCTATTTGAAATAAATACATTTTGTCAACAATGTATAATGCATTGTTTTCGTCTTTCTTCTATTGTCATGTCCATTTAAGAAAAAAATACTGAATTGGGTTGAAAAAGATTCCTATACAATGTTTAAATGTTTTCATGCCAATCAGATTTATTCAACCACATAGTGCTGTGTAACGTTAAGCTGATATTACACTCGGTTTGGGCGGGAATCAATTCTTCCATCTTGATTAAGCATTTTATCCTTATTCAAAGGGCCAAAAGTACTTTGTTAAAAACATTGTATTTCTTCAATGTTTTTATATTTCGAATATGTGTTAATGTCAAATGCATTATTTATAGAGGACAAGACAACTCGTCAATCCGATTATCCTTACTCGGAAAAGAAAGTCCAGCGAAAACTGGTTGGCGGTCATTTTAGTTTAAACACATTTGAATCATTTAAGGTAGGAAAATGGATTCGCGTAGCTAGCTTAACCGAACATATAATGTGTGTTTGTAAGGGTCTTTTTGAATAAAAATATAATGCCTTGCAATTGGCGCTAAATAATTAGGATGAAATAAGAATTAGTTTTGTGAAAATGACTTCACTCCTGTTAATATTTAACGTTTTCCCACAAAGTTCTAAAATATCAACGTTTGCTTCATAAATCTTTAATTCGTCACTTTTTATCATACATACGTTTCAGTTCCCTAAAACTCAAAGTGACCTTATGTTATGACCGTGTAGTGTAGTAGTGTCGGGTAGTGATGACAAGAAAGTGCTTTGAATATTTTGTTCTTCTCCTACGATGTCGATACTAATCATAGTTTAAACTATGCTCTCATTTTCCAACATTTTTCCCTCATTACATTTACTTCACAGCATAATATCAGGGTGAGAGTGTGACAGGAATTAAATAAAGATAATTGAGTCCAATATGTGACATTTGTACTCCAATTGTCTCATTTTTTATCAATTTTGAGAGGACTTAAGCATTTGTAATATGTAAGAATGATTCGGAACAGATAGATGTTTCGATTGCATCATCCAGCCTTGGAAAACTAGGTTTCTGGTTTACACAGCGAACAAGCTAAAAATAAAACAGTAAATAAATTATTTAACTTGAATAACAGTTTGCAATTGGAAAAGGTATATAGATTACTAGTTACTGTGTGGTTGAAGTGATATAGAGCTTTTTATTCGAGGAAATGTGTCATATTACTTCTATCATTACTTTTTATGAATATGTGTATTTTTAACCGGAAGCGAACGCGAGGGCTACACTCATATTTGCACGAGTTTCGTAAATTTCATATGACATACTCGTAATAATTTCGTTATTTCCAATTCTATTATATTTAATTTTCATCGATTGTTTCCGAAAGCTCCCTGCTTACCTTGTTTCGGCCCGCTATAGTGACGTCATGACCAAGGTTTAGAGCAAACTTAAAGTAAAACATAATAACTTATAGATAACACTCGGAGGTTCCATTTTATTGTAAAATAAAACTGGATAGCCAAAAGCAATGGGATAACTTTATCCATTAACTGTCACAAATGGAAATGAGGTATTATCAACACAAAACACTTTCCGCTCCTTCTGCTTATTCTCCCGGGTATTGGGTTCGTGAAGGTCAATACGGGTTCAGAAGGTGCTGGTCTTAACGGGAGTGGTAAATGCGCACGGTGAGACACAGATTTTAAAGTGTCGTGTCACAGATTAGAGCAAGTAATTTGACTGCGTAGAGTAAATGATTCACTACTAAGTTTAACTTAAAAAAATAAGTTTGGATTAGTTCCTGGTTTATGACAATCACATATCGGCGGATACGATTTGTACAAACGTGTATTCATTGAATAAATTTTCACATCCTCCACTGATATTATGAATGTGTTGACATATTTTTTTATTCCCATTTAGACAACAATAATGCTACCTTCATTGAATTTTACAGTCGATATGTAACAACTAACGGACAGGTAATTGCTCGCAGTTATATTTCTAAAAACCTATTGAATTTAACCGGAATATACAAATGCCTAAATATTAAATCTATAAATAATTGTGAATCAAGTATTAAAATGTGTTCCCATGTATAAAAGATAACACTTGTTAAATAATTGTCATGATAATAAATGATATCAGTAGTCTAAAGTCAAACATTATTTTTCAAAGCTTTATACATAAAACTTGCTGCTATTGTTTTAAGCGTTAATGACTCCATGTTCAAACAAACGATTAAATATGGATATTCAGAGCATTTTAACGTATTCATTGTATATTTACCAAATTTACAAAAATTCAGGAACATATTTCGTGCATAAATCATGCAACTTTGAAATCCTAAATCGTTTTTGACGTAAACACATTTAAAAACATGAGAAGTGAGACGCTTATCCCTCTTTAAATGTATATAGAACGATGCATTTTCACGTTCATTGACATCGTAACTTTGCCACTGACAACCAAAGCCATAACTGAAAAATTAAAAAAAGAGGAAATGTGGTTATCTCAAAGTCTGATTTTGTCCCTTATCTTGAGCCCTGTCTCTAGACGTGTTTTTCTTAAACAAGACCTTTGAAGGCTATTACAACGAACAAATCGTGAAAAATCAAAGAAGTGTGGAAATTCTACACACTAAATGATGACATCACGGAATATTACGTCTACGTCAAATGAAAAGAGGGTGATATTCATCAAAACTATTATTTTGTACTTTCCTGGAGATTTTCTACCAAAGTTGATGGTTGGATATAAAACATTATTAACATGCTTTGACATAATTGCGAAGACGACGATGCAGCTTTAATCCCTTTACTGGAACAAAAGAGGAAACATTCTCTTCATTTTGATGCCATCAGCGATTTTAAGAGGTTTATCGATTCTTTTTGATTTTTTTTATCACATATATTATAACATAACGATATAATTTTTTTCTTAAAATGTTCAGGAATTACCATTTGATAATGTCATAAGTAATTTGTTTCTTATCCCCCCATACTAACGGCCTGCTCTATATCTCATTTCGCCTACACTTACATCGGAGCAAATCATAGACAAAATCATTTCACAATTTTACCTTGTACACTTTAACACTATAAGGTTGTGTTATTAACTATTTTCATTACCTACCAAATATTGATTACCCACTCATATTAGGGGTCAAATGTTCTATACGATGCCCTATCACTTTTTCAATGTGACATCACGTTAAAAACAATGCTTTGACGTCACAGTTCGCATAAGACGTTGTGTTCCAAATGCGCCTATGCCTATGCTAGGATGTCGATTTTGATTAGATCCTTTGATTTCTCGACTCCGCTTATGAACTGAATATCGTAATCGTGCCCATTACTATGGCCATTACTAGTAGGCCTCGCTCTCGCTCGGGGAATACATATATTAAGCACTTGTGTCGTAAACATAATATGTCATAGACAATAATATAATACCTTCTATGTACTTTTGAAAGCCTTATTAGGTGTAAGATATAAGCTGTACACCATATAAGGACTAGCCATGGTAAGGTACGCTATATGATAAGCTTAACATTCAAGGTTTAAATATTTTAGTAAAATATATCTTAACTAGGGTGCAAAAAGTATTTCTGACATGATATGAAACTTGAAGGGAATTAGCAGATCAAGGATTAAGATACGAAGTTATAATCGATATGATAAATGCATTCATTTATAATGCGCAAAATTAACCTTTTAATGCTTAGTGCATGACCACAATGCGACATTGAGATATAGAAAAGAACAATTCTATACTACAAAATGCAGCACGTAAAATGAAAACCAATTTAGCTGAATTCAGAGGAAAATATGGCGGGAATGATAAGTAAATTAAAAAATTAAAGTTATTTTTTTAATATCATTGTTTATATTGTGAAAAATAGATTTTTATTATGTTTAAGGGTGTTTTGTTTATATCTTTTTAGATCGTTTCCAGCATAATACATGTATATTTAATATACCACTGTTTGATAGTTAAGGGTATGTCATTGTGGCTTAATGGTCAAGTCAGCATTTTTACTTTACTTTTTGCTTTTGCATGCATCCACGTTGAAATTGCAATACTTGAATACTTTCTGAAATTGGCAATTTACCGACATTGCTAGCCTCCAAATTGCAAACTGTTGCTTACTGTGACGTCTGAACAAATTGTGCTGCTAGCTTTTAATTTACTTATGTATTGTATGGTGTTGCGCTGTCTGTAACGCTTGAATAGCTTCCATGTCCCCTGCCTTGTTGTGAATACAACATAGGGCTTGGGCTTTGTTACCTTCTGATGGGCTTCGATTTCCTCAACATACTTGAGGCAACAGGCGGCTAGTAAGAAAGAGCCGAACAAATTGGTCTTTATTGACATTATAAGCTCTTATTACCAGTCACATGAGACAGACATTAATAAATGAGTTGAGAATATTGCTACCTGACAAAAGAATGTGGGGTAGAGGAGTTTGAAATTGCGTATATCAAAAGATCAAGCCGAAGATGATAGGACAGCTAATCTAAATTAAAAATGCATTAGCGATATTCGCATGAGACAAATTTAATCACACCGATGGTCTCTAGTTGATGCATTGGTTACAGTGAGTGATTGAGTGATTTCAAATAATACATTCCATCAAGCCACTGTTTCTCAAGACAATTCAATTAGTCCCGTTAACATTTTTAAAATTCAAATTGCATTGGTTGTTTTGCTTAAGAAGAACTATTGCATGTTTAATATTTCTCTTCTGACAACCATTGATACATGTTAAAGTATTCGCAATAATTTTATTTCATGACATCCAATTATTTTAAAAGTTTATTTACAACATTGTATCATAAGTTTCGAAATTCTGTATTATTTACCACGCCAAAGCATATGCATCGAAACACATTGGCCTGTAAAACGTCCTGAGTTACGACGGAATTGTCCCTCTTATAGCCTTCGTCGTTAGTTCGCGAGCACTGAATGTACACGTGGCGCTATACTATTGAAACTTGTTCAAGATATAAAATGTAAAAGATTTTCTGAGTTGTTAAATCCAAATGCTCCAAGCAAATGAACATTTCTATTTCCTTTTAATGCCCAAAGGAACAATGTGGTTCCAGTACCACGCCCTTCTGGACATTATGGTGTTATTGAGTTGGCATCTGTCTGTGTATACGTGGCGCACTAATCTTCACCAGCAATATTAACGGTGCACTATCAAGTCAAACTGGGAATTATCCAAAGATTGAATTCTTCATTCGAACTGGAAATATATGTTGCATTAGTTAATTAGTGATAATTATACACTGTCATGTGAACAATTATGTTTTAGAGACGTGATGAAAACGCCAACAGGTTATGCTTGTGTACACGCGTGTGAGCGACGAGTAACAGAGGTAAGGTGGCACATGTTGACCAAGAGCGAACACATTTTTCATTGCTACAGCTGAGTGCTTATTTTCATTGCTCAAATATTTACCTGTCATGGCTACTTATGATATCTAATGTTGTTTCCTGTTTTGCCAGAGATAGATTACTGTGGTGAATTTCAGTTTCTTATGAGAGTTCCATTGTAATTAACTGGAGACATAGACAAATGTAGACAATACAAGAATAGTTTTATTTGTTGGAGGCGTGACTAGTCATGCAAAAAAACCTGCATTTATTTCTGTTTGTGAAGTATTAACGTTCAAACTAACTACACCATGATGTAAAGTTATCTCAAACACTAAGTGAGCAGACTGATGCCGCACTTTCTTCGTAACAAAACGTCATGGAAGAGTTAACTCGAATGTGACCATTCTGATAATATATCATTACATGTTATGACCTTATCAATGTAAAACTGAGGTTATAATTTGAAGAAGAAAATGAAATAGTATAATGATATTCCAGGTACGTCACAATCTTTCCTCTTTTCGATTGCACAAGAAAATACATTGGATTAATGCAAATAGAAAAAAATCTAAATAATTCAAAATATATACCAAATTCTTAACCTTCACATTAATATCCCTCGAAAGACATGGCATCTCAATGAAAAGCTGTGAAATGCACAGCAAATACTTGCCCGTGACTTCACCTGAATGATGTCATTCAAATGATGGCAAACTTCATTGGTTTGTTGAAATGTTTCCTTATTTCAAACGTTTTAGAAGCCAAAAAGTTCCTTGATAAAGCAACGTTTATACGATTGGAAACAAATTTCTTATGATGTGTTGTTCACATGCTTACAGTATAAAAATTCAAGTAAATACTCCCCATGTAATAAATAAAACTGTTACAAGCATTTCAACAAACATATAATCAATTTGTTTTTCAAAAATTAAATCATACGTATTTGGTCTGTATATATAGTGCTGAGCAATTTCATTACACTAAGTAGATATATGTTTTGTAGTTCAGGTTAGTTTAACAAATCAACACTGTCAATATGTTTTTATGTTTTCCAATTCATGAATGTTTGAATGAAGAATATTTGTCCTCTTCCAGTTACATAAGTTTCTCACTGTAATGTGCAGTAACTTAAGATCATGGTAACGTGAATTGCATTTAGTCCATGGTACATTAGGCTACAATATGATACACTGCATGCTCTTTATGATCTTTGAGCGTAATGCATATACATCCCTCCTCCAATATTGGCGATTCGTAAAGATTTCAAATGCTTTAAAAATCATTTAAAGTCATAGTCTCATTTTTGTAAGGCAACTAAACTGAACTAATTATTCTTCACGAACAAAATCTGATCACTAACACAAATATTTCCTGTCGCGTTTGGAAAGATTTTCATTTTTATGCCCGTTTTAACGTTTTGGATGAAGTAGCTTATTGGCGTAAGCCGTTTCAGACCGATGAGGTACCGAATCAAGTGCAATCCCATCGCAAGTTCGAAACACCGGAAATCTAGTAATTGTAGCGCCGATAATTATGACAGACGCATTCTTCATTGAGTTAACCACCTTCTTGTCATTTCAGTATTTGAAAAAGGTTAAGCTATTAGCTCCTTAAATTGGATATTCAGCTGGGAAATTGTATGTGTTCTTCGTCACGTCCTTAGCGAAATGACGTGGTAAGGACTAACGCTCGCAAAACAAGTAATATTAGGGTAGGGTAGGGTAGTTTGAACTTAATTATTGAGGGCTAGAATGCCTGCAGAGTTCTGAAAATTGTTGCAAACGTCAGGGGAAAGATTTCTGTGAGTGGTGAACTATTTGTCCGGCATGCATTACAATTTGCCTTGCAAAAATGAGACAATGACTTTAAGGATATGTACAATATAGCATAGTGTTGGCATTTCTGGCCATCATGTTGTAGCTTGACACAGGGTAATAGAATAAGAGTTTCTCTTCTCTATTGGCGGAGTCACATAATAAGGCTAACGATTTTCTAAATTCAACTTTTAAATGAATATAGTTACAATCGTGTACAATCGCCCGTCTATATATTTTCTTGAGAATTTGAAGGAACACCAGGACTGTCAGACAGTGTCAAAAGTTATTACAAATATTATAGTTGTCATTTGATCGTTTTAGAATCCCAAACAAAGTAAATGATTCCCACATACGGCAATTTCAATTGTCTCAACAGCATAAGAAGCTTCCTTTCTGTTCTATAGAATTAGCAGAAGCCGGGGTCAATTCAAGATGCTTTCTGATGGTTGGATTGTATGACGATCCCACCCTCTTCCTGTTAACTATCTATTCATAAGTCTTATACCGTAGTTGAAAAATAGGGACTTGGAATGTCGATTTTTTAAAATCTGATCCGTCTGTGTCCGTCTAGCTTGTGTATACGATTCTTGTCATATTAAAGTAGGCTTTGATGGATTGAATAGGGTATGTGTCAGAGTAACTCTTGATCAGTGGGATACGAGGGATTACCTACGAGTTTGACGATTGATCAATTTGCTTTCCAATTCATGATAGGTTCACCTCGGACGCACTCAAAGTTAATCAACCGTAACTAAATTTAACACTTTTACAAATTTTTTGGTCATTTCAAAGATACTTTAAATGTCTATAATAAAGGTTAGGACACATTCGCGAAGGCATAAGACAATAGAAAAATTGATGAACTGTGATTCTGGGTTTAACGACACGTTCAGGAACTTCAGTTTACGTCTATGAGGCAAAGTCTATTGCAGGGAGAAAGGAGCAATGAGAACGAATGCTTTGTTATGAAACCTTCGAGCGCCGGCTTGAACCTCCGGAACGTGAGTGCTACTCCAATGTATTTCAGTGTAACAGTACTCTTACATATTATTATTACAGTTTAAATATTGTAACATCTTCCATTTTGTAATTTGTTATGAATCTGTGAGCAACGTACACATGTTGGAATTACAGTCCTCTTTACAGTCACGAGAACTGTTCAAAACATCAGTTTGAAACATCTTCGCAGATTGTACAAATAGCTTCGCGAACAATACAGGCCATTAGTTCCGATACTCTCCTGGGCTATATAATCCGATACTCTTCAACAAGGGTTGAATGTTCCGATACTCTTCACAAAGGGCTGAATGTTCCGATACTGTTCACAAAGGGCCGAATGTTCCGATACTGTTCACAAAGGGCTGAATATTCCGATACTCTTCATCAAGGGCTGAATGTTCCGACACTCATCACCAATGGCTGAATGTTCCGATACTCTTCACAAAGGGCTGAATGTTCCCCTACTTTTCGCCAAGGACTGAATGTTCCAATACTCTCCACGAAGGACTGAATGTTCCGATACTCTCCACGAAGGAATGAATGTTCCGATACTCTCCACGAAGGACTGAATTTCCCGATAGTACTTGTTCTATAAGGATTGAATGTACCGATACTATTCTTCTAGGATTGAATGTACCGATACTCTTCACCAAGGACTGAATATTCCGATACTCTTCACCAAGGGCTGAATGTTCCGATACTCTTCTACAGCTGCATATCAAAAGTTTGTTCACTTACTAATGAATCTTAGTGCAAATATGTAATTTTGGTTTGGTTTCAACGTCAATAAAATAACTTCAGCAGAACTTCTTGTGGTGTTGTCTAGTTTTTTGTGCAAAAATTCGAATTTTGGAATGATCAAATAGATAGAAGGGATCACATTTTCGACATTCTGATTTCCTTAAATTGTGATTGAAATAATCCATTTCGACCTTCGAGAAAAAAACCCGGCAAAATCATATTGACTTAATGCAAACGAACAAAAATGAATTGTGTTTAAAGCTATTGATCACTAATAAAGGATTTTGAAGATAAATAAAAATGACTGTTTTTGAAATTTTGACCCTGGTCACTTCAGTGACCTGCCAAAAACTAATAGGGTTAACTCTATACGATGACAAACAATTGCGTTAAGGTGCAATGGATTTTCACTTCTGTGATGAAAAATTCTAAATTATCCGTTTCTTTTTCGCAATGTTACGATTCCTCACAGACAAGCCAAATTACATGATATTTACACTTGGATATGATGGTATGTTCCCATACTCTTCACTTCATCGCTAATCGATCTTTCATCAAGAAAACTCTTCTGGAAATTACCTTCTCTTAATTTGATGACGTCAAGAAATGGCTACCTCGATCTGTCCTGCGTGCCTCTCGAAATGTATATATCTTCCAGCGATAGCAAACTGATAGTATTAACTAAAGGGGAGCGCTGCTCATTATAAACAGTTTACTGGGATGAATAATATGGCGGCACCATTACCGAAGAATAAAATGCTCCAAGTGACAGATATTTTGATGCATGTGCAACTAGATCGTTTTATTTTCAAACTTTCATAGGCCGTAATTTATTGCCATAAGCTCTCAGGCAGTGGAGTAACCTACCGTCAGCGAGACGAGGCTTTTGACCTAATGGATTTCATGTCATTTGAAGTACCAACCGGCATACTTGGATAGAAATACGCTGACCAAACATTAAAAGCATCAAACAAGTTATAACTCGTTCACTTGTATCATAAGGTTATTGATACGAATTAAGACTTTTGATAAGCACGACTAGCTCATGACATCAAATATTCACGATTTTAGCTCAATAAAACTCCTTTTGCTTTGTAGAGTGGTTTCATAATGATTTCATACCTTCGTTTTGAAGGGGATTGATGGATTGTCTTAGCCTCCGTTTACTCTTGTAAAAAATCGTAAATCTAATATTTGGGCTGTTTAACAAATAATAATTGTTCTCATTCACTATTAGGGTATTATCTTCAATTGTGTCCTTGACTTGACACGTGTTTTTCTCGGAAAACATTCTAAAGTGAGCTTTCACATTCCCTTCCGCCGCCTCTTCGGTCGGGAAGTGCACGTGCACGTGTACGTGCAAAGTTTTGCAATAGAAAACCTAGTCTCAAGTAAGCAGTTTTATAACTTTTTAAGATTTCGAGTAAGAAAAAGATCACTTCGTGCAATATCTGAAAATTCATGCAAGCAGCTTGCATTCGACAAAAGCTAGTGACTCAATGGTGCTGTATGCTTGAACCTTGATCCTACAGTGAGCATTTAATTACTACGTCTTAAAACTGCCAGCGTCTATAAAAAATCAATATTTACTTATGTTTGATTAGATTCGTATAAATGGCAGTATTGACATGAGCAACATCTGTATATTAATAATCTAGTTAGTGGTAAACATATTTATGAACTCGCCATGCAATATTGCACGTTAAATAATATCATTTTTCATCATATAGGAATTGGTATTGAATAGATAAAGAGATTGAATATCGGAAATGTCAATATCAGATAACTCATTATTTGCATATAAAGTTGTTTGTAAAAGTGTATCCATTTTTGTAGAATAACGCCTCAATTCTTAACAAATCTAAATGATTTATGATAAGACTAATCAGCAATGCCTTGTGATGCCGAAGAAACACCAATAAACTACTTCACTTCTCATTCTTCTTTTATCCTACCGAGTGTGCGCTCTCATTTATGTAGTTGTAACTCAACTTGGATATTACCCTCAGTACAAAGGTAAATCAAAACGTTCGTAGAATGACAAGAAAACAAGATCTAAAAATCCCTCCTCAGCATTTTTTCCAGCATAGTCTCAACTGACATCAATACTTACTAAGACCAGCAATGTTCGAGGTTCTTTATGCTATTATTGTAGAAGTCCGCATCCTGGGTCTAAAGCTCTCCACGGCAACAATCAGGCTTTTGTTATCAGCTCTTACACGTCCACGTAAATTGTTCTTTATATTTTGGAGAAGGAAGAAGTCAGATGGCGCAAAATCTGTAGAGTATGGTGAATGTAGTAGAATTTCAAAGCCACATTCGGTCGTGGCAGTGACATGCGATGTGGATGGGAGCATTGCCCTGAAGGGATAATGCAAGGGAGTCATCACCTAATGTATCGACCGTGTTTTCATGAATTTCCTGTGCAGACATTCCTTCCTGAAGAAATATTTGATAACTGCACGCTTTTCAACATCCTTCATTTTTCTAGTTTCTAAACACCTATGCACTTTGGGATGGGACATATCGAAAACTACTCTATGGATGGTTGCAATATTTTGTCACCGGATAAGAAAGGAATGCTTTCCAGGTTTATTGCTAATTTGGAGGTAGTGGATTGTTACATAATACTTATTCTACGAACTTTTCGATAATCATGTACTAATACGTACTTTTATAAAAGGAAAGTTATCATTGAATTTCGTTTCCACAAAAATGCCCCGATAGGACTGGCCTTTTAAGCAGTGTGAAATACCCTAATCGAGTGTGTATACAATGATTATTTAACATTGAAGGTTATAGTGCACACGTCCATGTAAAGCAAATATGTGCATTTTATCAAAAATAATAATATATGTGCCTTAAAATTTGTTTATCCGAGGGAGAACCGAAAATGCGGCATTATGGTTGGTTAAGAATGGAAATACATGTATTGACATTGATGAATTGTGTATTTATAATATAATTGACAGGCGCATGACACACGCAGTATAGATTATTATGCTGCCCGTTTACCTGTGACGTGTTGTCAATGTAAACGAGGTGTTTACACCATGCACAGTTTGTAATGGAAGGAATGTCTTAGAATGAACACAGTGGCACCATAAATATTCAGAACATCGTAACTTTAGAGAAACTAACAAACAGCTCTGTCTTGCACTTTCCTCTCATTTATAGTGAAAGGGTAATAGTGTAAGGCGCTTTGAGTACGCCCTTTTGTGGGAATTAGTATTCTCGTTATTATTATCAGGTGTTCAGACAAAATGAATAAACAGTGATCCTTATACACCTTACATTACGCAAGTCATCGGAGTTTGTCCTTACTCCTTCGTCTAGTGGAATAGAGAATATCAAAATGCCAAAAACAGGGGGTAAATACTAAAAATAACACAAATGTGGAGTGTACAGAAACTCTCAGTAGTCACAGGAATTACAGAGTCTGTCATTAGTAGCGAGTGTGACTACCCTGGGCATCAATGCAAGCAGGTACTCGCCTCCTCATTAAAATCGTCAGGCGTCGGATGACGTCAGCAGGGATCCTGTTCCATATGTTTAACAGAGCTTGCTCAAGTTCCTGCTGGTTGTTTGGAGATGGCACAAGCGGTCTCAAATAGCGGTCAAAGTAATCCCAAAGATGTCCAATGGGATCATATCTGGTGAGTTGGCTGGCCACGGCAAAACAGGGACGTTGGCGTTCTCGAAGTAGTCTCTAACAATTCGGGCAGTGTGAGGCCTTGCGTTGTTACGTTGCAATATCATTCTTCTTGGCTGTTGTTGATTGAAAGTAACGACGATAGGTCTCAGTACCTCATCAATGTATCGCTGGCCAGTCAGACTACCTCGCAGAACAACTGAATACGTAAATATTTGTTAAATAACTTACGAGGTAGATTACTTGAGTGAGGATAGTGAGTAATATCGAGGGATATGCAGTATCTGTGCATTCGTTGTGTTTACGAAATAATGGCCTGCACTAGTGCGTTTAAATTGATTAAATCAGAATTATCCCCTTTTATCAATCTTTTTCAATCTTTTCAACGAAGGACATCTCCGTCAGCATGGAGAGAAATAGCTCTAATAAGCGGTGCAGCAACGATATTTGAACAATCTATTTCAAAGACGTCTTTAATTTACCTAAGAGATATAAACATCTTATCAAATTTACAATCTAGGTTTTTTCCTGGTGACTCTTGCTTAAGGTAAGGAAATACGTTTTTAAGTAGTTTGTAATATCACCAAAGCATTTAATTAGTGTGCCATAAAGGCCTCGTGCATAAGTTACCATCTTGTAGACGTAGATTGCTCACTATTACAACGGTTTAAAAGTTATTTGGAAAATCGATCCCAGCGTTTAGTTATAAATGGATATAGTTCGAATGTAAAACTGGTAACAGCAGGCGACAAACAGGGTTCTGCTTTAGGACCACTTTTGTTATTGGTCTATATAAACGATATGTAGACGGCATCAATAGTAACTATTTACTACAACCAATCACTTAGTGATTTAGGAAAGACATATGAAATTATATATACTTATTTAATAAATTAGGGATTGGCAGTAAAAGCATGTGGTAAGTATTTGTTTGAGTAATGTGGAGATTTCACGGGCATTGGTATTACGAATTACGGTTGAATGCAGCATTACAGTGAGCATTTTTTTGGAAGCTGATGATGTATTGTGATTGGTATTGATTGGTCGTTTGGAACTTCTCTGATTAGCATCCGACGGGAGTGAGTTAATTGATGGATGGATGTGACTCCCCGGGTTTTTCTCCGACAGTAGTTGGTGCGGCGTGTAGTAGATGACCGAATCCCAAGAAAACGGTAGGAATATGCCTTGGTCGCAGTTTATTAGGTTAATCCCTTCGTATATCTCTGGATTTCTTGTAGTTGCCTTTGTTGTTATTATTATTGGTTGACAATGCTTTGGTTGCTTCCTAGACGATATCGTAATCCTTGTTCCCTTGACGAATTTCTGATAAAGCGGATATCCCACTGATGAAGGAGTAAGAACATACTCCGAAACTTCGTCTATTCCCAATAAATAAGTTGTTATCCAGAAAATCTTCTATCAAAACAAAGTATTTCCCCGACTACCCGTTTCGAACCAGTAAACCAGTTAAAAGAAGATGAAAACATCCTATGAATTCTCTATTTACCATGTTTTCTAAACCTGTCTTTTGCAATTGTCTACCCTCTTTTTCTCTCCATCTTGCTCACTTTCCTTTTCCTCTATTGAGAGAGAGTTAGAGAGAGATATGATACAATGCAACAATGGTAATATCTGATAATTAATTGCTCTCAGCAAATCAGGGAGTAAAGAAAATGGGTAATCGACCAAACGATTTGCGAACAGTATTCACGGTTCAAATAAAAAAAACTTGCTTCAATTGCTGCGATAAACGTAAATAAACACCGTTACTCGGACTTTTATGTGTAGTTTAACTGAACTATACGCGGGGACACGCACGCTCGAGTCTTACAAACAAAATTGCCAGGGATTAGTGAACAAAATTACTAGTCCGAGGGGTTTGGAATACCATTTTTTGAGACATGATTATAGCAACGTCTAGAATAATCTTTAGTTATATCTTGTGTTATATGATGTGGACGAAACAAGACAATCTCTGTATTCCCGACATAGATGGTTGCCAATATGAATTTGTCTAAACGACTCGGGGGTCGAATTTCTTTGAAACCTATGTTAAAGACATACACCTGGAAAACATACTAAAACACCAACTATTTTATTTCTGACCATGTTGTGCAACCTGTATACACGTTTATGACGAGACAATTGATATACGAATAAATATACCATGACAGAATGTCAATCATTTATGTTTTTCGGGTTACAACATATACTGACTATCTTTCCGGTATTGGTGCTTTCATTTGTGTTGTCATTGAAGTCACTACTGTCGACTTTCAGTTCAACTAATCGAGCATTAGTGTCGTCAATGAACACAATCAACTGTGAAATTGAACTGTTTGCTGTTGACTGGGTTACTTCGAGGACCATTTTCTTTCCAAAATGATTACTGAAGAATTTTTGCTGAAATTAATATCTTTAAAGTTTTGCGTTAGTCTAAAACCGTTTGTGAGATTGTTACTCATCAATGAACATCATATCATCAACCGATTTATTGACACTTACCAAAAATAACAGATGTTTCACTACTATTTTCCTTCGAAGTAGGCCTCGATAATTGAAATTTGAGATTAAGTTGAATGTAATGAAATTATCATCAATAATCAATTATGGAAGTTGATCAGAATATTATTCAATAAAATGTTACATAAAACACCGAAACCAGTGAAATCAGTCAATGTCGATATGATTATTTCAAATAAATAAAAGTAGACATTTTTATACATTTTATAGAATTGATGTTTTTTTTTTCTATTGATCGATGTTGCAACTCTTGTATAAACTAACCTTAAGTACTGGACATTGAGATAACCATGACATGGGTATAATCACCAACTCTTGATCATAGGCCTTTGACAAAAAAATACTTTAATCAAATCAGATCGTATTCTCCCGTTACGAATGTCCATGAAAGTGCGAAATTAAAAATTGAACACCAAAAGAAATACAACACCTCTTTGAATTGGAATCTATTAAAATGTTATATGCAGCGAGAAACTTGTTTGGTTTTTTTAAATCCATAAGTTAAGTATTTTAAAAGAAAATCACAGAATTGAGAATTTACTGATAATTATGTAATCGTCTTATTTTTTGTACATGTAGGTTGGTTTATACGTGAGTTGTATCTTTCATAGAAAAAAACTTTTGTATAAAATAGTACTGAAAGATTATTTATCAACAATGTCTTGAAGCCCAAATTTTCGAATTCCCTGGATTCACCCCTACTATTTATTGTCGCCGATAGGCCAGTGACCTCAATGTATTTGTAAAGCAGATTACGTAGTTTCCTACTGATAATGTAAATTTTATAAGTTTTTTGAATGGCCTATTAACCAGTTGAGTTAATTCTGGTGACAACCATACCATACTGGCTTGCTCACGCTTTTAACAGTACAATGAGGGCGTTCACTGCAAATATTTGTCTCGTTTAATGGCTGCATCTGTTGCTCAGCGCGAGGTCTTTTTAGAGGAATGTAATGGTAATGTTGGACCTTTAGTTGCAATGAATGACAATAGCCTTTCAAATGTTAAATTTTTCTTTCCTGTATTTTTTCTGAATGTTGATCGCTGAAACTTTTTGAGGGTGAAATAAAGCTCTAATCGCTACAGCTCGTGAGTGATATGACAGCTGACGCCATTTGCTGTCTCGCTATTTGTCATACACAGAAATTCCAACCTTGATATCAACAGCTAAAATGAAATACATGATATCAATTAGCTCCATTTAAAAGATGAAATTTTATGTAAATATATCATTATCATACCTTCTTCATTTTTTTTCAATACATCCATTTAATTGTCGTTTGAAATGGAGAGATCTTTTAGGAAACAGGGATCCACATTTGTTTTCAAAATATTTAGTTTTAGTTTTCAATATCTAATTTCTGAATCCCTTTCATAAGCTCAGCCTAGGAGCCAGAGGGATTCCTTGGCCTCACAGGTTTGGAATAATCAATGACGTTTAATGACAAACACTCACAAGCCCACCGTGATAATCATATAGAAAGTTTTTGACACCCCAAGGAAAGCTGAACTAGTACTAGTGTCTGATTTTATATGAACAAGAGTTTCACGTATTTCTACGAACTCCTTTATTGATTCGAAACGTTACTGTTAGTCCTGTTGTTTCCAAAGATAAAGTCTTATAATTGAACATATGAATTATGAGTTTCATAAACCTTTGAGAAAAATTTCTCGCCGTTGATGACATCAAATATTTGATTGAGAAAATAACTTGCTAAATAAGTAGCGCTTACCATCAATGATGTTGTTATTGCAAAAAAATGTTTTGCTCGGAATTTTGTGACATTTTGAAAACCAAGACCCACATGAAACATATATCAAATAGTCCATCTCATAAGCTTTAATTATTTCTACAACGAAGTTCTTACAATATTTGTAAATTAGATATTGAGAAATGAATGAATGGATATTATCTACAAGTTTACTCATTATTTACCAGTACATTGTTAGATATTGCTTTGCATTACACAAGAAAACCTATTGCCTCTCGTAACGCCGACAACGCCTTAAGTTCTAAGTGTTTGTAATTGTAATGTAAGTGTTTCGAATTTTTCAAGATCTGTATTCGTGTGTCAACATCTACATCAATAACATATTATGTAAAAAAAGGAATTTCCTTTCGAATTTTGTTCAAATTGAAAGACACCGATGTCACAAATACGACAAAACTGTGTTCTGCCTGGTTTTATGGATTTGTTATTGCGTCCTTGGCAAGGAAATATATAATTTGCAGCTGGTTACTTGAATATGTGAGACGTAAGTTGCTGTTGTACATAATACAAGCTTCTGTTTGAACGGGAAAACAGCTACCTAGCTGAGAAAAGAATTTCTACAAATATGCAAATGCACTTTTGAAAAATAAATTGAGTTGAATTTATCACAGGTATCCAATCAAAATCCATCAAAATCCTCGCTCTGCTGGGTTATGACCGGGTATGGCTCTACGGGGGACTTCGTCAACAAAAGTTGAAGGAAGTTAAACCAATCACCATCGAGCTTCATCACCGTATCTGTATCCGCGAAGTTAAAAAATAACGAAAAATCTATCGAGGCAAGTAGGTGCCTCGTTTTCGATGAAAGCTAGTCATCATGTATAGAATGTTAATATAAAAAATTCCAGCCAATGAAATATTATGCAAGCTGCCATAGCAAAATATACAGTATAATGTATTTCGAATGTATTACTGTCATGCGGTTTTTTTTCTAGGCCAAGTCATTAACTATCTCGTTATATATACCAGACATTGTCTTGATAAACAACAGGGTATTTTAGGTTCTTCGCAGATAGAAACACGCTGATGTCTAGCAGGACGCCAATCACAAGCCCTCACAGATATTAATTTGTGCTGTCGATTTTCAACTCTTGCAACGCTTTTGGTGAAAGGTCAGGACATGTGGCCACTGCCAAATAGTAAACAGGTCGTATAGCCGAGCGCACTGTGAGTTTCAGTTAGATTTCTTTTAAAAGGATTCTGCAGCAATGGTTTTAATACGATCTAATAGAATATAATTCAACCTAGTACACTTCTGTTTACTTTAAATCAATTGGTTTGATTTGGCTGTAACTTGTCAAATATGTATTTATTCATTAAATACGAACACTTCGAACTGTCTTCTGTCTTATTTATTTAAGTTTGAAAAATGTTGAGAAATTTGCGCTCGTCAGCTGCACTACGTTGTTCTTATTATGTTAATACGATTGTAGCCTCGGCAATTGTCATTCTTCTTCGAATATCATTAAAACGTTAGTTTTCATTATAGACAGTCAGCGAGGTCATTGAGGTGAGATCATTTGAAGCAGCAGTAAAATATTACGATACGTGCGTATATGCATACCTGAACATGCATGCAACGTTATTACCTCCGTTATTATAGCCTGAAATACTGTCTAAACCGAAAAACATTGGAAACAATGTACAAACATTTTATACTGCCAGTACTATATTATTGCAGCCATCTATGGGACAACTGTACCAAAAACCGGCAGATGTACTTGAAAAAATGAACCTTGATGCTTTGAGAACCGTGTGCGGTGCTGTCCGTGGCACTAGCCAAAATAAGATTTATGTCGAAACTAACTATCAAGCGTTATGTTGAAGAAGCTACGTTCACAAATGACTATGTTTTATAGAATGGTCGACACCGTTAAGCCGAGTTTTTTAAGCGAGCTTGTACCGCCTAGATTATCAGATGTCAGTGATTATAATCTACGTAACAACTCAAATCTTCAGCCCTTGCACTGTAAATCTAAAAATTACGCAAGGTCATTTCTTCCAGATGCTATCAGACAATGGAATTTATTACCAATTGTTTCCAGATACAAAACTGCCCTTCTAAATAATGATACAAATATCTACAGCCACTTTGACTTAAACAAAGAAAACAGATTTTGCCAAATAATACATTGCCGTATCCATATATGAAGTTTGTTCATGACATATGTGTTTTAAATCAAATAGGTGTATACTCTTCGTACCTGCATAAAAAAATAAATTTCATAATTATTTACTTGACCTAATGGCTCGGATTTATCTCTCGTCATCTACAAGCCATTGAACATAAAATACATTGTGTACAAGAACTGATTTGCATGTACATATGATAAATAATGGAAGAAAGTTTGTGAGGCATTATATCACTGCAAAACCCTTGTATTGCCCAAATATCAATGTATCCTACAACGTTATTCATGAAAGACTAAAATCGGTGGATAAGTTAATCTGACAGCTTGGCATGTTGGAGGACCTGAGTTTGACAACGAGTCATTCATGACAACCAGCAATCGGTCATGATTAGGCACCAATAACAGTCTAGTCCACCAGCTAAATTCAAAAAGGGCTCTAATTAAGGAGTTTGCTCACCCCATTGGCTAGAAAAACTATGAATGCATTTTTTGCCTCCATAATACCTCTGTTTCATAATCCAGGGGGATGTCAAGTTTTGTAGTGGTGCAATTTTCTAAAAAAAAAGGCGTTTTTTGCCAAACAAACTCTAAAAATCCAGGAAAATAGTGTTTTATTTCATAAATTTGATTTTGATTCTACAATTGATTGTTTTAGCATATAGAACTATACAGTATACATGAGTGTATATTCTGAAAGTAAATCATTTTATTTGTTCACACGTAAAAAGTGTTCTTGGGCTAAAACTGAAATAAAGAAAACTGTATTTTTTCTAAACAATTTTTTAAATGTTTTCAGGGGAACTTTTTACACTCAGTGATACAACAGATAGAGAATATGATTTCATTAGTGGATTCTTTACATTATTGACATGATTTATTTATATTAACTTACATTACAATTGTAATTTGGCTGTATTCCAGGGAGGTTTGTCATCATTCAGACCGTGGATTTCTGTAGATATGATCTAGCATTTTCATGCTGTTGATATTTAATACTGACATTATCCTATGTAAAACAAGGAATGAAATAAAAAAAATTAAACTAATGAGTTCACAACGGCAAATTCCTAATTTATTACTAATTTTGTGAACTCTAACACTTCGGTTGTAGGCCTTTCCTTTCATGATTTGATTTACAACTGCAGGTCCATAAAGGTTTGACTCTTTCATGATATGCCCAATATTGACGATGAATTCATTGCTCTATGAAAACCTCCCATCTCTAACTCAACCTCCTGAAATTCCTTCGGAGACTTTCACTTTATTATCTGTGCTTTGCTGTAAATGGCCTCATCATATGTTGCCATGGTCGACTCTTCTCTTAGAGCAAGGAACATGCGCTGAAATGCTTTCATCATAGTATAGAATGTATTGAAACCTACTACAGAGGAAGGAATCATGGGACAGTATCCAATGTTAGTCTGCTGGATGTTGGTGTTGGTTGTCATTGTCACATGATATACAGTCCAAGATGGTTTCTTCGAGTGAATTCAGCATGACAAATCCTGTATGGAAAGCCTTTGATAAGAAATAGGGCATCATCTATAGCTCTCATGTTTTGGTGTCCAATCAAAGAATCTGTGAACCAGGACATATCAACTTTCCCAAGTTAGATGTTGTACTCCTGGCCTTTTCCCTGCCATAGGTGGATATTCAAGTTATATTTCAGCTGAACATTGTTTTCTTCCATTGGCTGACAAAACTGCTAAAGGTGCCTGAATCAAGTGTGGCTGTCTAGTACGGTACCAATTTTACATCATCATGGTGTTTTGCATTCATGACTGACTATGTGGAAGTGTTGAAGTTTGAAGGTACTGTGACCTGTTGATCCAACAAGATGTCTGTCCACTTGGCATCAAATCTCAGAACTTTATTATAGCTGATGGAATGTCTGTGGATTTGTAGGTAATTTGCAGCATCAAGAAGTGTTGACCTCGGATTGAAAGTTTGCTTAGCCTTTTCATTTGGGGTGTCCAGTGGAGACTCATGAGAGCTGGCAAATCTCTTGATTATATCTTGTATGAACACTGTATGACTTATGACAAGCTCGGGTCTTGTTGTAGAAGTCCATATGAAAACGATCAAATCCCCATACTGAGCTTCAATCTTTGCCTTCAGTTTATGTTTTAGAATGATAGATACTGTATCTACTGGAAGATGTTTGATTAGAAATGTTTGATTTCGTTCAAGAATTTCGTTCATGTCAAAGGCTCTCCCTTGTGCAAGATCAGGTAATAGTGTTTCCATCAATTGTTGAAATGCAAGTTGATTATAGTTATTACTTGATGATTTCTGTGTTTCACAAACAATGTATCAGCTGCGATATGCCTTGTGATACCTAGCCTTTATAATTAGGCTCATCAGATTTTAAAAGTCCACTACCTAACACATGAGGTCACGATCTCTTTTGAGCTTGGCTCTTTATTCCAGTGTCTTGCAAAAGTCAAAGGTTGATACGAGAAATGTTGGTAGAACTTTTAAATGTTAAAAAAACAAAGCAATTGCTCACCTTTGCATTTGCTGATCTTGACTGGAGTTAATTGTTCCATCTATGTTCATTTCCAACATATCCAAATGTGCACTGAAGCTAAATAAACATAAGTCCTGGGGCTAGGCAAACCGCCATCTTCAGGTCAAATTCAAATAAGGGAGATAACTCAAGTGGTAGATGCATTAACACAACTAATTACATATCTCAGTATGGTGTGAGGACTTCATGCATAAAACTTTAAGGGTAAAAAAAAATAATGCACCACTTCCAAACTTGACATCCATTTTTATCATATACCCGAGTGTAAAGTTGATTGAACCAAATATTGATATAACTTAAAACTGTTTTAGTTTGTTGTTTTGATGGTTCCCCAAATTTGTAATATTAGCATAAGTGAACATCTTGGACATAACTCTTCCTCAGTACTCATAATATACAGACAAACAAATATAGTAAACAAATATATAAACTAACATTTTGAAGCTTAGATATGATATTCCTCTTAACTTCCTTTACCATTTATATACATAACGACTGTTGATAATTCACAACTTTCTTGTATGGAATTTCATTCAGTTTTGATAGAAATTCAATATAACCCTTCACTTTGTCATTTTTATTCTATAATAAACGTGTTGTTCATGTAAAACTCTTGCTGTTTTTTTTTATATGATTTTAGTTTTGATATAATAGTTTCTGGTTATTCTGCAAGTAGTTTCATTTGTTTAAGGTGTCTCATGCATTGGAACAGTCTATTGGTTTATAGAAGGGAGGTTGGGTTAATCCAGTTTATGATATCTATTTCTCTCAATTAACCCCAATTTGGTCTCTATTGATTGATTCAAATCAGTGCACAGTCTTCCATATTTCACACTACCACAGTACTGAGTACAAGTATACAGACGGACGGTTACGAAAGAAAGATAAGAATAATCTAAGGTAAGTAATCAATATGATTAGTATCATAATTGTAGTAAATGATTTAGTGTAAATTATTCTTATCTAGAAGCAGCAATAATATGTTTGATGAACTTTGTAAAACTCACCTTTATATAACTTTGTAATGGTGATTGCCGCCATTTTGTATAAATCGAATAATCTAAATAATTAACTTCTTCATTACTTTTTTATTCTAAGCTTTACTTTTATTTATTTCTCCTCTCTGTGTGAATGTTTCTCGAGTGAATGAGATTTAAGGTGGGTGAAAGAGTAGTTTATTTAGATTACGTGTGTGAAGTAATTATTCATCTAAGTAATCACTTGATGTCAAGATATTGAGATGCATTATGTCTGTGTACCTCCGTGTAGCAAATCATATAAACTCTGTATCTATAACATGATGATTACGATTGGCTACATCCACGTGGTTAAGGACTGATCACCCCAGATCCACAATTAGGGTATGGTTATTTGCATGTTATAATGTTTCATGTATTTTACATGATGCTTCTATTATGCATATCATGCATAATATAATGTCTGTGTCGTCGACGTTAATTATCAAATTGTAATGATTAATTCATTAAGAATAAATTCTTAATTATTTCTCTATGTGTTGTTATAGTGAGTGTTGAAAATTTTTCACGTTCTCCCTTTGCAATGTGTGATATCACACTCATATGTCCGTCATCACCAATTAAAGACTAATGGTAATCTATAACGTATTTATATACGGTTTGCAAGGCTGGCAGATTAACTTATCCACCGAGTTCAGTCTTTGATGAATAACGTTTTAGGTTACATTGATATTTTGGCTATTCATGGATTGTGCATGGAATATTAACATTAATTTCTCTGTATCAGGTCAGTCATAATGATGTATAAATAGTATTTATTAAATCGAATCTGCTTTACCTTCATATCAAACTCGGTCAATAATTCTCCTATCCTTTTTTTAAAAGCGGATATTAGAAAAATATGTGTACACTTCGTATTGTGTCAACATCTGTGTGATCTATGACGAATCCTTTTGTTTGCCGATTGGTGTTTTTCCTCCGTTTACATCGATTAAACATTAATGGTTGTTTGATACTTTAAAAATGCATAAAACAATAGTTTTTCAATATTTTGTTTTTGTGATATAATGCGACAAAAACTTAATTCAATTAGTAATCAAATGTACGTTTAAATCAGTTTTTGTATACAATGTATATATGTTCAATGGCTTGTAGACGATGAGCGAGAAAGTTAACGAATATAAAGTTGAATTTTCTATGCAGGTACTAAAAGTATATACCTAAATGATTTTAAAACATATGTCGTTAAAAAACTTCACATATGAATAAGAATATTATAAGCATGATTTAATAACTCTCGTCCGATCTTTAGATGGAACGTCCCAACTTAAGATGGAGCGGATCCGAAAGCTTCACTGCGCATTGGGTAGAAACTGATTGAACATGTTACAGTGTACACGGTAAATAATGATGGCTTGGATATAGATCAAATCTTTGCAATTACTGACCGGTAACGTGATCATCTAAATATTTTACTGACGCTTCTTTTAAGACCCACGATAAATACCTTCATATCTTAATTTGGAACTGCTTTAATTTGTTCTACTTTTTATCATTGCCTGTCTTTAGATGATGCATTATTGACGAGTGGATATACAGAAGTGTCCGTTTCTTATGATTTCTTTACCTATAATTTGATCAAGAAAAGAGTGACGCCCCAGGGCACAGCATAATGGGATAAGCGAGTGACTGCCGCTCATCCCCCTCAGGATTAAATATGTATAAATACTATTTCGATCTGTGAAAAGTTAAAAGTTTTTCGCCCCTCCTGGCTGTGATGCATCTGCAATCAACATTTTTCCGAAGTATATTCCCTTTTTCATAATGAAAATATACGTGTGTGACAGCGGAAGTTTTTAATGATCGGTCTCTGACAAGATAAGTGGACCTTTTTTTGTTTTCCTGAAATATGAAGAGGAGGAGGCGTGACACTTTGGTCTACAATTTCCAACGTTAACGACAGCTAATCTGATTTTTTACGTAAAATTGTTAACCTCAACCGTTCTTTGTTTACTTCACTTCTCGTGAAGCGTGACATACAAATGTATGAAAATCGTGCATATGAGCGTCTTTAACCATTGAACCGCTGATCAAGCGTTAGCCTGTTTATTTGTATTCAACAGGCAAGTTTTGTAAATTTTAATTTTCTATGTGTTATCAATTAAATTAAAACAATCGGTAAAATAATGTAATTCAATATTATATTCCCTCTAGAGTGACATAGGGATATATAAGTCCCGTGTTATGTTTTATGCAACTGGATATATAAATCCCTAACTGAGAAATAATATATCACTATGTCATACTTGATGGAATGTTATAACCTACAGTAGCACATCGCTTTCACTTGCAGAACGCAGTTTCTCATGAAACCACTTCACATGATGCAAGTTTTGCAGTTTAAAATTGTACAACATGTGACCAGAATTAGCTTGAATTAACGATTGTTATATAATGATGGTGTTTAAATAAAGATTGTCCTTTACACAACACTCTTGAAACACTTATGAAAAGTTGAATCGGCAAGCCTTAAAAGAATGATTTGATGCCCAACCACCTGAGCTCAAGGGGAATCTTAAAACAGACTTGTATATTAGGTGACCTATCAATCAAATTATTCCATCCAACATCAAGTTATTTGTGTATATGAATGACATTTTAATATATTCATTTTGATATTTCTAAACGCTGTTTGTTTTTCTGTTTTTATCTTTTGCTTTTCGAACCTCAAACCAAGCCAATAATTATGAATGGTTTTTAAAAGTCAGGGATAATAAGGGTTCAGTGATGACCTTTATTTTTAATTTTTACGAACACGAAGAGGAATTTAGTACCAATAATTTGTACGTGTTTTATATGGTTCTTCACGAAAAGTAATTGTATTTATTTAATCAAGTTATTGAAATGCAACGGTGCTGCGCAGTTACATCCAAACACGAGGTCTAACTTGCAGCTGTCACCAGGGCCAGTTGTTTCCCTGACCTATAAAAGCATATCGACCTTGCCTGACTGACATGTCGGCATTAAGTGGGTATTCAGTGAGAAACATAAGTCATTTTGTCACACTTTAGTAAGACCCGCCAATCAATGACGTGCACGCTCATGCATTATTTTCAGCGGCATCATCAAACGAAAATGGACGTGTGATTTTCAAAGGAATCACAAAGGAAAAGAAAATATCAACATAATTGTATGAGGTTACGTATCAGGAATCCATAATATTATATATAGTGTTGCGGGCTTTCTCCCTGCAATAATACTAGCAGCCGCAATATCAGTGAAATACTCTTGAAAGCGGCGTTAAACCCCATATCATCTCACCTCAGCTCACAATCAATGACCTGCCGTTGCGGTAACAGTTGGGCAGGGGCGTAACTAGGAAATGTTCAGTTGTAAGCACTACTTTAGGATGTGATAAACCAAACTGACTAAAACGTCATACCAATCAAATGTGAAGGTACAATCGAAATTATCTTTGGTGAGAATAACGCAATGAACAAATCGATTTTTTTTAGATCTTCATAATACTAAATTTTCTTAAACATGTTTTGTAAGATTGTTACTTGGATGCAAAGGGATTTTATCAACTTGACGATACGGTGCAGATGTTTGGTCGGAAAGAGGTGAAAGACGCTTATGCAACACAAATTAATTAATTAATGTAAACAATGTTGGACCCTTCTATAAACAATAAACTAGTCATCATGTGGTTGTACATGATGGATTTTCCACGAAAAACTGTGCGTTTTGACGACTATCACCAGTAATATTGTAGAGAAACATTCAAGAAACGTATATATATATATATATATATATCAATTATTGTGTACATCCGGACTATATGACGTTTATACTTAATGCTTTCATTGAATTTCAAAGTGTAAGCACTTTTTGTGCTGCAAGGTATTTACGCCTCTGTTAATGCGTGATGTACGATTGCGTTTAGGTAAACTGGATCTTAACTTTTGAATTGAAAATTAAATTTATTCGTTCATTTTTCGCAAAGTTATGATGCCTCAAAGACATCCCAAATTACATGATATTTGCACTACAGTACACATGTATGTTAACAAACTTACGGTGTGCACCTGTATTTCCACTTTAAGAGAAACAGCCCATCTGGGTACTTTATTCAAATATACTTATCTTGGTAAATACTATTAATTTTCATTTTTTTTTGCGAAAGTGTTGAGTTCATCTTCAAGTTGAAGTGTTGCCGCCAAGAAATATTGACGTAGGAAATGAGAAAAAATAATAATATGTAATATATAATGTATAAATCATAGTGTACTTGTTTCATGTAATTCATTCTGAAGATGAGAGACAACAGATACCAGAACTATCACCAGCGTGTCGAATAATTTCAGTGAAATTGACCATTTATAGGCATAAATGTTTGCTATAACTATCTGAACATAGAAAAGATAAAAAACAGAACAAGTAGAATAGTTTTATTCCTAACAGAAACCTGATTGCAGAGACGTTGACTTTAAACATAACATAAGTAATTCTCCTGAGGGGTCAGTCAAGGTTTATGGGAAACAAAGAAAGATTCATCGGCAATATAAAATCAGAGTAGGCGGACGGCCGGAACAGCCAGAATAGGTGAAAACAAACAAGACTTAAACCATTATTCAAACAGAATCGTTTTTCGTCCAAATTTCACTGAATATAAGTGGTATAACTGAAGGCCAGTGTACGTTGAGGTCCTTGAAGGGAGGAAAAGGAACATTGGCTACTCCCGCAGCTGTTCAGTCGGCGAGGTCAACGTGGTCCACGTCCCTCCCGAATCGACCACCCCCAATCCCGTAGTCACCGAGGGTGCGTTTACCAAACCGTCCACCTCCCAAACCGTAGTCGTAGCTCCAAGCACCCTGGCGCTTCTTCAAAGCTGTGACGTCATCGGTTAACGATGGCATTATGTCGTCTGCCAGCTCGTCTTTTGAATCTTCCAAGTTTGATAAGACTGGTTTTGCATCACCATGCGAAGCTTTGAAATTCCCCCAGTTCTGGGAATCCAGTCTTTTTCTGCTCAGGGATCTGATCTTCCCTAGTAAATGCGCTAGCTTGGATATATCGTCACCCTCATTTACCGGAAGTGATGTCACACAAACGCAGGCGATGAGAACAGCAACCAGAGTCGTCAGAAGATGTTCCATTGTCTGAAAGTTAAAAAAGAAGTGAACATTTCGAGATGAATCATGTTCATATTATTCAACGTTTATGCAGCAGTGATCTGTTTGAGATGAAGGATGTTCATTTATCAGAAAGTTCAAACAGGGGCGATTAGTAGGAGTTGGATAGTTAATTGGAAGAGAAGTTTTTGGGATAAGATAACCTCATCTATTATTTACCCGGTCCCACAATAACAAGTGTAACGTCTGTACTCCTTGCAACTCTTTTGACTTCTTCAACGGTCGTAGAATTAACAAAACATTTTTCTAAATGGAAGAGAAGTTTTTGGGATAAAATAACCACATTAATTATTTAAGCGGACCTGAAATAACAAGTGTTACGTCTGTGTAAGGACAAAGACTCCTCGCAACTCTTTTGACTTCTTCAACGGTCGTAGAATTAACAAAGCATTTTTACCCCTCTATAACAAACACTGAATGGTTTAACTCACGACGACATATCTACTTACAAATAGCAGTGGTTATATCACGTCGAGAACATCGTCATGGGATGCTTTAGATTCATTACAGGTAAAAACTTAAAAGATCCATTAATAATAATGTTATTTATAGCATTTCAAATTGTATCAAAATTTAAGTTGATATTGAATTACTGTAGCACTGAATTTTACAAAAACTATTTAAACTTCTTTCAATTGATTCTTTAGTATAGTCTGAACATCCGCCTGAGGCATGAGAGGAGTGATGAGAGTGTTCCCCTTACGGTTACGCACAGGGGACATTTTTTCAATATAAGAGAAGTTTAAGTCTATATTACTTACTTATGTATATGTACTTATTACTTACATATGAAAGACAATAACCAGCATACTGACAACTTTTCAAAGGAGGTCTTACATTTAAAAAAATGCCATAACTTCGCAAAGTAAAACCTCCCAGGGGGAATTATTTGCAAACGACCTCCCTCCTAAACAATAGAAAAATCCCTGACAACTTCCTAGAACTAGTCCAAGATGAATTTAGCAAACATATGCTGGTGGGAAGTAAGATATGAAGAACATTATCTTATCGGAGTGAAAATGTTATGGTGAACGAAATTCATCGTAATCACAAACGAGGCACGATATTTACCAATTACATCAATATTTCATAACACATGATTATTTGATGATAGTGATTACTTCCAAGAAAAACGGAGATGCAAATAGAAAATTAAAAAAAATGAAGATTTAAAAAATAAAGATAGAATCAATAATATTCATATGATTTCACTGTACGTTAAATTCTCTCAAGCCGTATTTGGAAAAGTATGTATCGATTTTGCATTGTGTATAGTACAAAACACTTATATGTAATAATTATAAAAATACAGCATCTATAGCGATAATTAGTGTTCAAATACAAGTACATTTATGGCCTAGTTATGCTTCATTACATTTTAACTTTATAAATGGTGCTACTTTTCATCAAGTTTAATCAAATTTTCTGAATATCAAATCGGTTCATACATAACTAATTCAAAGATGAAGGCTGAAGGATGAATGATGAAATCGTAGTGGAAAGTTGGAAAATAAAAACGCAGCAAATCAGCCTAAACGAGCTATTCGCTAACTGGCAAAGCGTTCCCCCAAAGGCATCAGCTTTATACACCAACCCATTTTCGTACCTACACATCTTAGATAGTCGTGAATTGTTTTGAATTCCTTACGGGCGACAGGCCAGTGATACAGATATTGTACAGATATGTAATGCAGCAAACAAAGAAATATATAGCTGGCACATATTGATAGGGTGAACTTAAATGAAGAATAATTTTGGCATTTCAGAGATTTTTTTTAACTTTGAAAAGACGATTTGATCTAAATTCAAAATATACTTTGTGACATTTTAACCAAAACTTGATTATTTTTCCCAAGCAAAATACTTTGACATTGGATCTACCTAGAATACAACGGACTAACAACATTAGAGTACTTCTAATTAACTATTACATTGACCTATTGAATCTATTATGAACATCTTTAATAACAGGCGACTGGTGGATCCTCAGACTTTAGAGCCGTTAGTGAGGTAGCTAATACTTAAGATATAAACATATTCTAAACAACTTCGGATGAGGAGTTAAAAGTAATTAAATGATTTAAGAACAAAGATCCCGGCGATAACTGAACACCTACTTGGTTATTACATCCATCATTTCCCTCTTACAGTTTCTCAACCATAATTTGTCACATGATTGTTATTCATCCCGTAAGGAAGAAAAATTTATTATTTTAAATAAATATTGATTGTTGGACTTACCTAACCTTCTTTGCAAACAAACAATATTTCTGTCAATGACTGCAAAAATCGTTCAAGGGGCAAATAGTATGTTGTTTTGGTCAAGTATGGGTAACTTCATTAATGGTGTTATTTCATCAACAAGTCGGGGTTGTTTCTGAAAATTAACATCTCAAAGTCTATAAGTTAGCACAGTTACAATTAGAATCAGCCTGCAATCGGTCATGCAACATCGGTTAGTAATTAATCTTCAACTCTCAACTGTGCTAGTTAGACTTGGAGGCACACCAGAACATACCATCAACGCTCTTAGTAAATTCTGACACAAGGACCAGAAATAGTAAAATATTTCTTTCATAATAAACTATTTTAATGCAAAATGATAATGATATTAAACAGGAGAGTCAGAAAAAGGAAACCTTTTCATAGCAATAATGGGTACAGAGTATGCTGTTAGGGTAAAATATGTCAAACTTCATATATGGTATTATTCCATCGAAAATGTAGTGCTTGTTTCTAAAAATCAACTTCTCAATGCTTTTCAGTAAGCATATTGACATTTATCAGGAATAAAGTCGAGATATGATCAAAACCGGACAATGGCGCGCGCAAATGACTCAAACGTAATTTTTGAAAATTATTTGTAGCTGACCCACTAGAATTATAAGTTGACATTAATACGCAGGACATTGGACTAGAATACCTCTAAATGGGGTGCTAAATTTCAATTTCTACGAATTTATATTTTTTAAAAACGATAACAACCTAATTTTGGCATTTAAGAGATAAAAATGAAATTTTAGATAGGCGATTTGAACTCATCTCAGGTCACGTGGTATTTTGGCTCAATTTAAGTCATATACAAAATTCATGAACCATACTCTGTGTTACCTTAAGACCCGCTGAAAGGACCGTCGAGTTCAAAATATTTGCTTCTAAGTAACGACGTTCAATTGACTGAAAGGAAATGCTTAACATGCTTATCTTAGCCATCAATCATCTGCCGTATCTGTTACGAGGTACTTGATTCATAGATACCAGGGTATTGTAGAAGCGCAGCGGATCCTTACACACTGATATAGCCGAATAGGCTTCAAATATTGACTTTAACAGATATATACTTTAGTGTCAATGAAAGATTTAGGTATTCCTTCAAAGTAAACTTTTGTATTCAATAAAATCAGCTATGGAAAGCTAATTTTTTACTGTTATAACTCCACAAAAGCAAGAGTTAGGCTAAAGAAGGTATTTGTTACTGGTGGCTTCAGGATTTAAGGGTGACTCTATGGAAGAGAATGAATTCGATCTTTGACGAGCATGCTAAACGCTTATTTTAGGATATCTATATAGTTCAAGTGAATATTCAAAGACTTGTAAGGCAAGGTGAGATTATATTTCGTCTAAAACAGTTAAGGAATGTGGAGAATTAGTTGGTTTAATAATGCAGGCAGTCTAAAGGTCAGGCTGCTTCTATATGACCTGGACACATTGTATGATAATCTTCAGTAAATATCAATATCTGAACATGAGAATCTTGTGAAATATCATATGGAGACTTATAACTTTAAAATCCTATTCAAAATATCATGACAACGAAAAACTTGGAAAGAATTTAATCAAAAGCATATGACGATATATATTGATTTCCTCTTTGTAAATTGAATTATACATCATGCTTTCCTCAGCATCACTGAAATATTTCAATCGTAAGAAACGCCTGTTTATGAATCATGGAATAAAAACTACGTCTATGATATAAGATATTTTCATTATGAAAATATATCTATTCTCTAGCGCTAGTTTTGTGTAGTGTTACAATGATGTTGAAAATGCACTCAGATTTCACGGCACTACGTACCACAGGCCCTCGGATCATTAAAAAAAATATTTAAAACAATTTAAATTATTTTTGAGAACACCCCCTGATTAGAATTGTTCCTCTGTTAATAGTATATAGAAAGGCCAGACACTCCATTCGCCCCCACCCGCTTTCTTGACCGAATGCTACAATAAATACGCACGCAATCAATATAAAATCTATGCAGACATGATGTCAAATGATTTGCCTTTCTACTCCAACTCACTTAAACAAATAAATCTTTGGGGTTATTTAATGAGGACGGCCGAAAGACGATTTCCACGCCCAACTTAATGCTGATGGGACAAATGGCCGCCCGTCACCTTGACCTTACGGGGTGTGTGGCCGCAGCGACAGATCTCATTGGTTGCAAGAACGGAGAATTAGAGTTATCTGTTCCTAACTTTGCATCAAACCAATGAGATCTGACGCTGCGGCCACACACCCCGTAAGGTCAAGGTGACGGGCGGCCATTTGTCCCATCAGCATTAAGTTGGGCGTGGAAATCGTCTTTCGGCCGTCCTCATTAAATAACCCCAAAGATTTATTTGTTTAAGTGAGTTGGAGTAGAAAGGCAAATCATTTGACATCATGTCTGCATAGATTTTATATTGATTGCGTGCGTATTTATTGTAGCATTCGGTCAAGAAAGCGGGTGGGGGCGAATGGAGTGTCTGGCCTTTCCATATACTATTAACAGAAGAACAATTCTAATCAGGGGGTGTTCTCAAAAAAAAATTTTTAAATTTTTAATATATTTTTTTAATGATCCGAGGGCCTGTGCTACGTACCTCGGTTTAAGGTAAAATTTATCTAAATTTGATTTTTTTATTTTAGTCCCCAGTCTTCCTATCATTATTGAAGACTTCATATTGCCTATTTTGAAGACTACATTTTCAAACATATGAGTGGTTTGACCTAAATATAAACCAAATAACATGTTTCTTTGCTGAGCATGACCATGTAATGCAGAGTTTTAACACGTACGGTATGTACGGCCATCCATCGATATTGAGTGTCTGTCAGAGTCAACAGGCTTCATTGTAGGCACAGAGCGAGAAACCATGTCACAAGTATGCTCATTGCTCAGGGCTGAAGGAGAGTAAACTCGTTTGGTGTATTAAAGACATTCCAAAATTGTTAGTTACTTTTAAAAAAATACTATTAATGCCATCTCAGAAATAATCATACATTCATAGATTACATGTAATCACGTTAAGATCAATGTGCAGTAAGGCTACGTATGGGTTGAACTACATGTAGCTCTAAATGCGAATACTTCTCGACAGTAAGTGTTTGAAGCGCCGTACAATCCGTGTTCTTCCTTAATCTTACACACGCAAGCAGGTGAGTTACGTTATCGTATAATTATAAATGTTTTAAGTTCTTTAATTGCATTGAAAATATAACAATTGTGTGAGATAACAGTGATACACGTTTCCTCAGCAGATTTATAACATTATTCTGTGTATTTCGACACAACAATGACGTTGGTGCTAGAAATTTTAATGGGCATCTGATGGATACCCGTGTCTGTCATTTCAATCTCTTGTTGAAATAGAGAAAATCACCAACTGTGATATTTGACGTCCCCGCGCGCCAAAATAACATATATGAAGAATAACTACCGTTTTTCCTCGAATAGACGCCCGGTCTCGAATAGAGGCCGGGGGTATAGCTGTTTTAAGTAAATACACGCCGGGTCTCGAATACACGCCGGGTCCTGATTACACGCCGGGTGATATAGGCCATGAGCCAGGCAAATTTTCGGTACCACTCAGAGGGACCAAACCCTTTTATGTTTTTTAAAGTGCTTATGGTCCCTACATATCAAAAAAGTATGATGGCCATGTAGGCTCGGTAGCTCAAACTCAGAATTAGGCTTATTCCAAGATAGCCGCCAAACACACAAAATCCCTTTAAAAAGACTAAAAAACCAATGAAAACAAACTGTAAAAAAAAATTAATATTCATATTTTCAAAATATATGTTTTAGAAACAAAATAAAAAATTTTTTTAAGAAGTTGATTATATAATGCTCCCGAAGTTAATATTTGTTTATTGAAGTTTAGGAGAGTTTTGCCATAACTCCTCCTTTTTTAGGTTTTGACCTTGTGACGAAATTTCCTTCTATAAAACGAATAGACGCCGGCCTCGAATAGACGGCAATTCTCGATACACGCTGGGGGTAAAGGGGGTCTGAAAAAATAGACGCCGGGGGCGTCTATTGAAGGAAATACGTTATAATAGTTCATGACGTAATACGTTCAGATATAAATATATATATTATGAAAACAATATACAACTGAAACTTTATCTTTAGAACTTGACAAATTTGTTGAATGTAAACTACAACGGATGCAAACTAGAATGCATTTGATGTCTTACCTCATCCTGGTTTGTATTTCAACTACAGGTTTGTTTACTCTTTGAAAACAAAACTTTGACATTGAAATAATCAGACAGAAAACCCGTTCAATGATTTTAATTTTAAGTTTGCAAAATAAAAAAAGCCGTCGCTTGGGCAGTACTTATGTTGGTATACTGGATACCGGATATGATTATCATTATCGATGTGGGATTATCAATGACCTTCATATATTAATTAAATAAAAACTTTTATAACGGTAAAAGCAAACATTTTCAGAGATAAAGAATTTTGTGACGCCGAGTATATTCACAAGCCGTATCGCCTACATTATCTTGTCACACAAATCAATATTTACAAATGTTGTGCACTTAAAACGGTGACGTGTCTGAAGGGGTTAAGACAGATGAGTGTTGATTTTGTCAGTTGGCTGCCATACATTTATATTGCCTCTCAAAAGAACAATTTGTCAGCCTTCAGCGGATGGGCGCTCAATATCTCTGTCGCATCTAGCCGCAGGGATTATACTGTTGATAAATTTTTATTTTGTTGAATATAAATTCTGTCAATTTTCAAGAATTTAATTAGTAAGACAGTGATAGCATGTAAACAATTGACTACATCCTCAACGTTGACTTAAAACTAACGTTTAGATTTGAAATGCTACTTTGCAAATTGTTTAACATTCATAGCTATTGATCGTAAATATTATTTGAACTGAGAAAGTCGAGCGGCCCGGTGGCAGTTGAAATATCCTGCTTTGGAGAATAAATTTCAATCACATGATTATGGTAAACCTTTTGTTTGACTGTATTGGTCATACAATTTATAGCAAAGGAGAATTAATCGTTAATATTCTTTCAATTCCAAGCAAGAACGGTATCCTAGGATACGAGTGATTTTTCCTCTCAGAAAATAAAAAGAAACAGTTAACATACCAAATTCAAATATTAAAATTTCTAGAGGATTAAGATTAAAATAGAACGTAAAAAGAAAATTATTGCAAAATACATATAACTAAGTATTTTTTGTAATAAAAAGTTGGAATGCAAAATACCGAAGCATAAGTTACCACTGTCATGCCGTTGCGTTATCTATCATCTATCATTATCTTAATAAAGACGGTATCTACACGGTTCAAGTTTGAAATAAGCCGTTTACCTCATTGGTTAAAAATATATTGAATAAAGAATTATCATCATATGTAAACGTTTCAGGTTACTGGGGCTGAATGATCTGCATCGTGCTACTTCAACACCCTGAAGTGAACCAGTCCAAATGCCTCGCAGGCTGCTGGTGGGTACAATGTAGTTGATTTGCTTAGCATTCTTTGTCAGCCAATCATATGTCGTTACGCAATCAGCTTGAAGAAAATACTTCGAACTAAACTGTTTTGTCTTTCGGGTGGTGCGAAGCATTCCATTGCCTAGTTATATATAGAGCCTTAAGAGTCATTTGGCCTGGTAGATTTCAGGGTATTTTAAGACCTCAGCGGATGAATATTATGATGCCCTACACATTTATTTACAATAAAGCTTCGACTTCATATTATGAAATGCTGTCACTAAGATAGTCAATCTGTTCTTTCAAGTTGTTTGCATCGGCAAGTTTTTGTTAATACCCGGTGAGGCATTAACACAAGCAGACTTTTGCTTGTTTGCCGAACCAGATACTTCTGGAATTAACATATGTTTCAAATGTTTGCATTTGAAAATGCTCTGAGGAATAGATTTGAGAACCATTGGAAATGATTTTAATTTTTATTTAATGTTTTAATTTATCCTCCAGAGCCTACTAGCTCGTATATTGTAGGATTTTCGCGGATTTAGCAGGAAGTCTTGAGAACGTGATTTCGGACACCTGGCGGTGTCGTATCGGACACCTGGCGGTCGTAAAATCTATAAAATCTTTATCATCCGTAACCTTTCTTTAACTGATTATTAAATACTGTTTCCAAATTCTCTTATCTTCGTTGTACGATCCAAACTGTGATATGATTGAGATAGCCTGAAGATATCATTCATCGCCAGCTAAATAGCTGATGTTTTTGTTTACCCTCAGTCTTACATCCACCTTAATTGTTCAACACAAGATCGCTTAGTTCGGTGATCAATGGCGCCTGTTCCAACCATGACATGACGTCAATCTATTGCCCAAAACTGTATTTGCCAATTTCATTCGGTCAACATCATTTGTGTGCAGAGACGGGCGATTTGAAAGTCATTTTTCATATCGAAATGCGATATTTACTTCATATCGATTCGTTAAGCTTTTGTGGTTAAAGGGGCATGACTTTACGACAATCATAATTCGGTCGCGACAAGCGAACTTCCGCCAATCTGAACAAATTTACTGCTCAATTGATTGACGCCTTATCTAATTCTTTTCTTCTTAAATACAGGGATATCATCTGTCGACTTAATTTCAGAGTGTTTGTTTAAGGCGAGTACACATGTCAAAGTATATTCCAAAGTTTACTTTTGGGATATTGAGAAGAGAAATAGCTTTTAAAACCAAACATACTTAACAGTCCTGCTATTTAACGAAAAAATTAAATTATAAATCATGTCTTTCACAAAATATATCACATAAAAATGAGATGATTTATTGTGCAGAAAGTAAAAGAAAGTTAATGTTGATATGATAAACAAATATTCATGACACTATAACACGGATGTGAACCGAACCTAGAATGAACCAATCAGCTGGTCCAGAGTACTGAAATGCATAATTTGCTATTAAAATAATGTGCCATAAGTTGAATACGCCTGTTCACCAAAATCAAAATCAACCATAAAGGAGGCCGGAATTATAAATATTGAAAATGGGGCAAAAAAGTAAATATGTATCTTAAACACAATAACTCATAAACACATTTATAATAAATATAGTTAATCATAAGTGGTAATATATTTTCAATAATAGCAAATGTGCAAATATCACTTTAGCCTAGCAATGATTCTTTCAGCGCGAGGTACCATATTTCGTTGTCTGATATAATAAAACCAGTGTTCGTGACGTCATAGTATATAACGGGCCGTTACAAGGGAAGCAGACCATTTTTTAATATTTCGATGCGTTTTAGATGGAATAGAATCGGCAATAATAATAAAAATGATCATACGAGGAAATGTTTCAGATGACTTTCAGGAAACTCGTGAGAATATGTGTAACATCCTCGCTCTTGCTCTGGTAATACAAAAACTCACATTCGTTATATGTCATATGACACACTTCCTCGGATATTATTCTCTATATAACATAGAAACAATACACCATAAAAGCAGGTCATCAAATCATAAACACAAGTTCAGTTACATCGGTCTCCCAAAGGGTAGTGTTCCAATAATCTACAATATTTGTTCTTTCGGCTTTCACCATGAAAATACTCGATTACCCAACCATTTGTGTCAAACAATAAAACTGCTCCCTTTATTACCTCCATCGGCATCATATGTGGACAACTGGAAATTTTCTCGCAATTGTTTGTCTTAGAACTCTCAAATTTAACTCCCAGATCATGTTGAATGGGATAGGTCAAAAACCAAGCTAAGAGAGGCTTTTAATACCAATTTCTCCTGACAAGACAATGGTTTCATGCACAACTGTCACCTTAAAGTCATAATCTCATTTTTGTAAGGCAACTAAACTGAACTAATAATTCTTCACGAACAAAATCTTATCACTAACACTAATATTTCATGTCGCATTTGCAAAGATTTTCATTTTTATGCCCGTTTTACAGTTTTGGATGAAGCAGCTTATTGGCGTATGCCGTTTCAGACCGATGAATCAAGTGCAATCCCATCGCGAGTACGAAACACTGGAAATCTAGTCATCGCAGCACCGATACTTATGACAGACGCAATCTTCACTGAGTTTACCACCTTTTTGTTATTGCTTTATTTGAAAAAGCGTAGGCTATTAGTTATTTTCATTGGGTATTCAGCTGGGAAATTTTATGTGTTCTTCGTCACGGCCTTAGCGAAATGACGTGGTAAGGACTAACGCTCGCAAAAAACATAATATTCGGGTAGGTTAGGGTAGTTTGAACTTCATTATTGAGGGCTAGTATGCTTGCAGAGTTCTGAAAATTGTTGCAAACGTCAGGGGAAAAATTTCTGTGAGTGGTGAACTATTTGTCCGGCATTTATTACAGTTTGACTTGCAAAAATGAGACTATGACTTTAACACAGTGCGCTTGTAAAATGATACACATTTAAGTATAAAAAGTCAATACAAATTTAATCCATTCCATATTCATGAAAAAAGTACACCATACATGAGACCTTAAGCACAATCTATCATTAAATGGATTCGCGCTATATTCTCAATACGAATCGCATTGAAATAAAATCTTCGATTCGTTCCCTAGTCTTATTGTGAATTCTTACTTGAGAGTCATCTATGATATGATGAAATCCTTTTCCACGTGAATTTGAACAGGAAATGAACATGAATTTGACAGTCAATCAGTGTACACCACATATCATTATGCATCATACAAGTGATAAGTACAATATACTACATATATAATTCACCATTTGTACATTTTGTTAAAAACCCAACACCCTGACCCCGTCACACAATTAACACAACATGCTATGACTTTAAACTTATATGCATATACACAACACACTATTAACATATCAAACGATACAGTACAAATGTATAAAAGTACAAAACATAAAAGCATAAACATAAATCGTTGCAAATAATCAAGATAACTCAATTTAATTCTCTTTATGTGATATACTTTCCTTAACAAATTTATAACTTCTTAAAGGTAAATAGAAGTTGTTAAAATGCTATTAGATGTTCCTATTTGTATCAAGGCGTTTTACTTCTTTTTTACTACTATTTTTTTCTACTTTTGTTTTAAATTCCTTGATTCGCATGTGTATTTTTCATTAATTGGGGGGAATATAAAAGGTGACTGGGTTAAATAACTAGAGAACAGACTATACAAAGTGCTTAAGATAAAAAGTAAAAACAATAAAATGAATAATTTAACAGGTTACCTACCATAAGATATTCATCGAGAATTATTCAGATAAACCATAAAAAATACAAAATTTAACCCTTTTTCCATTAATCATGTTTGACTATTCATAACGTGCTCAAAATAATTTGGCCATAAATAAAGATAAAGATACTTTTTATTAAATAAATTGAACTTGAAGTGAATTGGACCCTTTCATCGCTTTCTAAGACATTATAGTGCTTATGCCTTGGTTTAACATACGAGTATGTTTTCGATCAACTGAATCTTCGGAGATATCACAATGAACAAGACCAATGTAAAAAAGAGACAATCCGTCAAACGAAAATGACTGCATCAATCTGTCACTAAATTTGTATGTCGTACATTTTCGCTATGATGTTAAACATCTTGAACACAACAAATCGAAACATAAACAAGTAACTTGGGTTACTTTTGCAACAGTGTCAATCATCTGTTCTTGTCTTTAGTTTTTGACATTAACAATCACGTTACTTGCAGCTGAAACACCAAAGCTGTCATGAAAAATAACTGTTCTCCTAGCGTTAACGCATTTATCTCTCTTGACGCCACGAATAGACGCTATAACACAAATCCACGTGAACGAAGGCTAACGTAAACTAATATCAATGTTCGTTAGTAAATGTGTCACAATGCTTATTATAAGGAAATCTCTCTTTAGATCCCATTAAATGCTTCGTTTCTACTCAAATTCCCGCAGTTCGTTTTTACACGTAACAGCATTCAGGGCATAAGGGAAATGGTATTACAATTCAAAAGTATTATGGTCTTTGAACTGCAGAGGCGAGATTTCGAGATCCCTCTCATTGACCGTTGTATAGTAATTGACTAGCACAGATGGTGAACAACTGTCTTTGTGGAGTGTTTTCTGTAACACGGACCCATTATCGCTTGGAACAACGTGTTTCTCTACCAACTCTTCCCATTAGGAATTGAAAATCCGGAAAAATGAGAATTAGTACTGAGGAGGTACTTGAGATGTGGTTTGAACTGTTGTGGATCTTTATCTTAAAATGCAAAAATCATTACCTTTATAACATTTGAACTCGTTTTGTTCAACGGTCGAAGTGGCATTTGTGATGAAAAGATGTTAAGAAATATGTCCGCCCCTTAATAGTTTCTGGATATTTTCTTTAGTAATTGTTTACATGAAATACAAATTATTCAAATTCAAATTATTCGAGTAAGAACCTGAATATGGGACTCCTAAAAGACCATAGTAACATTTAAGGACTACATTTTATATAACAACATTGATAAACATATTTTTAATGAAAATGTCATCATGCTTTTAAGAATGCTGTCGAATTGAGTACTCAAAAAAAGACAAATTACAATATCCATCCGATACGAGCGATATTAATATATTTAGTAGGTGATATAATGTAATAACAAATTTACATAAATATCTTTAGGACACACAAATTACATTTGTTGGGCTTAATTTAATAACACTCATGTACTGTGAGGATAATATGAAAATACGAGCATAGAGAAAGCAAGCACCGAAAGCCTGTTACTTCACAATCATACCATGCTTAATTCACAGATCCAAGAAAATCGTTCGCAATAGAATTAACCATGTAGGTACGTGTGATTGCACAGTCACCGAATTTACTTCACGACAAAGCTTTAAAACGGCGCTCATTCCCCAAGGGCGGTAACTCCAGTGAATGCGAACTGTCTGAGAAGTCTCTTGAAGTGAAGGAAGAATTGTGGACTAGCTCTTGAAGACTCTCAAGGTAATTGGCCAATTGGAGACGTCGTGTTATCCAATCAATGGCTCGAATTAGGGCCAGAAGAAGATGACTGCTATTTGCATGTTTGACGCTCAACACAAATGCAGTTTTCATGGGGTTTGACCTAAATTTAGAATAAATTTGGATTCGTTAACCTAAAGAACTCTTGTGCTGGTGTATTTGTTGAGCAGGGGTTGTTCAACTGGCACACTTGCTTCTGGGTCAGAACTCAAACTAACACTTGTTACGGTGTGTGTCAATCTTCTGGTAAACTTGTGTCGGCCTAATTTTCTGATTCCTTGTTTTCCGAATGTTATTGGTTTCATACATCGAACTGTCATAAGAGTTCAAGGAGAATCAGGGAACCCTTCTACTTTAAACGAGAAAGTTCTGCCGGTCTCGGGTCACCATCTTGTTTTACTTTGCATTACTTCCAATCATTTACAGTTACAACAAACAAAAGATGAAATGTATATTTTGATAGAATGCTTTCAAATATACAAATGATAAATGCAATTCAAATCAGCAAAGCTTTGTCACAGCAAAGTTTTTCAATTCTCATATCCCCGATGAATGGCTTCTTTTTTTAATTAAAAAAAACATAGTGAAATAATAATCATGTTTTAAGGTACCCGTGATTTTCATGCCCTTTTTTACGTTAATATACCGTATACTCGGTCTTCCGGGCTTTATGTCCCAATATTCTTCACAAACATCCCAAGGAAACTTCATCAAGATTACTTGTACTCAGATTACTCACCCTTGAGTCCTGTTATGTAACAATACCCCAATGAAACAGCTTGATTCGAGATTCGGAAATATGTGTTTGGTAACGATGAGTTTAAAACAGTCACTTCGGCACATACTCAAAAATTTGAATTTGAAATTTCAAACAAGACGTTCCCGACTAATTTGCTTTGGAAGGCAAGACTGAGCGTGTTACAACAGGTCTTCTGAGAGGCTCGCAGGTCGAATCGACGTAACAGTCTCTTTAAGACCTTAGTTAACTTGTTCAAAGCACCCGGCTAAGGTTATGATAATGTAGCTTCATAGATAGGAGGTAAAACATATGTCTAGGAGAACAATCATATATGTTCTTTACCGATTACTGCATATCAAATCCCAAAATAAACATCTCTCAAACTATAAACGGCACTCACATTTGATATTTTGACTGTTTTCAAAGAATTCATTTAGTCCCTCATGGACTTCATTTCTAAAAGGATACGGTAAGAGTCCACACTATCCTAGCATTTTTCTTAAGTTCTGGTATGCTTGTATGTGAATAATTTCTAAAATACAATAGGACACCTACCGTACGTTCTTTAATTATTAAAGAATATGGTTTTACCTCTTCCACGGTCAAATATTTAAGACACATTTCTAAGAGAAGGGAGGAGGTCAAATCACCCTTTTCTGTAAAAGGAAACTGTGTGAAATTTAGGAACAAAACTACCGCTTAACAACGTTCTTACGATGGTATATGTTTTTCATAATTATGGTTTTATCTGAAATTACATGAAATAAACACATTTTGTGTGGGCGAGCAAACGACACCGAATAATAATGGTTTCAGTTATACTCAAGAGAAGTAAAGTCCTCATTCAGCTGACATAGCACCAATAACATTTCCTCCACCACAACTCATGTAAAGTAAGAAGCAGTTCCAGGTTAACATACTCTTTGGACATTGATCTCCCAGGATTGTTTTTTATTTCTTTGAGCGGCTCTCCGAAGTTTAAGAAGTATATTGTCTGCACGCCCGGAGTCAACCGTCGTAACCATGGCAATTTCTAAAATTGATGAAGGAGATTTTCGTCCGACCTTTCACCTACCACTACTCTTTTACTACAAAGAGCGGGCTCCTGGGTCTCAAGTGGATTTAGAAATTATGGAAATGTGTCGTTCCTGTTGACATAACCGTAGGCAAACCATAAAGAGGGATATCAGCGACGGAGAAATACGTGAAAGGGTGTAAAATACTCCGGAGGAGTATTATCATATAATGCTGTGCATATTGAAAATCTATAGTTCATATGGCAAATAATTAATATTCTTACTTCAAGTAACGACGTCGTATTGGCGAGACGACGGTATCTAATTCTCGTTCTACACCGAGCTTTACTCGCAATATCAGATTTACTCTCGCGTAATGATTTCATCCCTCTGTGAAGTAAACATGTTCCGGCATATCATAACACTTTTTGGTGCAGGAAAAAATAATTATAGTAAATAGAAAAAGATAATCTTATCATGTGTTTAAAAAATATTCCATATAAGTAATCCTATCACCGGACGTTGAATATCAATACTGACGTAAGTTTATAGGTTAGTTTTTCTTTCTTTCTTTCTTTCAACACGCTGGATACAGATCACAACAACGAAATCGGAAAATACAAAACATATGAAAATAGGTTTGTGATATACATGTCAATGCATAGTGAACATTATCAAGTGTCGTTGTGAGTGCCTAGTCGTTGGGTTAGCTTCAGCTTATGTGTGTTTCTAGGTACTTAATATAATAGGACCCATTTTGGGATGGTACTATCGAGAAATTTGTTCACATAAGAACATAACCTGTACTCAATAAACTTAGCAGTTTTACCGGCTAATGCTATTCAATAGATGATGTGCAGTCTCACATATGTTGATGCATGTTGACACTAAGAGTTAAGATACAGAACATGAAGCGTGATGTTTATCATATAATCAGCAACTAAATACTTGGTTTTATCAGTGATATAAACTATATATTAAGCTTTAGTGACGTTATTTGATATGTCCAATGTGACAAGCGATGATATAATATATAATAATTGACTAGGTGCCGAAACTACTTTCACCTATGTAAAAATATTAGGGGTCTTTGTTTCATTGAAAGTATTTTTAATTAACGATTTATCTCAGTCGAAATTATATAAGAAGAAGAATATTAATGGAGTTTACCAAATACCACGTTCATTTCATATTATGATATGAGTATAGGCGATTTTCATTCTTGGCTGCGCCATTCGTGAAATGTCAATTCTACACAAGTAAGTTTACAACTTCAGCTGGATTGATGAAGAGAAACACGTTCTTTGGATAGTCCTTCTTATTGCACGCAATGCGACGTTTCGGTGTAGATACTAACACCGCTGTAAAGCAAGTTATACAATAATTCCATGTAAGAGAATATATCAATGATTATATGATTAATTCAATTTATAATCAAAGAACGACAGGCCGCTGTACAGAAAAAAGATTCAAAATCTACCACTCGAGACTACATCCGAGCCAACCCTGACAACTGCATCCTCTGGAACAACATCAGCATCCTAGTAGCCAACAATGTAGACTACAAGATTAAAAATACCCTTGAAGCAATATGTATCAAATGTTTTTATCCCTCTTTGGAAAGAAATCAAGGCTACTTTATCCAGTAAGCTTATCATCATCTCATTAACAGTAATCAGCAGTAATCCATTGAACTTTCCATCGTCTGTATATCAACCTGTCATATCTTGTACACCAACCTTGTTTCTGCTATAAACTACTCCCCACTGTAATCTTCGTATCCAAAAAATGTCATGTATGTATATATTCGCCATCATGGAATCATATGTATCACTTACATGATAACAGTGTTTGTATCTACACCGAAACGTCGCAGAACTTATAACACGTGTAACTCGATGAAGTACACTTGGTTTCCTGTATATATAAAGTAGATATTAGTAAAGTAGTAAAATAACACATTTCCCTTCCTCTATCTGAAACTTGTCCGTTCGGTATTATCATTTTTGTAAAATGATGCGTATATTATTCATAATACAGTAGGCGAATAACAGTTGGTTTTCTGAGTAAAGACGACATAGATAGATATATAGCTTCGATTGTTACTCTTGTCCATTGAACCTTTCTCTTAGAAAAGCATAATGCTACCACTATGGTTATGAAATCACCGTAATTCCAGCTAACTGCTTTGAAAGCCTAATTTTGTTTTTGAACGTTTACTCATTATAAATTCTTAGATAAATAGATTGTTTTATTGTAAAAAAAAACTGCTTCTGCAGAAGTTCTGCAAGTGTCTAAGTGCAAGCATGCTCTCATAATTGGAATCCTTCCCCTTTCTTTTAAGTTGTGAAAACCCTTGAAAGATAGTTAAAGGCAGTACAGGACGCCTTGTTTCATATTGGCTATTTAGAGGGTATAATATGGATTAATAAAAACGATGGAATTATGTATATATAGGAGAAATATGTTTTTTTTCTCATTAAGAAAGTCTCATTGAAATGAAATCTACATGCTCTACTCCATTACGCGTGTAGGTCTCACCAGGCTCCGTTACGTGAGCCGTCAGTTGTGCCTCTGACATAATTCAAATCAGCCAATCAGCGAATTCGCCCCGTAATCTATGGTGCAGCCGAATTGCATTTCGCTTGTACGCTTTTCAGATCTCGGAAAACAAACCCTTCCGACTGTTTTCCGAATTTCGAACTGCCTAAATACCCGTATTAATGTATTTATGTACATTCGATTTACCCTAGCTCGGTTTGTTGGACAAACAAGTCAAATCGAAAGCTATGAAGTTATCTTTCGCAATGCAAACTCTGCATTCCTCAACGTTATTCTTTGGTAGACCGTAACAATCCAAATGCTTATTCTGGAAACAGGTACGTTGAATAAACGTTTCGTCTTTTAGTTTGTAGTAATCATTGAATAATATTAAATTTCGTGAGACCAATTAACCATAAACATGCTGAGAAACAAAAACAACCAAAACATGTACAAATACTAATACTAGGTTTCTAAATAATTATATATTAGTCGTATGCGACGTTTATATGCTAATGAAACTGACCGTTGTATCGTCAAAGACTGAAATGTTATTACTAAATCTGCTGGGTTAAATGGTATTATAGACATATGCAAGTGACTTAAACTTGTTCTCTGTAAAATGGAAAATTTATAAGCGTTTCTACTTCTACTTGCGTTAATACATGCGATCTCTTTGAAGGCCACCAAGAGACGCGCATTGTGATTGCTTGAAGGTATCTGCGGCCAGCCAATGAGATTTAGAGGTCAAACAGGGGGACAGTAAGGAGGGGACGTTCCAAGATGGCGACCAAAACAGTACGACAGAGATAGGTGTCTGATTCCATTGCTCGTTCCTCCTAATTGTCAAGGATTAAATGGTTAGATTTTACTTTGAATAGTCAGGATATGAATAAGGTATATTTTAGTGCAGCGTTTGGTTGCACAAACTTCAAGAAAAAAACGTAATTGCCATATTAAGTTGAAGTTTATCGCACTTATATTTTCGAAGCGGGGCTTACTACTCTAAAAGTGTATTTTCCTACCCTTAAGGAGCTTGAGTGTTATAGATATCGTCACACACAGATGCTATCGGACGTAATTGTGCAATTGAAAGTGATTTGCTTGAGTAATTAATTAGTTATTGCCAAATAAAAAATCAACAAGGCTGCTGAGGGAACACGGTTTTAAATCGGCGGAGGGGACCCAGAAATAAAGGTTGGGAGGGGACCTTTTTGGATGGGGAGTGGACATAATAAGGTATGGAGGGAACTCGATTTCAAATCAATTTTCTGTAGACGAGAAAAAACTCCTTATTTTACAATTTTTAACTCGACCACCGATTTCAAACATTTACTGAGAAATTGAATGTTTAGGCCCCAAGAGTGGCAAAGGTAGAATTTTGACAAAAGACTATGAGATAATTCACTATGACGTTTTAGGTTTTGATAAGAGCTTCATTGTTGAAGGAACCTCACTAGATCTCTACAATTCAATCACGGTAGATAAGAGTCTTTACTAAATATATCATTACAGCCAGAAAGCCCCATTGCTGTAATATCAGAATGCTCAACGCCATCAACTGCTCGGTTGTCAAGGAAAAAAAGATTACTTCAATATTATAACAGTATTGGATGAATTAAAGAAAGCTGGTCACATGGCTAGGTTTGAACAAAATGATTGCGAAGAAAGATTTTCCTGTGGATAACTTTGCATTTTTGCTATTTGTGGATGTTTCAAAATTTTTGTCTCTTGGATATTCACTGTCAATGAGATTTTCAGACAAAATGAAACGATTTTCTCGTTACAGTACACAGTAGTTGACGTAACCCCTCCCCGTGTATTTTTATGGTTACCAAACTGGTGCCTTATACTTTACTGTCCGCAACATAGTTTAATGTTTCTACAATTATTTCAGTGATTGGGCGATATAACAATGGTATTGGTTTGTATCCTCATGTTGACGAATCTGTCAACTTTATTAAGCACGTTCTTGTTGTGAAAAATATGAAATCATAAATAAGATAATGAAAAGGGCTTTTTTAAATAGATAAATTAGATATCACAAAAGGGATAATCTTTATAAACGTAAAAAAAGTAGTTTCTGGACAAACGTGGTATTCCATATAAATAGCACACGATACGCCAATCAGGCTTCTTGAGCAATCGGAATAACCGGTATTTGTATTCATTACAATTAGCAATGCCAGGGAAGTTGTTTTCGGCTATGTTATGATATCTTAAGATATTCATAATGAAACGCAAAATGGTGATGACAGGAAGCTTACAGACAACATGGAATTCAAATACGTCAGATACCAGGAATGGAAACATGGCAGTGATATGATTTCGCGTTCAGATCTCTACGAACTAACAAAAAGTGTCAGGGATGGAACAATTCTGGCCAATTAATGCATATATTGCAATTTAATTCCCATCTAGGACAATAAAATAGTCAATGGTGAAATAGTTACCTGTGTATACATTTGATATGTATACGTAAAATATGCATGGGAATTCAAATACGATTGAATGCAGTAACAGTTACATGAATTCTTGTTAGTTCTTATTAAATCTGAAATTGAGTACCCTCCATACCCTATTAAGTCCACTCCCCATCCAAAAAGGTCCCCTCTCAACCTTTATTTCTGGGTTCCCTCCGCCGATTTAAAACCGTGTTCCCTTGCAAGCCTTGTTGATTTTTTTAATTTGGCAAGAAACTAATTAATTACTAAAGCAAATCCCTTTCAATTGCACAGAAATCTTTATTACGTCCGATAGCATCTGTGTGTGACGATATCTATAACACTCAAGCTCCTTAAGGGTAGGAAAATACACTTTTAGAGTAGTAAGCCCCGCTTCGAAAATATAAGTGCGATAAACTTCAACTTCAAGAGCCACTCTGTGAGTTATTGGAGTCGTATATGCCAAACTTAATCAATGGTGTCATTTGATCGCGAAGTATCGACTGTTGCCTAAACGACACATTTTAAAGATTGTTGTTTTTTACGGTGACAATATAAAGGTAGAACGTCGCAATTATGATCGAAAACCGGACAGTGGCGCGCGTCAAATAGTCAAACGTAATTTTGGAGACTAATCTAAAACAGCCAGGGCAGTTAGGATATATATATATATATATATATCTTTTGCACATGAAAAGCGAAGGTGTTTTGATTTTATATCACCACATATGACATTTAGGTTCGTATCAAAGGTAGATCATATGTTATGAAAATCACGGAGTGGCTCTTTAATATGGCAATTACGTTTTTTCTTGAAGTTTGTGCAACCAAACGCTGCACCAATAAATTCCTTATTCATATCCTGAATATTCAAAGTTAAATCTAACCATTTAATCCTCGACAATTAGGAGGAACGAGCAATAGAATCAGACACCTATCTCTGTCGTACTGTTTTGGTCGCCATCTTGGAACGTCCCCTCCTTACCGAGTACACGACAGTGTTATCGAACACTATTATCTCCAATCTGTCCTACATGCTTTGGATAAGTCTCGAGATTCACGCTTGAGTAAATATTGCGCGCCAGCAGAGGTACTTTGTTCGATTATCGATAAAAAAATGCAACCTTATTCCTTCATTTTGTCACTATTTTAAATCAGTTTAGCCTTAAACATTCAACTTTTTAGAAACAATCAGTATTTCTCAATTAATTGACTTTTTTCATACCTAGGAAACATACAATATTTGTAGAACAGTTCATTCTTGACTAATGACACCTAATGTCATAGTTTATGGAGAAATCGGGCGTTACCCGTTATATATTAACGCTTTATGTAGAACAATTAAATATTGGCTAAAGCTAACTGAAATGCATTCTGGTAGAATACCTAAAAAATCATATGACATGTTTCTATTCTCAGATAATATTGGTCAAAATAATTACGCTTCTCATATACGTAATTTATTGTTTTCACATCGATTTGGATTTGTTTGGTTGGCACATGGTGTTGGTGATAAATTGTATTTTCTTAGATGTTTTAGAAATGTTTGTATAAATATGGTATATATCTTGGCATTGTACTCTTGTAAATAGTTCACGCTACAAATCTTATAGAGAATTTAAGAGTTTGTTAGAACCTTAAAAATATCTAAGCAGTGTGCAAGAGAATAAATATCGTAACATTCTTATCAAATTTAGAGCAGGATTATTAAGATTGAAAGTAAACGAAGGAAGATGGCATAACATTGATACCTCGCTACGTACATGTCCGTTATGTAAAGACGGCATAGAGGATGAATATCATTTCCTTCTAGTATGTCAATTTTATTCTCCAGAAAGATTGCATTATATTCCGCAAGCAAATAATCAGACACCAAGTAAATGTACATTCATAAAATTATCAACTTCCCCAGTAAATGGAACTTTATCAAATCTTAGTAAGTATATATATTCTGCTTACAAAAAGAGACAGACTTTGCTTACCTCTTCATGATGTATCCAATATATGTCCTTTGTATATATTTTACATGTTTCATGTCTATGTATATGGGCCTGTGGCCTTCATGCATAATAATAAAGATTGATTGATTGACTGTATCACCAGGGTTGTCATGAGTCAAGAGACAAAAAGGGGAAAAAAACTTTTTTTTAAACTAAAAAAAAACAACATACACACCATTTTAGACACCAAACACACGAGCTAGATGCTTTTACAAATTAAAGATTGTAGTAAAATAATATTACAGGTTTTCATAGATAGCCCATTTCAGATAGAATTCCATATGTTTCGATTTATTGAAGTGTCTAATCTTTTTTATTTGAAAATGTTTAATGCATAGAAGGTTGTTTTACCATTTTACATCTGTATAAATGTGAAATTTAACTGATATAAGTATCAGATCCAAAACATTGTCGATTTTGAAGAGAATAGCCAAGAAGGATAGATTTATTTTAAAAGCATATTGGCATTTTGATTTAATGAATTCTGAGACTTGTTACCCTACAGTTCCAAAGTAGATCTAATATAGATTCTGGTTCAGTTTTACAGAAAGAGCATAAATTCTATAGAAAATATGCAACTTAACTAGGAAAGTATTAACAGGCAAAACTCAATGAACCAATGTACAATGAAACACTAACTTAGGGTCTTGAGTAGTTTGTGTACTTGAATTAGTTTGCATTAATGAAATGACATTATTGATTATGGAATATGTTACCGAAACAACTCAAAGTGGGTCTCTTTAACCCAAGAATGACATAGTGTTAAAATGACTAATAGCTATGGTCAAGACTGTACTTTGCTGCAAAGCACGTGATGATGTAGTTTATTCTATGGTACCAAGGAATGGTATTTGACACGGGTATAGAGTGAATTGAGGGTTATATTTCCTTGTAAGATGTTTCGCTCGCATCGTTAATCATGTATATAGTCATACGTCAATTGTTTTATGACTAAAGCCGAACTCTATTTGGGATCACGTCAAACATGTGAATCAAGTTGAAGCAAGGATATGGAAGTTTTGAACAGGATGAAGATTCATTCTAATGAACCTAAATACCATACATTGTAATATATATTCAATACACCACACACATTCAATCCTAAATAACAAATATATGAAGATTACCAGTAGCATATGAACAGGATATATATGTGTTCAGATGCCCTAATAACACGTGCTATTTACAAGAATACTAGTTACATAACTCATGAAAAATGATCAATTTCTAACTGCCCTTCATTCTGATTTATTTTTCAAACTTTCGTGATTGCCTGGTTTTCTGTCACAATCATGAATTTATACCTTCATATTGTCCCCGTACTAAACAGATTACCTTAGTTTTTCGTCTCGGACCCCTAAAATTTACTGAGTGTATCTTCAATCTATACATATGAGTTTTAGTAAATTGCTATCACGACCCTGGACATAACAGTGAGTTGCCACATGAGATTCTTTCACTTTAAATTAAACGACAGTGATAGTTAAGACATCTTTACTTAATAAGTATGAGTAAGTCAAGTGTCTAATGGGTCTAAATTAAGAACTCAAAAATGAAATCCTCGCTCCCGTTACATTGGCTCTTGGAAATATTTCTCATAAAGTCAAAGCATTTCACAGCATGAGGTATTTCAGTCAATGTATATTTCGTTTTTAGTTGTTTGTTGGGTTAAATGAGATGAAGACGTCAGTAAACTCATCTCTAGAGACAGGGCACATGTGGACGCTAGAGTACAATACTACTCCATACATCACAGACCAGTAGAGATCGTGGACGGGTAAAGGACGGCGGCAATATGATACGTAAATGTCACTGATAATGTAGTCGTTCAATGCTAAGAACTATAAAGGAGACATTCGAATGATGTAAATGATTTCAAGATACCATTCCAAACTTTAGTACATTTTTTTAAAATCAATTACCATGGTATCGATTTCATTAGTATTTTATTTCTCTTATAGCCTTTTTGACATCAAAATATCATTCAAAAAGTCGCAAAGCTATTACCGTTACTGAGTTTATCGTTACCTTGACATTATCATCAACCTGCTTTATAGACAAACAGTAACTTCAGAAAGAGAATATTATTATCAAAGTAAAAGCGTCTCTATTCAGAGTTGTGCAATCCGCGCCGGTAATGTATAGGATAATTGTGCATGCATAGTCTCACGTTAGGATGTACTAGTTTCACAGGAAGGTGAACCGTGCGCAGCATTGGCCGACGTATTTGTTGTATCTCAAAGCATTACAAAATCTATGGTTCAACCTTTCTGATGTCTGTATTAACGACGGAGATAAAAGAGAAAGTCGGAATATTCTCACCGCGCAGCATGGAACTTACTAAGATAAGAAGCTGATGCAAATATTTGTCTTCCTACGCTGACCTTTTTGCCAACACCTTATACACTGATTAAACAGTCTAATGAATGCGATATGGTTGATCTTCACACAAGGATAATTCAATGAATATCTTGATTAAGTTATCAAAAGAGATGAAATTGTTAGAATTAGAAGTTGAACATGTGAACCAATTACAAAAGAACATTAAACTTTATTATACATAGAACTGATTATTAACTTATTTTTACCTGAGTGTATAATGTGAAATCGTAATGTTTTTCTTCCCATAATCAATTATTCAACAATTTTTCGCGACAAAACAAAATCTGAAACAAAATACATTATGTGGCATAACGGTTTCAAATGTTTACGGGAATTTGAATATTCTCACCACTTTTACCCTCGTTCAAAATGAGGAATGAAGTAAATGTACAAAGTATAAGTTGGAAATTTTTATTATCATATAACCATATATCTAACGATATTCATTGATTAGGATTGCGTGTCTGCAATTTTAAAGGACATTTACTACAAGCAGATTTAAACAAGGGAGGATGTAGCACAAACAACAGAGGGCGCAGCTGCAGTTGTCTGGTAATGGGAATTATCACAAATATCGCGCTATCAGTCACACGGACTTCTCTTTCACTGATGAGTTCTTCACCGATCAATGATGTTAAAGTAGCCATAATGAGCCAAAATGCGATAAAAGTTTATTTTGAAATAGAAATTTTTATCGTAAATTTAAATGCTAAACTGTCCTGTTGAATAATTTAAGTAACTACTTGAAATATTGGCTTGGCATACAATCGAGTGAGATTCGCGTTTGTTTAAATATACACAACATGTGTTCGACAACCACAGGGCAATTGTTTTTTGTCAAGTTTAAAATAACATACTCGAAGGTCAACATTAATGTTGTTACAACTAGATATTTATAAGGTTCAGCTGCATACCAAACGTTTGTTCACAAACATTGACAATTGGATATCCTTTGCTAGGTCTGCTGAAGTTTTTTATCGACGTTCAAACCAAACCAAAATGACATGATATTTGATTCAGTAGTAAGTGAACAAACTTTTGATATGCAGTTGTAGATAGCTACACTCACACCATGTAAAGCCTTCTCTATTCGAAAACACTATATTCACCTTTAACATAGAAAATATGCATTCAAAGTTGTTGGTTGGACCTATCAGTATTGATAATTATATCAATATGTTTACAGTAAATGGTGAAATGTAGTGATTATATATATATATATTACTGTTAAAAAAGTTTAACCTCTCCAAACCTCACTCTCTTCAAACATTTACGACATGCATAAGTATATCTTATAACTACATTTTACCCGTTTCATAAAAATGTTATCAATTGAGACCGAGTTGTTCAAAACGTTATTGCTTTATAAAAGTCGCTGATTTGTTGCTAACTCGTACCATTGCAGCCGCACGCCCTGACATTGTGAAGCCGAACTCTTAGGATTATGAAGATACGTTAATCAACAGCAAGGGGTATTATTACATAATGTGTTATAACTTTCTAAATTCATCAAACATCGATATCTTCAACGTGTGAGTAATAAAGAGATTTAGACTATCTCTGGAAAGCCTTAATCAAAATTCTTTGAAGTCTATAATTACCAGATTAGGCGTTTAGTTTACAACTTACAAATACGTATAAGTCTGGACCTGATAATTAAGATAGTCACGTTGGATGTTTTATGGAATTGTAACATGCAGGAAAACAATCTATCTAAATGGTTTTTACCAATTAGGACAACAACAGGGATATTCCTTTAAGATAGGGTATTATCGGGGGAAAAATACGCCTGTCGTCGAGGCAGAAGTCGCCGTTCAAGCCTGTCAACTACTTCCTACTGGTGTATCAATAGCTTGGTTATGTCGTCATTGTGGGCGCTTAAATTTAGGTATAGGGATGATATATCATAATAATTGATCGCTATACGTTTGGGTGTTTATTCTATAAGTATTTGTAGACATTGTAACTGCACATCTGTGAATGGATTGACATACCTTTCGTAGTTTAATATCACTTGTTATCAAATGTCATTCGGCAGTAGTAAGCCTCTAAATGTAATTGGCTAAACGCTGTTAAATCACACTTGTAATATGGTTATCCTCGAGTTACCATGTTATCATTTATTCATATAAACATTTCATTTTTCATCCCCGAACTCCAATTCAGATCATCAAGAAGGGACTGAGAAAGAGGACCTAGTTTTGTCATTTACCTTGTGAAATTAATAATCAACTTAGTTCCACGTACCAAATAAACTGATTTGAGCAAGAAAAGTAGACGGTAATGCATATATAAAAATCTCTTCATAACCCGTTTTTACAAGGAACAGAACATTAGTCATATACTGCTTCTGGCAAAATCTCTTCAAACATAAACCTGACACGCATTATGGAATACTTATCGACTGATATTTAGTCTAGAAACCCTTTTCTCACAAATATGTATGTATCTAAAACGGATTAATTGTGCAATGTGCTATTCATGACTACAAAAATCTAGTTAAATGAAGACTTGTCTTTTCGGAGAATACCGTTTCGGTTATGAAAAATAATAAATAGGGAGACTATAATACAGGCTAAGTTCAATATGGTGCCGTTAATACTTCTTTGACTAACCAGGTTAAGTCGTAATAAAGTGCACTAGAGAAGACCATGCTTCTCACATACAGCTCCCCCATGACTTCATACTAGAATTATAATGCAATAGAGCAGCTTGCCAATTATGATTCGGCATTGAAGACTCGCGGTATATTGGTCCCAAGTGTACTCTTTAAATAAATGGACCCGAGGGGATCGAGCTTTTTGAAGGAGTCAATGGAGCGTCTTCATTCTGAAGCGTTCGGGAAAATGTGGTAAAGAATATGGCTTAGAACCGCCGGCTGATTTTAACTGTCAAATTCATCTCACTTGTGACTTCTTGACGATAAAAACATTTTATCAATTTTCTTAGGAAGTTTACAAAAAATAACGCAATTGTAAACTTTGTCGTTTAGTCGGAAATACACCTAAATGGTTATGGAATATTCAAGACAAGAGCGTCATATCAGGTACTGAACACATGACCCTAGGAGGATAAACTTTAGAAGTACGACTTGTCATAGCAAAGAGAAAAATTAAACTAAAAATCTAATTTAAACTAATTGACAAATGGTATTGTACATATGTATCCAGGTTATAACTCAGAGAGGACTTACCATATATACCATATGACACATGCGTCGAGCGTCATTTTCCACTTAACATTGTTTATTATCTGAACATCCACAGACACATAATTAAGGACACATGGTGATCAAACTGATAATGATTTCAGTTATTTCCAACACAAAGGAGATGAGTATTTTCTGAATTTGTCTCCCTCAGATTATGAAGTCAACTTTAAGGTGGTACCTTCTGTAAGACAAGACATGATAAACAAGTTTGTAGTTGAAATGACATACGAGTTGTCTAGACGTCAACCGGACTTAATTAGACTAACTCGATGTGAGTGTTTGGAAAACACCGGCTACCTCATTGACTAACGGTGCCTGTGAATGTGTGATCCATTGATCTAGCTCACTGATAGCTGCATCACGTGAATTGTAATATTCAACGTCTTGCTGTTAACAACCATAGTTGGGGGCTATGGCGGTGCCAGGGTTCTCAATCATACGATGTTGCAAATATTGAAAGCTCAAATTACGTTGCCTAATGATGGTTTAAACACACATGATGAGCAAATCCTTTTTCATCTACAGCCAAGAAAGGTGTCAGGGATACCCCAAGTGAAAACTGTGATAGTGTAGCGCTATATTGGTATTCAGAAAATAGAGAGGAAGATACATGTATACGCAAATTTCGAAGATGAGCATAAAACATCTATCCGAAGATTCTCATTTAGGTTTGTGAAGATGATTGTACACATTATGAAGGCTCACACTTAAGGTTGGGGCTTAACATATGTGAGAGGGTAGCATGGTATACCTTTTAAAGGTCTACACTTAAAGAATGGGGGTTAAACACATATGAAGAGAGAAGTATTGTAGACCTTGAACATTTTCAAAAAAAGAGAATGAGGGTTTGATACATATGAACATGGTAGTAGTGTACCCGTCATAAAAGTCTACGCAAATGGGATATAGGTTTAAACACACATGCAGCTGGTAGTACTGTACACCTTCGAATGGTTCCCAAATACAGAGGAGGATGTAGGTTTCAACACATAAGAACACTATTGTAGTTTTAACTTTATGTAAAGGTACCTACATACAGAAGAGGATTTGACTTTTAACTCATATGAAGACGGTAGTATTGTACACCGTCTTAAGCTTCCTACATACAGAAGATATTGAGTTTAAACACATATGAAGATGGTAATAAAGTAAACCTTCTTAAGGTTCCCACATACAGAACACATAAGAAGATTGTTGTAGTGTACACCTTATTAAATCCCAAGTGGATTTGAGTTTAAAGGTTCCGACATACAGAAAAAGATATTGAGTTTAAACACCTATGAAGATGATAGTAGGATACATCTTATAAAGGGTATCGCAGACCTTATAAAGGTTCACACATAGTTCTAACTAGTAGAGCGGGGCATCGTACGTCCACAATATCTTCATAAAAGAAGGTGTCCCTATACTTTCAATGTAGGTAGCAATCTACATCCTCGTGACGGTTCACAGAAAGAAGAATCTTGTTTGAATAAAGCGTGAGATTTAACACAGGTATCAAGGTTCTAATACGATGTTGTGTGTTAACAGATGTGGAGAACAAGACGTTGGCTTAAAGAATGCAGTGTTGACCTTAAGGAGCTTCCAAAACAAAACAACGATGTGAATTTAAGCTTAAACGATGGTAACATGGCACAGTAATATCAGTCCCCACAACAAACACATTGGGTTTTACACATATGAAATAGTAGCATTAATAACAAGTTACAACAAAAAAGATAAGGGTTTTAACACATTTGAAAATAGTTTTTCCCTTGATGATGCGATATTACACACACCTATATAAAATAGGTCCCATTTACGTATCCATGTGTAAGCATCCTGTAAATCAATGGTCCTTTAAAAGATCTTGACAGGACGATGGGTCGATCTACTGATTAAAAGTCCCACGATGACCTAGTAGGGAGGGAAATTTCTTAATCAACCCCCAAATAGAGCGTTTTGGTTCCTTCTATATCTACATCAATCGGTCGCTAAGCAACAAAATTATATCGTCATGTTGTTCTTGAATCCACACGTGCACCTCATTGCGGGAACTACATGTAATTTAGAATACCCCAATTCGTAATCAGTATCTTCCTTAGTTTCTACGAGATATATTCAAACAGAGCAATCAAAAACGTAAGGTTGTTAATATTATCGTAGAACAAATGAAACGTCATCCTCGGTCAAACAGGGGCTTGTTGCACAAAGCAACTTCACACTTAGGTTAACCTTAGAGGCATTGCTTAACAACGTTGCACTTAGGATACCTTAATGATTTTAGGTCATCTTAGTGTTTTGTGAAACGGGACCCTGGATTTAATTTTATTTTCACAGTGCCTCGGCTGCCCCTATATGGAACTCCCATTCAATGGAGGTGGTGAAATTATCTCCATCTCTCAATCCTTCAAGGCACGCATCAAGACCAACCCAATCCTAAGAGAAAAACGTTTCAGGCCGGTTTCCTGATTGGCTGTGAATACGAAAGTTGAACCTAAGAGCGAAAATTGAAAGCTTATTTCCTCTATTATTGAAACTCATCTTTTCAAAGAACCGCAGGTCCAATCATAGTGGCCGTTTCATTGGCTAACTTAAATCAAGGGCGGGTAACTTTAGTACAGATTTTCCTAATGAAATGTCCTAGAGGTGATCAAATGAAGAGCATCAGAACATTCAGAACCTTGATGCCTATTGCGTCATAAATAACATGATAACAAGGAAGGCCAGTGTGTTCTGAAGGAAAAGCAATGATTGATAAACATTAATTTTTAAAAATGAACGTTTGGCTTTGTCATGATGAGGTCGTGACCACTAAAGTGGTGTCTGTTTGCGAACAATGATACTCTGTGCTCTATCGTAAGTGCTTATATGAATGGAGCTTCGCTTCTCCTTTTCTGAAAGCATGCATATTTCTTCAGAACACAATGCAACAATGTTTTTCTGTCCTTCATACATCACTATAGTGTCAATGTTTATGAAGGAATTTCTTATTGGCGAAATCAGGTGAAAGCACAAGAGCAAGCTTGAAGTTATCTTAAAATTATTGAATTAGGTGAAGTAGAAAATTGAATGGGGGAATGTATTAGACTGTTGGTAATCCATCAACCAGTGTCAAAAGGTCAGGGAGTTTTTATTTTCAATTCCGCAATAAAAACAAGGAAGTTGATTTAATATTCTCAAAGCGGTTTAAAATTTTGGCAATCTCTTAATCAGCCTGTCAACTAAAGACAAAACCGAGCCTAACCAATAAGTGTCGTCAAATGAAGACTAAGGTTTGATCTTTAAGAACTGAGAGTGAATTGTTTTGAGACTATTTTTTACCAAGAAGTTGACATTTGAAAAGAATCGTTTTTACTGTTGCTTTCCTTTGAAATGTCTTAATTTCAGAAAATTCAATTATTGGTTCTGTGGTGTCATGTTTCAATGGACTGTGTGACATCTTGTCATAAGCATAAGTCATGACTGCCATTTAGAATGATATTTTACTCAGTGTAGTCAATATATATTTGTAAAGTTTTACTTCATAAAATATTATACTTAATATCAAGCTAGTATTTTGATGTTTTCTCTGTTAGCATCATATACTGATTACCTATTGCATGTACGCCTCTACCATATTAAATAGTTATGTAAGGAAGACATAAACCTTTCTATTGGAATCAATTGGTTATTGGTCTAAATTTTCATTTACAATATTTAAAATAAGAAAATCTAAAACATATGATCTTATGATATTTGATCAAAGTTACATATGAAATTGTTTGTAAACAGTCCGTGCTATGTCAAACATAAGATTTGAGTCGCACTGATAGAAGAAAAGAAGTAAAGTAGAAATAGGTAAGTATTCACTATTGCATATATATTTGTCTATTGTAAATAATTCAAATACTCCACGTAAAAAGATACATTCATGTCTTTACATGAAGGAAAAAAATAAAAATATCTTAATAAGATACCTTATTCAAAGGGGCAAATAAATAAGTATAAAGAATTACCATATCACCATAGAAAATCGTAGGCGTTTAAATTCAAATATGTTGTTTAAAAAATTCTTATCATGGCTGAGTTAAGTTTCTTTGAATATCATTCCTGAAAAATTGTGACGATTAGTTGATTTTTGTTTGCTTTCATTAGTGTTAGAATTATAAGTGATAGATCATTTGACATGGTGTCTAAACGAAAAAAACACTATAACAAGTTTAACTTATGCAAGGACGTTCATTGTAGTTTATGTTTTATTGATGTTGGCCGCCCACCAAATTCATAAAATTTCAACCCTTTGGATGTTTTAGTTATTATATTTATGAAGTTATGTTATGGGCCAGCTTTTATTTATGGCCAATATTTGTAGTTAGAGATTCACATGTCTGATCTAAAGCAACCAAAATATTACCCCAGTAACACATTTCAAGTGTGACACTTATGCCTGCTCTTACACATTTTCCTCAAACAGTACCCGATATAACCTCTATTCACAACGACAGAGTGTCACACACTCAGAAACAACTCATTGGTATGGATTCACTGGTTCTGTAGTTCATCAGTTTTAGCATAAAGTTAACTTACAGAATAACAGATAAGGTCATATGTTTCATTGAATTTTCAATCGAACAATTTCAAACATTCTAGTGCCAGTCATTCATCAGAAAAAGGAATGAAAATGCTTGTACGAAATTATTCCTTTGCTTAACACATAGCTCAACTAAACACCGCCTACTTCCATAAGCTGCTCACAAACCTTGTATCGTGTCAAGATGTAAAATTCAATTCTTAAGACAAGTGTCAAACAATTATTAAAAAAACTGAAAACTTTGTACAAAAGGAAAATTACACATTTAACATATGTAGGACTTTAAGAAATTGATAATCTTCCCAATTCATAGGCGATAAACGACGGGCAACATCGTCAGTCGATGATTGCAAAAGCAAATCGGACATAGTGAGTTTAAATACGATATTGCAAAAGCCCGTAGAAATACAAGAAACGTTCCCTCAGTTAATATTTGTAATTGGCTATGAAATATCTTTATTTCCTAATGACTCTATACATGTAAGTTTAAGTCGATAAAGATAGTTTTCAATTCAGCTCCAGGAGTATAACATTTCGGTTACAAACTCAATTATTACTATTTATGAGATGTTTCTAAACTAAGACTTCTAACATTTCTGTTTCCATTTCATAATTAAACAGAATTGACGGAATTACGGAACGGAATTTTGAGTTTTTAACATTGTTCAATAAGGAAACAATGAATGCAAAAATATTCAGAAAAGAACAACCTAGCTACTTCAGAGAGACAGAAAGAAAGAAGATTTCCAATAAGAATATTACACCAAAGTTAAGATTGCTGTATCCCTGTTTATATTCAGCTTAAACTATTATGTGTATATGTGATGCATGAATGAAAATACGACACTAAATGAATTATATAAACATGATGCAAGTGGTACACTACATTTCATTATGATAATAATATGCAGTACTAACTCAATGTGCAATGTAGAGACTCGTACATTGTATTAAGAAATTGGCAAATAAGTGGTAGATGTACATGATGATGTGGACACGCGTGAAGTAATAAAATGCATTTTTGATTAAATCATCAATTGTTTTGTCTTCAAGTGAAATAACTTATGTCCATGTAGGTACAATCACTTAGGCAGTTAATGAAAGCCTTTCCCCTCCAAATGGAGATTTGTGACGCACTCTTTTTCCTGATTTATCCCATAATGATTGTATATGAATTATTTTCTTCACGGTTTATTTGGGTATAATTTTTTTCAAGAGATTCTACACGGCATTATACAATTGTCCAATTCAAACACTTCATGCCCACATTCTAGCAACTTCTAGCAAATCAATTATTATATTTTATCATTGGCGCATGTACGTTAACATCATATATATCGTCTTAAATGTGAACTCTGGCCTTATTACGTTAAAGTTTCTTCAACAGGTGGTATCTCGTAACATCTTTTTTGTTTTTTCTTAATTCAAATATTTCCGAAGAACAATACACTGGTTAAGTCTTGTTAGATGTTGCATTAGAACTACCTATAACAGGTGAAAACAGGTGATCTGGTGTCAGATGCCACCTGGTGGCCACGTGTTTATGAGGATACTATAACAATGCATTATTACTAATAAAGCAAGGCCTTTAACTCAATATCTAAGACAGAGGCTTTGATTATTTAGATATTGATATGCATGACTAAGCTACATGTTTTTTTATAAGAAATTAAAAAAAACTTTAAGAAGATAATACGACCTTGTGATTTTTTTCTCTATTCTATACTCAATTAACATTTTATTGTTGTTGATACAAAGATGTAATCATTCGTGAAATATATTGAAATCAGAACAGAAAAATATTTAATAATCAACCTCATCGTGTTTTGTAAAAGACTGATCGACAACATCGTGTATATAATAATACGTGTTCTTAAAGTTAAATTAGTATTCTATACAAAATGGACAAATTGCAAGAAAACCACTTTGACAGTTATCAATTCTTGTTGAAGACTTACGACCCTAAACATGCGGATGAATGTCAAGTAATCGGATTTATAATTTCATCGATCGAATCTCTATTTTTCCCGAAAGGAAGGTGAACATCATTCACAAAAAGATTGCTAATATCAGTCTCTCATCGTAAATTTCCAACTTCTTTTTAAAGGCTGACAACCTTTTGGTTGGAGAGTTTTAATCACTGTAGACTAGCTAAAGAAGATTCTGTCTATACATGTATTTCAAGGTATTGTAGGAGATCGCCGATATCAAATACGCTGATGTAGCAGGATAAAAAAATCTTAAAAAGATACATGGTAAAGTTATTATCATGCTATTTTTGGTTAAGACTATGAACGATTGAAGAGATATGGTCGAAATAAAATGAAACATGTCTCCCAGTGACACTTTCGTGCCAGTTTCTGAAAGGTATTTCGCCCAAAATCAATCAAACTGATATGACTGATGTGACTGATGTGCCAAATGCAGCAATTCAAATTTAAGAAATTGTCAAATACAACCTTATTTTCATTTCAACAGAATTAACATTGTCAAAATCCGATCGTCTTATACTAAATTGCTAACATAAATGGCAATTCTACTTGATTTAATCATTCAGATTAGTTACTAATTTGCTTTTGTATTTTCCATATGTAAAACCAGTTCAGCTCCTTTTGCCTAATTTCAGACGTCTGAGTAGCCTATTTGTTCTTCGTGAAATGTAAGCAAACAATGTCTGTAACGATGATGTCTGATGATAAAAAATAATTCTGATCTCAATTCATTAACGAAATAGCTTTTGTTAGTCTTATTTCAGTAAAAAGCTAGAATCCATAGTGAAGATAATGCAGTCAGTAATGGTAGAAAGAAGGATCCGTGGTACCATGGTACAGTTTAGTGAACGTTCACACATCACCTTGACAGGTTCAAACAAGTATGAACATTATAGAAGATATGAAGCAGGAGATTGAGATAGAATCTCGACTACCAAGTAAGGATATATGAAGAAACTTCAAAGTGAGAAATCATTTTGATTCGAAATCAATACATTAATCAATAGTCACCGAAGCAGTATATTTTCTATAAAACAATTTGAGCCGTTTTTTTAAATATGTCCATATCTCGATGGACATCACAAATTATTTCTCAACTTCACGTTAGGAATATGATTCTGATGCTATGCTTTAACCACTCAATACAAATGACAGTGATATCGCTCAACCTTGTTCACAAATAAAGTACCTATTTGTACAGAGAGCAGATATTTGTAATTGAATATTCACATGTTTTGTAAAGAATTGCTATGGCGTTTCCGTGGTTTAAATGATCAGAAAGTTAAAATACCCGCTGTTGGATTACAGCTTTAACATAGCTTCAAAGGTCAGAACGGCTTATATGTCTCATGTTTAAAATACGAGGTTTTAACTTTCATCTTTAACTTTAAGTTAACCAATGAAGTATTAATACAGAAAAAGGGCATATTTCTGCAGCGAAACCCAATGAAAATAAAAGGTTTAAACGGCATACAACTCCTAAAAATATTAAGAAGATAAAAAATAGAAAAGATACAACAAGGGATTTGAACTTCAAATATCGAAACCGAGTGAATAAAAGTTCTGGTGTTGATGAAATTAATAATGTTCATAAAATAAATTTAAATGTTGAAGATTGATAAGGACTTTAACTGTTAAAAGGAATTACGGAATGATTTGAAAAGGTTGAGAAGTAAAACAAAAACCAAATTTTCTACCTGTTGAAATCTGATTAGGGTTGAGAAATGGACTGTAATGCCTATTGAAAGGTTAATCGTTGAAACCAAGGAGAAAAAGATACCAAAGCGAAAAAAATATTCATACTTACTTTGAAATATTCAATGCTAACAGTTTTAGGAAAATCTGTAGTGACTTATCTTCAAAATGACAAAAAGACATCTGTTTTGTGTTTGCAATAACAACAACCTGTCGACTGTTTCTAAAAGAGTCCCGATGTTTTAAAGGAAATTCAATAAAGACGATTTTTAAAAAAAAGGCACAGCTTAAGAAGTTGTCATAAACAAGGCAAAAAAAGTAAGAAAAACCCTTTATCTCGTTTTTTCACGTATCTTTTCATAGCGGCGATCTGTGGGTGTGATAAAGTAACAACTATCGTAAACAGCGATATGGATAAAGTTGGCAGCCAAAAATAATGAGAAAGCAATAATACATTTACGATAAGCACATTCTAGCGGATTCAGAGATAAAGTGGTAACACAATAGTGGGTGTTGATTTGAGAAAACTATTACTAACTTAAATAATGAACTCGAGAGTGAGCAAAGCAAACTCCATCCTGCAGTTCTTATCATATGTAATTTTTCATACTTTCCTAGTACAACATTCATCAATTTGTGCAACTTTCAAATTGATATAAAGAACAAGTTACTCTAACATTTTAAGAAATCGTATAAACTAATGTCATTATTCTGAGAGCGATTCGTAGAACAAGGGCGATGTAAAAGTGCAAACTTACCTTTGTTTGAGAAAGTCTTGCTAAACTTAAATCACGAGACCTTACGACTTTCTAAAGGACCGGCTCCAGTTCCAGAGATCGCTTTATAGTGTGACTCAATGAGGTGCCATCTTCCCGCCTACACGGCAACTCTCCACGCATCTAACAGGGTAGGTAATGGGGATGTGACGTCACAGTCACATGACCACGTGTGCGCGTGCAATCGATGAGTTCCGTCCCACAAGGCGACTCGTGAAGCGCGCAGCGGGCTAGAAAACATAACGAATTATATGCCATTCCATTGGTGGGTGAGAGAGAACTAGCCAACTTGTTCGCTGGATAAGGAAATCAACCTGGAAAATAAATGTGTTCCGCAGTATTAGTGGGGCAAATGAGGCTAGATGGGCGTAGAGAGGGGGATCTAGAGGGATCAGGCTTAGATTAAGGTCCGCGCAATGAAAGCATGCACCGTTGTACAGCTGTACTATGGTTATACCACAGACCAACGAGCTGCTTCGACTAGGATATTCCAAATATTTAGGGACATGAAATATAGAGGGATATGTGAATCCCCTCGGATATCGATGTTATGTTAAAACAGAATGCTATTAACAGTAGTGAACTAGTTTCCTTCGCCACGAGTAAAACTGCTGCATTTTAGGACAATCTGGTTCTTGTATTCTAGAGACATATTTTGGTTGAATAGAATTTAAATGATAAGTTAAGCCATGCATGTGGAGGCGTTAGAATAATAAGGAAGAAAGAAGGCGTTTAACTTTCTGATTAAGAAATATTTTGAATAACTGCCCGACTGTTCGAATTACTTGAAGAAGTTTCGAAAGGAAACTTTTTTTCATTATTAAATCTTGTGGATAAGAACTTTCTTTTTTAAATAAACCATTTGAATGCCTTTTGTTGCTTAGGTAGAAAATAGTGTTATTTTGGGGCTATTTTTTTTGTATTGTTGTAATTTGCAGGTTTTTTCGGATTGTTACTTCTAAACCAGCGATTAAGTTACAATTTGGTCAATCTATAATCTCATTTCTTTAAACAACCGTTTACCTCGACTTTATCACTTCTCGATTTTCGTTCAAAGATTTTTCAACAAGATAAGAACTGGGCTTGGTTTTTGTTAATTTGTCCAATAAACACCTTTAATTAGCGTAATTATCGGCTGGGGAAAACCCACCTTGGCTAGGGGTCATAAAATTCGCGCGGGTGTGACGTAATAAACAGGCTGTACAGAGTGGTGCATTATTATTTCAACTGAAATACCGCCTTAAATAATTGTTTAATTACCATTGATGTGGATATATTTTTTACACCAAACGCGTAATAGTGTTACATCGTCAAATGATTTATCTAACTGAGTGGAACACTTTCTCTGAAAATCGTTATCGTTTTTTCTGTGATATTGTTACGATAGATGTATAGATCACGATGCAATGATTCTGTTTATTACGTCACGAAAAGGGCGTGTGACCAGTCATGCATTCACTGGTTTGTGGCCAGATAGATCTCAGCGGCCCATCAAAAGTGGCATTCAAAAACGGCTTTCATTACCAAACTGGACATATTTAAGAAGCGACCTTTGACGCACTATACAGATAGATAGATAGATAGATAGTTTATTTTGGTCTCACCTCGTACAATGCATATAAGAATACATTTAAAAATAAATACATAAAATACATTGCCGAGCCACCCATTTAGAGTTACGAGAGACACACACAATACAAATTAAGGACAATATGTACATTAAACTAGATTATTTAAAAAACCGTTGTATAAAATATCCCTTCTTCTATCTAAAATAAGTTTGCAGGTTTTGGCCGATAAAAATACAATCTCTGGGTCAGACAATATATAAGATACCTTATCACAGACGCTCCACTGAGTAAAATTATCACAGACACTGTTACATTTAGCTAAAAGCACTTCTCTAAAATCAACGTAAACAGGACAATACAATAACACGTGACACTCATCTTCCACACACCCCTTACAGTTAAAACACGTTCTCTCAGCTAGAGGTACATTCGAGTATCGGCCAGTCTCCACTCGTAAAGGGGCTGTACCACATCTGAAGAGGGCCAGCGCACGGCGATGTGTCCTGGGGAGGGCGCTCTGTATGTATGGCTCTACACTGAAGGTTTTCTTAAAGTGCTTATACAGTCTCAGTTTGTTGCCTCCATCGCCATGTTTACTGTTTGGATTTTCGAGTGTCGCCCGCCATTCCCCCTCATACTTTTCCAATAGAATGCTTGTAACTTCATATGTGATATAATTAACATGAAAATCATTTCCTATGGGGATAAACTGTGATAAGTTCATACTATGTAACTTGTTGTGTATACGTAAGTTCCAGTTACGTCGCTTCTGAAATGCCATGTCATTTGCCCACTTAAAAATCTTAAAACAAAGCCGGTCTTCACTCATCCCACATATCTTCTTGTATACGCGACTCACACTTCTCCACTGACGTACAACGGGGGGCACCCATCCCATGTCACCTGCTACACTACTGGTTGGGGTAAATCTCCGGACACCCATAAAATACCTCATTGCACGGTTGTGTACGCTGTTTACTGCTGGAATGTTATAAGTTCCCCATATAGCCGACCCATAGTCGATAGTGGACCATACCATGGAGTCGTACAACTTAGTGAAAGTGTTATATTGCATGCCTCCAAGAATCTTCCATTTAGATATCAGTAGGCCTAGTGCCCTACTAGCTGAGCTGGCCACTGCTTTTCCCATGCGGATATAACTTAAGTGCTCCGTTAGTAACAGTCCTAGATAGGTGTAACTTTCAACAATTTCTAGGTTTATGTCACCACATTTAAATACAATTTCTGTCCTATACAATATTGTAATCAGACATTCATATATTCCAAAGAAAATAGTGAAATATGTTGATGGTTATGTAAACTTTAAGATTTTACTAAATATGTAAAATTGATATTGTGTAATAGCCAATGATTCTTTTGAAACCATTTAAATCATTTTGTGACGTCTTTAAACACATTTCATGGTCCAAACTCATCCAATGATATATATTACATTCTGTATAAGTTTTTCTTCTGAAAAGTTCACAAGAATATTGGCCAAGTCTGTCCGAGTAAAACATAATTTCTTAATGGTAACAAACATCTCAATGCTAACGTTAATGATTACAAACAAAATGTGATTAAGTCATCAAAACGTGTGGATTAAATTTTCCGAATATTTTTAGCCTCACCAAAAGCGACCTCTTCGTAAGAAGAGATAAAGCAAACTATCTTAATGGTCTAAATAATTTCAGTTCTATTGATGTTAATTGACATTTCAAGCTCGGGAAAAGGAAACGTAGAAATTACTTTTCTTTAACTCTAATTTATTTATTATCAAAGACATGTAAATCGTGAAAAAAGTATTGCAACCCCTACCTTTTCTCGATGTCTACTTGTTTTCCGCAACCAATAGAAACACATAAGTGTACTAAGACTATATTGAAATATCTTCTGACAAATTTATTACTGCAATACAACGGAATAGATCCAATTCTTTACAGACAGCTTAAGCGTTTTGTCTGGTCCGTTGGTGCAATCGTTAATGTTCATGGGAGTAACACACAATTCTGACTTCAGTTCTTGTATTTAAACTTTATTAAAGTTTGAAAACAATCAACGCATTAAAACAAAAACAGATAACGACTTTATCATTCAACATGGCATTAGATAAACTGTTTTGGTTACAATTAAACAGAAAATAAACGTAAATTGTCAAATTACAATATATTTAACTGGAAATTCATTTTAACATTCATGTCATGGTACCGATGTCTATTTAAAAAATAAAACAGATATCATTTCATCTCGGTCACGAAATACTAATAGTTAACACATCAAAAGGGAACTTCTTAAATAATTTGGACATAAGCGATGTTCTCTCGTCCGTCGATGACACAGCAAAGCCTACACGACGTGAAAGAATATAGTTCAAACATAAATCATTGTTATGGTAGAATGGAGATAATCATATTCCTGTTGAAAAAAAGCGCCATATAGTGCAATTGCATAAGCTCTAAATTATCATCGCTTTGGGCCTGAACTATATTCAGAGCTATTGTATATATATATATGGTTTTCAAAAACAATACGTCTCTGCTACATTGAAAAAGTCCAAGGAGATGTATATTAAAGATATTATATCCCAGTTTTGTATCCGACTTCAATCCCCATTTTCATAAAGACAATACATTCAAGTAAATAAAACACCAAGCAGAGTTTCGATGCGTCCTTTAATTAAAAAGATATAACAGTTCAAAGCGCGTAGAAATTGGCCTACTCGAAAGCCCAATTAAAAAAGTCCCTAGAGTGGCCTGAGCTCTCCTTCGGCAGATGTGACGTCATAGACAGGACTCGCTCCGCGTTTGTTTGTAAACAAGTATATATCAATGCAGATATGGGTCGCATTCGTCGACGTTTTCATTGCGATAGAGACATGCCTTCTTCCTGCGTTGCTGCCAACTGTACTAATAAGAAATCAGGAGGCATTCAACTGTATCGGTTTCCGAAGGATCCTGTCCAATTCGCGAATTGGACAAAGTTTGTTAGTCAGAAAAGAGCGAAGTGGAGTCCCAATGACAGGTCTGTTATCTGCTCCGATCATTTCGCAGAGGACTGTTATGATCTTTCCTACGATTTCATAGCGGACTTTGGACTTGCCCCACAAGGGAAAAGACTCGTCAAAAATGCCGTACGAACAGTTAATAAACAAATGAAGATGATAACATGCCCGTTACCCGTCTGTCCAGCGAGATATGACAGTAAGAGAAAACGGACGGAATACTTTGAGAAGAGGGAGGTGAGATAAATAATCATGAAACTTTTGGGGAGTTGACTATAATTGATGATTATGCAGACGAATGTTGAGTTTTTATCTGCATTATGAATTTATGTCTCTTTAGATTAGTCGCAGAATTTATTAATTCAAACCCCATTAACTGTTTGAATTTTTAGTATTTGATTGCATATGGGGTTGAAAAATTCATCGGGTTGAACTTAATAGTCATTTCAACATGTTGGAGACTATAATGAAATAATGTGCATATATATATATATATAGATCTGTAAATTATACACAGTGACAGGTTTGTAGTTTGTTACATTACTAGTTTTGGGGTATATATCATTTGTTTTGGTGCTGATTACTCTAAGGATACATACAAAAATGTGGGCAAGTCACTTATGTCTGTATGTTGACACTACAGTTTGGGTTATAACATTTATGAAAAATTAAAATTTCTTGCCACAGCGTCATTTTAGAAGCAACAAAAAGTAAAATTAAAGTAAAAGAGCTGCCCCGGAGAAACATTTACCATTTTATGTAGCCTTACAATGGATAACTTATAACCTATTATATATTGATAAACATTGCAGAATGAAATAAGATATTTGGTAATACAGATTTGTTAATATATTGTCATGTGTCATGTGTATTGACAAACCTAATTACCATCATCAAGTTTCAATAAAGGCTGTTGATCATGGGTGAGGGGTATCGTGCCAAAACTTAGACAGCCATATCTTAGACAGCTTAAAACAACAACATTTATGGTCAAGTACACAACTAATCCTCAACCTGTTACCTACATTTGATAATGGAATAGTCCAAGAAAATCTATAAAAAATCCCAAAATCGTGGACATCTCGCTGAGGGAGGAGTGCCAGACCAGCTGCTCTTCTGACGAAAGTCTTCAACTCTGGATAACTCAGTTATTTTCAAATCAAAACATCTCAGCTACATAGTTAAATGTTTAATAATCACCAAGTTCGAAGGTAGATATATTTTCAAATGAAAACATCTCAAAAGTTTTGTTTTGATAATCAAACTTGCATCAAAGACATGCATTTTCAAATGAAAACATCTCAAAAGTTTTGTTTTGATACTCAAATGTAGGTAACAGGTTGAGGATTAGTTGTGTACTTGACCATAAATGTTGAGGATAAAGTTTAGACAGGATAACTAATCAGTGCCTTAAGCTTGTGTATTACCTATTGGAAATGTGCCAGGTGCTGAGGTCATTAAGTTTATTGCTTAATTGCCATAATGTACAGGTGTGTGGCATTTCATGTAGACTGTTAGGTGATAACTTTATGACTATATTGTCTGTTTTACAATACATTTCCAAGCAGGCTTTAACTTACATCACAATCAACAATAAATGTTGTGTTATTATTGACAATATTGGCCTACGTCACTCTAGATTAGTACCAGACTCTTTATCTCAAACACTGACCGTTACTCACACAAAAGAACAATAATCTGTATCCTTACTATGACAAATACATTAGTACGTAACTGTAAGTTTTTATGAAGGTGGCAAATTGCGAATCAAGAGGTACATTTACTAAACACATCAAAGATTTGATCTTCATTATCACTAATGACTGAGTAATAAGGCGAAAAACAGCTGCTCGGAACCTCGTATCCCGAGAGATAGACCATCGAAAGCGGGATCTCATCGTTACATTCATGCAAAGCAGAAACACGGAGTTGCGATATTGAGTTGACACAAATGGCACAAAGTAGTAACAAGTATTCTACATATACAATGGTCAATCAACTACACAGGGGGATAGTCGATTTGTCGAGGTGTTCAAACAAAAAACAGTCACAATAGCGGCAGATATCAGTTTGGGTTCACTCGATCGGCATGATCGAAGATTAACAACCCAAACAAACAACAACAACAACAGATAATTAATGTCAAACAGAATATGTCGATGTATTGATATTAATAGCTTTGGTGACTTAGGGCTTTTTTATAAGTACAATCAGTGAAAATATATACGTTTACGACCGCTGGAATCTATAATGTAAACAATGACACAGATCAGCCAGTCGTTAACGAGTCCTGTCTATGTCGTCACAACCCCCCTAGCACCTGATTGGCTAATAAAACGTTTCGCGTCTGTTTTCCGGAAGTGTTTATAAAACAAGTTTTTTCTGCTATTTTCAGGTGGATGTGAACCTAAATAGTTGTTGATATTTTTTCTTAACTGTGTTATGAAGTATTTCCGCTAATCGTACCCCCTATGTGGATATATTATCTTTAAGAATCAGTTACTTAGTTGCTATGCTAATCTTCAAACTTTTGAGACGTTCCCAGAAGAGAGCAGTTCTCACATAAATTTAGATAATCTCCTCTCCGTATCTGAAATATAGAAGAAGCCTCATGAAACGAAATGTAAGTCTCATGAAATATAGCAGACAGCCTCAACATTATGAACAAAAGGCAATTCAAGTAACATATAAAAATGACGTATTCAAATGGTATTTGATATTTGAGAGTCTATATAATATTTATTTGCATCATATACTACTGAATGGGATTTTAATGCATTCAGGTGACGTCTTTAAAAGGAAATTCAACATTGTGATATTTAACTGATATGTTATATATATGAATATACCTATTTAAAGTTCTTTCTCAAAGGTGATGTTAATAACTTGCTGATAAAACAGTTTCTGTCATCACAGCGTCCGAGGTATGTCTTAGTATACTTAGTGAATAAAACATAGTACATAGTGCATAAATCATAGTACAGAGTACGTAGTACATATAGCACATAGTACAAAATACACAGTACATAGTGCATAGTACATATTAAATAGTATAAACTACATATAGCGCATCGTATATACTTCATTATACATAGTGAATAGTACATAGTGCATAATATATAGTGCATAGTACATAGTACATATTGGAAATAGTACATAAGTACACACGTTATTTCATTAAGAGATATTCCCCAATCTAGTTAAAACTAGATGTATTGATCCGTCAATACTTCTAGAGAATTTCTGATAGAGGTCATGTTCAACTGACCTTTGACTAATTTTGAACCGACCAATAAAATGAGGGCATGAATACAACTTTTAACCAATCAAAGACGGGTTTCCTTTGCATTTTGGTTAATGTAACATGCTGACGTTTACCCTACGTTTGTCTATATTTATCCATTAAAACTTACTTTGTCATTGTTTGACCTAATGTGTTGATTTGCTTTTGCACAAATAACCAAATAAACAACCCAAAATATTCCTTCAACATTATCAGCACAGTCATTGCTGTCATTATATTTTTCTACACAATTCACTGCGAAACATTGGCAACATTCGGATTTTGTAATCGAGGTGCCTAAGAACGTCGAAAGAATCGCATTGACCCGCGATTCGAAGAGCTGGGCCAGCGCTCTTTTATTTGGCTGATGTTCGCGCCTGCTCGACACGGAATAGACCTGTAATTCGCTACATGTAATAACGGACTTCGGGACGTATTATATCACAGCTAGTTTTAACTAGATTGGATATTCCCCAAACAGACTAGTGTGTAAAAATTAAATTCTTTTGTTGAATGAGAATTTATTTTAAAATGCTTAATGTCCTACAGCATATAAGTGGTTTAAGGAAGAGATGATTTCGCGACACAGGTACCGAATTTGGGGCGAACGGACGGACCGTGCCACGACAATATGGCTATGCTTGATTGGTAACCCGGCGAAGTATCCGGAGTACGCCACCGGAAATGACGAAAGCGGCGAGTCACTTTATTGGCAACCGGAGTACGCCTCAGGAGCACGCCGGATTCGCCGGTTTGAAGTGACAGACGAACCCGGCGTATAATGGCGGACAAATATTTTCGTTGCGACTATTCAACAACTATTTTACAGGCATCATTATTTTTGTAAATAACAACTCAAAATAATTTAATTGGCAATATGTATAACTATTAAAAACATCCATAACTTGATAGTGACATTTAAAGTCACATTTCAAAATGTTTAAAAAAAAAATGTATATCATATTGATGAAACGTATTTTGAAACTAGTCTGAGGTATGATGACTGCTTCCTGTGTGTATGCCAACATACTTGATTCAACTTGAGCCTGTAACTGACCCGGCGTACGCGTAACAAGCTTGGCAACGTGATATTCGTTAAGCCCGTGCTGAAATGGTCTTCTCCCGTGCAGCCATACATTTGCTTGATAAAGATTTATGGAAAAACTAATGGCTTCAGTGTAAGAATATCAAAAAAGGTTTGGTATCAAATACAATTTCTGATACGTCTTTTTACAAATTGTTTTAAAATAATTTCACTTGAGGTGAGAGACTTAAGATGTAAATTGTGTGGTTATTCTGAAAAGCAACATAAAACTTGTCCCGAAAAGGTAACAACTCTACGAATGATTTAAATAGTTTTTTTTATCATACTAAAACAAACTGTCATTTTGAAAAAAATTATATTAAGAGATTTCATACAAGGTGTAGCAGCATCCGGGTTATAGAGCCTGAACCATTTTTAGTTCGGCAAGTGACTTCTTCCCGCTGATTGAGCGACAGATTCATAACAATCAATGGAAGTGTCTTCTGTTGTAAAAACTCAAATTTTCAAGATCTAAAACCTCTTTAGAGAATAATAAAATTATCTGTCGAAGCATTTTACAAGATATGAATGGCATCGTATATTATGCGAAATGTTGTAATGGTGAACAAACCAATTGGATTCAGTTGTAAATACGCTTACAAGAACATATAATAAAGCTGCTTGAACGTAGTTCCGTAAAGCTGCTTCCAAGTGAGTAGTTTCCGACCCCGCTCCAGCTTGAAGTCTCATTCGTGATACGTTAAACCTAAATGTAGTAACGCGAGCTTAACCAAACAAGGATTAGTAAACATTTTGACAGGCCGTTCTTCAACGGTTCTGTTAGCAGAATTCTGATACCGGCAATATGTCATTCACTGCAAACAGTCGGCGATCAGGGGAAATGTTAAAAGGCAATATTCGATTAAATTGTTTAACGATGAAAACGAAAAGTGATTGTACGAGTTTCAAAGAACACTGCCTTAGGGTTGGATGTAAGATAGGAACATGATTGTCTTTTGAAAATCAAATGATTACTTGAGTTAGATTAGATAGATTTTTTTCTACCACTACTACGTATGTTCGGGTTGAGATGTCTTGACCCCCATAAGATAACAAATTTGACATAAATTAATCTTTATTGCGGAATTTTGAAGAAAAACATCTTTCCAGAAATGTGCTACTGCCCCTTTAAGTAAGGATCTTAAAAAAAGTTTCAACTGGGCAACATTTGGAGTCTTTCACTTGCAAACTGCGTAAGAAGTTACGAGCAAAGGATGTCAACAATTTCATTTTTATGAGACTCAGAATAGATTTCGATTGTTTTTAACATTAAGTTAAGCTAAGGAATTCGTTTGCAACTTGAACAATTGTTTTTTCAACAATGTAAATTGTGTTATTTTTAGGACTGGCTAAAATCATTCATATGGCTGTTTCATGTGGATTTTTTTATTGATTCGTCTTCGAGTTATATATTGTACATAGAAGATGTTGAGAGCTTCAAGGGTGTATGCGGAGAAGACTTGTGAGATATGAAAAAGAAAATGGATGTATCTACGTGAAAACCACCAGTAGAACTTAATACTGAATACCAAATTTGATAGGTACGCGGGGTGTCCGATAACTAAGTTGTTTTGTCAAATGTTTGAAAAGGTTTTATGTCTTTTAGACGACTAAGTAGCAAAATCATTACACATATTTAAATATATCAGGACAGTTATGATTCTAAATATCCCTCCTAAATTGGTCATGTGTCTCCTCATTTGTATATCTAAAGGACAGTGATGATTCTAGATATCTCTCCTAAATTGGTCATGTGTCTCCTAATTTGTATATCTAGAGGACAGTGATGATTCTAAATACTTCTCTTAAATTGGTGATGTGTCTCCTCATTTGTATATCTAAAGGACAGTGATGATTCTAAATATCTCTCTTAAATTGGTCATGACTGTGTCTTCTCATTTGTATATCTAAAGGACAGTGATGATTCTAAATACTTCTCTTAAATTGGTGATGCGTCTCCTCATTTGTATATCTATAGGACAGTGATGATTCTAAATACTTCTCTTAAATTGGTGATGCGTCTCCTCATTTGTATATCTAAAGGACAGTGATGATTCCAAATACTTCTCTTAAATTGGTGATGCGTCTCCTCATTTGTATATCTAAAGGACAGTGATGATTCTAAATATCTCTCTTAAATTGGTCATGTGTCTTCTCATTTGTATATCTAAAGGACAGTGATGATTCTAAATACTTCTCCTAAATTGGTGATGCGTCTTCTCATTTGTATATCTAGAGGACAGTAATGATTCTAAATACCTCTCTTAAATTGGTGATGTGTCTCCTCATTTGTATATCTATAGGACAGTGATGATTCTAAATACTTCTCTTAAATTGGTGATGCGTCTCTTCATTTGTATATCTATAGGACAGCGATGATTCTAAATACTTCTCTTAAATTGGTGATGTGTCTCCTCATTTGTATATCTATAGGACAGTGATGATTCTAAATACTTCTCTTAAATTGGTGATGTGTCTCCTCATTTGTATATCTATAGGACAGTGATGATTCTAAATACTTCTCTTAAATTGGTGATGTGTCTCCTCATTTGTATATCTATAGGACAGTGATGATTCTAAATACCTCTCTTAAATTGGTGATGCGTCTTCTCATTTGTATAACTAAAGGACAGTGATGATTCTAAATATCTCTCTTAAATTGGTCATGTGTCTCCTCATTTGTATATCTAAAGGACAGTGATGATTCTAAATACCTCTCTTAAATTGGTCATGTGTCTCCTCATTTGTATATCTATAGGACAGTGATGATTCTAAATACCTCTCTTAAATTTGTGATGCGTCTTCTCATTTGTATATCTAAAGGACAGTGATGATTCTTAATATCTCTCTTAAATTGATCATGTGTCTCCTCATTTGTATATCTAAAGGACAGTGATGATTCTAAATATCTCTCTTAAATTGGTGATGCGTCTTCTCAATTGTACATCTATAGGACAGTGATGATTCTAAATATCTCTCTTAAATTGGTCATGCGTCTCCTCATTTGTATAACTAAAGGACAGTGATGATTCTAAATATCTCTCTTAAATTGGTCATGTGTCTCCTCATTTGTACATCTATAGGACAGCGATGATTCTAAATACTTCTCTTAAATTGGTCATGTGTCTTCTCATTTGTATATCTATAGGACAGTGATGATTCTAAATACCTCTCTTAAATTGGTCATGCGTCTCCTCATTTGTACATCTAGAGGACAGTGATGATTCTAAATATCTCTCCTAAATTGGTGATGCGTCTCCTCATTTGTATATCTAAAGGACAGTTATGATTCTAAATATCTCTCTTAAATTGGTCATGCGTCTCCTCATTTGTATCTGTAAAAAGGTCAGTGATGATTCTAAATACCTCTCGTTTTCTACATTTCATGATAAAACTGGGATAGAACATCACACTTTAACGCTTTTGGTTTTTTATCAGCCAACTTGAATTTTCAATTACATTTTGGGCGAAGTGCAGTAAGAGCATCCTAATTTGACCAATTGAATGGACACTGTCGCCTTATTTCTAATTCAGATTCAGACAAGTTCAGATATAATGGAGTGTAAGTCTCCTGTTTCAGATTTCCTTCAGTTTCTTCAAACTAATGTTATTCAGTCAGAATTGAACTGATTAAGGTCTTTACTACACATTTATTTATGGTCTCGTGGATTTCGACTTAAGACACAAACTGTCATGGATTCAGGGACAGGGCCTAATGGAAGACCGACAAAGACCGATTTTTCGAAATGGAATCAGTCAGTGCACAGACCAGTTCTTACAAACACACAGACTGGTAATAGTCAATCTTTAGACAGTTTCAGATTCAGAACCGATTTACATATGGTAAGGCATTGATTTATTGAGATAATAGCCACACGGTCGGGTCCACTATACTTAGATCAGTTAATTTGTTTCAAGTCAATCAAATACAGTAGGGGCAAGAAGAAAGGTAACCTTTGACATAAGGGCAATTTTCAGAGAAAAGGTAAAAAATAGATATTTAAGCTACGTTCCCGCTCAGTTTCATTTAAACATTTAACTCAGTATGTGTCATAAAATGCACACTTCTGGGTATTTTTCCCAATTTTAGTAATAGCTCACACTTGAGAAAGTTTTGAGATGTAAGTCTTCTTCCAGATATCAGAGCAAGAAGGTGAACGTATCAAATAAACTAATATCCAAATTCTTAAGAATAGATTGTAGAGTGTCCGGCGAAAGCTACGGGTCTATCTACCAAATGATGGTCTTAACTTTAAATCTTTGGGGTTTTTTCTGGTGTACATACTGATGCCAACGGGAAGTAAGTCATAGTGATATCTTCCTCACTACTACTTTATTATAATCAAAGCTTAAAACTCTCTTCTATCACCTGTCACATGATTTTGACACATTAATAGAACATATTTGAAAACTGGTTTACCGCGTGTAGCCTTGTTAGATTGGATAAACCGGATGAATGGTTGGTTAAAAATACCAAACGTGAGCTATCACTTCGATAGCATTCCAACTTGTTCTTCAAATGTTAAAGGAGTCAAAACCTAGAACTGTGTCATTTGCTACCGTTAACACCAGGTGTTGTATGCTGTCAAAGAGTTTTCCGATTTGTCGTCCACTGGGTTTTATATATAGACTTTTGGAACATTCAGGCATGGGTGACCCGAACTCGAACTATTTCCTGATATCTTCGGAAGATTCATTCGCATTTCAAAATCAAGCAAGACCCAACTCTCCAAATAGAACATCCGTCTACAATTATAGCTCTTTTTTACGTCCAGCTCTCGAGTTTAATGTTGAATGCAAGATGTGTAAGTTCGGAAGACAATGTTTGAGATGTAAAGCTTTTGTGAATAATCTGGCTCCCTAATGTTGATCATATGCTGTTTTCAAGAATGTCAGATTCTTGAAAATGTTGTAAAAATCTATTTCGAAACATCGATTATGCAATATAGCTAAGAAGTCGTTCATCAGTAGAATATCCTTGTTGTGTTTATAATTTCCAGAATTTCTCTTGAAAACATGATAAGGTTCTATATGAAACGCCGCAATTGTGAAAAATTAAGAAGTATTCATCTATGAAATACCTTTGTTTTCTTTAAAATTAACAGTGACAGGCTTAATAACGTAATAAGAATCTATATCGAAACGTTGCTAATATGAATAACCAAGAAGCTGATTGTCCATAAAATGTCCTTGCATTTGTCCATAAAGTGTCCATGCATGACTTCCATCTTGTGCCAACTGTGAATAAACATCTCTGCCACTAAATCTCTAGACAGAATGATGACGATAAGTTTTCTTTCGAACCCAAACTCTTCAATTATTACCTAAACTAACTCAACGAAAATCTGCCTAAATAAACAACGACCTTCTGTTTTGCAGAACGTGTGATTTTCATTTTATAAGAAGAACTAGAAGCACAAAAGAAGAATCTGAAATATGATAACGTCGATTTTTCATTTTTTTATAATAAATGGGCAATCTTTCCGTATATATCTTTTTTTTTGTCCATAGATGGGAACTATGGATGTATAGTCCCATTTTGGATAGACTTTGGACGATTTCCGGAAATCTTGCAATTGTAATTGTTCGGAAGGTCTGCACTGCCATTTAACATTAATATCAAATGTATAAGTGCGCTTTTGTTGCATACTGAATTTTTAACACAAAATATATGACATCTTATGATAGACTACATACTATAATCCATGAAATAATTATAAGAATTACCGCGTTCTTGGAATGAATAATGAAGAATTACAGGATAGACATTATTTGCATCGAATTGGCAGACATCATTGGGTATGCAATTTCATTATTATGCATAATGCATAACTCTTGAAAAAAATTGAACGATTTATTCATTTACAACCTCTTTCTATAGGCTAAGATTGCGAGGTTTAAATCATATCATTATTTATGTCTTTTATTTTGACAAAATATGTTTCGACGTCACAAGATATAGCAAGCTCTTCCTTGAAATGAAAAGATGTCCTTTATCGATGACATTGTCCATATCAAGATTTCATCTTTTTCGTATATTCTTATAGATCAATAATCAATATTAAATCATGTGTTTTTTATACAATGACAGCTGATTCGTTGACTCTGAGGTCTAACCCTTTTCCATTGCCCCCTCGTCTTCCTTAATCAAATCAGAGACCCAGGGGAGGTACTTAATGATGATCTGTCGACCTCGCTCATCAGTCGAGACAAGCTCACAAATTATTCCCTGTCGTCCAGTCATTGAGACCGTAAACACCAGGGTTATAACCGGTGCATCGGTCAGCTGCAGATGTCTTCTGGTCACTCTGTGACGTCACAGAGGTCTTTTTCAACACCTGAGGATTCTTAGTTGACAGGTGATATTTTCCTATAGTTGGGAGACTATGCAAATGATATTTGGAGTACTCTAGGAAAAAGTAATTATGCTTTACCTTTTGACTGTTGAATATAGTCAATGATGTGCATAGTTTCAACTTTAGATTTCGCTAAAATTATCGTTAACGAATTTTTAATAAGTGAGATTTCAATAATCAAGTTTTATTGAATTAGTGATTTATATCGATTTTATTACTAATGTAAATTGATCGAATTATTTTTCTGTAAAGGTATTAATGGTTTTGTCGATATGGCATGGCGATTATACACACTGCGTGTGTAATGTACTTTTTGCTCAAATGCACTTTCAGAAACATCATTCAACTGTTGAAATTATGAAATACCCCGTACTAATTTCTGTAAATGAATACCGTAGGAAATAAATTTATATTAATGAAATTTTCGTGGATGAATGACAAGCATGCTCAGTCAAACGGTGCAAAATTTCCTGTATGTACAGTTAGCTATCGAATGAGATTCCTACGATTTATTCTGAATTTGAAGTTGAATTATGTGAAACTCACGTGACGTTTGGAATTATCAAGGGTATAACGAGAGCACATGAGACTTACTCGTTGACTTTCAAAATAAGAGTATATCGAATTTAATAATTTGCGCCACGAACAGTTGCCCTGACAACAAATTCGAGAATTGTGCATAGATAATGACTGGTTGGTTAAATGTTAACTTATGTTGAATGTGGCACTGATAAATGTATTAATAGGCGTGTGGACATGTGGATAAGGGTAGATTTTGTATTTAAAAAATGGGCAACAGATAATTGTGTCAAACATCATTTCATCGTTAAGTGTTGAATAAATGTAGACAAGATAAAAATATAACAATCAGTATAACTGTAAATATTAATCCTTAACACTTTTATCTTCATCCTAGATACTTCTCATGAGCTAACTTTGCAAATCTCTTGTAGGGTTTTGAACTAAGAAATACATAATTTAAATGTATTCACTGTGAACATTTTCAGTTGATATGCTCTAACCGCATTTGTTCGGTCGAACAATTGCATATACCTGAAATTGAGTCACGGGGACGGAATTGAATGTAACCCGAAGCTTTAGGGTACATAATAGTTCAAGCCAGTCTATTGATCGGTTATAAACGATGACAGCAGTGGACGATTACACAATGTTGCTACAAAATTACTTGTGACTCCTGCATGCAAAGAGCAGGGCCAACTAACAATAAATGTTCGTGTTTGCTATCAATTAAATCTGAAGGTCTAACATAATTGGGATAAACGGGGATATGATATCAAACTGAAAACCTGGAAATAGATAATGACTCTTCTTGATAATTGGTAATAACAAACTTCAAAAGACTGATAAGGCATAATCACGTCAGGTTAGCATTAGGGATTATTTGGAAGGGGAAAACTTGTGCATATGCTCTGTAAAATATTTCGAAGAGCTAGTTGTCCTTTTTCGATAGTTTCAAATATGCTTGGTATAGTAGTATCAATTTCTTTGCACCGGAATCAGGAAATTAGAAAGTGGATTATTTGTCCAACAAAACGATTCTCTTAGCGAGATTCCAGCTTTGTCAAAGGTGGTTAAACTGAATGAATAATTTCTGAATATCAAAATCTTTGTTCTGAAAATTCACTTTATTTTATGTATGAAAAGACTTGTTATCAAGTCGAAATGCGACGCATCCAGTCATCATTAAAATGATATCTACAGCAAGTGTCGTCTGAAGTATTTATTTTCAAATATCTTTTTACTTCACGTGAGACCTTCTTCACCTTTTACCTATATATATATATATATATATATATATATATATATATATATATATATATATATATATATATATATATATATATATTCTAAATCCTCAAGTATCAGAATCACAATCCCTCCTTCACAGTGAAGGTGTTGCACAACTGATAATTTTGACTATTCTCTAGGAAGTTTTTGGTCTGATATTCTAGTCCGATCGCGTAAGTTTTTCCTGCGAGCAGTTGATTAATTTTATGGCATATTTCCGTAGAAGAGGACACTAGTCCATTGAAGGTATTTTGTGCCAGGAGCTGTATGTCCTTGAACCGGTGCGTAGCCTTAATAAGACATGCCTTGTATAAGTAGGTTATGTTAGTCCTTTTAGCAGATTTCTTTCCGTCAATGCACTTTGTCCTTGTAAAAGGAATCCCTTTTCAAGCGGTGGCCTATATTTCTATTCTTACTCTGTGTCTTGGTAACAGATGCATTCATTAACTACCAGGATAAATAAAGGCTTCACTCATTTTTCAAGTCTATAAAATAAAAAAAACACTGATATGATAATTATGACAATTGGTTTTTCCAATATTTTCTTAAAAAAGCATAAAAATATCGGCAATTAAATTGCCTCAACACACAAGGAAAGAGACAGGGGGACGATATTCAAAATCACACAAATGTGGAGTTAGTCGTCACAAGAATCACGGACTTTGACATCAGTAGCGAGAGTGAACAACCTGGGCATCAATGCAAGCAAGTACACGCCTCCTCATTGAAGTCGCAAGGTGTCGGATGATGTCAGCAGGGATCCTGTTCCATATGTTAAACAGAGATTGCTCAAGTTCCTGCTGGTTGTTTGGAGGTGGCACCAGCTGTCTCAAATGGCGATCAAGGGGTTCCAAAGGTGTTCAATGGGGTTCATACCTGGTGACTTGGCTAGCCACGGCGAAAAAAGCGACGTTGGCGTTCTCGAAGAAGTCTCTAACAATTCGGGCAGTGTGAGGTTTTGCGTTGTCGTGTTGCAATATCAATCTTCTTGGCTGTTGTTGGATGAAAGTAACGACGATATGTCTCGGTGCCTTATAAATGTATCGCTGACCAGTCAGATTTCCTCGCAAAACAAGGGTTGTTCTTGTGCTGATGACATGACCGATTGCCGTCGCTGTCGGTCTTTTCGATCTTGGTCTGGCCTGTGTCTTGCCTGTCTGCTGGTAGCGTATTAACAGCCTTCTGATTGTGGTTTGGCTGGAGTTGGAGGTTCTTGCCATTTTACGTTTGGAAGCCCCATACTGATCGCTTAGTCACGTTGCGCTTGCGTAAGTCTTTACATACTTTGTGTGTTATTTATCTAAATGAATGTCTGCTCTTCCCAACAAGGGTATTCATGCAACATTACTGAACGTGCATCACAAACCATGCCTAAAAACACGTTTTGCTCGTGTTTGTGAATGCACAATTCCAGTGGCTGCGTTCGATGCAATGCGTTCGTGTAAAGGAAACGATGCAGTAATACTATCATGTCCTGCTTAGAATCAAACCCGTACCAGCCCTCATAATGTTTTCATGAAAGAGATTAAAGTGAAACCTTTATATTGCTTGGGAATTCTTATTATTGGACACATATTTTGATATTTGCAGGTGTTTTGACCTAATGGCAGACAGTGTGTCATAGCAGCTTTTGTTTTGTCGAAACATTTTCAGCTTGGATCATTTGTCTTTCGATTTGATTTAACCAGAAATTATTCTTTATATCTAATGTCTCGACTAAAACGTTAAATAATTGTATATGGGCCAATCTATGAAATAACCATTGATGATAATGATGCTGATTATGATAATTATAATGATCCAATGACCCGGGTTCGAAACCTGTTACTGTTACTGTTGTAAGACTCTTCAATCACATTGCATTCAGTCAACCCAACAGTACAAGTGGGTACCTAAATATGGGAATGAATTAGACTAATCGGTCGCGCGATGCACTAAATAGGCAGCATCAAAGAATTTTCCGTTAGTTTAATGATAGGATGTGTGCGCTTTCAGTAAGCAAATGAACGGGATCGCTCTTATAAACGAAATATCCTTATGATCATTATTTCTTAACTGCCAGGTCATGGTATTTGAATGATAACAAGCGCAGCAATATTGTAATATTGCACTTTAATGTTGTAATAAGTTGTGTTTTAAATGATATGCCAGTTCCTATGTGCATATTTCATTTTATTGTTCTCCCTTTCCATGCCATTTCGAAAGTGACGAGTGATAAAGCCGTCATGAAATTATTAAATCAATGAATTTATTTCTTTATCAAGTTGACCCAACATCGGGATCTCTGTAACTGATTAACTTAAACTGAATTAGAAAAATAATCTATTAACGCCCACATTACGTCTTAATAGCTTTATATCATCTATTTAAGCTCCCAAGGTTGCTTGTGGAATTGACGATAGTATATCCCAAAGTTATGCATAATTACGTGTTCTAAGGAAATCCATTGGGCATTGTTGTAAGGTTTAATGTGTCATACAGCTACGAGAACGTAAACATGTCAAGATGAATTAGTGTTTTAACTTAAGGTTTTTCAATTGATGTTGCTTTAGCTTCCATTCAAAGATTTATAAATATCGTAGAATAGATTAGATGTTTGTGTTCGATTAATACAACGCAGTGGTAAAATTCAATTTGATTAGCCATCAGGAACTAAGGTTTACTGTCCTTTCATTATCTAGCAATAGAACGCTTGGTATATATTAGTGTCATAAGCGATGCGTAATTAAGAACTTATATAAATAACACAAATACTTACTTACAAACAACACTTTAAATTGGTACGAGGGTTGTTAAAATATCAAATGTTAAATATGTCAAATTTCATAAATGGTGTTATTTTATCGTTGTTTGAAGCAGTGAACTGAAAAATAATTATTGTAGTGCTTATCAGATCTCAATAGTGGCAATAAATAGTTTATCGAAAAGCGATCTGTCGTTCTCTGTTTGTGCCTCTGTATGTCTGTCTCTCTCTTTCTTTCTGTCTGTCTGTTTGCCTGTCTTTCTCACCCTCCTTTTTTCTCTTTCTCACTCTTTTCTCTCTGTGAATCTACTCTACTCTCTCTCTCTCTCTGTGCCTGCCTATCTGTCTGTCTCTGCTTCTCTCTCTCTCTCTCTCTCTCTCTCTCTCTCTCTCTCTCTCTCTCTCTCTCTCTCTCTCTCTCTCTCTCTCTCTCTCTCTCTCTCTCTCTCTCTCTCTCTCTCTCTCTCAACCTCTCTCAACCTCTCGACCTCTCCTTTTCTCTCTTTCTCACTCTTTTGTCTCTGTGAATCTACTTTACTCTCTCTCTGCCTGCCTATCTCTGTCTCTCTCTCATACTCTTCTTTTTTCTCTTTCTCACTCTTTTCTCGCTGTGCATCTACTCTACACTTTGTGTCTGTCTATCTCTGTCTCTTTCTGCCTCTGAGTCTGTCTCTCTCACTGTCTGTCTATCTCCCTGTGTCTCTCCCTGCCTCTGCCTCTAACTCTCTGTCTCTTTCTCTGTCTGTCTTTGTCTGTCTGTCTGTCTGTCTGTTTGTCTCTGTCTTAGTTCCTATCTCTCGCTCCCCCTCTCATGTTTCAAGAACAAGTATGAACATGTTGTTGTTACCTATCACTGTATTTGTCCAATGGCGTGACTTCACTCATTCTTTGTATAACTAGCTGTCAGCTTCCCTCTGGAGTTTAACTCCTCTGGTGCATACGGCATTAATGAATTACTGATTTAGATATCAATATCGTTCCTCTCGTCCATCACCGGGAGTCAACACTGAAGGAGGGCAAGTGTTTGTATTGTCAAGTATTGGACCAGTTGTGTGGTAATCAGTATGTTTACACCAATCAAATCAAGCACGAGAAACTCCCACCCTCATTTATGTTTATGAGGTCTGTATGTGATGAAATACCTGTGTCTGAGAAGAGAAAACGTGAATTTTACTACATACAACTCAATAAACATCTCGATATAGCTTTACGTTCAGTACTAAAGGACAACAGCATTGGTAATAATATCTACCATGAACATTTTTCAAGAATCTTATTGTAGAATAATATGTTATGATTTAAAGTGCATACCATCCCAAGACAGTCGAACGATGATATATCCTTCAAATCAGATGATAACCATGAAACGTTTGTCTGGGTTCAGAAATGTAAACTAATTTCGTTTGAGAGAAACTTGATGTTATTAAGGGAATATAGACTGTTAGTTGAGAGGAAATATGTCATATTTCAAATTGTGTTACCTAACAAAAAAACAGTATGTTCTGTTACTATGCTTTTGTAACTGTATCTATGACTAGCTCAAACATTAACGCGGTTCCCCTCGTGAAGAAAGAAAGTGGCTACGAAACCATTTACGATGAGAAAATTCATCATCACAAATGATATTCAGATTGGGTGAAATCAAGATGAAACTGCGTCATATCCAAAGATAAACATGCCTAGTTTGAGTCAAGATGGATACATCAATTTGTATGGACGAAAATGAGACCTAAGGGATAGAAAACTATTCCACAAAGGTTGGAATTGTTCTCCTAAATTCAAAGCCAAATATTGACAACACTAAGAAGCTTATCACAATTTAATTCATTAAGGAGTTAACTTAAATTTAAGAACCTACAGCGTTTTGAGAAGGCTTCAGTTTGAGATTCATTTTGAATAGGAAAACAAAGCCTTAATGTGAAAAAAGAGGACATCGTTTAGTTTCACAGACGCAAGGTAGAAGGTTTGCGTCATTCTGCTTAAGTTATCACGGTTCAAAAATATGTTCAAATAAGAGTTTGTCCTTAGTCCATTATTGACTCCAACATACGTAATGATGTGCCCTTTCAAAGGTTTCAACTAATGTGCACCTACTTTTCTATTTTTTTTAATATGGACCTTTCTCTACAGTGTCAAACTATTGAGCAAGTTCATCTAGTTTTCAACTTATTAACAACTTCAACATCTTTCAAGTTATAAACAAACGCAAATAATTTTCAACAAAAATTCATGCTCTCAACTATTGAGCCCGTTTTCAACTTATTAGCAAACTCTAATTTTAAACAGTTTAATTATTTCTAAAATTTCAAATTATAATCCCAATTCAAATAAGTTTCAACAAAAGTGTTTTAACAATAGTTTTTAACAAACGCGCAAAGGTTTTCAAATAATAAAAACTCCTTAAATCTAATGAGCAACATCTATTTAATGATCATGGCCAAGATCAAACTCCAGTCAATCTTAGATAAAGAGCGAAATACGATAAATCAACCATGACGAGCAATTTTCGTAGTTGTCAATAAATGGACATTATCCAATACTTTTCTATCGAACAAAAACCTCTTCTAGTTATAAACGAAGGAGCAATTTCCTAGGATTTAAACCATTGAGCTTTTACTTTAGTTTACACACCATAAGCAATTTCCTATAGATTTCAACTAATGAGCAACCTTTTCAGATTTCAACTAAAGTTCAGTCTTGTATTATAATGGTTCGAAAACAATTCAGCACAACAAATTAAATGCTCTCGAAAAAAAAGACTGAAATAAATGACTGTACATTAAAGGAACCTAAACTGTTTGTACTGACTGTTTAAAGTCTCCTATATTTTTCGCACCTCACAGCCTTGTACGAGCCTTTACTTGTAATGGATTTTCCAAAGCACATCAAGCAGGCACATTGACCCGCGCAGGTGGCGCTCATGCTTTCTGTTCTTGAGCAACGTAACAGTATAGCACTTCCAATGCCATCATTATTCAACATTCATTCCAAAACAAACAGTTCCATTGTTTACACAAGTAAACATTATGTTAAGTTTCGTACGATAAAATGAAACGATTCACTTTAAACGACACATGAAATTCGATATTTTGAGTCTTTTTGTATAAACATGATTCAATCATTATCCAGGCTTGAACACAGACTAGTCTGCTTTGAATGTAGACTTCACAATATTTTACATGCGTTGAGTAAAAATACAAAAATACAGAGAAATATACAAAATATGAGAAACAATTCTAAAAACAGAAAAAGTTATGAAACAAAATTGAAATTTACAAAGTATGCAGTTTACAAATTGTGGAAAACTAATAGGGTGGGCAGAGCTGCTCTGTTGAATGTCTGTGTTCAATTTTATATAAAAATAAATATCATCAAAAATATTAAAATTCATTGGGTTTTGTATTCTTTAGCTAGCATATCGACGACAAACACAAGTATTCTACTCAGGCAATGAGAGGAAACAAGTGCCTAAAGATACAACTTAAAGTACATGCTATGAACGTGAATAAAGAAAATGCATAGGTGTCAATAGTAGACGTTAAACCATCTTAGAATTATTCAAGTTATTCTATCTATAACTTTCTACTTAATCATAAATAGAAGACACATTTACCATGATAATTTATCAATCGTAATGTTTCATACCGGTAAATGATTTGTGTTCTGAATTTTGTTTCAACAAAAGAATCAGATATCTGTCTTTGAACTGAAGATATTGATAACCATTATTGATTGATTGATTAACCATATGAATGTATGAATCCAGTTAATGTCAGCGGACGATTGCTACCATTTATAGGATGATGTCACATCAGGTTTTCATCAATAGATTGAAATGATGCACATTAGGAGTTCAATCATAAAAGTTGGTAAAACTTATCCTAATCCTCAAAAATGAAAAATAATTAGATGGATAATTCGAAGATGTTCTCTATTGTTCTTAAATAGAGAAATCATAATAATAGTGATGATGATGATGATGATGATGATGATGATGATGATGATGATGATAATGACATTTGAAGTCATTTATCGGAGTCTTATTATTTATTAATTGAGGATTTTCTATCAATGAATATAGTTCGAATTTATACATTTTGAAAAAAATATACATTTTTACGTAATAAAAGATCAGTAAATGTATAGGACTGTGAATGGCTGACTAAATATAATTGGCCAAAAAATCCTAAATTGGTCAACGTCAGGTCGACAACAGTTGAAAGAATCCGTGAGGAAACATTATTTCAATATTACAGTACAGAATAAACTTATGGCAAAGAGAGACAGGATAAGTGATTAAATATATGATGGGGAATGAGATTTCAATGATAATGTAAGATACAGAAATGGAAAAAATATATGTTGAGTATAGATTTATTTTCATCAGAAATTCAATATGTCTGTACCGAAATGACTCACAACATAGGATTTTTATTTTTTACATTTGGACTGTAAGATATTTTTCTATTTAAGACATTTTCAAGTTGCGGATTATTTAATACTAAATACATAAATGACCCCGTCAAGAAATGACAATGCAGATTGTGTCATTGTCAAAGTTATAGGACGTATAATCTGTACTTATTTTTGCTTTTTACACCCATTTGACAAAGTCTTATCTAATCAAACACAGTATTTGAAAACGAATAACGACAAAATGGCGAACAAGTCTTATCTAAAATGAGTTGTAATGATTTCAAAATAAGGGATCATTAAAGCTATGGACCTTCCACTTAATTCCCTGGTATTGTAATTACCTGGTGCGCCAAAAATCTAGACAAGGGTTTGAACCCGGCCCCTCAAGCAAAAGAATAGGTTCAATAGAATGAGAAAAAACGGCACGCCAGACACTGTTGACGACGTGATCGATGCTTTCCTAATGGCTGGATATCGGGGCAGGTTAAGCAGCCTTTCTTTCCTTTATCAGAGCTCGCATCGACTCAACAGGTTCATCATCTAGAGGTGACTTCAGAGATATCAAAGATTTTATCAGTCGTCGCCTATGTAATGTGCTGGGAAACTTTGTTAAATTCTTCCGCCCGTGTGTCAATTTTCTTCCATTACAGACGTTGATTGACGAAGAGCGAGGGACCTAATACAATCCTTGCATGACCCTGGTGTCAATTTCTCATTTGTTTCGCATCGACGCTGCTAAATTATCGGCTGATATCTACTCCCTCCTTTGTCAACACGGATCGAAGCAGTAATGTAAAATATTAAACAATTTGGACAGGCCCAAGCTCATATTTCTACATATTCAGCTTCCAAGATCCACTCAAAGATCGCCGGGCGGCATGTGTCACTCTTCGACAGATAGCACTTTAATCTGATAGGAAACTTTTCAGACACAATATGATGTTTATTAATTACGATATTTCATTTAGTATAAAAAGAATGCATCAACTACATTAAGATCGTCATGGGAAAATTTCCTATTGACATGATGATAAACTGACAGAGAGGTTCAGTCATTTTGCCGATACAGAGTACTGGATCATGAAATTAATCTAGCTCCTTTGAGTAGAATATGCTCGCCCTTAGCAGCTCTGGTGAGAAGTGCACATGAGAAGAAAAACAAGGACAAACTCTCTCGCATTAAAACTATACAGGGTCGGGGCAAATCTATAAAATAATTATTTCCTCTTGTTCAATTAAACGATAATTAGGGATTACAAATTTTCGGAGAGAAGCTGTTAAGGTGATTTTGTAATATCGCAATAATCCTTTGAATATAACATTGAATAGATTTCATTTTTAACATTTTTAACTGTTTTATAGTGTTTTGAATGGAAAATGTAAGACTATGTTAATTTTCTAAGTTAGCTTTAATCAGAAAAGTATCGTCAGATATTATCCAAAGGCATAATTAATGCAATAGTTGTAAATAGCTATCTTCAAGAACTGAAATGCTGGTGAATGATTGCGAATGTAGAGAACAGCCCGGGCACATCCTCGCTTGATATCTATGTACTGAGTTCTAGTTGTTAATCCTTCAGCAAGACATTTACCTTGTTAAAACTGCATCGGCGATTATATATCTACTAAGAAGTTAGTGCAGGGTACAAGATAGTAGTTTGTTTGATGACAGAGCAGGAATGCAGATGTACGATTCTATAATATGAATTGCAAAATGTTGTCAATATGATTGTTATTCTTTATAGTACAAACATTGTTGTGAAATAACTATCGGGGTTTTCTTTTAATGAAAACACAATTTAAGGGGACATTGAAGTTTATTCATGTATGTTATAAGTAGGCCTACAAATAGTATAAAAACACTAGATAACTACATGAATGAGAATGCACTCGGTAAAATAAAACAAGATTGAAAAGTGAAGCCATTCATCGGTGCTACGAGTGTGAAACGCCTTGCTACGGCATTCCAAGGCGATGTTTGTTAGTCTTCTCATAAAGCATTTATATATGGAAACCATGTTTGAGTTAAAAATTATGTTCTTTTCTGTTATCATCATATTTTGTTGTTATATTCAGATATTGATTAAAGTCTCATACTATCCATACATTTCTAACAATAACAAACTGTCTACATGTTTTCGACTATCGCATACTAGCCACGTATTGTCTACAATAAGATACTAGTATCAAGATATTGTTTACAGCAACATTTTGTCTAAAGTATCATAATCCACATATTGTCTACAGTCATATAATGTCCACATATTTTCTACAGTTACATACTATCCGCATATTGTCTACAGTCACATACTATCGACGCATTGTCTACAGTCACTTACTATCCACATACATGTACTGTCTACAGTCACAGACTATCTACATATGTACAGTCGCAGATTATAGACATATCGTCTACAGTCACATACTATCCACATATGTACAGACGCAGATTATCGACATATCGTCTACAGTAACATACTATCCACATATTGTCTACAGTCAAATACTATACACATATTTTCTACAGTCACATACTATCCAAATATTTTCTACAGTCACTTACTATACATATATTGTCTACAGTCACATACTATACACATATCGTCTACAGTCACATACTATCGACATATTGTCTACAGTCACATACTATCCACATATTTTCTACAGTAACATACTATCCACATATCGTCTACAGTCACATACTATTCACATATCGTCTGCAGTCACATACTATCCACATTTGATCTACAGTCACATACTATCGACATATTGTCTACAGTCACATACTATCCACATATTGTCTACAGTCACATACTATTACATATCGTCTACAGTCACAGACTATCTACATATGTACAGTTACAGACTATCTACATATGTACAGTTGCAGATTATCCACATATTGTCTACATTCACATACTATTCACATACTGTCTGCAGTCACATACTATCCACATGTTGTCAAATATTGTCACTTTGTTTGTGGAGTTGATAACACAGCTAGCGGTCAACGTCAATTGTCTGGACGTCATGCTGTCACAATCGAATTGACCACAATCCGGACACGAGTAATGGGTGATTTGGGACGGAAGGCCACTATTGTTTTTCATTATGGCCAAATGAGTCTCTTGTGAATACCATTTCAACAATAATCTATCTTTGATGGCTTCGTCCCACTCCGAATTGTGGTCTTAGTGAGACTAGAGGTCAAAGAGCAAACTGTCAAACTAGTGGAATCATCAATTCTAGATAACTTATACCTACTAGTGAGAGTGCTTTCACTACCAGTGGGTCAGTAAGTTTTCGTAACAAAATGCCTCTCACAGAAAGACCCTTTATGCATATTTGATGGTTGATATCACGGATTCATAAAAGATATCTTCAGTATTTGTGAACGATGATAGTTCCATATAAGAGTCGAATCGTTCATGTTCATTTTCCTTGCGAAACAAATACAACACTTTGACGGTAAAGCTCACGTCTCCTACTGTGTTACACCCTCTGCCTTTTAGTGATCGCACGAATACAAATAGGCTAGCCCATTCAAAGGGCTTGTTTGCAGAATGATGGGATTGAAAGTTTCGTACTGATCATCTATTGAAATTATTGCACATTTATAATCTAAGATTAACACTGTCATAACGAATCGTGAGTTGACACGAGGAAACGCACTAACTGACCCGTCTTTACTTATGGCTTGGAATTGTAATTGAATTGAGTTTCGTAATTGTTCAAGGAATTTACCTGAGTTTAACAAAACAGAATTTAGTCTTTGATCACTTGTAAGATGGGAGACAATGCACAAGGGAGTGTATGAACACTTATCCATGACGAAATTTTACTTAGTTTTATGTATGACGAATACTATCTTTGGATCAAAACCAGTTGCCGATCAGTTAAGACTAGTTGGTGGTTATTTCTGGATTGTTTCCCTTTGGGGTTCATATTTTAACTTGTGCAATAATTTATTTAATGTCCATTAATTGCGTTAAAAGTGGTCTTCACGAGAATACAATGCGGTGTCCCATTTTATTTTGGGTGTTACGGGCATAACATTGGGCTCATTTCACAGTTCATACTGATAGATAATATTTAGGATTGCTAGATAATATCATTGATGGCTAGAAGTGATAAAACCCAACGCATAAGACATATTTGACCATTACCTTTGAAATGTTGGTCACGATCTTATTCTTTTGGAATTTCTCTTAATAATTCACCTTTTACGTAAACTTTCAGCCACTTAAAAACGGCTCTTTGTATTTTTGAAAATGTTTACAATGATTGTTCACATTTATTTCAAATTTAGAAGCATGTTACCATGTAGGTTTTGCAAAATAACTGGAAAGCTTAATAATATTGTGGTCTATTGGCGTCGAACGGTACTCAATTCCTATTTGATTCAAGAATATTTACAACCCTCATGACCACACTTAATAATAATAATGATAGCATTCTTACACCGCGCATATCCATGACCAAGCATGCTCGAAGCGCCATGAGTATTTTTAACTTGGAGGGATAGAATGTTCGGTGCCGTCGATTAACCAACGCGCAGCGCGACCGTATAGGTCCGTACTTCCCCCTTGTTAAGGTACCCATTTGTACAGTTGGGTGAACTGAGTGCAAAGTGGATGAAGTGTCTTGCCCAGGGACACAACACAGGATGAGACCCAAGTCACAAATATTTGGTGTCTCCACCGGGATTCGAACCTCGGTCTCTCATGCTAACCACTACACCACTGTGGCAAGTTTGTAACCTTTATAACGCTACAGTGTCGATTATAAGTAAATTGGTGAAGATGATTCAACATGTCCGTCATTATTGTCAGCTTTATGATATAAGGGTTCAATAACTTTGAACAATACGATGGGATATATTTTTACCAGCAATCTTTGAAATAGTAACACCACGTGAAGCATGTAAAAATACCTATTTGCAAAGCCACCCAACATCTCAAGCGACGCAGGGCGCCATCAATTGTGACCGAGCCGTATCCTAGGAAAGATCCTTTCCAAAAAGATTTCCAAGATGTAACATTCCTTTTGTAACAGAGGCTTAATTACATTAAATCATATCAAAACATATGTCAATATCTATACAATGGCATATCTCATTTACACCATAGGTTTCATAATATGTTCTAGCCTCAGTAGAATGTCTCAAACTTTGCTTTTTAAGGATTTTTCTTGTTTATTGATCTTCATGATCCAATTATACTTCTAACCATGCCTTTGCTCGACAATTAAAAAATAGGTATGTCTAAGCAGTAGAAATTAAATGGTGAATGAGAGGTGTTCGTGGTTTTAAGAAACTTTATAAAACATGAATCACATTGTATCAAGCATATTACAACATAAATCAATAATGAAACTAAATTTAATTGGTCTTTAAAATGGAAATTACTAAAGTAGATTTCTCTTCGGTTTTGACTACTTAATGTTTTATTGATATGCTTAAACGTATCTTTGACATAGTAAAGATTTGTGTTAAATATTTACGTGAAAAGCGTTATGAATTAACAATGTTTCTCATATAAAATACATGTTTAACCTTACTTTATAAAGCACAAAGACCCTAACTAACCCGAACCTCAAGACAACGAAAACATCAGTTAAAGAGCCACACCAATCGGAACCCTCTTTGCCATTTTGTTTTAGGAGGAAAAAAAAACATGAAAAAAGGCAATGCACATTTACTAATTTTACAACTTATACTTATCCAATAAACCATGTGAACGGATAGAATATCCACACATAAACAGATGACTTGAGATAAGACTAATCAACGTTGCCTTGTACTGTAGTAGCAAGGCTTTTCACACTTATAACGCCGATAAATGGCTTTTGTTTTACCGAATTAGTTATTTAACTAGTCTAGCTATTATTCTAAATCGACCTTAATTTTACCATAAGTAATATGTTTTAAATGGCTAAAAGCATTAGTAATAACATACATGTAGACACTATAGTGTCCCCTTGAATTTCTGTTCCACAAGAAACAACCCGACAGGATTGTCCTATTAACTTTAAATGACTACGACGTCTCTACATATTTATCATCATTTGGACGTGTGTAGCTCGGAGAACCTTGTAACTCAAACAGTTCTGTTGGTCTAAAAAAATAAACTGACCTCGAACTGCACTCCACAAATCAAATGAAAGTAATTCTGAAATACTTAACTACAAGAGTATGACAAACAAGCGCCTTGGTTTGTTCAATAGCCTGTTATTTTAATTCAGTGATGAACAACTAGAGAACTGAATGATGTTATTGTAATCGGCGTAACCTCATTTCGCAATGATTGACTCTCAAAGCGATATTGCCATTCAGTGTGTGTTGATTATTACTTTACATTTGGTTGATAAACCTTACAAAGATATTTTGTCTGTGTGGTATCGTCTAAACGGGATCAATCACATATTTAAAAAATGATTTTTAAAAATTCAAGAAGTTGAATCCACATGCTCTTGTTGTTTGCCGTGGTTGTGTTGATCGACTTCTAAGCATTCCAATAAAAGAACCAGTTAAACTAAAGGGAAAATTGATTTTTAAATAATATAATAAACAATGAAGACTAATTATATAATCATTTTTCATTTTGAATAGTGTTTACGTCCTCGACATTCATTTACATGTATGCAACCTGCATGGTTGTGTTTATTCTACTCACTAAATTTGCAAAATTCTGTAACTCAAAATCTCTGCAAGAAGGTTCAATTGTCCCGTCACCTTCGATTTACAGAACTTTACTGTAAAGGATGAATTCTAACATCTATCGCTTTATGTATCATTTTATACCATGTTTAGGCGTCGAAATGTGTCTAATTCATTGAAATCAGCCCGAAATTTGTCCCTCTTGCCCCGCAGCGTTTCTTTAGCGAGGTGCAAAGGACAAGTTTCGAGCTGATTTCAATGGCATTGCGGAATAAACTACTAGGCAAAAGAAAGGTTTCACTCACTTTTCAAGTCTATAGAATAAAAACAAGGAAGGAGACAGGGGGTCAATATTTAAAATTACACAAATGTGGAGTTAAAAGACAAGTGCGAGCGTGACCACCCTGGGCATCAATGCAATGCAATTCGGGCAGTGTGGGGTCTTGCGTTGTCGTGTTGCAATATCAATCTATTTGACTGTTGTTGGATGAAAGGAGCGACGATAGGTCGGAGTACCTCATCAATGTATCGCTGGTCAGTCAGATTTCCTCGCAGAAGAACCAGCGGCGTCTTCATTCGGCCACATATCCCCCCCCCCCCCCCCCCCCCCCCCCCACATCATGATGCCTCCGCCTCCAAACGGATGAACCTCTCCCAGTCACGTCACTGCCACCGGCGTACAGTACGTGTCCATCGTAACCTGCATTGTCGTTGTAAACGAGTCAAAGCAATTCCACAGCAAATACCGGCCAAACAAAGTCGACGATGGGATGTTCTTGTGCTGATAATATGACCGAGTGCCGTCGCAGCTGTTGATGTCGCCGTTACGAATCGGTTTCGGAGGTGAATCTGCCTGATGAAGCGATCTTCGGCTGCAATTTTTACTTTCGGTCTTCCCGATCTTGGTCTGTCCTGTCTGGCTTGTCTGCTGGTAGCCTATTAACAGTCTTCTGATGGTGGTTTGGCAGCAGTTGAAGGTTCTTATCATTTGCCATCGCTTGTTCACGTCGCGCTTGTGTAAATCTTGGCATACTTTTGGTTTTCTTTATGTTACTTTATTTATGCAACATTGCTGCACGTGCATCACAAATCATGCCTCAAAAACACGTTTTGCATGTGTTTGTGAATGCACAATTCCAGTGGCTGCGTTTGATGCGATGCGTTTGTGTAGAGGAAACGATGCAGAAATTCTACCATTTCTTCCTTAGAATCAAATTCGTACCATCCCTCTTAATGTTTTCATGAAAAAAATAAAAGTGAAACTTGTTTTTTGCCTGAGAGTTTATTTTATAGCCTAAGTTATGTTATGTTTTTATCATCAATTCTTTTAAATGTAAATGTACACATGTCTGAGTGTGTGATTGTGTGTCTGTGTGTGTTTGTGCGTGAGTGTCCCTGCTTGCGTGTGCTTGTGTGTATGGGTGTATCTATGTACGTTTGTTTTATGTTTATTAATAGTTTTAATAGGCCATATGGCCGGATTCTTTGCTTTGCGCTATCACATGCAATTGATGGTTCAGCTGCATTTGCGAGACTGAGACCATGGCAAAGTAGCAAATAGATGCTTATATAAATTCCACACCCTGACAAATATACATAAAAAGGGACGTACTTATGGACGAATTTCAGCACACACAGCTGCATGCCAAAAGTTTGTTCACATACCTGTATATACTAGTGCAAATATCATGTAATTTGAGGTATCGTAGCGTTACGAAAAACAAACGTATAATGTTGAATTTCCAATACACATATGCAGATTCATTCTTCTGTAGGGCAAATGTTTATCGTACCAAACAATTACCCATAACAGTTTTGGTAGGTCATTGAAGTAACCAGGGGTCAAAATAACGAAAACACTCATTTTCATTTTTCTCCATAAAATCCTTTATAAGTTATCATCTTCTTAAAAAATACGTCACGTTTGTTTCTTAGCACAAAGTCAATGTGATTATGTTGGTTTTAATCTCAGAGAGTTGATATGGAACATTTTATTTGACATTTAGCGAAATCGAAATTTCGAAAATGTGACCCCCTCTGTCTTTATCCATGTGCCAAAATTAGAATTTTTCCACCAGAGACCAGACCATCCCAAAAATAGTTCAAGAATGGCTATTTCACACATGGACAGTGGGTGACCCATTGTCAGTTTTGCTGAAGTTATTCTATTGACGTTGAAACGAAACCCAAATTACATGATATTTGCACTACGATTCAGTGGTAAGTGAACAAACTTTCGGTATGTAGCTGTAAACAGTAAGCAGAAACCATAGAACATGATTATGTTGGACAGTTAACAACAAAACATGTTATGCTTACAAACTTAAGCACGCTCATAACTACAGTCTATTATATATCTCAGCAAGGTAAGACGCATACAGAAAAATGGAATCCTTTTTTTTAAAATACACATTTAGTCTTACATTAAAGTTTGTACAAGTGAGGAAGAACTGTTACTCCAAATTTTTTAAAGTTATATTGATAAGGGCATAAACATGCATATTTTTTATTTTCTCAATAAATCTACATCTTGAAATTACAAATTAAGAAAATTATCCTAAATTGGCTGTGAAGATGTCGAAATTGGTGCATCATAAGCTCAATCTTCAGTCTAAATCGTAACGTACCAACTATCATTAACACCCATCTAAGCGGCTATCTAATTTACATTAGTAAGTCGTCATTATGAAATACTTTTGTCATGATAGGCAGATAGTTTCTTTCATTTTGAACACGAAGGTTGGTCATTTTAGGCAGGGACAATCTAATAAGTTATTTAGATTTTCTACGTTTTATAGATGACCATATGCATGTAACATTTTTATCCAAAAAAGGGTGAGCATCATTAAATATTTAGATGTAATCAGTCAAATTTATAATAGATTTTTACTCAAATAGATTTAGATTTATATGTTATTATTTTATTAATTGTCATTTTTGTTTTAGGGTATGTTTCTATAGTAACTCTCTAATTTCTAGCATAATGTATCTGCTTTATGGTTCAGTGTTGAATGTTGAATTAGAAACTATGAACTGCTACTATTCCTGTGGACTTCGCGTTGAAGGCGCCATTAGTTATGCATATATAGACTTATGTATTAAGTTCAAGTGGCTGCGTTCGAGCGCATTCAATCTGACGGGAACAATCGTTTATCATAAGTTCCTACATTAAAGAAGCCTTTAGTATCTTAGTCAACTATTGCAGACTTGTTTCACCAAACTATGATAACAAAACTATTCTTATGTTCACTAAAGTTTTTAACTTCTTCTTTTTCTTAATTAAATGCATGCATGCCATGCAGGTTAACTTTGAGGGTAGATGTATCATATTTACTTATATATAAGATATTCACAATATACATGTACTCTTAATCGACTTGTCAGCAAGGTTTTAAACCAAATGACATAGTCCCTTACGTTAAATATGTTCAAATCATTACCTTTGAATATAGACATTTATAAAATAATAATTCAAGGACACAGCAGAATGTACAGAAATATGCACATATCCTTGGTAGCTAAGGTGACTTAGGCGTTTCTTTACAATTTAGATATTCAGTTTTTCAATCCTATTATCACTGATATTCCTAATGTGACACACGTGTCAAACATTCATATGTTAGTGTTATGTTATAAGGAGATAATGACCAAGCACATTATTAAATCTATTTTATTTAGAAAGAATGTGAATGGTGGTTTCATATCTGTGCAATGCTGAAGTAGTCTTGAGTAGTCGCATGACCTTGTGTCTTCCAACCAGCAAGCAGCGTTTCGTGTAGAACCCTGCGTATTTCTCACGAATGATAATCTTTTGCTGGTACGTCACTCGAATACCATACTACTCATACAAATCCCGCAGTGGTAAGAATTGTATTGGTTGTGAAAGAGATGGTGTATCTGAACCTTAACCACTTACTTACTCGACTTTTATTCACATCCTATTTAAGGTTCTCTTTGCCGATATCGTCTTTATTCTCTTCTGCTTTAGGACTTCTAGTAATGATTATAGTGTCCGTATTGCTGATAACTTCATAATTTAGGCGAAATTCACCAGTCTGAATTTACTGTCATTTGATACAAGGGTCTCTGTCTAAGTGAAATGCAGTTTAAATTCTGCCAAGAAAAGGACACTTCGCGAACGAGAACATCAATATGTAGAATCAATTTGCTACAACCCGTCAAATGAGTCGGAAGCATCTCAGTGAATTCAACGAACTTCTGAAGTCTTAGACTGTCACCCATGTATCTGCCCTACCGCATTTGATGCCTGCATCACTGTCTTACTGCTCAACTATTCTACAAATCCCCTTCTGATTTCCTACTCTCTAAAATGTATAACCCGACACTCCACTTACAACATTATGTCTTCTTTAGCCTTCTTGGCAATTGTTTGTATTAGACTTTACAAGAATATTATGCAATGATTCAGCGTTCGCATACACCTACGCATTCATTTCATTAATGCATGTATGAATTTAACATGAAGGGAAATGAATAAAGTTGCTAAAGCTATTTTAAGACTAAGAATCGCTCGAGAGAGGAGCACTAGAACGTTGATTTATAAAAATAAAAAAAAGGTGGGTAAGAGTGAGTTTATTGAAGAAACAACTTTGCTGATGTTGTGCACCTTTGATTTTTTTTCTTGATATAACGATGACAATCGAAGTTACATTTCATTGATGAAAGAGCCACTGGTAACAAACACTGAAAGTGTTTTTTAAAAAGTGATACAAATTAAATTAAAAGCATGTCGAGAAGCGCAAGGGTTGTGAAAAAAACAATGACAATCGAAGTTACATTTCATTGATGAAAGAGCCACTGGTAACAAACACTGAAAGTGTTTTTTAAAAAGTGATACAAATTAAATTAAAAGCATGTCGAGAAGCGCAAGGGTTGTGAAAAAAACATTCATCGAGTTGTCGGAGTCACAGTTACCAAACTTTATTATGGTGTCAAGTTATCGAGAAGTGCTCACTATTGTCATTTATTGCCAATCGTCACATTTTTGCAAATTTCCTCATTTGACCTAACATAGCTAAAGATTTGCGAAAATGTGTGCTATAGAATCTAGAAGTACACTGGTCAAGTGACATAGTCCTCACATATAAATTATTTTTTTGGATTTTATTTGTTGTAGACTTTTAAGATTTAGATAAAACACCATTGATAGCAAATTCCTTGATAGGCACTGATTTGTATATACATGTGTGACAATAATAATATCTGTAATAATTCTTGTATGATCTGAATCACGTGGAAATTGGTTTTATTACTGGGTCATGCTAGTTAACATAATAGATTAAATGATTGAAAATAATTTCTTTCAAATAATGTTCCGACAAAAAATGAAACTACGCAAATGTCTCAGTTGAAAGGAAATTAGAATTTCTTGGAAATTGGATCTTTGAACATACTTGACTCTTTATCGTAATACGTCTTTAACATGACATCAATTTGACTCCATTTAGAATTACGTTATTCTTTAACAATATTTTCATGAAGTTAAAAAATTTAATTCTAAAAGAAAAGAGAGTGTTAACCTCGCATCATTTATCTATTACCTATCGATTGTTGAACGTATTGTGTCTTTTCCTGTCAGTATTTAATTACCATCTGTCCTTGTGAATCTAGAAACTCACAGAGATGCTGTATCCCTTCCATCTTGTAAAGATGCGCATTTAACAAAGAATATGGCATCATTTATCAAGTTCTAGTGTGTTAAGTATCATTAAGAAAAAGGTTAATTTACAACATACAAATCTGCGTCCTTGGAGTCCTAGACTAACCAGAGGCGAGATGAATGGGCACACCTACAAACATCGCGCTGATTGGGAAAACAGCTGCCATACTTTCTTCATGGAAACCTTTGTCATTCACTACGGCTCGGAGACTCAGCATATAGGCTTCTCCTTCGACAATGGTATTTGAGAATAACAACTCAAGCTTTTAGACATAGTATCTTTGAAAGCTCATTCACGTGTTGTTGAACGGGTATTACAATGAGGATAAACTTTAGGATTATACTATCAATCGCCGTCCTGCTCCTTCGGCGTATTTATATCTGCATAGCACCTACAATCCCCTTATTTCTACATATACATTGAAGACCATCCGTCAGCGATACAATCAATTTGGCCTATAGGGATTTTCTGAGTTCATCCTGCTACATGAGCGTAACTGTATCCGCGCATACTCCCTTAAATACCCTTAGAGCCTTATACAAATAGCGGGTACAAAAATTCTGTGTAGCTGGACACTAACACGGTGGTTAAGTGGTTAATCAGACATGAGAAACCACAGTTGACTGATTTGGCTCATGAGAAGTAATGGTTAAATACAAAGAGGGACTCGTGGATTTGAAAAAGTGGATACTTAAAGGGCTACAGAGTATGTTGTTGGAGTCAAATATGCCAAACTTAATAAATAGTGTTCTTTTATTGAAAAGTGGTGGTTATTTACAAAACTTAGCATTTAAGTGCTTATGGGTGAAGTATAGTGACATTAAAACAGGTTAAAGTCTCGATTTGTGTTCGAAAACCGGACAGTGACGCGCGTCAATGTCTCAAACGTAATTTTTTAAACGTATTTACAGCAGATTCATATGTAAATATGGATTGGTATTATCAGTTAGGACTTTTAACTAATATACATGTAAAATGTACGCAGAATTTCGACGTCCTAACATTGTTATGGCCGTTTATCATTTATCATTGAAAACATAAAAAATAGCACAATTTGTGAGATAATGGTGCGAGTTAGGTAGGCGATTTGAACTTGATTGATGACGTATGGTGATTTGGCTCTTATTTTAGGAACATACAAAATCCTTAAAAATACCTTGTGTCACTTAAATGATTTCTGTAAATTTTAGAGAAAGTGTTTGGGAAGGAAATTTAGCAGTAAGGAGAACGTTCGCATTTTCAGCGCATCCTCAGGAACTTTGATAAACTTAAAATGAACCTGCTAGATACATTCATGATCATGATACCACTGTGTCACACCTAGCTCTAGGGTCACGGTGACGCACGAATCTCTACACCACTCTACTTGGTCACATGGAGGTGAAGAGGAATCTAGAATCGATAATTGAGGTTTTCATTTTAAGAATGCAGGAACTTCGTCTACAGTGCCCTTGGTACACAAAAGACTAAGCTTCTAAAAATCTACATTTTCTGACAGAGCAGTGAACACGCAAATCAGATTCCGTGCAAGACACTATCGAATATAGTTAAAGAACCCAGGTGTTGTCTGCGTATAAACAGATACAACTATTAGTATGCAAGAGCTGGTGAATTATGATTAAGATGATCCGCTGAGAGAATCAACAAGCCAGACGTTTCCCTATCAAATTAGAGTGATCTCCTCCTGCTTAGAGTACGTCTGACTGAAGTAGTAGTGTAATACGATGAAAGACTTGATCCGAACATTCGGTGGCATCTAGGCTAGCATTTTCCTGCACGGTATGCGAAATCTTAAATCTCGCCAAAGTTCTTGAAACCGATACATAAGTCACATAAAGTGCCCTCTAGTAGGGTCTACTTTAAGACGGTAGCTGTATATGTCTGAGGAACAGGCACAAGACTCTGAATGTACAATATCATGTAAGTATAGTTACTGGTAGCTATATAACATAAACAAGGTATGACACAGTCATGTCTGCAAGGGGATGGTATGTCTTCACAGTATGTCAGTATTCTAGTGCTGCAATATTGTCATTTAGAATATTTTAAGGTTTCTATTTATTCTCATATTATTGTTGAATGAGCAGATTATGTTTGATTTGGGGTTTTATCAACATGCATTAAGTTAAATGTTCAACGTCACATTATTATAACTACAATACAATAATAAAAACAGATTTTTAGTTTCATATTTTAATCCATTCAAGTTCATTCACACATTCCCTATCATTCCCAGGTAAAAGAAAGACATCCTCCCAAAGAACACAATACTGTTGATAATTCATACAATTCTTCAAAGCAATCAATGATAATTTGTACAAGAAATCTTATATTAACATTCAGTGTTTATTTCAATTTCCACATTCATTCACCAAAAGAACTTAAATATATCAGTAACATTTTGATCATAGAAAACATGATAAAGAGTACAAGATGTATTTCAACATGATATTTACATGTGCATACATTCCAACACGACAGTAAGCACAGCTTATAAAGTGATAAATAAGATTCTTATTGACATGATGAACGTTTGATGAGCTACCGAAAATTACATACATTCTTTCTTCAAGTCGACCAAACATAACATATATTAACAGCCATAAAACACAATTAACAAAAGATAACAAAATAAATCATTTACCTTAGTAAACCATGCTTGAACTCTTCAATTTATATTGAACCAGTTATTCTTCAACTCACCAAATAAAATTTCTGTCGATTGCTCGTTTTACAACTCCACATGATCATTTTCTATACAAAAAATTCCAGATGTTTTGGTTTGCTTTGCAGCAACAGCTGAACATAACTACGGCTTGGACCAAAAAAGTCAGCTTTTTTGATTGGCCGTAGCCAATAAAAGTTTCCTTGGTCAAAAACAAAATGGTTCATAAACATGAGACATTTTAAAAAAACAATCACTGGGACACTACAACATAATCATGAGTAAATCATATTAGAGGAAATGGGTAGTTTAACCTTTAGTGCATTTATACTATGAATGCCCATTAAAATACCATCAAAAACTTGGACTAATCAAATTTCATACATTAATGGTTTTTATGCACAAAAATCAACACACAAAATCTGTCCCTTTTCGAAAACAAAGGCTGCTGAACTGTGGTTGATCATTCAGAAGATCATTTGATTGTTCATTACAAGCAGTGATACAAGACTCCAACAATAGTCACATGTCATCTAAAATAGCAATAGTGGCCATACAAAATGAAATATTATATGCAGTTTTGTTTCTAGGTAATTAACTATGGGTAGTATTTTTACAAATTTGATATCTAACTTCTCTTGAGAGACAAGAATCCAGAAGCAATATTTCAGCAGTTTATTTAAGGTAGTATAAAGGCCACAGGCTCGTGTTGAAAATATATACAAGACGTACTGTGATTAGTTATTCTTAGTAGAGGTAAGTTTGTTTCAAAAGAGATATTTAGTAATTTTCTATACTCAGAGGTAATTTTCAGGCTTTCGAATCTTTTCTGATCTTTTTTAAGTCACACACCTACCCGTAATTGAAGAAAGTTGGAAGTTTCAAGAGTGTTTGAACCAAGGCTTTTTTGTACACTGCATGTACGAAAACAACTGCTCATCGGATGTGGAACCAACCAAACCATTATCCGTTGGCAGCCAATACTTGTCAGTGAAGTTGAAGACATAAGCTAAATGATCTACCACAGTATCAGCATTCATACCTAACAATGTCAATGGTTTTATCAAAACTTTTGCCCTACACATGATGATCAAAATCCTTGTAATCCATTGTAAACTGTCTGCTTGGATTCCATATTGAGCAGCTTTTTGATTTCTGAAAAAGATACAATCGTTTTCACAAAGCTATACAAATTTGAGAACTATCTATATTAACAATCAACATTCATTTTTTTAATACTCAAGACATAAAAATATGGTTTATCCTATTCAGAAATTAGAATGTTTTGTAAATGAAAGAATTCTAATGTCACAAAGAAAAAGGGACATAACTCCACTTAATTCAGTTTTCCAACATTTAATCTTTTGAGGGTCTTTGAGAAAACCTGCAAACCTTAAAGTGGCATGTTCTATGTGATGGTTATTGGTAAACACTCGTCAATTAACTGTTTTGTTTGGCAAAAGTAGTTATTTGAACAAAGCTGCTAGTTGGCATACCTTCTCTAACTTCCTCTGATAGCGTTCCTTTAGGAAAGTCAATGTCAAAGGTGATGAAGAGAGATCCCTTGACATTATTGTTTTCATAGTTTGGCATGCCTTCGTTTGGTTTCCTCATCCGTGCTCCAGGCCACGTTATTTTGTCTCTCACAATGTGAACCTGAAATTTCATATTAACTATTATTTACGATCTAAAGGTAAAGTAACTTTAGTACACTTTCACCAGTGCATAAGTAAGGAAGGAAAAGGAAACCCTTTTACAGTGCTGTATATATGAGCAATGTTTGTCTTGTTAAAGCACTGTATACACATGTGGTGATGGCTGAGCATAAATAAATTGAAACCAAAATGGTTTTTTGATGAGCCAGTTGGTCAGCCAGTTCACCAATCAAACACAGCCTTAGAATGTATTACAACCTATAAAAATCAGCTGGATCACATAACAGGGATAATCGTTAAAGGTTAAAATGTGATTGATGTTACTGATTGAAATAATGCTCGTGGTTGCAATTGATTGTGATGAATCGAAACCCCGAAGAACTTTGTGTTACTCGTCCAATCAGCAACATACATATGAGATGAGACACAATCAGACGAGGAATACCTTATGTTCATCTAAATGAATGATATCCATCTCGAAGCCAGCGAGAGCATCAGCCAATGAGATAGTGACGTTTGTATACAGATCATCCCCTCTCCTCTCAAACTTCTTGTGTCTGAAACATATATTAAAATCCATGAGGAAAAATACTGTTAGGGGAGCTATTTAATATATACATATAATCCAAACATTAATTGAAGTTCAATGTATTTATTGAATTATACATTATAGGTGAAACAGCGTTTTTGACATTGTTACTAGAAATATGGTCAAGGAAATCATGATGTAATTCTGGATATTATGTGAAATGTATACTACAGAGTTAGTTTTGGGTCAGAACCCTTCAGTTAATATGCTGTCAAATTTATATGGATTGGGAGCAAATTAATGATTTCTTTTGAATAACAACTGATAGTGCTCACATCATGTTACCACAATGAAACAAAAAAAATTTTAAGTCTGTGACAAAGAAATTTGACATTTTTCATATTTCATATTTCCAAGCTGAGCCTCCCCTAGGTCTCATTCTTCCAAATACAGCTTAAAGTCATAGTCTCATTTTTGTAAGGCAACTAAACTGAACTAATTATTCTTCACGAACAAAATCTGATCACTAACACAAATATTTCCTGTCGTGTTTGGAAAGATTTTCATTTTTATGCCCGTTTTAACGTTTTGGATGAAGTAGCTTATTGGCGTAAGCCGTTTCAGACCGATGAGGTACCGAATCAAGTGCAATCCCATCGCGAGTTCGAAACACCGGAAATCTAGTAATTGTAGCGCCGATAATTATGACAGACGCATTCTTCATTGAGTTAACCACCTTCTTGTCATTTCAGTATTTGAAAAAGGTTAAGCTATTAGCTCCTTAAATTGGATATTCAGCTGGGAAATTGTATGTGTTCTTCGTCACGTCCTTAGCAAAATGACGTGGTAAGGACTAACGCTCGCAAAACAAGTAATATTAGGGTAGGGTAGGGTAGTTTGAACTTAATTATTGAGGGCTAGAATGCCTGCAGAGTTCTGAAAATTGTTGCAAACGTCAGGGGAAAGATTTCTGTGAGTGGTGAACTATTTGTCCGGCATGCATTACAATTTGCCTTGCAAAAATGAGACAATAACTTTAACCTGACATTGCTTGCCATAGTGCAAATCTCCCAGAACATCATCAACAAATGTTCCTTATAAGCAACGCTTTGAAATTCTGATAAATCACATGTTTGTAAAAATGCCTCTAAATCGCAATCATAATTGAACAATGAATTTTGTTCACGGATTTTAAGAGATGATCGAAGAACCCTTAGTCTGTGAATAACCAAGGGTTAAATATGATGTCCCTGTACCCTCCTGGATCCACCCAATAGCCTCCCCCCTGCTGGTAATACTTAGATGTCGACATCGAGACATGATTGCAAAAATGCGATTAACAGTGTTCCATTCGTTGCTCATAGGTGACATTTGTGAAGGATGTTAAGCTGTATACGAGATAATGAGGCCTATGGAAGCCTCATTTGCAACTCACAAATACAAACCCTTCACAATTCTACTGGTTTATTGTCCTAAAATAATCTGAGCATTCAACCACAACCAGTTGTCAATCAATCTAAATTATGAGTCTGCATAACAGATCCCAACAGATTTGCAAGTATATCAACTGAAAGATTCAGCTCCTTAATTACCACAGCTCTTTCGAGTCTTTTGAGTAGTATATACTGATTAATATTCTGTATTGATACCATATCTGACCTCTCGGTATTACATTGCTAGTTACCTCAGGCTGAAGGGAATCAAAACCTTAGCTAAAGGTGACTGCAGCCTTTTAAAGTCTCGAAGATGTTGGTAAGTCTAATTGCCTCAACAGTGTATAAGTCAGTAATGACAAAGACTCCTATTTCTAAACTTTCAATTAAAACATTTCATAAAATCCTTTTTTGAGGACTAAAGGTAGTCTAAAAGACAGTACTTACTTGATCTGTCTGATTCTGAACCTCAGGTCTCCTGGCTCTCCGTCTATGTGGGGTTCACCTGCCGACAAAGAGGAGAATTCAACATCAAGTTTTAAAGATGACATAAACCAGGGCCTAGATTTTCACAGCTCTCGTAGCGTTAAGACAGTCGTAAGCCAATATTAATGCATGGTACTGATTACTATCATAGTGCTAAGAGAGAAAATATTTTGTCATGACCTGAGTTTGTTACTATATCATGTGATGTATATATGTAGTTTGCTGCTTATGTATCATCAACAAGGAAAATTTTTAGTTTCTACAAATGGCCAGTTGATGAAAAATTGTACAAAAGAAGAACTAAAATACATTGATTAAATTAGGAATTAGAGATAAAAGCACATCTTCACAAAGTGATTATATCTGTTGATTTCATAACTATCACACAATAAGTGTCAAGTCTTATTTGGAAAAAAGATGTGATTGATTTGTGTAACATATTATCTTTTAATTAACATACCAGCTGAATTTATTAATGCCAAACCTGTCTAGGTGGTTTAACCATTTACCCAGTTTTATCAACAGGAAACTGTATTTATTAACAATGAGATGTCAGGGGTGAGAGCAGCACAAATAACTATTGGCAAGCAGGGATCAACTGAAGCATAGATACTTACCTTCAGCTACAAATGGATATTCCTGGCCATCCCTCATTCCAGATTCTATTTCAATTTCTAACAATTTCTCTTCAGGCACGAACCTACAATAAAGGTATCATTAAAAATGAAATTGCTGTACTGCCTATATCTCATTATTATTAAATATTGTTTTAAATGTTGAACTTCTAATACATAAAAACATACATAATCGTGAGCATTAAAAGGAAGATTGCAATTTAATTGTTACAAAAAGGATGCAAGTATTTATTACTAAAATTGATGAGTGAGTGTGTAAATTGGAAATCATCAGCATATGACATATAGTACATGATATCTTTTACATGACAGTAATTTCATTGGCAATATAAAAAAGATGTCATCCTATAATTTAGACATGTTATTCACTATAAGACATATTGCCTTGTTCTCTAAACAGATAACTATGAAAGTGACTTAACATTTGGAAAAAATCCTGTAATATGTAGGTCGGTGACTTATCAACTCTGAAAAAGATATCTTTCTGCTGTCAAATGATCAAAATGTCAAACTTTTACACATGCACTCTTTTAATATTTTGACCATCACCAACCTGACATTGGGACACTCATCACAAACTTGTTGCTGCATCATCTGGAAGCGACCTGGGCCGAGTTGTTGGGTCACCATCTCCATCCGACAGTTGCATTTCCTTGTTCCCTTGGCTGGTTTGGCTACAGGTTTGTATCGTACCACCTGCAATCAGTCATAAACAGTGATGAATCAATAGTATCAATGTTTGCATCATCTACTCATTGATACAAATGCATCATCTACTTCTTGATACGATTGCATCATCTTCTACTCGAATCAGGACGCTTTCATCAAGAGGGTTCAAATGAATAGCTTCAGAAGATAGTAAAGTTAAGGTCTAGATTGATTTAAGTATCAGATTTAGAAGAGATCAAACAAAATGAAAACATAATATTTCTGAATTTTAAATCTGCAAATACCTACTTGATCCATGTTTTTGACAAACTGTGTCTTAAAAAGATTTCTGTGTCAAGTAATTGAAAGTATGTAAGGTCACAATACACATATCTAAATAAATAATATTAGTAGAAGAAATAACATTCTGTCGCGTCTCATATGAAGCTTACAATTTTGAATCCATATAGAGCACTCCAACGTTCAATGGTCATGTTTTTTTTACCTACCGGTAATGCAATAACATATGATAATTACACTGGAAATGTCAAATCGTTCACAAGCCCTCCATGCATCCTATTACCCACTTCAGATTTCAAAAATTATACAACAGTACCGGTAAATAAGACTTTGTGAAAATCTAGTTCATCAAAATTGACTTTAGTAATATTCAAAACTCAATTGCTTTGGTTGTCAGAGATATTCATGGTGGAGACCAAATTAAGTTACAGTAAAGAAGTAAAGAAAACAGTAAATATTTTTCATTAATAATAGTGTTTCGTAAGACGATGACCAGTAAACAGAGTTCAGTGATCATCAGATCAGATAGAGTAACAACTTGTTAGGATATCTCTATTGCCAAGAAGACAAACCTCAACAAAATTTCCAGAATAAAGTTCCTCAAGTGTGACATCAAGATCCATGATGACATCGCCTCCCTTTGGCACTTCCTGTTCTTGTTCTTTCATACCAAACCCAAAGCCAAAGTCGCCAAAGAAACTGAAAATAATTGCCCTCATCAATATTATAATTCCCTCCCCACAGGTAGCTCCGTCCCTAATTTTCAACAAGTTTTCTCTCTATAAAAAAAAAAGTAAATTCTACATGCCTCAATTTTTTTATCCTTAGTTCAAAAGTTTCACTCATTACAAGTTAAGCCACTTTAAGAAATTCTGAAATCAAACTTTTTGAGATTTTTAAGTGACCTTGTCAGTCTCACTTTTCTGAACATTAATTACATGTAACAAGCAAGTCATACCAAAAAATGAATTCTTAAGGTATCCAAAATAGGTCACTTAGCTTAAATGCATATACATTTTCTTCATAATGTGTACAATAGTGCCTTAATCTTACCAGATGAAAATCACCTAAAAAATAATTGAAAATTGCTTTTCAGCTTGGTTGAAAATCAAGTGTACATTTATTTGTATCACACAACAGGTCCTAACAATGACTCAGAGATGATAATATTCAACCACAGTTATTTTTTCTTACCTAGAGAATGGGTCGCCACTCATGTCACCCTTACTTAGCCCTTCCTCTCCATGGCGATCATATATCTTCCGCTTGTCTTTGTCAGAAAGTACCTGATCAAACATTTCATTGTGAACTATTAAAGGAACCATTAAATATTTGCATAAATACAAATATGGAAGAAACAATGAGTGACAAAAGCAACCGTTGCAACAAGAAGCAGCATGTACCTTGCTTAGTGAATGTGCAAGTGACAATCATGGTTCTCATGTGTATTAACAGTCATTTTTTTCATATACAAGTAGTGAATACATAACCTTTTTCATAAATTAACTATTCTAAATCAAATAAGTCATAAGATAAAACAAATAAACGACTTCACATGAATCAATCATTTATATATATAATTATATACATTGATGAACAAGTCAGTATTCACTTGAGATGAGAACAGATTGGCTTGCTTCAGCTTGCCTTGAAACATATATTTTGGCTTTGAAATACCTGAATAAGTGAATTTAATGAGCATTATTGACACAATTACATCAACTTATTTGAGAATATTATAAAAACTGTTCAAACAGCAAAGTCAGGCCATTATCAATTGTCAAAGAAAACATGGTTTACTTACGATATGTTTCATCAACAGTATACTCAATAGGTAACTTATAACTAGTCAATAATTGCTACGATCAAGATTTATAAATCATTGTTAAAAAATCTTATGGTCATTATATTAAATGATCTGCTACTACACTATGGGGTTTAATTTAATATTTGTTTGTGCTCGTTCTTGATTTAAGTAATTTATTGTCACCTCATAAGCTGCCCCAAGGTCCTGAAACCTTGACTGTGCCTCAGGATCATCCTGGTTTTTGTCTGGATGGTGTTCTTTAGCAAGCTTCCTATAAGCTTTCTTAATCTGATTGAGATTCGCAGATTTGCTGACGCCAAGAATCTTGTAGAAATCCCTCCTGAAAGCCAATATATGATGTTTAAATAAAGAAACTTATAAGGCCTACATCTTTTCGGATGTTCAATTTCATAAATGTAATCACATCATAGGGCATCATCAGCCACCCTGAGCCTAATGTTCTGGTACTCTTCACAAATCACTCTTGGGAAAATATGTACTAAAATTAACCACCCTTGATTTGTGTAACCCAATTAAAATTCTAAGACAATTGGGCATGGAAATCTCTTAAAAGACATCTTGCAATTAAAAGCCTTAACTAAAAATATTGTGTTGAAAATTAAAAAGATGGCTAGATTTTCATCAAAATTTAAATTCAAATCCCTGTGTATGCGCTGACAAGTACTGTTATAAATTTAGCATTACCAAATCCATCTCCTCATACATGGTACATTCATTAGCTTACTGCTTCAGAACTCGACAGGGTAATTTAAAAAGCCTGACCTATCAGCATAAAGTCAGCCATCTTGCATTGGGTTAAATGTTATGAGAAAAGGCGCTATTCTTCTAATGTTACATAATTGAAATAAACAATATGTATGGATAGAATATCGATAGAATCCCGCAATCCCACAGCCTGGCTTAAACAATGTAATGGAATAAATGGAACCTTTAATTTTATTTCTGCAAACTACATCCTGACTGGACTGTCCTTTTAAGTAAAAATGTCCTGATTATGGCTGAAAAAGTTTCCTGGGATGTTTTAAGGTATTATCGGAGCATCAAGCCCTTATTGAAAAGAAAGATCGAAGCAAATTTTTGGCAATAAAGTAAATCTATCCTATTCTTCATAACTACAAGGGACGCAAACCTAACATAGCCTTAGAGTAGGTTGATAAATTCTGATCTATCTCAAGTTTCACATGATTATCTATTAATAAAATATAATCATAACTTATCTTAATCATATACAATGTATTTACTGATATTTTGTACCATGAAATGTCTTAGTATAGTATATTTAGTATTAGTGATTTATACAGGGGAGAAGGACATGTCTTGTTTTATATTCAATATCTAGATCTAATTATTTCAGATCTATTGATTTCTATTTCCTCTCATCAAAATGAATCTTATCATTTGGAATTTTGCCAATAGATTCACTATCATTATTAAAAATTCAGAATAAAAACCATCATTTCTTTTAAATTGACGAATTAAACTACATACTTAGATTGAGTTTAATAAACAAACACTTCCTGCATAGCCAACGTGAGACGAAAATACACGTGGGCCAATGACATTTGAGCACGCATACCGGCTTTAGATTCGTTCAAAGAAAGTAATTTCAAATACGTAAATGATGCCTACAAGCGTAAACAAAGATATGCGGAATAAAGAGAAATAAATTTTAAAAACGTGTAATAAATACAAACTTTACTCACCCTCCTAATACTTGTAAAATCATCAACAAAACATTGACAGTCAGGAAGCACCATGATACAGACGACGCCATGTTTACACTTCCGGCCACGACATCCGAAAAGCATTATGGGAATAAGTGCGATGTTGCGTTTGGGCGACATGGAAAATGAATGAGAAAATTTTAAACATCGTTAAACTAACATGTCTAACGAAATGACAATAAGTTACTCGATTTTCACGTATATTAATCCCACACATGAAAAATCCAAGCGCGTGAAAGCATTTTCTCTTTTCTTTCTGACCTTCCGAAATATGAGTCATACCTGAACGGTATAGCCTAGTCATGGATCTAGGCCTACATTTGTACCAATTTACTTAAAATGGGTTGAAATGTTTACTGTTTACATCTCCTGAGTCCTACATCACAGAATAACGGGCTCCGTGGTGTATAATTGTACAGCTATTTTGAACCTGGATAATATTAGGACTAAAAACATATTCAAATTTTCTATTCGTGACACCTAGATGCGGACATGATTATTTAAATTCGTTTTAACAATTTGAGGAAGATCACTGGAAAAGTTTTTAATTTATAAGATATTGGCTCTCAGAGGAATTTTTGCATAATAATTGAAAAAAAGGTTAGGTAATTTTTCAGCTGAATTAATGCAGATCTCTTCTTCATGTCCAAAGTATTTATCATCTCTATTTACTCGTTTTATTTTAAGAAAGGTACCACATGGTCTGAGCAACTGTTTAAACTGCATATTACTTTGTTTTGCAGTGCTCGTGGTGTTGCTTTTGATGATATTTTACGTTCGCTTCTAAGAGCATGGTTTAAAGGGGCACTGGGTTTGTTGTTGGGTCATATATACATCATAAATGGTGTTACAGTGGTTGTTTCTTAAAACAAGCGTCTCAACGCTTAATAGTTAACACAGGGACATTAAAACGGGAAAATGTCGAGATCTATAATCGAAAACCGGACAATGACGCGCGCAAATGACTCAAACGTAATTTTTGGAAACTTATGTATAGTAGACACAACGAGAAATATGGATTTGTTTTGATTAATAGGCCATATTACTTACATACATGTAAACAGGACGCAGAATTTCAACTTCTTGATATTTATAGCCGTTTTTTTATTTAAAATCATAAAGAGGAATTTTCATAATTTTGTTATTTATGAGATACATATACCACTTTAGTAGGCGATTTGAACTTGACGCAGGTCATGTGATAGTTTTGCTCTTATTAAGCCACATACCAAGTTAATGAAACATGCTCTGTGTCACTTTAAATCGGCGTTTGCGCCTTAACAGCATTCGTTGTGACCACCACCTGGGATATGCCTATTTCTGGAGTATTTAGTTTATTCTAGTCAACATTTATAGTCTCAAACATTACCTTTATAACATTCAATTTAATTGATATGTAAGTATGGCTACCTACATGCAGTGCATGTATTATCCTCATCTCAACTCATTTATATTTATCATTATATTTATATTTATTTCAAACTAACAATTACCTGAGAGAACTTGTGTTTTTACGACCAAACGGTCGCTTTATAACAAACACTGATTAAGTTTCGGTGCTTGTAATAAATGCAATGAAATAAATAAATAAACGAAATATTTTATGAATGATATTATAAATAGATCAATAAGAAGATTTTAAAGTTAATGACCTTCTAAAAAGATTGTGATAAGTATCATAGATATGTTTGAACAAAATACAGAGAAAATGATAGGACAGTTTCAAATGTGTTATTTTTTAATTCGAACTTTCGTGTTATTAGCAGCACTCTGCTGACGCTAATACACGGAGTTGGTGGCTTAAATGATAAAGATACCATAACTAATTTTTCATTAATGAAAATGGATATCAGAAATGAAACTTTTATTGTTAAAAGGGAAATTCGAAATAAATTAGAATCCGTTAATATGAATCAAATAATACCTCGTTAAAATGACTCACTACCAAACACAGAAAATCCGTCGCAATTCTCAGAGGACCATGATATTAGACATTACTTCCCTCTAGTGTTTCGGTAATAGATCGGACGCAGTTGAATCTCATTAGATTAAAAAAATCAAGTATTCACTCTAGCCCTTTTAAGTTTTCAATTACTTTGAGTATAGAAGAAGGCATGTCATGCCGTCAACATCAGGTGACATTCTCTTAAACCTCTTTAATACCCTTACATATCACAGTATTTCCTTCCATAATTAGGGTGCCCCAAACTTTGCCTTTTTAAAGGTATTTCTTGATTAGAATGTTTTACATCTTTGTTAATGAAACTGCACCCAACTCAATACCGAATCGTTAGTCTTTCCGTAGTCTGAATCCCGCCCCTGACAAGGCAACTTTGTCTGCAGTAGAGAACTGTTCTACTGGCAGTAAGGTTTTGGGGCAATACTTCACTGAATGTCTGCGCAGTGCGACCCATGGTTCCCTAGTTCCAGCCGATTCTCGGAGGTTTCACCGCAATGAATAGCCACAAAAGGTGTTTTTCTCTGTGCAATAATGCTCTTAAAAGTGACGTAAAACCCCAAATCACCTCACATTGAATAAAATTTAGCCGTGAATTGATAATATTCGACCAGGGTCGCTAGGGCACCAAACATAACAAACCTAGAAAACAAGTAAGAGGGTTTATGTAATGGTCTGTACAGAGTAAGAACTCAACAAACGCCCAAGTCAAAGCAACACCAACAATTTTCTCAGAATTTATTGCATCGAGGTGAATGAAAGTTTGGTTGTTGGTGTACCTGGTGATTATTATAATGATCGAGTTTGATTTCAGACTGGTGTCAGCTCTGATGTCCATGAGGAAATTCTAAAGAAAGAGTTAAAGATAAAATATCCCAGTTTTGTATCCGACTTCAATCCCCATTTTCATATAGACATTAATTCAAGTAACTAAAACAACAAACAGAGTTTAATAAACAGTAAATAAACAGATGAAGATGATAACAGACCCGCTACCCGTCTATCCAGCGAGACATGACAGTCAACCATATCAGAAGAGAAAACGGACGGAATACTTCAGAAGAGGGAACGAAAGAGGGTGAGGGATTTGAAAGATAGGCTATTTCAAAATTCTATTCGGGGGGGGGGGGGGGGGGGGGGGGGGATAAATAATCATGAAACTTTTGGGAACTTGACTATAATTGATGCTTTTGCAGACGAATGTTGAGTTTTTATCTGCAGTATGAATTTATGTCTCTTTCGTCGTAGAAATTATCAATTCAAACCCCAACAATTCTTTGAATATTTAGTATTTGATTGTATATGGGTTTAAAAAATTCATCGGGTTGAAATAAATAGTTATTTCAACATGTTAGAGATGAACATTGACAGGTTTGTAGTTTATTACATGGCTAGTTTTGGAGTATATATATTAAAAAAATCGGTGCTGATTACTCTAAGGATACATACAAAAATGTGGGCACGTCACTTATGTTTTTATGTTGACACTACAGTTTTGGTTATAACATTTATGAAAAATTAAAATTTCTTATGAATAAAAATAAAGAACAAAGCTTTAGATGAATGTGTAAACGATAACGATAAAATGGATCTTTTAAAAGAAATCGAATATCTAAATGAAGACCTTGAAGAACTGATAAAAGCAAAAGTGCAAGGAATGATCGTTAAATCAAAAGCAACATGGTTGGAATATGGAGAAAAACCTTCGAAATATTTTCTAAATCTAGAAACTAGAAATTTTCTCAACAAGTCATTTACAAGAATAGAAACTATTGAGGGTAAAATTGTAGACGAACATAGGGAAATAAAAATCAAATCAAATCATTTTACCAAAAACTCTACACCAGGAAAGAAACATCAGACATAAACCTTAATGAAATTTTATCCGATCTGAATATTCCAAAATTGTCACAAGACATGAGTGAAAATCTTGAAGGAGAAATTACTAAGGATGAACTTTTAACCTCCGTTAAAAGCCTAAAGAATGGCAATACTCCTGGACCAGATGGATTAACTTCTGGTTAGACCTGAATAAATACTTATTAAATTCAATTAATTATGCATATAAAAATGGCAAAATGTCCGTCTCTCAAAACAAGGGCTCATTACCTGTATACCGAAGGACAACAAACCAAAACAATTCATGAAAAATTGGAGACCAGTTTCACTTTTATCAATTTTCTATAAAGTTGCGTCAATGACGATTGCCAACAGAATAAAATCTGTTTTAGACTTTATAATAAACGAGGATCAAAAGGGATTTATGGCAGAAAGATACATTGGTGATATAAAAAGACAAATATATGATCTTATTCAATGTACAGAAGAACATAAAATAGCAGGATTATCATTACTTGTCGATTTCGAAAAGGCTTTTGACTCCGTTGATTGGAAATTTATGAATAAAGCTTTGCAGTTTTTTGGTTTCGGTGACTCATTCATATGCTTGATAAACACCTTTATTGCGATATACAATCGAGTGTTCTTGTTAACAGGCATGGAACGTCGTTTTTTCAAAATTTTAAGAGGTTGCAGACAAGGAGACCCTCTTTCGCCACATATGTTTCTCATTTGCGTTGAAATCCTAGCAATTATGGCAAGAAATAATCCAGATATAAAAGGCATTCAAATTGATAACATTCACCATCTGTTATACCAATATGCAGATGATACAAGGTGTATTCTTGATGGAACTGAAAAGTGTTTATATGCAGTATTCGCGGTTTAAACATTTTTCGCGCGATTCTCTGGCTTGAGGGTAAACACTGATGAAACCAAATTGATTTGGATTGGATCTAGAATGAAACTATGTGAAGATGGCCACTTAGACTGGACACAGGATAATTTTAAACTGTTAGGCATATCATTTAGTGTGGATTTATATAACATGGAAGAAATAAACTATATTCCGAAACTTAAGAAATGTGAAACGTTAATGTCGATTTTGTCTTCTCAGCCTATTTCTCCACCAGGTAAAAATACAGTCCTGAAATCCATAATTTTGACTCAACTAAACCACCTCTTCTCGGCTCTACCAAATCCATCAGAATCGCTAATAGATAGATTTAAAACAAAATGTTTTAAATTCCTTTGGGGCAACAAACCAGATAAAGTAAAGAGATCGCAGATAGTTCTTGTTAAAAAAAGATGGGGGAATAAAATGCCCTAACATAAAGGTGAACATAGAGTCGCAAAAACTCTCGGTTATTAGAAGCGCATATACATCAGACTCCAAATGGTCTCAATTATTTAATATAAACACACAATCTATATATCCATTGCATATATTTAATATTAATAGCCAAAGAATTATATCTTACTTGGTCTCATCTTTTAGAAACAGATTTTACATTGATCTCATTCAAGCTTGGATGAAATTTGTCAAGTCTACCAAAAGACATCATTTCACGCTATTGCTGCACAAATACTTTTGCTAAATGAAAATTTTCTTATTGATGACAACTCTGTTTTCTACCAACATTGGTTTGACAAAGGTATTATATTTATCAATGATCTACTTGATGAAGATGATACTCTTATCATGTGAAAATTTTATTAGCCACTATAATACCAAAGTTAACTATCTTGTCTATCTTGGCATCACTAAAGCCATAAGACACTTCTCCAAATTGTGAAACATCGATAAGATAATTAAGATTCAAACTCCAATTATTCCACCTAGTATGTTTCACCTACTTAAGTCATTGAAAGGAACACAGTATTACCACACGAATCTAACAACATTGAATTTGGAACTCAAATACTCCAAAGACTATTTTTGGAAGTGGGAGGAATTAGTATTAGTTAATATTACTGATAGAGATCAGTGCATGTACAATTCCGTTCCATTTAAATGTGTTGCCCTCTGTAATCTTCAGTGGTTTCAATACCAAATATTGCATTTTATATTGCCAGTGAACTATGTTCTGTGTAAGATGGGATATATACATCAATCTTCAATCTTTATTTCGGTACTGAAGAGGCCTCAGTTCATATACAGAAGTAGTCGGGATTTACATAACTTAACACTTTGCACTATAGTGATATGATATATGTTCTGTAGTTCATTGCATTGTAGATGTACATAGCGAGATTTTGTAGTGTAATTTGATTTTTATTGTTCATTAGATTATAGAATTTCATAATACTTGGATGGACATAGTAGTACTGTTATATATACTTACATCGTAATGCATTATACACTGGACAAAACAAATGGTATTCGTCTTCTATTTCATTTAAAGTACAAAGTGTACATATTCGGTCTTCCTTTTTAACATTTCTATATCTACCAGTTTCCATTAATAAATCGTGTGAAGAGCATCGAAAGCGTGCTAGTGATCTCCTAATTTTTATATATCAATAAATGACAGGTAGGTTTCCTTGAATATGTCGTTTTTTAAATTGTGAATAGTAAAAACATTTACTTGACAAAGGATTTTTATCACACCATGTTTGAAGACAAATGTCTTTAAGTCGAACATTTAGGGAATTAATGAATAGTGATTGACATTCTACATATGGATCATTCCAAATGTAAATGTTTCCAAAGCCAATAGGAAATTAAAAAATTCTAACCTGGGAAACCCAATTTCTTTGTCCATTCTCGTCATACAATAACATCATATTATAACATTTTTTTTGTATTCGTTTATGAGACTGCATTTATAGAGGCAGAGATATAAAAAGGGAACCTTCCTAGTTCTCCATAAACCATAACAATAGGTGTACTTAATTTTACTCCCAGATATTATTTACATGCAAATAGATGAACCTTTTCAATTATATATATATTTTGTAAACCCCATATTTCAGACCAATACAATAATAATGGTTTTATTTAACTATCTAAGATTTTAAAGAAGGTTTGGTATGAGAGATCAGTTAAGATATGGGTTTGTTTACAGATAGCAATAAACACCTTTTTTGCTTGGGTTGCTGCCTGGTTGAAATGGTTTTTCCATGAAAGGTTTTTGCTGAATAATGCACCCAAATATTTATAAAGTGACGTTGTCTCCAGTCGCTCTTCTTTGAAATATCATTTTTCCGTTTTTGATAATTTCCCCCCATTTTTTAATACCATAACATTTTATTTCGATTTATTAACTGTTAGTTTCCATTCATCATAATACTTTTCTAGTTCATATGTTTGCCTTTGAAGACCCATTACGCTTGGAAATAAAAAGTACAATATCATCTGCATATAATAATAAAAATAATTCCGATATATCTGGATGAAGCTGTATACCATGGGTAGAATTCTTCCTAATCTGAATGGCTAATTCATTAATGAAGATAGCGAATAAAAACGGGCTTAGTATGCAGCCCTGTCTAACTCCCAAGTGACTAGTAAAGGTATCAGACATATCATTATTATTCCGAACATATACTTTGACATTCTCGTAAATCTCGTAAATACTACATAATAATTTCTTCATTTTCTTACTGAGACTTTGCGATCTTACTAGCGTCCATAGTTTGTGTATTTCATTTGTGTCAAACGCTTTTGCAAAATCAACAAAAAATACATAAAATTAACCCCCCCCCCCCCCCCCCCCCCTCTTTGTTTTCAAATACTTTTGAATCAAGGTTTGTAAAGTGAAAATGTTATCGATGGTTGAATATCCTTCTCTGAATCCCGCTTGTTCTTCGTTTATTTTGTTCTAAAGATTATGCCCAAAAAAATAGTCTTTTATTGATAAGATAGGTAAATATTTTGCCGAAGATGCTAAGAAGGGTAATTCCTCTATAGTTGTTCATATCTTGTCTCCTACCTTGTTTATGGATCCGAACAATAATTCCGATGGACCATGATTCAGGAAACTTTCCATTGTCTAAAATCACATTGAATGATAATTCCAAATATGGTAGCAAAATATCAGTTGAATTTTTAAAGAATTCAGGGAGGGTATCGTCTATACCCGGAGCTTTATTACATTCAAAATCGTTTATGCTATTCAGGATTTCTTCTCTGCTAATAGGTGAACCTAGCATCTCATTAAACGAATGCGTTTCTGGGTCGATTTGTTGTGGAGCTTTGCTTTGCTTTGCTTTGTTCAAAGAAATTATCATTTATATCGGAAGCTGAAAATAAATTTTTAAAGTAATCATGCCAATCTTTTGTATCGATATCATTTGTATTACGATGGTTTCCTAAACTCTTTAGTTCAGACCAGAATTGTTAAGAATTATTGATACTATTTCTAAACGTTGTTGTCATTTTTTAAAATATGCCTGCTGCTTTCGTTTACAAGTTGAACTATATTTGTTTCTAACATTATGGTACTCATGAAGATTTTCAGTAGTTTTATTTTTCCTAAAATGGTTTAAAGATCTACATCTGTCTGTTTTCAAGCGGTAACATTCCGAGTCAAACCATAAACTTGATTTTTCCTACTTTTTCCAAGTTGTTTCTTAAAGCTCGAGGCAGCTAAACATAAGGTTTCTGCTAAGTAATTCACACTTGTATCAATATTCGTCATTGCCGAATCGATAGCTTTGTCAAATAGTTTCTGAATAGAATCAGAAAATAGATTATCTCTAAATGTTTGCAATTCGTTATTATCCCAAATGAATCTGAATGATTTTGGATTATGATCTGGTTTACCGGGTGACAACGGTCGTTTCTGAAGCGCTCGTAATTTCAATGTAACAGGCAGGTGTGAGGACTCAGGGCGAGACTCTATACCAAACTTAATGACATTGTCAAACAATGGGGACGAAGCTTTGAAATAGCCAATTACACTAGCGCCATTCACACCTAAAAATGTAAAGTCTCCGATATGTTTATCCCTATTGCAACTCACATTCATAAAATGAATGTTTAAAACTGAACATAAAACTAAAAGACATTTCCCGAAATTATTTACGATTTTGTCACAAGAAAAACGTTCTAGATTAAATAAGTCTACTAAAAAATCCCACATAGAATTGCCGTGTTTCTCAGTATATTCAATATCATCCTCTCCAAAATCACATTTAGTACCTGTTCTAGCATTAAAATAACCTCCACATAATACATTAATATGGTCAATAACTGCTAAAATGTCAAACAGATTTTCTTGGAAAACAGTAATACCATTTCTACATTGTGCAGTTAACTTGTCGTACCATGTTGAGGCCTCTGGTTGGATAGATAAGCACATGCATGATCATGTCCGAATAAAGTTTTGTCAAATAAAATAAAAACAGCATTTTCTGATATCTTAAGCCATTTAATATGATTGCTTAAGTGTTTTTAACTAGTACCAGAATCCCACCAGAGTGCCTGCCACATGTAAACAGCTTATCTGCATCTTTGCTAATTATTTGGTAATCTTTAAAGAAGTTTTCTTCTTCTAAATTTACACACCACGTTTCCGTGAGTCCAACAATATCAAAGGAATGTATAAAAATGCAGAAGTCAATATCGGTAAGCTTCTGAAAGAGTCCGGAAATGTTCCAAAATATATGGCTCACAAAACTGACACAATCATTATCACCCTGTCCCCGTGAATCATAGTTGTTTATGTGAAGCGCCTGGAAATCCTTACGTGACGTCACATAGCCCTGGCCACGCCGCAAGTGTTCCCTGTCAGAGGTTTGGGTGGTGGATCTGAGATTTCGTCTGGGTCTCTCATCCTGTTTATGGTCGCTCGTCTCCCTCTCAGTCTGAGACACGCGATCCTACTGCGTAGTCTCTTGTCTACGTTTATTCCCGTACCAGCTTGTTCCCTTTATAGTAAAATCGAGTGTCGGGATTCTCACTTCGTAGTCTCTGTGACTCCTGTCTTTGATTGTTGGTCATGTCATTGGCAATCCCGATATTCTTTTCTTTAAGTATGCTTCTCAACTTCACAGAATGCCATCTATCCAGTGATTCATCCGTATTATTACAGGTGTTGTTCTGTTTGAAGATTTACTGGATATGCGATTTGCTCGTTCGATATCCTTAGCAAGAAGAGGGCGAAGAGTCTTTCGACTTCCTGGCATCGTTCAGAATATCCAGTACCTTGGTCTTAGGGACCGGTCATTTATTACAGGGGGGGGGTGGGGGGGGGTTCAGGGGTGGGTCAGAAAAAAATATTCAGCCAGTTTGGGAGGGTCATGAAAAAAAATACTAAAGATTGGGGAGGGTCATTTAAAAATAGACAATTATAAAACCATTTTTCTTCAGGAATTGAAAGAGGGACTAAAACATTATCAGAAAGACTTTTTAATGAAGACAAAAAGATCAAGAATTTGTTCAAGGCTGACTTAAATTTTTTAAAACTGGTGCTTAGATAAAAAATCATACTGAATTCTTTGCCTTATTCATTTTTCTTCATACCAATAGAAAACAAGTAAAGAAGTGAGCACAGCTCACATACCCCCGCTTCAAACTATAGTCTGGCTTTCTTTGTTGGTCTTACCCTCAAAAAGCTCACTTAGGGATCATAGTTGATAAGTGTATTAAGTTTGTTGAAGCTAGCATGTATAGTTTAGGAGAAATGCTCAGGAAAAAGCACTTTGTCAGATAGTCATTGTTTTAGTAACGTTTCCATGTAAACCGCAAAAAATAAAAATAATTTTTTGGTCTTACCCTCAAGAGGCGCACCAATGGATCATGGTTGATAAGTGTATGAAATTTGTTGAAGATAGCATGTACGGTTTAGAAGATAAACTCCTGACAAAGGACTTACTGATAAATTCACTGTTTTAGTCATGTTTCCATGGAAAATGCAAAAAAAATCATTTGTTGGTCTAACCCTTAAAAGGCACATCAAGGGATCATGGTTGATAAGTGTATGAAGTTTGGTAAAGATAGCATGTATAGTTATGAAGATATACTCCGTACAAAGGACTTTGTTACTGTTTCATGTTTCCATGGAAACTGCAAAAAATAAAAATCATTTGTTGATCTAACCTTCAAAAAGCTCACTTAGGGATCATAGTTGATAAGTGTATGAAGTTTAGTGAAGCTAGCATGTATAGTTTAGGAGATATGCTCCGGACAAAGGACTTGGTCATTGAGTCACTGTTTTAGTCATGTTTCCATGGAAACCGCAAAAAATAAAAATCCTTCCTTGGTAAAACCCTCAAAAGGCACATCTAGGGATCATGGTTGATAAGTGTATGAAGTTTGGTGAAGATAGCATGTATAGTTTAGGAGATATGCTCCGGACAAAGGACTTGGTCATAGAGTCACTGTTTTAGTCATGTTTCCATGGAAACCGCAAAAAATAAAAATCATTTGTTGGTAAAACCCTCAAAAGGCACATCTAGGGATCATGGTTGATAAGTGTATGAAGTTTAGTGAAGCTAGCATGTATAGTTTAGGAGATATGCTCCGGACAAAGATTTGTGACGGACGGACAGACGGACAGACAGACAGACGGACAGACGGACGGACAGAATGAACGCTATATACCCCCGCTTACGCTGTAAGGCGGGGGTATAAAAAGTAGAAAAGAAGATATGTTGGACTGACACTTTATACAAATATTAAATATATAGAAGGTTTTTGCTACTGTTAGCTTTATTTCTATACAACATAGATGTATATTTGACACTAAATAGACTCATATAGTTAAACAGCTGGTCAAATTATTGATATTTGAATTATTATATTAATTGATCTTTCTAAATGGTACAAATTTATGAAACCTTAACATTTAATCAAATTGTTTGATATGTGCAAAAAATAAAATCGAAATGCATATTTAGAGAAATAAAGAGAGTTTAAAAGTAATGTTAGAATATATTCATTCAACTTTGAATGATAAAATTTACACTATGTTAAACATATCAATATATCATAAACAATGGGATCCAAAATTTTGATATGCAGTTGATGTTCTAAGATGCTGGCTGTAAAAAAATCTAAATGAAACTGAATTTAAAACATTATAGACTATTATCAGATATCATAAACCAATCAATGGAAGGGTCAATGTGTTTCTCTTCAACATTTAGAGTTATTTTCAGTGGCGAAACTTCTTTAAAGTATCAAAGAAAAGATTTTGAATGTAGAACTAACATACATCTTCAAAAGACCAAATTCAAGTAGTTTCGTTGATATGATTTGGGGGAGGGTCATGAAAAAGCGTGGCTAAAAGGGAAGGGCCATGAAGAAAATTACGTTGATTAGGGAGGGCAACATTTTTAAACGCCCACCCGTCCATGTGTCACGTGTTTTGACAAACCTAATTACCTTCATCAAGTTTCAACAAAGGCTGTTGATCATGTGTGAGGATAAAGTTTAGATAACTAATCAGTGCCTTGTGAATTACCTATTGGGAATGTGCCAGGTGCTGAGGTAAATAAGTTTATTGCTTAATTGCGATAATGTACAGGTGTGTGGCATTTCATGTAGACTGTTAGGTAATATTATGACTATAATGTCTGGTGTGAAAAAGTATTGTTAGGTAACTTAAAACCTCTCTCTGGTAACATACTGGTACTAAAGTACTGAAGCAAATGGAATTAATATGCTTTTCAACGTTGATATTTTTATTTGGTTGAAATAGTTAAAACTGAAAAAGAATTTCATATTCAAAATACGTTTCCAAGCACGCTTTAACTTGCATCACAATCAACAATAAATGTTGTGTTATTACTCACACAAAACAACAATAAGCTGTATCCTTACTATGCAAAATACACTAGTACGTAACTCTAAGTTTTTATGAAGGTGGCAAATCGCAAATCAAGAGGTAATTTACTAAACACGAAGATTTGATCTTCATTATCAATAATAACTAGGTAATAAGGCCAAAAACAGCTGCTGGGAACCGTCGTATCCCAATGATGAGATCCGGAAGTTGCCGAGAGGCAGTCCATCAAAAGCGAAATCTCATTGTCTTAATCATGCAAAGCAGAAACACGGAGTTACGATATTGAGATGTCACTTTAAAATGGCATAAAGTATTAACATATATTCTACATCTATAAAGGTCAATCAGCTACACAGGGGGATAGTCGATTTGTCTAGGTGTTCAAACAAAAAAACAGTCACTAAAAACAATGGCGGCAGATATCAGTTTGGGTTCACTCGATCGGCATTATCGGAGATTAACAAACAAACAAATAACAATTACAGTTAATTAATGTCAAACAGAATGATCGATGTATTGATATTAATAGCTTTGGTGACTTAGGGGCTTTTTTATAAGTACAATCAGTGAAAATATATACGTTGACGACCGCTTGAAACTATAATGTAAACAATGACAGATCAGCCTGTAAGCGAGTCCTGTCTATGTCGTCATGGTCACGTCCCCCATAGCACCTAATTGGCTAATAAAACGTTTGGCATCTGTTTTCCGGAAGTGTTTATAAAACATTTTTTTCTGCTATTTTCAGGTGGATGTGAACCTAAATAGTTGTTGATATTTATTCTTAACTGTGTTATGAGGTATTTCCGCTAATCGTATCCCCTCTGTGGATATATTATCTTTAAGTATACCAAAAGTATACCAAATCTACAAATTATAATCCTTAGGGTTAAAGGTCGTTTTTATAATATATATGCCTTTCCATCTTGAGATGAAATGAAAGTAGGATTTAAGGGTTTTGTACCTTTGGCCCTTTTAAGGGGCCTCACAAAATCTACAATTTATAATCCCCACTTCCCAAGCTACCTGTACACAAGATTTCGAGAAAAAGCTAAAAATGTACGAATGGACGCCATGATATGATGTAACCCCTCGGACTTTACAGGCATGATGAATTAAACATCGAGATTTTGATGACAATCATTTTATACGAATAACATTTTAAAATAAGCCGTTACCTGTTAAGATAATCCTTGACACTTTGGTTCCTTTTTTGTTGATTTGACTATTGGACTTTCGATCATATTTAAATAGATTGAATATTGTAAAAAAAACGAAATCCATTCCATGATAAATGAATAAATCGGAATGAAAACGCATTGATGATTGTGCGATGACTTACTGAGTAAAAACTGCAAGAAGGTCAAATTACTCGGAGCTAATTTAATTGAGCAGGTAACTTTTGTCCTAAAAATTGCCGTTTTAATTCTTGTATACCAACGTGATGCAAGTAATGCATATAAATGTCACTTGGATAAAATCAATTGTTTAGATGTCGAAGAAAAAACACACGTTATTTGAAGTAACTTCTGTTAAAAAATAAAGAAAATCTTGTTTGTTTGTTTGTTTATTTTACTTCCAAAAAGAGCGCCATTCTAATAATAAGCACGATGTTTTTAGCCAAGATGTCCCTGGACCCTATGCCAGTAGCCGACGGTAGCCGATATGTGACAACCGGCGGGGCCTCCATTGTGGATTCGAGCGTAGTCCTCGCATGTTGGTGTTCTACCCCCTGTACACCTCGACCCGTATCTTGCCAGGTAGGCCTTCACGCAGCGATCTGCGCATGACTTGTCACTGGCACACCGATGCCAGCCTGCCGCTAAAATAAAACGTTGAGACTTCATTTAGACATACTCAGTGATCCATGTTTTGTTTTTATCATAAAATAGCTTCATTAAATTCACTATTATACTGTCAATACCCACCCTTATTTTGAGTAAGTCTATCAAACTGCTCCATTCATTAACTTTCCATCCCCCATCCTGCTACATCAGGGTATAAATACCCGCAGAACTCCTACAAAACCCTGTTATATATTAGAAATACTCAAATTAAAACAGCGGTCAGCGTGGGAGATAATGACTTAAACTACTTCCGTGGGGAGTCAAGTATCATGTCTCTTAATCTTGAATATGACGAATGATAAACGCGTCATTTTGGTTCTCATTCTTCAGAAATATAGTTGGTTAGGATCGTGATTCATGTTCCTATTTAGTTTTATAATATTCCTAACTTCATTACAACGTTTCGAAAAGACAATGAGTAAATGCATACACGTATAGGCCTAAAATATAACTAATATTACTAAACGTAGGCTGTAATCATGTCTTCAAACAACAATTCACTCATAGAATTTTCACACTAAACGTGTATAATGAGCTTAATATCATATTGAATTATTTTGAGAATCTTAATACACTTGTAATATATATATGTAAGAAAAGCGCGTATTTGTAAAACGCATACACTACATATAAAAGTAAGTATAACAAAGAGACCGATAGTGTGGTAAGATATATGCGACTTACTTGTTTTACCGTCGGGAGTGCCGCAATCAAGATAGTAGTTCCAGTGGATCTGGTAGTACCCACAGGCAATACTTCCAACGTCCATGGAGCATCCCAGAGGTCTACAGCCCGACTCCACCTAAAGAAAATGCATTTTTCATCAGGGCTCTGCCAAGACAGATTTTACCCATGGTTGATGACAAAAATAAAGCCATTGGCTCTATGGCTTATCAAGCGTCAGCATACATATTTATAGGATAAACATGAACATAACCTGTATTGTCATAAAGTCAGCTAAATAACATCTGGGAAACAAGACGGGCATTTTTTTTAAGATATAGCCCATTTTGACGTTTTTGGGAATCAAAGTGGCCTAAGTTATACTCCCCATCAGCTTAAGAGTCTGGACACAAGAGTTCACAGCCTAGATTTTCGAAACTCTCCTAGTGCGAAGATAGTCGTAAGCCAATGTAAATGCCTGGTACTTACGACTATCTTAGTGCTAAGAGAGTTTCCAAAATCTAGGCCCATCTTTCTAGGCCTCTTGCTTCTGTACTCGCTCTCGCACAAGAGCATTCCATAGAGTCGGTCGTCAGAGATGCATGGCATCAAGTGTCTGGGAGTACAAAATAACTCCTCGGGTTATACAACCGATAGCATAACCTCTGTCTTGTATCTAGTCCTACACGTAACTGCAAATTAAATATGAGTTAGTTGTTAGAATGGATTAGACTAAACAGAGAAGCTTCCAAAAGTATTCTTGTCTAGGACTTATTACACACATTGAATTAACAGACGAGTTACTGAAAATTCATACCGCACAGATGGCGCTCAGACAGCTGGAACTGACGGCTGAAATATTAGAAAAAAACATTTGTTGATGGATTTACTCTTTTCGATTTCATGAATTTCAGATTGCCATCCTGAGTAAAGGTTCAAGTGGCCTTCTAAAGTCTGTACAATTCGGCCAGTCTAACATTACTTAGCCAAAGATAAAAGATTAAATTCAAGATTATTAATTACATTTCATATCAAATCTTGAAAGGTAAATTTTCTGTATTAAATAGATTTTAACAGATGATACGATAGCCTAAACACTTATCTTGACTGCGACACCCTACCTGCTGAAGCAGCGGCGACCAGAACGGATAGAACGACAAGCTTCAACATGACTAAGGTGTGTTGTGATGACAACAGGCAAGTGTTCAGCCTTATAAGTTACCTGTATAGGTTCACGTGACTGATAAGCAATGTCACTCCCGGTGGAAGTTTTGTCGTTGATCCGGATTTCTCCCATGTCAGGACTTTCACATAGTTTTACATATACACTTTGGTTATGGTATGAAGCATGAAACATCAGCATATTCACCTTAACTTCTTACATCATCCTATTACGTCGTTGAACACATTTTTACGCATAAACCCAATTAAATCTGTAAATGAACTAACAACAGAGTAAGTCGGTGGCCAATGGAAGGAAGGCTACCATTAAAACTGCATGAACTGAAATTGAAAATTAATTCTAAAAGTTTATGTGAATATTCTTGGTATACACCACTTTGGAACCATAGTAAAATTCTTTTTAACTCATGTCGTGATCATGAAAAGATAAGTGAACAGACAGACTATTTAAAGATTCAAAGCAGTTTGGGTTTTTTATTTCATAAGAGTCGTATTGGCCGAATTTATCTCCTATCTGTCGTTTTCTTTTTTGCTTATTGATCAAGTTGTCCTGTCTTAGCCCGGCTGCAGAAACACATGTTTGATGCAGCTAAAACGTGTATAGTGCTCTATACAATAAAGGTCAACTTAAATCTGGAAATAATAGGCTTAACTTCAAAACCTTTTTTAAAATTGATTTTGATTATAACATTAACTGGTTTGAAGGCGTCGAATGAGTATAAAATTCCGAAAACTAGTTCTTGAATTTCTTGCCCTATATTGGTTTATTAATAATTGGCATCACCATAGTAACTGAAAATTGAAGGCATAACTGTTCTTTGTGTTTCAGTAAAATATTCCCATTATAGATAAACGCTTAGTATTCCAAGACGAATCCACTGATAAGATAAGTGAAACTGGTTTAAGAAAGTTTACACAATAAAGTAATACCGACAACACATGTTCTATTTTCACTTATTCAGAGATAATGGAAGACGAAACATTCCAAATTTTATATACAATTTATAGATTTTGCAAAGACCTTTGACTTTGTGCATAAAGAAAACAAACTACGGATTTAGTATAATAATTCTTTCAGCAGTAAAATGAGCAAATTCTTAAGAAGTATTTACGATAACGTAAAGAGTTGTGTCGGAAACAACAAAATATTTGAAACTTTTGAAAGCCATATAGGAGTAATGTAAGGTTGTAAATATTATATTACATCCAAATATAGTACATTTGTACTTACATAGTTTTCCTAATATTAAACGACGATGTAAAACTTCTAAAAAACGGTGCCAGAATTACAGTCAGAAATAAATGAATTGGAAAATACTGTAAGGAATGGAAATTCACGTTAGTAGAGATAAAACTAAGATTATTGTGTTAGAGAAGAAGCTAAGCTTCCTGCAAACGAAACATGTTATCACAAAAGTGAAATGATTGAAACAAATACCCACGGCCTTATTTCGTTGTCTTCACATGAATTGGGTTACAGATGTTTAACATCTATAATGTTACATTAGTTTTGTTATGGCTAGACCGATGCATACCGAAAGAACGTTGCCTTACTTGCTTATCATAGTGTAAATATAATGTATTTGGGTATTTCTTTAAGGCATCGATAGCATGGATAACTCAAAGCCGACTCTGTTGAATTCTGAGGCCGGAATTCATTACTATATTCAAATTTCATAACACACAGTTAACTTAAAGATTTTTTTGGCAGCTCGTTGAACAGGGTTTAACATTTCGAAAAATGTTCCTTACAAAATCTCGAATAAAGGATCGACAGGGTCAAGAGTTAACCATAATATACAATCTATCTGACATTCAATTATTACACATATGGTGCAATTCTGTTCATCTAGTCAATAAAGACAATCTTTTATTTCCAAATTTTAAAAATTGGAATTTTGAAAATCTCATCCCATCTGTCTATTTCTCTTGCCAAAAGTTCAAAAATTGTACCATCCGTCTGACACAAGTTACAGAATTTTTTAGTTACAGATTGACGTGGAAAGGTATATTAATTGTAAGTGAAATGAAAGTATGCAATTGGTGCCCAAACGAAAATTAAAAAAATCCAACGATCTTTGCATTAAGGTACTCAGGTAGGTGAGAAAACTTTGCGTATGCAGCTGCACAGACTGTCGGAAAAAGTTTCTCATCTCCCTTAAACAAAGGTTGCTAAATATGTATGTACACAATTGGCATTATCAATAATCAAACAAGTGCTTCCCTTTTTAAATATTTTAGTAATCTATCTGCAATAAAAGCTATTAATTGCCACTGAATATTCGTAAATTTAGAATGTCGCTTTCAAGTAGATATGTTGGTTTTGGAATACAAGATGAATCATGTAAAATGTACAATTGAACGTTATTGAAGATGAGTTCCATTTCCATTTCATTTTCAAAGGGGGAAAAAGTATGTTGTTGGCGTCAAACATGTCAAACTTCGTAAATGGTCTTACTGATCGAGAAGTAGTGGTTGTTTCTAAAATTAACATTTTAATGCTTATGAGTTCAATATGGATACCATAAACAAGTTTAAGATGGGATTTGTGATCGAAAACCGGGAAAAGGCGCGTTCCAATAACTCAAACTTATTTCCGGAAACGTATCTGCAGCCGACACAATGACAACTATGTTTTGGTAGTACGTAGTAGGTCATTCAACAAATATACATGTAAATGGGACGCACAATTTCGACTTCGTGACTTCTCATATATGACCGTATTTAGTTTGCGATTGAAAACAAGATAAAGATGTAACTTTACAAAGAGGGTTTGTACTTAACTCAAGACTTTGGATATTTTTTATTCTCATTTAAGCCCCAAACACAATTTTTTTAAACAAACTTTTTGTTACTTTTAAGACATATTATATCACGGAACATAATATACAGAAACTCACATATTTACTAAATGCATGTAGAATCTACCATGAACCATGTTTTTATGAAAAAATATCTTGTATTACTCTCTACTGCCTATGATATAGTATCTGTAATATGTACTACAAGCTGTGGGCCATGTGCGTGCCAAAAATGATAGGTTAATTGATTAAGGGGTACTTGGTTTTTTTTATACATATACATGCACTCTTGATTGGCAATGAAACAAGTTTGTTTATAAACTATAAAATATTTATAAAATAAAGGTTTCACTAATTTTATAAAATAAAAACAAACGCACACATGGGAATTCTGGCGTTCGGTTTGTAAACAGAAATCATTTTCCAATATTCTCTTTAAAAAGCATCCAAATATCGTCATTTAATTTCCCTCAATACACAAGGAAAGAGACAAGGGGTGGCACCAGCTGTCTAAAATGGCGGTCAAGGTGATTCCAAAGGTGTTCAATGGGGTTCATATCTTGTGAGTTCATATCTTGTGCTGATGACATGACCGAGTGCCGTCGCCGCTGTTGATGTCGCCGTTACGAATCGGTTTCGGAGGTGAATCTGTCTGATATAGCGATCTTCTGCCGCAGTTGCTACCCGCGGTCTTCCTGATCTTGGTCTGCCCTGTGTCTGGCCTGTATTCTGGTAGCGTATTCACAGTCTTCTGATGGTGGTTTGGCTGCAGTTGAAGGTTCTTGCCATTTCACGTTGGGAAACCCCCAAAGTTGACGTACCGTGGTGTTCTTTATTTTACTGAATGTCTGCTCTTTTCAACAAGGGTATGCAACATTGCTGCATGTTTTGCACGTGTTTGTGAATGCACAATTCCAGTGGCTGCGTTTGATGCGATGCGTTCGTGTAGAGGAAACGATGCAGTAATACCATCATTTCCTTCTCAGAATAAAAGCCGTACGAACCCTCTTAATGTTTTCATGAAAAAAATAAAAGGTAAATCTTTCTTTTGCCTGGGAGTTTAACTTATGCTCATGAAAGTTATGTTCCCATATTCCAGCTTCGTGACATGGGTGTGAAAATATATAACCTTATCTCGTTTACACGTGTAATGGGGTCAGGTAAAGTTGACCTGACATTATCTAGATCACTATAGAATAAATATTGCGTTCTTCTTTGAAAGGTTAAATAGAGGTTGAATAGAAAGACAGTAAGAAGAATAACGTTTAAAACCATCAATTATAAGTCTATCTAACATATGAAATGTAAAACTTATTTGGCATAGTACCTCTGGAAAAAATATGTTGAAGTGATGTTTTAACATCACCCAAGAAAGGTACGAGATCATGATTAGGTCCATTTGGAGTTATTGAATGAGACAGTTGACATAAGTATATTAAAGTTACGTATCAAATCAACGTTTGATTGTGTTTGAATAGCATTGATTATTCTATTATAATTTAATTGTTTCTATCAATATTGAGAAAAAGCACTAATTTCTGGTATTTCTGTTCATCCCTTATCCGTGAGATACTCATCCTCGGTCATCAAGGACTTAGTTACGATATGGTCTTAGCAATCACCACTGGGACTTTTCATCATAAAAATTTGTTTTCAAATTACCCGCCCTGGTATTTTGTTATGAAAAAATAACCCAACCAAACGTCTGCATACGAGAAAAGATGAAATGATTGTACCGCTTATATGAATGAGACTTTTTCAGCGCATGTGAAAGAACTTGAAATTTGTAAGAATTCTTTATTCCTGAAGTTTCTCAACGCCAAACTAGACCGTTTTCTTACATATCTTTTGAGAGGCGCAAAAGGTCTATAAGTCTTTCCTGATATACATTTTCTTTTTAAACCACTTTCTCCCGATAAATTTTTTTCACTATACAACGTTCTATCTATAAGTCTTTCATGATATACAATTTTCTTTACAACACCTTCTCCCTATAAAATCTTTTCACTATACAACGTTCTATCTATAAGTCTTTCCTGATATACTTTTTCCTTCTTACACCACTTTCTCCAAAAGCCGTTTTCTCCCCATGCCACTTTTCCCCCATTACATTTTTATTCTTTTACTACGTTCTCCAAAATTCTACCTTTTCCTATACAGTTTTCTTCCCTTATCCTTTTACCACTTTCTCTCTGTGCCACTTTTTCTCTATATCACTTTACGAGTACGAGAATGTCCGCGTGCAAAACTAACGGCCCGTTTTCTTACACAAACTATCCTGTAAGTTAGTTACTATTACTATCTCCGCCACGCACCGGATTTAGACTGTGCCGATTACAGTAGGTTAACACAAACAGACATTGTAGGACAATCTGTCTGGATCATAGGTTACCCTCTACAAAATTAATGAACAATTTCTTCATTGGTATCCATAAATACAAGTCATGAATGTTTTTATTTAGGCCAACTTGAAAAGATAATGATTTTGGGGTAAAAAAAAAAAAATAATTTTTTCTTCTGTTCACTGCCTCATGACGTTTTAGTATTCACTTCACGAGATTGCATGCAGTGGCTGTCATGATGTAAAAAATTTAAAATATGTTAAAGCGGCTTTCATGATGTAAAAATTAAAAAATAGAATTGGCTTAATCTTGTGTTTAAACTAACTGATATATTATATTATATTATATTATATTATATCATATTATATTATATTATTATATTATATTATATTATATTATATTATATTATATTATATTATATTATATTATATTATATTATATTATATTATATTAAAAACATTGTATTTAAAAATATCAACATTAATCGCCATTTGTAAATGTGTTGATTCTTCTTATACCATGTAATAATTCGCATAATTTCCCCGTTTGTTGTCTTATGTATGTGATACTAACCTTTTTCCTTACCAGTTGTAGTGTGTTAACAAAGCAAGTATCTGGTTCGCGAAGAGCTTTGTTAGATCAAGATTATGAGATTGACCATAACCTGCTGATAAAGAAAACTTTAAAACAGATCATGCTCCTTTAAAACGGAGCCAATGTCTTGGTAGCGCATCAGCCTTTGTATTGTTGATGTTCAAGACTAAGATATATAACCGTTAGTTATCGAAGTGAAATACATCACCAAATCGTTCAGTATCAATCAGTGCATTAAATGGAAGAAAATCGATAAAACCTATTATTCATGATCCAAAATAGAAAACAGATTCCTTGAAAAAATACCATTTAGGGAGTGGCTATATTTTTATTCCTCTACACACTCTGATATATATGCGCTCATATCTTTTCGAAATTTTCTCTGTGAAAACTAAGGCGTTTAAAAACAATTAATAACTGCAATATTTTCTCAGGAGCATCCTACCTCCAACATCATCCCAAATTAACATCAACCAAATCTTTGGCACTACCCCAGGAAATCGCTAAGTTAAAGTTTCCATCTCCCTGTCCCTGCTTACTGCATGTGAGACAAATGCAGTGTGAATTCTTAACTAGCTCGGTCATACGCAACAGCATTGCTGGCAAGTTCATGTTTTCATTTTGCTTATCAATTTTGCTATAAACTTAAGGCTCGTTTGGATCCTCATTACCACCTCAACATGATTCAATTGACAATTTTACAAAAAATAGTACTTATATTTACTCGCCAATTACTTAACATAGACGCCGTCAGTTTGGGCGTTTGTTACGTAAATGTTACTTACCGAGTTGGAACACCATGGTACGTGTGAAATGTGATATCGAGGGACGACCATGACGTTGGTTACTGACTTATCAAACAGCTACAAACAAGGAGAAGGGTAACCAAACACGTATCTCTAAATATGCTTTTTTAAATTAATACCATTAGAATAAAATCAATAGAAACAGAGTTTAAATTTTGTAAGAAGGTATAACTAGTATTAACACCATCGGAGTAAACTCAAAATGTTACTCATTTAAAAATACTCACGTGCAAACAAAACGCCACTTCGCATTTTAATCATGTTCCAAACAACAAACTGAATTTTTGGAAAATAACCATAACATTTTGTTTTGACAACATTTTATATCACGAGGGTTTATTACAGGTAAAACCAATCACATAGTGTACATCTGAATCAAGGATGGTTCATTTTTCGGTTTTCTAGCATCATCTGTTTTTCTTAAGTTAAGGTAAACAATTTAACATGGACATGTGTGTTCACCTCCAGCGTTTATTCAAACGTGAAAAGGTCGTCTAGCGGATGGCACTAGTCGCCTGAGTTTCTTCTTGCAGTGCCTCTACCAACGCCTCGCCTGTATTCTGTATGGGTGGTACATGTTGAATTGAACATCTTTATGTTATTCATATCGTAGTCATTGAATTATGACTATCATAACATGCATTTCATTAAGTATGATAACAATTGATAATAACGTGATGATATGTTATCTGCTTTATGTGGATTAAGATAAAAACAAACTGATTGCAGGACACGAGTGTCCGTTGAAGTATCATTTTCGGAAATAATTAGAATCAAAGTCTCTCATTTCTAAAAATGCAGATTGTTGATAAGAGTTTTATATTCTATATAAATCACCAAGGATTTGTACTACAAACTAATTTCACCTTTCATTCTAGCTCCGCTTTTCAGGCTAATAAAATAGTATATGAGTAATAGAACAACTCTTTAAATATCTTGGAAACTTCTGGGGCCCATGTCGAATTTTTAGCTGCGTTAGACTGGTATAGCAATGTATTCACTCCAGGGTAAAGACACATGGAACTGGTTTATTCTGGGACGACCTGGTGTCCAAATATTTGAAAGGATTCTGTGCCTGTAACAAATTAATATTGATTATATAAAACAATCCACAGAGCTCCTTCAACTCCTATCAGGCCAAAGTTTCCTATTCTTATGTGTGTAAAGTGCCTGCAAAACGACTCCAATCTAGCAAGGGTGGTAATACTCCGCCGACAGATCAATTCGAGTCAAAATATATGTTTGATAATTGAATCTCCTAGTATAAAACGTTTCTTCGGCTGAATAATTCGCAAGCAAAATATAACTACGAATAACGAGCAATACCGTTACGATTAATTAGGCCTGCTAAATACCATGGTGCTGAAGGTGTTTTGCGTATTCAAATATGCTGATGCAGCAGGATGAACAATCCCATTCTGTTCTTCAAAACAATACATTTGGTATCAAGCTTACAGATCCCAATTGAGATAATAAACCTGTGTTCCTTTGACTGGCGGCCATCGATACGTTAAACCTTTCTTTCTCACATATTGACTTTCACAAAATCTAAAACCACATCACGTAAAATCGTACCAAGCTTGTTTAAGAAAGGATTCATTTGTCAATAACATGTTAAAGGGACACACAGTATGCTGTTGGAGTCAAATAGGCCAAACTTCATAAATGGTGTTATCTCATCGACAAGTAGTGGTTGTTTCTGAACATGAACATCTCATTGTACACATGTTTACCCACCCTTTGAGTGACGACAGATCCGGACACGTCAGAGATACTGAAGACGTCTCTAAATCGAGTGTTTGACAAGATAGTGGCCAGCTCTCCGTCAACGGTTACAGCCTCTCCAGTCTGGAACGTACAGTGTTATTATTTGCCAACATGAACCTGTGGTGGTAGTAAACCGATATGTAAGTACAAAAAGCAAACCAAACGCTGTCGAGTTTTCATTTTGGCCATAAGGAGGTAGATCTGGTAGCTGGTAATGGATAGAGCGAATCTGTTATTAAGTATTTTATGAATGCTTCTTTAAAATATTAGTGCTACGTGGAGGTTTTAGTATATCTCAGTAAGTAACTAGCTCTGTCATGATTTTGTTCCATGCACCATTCTATTTCGTAAACATCCTAAAGTAGTTTGGGAACTCCTGAAAAGATATATTTTGTGTTTAAGTCTTGATATAAAAATAAATCTTAAGGCAAACAGTGATAAACTGATGCAATCCAAACATTGTCAAGTTTGAAGTGTCAATTGGTTTGGAGGTTGTCATTTTTCAATCTTACTCGAAAATTCTGAACAAGTTGACATCTCAATATAAACATATTAAATATCTTCTAGGCAATTTTTACAGAAAGTACAAGTTAATGTAATGAATAAATACTTTGTTCCAATGTCTTAGTGTGTAGTTTTCAATAATTGTTACGAAGGCACATTAATGTGACGTATCTTTCATAAGATGGCTTCGATACGTGCCAAACTTCGTACGAGGGGATGTCAATAAGTTCACAGAAGTGAGTATTTATACCTCCCTGATGTCAGTTTTCAGGTTAAACAACCCTTACCGATCATTTATATTGAAAGTTCTAAAACTGACCATTGTGCGGTTATGAGATTTCCTTCGAAAGAAGGGGTGTATGCGAGCGAAATACATAAACCTTTGACCAATGTGTATTGGAAAGATGCCCCTCTACTGTTACAAATTGATCAGCTTAGTTTAAGCGGGAGGGCAGCTCCTTGGACGACGACCCACGGTCATGAAGGCCTGTTGAAGCCATTTCAGACATTATGGTTGTCCAATCATAAAATAAAGTTGAACGAGATAAATTAAGAGTGTGGAATTTACCCCATTATTCATGCACACTTGCACATGCAAGGTGTCTGCAAGATGGGTGCCACAAAACTTAAATGCACAAGATCAACACCAGAGAGTTGAATCCAGTGGTGAGCTGGGGCTGGCCAGTCAGAAGACTTTCATCGCCAGGGAATAAACAGTCTTTAAGACAAATGGAAAATGCATTGAGGTCCAGGGAAGTTGTATTGCAAATAAAATCTATATCACAAAAATTGGCTTTTGTTTTATATCCACTTCTATGACCTTATTGACTTCCCCTCGTATGTACTGATAAAAGTTCAATATACCTACTAGATTTGCACATTCATCCAACAAGCGAGAAATAGTACATTTGCTTGTTTTCACTGATGATAAAGCAAATGAATTAATGTTCAGAAGCAGAAATTCTGCATCATAATCACACGCACAGTAACTATATGCATGACCAATCAAACACTATCGACCAATAATGTTATTTTTGTCCGCTTTAGAAAAGTTATCAGAATCATGGTAACTCAATGATACACGCTAGTCAGTCTTCGTTTTTTTAATAGCAAAATCATGGCAGTTTACTTGTCACTAATCTGAGTCAATTAGCATCCAAATGATAACTCAGTCGGTTCATTTATAGTGCGCATTATCCATGCTCATTGCATGCTCTTAGCCCACAATTTTGTATTATTGCCCTGAAGAAATTTTATTTTAGTTAATACTTATCAAGGGCTTCGCTACTACATAGATCTATACTTTTCCTGTTTTCAGGTACCCATTATAAATCATATGGGAACTAAGTGATGTAACGATTCATCGACAGTATCGATGTTTGCATCGTCTTCTACGCGATACGAGTGCATCGATACAAAACAAATTCACACAACATATCAGGATATTTATATCGTGAAGATTCACGACATATCGATGTATCACCGTAAGAGACACCTTATCCTGATGCTGTTAACATAATTTATTTCAAACAAATGACTATGAAAAAAATAAGTATATATGATATTTTAGAGATTACGGTGATTAGACAAACAGAAATTTACTGATACTTCTGATAGTTTATTTGCAATTTCAGAGTCTCTCTAAAAATATTATTTCCCTTCAAGTAACATTCATGACAAACTGGTAGCTACGAAATAAAATTACTTTTCTATGCCCTATGTATTCATCTTTAAACTGTAGAGAGTCGTAATAGGTATTGTATCGCATGCACTGTATCGTGATGATAATCGTCTCGCAGGTTCCTTGGCATTTCTTCCATGATATTTTGTCCCGCCTAATAAAACTGGAATCGGGATATATCGTCTCGCCACAAGGGCCAAGATACACAGGTTTATGAGAACTCATACCAAAACGTCACTTTCTCATTTACACAAAACTTGAACATCAATATAAAATGTTATTGTTTCGTAATAGGTAAATAAATTGGTTGTTCGACATTATTTTACCTTAAATGTAATATTAACATCCCACTTGAACTCATTTTCATGACCTTTAATGTTTCCTTTATAGGTCACTGAAGCAGGGCCTCGTTTTGAAACCTCGCCAAGACGGAACATCCGGTTACCAGCTCCACAGTATCGTCTACCACCTGAAACAAGACACTTCTATACAGGTCACTGTCCTTAAGTTTTGCAGTTGATGCTCTATTCTGCTGAAACCGTACAACATCATGGTTGGAAAGACCTACGTCTTTGCTCTAAAATACAACGTTATGGCTTAGATAACAAACTCACTGCTCAAACTACAATGTCGCGGCTAAAAGTACAGTGTCTTGCATTAATTGTACAACATCATGGATCTAACGAACAAAGTCTTTGACCAAAAGAACAACATCATGGCTCTAAAGAACTTCGTTTTTGAACAAAAGTACAAAGACGTTGCTCTAACTGCAATGTCTTAGCTCAAAATATAATGCCTTAACGCCATGGCTACAATCATTTTCTCACTTTTATCTTTATGTTACAATAACTTTAACTCACCAAGTTTAGCCTTATAACTCGCACTGAGTTCGACAGGAGCTGCAAATGTCAGATAGGGCTCTGTAAATCCTGCTTTCTGGGCTGACAGATTGAACTCGTCCACTAGCTGAGAGCCTAAGACACCCAAATCTGGAATCAAGTTAACAGCTTGTCTGAACAAAAGCAAAGTATCATCGAATAAGGAGGAACCACTTAGAAACTCAATCGATAAATTTCATCATGCGTTTTTGATCTGAGGACATCTCTTTAGGGCTCTTGTCGAGTGACCTTTGAATTCCAGCCATAAGTGACGAGGTGAAACGGCCAACTGAACGATTTGTTACTAACTACAGGAGTGCGTAATGTTGAAAATAGTTACAACTTGAATCTAAGCTGATTTTCAGAGGAACGCCATGCGATCTTGTAATGAAAGTTTAAGTCAAATCTTGGGGACCGATTTAGGCTTAACAAATGACTCAGCTTTTTTTGCTAGACTTTTATTTCCGACAATACAAGTCCCTTTGAATTTAACGGGACTGTGTTTGAACCTGTGAAAGGTCAGGCAAGACAAGACCACCTGATATGGCCTCTCTAGTATGGAGCAGTACATAGAAACGCAGCGCGTTAAGAGTAATAGGTTCTCCCTGATTTTAAAGAAATTGATACGTTTATATAAATTTATCTTTGTCTCTAATTCTCTCTCATTTGAAAGAGATTGATTCGGGTATAACTGCCCATGTGTTCGGTTCTCTCTGATTTGAAAGAGATTGATTCGGGTATAATTTGTCCTTGTCTCTGGTTATCCCTATTTCAAAGAGATTGATTCGGTTCATAATCATCCTTGTCTCACCCCAGGCTCGCGTGTCCTGCAACTCAGGAGGTGGTGGGTTCTCCGCATACACGTCGCTGAGGTAAAACTCTCCTCCGTCCTGGAAATACAGTACAAAGGTAGTTTATAGAAATGATAATTAGATATTGAATAAATATTATGCTGTTCGTGAAAACAATTAAGTAATGAATTGATATAATAATTTAGCGAACTGTTTATTTATTAATCACAATAGATATATAATCGTTTCTTTGACATGCCAAACAAGCACAGCCCTATCATGTACTCTTAAATACTTTTGTCGGGTGTAACCTCTTAATCTTAATGAGTTCACCGATTAGGCTATTTCAAAATAATTATTTGTTTAGGGAATAATGTGTTGTCAATAGAATGGTATGAAAAATGAAACAGTAAAACGACTAAAAGTTTACCACATCAAATAATATGGTTATCTCTAATCTCTAATCTCTGGATAGAGGACACAACCTAAATTAATCTTAGGCAGGCACTTACTCACAGGCCGTGGTTCCATGTATGAAACATTTTGAACTTACTTTCAGCAATCGGAAAGCTTCCTCAAAGACTTTATTCTTCTCAGAAACCAGTGCAATCAGACCGTTACAGCTGGAACACGTAATTTGTTTTCACATAACCTTTACTTACACCTTTCATAGCTGTTTTATGATTTATTAGGTATATTAAAATGTACATAAATAACGGTTAACCTCGAACTGTTCTGCGGGTCTGGAGATATACTTGTGAGAATTATCATATTTCATAAATTAGATAATCGTCAAAATTAATGTTTGAACGATGCTTGGCAATCAGTGCAAAGTGTAAGTATATCTGGATAATCATGTTCCCTTATCATCTTTATGACATATTTAAGTCAAAGGTGTGATAGTATGGTTATAACACGGTTTTAGTAAAGCCTCATGTTTGTAATGACTCAACCTCGTAACATTTATATTGCCGTTTGTCGATAATGATTAAAAACACGTAAATATCATAATTTTGGCACTTAAGTTATGAAAATGCAGTTATTTCAACATGATTTGAACTTTACGCAGGGCACGTAGTGTATTGGTTATTGATTAAGCGACATAAAAAAATTGAAACTTACTCTGTGTCACTTTAATGCGATATTACTCATCAATATTCTATCTCTGATATTATTCTATTATTTCAAAGACAGAACGCGACGAAAACAATCAGACAAATACGGTGACCTACACCACGATGTCAAAGCTTTTTTCCGGAAATTTGTTGAGATTCTTTGCATTTCCCATTTGAAACTCAGTATTTTTCTTGTCGAACTCCCAATGGCTGCTGTGGTAACCTTCATGATTCATACAAACTGCAACCTGGGGAAAGAATGGTTACCAGATGTAACGAAACTCATTATTTGAACACTCGTACATATGGAAGATCATTTTTTTTCAAACATGGATAATTGATAAGAGGCAAATTAAAGTCTTTACCATCGAATCGTTAATGAATTTTCAAAAGGTTAAGTTAAAGTTAAGTAAGGTCACTTATAGGCGCAGGCTGAAGTTGAATACATAACAACTAATAACTAAAACGTTATATAATTCAGCCTGTTACATTCAAAATGTAATGGCGATTTTATGTGACCGGGACATAGGTAATATCCTATCTCTTAAGAACAAAACATACAATTAACTCTATTTCGTATAAAGGAAAGGCACCACGTACAAGACTGGGCGTTATATCGACGCCAACCACACTTCCGGTTGGCCCAACGAATTTGCTGAGAATGAACACGAGGGTTCCTGACCCACACCCAATGTCAAGAATCCGCTTCCCTTCGATGTGCTCAGGAACAGTCAAACCGGTTCCATAATACCTGAATCATAGAGCAGATGATACACTTTTATCTGTCAAATTTTCCTTGTATGAATAGACAGTGAAGTTGTAAGTTTGGTCTGCCCTTGTTTTTTGTTAACGTTAACACATAACTCTGAAATCTTGATTTGTTAGTTAATCTTGCTTGAAAGACCCGATGGGCTTATGGCATGGCGTCCGGCGTCGGTCCGTCCGTCCGTCTGTCCGAAAACCTTTACCTATTTTTACCTTTTTACCTTCTTCTCCAGAACCATTGACTCAGGAAATCTCCTGTGTACAGACTTCTTGAGTAATGAAGGTTTTGATTTATAGATTTAGTAACCCTTGGACCCCTAATTCAGGCCACAGGGACCACGCCCTACAAAATATTTTCATCTTTTTTCTCCAATAACAAAACGACTAGAAAGCTAAAACCTTGTGTAAAGACTCCTTCGTTGACGGGAATTCTAATTCATAGATTTGGTCACCCGGTGAACCCTAATAAGAGCCACAGAAACCTTTTTTTGTCTTCTTCTCCAGAAGCTATAGGCCTAGAAAGCTGAAACCTTGAATACGGACTCCTCATTCAATTTGGATTCTAATTTATAGTTTTGGTGAATCTGTAATCCCTAATATTGACCACGGGGACTAGACCCTAAAACATATATTGTCATCTTCTTCTCCAGAAGCAAAATGCTTAAAAACCTAATATTTTGTGTACAGTGCCTCAGGTGATGAGCATTATTATTAATGGGTTTGGTGGCAGCTCATATGGTGACCCTGTGACCATTTATAAAATGAATTATAGATAGCCAACTGAGATACAGAGCAGATGGCTTTATCTTTACTAATTACGATGGTTCTTAGATAATGCGTGCAATGACAAACTCATTTAAGATTGAGCTATAGTAAATGTTCTTTGTATAGGAGCTTTATCAATAAGTGTTATAATTACAGGAACAATAAGTTTAGAAATAAGCCATTTAAGTACATACATAATCTATAGATCTTCCAGCATAATAACTTTGAGAAACTGACATAAGGCCAAAATGTCAAGTCCCATTTGTTGCCATTGGTCTTATTAGAGTATCTTAATCCATGTTTCAAGAGCAGCGACCACGTGTTATGTGTTCTCTATTGCCGTCAGAGTACCTGTTTGTGACGTCAGGGTGTAGATGGGAGATGATTTCGTTCACTTCCGGGGTGAGGTCCCAGTGGTTGATGTTGCACACAAAGTTACAGTTCACTGCCAGTGACGTGTAGAATTCTCGCACTTGGTTCAGAACGGGGTCCATGTCTTGACAACTATGTTTTCGTGGCTTCTTTAAGCTAAGCTGGCAGAAAAGAAAAAAAAGGTTTTACAAGTTATAATTATGACGAAACAAGAAGTGTCTGACAGCCCGTAGCTTTGTAATTTTGGTACCAACTTCTTCAAATGAATGACGTATACTTTTTACAGACTAGTCATTATATTCCATTATTTTTTTTTGCATGTGCTACTTACATTTATCGGATGTGTTGTTTTCAAACCTACTTGGGCAATTGATTGAATATTTAGGTCAACCTGTTCATAATCTTAGCTACCTGAGGTCATACAGTCCATGCTGCTTCACAGGCTAGGCGTCAACTGAATCAAACAATGAACCCATGCAGCCTAGGTAGGTAGGAACGGGCACTCACATTACAAACACACGACGAGTCATTGAATTCAACTGAATTGGTTTTTCGTGTTTGAAACGCATCTAACTTAAAAAATTCATATCAGAGGGCATTCTGATAATTCTTTTGTGAGTTCTGGTCTAACAGTTGATGTTGAATAATTTTCCGTGAAGTAATTAAAGTCAATGGAATAAGTCGAATCTTAGTTAATAAAAAGGTTTCTTGCGTTTCTATATAACAATTTGGGCTACATGAGATGCTATTACACACAAGTAAAAAAGGAGATAGATTTAGAGCAAATTGTAGCATCAACATTAAATCTTTCTTTTTATTTTCAAGGAAAATAATGTTAAGTCATGCAAAGAAGATAGTCAATCTTTTCATCATAAATTATTTTCCTCTGATTTTTTTTTAATGAAAGGCATTATATATAACACTAAAAGGGGCATAGATCAAACTCCGAACATCGACAACGTTGTACAGTGGGGGTGATTCAGCGCTGTGCGGTGTAGTATTGGATCATTTCTGGGCCACAGGTCACCGGGACATCCAAGTCAAGCTGAATGCCCGGGATCTTTAGAGAAAATTCTGATGGTGTATTTCAATAACATGTGCGAATTATATATCATAGTTTAATGAGATTGCGCTCAAGCCTTAACGTTACCTTAAATTCGCACGATTCCTCGCTTCACAGATGAAGGTGGATTTTTTCAAAGATGTCTGGTGGTAAATTTTCAACAGCAAGTATTAATCTATTCGACAATTATTACGCATGTTATGGATAAATCGACGAGAAAGATATTATGCATGGGATTGTAAAACCCGAGGATAGAAAGCTTAGCGGAAAGTAAAACCGAAGGAGAGCAGTAGTGGATCAATGACTTCTTTCGTTTGCAGCACCACCTGTAAAATCGCAACAAGGTCACGATTCGAAAGATTTAAAAAGGTCAGGAATCAATGACCATTGGTCACTTTAACTTCATCCTGTTACATCAGCGTTTCTGTATCCGCAGAGATGCTACAATATCCTGATATATATCACACTTAGGCCTGGTATCGCTGACGGCTAACTCTTCATGAATGCTTAGCATGTGTTTTTTCACCAATTGAAATGTCGTGGTGTTGAAGGAATGATCTCGAAATCAACGGTCTTGCCATAATGGTGCTATTTTTAGATGCAAATACTTTCAATGACGTGTTATATAAATTACAGTTTGCACACTGCTTTTAAAGTAAAAATGTTGTGAACTATAGTTCGGCTATTCAATTGTTTACAATCAGGTTCCACTAAAGGTCTACAAGTATTTCCTAGTGTGATATGTCAGCAAGCAATGTTGATGTGTGATCTTCATGCTTTACGGAAAACTTCAATCCGAAATATTTGGTTAACAGAAATGTGCTAACATGAAATATGCACGATATGGACCACAGTTTCTATGTCGTTGCCTTAGATGCATACAGGGATCTCGTAAACCACACTGTGTCTCTAAAGCATCTTGCAGTCACACTGGGTATACGGGGACCTATCAGCCGCAGTCATTCGTGAAAGTCTACAAGGCTTATGCTACATAATGACCCCTTGGCCCTGACCCTTTTATCAGACGAAGCATAAGCCAACTCTGTCCAATGAGATCGACATTAGGATGTCATGTGACCAGTGAAGGAGACGAATGGTCTATGTCACATTTTGTCAGAACAAGAAACCCTACACCTACTACCGGTGGATGGGTATTATTCGCATATTTATGGGCCCGTAAAGCTACAGTTAAACTGCATTGTTATGGGTCTCTTTCGACTATAGGGAAATATAATTTGTCAGTCATTGCTGAAGACCAGTCACAGATCTACCGTCTTGGTTCAACAGTAGATTCCTAACGTTCTATAATCTTACTTGCTTGACTATCAACATGGGAACGAAGACATATACAGGATATTTAATCTTGTTACTCAGTGTCAACATCTTACAAATTCCTAACAATTGTTCGTTGTGGATGCCTTAAAGAGCCACTCCGTGAGTTGTTGGAGTCATATATGCCAAACTTAATCAGTGGTGTCATTTAATCGCGAAGTATCGACTGTTACCTAAAAGACACATTTTAAAGCATATTGTTTTTCACAGTGACAATATGAAGGTAGAACGTCGCAATTATGACCGAAAACCGGACAGTGGCGCACGTCAAATAGTCAAACGTAATTTTGGAGACTTATCTAAAACAGCCAGGAGAGCAGTTAGGAGTTGATGGTGTTTGTTAGGTTAAATAACTAGTATCCATGTATATTGGACGTGATATCTACACCTCTGTGCATTTATGAGGCTGTTTTTAGATTTTCATGTAAAACCATTATTTGTCATACCTATGTCTTTTGGACATGAAAAGTTAAGATGTTTTGACTTTATATCACCACATATGACATTTAGGTTCGTATCAAAGGTAAATAATATGTTATGAAAATCACGGAGTGGCTCTTTAATTCGGCTGCGTTTTCTACATCTTGATATTGAAATAATTCAAAACCTGATAATAAATAAGAAAAATAACTAAGCACCTGTCATCTTCACCCTCCACGTATAAAGTGGTCCATGAAATTAGATTTCTTATATTCTACGATTTTGTATGTGTTTTTATTTACGTGTACGTACGAGCCCACATAACAGCGACATACTGCATCAGTTATAACCGAAACCTGTTAATACGTAACACCATGCCATAAAGATCAACCACTAAGCATCAACACTTGCATGCAAAGTGTTCAAACACAAATCATTCGTTACCTACCTGATATATGTATTGTTTCGGTCCACCTTCCAACGATAGAGCGCACCCTTCTATTCCGGCGAGCTGTGAGAGACCCCAAGTGGGTACTTGATGACGTGCTTATAGAGAGTACAGGTGAAGCAAGGTAATTTTACCGACTCGGAGACTATGACTAAAATGTGGTCATATTCGGGTCGTCTCGTTGTCTTGGCCTTAATGTTCTTGCACACCGACACAGGCAGATCCGAGGACGGGTTCAGACTGAAAAACAAGTTTGTGTCCTCATTGTCAACCGAGATATGTGCCGTTTTGTTGTAATCTTATACATTATTTGGATTTTATGCATGTTAAAAAGTTTGGGTTTTTTTCTGCATGTTTTGCTTACAAAAAAGATATCTGGCTTTTTGTTTGAATGTTTGTATAAATCATGTCCAAACACATCTATAAAGAAATAACCAATTCATGTTTATATGCATTCACTAAATACATTAAAAGATTTGACTCTTTATTTTTCGGCGCGATTTGAACGGTATTTATGAAAATTAATTATCCTATAAATGTCAACTTTCAAATATTTTATAATAAAAGTCAAATGTTAAGTTATCAAAGTAATTCAAAATATCATTTATATGAATAATGATGATTAAACATATCATATAACATCCAAAGTTTATCGCATTTTTAAAAAATCACCTGTGTGTAATTTTTTGTGAAATCATAATTTAAAAAAACTTAAGATCAGTTAAATATATCACTTGTTCTTTGTAATGAATGATTATTCTTGATAAATTGAGAGTACTCCGTACATTTAAAAAACGTGTCACGAGCAGTGATAATAGTGAAGATATAGAAGTGAGACGTTATCATAATTGCAAGTTATCGTGCTGGTATTTGGACATGTCAGACATAAACATTTTTTATCAATGCAGGCAGGGATCTCTTAAATTAAACCTACTAAGGGCGGTTATGCTTCGCGAAATTCCATTTTCTTTCCTCCAAGTTTATAACACTAAAATGGCCGCATGTAGGTTCCACTTGATACGAGACCGTTTTTACACTGACTACGAATAATCCGGCTGAGTAATAAAATGTACCTTACGAAGATTATATATTTTTGTACAAACTGTTATGAATGAAATGTGGAAAATGTTAAGAAATATATATTTTTAAAAATCCTGCTACGATGCATTTTTAAAGATATCATATCATTGACAGCTGCAGTTTTGGTGATGCTATTATCGCATTATACAATTAAATTTTTTAAACACCTAAAATGTGCATAAATATACTTGAAGCACATTTTTGAAACGCAGATCTATGACAACAGCTATACAATTATTTCCATTTTGGTTGACAATGTGGGGGTGCTATTGAAGAACAGGTTATTACGGGCAAGCCCAATCAAGTTAAAACAATTATTATACGTCCCGAGTTCAGTTATTACGGTTCATTACAGCTAGTTAAAACTAGATTGATGAATTGTACTGAAGTATCTTACTAACATTAAATCTGAAATGTGTTGGTGTATAGAACACTAGAAGAGAAATGTCGGGGTTTTCATATGCCATATAACATGAAAACAAACTCCGTCACGTTGACTATGCAAATTTAAACGTCGTGGACATGAATTGCGTTTTGATTTCGAGTCATCCTTTCTCAGGGTAAAACGTATACGCTCTCGCTCCACTGATTTACCCTGGGATATAACCCAACTTAAACCTAAGTGCTGTGACAGGTTTATGACCTATGGAGCATCTCAAAATAGTCAACCAATATGCGATATGCGAATAGGCAATATGAAGATTGTACGCCTTGTTCACAGGTTTCTGCCTGCTCTCGTTTTGATAGGCACTGCGGGATTCCCAAAAAAGGTTCTCAAACATTTACCGCGGCATGTTGCGGAAGGGCGAAAGCCAGGGGTATATGAGTGGAGCGAGGATGTATACGTTTTACCCTGATACAGATTGGAATTAGAATAAGAGACAACATGACGCTTCTTTTTTAGCCACTTTTAAAACATGAGTACGTTTTCATGTGCATTCATGTGTTTCAGATGCTATTTTCCCAATAAATCCTGCTTTGTAATGTCGCAAAATAATAAGTGAAGTCTGAAGCAACATTTCATTTCATTACCAGCATCGTTTGTGGAATTTTACGTGCGCTTCATATTCATTACTCGTCGTCAGGATCCCAAGTGAAGTCCAATGTATGGCAGCAACAAGGATTATTCTGCTGATGAATATTAAACACGCAGATATCCGCGCTGTTATGTTTGTATAATTGATACGCAGAAGAGAACGGTGGCCTTTACAGCAAGATGTCTGTCTCCTGTCCATTTACTATCACAATCTCACACATGAATGATATTCAAATCCTTGAGCAACTAAGCTAAAATAGCAAACTTTCTGTCAAGGAAGATTAATGCAGTGACTGATTACATTAAATGGTTCTTCTATCTTAAAGTACCTTGTATTTATCATTTTTTGAATGAATATGAGAGAAGCACAAGAGTGGGGCTGATCTCCCTCTTTGATCTCCATTTGGAGACAAAAATTGAGGTCAATTTCAATTTTTCTCTTAAAACAAGAGTATTTGACACACAGAGAAAAGTATGAACAGATTGCACATAGAATGATAGAAATTTACACAGTCTTGATATTCTTTAGCGTTTTGTGACTGTGACTCAATATTATAACTGAAGTGCCTTAGCACTATGATATCTGTGCTTATAAGCAACTTTGCAGTGCCAATTTGGCTATATCAAGGGAGGAAATAAACAGACAACAAGAATGTATTCCTCATTTCATTTTATTCTGACAGGCATATCAAACTGCACAATATTAAAAGCTGAGGGGTTCCCCTTCTGAATACTGAATATAATTGTGTATCCAAGACCTTTCTAATGAATCATAGTACATCTCTCCTTTAAGTGTACAATCACTGCTGTAGCTTGAAATGGGAACATGGCAATAATTCCAACATAAACAATGAAACAAGACTTATCTAAGAGTCGGTTCTTAGCAAATTCTGAACATACGACGATAAGGCCATAACATCATAATTCAACACATTCGAATTCAAATACAGACCACAAATTACTTAAAACTATGTTAATTGCCGCCTGTATTCAAATAAGATTGAAATTCGTCATTGCATCAGGTGAAGACTTTGGTATGTACTAGAAGTTTCTCCAGCTAGTTTTGTACAATACATTAACAATAATTGCATATATATTTTCCTCTAATTCTTTAACACATTCAATATTCTTGAATATCTCTACACATTGACCAGAGTCTATCAATTTTCAACATCATGCAAGTAAAAATGCAAACATACAAAAGCACAACTGAAGTCTTTAGGTTTTCATCATAATAATGTATCATTTTGGAAGATTATATCTCAAGATTCACCAATAGACAAAATATCTTTGTTTTCAAAGCATTGCATTTTTAAATAAAACTTGTAAACTTCTTTCCCCACCTCCCCAAAAAAGAAAAAAATCCATGCACATAATTTTCTTGAATGACTCAATTTATGGGTGAACTACTGCATATGTTTGTGAATAATGATCACCTTATGGTAGTGTGATAGTTAAGTTGATACTTTACTTCTTTAAATAAGAAGTATAAGTGAGTCCTTGTTTTGGTTTTGATGGAATCAAAGCCTAACATTTTCATACACAAAATAGTCAACCTCCATTTGATTTTTTTTTTAAAGTAACAGACTTTATTCTGGGGAAATTTAGGGCAAGTCAATCCTTATACCAACACATTGAGAATTTTGTGGGTCTGATATACTTAAAAAGTGATAACTTTGTTATATTTTGGATCACACTATTTGAATAAATTAACACTCAGCATTGAATGTCCCAAGGACATGTAAATAGTGCAAGAATTTTAACTATTTTAGATAGTGTGATGGAAATATATAAAAATCTTAAATTTGTTCATAAGCTAAGCATGTATTTCTTTTGCAAAAAGTAGGATAACACAAAATCAATTTCCATCTCACATGTTATAGCATGATAAATAGACAGCTCCCCGTTGCTATATAATAACACAGTATATAGATACACTGAATAACTTGGCTGGGTCTTTCAACTCTTCACAACAAATAACATATACTTACATTACCTGTAACAAGTTTTTACAATTTTACAAGTTTATAAAAATAATAGAAATATAGATCTAATGATAAATTCTCTAAGTAGGATTGTTTTTGTTCATTTCTGGAAGTTTATTTGGCAAAAGTGCAGATTTCAAAATATTTTTCCCGTTTGGTGACTGTTTTGCACACAATCATTTTTTCATTCATGAGTCAAAAAGATATGGTTTCCAATGAGTTTAATATGACAATCAAACACAAGATATCAAAGGGCAAAATGTTTAAATATCATCTGTGGTCAAACATTGTTTACATTGAATAATCAATTGTAACAGGTGTCATATGTTCTGCAAATACATTCTATACAACTTGAGAAACAATTGTCACTCCACGTTTTTCATGAAAAATGAGACATGAAAATATAATAAATATATTCACTGGCATATTCCAGCATTTCGATAATCATGGTAATTGGAAGGGTTAAATGTTCATAATGAAAATATATATACACTGTATATGTCAATTGGGGATACCAATGATCTTAACTCACCAATAATTCCACAACAAAGTCAAGCACATTCCAAAAATAAGTTAATTTGATTCAAATGCCAGCTATTTATATTCTGCAGATTGTCAAAGATAATTACACATGACTCATGACATGCTTTACCATATCAAGAAATGATGTAAACATGATCCAAACGAGTGTCAGGATTAAGCTTTGGATTAACAGATCAAGGGAGTTAACTTGTATTTATGGAGAGGAGAGTGAAAGAATTTGTTGTGAAATCCAGTGGAAAAAAATAGAGCACCTTTTAAAACAATCACTGCCTACGCTGGCATAAATTATTTCATTGTATCAACACTTGCACAATAAATAAGATACAGACAACTATATATATGTATAGATGCATACATAACAGTAACCAGCTCCCATTTCCGGGAAAAGTTCAACCCTAGCTTCTTACAGCAGTTGCTAATTGAGCTTAACCTCTTATTGGGATTCTTAATGAACCATATTCATTTCATTTCCGAAAAAAACCTGAGTCGACAACATTCTAGGTGGCTCTAGGATTAAAATATTTAGAATTTTACCATTGTTAATATCAGAACCTCCTTTCCAAGACCAAGGAGCCTGTTCCTGAATAGTAGATAGGCAGTTATAGAATTACATTTAACAAAGTACCCTGTTAGTGCTGTTACATTCCAACCACCAATGAATATCTTCAGTAATCCTTTATATTATTGCCTATATAGTTCAATATCCATTGAATATTCAGGTATAACAAAATCCTTCTACATAACAAGGTGGCTTTACAGTTTTTGATTGCTTGCAAGTTGTTTTATTTCTTTTTCTTCCAAAATACTTTTAGTGTCTGCAAAATAGAATGCTCGCCATGCTTGACAAACTGAAGCACAACAAGCTCATGAATTTGTTGCCATAACAACGGAACAAAACATACAGCAATAATAACAACAAGGCTTGTCAGATGTAGCAAATAAGAGACTGAATATCTGAAATGCACAACTTGTCCAAAGACAACAGTTTGCAATAAAAAAGAAAGAGAAGAAACTGCACCCAAAGCCTGTCAAATAAAATTCTAGAGACAAAAATATACAAAATATCAAAATAACTTTGTGAATGCCTTGCCATTCGTTGTTGTCAATAAAATATGTTCAACAATAACTTTATCATCAAATTTTTTTGGTATCAGTTTTATTGCAAGAGGTAAAATGACATGTTTCTGCTATTGTTGATATAGTAATGAATTTAAGCTTTGTACATTTTTGGAATCTAAAATTAAACCAAAGGCTTTAGACTTGAAGTATTGAAACTTACTTTATAAAATTTGATTTTACTTATCCAAAATCATACTTTGGCAGTGTTGCATTCTATTGTGGTGTAAATAGACATTGTCAAATATGAATTATAAAAGGAAACATATTTAAATTTGAATTTCATAGTTAAAATGATAAATCATAATTTATAAGGAAAAAAATCCAAATCTTAGGAAGCTGCACTTTTTGTCAAAGTTCCTTGTTTATACGATGCATTGTCCAGACTTCAGGCACATGTCATAAAGATGATAAAGATTCTTTCTAATCATGGGAAACTCAGCCTCCCTTACTCCACAAGATGTGTATGTACAGTGGAACAACGAAAGAAGGCACGAAACGTGGCAGTAAGGGGGCCTGACTAATGACTAGTCCAGTAGAGCTGATTGCACAGGTCAGTTATTTGTCTCCGTCCAGATAGAAGGGAGGGAGGGAGACTGTATCCTAGTCTAGCTCGGAGCTCCATTTAGGGGCACACTTGTCATGACCATTATAAGACTTTGTTGATGATGATCTTTGGAGAAGGTTTGTGTTAGAGGATTAAAGGAACTAGTCTTGATTTTTAAAAACATATATCTTATATGGTTAAATCATTAGAATCTGTTTTCCAAATATTGAAATGTCAAGGTGGATGATGGCTTATCAAAATGCTACAAATGTATATTAAATAAGTAGATATGATTTCAAAACTTAAACCTATATTTACAAAATGTTCAGCTAGAATTTTTCCCCAACATTTTTCACAATATGACAAATTTGAGCTTGTTAGCTTAACAATCAGTTCTCCAATATCATCCGCCCTTGGTTAATCAGTCAAACACAACTCCATGTTGCTTGCACCATTGTCTAAATGTAGTCCGAGCTAGAGAGATATCAAGTGTAAATGCCATCATGTACTAAGGAAGTCCGATAATTGCTTGCTGTCCTGTACACATGTAGTTGATGCTGATATTGTGATTAATCTCGTGAGGCTCACTTCAGGCTCATGTGTCATTTCGAGTTGGTCTCAGGGATGTAAATCTCCACGTCCTGATTTGAGTTTGACTGTTGTTGTTTCATTGCTGCACGTTTCTCGGCAAGCATCTTCTTTCGTGCGTCATCTCGTGCTTTGGCGGCAAGTCTGGCTTTCTGCGTCCTTTCAGGTGATGATTCTGGGGTGTCTTTATTCTTCAGAACCTTTCTTCTGGAGCCTGCAAGAGGTAAGATGTTTTGTTTTATATGAAATGAAACTTTGATAGATACTCAATGCCTGCCTAAGAAAGGATTTTAAGACAGTTGACACGCCAAAACCAGTAAAAGATTCACATTCAGATTTTATGTTCAGATTGTAACTTCCATTTACCTTAAATTTCATGAGTTAAATGAGTGCCATTTAAAGATCTTACATTTGACATTCAGCTTTTTAGCTACTTCCTGGGATCATTATGTTTTCTAACAATCCACCTTTCTAACCTTTTTTAAACACTTCTTGTTGAGCTTAAATTTCTATAATTCATACATTTGGTTATATTATTTTTTTCATATGTCAAATATCGTCACGATGCAAGAGCAAGAGCAATCAAGAGCACATATGCTACAATCAGCTGTACATATTTGAATATAGATCATAACAAAACCTATGTGCTTCTATTTTCTCATCAACAAGTTTATTTTATACCTGGTGTGTGACAAGGCGTGCTCCCCTGAGACAAACTGCCGGACTTGGGACTCGAACTCGCAGAACTTCTTCTGGATGGCTGGGAACAAGTAGTTTAATCTCATGATACATTATATGATAAATGAATACAAATTAAAGCACAAGATTATTCCTCTAACAGTGATATTGTCCCTCGAAACATGTAACTACGCTATGAAAATATGGTTCCAAAATATGGCAATGTATAACTGTTATGTGAATACTTTTAACTGCAGTATGCAAATAGGAAACTACAGTCTAGGAACATGTTACATGAAACACCTAAGTCATATTCTTCTTAATGAATATCGCACCATAAAAGGTCAAAGATTAGGAATCAAGAAGAAGCAGACAGTGACAAGGAAGACAAGTACCTGTCTAGGAATCTCCTTCCAACCGTTCTGCCTCATGATGGCGATCTCCGCAAAGAGGTCGTCCACACTATCCACCTGGATCTTGATCATGTCCCAGAAGCCCTGCAGATCCTCCCACTTGGTCTCCTTCTCTGTTGGGTCCGGGTGCTGGGGAGACCATCAAATAATCAATTGTAAGTCTATATCTATTACAATAATATCTTCAGTTCCCTTTCTGTACAGTGATCATAGATATGTTGACATCAACAAAGACAAGTGAAGGATGCATTTTGTTATATTAACAGTTTTCTGTCCTTTATTCTGGTAAGGGTCATTTCGAAACAATTATTGACACAATTGAACATATAGCAACCATCCATTTTAATAACCATGTCTCATAGTAATTAAGAAGTTCTAGATTTCAAGTTTCTTTTGGTGTTCACTATATCATCAAAATTCAAATAATGATATCGTTTTTATCATACGAGCTATCAGGTAATCCAGATGAGCCAGGACATTTGGCAGGTCATCAATCCAGCAATACCTATTTATGCTTCCTAACTTTATACATTGAGGTCAATTTTACTTTTAGAAATAATCTTGTTTTTCCTGGGTCTGTTACGAAGTCTTCCGAAATAAACTTTTAGCTCTTGTCATTAACCAAAAAGAGGTGACCTACTCACCATATGTTGTGAACATAACTCTCGAAACTGCTGGAACTTCTGTGTTATTAGCAAGTTGCCTTTACCAATTGCTGCCCGCAGTCTACCAGATACTGAAAAGGAAAACACAACAAATATATACATGGAAGAAAGAGCAGACTTAGGATTGCCATCAACCATGTGATCATTTGAAAATTTCATGCAAACCTTTGCACATTTCTGTCTTGCTGTTATCGCATTAATTCATGACATTGGCAACGACATAGACTGAGAGTCATGCATGAATTCACACTAACAATAGATAAACTGTCATAAAGCTATGGATATAACGATATCATCACTTCTCATAGATTATCAACAAAATAAACTGAGGACCAGCCTGATTCTAAATATTTTGATATATCATCAATCATATAAGTATCCATCAGATGCAAAAATAGAGAATATTTGCGTGGTCCTTAACTTTTGTTGTTGAGTATATGATTAACGTTATCGCCTCTTGACTTTAATGCAAACATTATTACACTTCAAAGTTAAATTAGTATGCATGCTCAATGCATTTATCAATCCTCTCTTCTGAACATATTGGTATGATAGGCAGTGGTAGAGAACATACCTTCTTCTGGTAGGATATGATCTTTCAGTTCAGCGTTTGCCTGTGCACAGAGGGACTGCAGGCGGTCCTCCTCCAGCTGGGTGGCTTGCAGGAAGTATTCTCCATCCTGCAGGAAGACAGGAGAGTTTAGAGAGAATACAGGAGCATCAGGGTTGTCATGATTGCCAAATTTTTACAGCAGTTCATGGAATGGCACTTTAAATAATCACTAAGACAAGAGACAAGAGGCCTTTATTAGGATTAACATGAACTCCCACATTTAACATTATTATGAAATTACTCATAATCAGTGTAAGGCTTTGTGAAAGAAGACCTTGGTTCATGTAAAGTCATAATTTGCTTTCTGTAACAAGATCATGACATGAGAAGATATAAGAACATGCAAAATTTTCTTTTTGGGCAAAATGGTGCAAAATCACAAATATACTGGTAGTTATTTTTATTAGTGTTATTTTTCTCAATGATCAGTGTCATAAATGAAATCCCTTGGTCACTGCTAGAACCCCTGATTGCAATAAGCTAACTGTAAAAAGTAGCATTTTCTAAGTAGGATGTTCATGTGAAGCAAGATACAGTCAATCTGACTCAACCAGGTCGTGCTGACCTTTACATCGGTGTGATGACAGGTGTCCCTCGTCAACACAGCTACATCTGATGTGCAAGTGTTTACAGTGTGTGATTGTCTATTAATTCCCATATTTACATAACAGTGTCCCTTTTTAATGGAATTCTGTAGTGTAGCATTGTTTTTTTCAACACAGAAAGCTTTTCTCCTACAAGACTAACACTTGGGGAAAAATGAACAATACTATAGACAGAATAAATAAAAATCATCACTGAAGAAATGCCATATTCAATCTAAACCTGACACACTAAAAAGTGTTGGTCAACAGTTGAAAAAATAGTTGACATGTGACAAAAAATATGTTATCATGCCTTAAGTGCTCTAATTCATACCATCATCAGAAATTTAACACCCAATATTAGTTAACATCCTGGCAATCCTAATTGTCTGATACGGTTGATTGGCAATCTTTCCAACTTCACAAGATATCTGAGTCATTTAAACCATTCGCTGTTCACACGGGAAATTTTCTCGAGTGTACATAATTACAGGTGTGAATGAATAATCATATCAAATGTTATCTGTCTTTCATCTGCTTCACAAGTATAGCTTATAAAGGGGCATAACTCCAACAGTCATAAACACAGAGTTTGAACACAACAGACACAACCTGGTCTATAACATAAAAATCAGGTACATTAATTTTACATCATATCCATCTGAATTCTATTTTGTGATCAGAGTGAATAATCTAAAGATAAGCCCCTGACATCAACATTTGAATATTTCAAGATATTATAGATCTTCAAGATCATATTTCAAGATTCAACTGTGGCTGCATAAATATTCCAATATGGGGTAATGTGAGTATTCAATAAAGCAAATTGCTTTCGATCAATATACTTATCGCAGCTACCTGGCAAGGTAATCAAACCAACAATATACTTATTCACCCTCTGACGGACAATATTTACTCCGAGTTCTTGGAATTCTTGTATGAATCAACAATGGACTACAATACACAGAGGGGTCATAAAGGTCAACATAGGATATTATCCCTCATTTAATTTCTCTGGTGAACTGAATTAACTAAAGGAAGGCTGAGAAGTAAAGGGGATAATTCAATGGGGTATTGGAAGTTCGTAGCACAGAGAGGATGGGGAGGTGGGGCTATCAGAATATGAGCAAAGGTTAAGAGTAAATATTTAAAGGGACACTTATTTTCAAAAGCCTATCAGGGTCACAAATAGTTCTTCTTTGGTACCCAATCTCTTGGCTATAAGAAAAAGGTGACATAAACAAGTTTTTAAAAAAGATTTTTAAGGGAAAGGAGGAGGAGGGGGTAGGGGCATTGGGAGGGTAAAAGGGTAACGAGAAGGGAAAGAGGGGTGATGGAGAAAGAGGTTATTTTGAAAAGCCAGAGGATATTTGAACAGTTTGGACCTACTGACCCTGCCAAAGACTGACCTTCCATCTGAGAGATTGCTTTTTCTGACCAATGGAATGGTGGTATTGTTTAACTTTAAAGAACCATGTTGTGTTGTCCAACCAGTCAACACTTCTGACCAAGTCTTCTAACCAGAGGCTGCCCACTTGAGGGTTTTGTTTTCTAGAGACCCTTAGCTGCCTAAACTTCTCAAGTCTAAACAGATCCACATTCCTGAGACCAGCCCAAGGGCAAACAAATCTAACCCAGCTACCACACAGCTGGACACTAGGCCTGCTTATAGTGTGCTGAAGACACCTATGTAAACATAGCCACACAATTGGGTTGAAAATAGTGATCTCAAAGTGCAGAAATAATGTTATTTAAAGTATCATTTAAATTCAAAGACAAAATGTTTCTTTAGATTTTGAAAAAAAATGTAATTTGAACAATAATTTCAAACTTTTCCTATGAAAAGAATAATTTACACATGGACCACATACATTACTTAATGTGAAAAACTTGTATATTTCACTTATTTTTTTGAATAAGCAGCACTTGAAAACCAAAAAACTGACATATTTTTAACAACATGACCACATTTGAATAATTTCCAAGGAGACTGAAGAACTATTCAATCAAGGTCATAAACCTTAGGATTCTGCACTAACTATGAATATGAGTGAGGGTTAAAATCAGGCGGGTTGACATTTCAGAATAAAGCTTCTAATCTGATATCACCTGTCAGAGTGAGTCACTGTAAACAGGTAGACATGTGTGTTTTACACCTACCTGTAATCTAACACCTGCAGGCATAACATCTACCTGTAATCAGTACGTAACCTTCCTGGACAATGATCGAGACAGACCATATTTAAACTACTTGTCAATATTTACCAATACCCGCCTCCCAAAAATTTGCAATAAATGTGTCAACAAGCACAATCATTGAAAACTATTCTAAAAGATTTGGTGATCATTTTAAAAATGCAAATTGGTACTGGTTTTTTTAAAGTTTAAGATGAAAACACTGACTTCCTACAAAAACCCCCATTACCTGTAGATTGTGATTTCCCCATTTGTAACTTACTTCTTCACTGAACTGACAATATTGTTTGTTGATTCATGATTGAGTTTTTGCTTCACTTAAGTACATAGCTGTCAATGGAATATTTAAAATAATGTTTAGCACAAACATCTTTACCAATAGTTACCTTCTGAAATTACAATTTTTACTTTTTCATTTTGTGATAGAGGCAAAACCATTTAAAACTACCAACCTCCATCTACATACATGATTTTATTACATACCCTCAAATGTTTCTAACCTAAATAATTTTAGAGATTAAATAATAAATATCACTAATCAAAGTTATTCATGGTAACTGAATCACATCACTTTTACTACTCAAATCACTAAATACTTTTATCCACACTATTATTATAAACAAGGAACTTTTAAGGGCATAGACATGACATGTGACAAATGTGGTGGAAAAAATATAACATGAAATGCGAGAGATTTAGATATACCTGTAATCTATTGATAAAAAGCATCATAAAATAAGAAATATCTACAAAAATAATAATATAAATACACATAAATCATAGAATATAAACAAAGTTCTGTTTTTAAAAGTAAGATTCAAATCAAGGATAATATTTTGCCACATGAAGGTAGATTCTTATCAGTTGTATGAACACATATGAAATTAAACATTCAAGTAAAATAGAATCATGATAAGCTTAGCAACACTTATTCCTCCCCTCTCCATTACAACTAAATGAGGCATGTTCACCTTGCTGCTTAAACCACTTCAGCATGGAGCTAATCAACAGACAGTCCACAAAATTTACATCAACTGAACTCTAATCCCAAAACAGGTGATGCAAGAAACAAGTAAAGAAGTGAGCACAGCTCACATACCCCCGCTTCAAACTATAGTCTGGCTTTCTTTGTTGGTCTTACCCTCAAAAAGCTCACTTAGGGATCATGGTTGATAAGTGTATTAAGTTTGTTGAAGCTAGCATGTATAGTTTAGGAGATATGCTCAGACAAAAGCACTTTGTCAGATAGTCATTGTTTTAGTAACGTTTCCATGTAAAACGCAAAAAATAAAAATAATTTTTTAGTCTTCCCTCAAGAGATGCACCAATATGGATAAGTGTATGAAGTTTGGTGATGATAGCATGTACGGTTTAGAAGATATACTCCGGACAAAGGACTTAGTCATAAATTCACTGTTTTAGTCATGTTTCCATGGAAACCGCAAAAAAAATTAAAAATCATTTGTTGGTCTAACCCTCAAAAGGCACATCAATGGATCATGGTTGATAAGTGTATGAAGTTTGGTAAAGATAGCATGTATAGTTATGAAGATATACTCTGTACAAAGGACTTTGTCACTGTTTAAGTCATGTTTCCATGGAAACCGCAAAAAATAAAAATCATTTGTTAGTCTAACCCTCAAAAGGCATGCAGCTGCACATCTAGGGATCATGGTTGATAAGTGTATAAATTTTGATGAAGCTAGCATGTATAGTTTAGGAGATATGCTCCGGACAAAGGACTTGGTCATAGAGTCACTGTTTTAGTCATGTTTCCATGGAAACCGCAAAAAATAAAAATCATTTGTTGGTCTAACCCTCAAAAGGCACATCTAGGGATCATGGTTGATAAGTGTATGAAGTTTGGTGAAGCTAGCATGTATAGTTTAGGAGATATGCTCCGGACAAAGAACTTGGTCATAGAGTCACTGTTTTAGTCATGTTTCCATGGAAACCGCAAAAAATAAAAATCATTTGTTGGTCTAACCCTCAAAAGGCACATCTAGGGATCATGGTTGATAAGTGTATGAAGTTTGGTGAAGCTAGCATGTATAGTTTAGGAGATATGCTCCGGACAAAGAACTTGGTCATAGAGTCACTGTTTTAGTCATGTTTCCATGGAAACCGCAAAAAATAAAAATCATTTGTTGGTCTAACCCTCAAAAGGCACATCTAGGGATCATGGTTGATAAGTGTATAAATTTTGATGAAGCTAGCATGTATAGTTTAGGAGATATGCTCCGGACAAAGGACTTGGTCATAGAGTCACTGTTTTAGTCATGTTTCCATGGAAACCGCAAAAAATAAAAATCATTTGTTGGTCTAACCCTCAAAAGGCACATCTAGGGATCATGGTTGATAAGTGTATGAAGTTTGGTGAAGCTAGCATGTATAGTTTAGGAGATATGCTCCGGACAAAGAACTTGGTCATAGAGTCACTGTTTTAGTCATGTTTCCATGGAAACCGCAAAAAATAAAAATCATTTGTTGGTCTAACCCTCAAAAGGCACATCTAGGGATCATGGTTGATAAGTGTATGAAGTTTGGTGAAGGTAGCATGTATAGTTTAGGAGATATGCTCCGGACAAAGATTTGTGACGGACGGACAGACGGACAGACAGACAGACGGACAGACGGACAGACAGACAGACGGACAGACGGACAGACGGACGGACAGAATGAACGCTATATACCCCCGCTTACGCTGTAAGGCGGGGGTATAATGAAGGTGTTAATCAACTTATCTGAATCCAATCAAGAAAAGAGAAACTGAACACTGAACAAATAGGCATTTGAAGCTGACATCATCTCACCACACACACTCAATGTTATGCTTCAGATTAAATACACTCGACGGTATTCTAGCGGAAGAACTGAAAGTCAAACTGGTGGCCTACTGAACAAGATGGCATGTACTATAGGTTATCCCCTACAATATTTTCTAATTATTTTGAAAAGACCATCCTCTTACCAACTCTAAGTATCCTAACAGAGAAACAGTCTAGTAGTTAACAGACCAGCCGGCCACGTTTTCCCAATATTACCTCATCACATTCAATCCTTCTGTTAGGCCATTTTCTAACCCACTCACCCGTATTCTAGCGGTTGAACGAACTGGCGGTCGGCAGAACAAGCAGAAGTGAGTGAACCACATCTTCCCTATTGCCCTCCCTCCAGGAATATGGATATAAGAAACAAACGTCAGTCCAGGAATACAGATACAGAAAGGCCAATGTTAGTCAGTCCCATCCCACAGCCTACCTTCCAGTTCTATAATATTGATGTCGATGATGCACTGTTCTAAAGCTGGTACATGATGTTGCTTCGGGATCAATAACTGAGTCATTCAGAGCAGGTCGTCTGTCTGTGTGTCTGCTAGCTCTCGTAACAGAAACTCCTACGCTACCAAGGCCAATATAAACATGGACAAGATCTCGTTACTAATTTCCAGCATTGATGTTTACTGTCCAACAATAATATAATGTATAACTTTCTGATTGAAGGGCTCAAGTTGAACAGGTCAATTGTCTGTACAAAGAACTACCACTGATACTTATTATGTTGAATGATTAAACCTTTAAAACTTACCTAAGCAAAGTGTTATCATAACAGTGAAAAAAAGTCAAAATGGTAAATTTCAGCTATAAGGTAAATAAAAGAGCTTCTTGAAAATACATTACTCAGGAACTAGAAACATATTTGTTTGGGCGACCACCAAAACATGTGTATATCACTGTGCATAAGAAATATATCTTGACTTGTTTCATTCCACTAGTATACAAGTATATGCCCACACTTCAAATGTATGCAGTTTTTCCACTCAATTGATTATTTCCATACTTCTACATTGAAGAATTTGTGTTATTCACGCCATCAATAGTTTTATTGTACTCGAAATACCTGTTAAAAACTATTACTTATCATTCAAGGCATGATACAGAGTTCTAAATGAAGCTATTTATGGGAAACTGTGTAATCTTTACTATCTATCCACCTGAGCTCATCAGTATTTAATCAACCATATATTCTCTGGAGATAAAACATATGCTTCTTATGACATATGATAGAAACCAGGACTGAGGTGATATTGAATGATTTTCCCTAAAAGTAAGAAGGTATTACAGTAAGAATTATAACAAGAAAGTATATCACAGGAGGAGGGTTTGTAACCCAATTGTTGTTATGTATAATGGTGGAACCTTACAGATTTTCTTCTGTGAACAAACTAACAAACTTTTGTTTCACAAAAATCACTTCTATGGCATTGATGTTTTTACTACATATATCTCTGATTTGGTCAGCTTGTTCGTCATCATGAGCACTGACATGACTTGGTATTAACCTCAAGATGTTGGTCATTATCCATTCTTTGACAAGAATAATCTACCCCAAGTTGTGCATAATATCTAAATATCAATTAGATAAAGATATCTCTCTAACGTGCTTTAACAAAGAACACAAATTGTGAACGGCTACATCCATACACAATATACATACAGAGCCTGTTCTGTTTACTTACTACATACATTGCTACATAACAAGCAAGAGTCAATACACTCCTGATGTTACAATGACATATATTGATGAGTCGGCAAAATACAGATCCTGTATCCGTTCAGAATACATGTAGTCTGAAACTGCTGCGATGGGATGGTTTACACAGAGATTATTTCATGACAACTTATGTCAAACTATATTTAAACAATTTTGATTTAAATAATAATAAAATAAAATTTATAATTAAAGGACAGCTATAAGTATAATTTCACTTATTTTGCTATATATGAATAGAACTCAATTGACAGCATTAATTTCTGTATTACCTAGTGAATATATTAAAAAAATATGAATAATATAAATATTAGTTTGCTATATGGTGAGAAGGTAAGACACACTTCGGTAAAAATTACATTCAAATGTTTTATGATGTTGAAAGGCTAGATCTTGTACTATTGTGACATTAGTGGCTAAGAAAAGTGATAACATAATTACACTTATTTAAATATGCTTCTTATACTATAGTTATGCTTTATTATTTGAATAAAAGTTGTTTGTTCCAGGGAGATGGATGATCAGTGTGATTACATTTTCGAGAAATCATGTAATAAAACTAATATTTTCCTTACTTGTGTTATTTTATTTTCTCATATGTGAATGATTAGGACATTTTGGTCTCAAAATCCTGCAACCAAAATTTACTGGAAAGATGCAAATTTGTCTCAAATAGATATTGCTATTCTTTTAAAAGATTTTGAACCTAATGTCATCACAACTGTGGCTGAAAACAAATTGACAGCACCTGACCCTACTGTAAGTCAGTACCACATGTCTCAGAACATATTTAGTAAACTTGTTGTGTAAGTGCACTGTATATAATAGGGTAAAACATTAAATACAATGTTCACATGTTTCAATGATGAGCTATATGGTTATGAAATGTATCTCTTCTTCAAAGTAAAGTTAGCACATGAAACGACATGAGCTATCATGGTATCACCCATTCTGCCTGTACATACAAACCAATGAGAGTAAGTAATCCAAAAGCTGGCACACATTATCCTGAAAATTGAATCACTGAAGCACCTTGTATAACCCACCTTCGAACTATCTCCTGTAGGGTACACCTGACCATGTCCATTTAGTATAGATCCATTCCTGCTAGTTTGTCCATTGGCCACTAGAGGGCTCTGAAGTGACTGTCCAAGTGCGGTCCGCAAGCACTCATCTCGAGTCCGGTCCTCACCGGGACTCTGAACGGACGGCATATCGGGGGAACTTGGGAGGGAGCGGAGGGAAGAAGTGCTAGAAAATGGGGATCTCTTCTCTATGTTCTTGTATGATGAATACTGACTGTATCGGCCATAGCCACTAACTGCACAACTTATTTTCAAATACGAAGGTTTCCTGTTAGGGTCTTGTGGGGAGAGGTCCCAGGAGTTGTTGGTAAGTGATGGGGACTTGATGTCCGGTATGGCATTCTCCTTATCACTCTCTGTGAGGACGTTGTTCAAGGACCCCTTGTCCTTTCTGCTGGTGGTGCTGCCTTCACTGAGGACAGGTCCCTCGGAGGATTCCTGGCTGAGGACGGCCTGCTTGGAGCTCGTTGACTGGCTCAGGAGAGACGGTTCACTTGCTGCAAGATACAAATACTTACATTAGTACATAGAGAAAAAAATTTCTGATAAAATGTCAATGATGTATAACTGTATAACTTTCTGAAACAAAATGACATGTTTTATTAGAAAGCCATGAATCAAAAAAAACTCAACCAATAGCTAGATATTCTGTTTATGAAGTAAAATCAGAATAGAAAAACTCAGTATGACTAATATCTCTCAAATTGATTTCTACATTTTAAATAAAAAATCTTCAAAACCAATTCTGACTTGGGACACATCTATACAATCTTGAGATGCATGCTACCTTCCAAAAAATCTTCTGTCTATACAAAGATTGCCCGTACTGATACCCAATAGACTACCCTGTTGAGTTGATCCTGAACCTGGATGTTGCTCGATCCCTCCCAGTACAGACACTGACTGGATGTTACTGAACAGCCAACCACATGACAATGAAGATACTTTCCACGTCAATCTGGTACAAGCTGTTGTCAGCCTGAATGTTTCTACAACACTGGTGCAAAGTTTATGCCTCCTACATATGACCCTAGCTGTCATTGTTGACAAATCAACGGAGATATCGATAGATTTCCAATACAGCAATGGCCTCCTTCAAGGTCTTCCTCAAAGTGTTGGAAAAGTATTTACCACGGCATTCCATCAAAAGATTTTAAAACAGAAATAAATGGTGTAAAAAGAAAGGAATCACACATATTGAAATATATTCAAATGATTCAGTTTCAACTTTGAACTATAGACCCTTCTTTTCTAAAACCCCTGCTTATCTCAAGCTTGAGGTTAGCCTTTACACCAACAAAACAAGAAAAAAATCATGATCATAAAAAAATCATCAAACAAAGTATATACAAACTAAGTAAATCTTATTCAAGTTCCAAAGAAATATCAAAAGTTTAAATTACTATAACATAATCAAATCAGCATACATTTTAAAACTTGGCCCTACCAGGAAGGAACTACATACTAGTAAGGGGATAACAATCACTAATAAGGAACAAAGAACATAATTTTTCCATACAAACTTATCATCAACTTAATCCAAGAGGACCATAAGAAACAATTATGAACATATATACATGCAAACTTGTCCCCACCATGTCCTGAGAGATCTACATCTGACAACTTGAAATCATCAGGACATAATCGCCCATCCTACAAGCTCACCAGGCAACTTGAGCAGAAGGATGTGAAGAGGCGGACATATTTCTGGGCCAAGTTACATGGTTTTAGTGTGACAGTTCTCACAACTTCCTGGCCCATGGCCACAAACACACTTTATCACCGAAGATCTATGTGGGGAGAGAGAATTGGGACTAGACTGTGAGAGGTTCCTGAATGTTTTTTTGTCTTCATCTTTTCATGTCTTTTTTCTGAGGTCTCTTAATTTTTACAGATTCAGTAACTTTTTTCAAAGTGTGACATCTCATGATTATTACAAATTGCAACCCCATTATCAAGGAAAAGTGCCAAGATTTCATAATTTTGAATGTAACTAAGGTTACCTTAGTTAAGTATCAAAGGACTGGAGTTACGATTTAGCTTTGGTAAAGGTTGATTTGTGTAAGGAGACCCAAAATAGTAGATGATTTTGCCATGACATTATGACTTCATCTTGGTTTGTGACAAGAACACATGCTGAACACATCTTGAACATATCACAAAAGTATCTAAAGTTCAACATGATCACACCTTGAATTCATTATGGACATGTCATGTGAAAAAATGAAAAAAATCACAAACACATGATAACATTTCATCTTGAAGACATAAGAATACATCCTCAGATAACCCATAAATGCTGCAGCTCTAGTGATATTTCTTGCATTGCTGTTAAAGCAGCATTGTGGATTCGGTTACTCAGGGTTACATATGCAGAAAGTACTGGTACCTGGTAGCCTCGTAAGAACTACCACAAGAAACATGTGTATACAGGTCTATTGGGACATACCAGTCTAAAATACATACTGCCTTCATTCCTTGTACCTTTCTGCTGGTAGCTTGGAATCAAAATAGAGATAACAGAAAATGAAATTCTAGTCTTAAAAAATGAGACGATTTAAGCAAAGTTGAAAAAATAAATCTTAATTTTTGCAGCACATATCAAGGAAGTTTACTGTTCCTGATATAGTCATAGAGACCAGGAGGCAGGTGAGAGTATGTGTTGTAAGAAATGGGGGAACAATAGGAGGCTAGTGTAGAATGTTAGAAACAGGTCACACATTCACCATGTATACACAGGGAATGAATAGCACTATACCTAAAATATGTCTTAAATATAACGCCCATGTGTTTTACGGTTTAGCTGGTTTAGATAGTTTAGATAATATTGTTCATGGTCCAAAAAAATATTCTTTCAAATACATGTATATTTCTTAAACAAAGGAGAAATTATGGATGAGAACTTATAGTACATCTATAGAAAGATAGTTTTGGAATTTTCCTTTTTAGCATACACTTAATCTGCCATGATTGGGGCAAAACTACTTTTTAAACAAATCCTCATAACAGGATATAAGACCGAATCGACAGGTAACATAACATGAGTATCAGGTCCTTCCATGACATTTACCTTCACCAGCAAACACCATGTTCAGATAACAGTGGACTTCTGAATGAAGCAGTCACCTCCAACACTCCTCCTATATGGCTGATAGAGACAGGCCTAAACAACCACATCCATTACCTCACAAGCTAGCTAGCCTTCTGTTTGTGTTGCAGTAATAATCAGCCACTAATTTATCACCCATTGTTGAGAAATCCTTCAACAAAGCCTTTCAGCTAGGTGGCAATGGCCAATCTGCTGACACAATGCCTATTTAGCTAGAGCATTATTTTGGAGGTCTGCTGAGCATTGCTTTGATTTGTGCTGGGACCAATTGGTCTCTTTGTCCCCCACTCAAGTTCACTTTGGATACGAGACATAAACCTGCCTTGCACAAATAATTATTCCACAGTTAGTTTGTACTTACATTTTGCAAAAATAAATATTTCTGACAAAAGTGGAGTGAACTCAGTACGAGCTGTCTATATTTGCACCTACAAAGTTAGTGATTGATACCTTTGGACTAGTTGGTTTAATTCTGTTTGTTATACAGCTACCTCCCCAAGCTGTTAATTGGCACTGATCAGATAGGCTTCTGGTGCGACTCCGATGTCCCTGAGTTGACTGTTATTTCATGTAATTAGCAGAACTTGAAGGTGACACAAAATCCTTGCATATACAAAGGTGATGAACTAACACTTGTCAGATGTTTAGACCCAGAGGTTGCAATAGTATTTTTCAAGGTGTAAAGATTTTATGTGAGCTTTCTTAAAGAGAATGATTAGCTGTAAAGAAAAAGACTGTAAATATATGCCTATTTGGATTTATATTAAACTTAAAAACCAAACTTACAAAACTGCTAAAACTACAGAGAGTCAATTGATAAAAAAAAATGAAAGCAGGAGTAATTGAAAGTAATAAGAAGTGCCTAGATAAAACTGACAATGAAAAATAACATGATAATACAAAAGGCTGCCCAAAACAATGTCAGTCTGTTATGACAACAAGACTGAATTTTGAACCAAGTGCCATCCAATGCTTTGAGAGAAAGCGTGTGCATGCATGTTGTTAACGAGGGAACATATACCTGGTCTCACCTGGCATGTATAGACCTATAAATAGATAGAAGGTAAGTAACAGGGCAAACAGCTGGGGAGAATATCTGTACACCAAGCTCATTTTGTGAGGAAACATTTACAAGCTGGGTATAGCAAGTAAAGAAACTGATCTTGGGTTTGCTATTCTTGGGAGTGACTTGATGTGTTTATTAGTGATGGTAAAGTGTTGAGAGAATTTTGCTATCTGGCTGAAAGATAGACATCTGGCTCGAACAAAGTTAAGAATAGCATCAAATATAGCAAGAGAATATTAAAAAAATGGCAAAAGTGAAGTCAACAACGGATTTTAAATTTTTCCCATTGGATATCAATCTGATGAACAGAAACACTAATCTGATATCTCAATCAATACCCAATAACAACCCACAACTCAATTTCATTATCTGTAAACTTCATAGGAATCATACTGTATATAAGAACAAGTCAACAAAGGTATGAATACTATTACAAGATAATTACCTATCATATCTGCAAATACATTTCAAATATATTTGAAGCTGAACAGAACATCATATCTGCAAGTAAGCATCCTAGATTTCTCTTATTGGTTACAGTGAGACCCAACTGTCTGGGAAATAGATCAGAACTTTTTGTATTGTTGTGTTGCATTGCTGACATCTGATACACAGAAAAACAAGCATACATGTGAGCCAATCATAGACCAGGAGACTCCAGAGAGCATAGTCCAAGGAATGCAAGGAAATATGAAAATGTCACATTTTGAACATTCAACCATGTCATATTTCAGCCCTCCATCTCAGACCAACTTAAAATAGATGAGCATCTGAACTTCAGAATGATGTGAACCATAACTCTCACTGTGCAGAAGGAAACATGAGTTAGCTAGCAGAATTGTTCAATAGACAAGTGAATTAACCCTTCAACTGCTGCAGCAGTGAAATTCTGAGATCTTCCACCATCAGGACTTTAATGTTATTCCCTGTATTTATTCAATGATGTTTCCTGAAGATCTGACATCATAAAATGCTTAGGCAATAATCAATTTATATTTACTGTTATTCTCCAAATAAGCAATGAGTTTCATTCTAATCATTTTTTCATCTATAAATCAGTGTCTCATAAGATATTTATCCAGCAACCAGATTTTTAGAGTCCTTTCATATGTTAAAAAAATCTTAGACTTGCTTTCAGAGAAAATGTCTGTTTAGGGTGTTATCAAAGTGAAAATAAAGGCAGAAGGTGAACACAGGGAAGGTGTACATACACAGTGAAACAATGTTGATAAAAAAAAAGACGCCAGAGCTATTGTATTGTGATGGGTAGTCATATTATGCATGAGTATTTATGTAAACACTAACAAAACCAGCTATGCTTTATCCCTGTGGTATGTAATAAATAACCACACTGTCCACACGACCCAATTCTGTCAAGGTGTATCTCTCCTGAAGACATTGTTAACTTAGTTATCAGCTTATTTTTTTTTTAGATATTCCTGACCAATTAGCAGAGATATAGATGAGAATGCTGACCACATTTTCCACACCATCCCAAACAACTAGTTGTCATCAATGCCAATCAACCATCAATGAATTTCCGTCTGTACTTGACTTGGATAACTGGATGTACAAAAAATTTATAAACACAAAAAGTACTGTACCCATTCAACCTACTTCTTTCTGTCTCATTTAAGACAAGCTCAGTTAATTATTTGTTTATTCAATAACTACAATAATATAACTAAAAACCATCCAGAGGAAAATAACTAAAACTTATTCAGTCACTGACATCTTTGTTTCGTAAGAAAGCAGAATTTATGAAAGTGTAAATAGGTTGTAGTTGAGCAATAACCATAAAGATTAACATAAAACAAGATTTTAACATTTCATGAAGGCAAACAAGGACTAAAAATCATCAGCCGGCTACCTTTTGTCCAAAGAAAGATAGAAAAGAAACCAAGAAACCATATCACTTACTTTCAACCCAGTCCAGTTTCAAATGCCTCTGCCAAGTTAAGAAAGTAAAATCCTATCACATTCGCACTGAAACTGGTTCAAGAAGGTCTGCCAGGCATAGAGTGAGTGGCAACCTGTCCTAGCAAGTGACAATACACCTACATTCCCAGTCTTAACACTCGGCCAGCCAAGGAGGAAGAATAAGTACATAAGCTGTAATCACCTGCTAATACACAGCAACCTGTTCTCTCTAAATATATCAAACAATACACATATTGGGCCACCAAGTCGAGCATTAAAATGTTTTTATATCAATATTCGTTTCCTTTTTTTAAAGACAATTTTTCTTTTATCAAGTTCAAGTATGTCCGATAAGGGTTCACTTTATTGTTTTAATTCTTTAAAAAATAGAAAATTGAAATTCTTAGTCTGAACTTGAGACAGTAAAGAAAATTGGATCTTTATATTCTATTGCATGGTCAATAAAACTACAACATTTTATTCATGAGAGATGAATTCCCATCTTTGGAGATAAATTACCAAAATATGTGATCATAGTATATCAATAAGTATATATAACAATTAATACATGGAGGATTTCATGGCTATTTTTTATTTTTATTTGGTAATCAACTGACGACAGTCTCCTATTATTCATAGCAAATAGCCTGTGAAAGAGATAACAAAGGTAATGAATAAATGATAACCGAGAGAGACATTGTTTAAACCTCACATAACTAGACTATGATAACCTTGGTGAACCGTAAAGATGAAATTTATGTAAATAAATACTTTACTCTTTCACTGTTATAGAAACAACTTTCGCCACAAAAAAGTTGATATTACCTCTCCCAAAATGGTAAACTGAAAAAAAAACTTTTTCCCAACACTAATGACTTTCCATGTCAAAGCAAAATATATTGTAAGATACAGTAAACAGTAATCTAAGGATTGGTTCAGGAATATTAGAAAATTACTGTAATTGGTAAATCTGACATGATTAATTCTTGACAAAATATATAGAGGATTAATTATTTAACATTTCACTATTATCAAGACATTTGTCTGAAAATAAAATCACCAATGAATTCATTACTTAAAGATTCACGCCCTGTTTGCAAGACAGAATGAGAGAGGGTGTGGACCGTAATCCTGCGACTTGATTGACTCGTGTCTGCTAGTGCTGCTGCACATCCCACTGCTATGTCACCACGACCCTGCATCCGAACTTGGCGACACTTCCCAACATCCCCTCACAACACGACAACATTACACGCAGCTGTCAGATGCATGGGAGGCGGAAATGTTGCACAATTGTATCCTTTCAGGCTTTTATTTCAATAAACCAGTGCTGGCAAACAGTGGATGTTGAATTTGAAACATTTCAGTGAATCCTGATATGTTTGTAATAGACATTAATCATATATATTTTGAAATGATTTGCAATAATAATGAGCCAAAAGCAATATTATCATTATTCTGAATAGAATATGATGATTAATACACTTTATCCTTGGGTATGAGATGTAGACCCAAATGAAGTTACTATATCAATAATTGCCTTAAAGTGGTTAATATATATTATTAAAATAAAGCGTGATTAGCATTTTGAAGTTTTTGTGCCCTAATTGAGTGATGTTGATCTTGTTACGTGGGGAAAGTCATTCACACTAAGCAAATGAAACCTTTTCACTTTACCCTTTAACTAAGTCAAAAAGAACTCAATGAAGAATGAAAAGTTAGAATATCATACATTGTGAGTGGTCTGATCAATACATCAACACTAATGTTGCTACTGTGGACACTCATGTTAGAGGCCCTACTTCTCTCATGCCATGAATATAGACAAGCGAGGGGGAATGTCCCCAGTCCTCCACTTCTTTAATTCCCCTTTCAAGTTCAAATTGTCTGATGAAGGGGTCTAACCTCAAACATTTACAATGATTTGATATGTACAGGAGCCCTTATTCTGAAAGTTTCATCATCCTGTGGCTCCATTTCAATAGGGAATAGTTCTATTTCTAATTCTTAAATAGACAAGGTTGAGCAAGTCTTGGAACTATAAGCAAGAGCTGAGATTTCATAACAGGGAAGCAGACAGACCGATCAATAGATTTTCTACACAACCCTGATATGAGAGAGAAAAACTCACGCTGAAGAATATGCTGTATTTGTTCCTTGTAAACCCCTGCGACCAGCCTCCATAACTTGAGATCTTTCATGTCCATCTTAGAAGTCATGTTGTCCTAAATTATCACCAATTCTTAACCTTCGATAGCTTTGTCTAGACGCTCCTGTCACAAATTTCATTCACCAATCCTCAGGTATTTCAATGTGTGATGCTGTCAACAATAATAAAGTTTTATCCACCAAAAATCCTTGTCTTTTAACTTCACTCAAACATCTGACACTGATAACGTAAACAGCAAGCTGCTGATATTACCATAAGGCTATCCTATCCCAGATTTACAATTTGAATGTGTCTTCACGACGTATCCTGTCACCCTTTCAAAAAGTCCCACCTACGTGTAACTTATTCATTCATTCACATTTCTATACGGGGTATGTAAGTTCACAAATTTATAAAGGATATATTCATTCACATAACTATACAGGGTATGTTTACTCACATATTCATAAAAGTTATATTCATTCACATACTTATCATAGGAGAGGTATAAGTGTTGAAAAAGAAAAACATTTTGAGTCATGGTAGCATAGAAATCTTTCACTATGTGACCCATGTAGAGCAAGATCAAACATAAATATTAATATATTAAGTGCCTTCAACCTTTATTGAGGGGGTGGTAAATAAAACACACCCTGCCATTTATAAAAACTCCAAATAAGATGGTTGAACTTTACATTCTCACCATTTTTATTTTCCTTAACAAACAGCTAAGCTGCAGTGTGTCATTTTCTGAGAGGGTACATGTAGACATAATTGAAGAAAAGTGAACTGCATGTCCCATGAGCCTATCCTGTGTGTATAGAGAGCATGAAGGGTGAAATCTATTGACTTGGTGGATTGGTTACCTTGTATGGGTATCTGCGGGTATAAATATCACCACTGACGTGGCCCTTTTGTGATAGTGACTGGGACATTGAAGTTGAACTAGATTAGCCTTACAAGGAAATGCTGATTTATAAACAACCTTACTTTTAATATCATTATTTTGTTAAATTTTAGTTTATGTAATTTTGCTTTAATATTCAGTAATACATACCTTATATCTTTAGATATATCGATTTTGTGTATTTATCTATCACGTTCAGTGAGAAAACAATATGTCAATGTTAATTATAAAATCTATTCAAAGTGGGTAAAATCAGTTCAGAAAGTCAATGAATTAATTCATATCCTTATTGTAAATGACCTAAGTGACCCAATAGGTTTATATTCCTGCATGTCAAAAACCTACATGTCTTAACTATCTTTACGATTTATGAGCAAAGCATGAATGCTTATGTACAAGAAGGAAGTAGAACTTTTTGACAGCATATTTCAAATCATTCACAACTGTTAAGGATCAATGGTTAAAGTTTTCCTTGATGAACCAGTAAAAAATACCTTGAGAGTTATGATATCTGCAATAATACCACTTAGAATGATTTGACAGTAATGAATAAAACAGAAAAATACTTAGAATCCTTTCATAAAATCATAATGCATTTTCTTTAGCGAGACATATCTTGTTTATCAATCACTGATCTTGAATGTTATTGTCCATCTTTTCACCACATAATTTCTAAAATATAAGGTTGAACTGACTCAGACAAGGATCCTGCATATACTCCACATCCACTTTATATGTAGAACTTTTATACGCTTAAACTGACTCATGCTTGAAATGTGCACTCTCACTCTTAATCCCTTGTACTACACACCCCATAAATGTTGATTACTTCTTATAACTTCACCTTGCTTCACTGGCGCTACTTGGTTATCCTGTTAGTAATTCACATATGGAAGATAATTAAACTCAAAGTTAGAAATAGTAATACATGTTATATACTGAAGCTTTTTCAAATATGTTCTAACATACATTGGAAATGCATGAGGATTGAAAAAAAGGAAGATTGTGAAAATCATATTTCATAATAAGGGATTAAGTTATGGAAGAAAAATATAATCTTTTTTAATCTATTTGATGAAATTTTTCTCATGAGTGCTCACTTCAGCCTTGCACTTGAAAAACAATTTTTATCAAGACATTTTTTCAATGATACTCTGATTGGTCTACTGGTGGTAATACATCTGCTGAGGAGAAATGTTTCCTAAAATCATGGCTTAAAACAATTCTTTTAAAGGAAAATCTACAAATGGAATACACCTCTGTATCTCCTAGCATAGACACAAATTGAAAAAATGAAATAGTCTTTTGATCTATAATCTAATAACCTTAGACAAAATAATTATTCCCTGATCTAATAGCCTATGTAACTAATATAAGACATTCAACAAAAGAATATTGAATGGAGATACTCTAACTATATATTTGACTGCTGACTAGCATTGGTTCTGTATAAAAAGTAATTATTTTTCCTTGATAGAATCTGCACATGACCCTAGAGAATATATTCATTGCTATTGATCTCCAAATAGCTTATTACATTTTTTTTGGAAAAACCCATTGGGATCAATAAATCTTCCCTTATCTGGATATCCTTACACTTGATTTGACATTGAGAAAGTTTTGTGCTAACTGTCTGTCTGGTATCAAATCTAAGACTTTTTTCCAGTGAGGGATAACTCTACTTGTATGAAAATGTGGATTATTTCCATTTGAAGAAGTCTTTAGATAGAAAATCTCATTTCTGTCATTCAGTACAGAAATAATGGTTTAGCACTTATTAATTCAGCTGCTAGAGGGTTAAAGGTAAATTGTCTGCTCTGGGAACAATAGAGCAGCCAAATGGTTCTTTCATTTTTCACCTGAGGTCATTATCCTCTGCTTGTTTCCAGGAACATTCCCTTTATCTCTCATCCTCTGAACTTTCGACCGGCACCACTCACAGGATGACTTCCCACTATCAGAACCATTCACCCACACTTCACACAGTCAGTGCACATCGGAGAGACACCTCAAAACAGTAGAGTGTGTCCTACAGAGCCTTCTGTTAGATAAAGCCAAAACTAGTCTCACTAAATTTCAGTGAGTGAGTGAGTTGTTGTTTAACACCCCTTAGGCAATATTACAGCCATTAGCGGCATCACTAAATTTCAGCGATTTAAGCAAAGTTGAAAGATACATTTGTTGAAGAAACATTGAAAATTTATAATAGTGATAAAAAAAGTATTGTTGACATTTTTCAATAAGAATTCATTTATGTTTCCAAAAACATCTTCTATTCTAGACCACCATACACCAACACTTTCTGCTCTCCCCCCAACCCCTCAACTGTTAAACTTTTGCGTTCCCCTGTGTGAGTTCTCTAGGGAGTCTCACCATGTCAGATGCTGATAAAGAAGCTCTCAAGTCTCCACATGGAAACTGGATCAGATTGTTATCTGCTCTCCAAGAAACAACAGATTTGTCTCTTCTGCATCAATAACCAAGGGCTATCAGTACAGTCACTTAACATGTTAATGCAGTCTTCATTTTGAAGCCGTCAGAAAAGCACAATAAGCATACATACATATTATAAATTTCTTTAGCAGTCAATGAAGCCCATGTCAATGTTTCTATGAAATAAACTACTTTTCGTACAATCAGTCAAACTTATCTAAATCTTACAAAATACAGCTGAAACAAGTTCTATCACAGGAGATAGGAAGATGCAATCATCATCACCCTTTACGTGGAAATGAAAACTAAATGAACCTCTTTTGCACATTCTGCATCTCATAATAAGATAAAGTCTACCTGAAGAGTATTAGCCTCGAACTTGTACCTCCTTTGAAGAAATCCAGCAAAATCCTTCCATATCTCAGCACAAAAGTGGAAAGTAAACATATACCCTGGACTACTTGAAGAAAAATGCTCCTATGCTTCTGACGAAAGGTGAGAACTGAATTATTGGCCTAACCTAGCCTACCTGAGGTGGGTTCCAAACCAGCTAGTTAGTCCAAAGAACTGCAGTGATGCCTTGTGTTTATACCAGCACAGCATCCAATGAGTGAGTGCTAACTCAGCATCACCTGGTGAGGGCAGACTAACACCAAGAACAGGTTGAGGGTTGAGGCAGCATGCTGTAGACATGCATCACACGCATACACCTGCATTCACCGCACTAGCTGTCCATCTGTCTGTCTGTGTAGCGGATGAGTAAGGCTGTCAGTTCTAAGGCTCTCTCTGCCCGTTTGACTCTGCCTATCAGACTGTTTGTAAAGTGTTTGACACTGGGAGGAGGCAGGGGAGAGGAAAGGTTAGAATAATTGGCATGATTGCCCTTACATCCTTCCTCTGGCTCTCAACGGACAGACTAGAGGATGTTGAAGGTCCACCCCCAACTGTTTACTATTTCAAGAACTTGGTGCACTTAACATAAGGAGGTACCTTTGAATTATTGACATGGGTCATCATAGTAAACATGATATTGCATTGCAGAAAATATATGAAGTCTGTGACATTTCACACCTTGATGCATAAGGATGAAAATCAACTGTTTGCCTGAACTGGTGAAAAAATTGTTCTCTTTCCTACCATAAAATGGTGCTAGTATTTCTTTGTAGAACATTGAATTAGTAGAACTGGGAAGCAACTGTCAAAGTTCATATCCTCATTCCACTGGAGTAGGGACCATTTGAGCAGGTGGACAGTTTACCAACATATCCAGTAAATATAACTCAACAATTTGTCAGCTTCAATTCTACTACATGATATGCATGTGTATCAAAGAGGAAAAGAGATACAATCTATCTTGAGTCAAAGTATATTAAACACTAAAACTTCTGGTAAGAAACTTAGAATGATGGACTCTTCACCTAACATGATTTGAGTCTCTCAACCTTATCTATAATGTATGTCCAGGAATGATAGATATAACATAATTTCAGTCTCTTTTAACTCATCCTGATCTAGTATGTGTCTAGGAATGACATATATAACATGATTAAGAGTCTTTTTTTACTCATCCTGATCTATTATGTGTGTCCAGGAATGACAGGTATAACATGATTTGAGTCCACTCCAACTTATTGTGTAAGTCTAGTAACAATATCTGAGTCTCCTATAATTAAATCCTGCTGGATGAGACACAACCGAGAGTAAATCAATGTGGTCAGACAAGCAGGAGATCCTGTACCTGTCCCAGAGGCCTCATCAGTGTCGGTACATACAGCAGGGCCATGTCACACACATCCAACATCAATTAACGAGAAGAACGCTACTTAATAGTACATTAAACAGGCTACTGGTAGAAAATAAGCCATAATCTAAAGGGCTGTTTGTTCAAGGGACATGGATGTCTTACCTCTATTTAATGTAGAAACAGATCATTAGACTGAATAGGTATCTGAAGATTTCTTCCAAATTGAAATTTCTCTTTATTTGGTTTTCAAAATATTTTGGAGGTATTTTTTTTTAGATTAACTAGTTACGATTATGTTATTACATTCTATCAAAATAAATTATTGCAAAAAAGGGTCTGAGTAATTATTCAACCAAGTTTTTGACACCTCAAAACATAAGAAGTAATATTAATTTGCATATTATTCATTCATAAACGTCTATGGATCGTTGTCCCATTTCACTGATTTGTAAAAATTAATATCCAAGGTTTTTTTTGATGATATAGAAAATTCAGAAACTAACATAAAAGGAGTTACTGAAATACACATTCAAAAGTAGTAAACATCTAAGAAACTGTTACGAGTTATCCAAATTGACAAAAAGACTTTGACAAGTTAATGAGGTGTCCTAGAAATCTGTTGACATTTTTGAAGACACATTGCAATAAATATTCTCTCATGGGATATGAATTTACAGTCAATACTGAAATGCCAACAGCCTGTTTACTGACATCTTCTATATAGGCACTGATGAAGTTAAGAAGGGCTGAAATCTGTGTCAAACTTTCAAACCCTTTGACTTCAATGCCAGATTAAAGTTTAAGGAAAACAGAACTGGCACCCTTTCTATTAAATACAAGATGTCATTCCCCTTTTCTCACAGATTAATCATTATTCAAATGATATTCTTAAATGCCATAAAGACACATTATTGAATTACTATGAAAACAGCTCCCTATGAAATCTTCTAAGATACAGATACAGACTTTCAGACACTCCTTGTAAGATTCTATTGCATCTAAATCTTATTCTATAAAAATAGTTTTTGCAACACTAAATTTAGCCAACATGAAGTCTTATGTTAGGTTTGTAATATGGTCACCTCCTAAACACCTTTTTTTATGATCAAAAGGATGAAAAAAATCCCTTACAAAATTTCTAATTCTATGTCACATAAATCACACATATAACTGTATACCCTTACCAAAGTCGCTCTCTGTGATGATACTAGAAGCCATCCAGGAGATACATTCAATGCAATGGAGACAGCTAAGGCTACACTATACTACAAGTAAATCAGTAAGGGTGAAGTTCCTTCCTGATGGTCGTACTATCTGGATTAGAATCATTTTCCTTTTGTTGTGCTACACATTGTGACAGGAAATGTTATGTTATCTATTGAGAAACTTCTGGTCTTGAAACTTATAGCAGGAAGTCAAGTCCTTTAGATACATATGTTTGTTTTGATAGCATTTCAAATTGTACCTTTTTTTTTGTTTCCTTAGTTATGATAAAAGGTTATTGTTGTGAAACAAAATTGATCTCAATTTACTCTATAGAAAAAAATTCCTCAAAATGGCTTGCCCTGCACCCCAAAAAAAGCACCAACTGATCAAATAAATTAGTAACATAAACAACTCTGGAAGATCATTCTTTCCATGGTAACCACTTCCTTATGAATAGATAACAATTAGTGAAACAAATCATATTAAAACTCAAAATATCACTTTCAAAATCAATGGTAGAATAAATTTATTCCTTCATAAATTTTATACTTTTGTAAAATAAATTACAAATGGAATATTTCTGAAAGAAAAAGAAAAGACTTATTGGACAGATAATCAAAGGTGTTGATATCAACTTGTTTCCCTATTAATGCTAATGACCCTGTCTAGACGATTTGGAGACCTTCATTGAGGAAATGAAGTCACTGCAGCTGTTAACAGTGAAAATCAATGATTCTTTGCTTCTGATTCATAATGATAAAAATTAATGATCTCTTGAAATTATTAACTCTTTACCTGAGGGTTCTTGAATACTACAGGATGGCAAATTTTCTCAAGTAACCTATTCTGGATTTTTACCTTTGTTATCAAGTTGAAATATTCCAATTTATCTGTTCAGAATAATTTGACAGCTATCACCTAAAGTAAGGAAGCACCTTAACTGCTATTTTCAAATAGTCAAAGACACTTGAGGTAAAAAAGATTACTTCCAAATTATAACATATTGTCAAGATGACCTTTAAGATTATCACATTAAAGCCAGCATTGATCAAATTTATAAAATACTTTCAACACAACAAATTTTAAGAATTGGAAGAAGGGTTATAGTTTCACCTATTTCAAACAAATAGTTCAGTTCAAACACTGATTATTTGAAAATAAATCTTTCTTAAAAAATGTTAAAATCTAGAAGTCAGAATGATCTAGGACTCTTTGACCCATGTACAGAGCCAACACAATAAATATGATTCACTGATCAAGCTGTTGAATCTAGAAGGTCTGAATAAACATTATTGATACTATTGTTTCAAACAATTGATCATTCATGCTATATTCTCATCATTAGATTACCTCTTTTTAAGACTTGCCCTAAAATACTTATCTAAGTAGTCTACATGAACTGAAGTATGGTATAAAGTTCTCTAATTTGATAAATCTTGCAAGATAATTCTTGACAGCGGCAATGACAGGGAGGGATCAACCATATTTGCATTGTTCATTCTTTAAAATGGTATATGCAATATTTGAGTGATAATTTGTGAACAATCCTGTCCAAATAATGAAACTTGAATGAAATATGATACACACATGCAGCAAGGCATGTCAGCATGCTCAAATGTAAACATATTTTTTCAAACTCATATGTCAATGCAGCTAAATTTCACAGGCTTGGAAGAAAATCAAGAATGAGAAGCTAACTTTCCAAATGTCAAATACAATTTTGACATCAAGCAAAAAGAGAAAAATGGAAATCATGTGCTCAGGCACATTGACAATCTAGATATTATTTTCAGGGTGGGTAAAGTCCAAGACAGGATGAATAAAATGATGTCCTCTGATCTCTATCTCTGAGAATACTCACGGGGATAGGGGAGCACCATTCATGAAATTCAAGGCATTGGAGACCCTCTTCCAACACATCTGGGACGTTGGCTGCTATAGAGTCAAGGATTATTCACCCGCGCTTCTGTCTATCATTACATAACCCCTTGCCTTGTGTCATAGGCTGAGCAAATCATTACACAAAGCCAACCCCTCTCCACAAAAAGATTTGTCACTTCGCTGCTTCATTCTTTTTCTCAGATATTTGTAACAAAGGGGGAATTGAATCCTTACTCAGCTGTACTGGATTAACCCTTAACCAGCTGAAGTGAAATATTCCTAGTTAAGCTTTTACAAGCACCTGGCCAAAGCCAGAGTGTTTTATCTAACATTGAAAATGTTGAATTATAAGCCAGACATTTTCTGAGTACAAAGAAAGTATAACTCATAATTATCTAATATTGGTCGCTGGTAGATGAAAGACTAAATGATATGCAGGGATCCACAGGTATAAGGTGAATTATATTGTATTATTAATAAAAAAGATCAAAATTCATAAAAAAAAATTATGATAAACATTTCTACAGACTTTGACAATAATATATTATATTTCTCTTCTATGCAAGCTGTAGTTTGTACAAAATGTTTCTGATTTCAAACAGAAGTCAATGGCCAAATTTCAGTTTAATTTAATTTCAAACAAGATTAATATCATGTGCCAATCTAACAAGCAAGCTGATCACTTTATCTGTATCCAATCAAAATTTCAATATTTTTTTTTACAAAATCTAAAGTTGTTTTCTTGATACTCCTTTTCAATATTTGAAAACCATCTGATATGTGTCGACTTGATAATCAAAGGCACAGTTGCAGATGACACAAAGTAATTTGTCCCCTGGAAAACCTGTGAGTCACAAGGTCCCTCTGAGAGATTGCAAATTTCGACCAGCCCTGTATGGTTTGATTACAAAACATCTCGTTAGAAGACATCAATCAATTTTAAGCAGATATGCAAAAACAATCGCCTCCATTGTTCCCAAACACTCCTGTCCTTATTCTTTGTGTAAGAAGCAACAATGTCAGTTTGTTGTCTGTCCTCGACTATCACATCAAGATTTTCATCTCTCCAGCCAGTGTGTTCAAAGATCAAGCAGTCCTTACAAGAGAAATCGAGCCGTGACAAATAATCAAATCAAGTCACGATCAAGGGATCCTTAAACATGTTTTGTGTGGATGCCTCATGTAACAGACATTATATATTCTTAAGTGACAAAAGAATGAGTGAAATCTTGTGATATAAAAGCAAAATTATCATCCTTGCATAAAACAGTACATCAATTTGCACAAATCATTTTTAATTAAGAGGTTCAGTCTGGTCATTAGTTATTGAGACAAAATAAGATGAGTATTATTGTTTGTATGTAGATGCTAACGGTTATTAAAATAACGAACTGTAAAAAAGATTTAAACTGCACTTCATATATACAGCCAAAGTTCACATTGAAATGCTTTTAGAAATAGCTACTGATAAACCTTTGACATTATTTATATCTTGTAAGTAAAAAATGTTCCACAAAGAAAGGAATTTAGGTTGCAATATACACTCATAAAAATATACATATTTTCATGCTAACATCAACATTCAACTTCTTTATAAAAGTCTCTTTGAAGTCTACAGTCACAATCAATTTGTAGCCTACAATTTCAATGAAGATGTCTTCCTTTCCAAAGATAAATGTATTGTATTAACAAAGAAATGAATCTTTCAGTAGAAGAAAGGAAGATAAAAGACCTTGTTTTCAAAGACTCCAGGCATCATATGCCTAAGGTTCCTCAATTCCACAGACAAGAATATCTTAAGTGATTTACCTGGCTTTAGAGAAGATATGTTTACATGTGCACATCTTTAATCATTAGGTGAGTCAGAGAGCAGCCGGTTATGACCAGACTCATATTTAAAAGGAGGCTTGAGAGGATTTTCAAAATTGGTTTGAAATTCAAATTTGTTTTAGGTCTGTGCTTGGCATAGAACAATGAATTAACAGACTTATCACCAAAGTAATGTATTTCTGACAATTCTTCAGATTCTTGAACTACAGACCTATATACTACTGGCTGAAGAAAGGTATTGCAAGGGACATAGTAGAACTATAGGCTCATTGATGAAATTATATATTCACCCATCATCTAGATGACAGGCTTGTATCCTGATCCTGATAGAGATCATGATCAGTTACTCTTTCAACAGATAGAGAAGAAACTTGCATAATTGAGACTGCATATATATGTTGTTCTCATGCCCTGTTATTCACCTGTCAATCAATTTTGGAGATGCTTCATGGGATACTTCCGAGGATCTCATCTGTACTCTGACCGTTAGGGTTAATAGAAGGTATAAACTGTAGTCATAATTGAAAACACTGTCTAAATAATGAAAAATACAGGAAATAAGTTATCAGTATTTTCAAATATACACTGTTTAATTTTGGAAAATAGGGGAAATTGACCTGTATCTTCAGAAAAATTTGATTGGGACATGTAAAAAAATGATAAAAACATTGAACATGCTGAGTGGCGATGGGCATTTCAAGAAAGATTTCAGGCCTTTAAACATCATAAATATGTTGGACTTCAAAATACTTGATCAGTTAAAAATGGTTGATATAAGAGGTATGTCACTATACAGGCCACCCAAAGGCTTATAACATTTTTTTTTCTGCCTCAGCAAGTTCTGACCTACATTCCTCATAGGTTTGCAAGCTATTATAATGCAGCTAGGTCTAGAAACTCACTTAAAACCTTTTTACCCTGACAATGTTTATGGGTTGGAAGCAGTATTTTTTTGAATAATTCATTTATTAAGATTAGGTTTTCTTCAAAATGTAGATAATAAAGTAATATAACTGATGATGGCATTGTCATCCAAGAGGATGAAAGCTAATATATCATTTATCCATGTAATTCCTGTAGGTCTTATTGAATAAGTACTTTCACCCAAGAATAACAATAAATTGTATGACTGATATGTTTATCATTCTGAATGATTTGTTTATCTGTGGAAAGTGACATTTCTGACCTCAACTTGAGCTTAATGCCAGGTAGCAGCACGATTTCATTACCTCAGTAGGTGCAAATTTAGAAATTTAACAGAAACATTGCCTTTTCTTTGTCATGTGACAGTTAGAAGAGATTAGATGTCACAAATACAGATTTATATGTGATTGTTTGATTTGACATGTCATACACTGTAAATATCGAGACATAGTTCTTGATGTAGTGATCAGCATTTTAAAAATTTTCCTCCAAAAGCCTAATCATTCAAGTAATAGGAGAACTGAAACAGCAGAACGGGAATAGCAGCTATTCATTTCATTCCTTAAAATCAATAAGAAATTATAGAGTCTAATCTTCATGAATTATATTAAATCTACATGAAGACTAGAAATATTTTCTGGAAAGCGACTTTTTCATTGGTTAAATCATCCATTCAATAGGATAATGTCAATTTGATTCATAAAATAAATTTCAAAAAAGATTTTTCCTAACATGATGCAATTATTTGATCTATCAATTTATCATCCATGAATTCTGGTTTTCAAAAGATATCTTCCTGAACAAGAGAACTAGTACTGCTGTTTTCATGGCCTGGGGTTTATGACCACACAAAAACGGGATTAGGATGATGTTAAATTGTTGTGTAGCCATGTACGAGCTCTCAACACTGCTATCAATGACCACCTGCCTACAGCAATGTTACACTAACACCGGGAGTGCTCCTTGCACTGATCTCTCTAATGATGGATGCCCTACAGGGACAAAACAATTAATACCTCATTAAATTCATTTATACACTGAAAAATGGTCAAAGTTTTGGTAGAATTACCATCTGATCCAACATAAAATCCATGATTTTTCCAGAGATTGTTTTGTCTTAAATCAAGCAATTACCAAGATCTATTTTTATCTTTTAGAAACAAAGCTTATGTTTACCATACTATTTACACAAGTATTTTGAAGACATCTCTAAGAGAAATGCTATGATTTAATAGCTATTTTTTTTTATGAAACCCTAAATTGTAAGCAAATGAGTCTCCTTAAAAAACCTCCTGGCTGGATTTAAAATGTATAATATGATTAAATCAAAATATACAAAATAGATGTAAACATATCTCATATTGTAAATTCAACATGCCATGCATTTTTTGAGGAGTGCTTTAACTTCAGCTGACATAACGATTGTAAATCTCATGATACATAACATGACTCTGCTTTGCATACATTGAGCATATGGTCAAATTGTCATCTTTGTGCGGTATTTACATAAGATCATAGCTTGTTTACCAATCCAATTCTTTAATGAAATAAATCTAATATAGCCAAAACTAAATTCTAATCAAACTCCTGATAGATGTGAGACAGTGATCGAATCAGCCGTATTTTTTGGAAAATAATTCTTCATGGATGTACAGTGATACATAAACTAAGGCTTTTAACAAAACGATAAGAAATTGGAAATTCCTCCACCTTGGAGTCCTATAAAATAATGAATAATTTTGGAATAACAACCTTAAAGACCCTGAAACCAGTTTTCGCAGTAGCTTTTTTAGAATGATTATAGTAAAAAGATATTGTAAATAACTCTAAATTAAAGGACATAGTTATCTATAGGATAATACAACAGCACAAAATTCTTCAACCCTAGGATATGCCCAATTCATACTGCTGATAATTTGTCAAAGATAAAGAGACTGAGAGTTGTAAATAACAATATTGACATTGACACCCAATACTTGCCAGTCCAAAACACTCCTGTAAGAAAGCTTACCTTGAACACACAACATTGTCCCACACCGGTCTGGTCAAGAATACACCAGAGCGTTTCAACCTGCTGATAGATATAAGTTTACACAAAAAGGGCCCTTGTAAGAAATGCACTAGCCCTGCCTCAGGATAATCTTGATTTCCTGATGACTAATTTAAACTATGCTCAGGCAGGGCAAAGGTGTGAAACAGACTAGCCCCAACCATAGATAATGTAAATGACTTGATGACTTTGACAAGGTATAGGCAATGAAGTATATGTCCCATACTATAAAGGTACAGGAGTTGACAGGTTCAGGCCCAGGGCATAAATTGACATATAAATATTCACACGGTAATATACATGGTAGTGAATGTAAATTAAATGAGTGATCTGCAAATTTCAATTATTTGATATATGCCTGAGTCATGAAAATATCAAATTTATAAACCAGAAAGTTGCTGGCCCGGTGTCACAGGGTCACGGGGGTATGTCACCATAAGATGGATGTCTGAGACATTTCAACATTGAATGCCTTGATCCTCATGGGTGTTTCTCATTGACAGCAACAATAATGAACCAAAAAGGTCACATAGGTCAACAGCACTAAGCAATGAGTAAACTATGATAGAGATTTAAGTAAATTATCAAGTCCTTCTTTACCTCTAAAATTTTTGATCAAAAGATAGATAATAGATTATCCCGAAAATTCAATGACACTGTTCATTATCAACAGCTCTTTGTTTTAAAGCATAAAAGGAAAACTCATGACCTTTCTTGTACAAAATCATAGAATCATGACTACACTGATACAGCCACAATAATAATATAAAATATAAAGTAATATAAAATTTATTAGGTTAGCAAATTAAAAAAAAAATTTCATTAAAGATACTGTAAGTACTAATGGAAGATATGAGAACATAACTACTGTATCTCAGAAATATCAGAATTATGAACAGCCTACAACTCTGAGTAAGAATAAAATTTAGCCGGTAAGTATAGCGGTAAGTATACAAGTGAGGGAAAAGGATCTGGACATGCCTAGCAGGCAGGTATTCAAGACTGGTGTTATCTCACAACCTCACACACCTCTCAGGTAAATCCTCCCACCTGAGGGTATAGGTTAACGAGTATTCTGGACAGGTATGTCAAGGGGCGAGCAACCATTCAACCCATTTGATGTAATTTTAAATAACTTACAAATAGGTAGATAAAATATTGTAAAGATTACAGTTCATGACTTTCATTAGTTATGAAAACTTGTTGATTTATTTAAAAATTCAAAGGTTTTCCTCAGAAAAAAATTGTCACTGCTTGAAAATACAGCCAATGAAACCGGGTTTTTTTTATATAGGATTTCAACTGGTAATCATTTTATATAACCAGTTTATCTTGCATTTTAAAAAAACCCAAACCAATTAGGTTATAACTTTTGCACTTCATATGAATTATAACTGCATATCATAATTCTAGGTCTCAAAAAAACTAATTCATTTTACAAATAAGAACTGAGATTCTTACAACTTCTTGGGTTTTTTTAATATCATTTCATTGAAATTTTAATCTTTTTTATTTTTTCATAGGCAGCTTTACCTTCTTTTAAAATTAAAACGTACCAAAAAAATGAAATTACCTGCTTTCCTTGTTTACTTTTTATTTCAAGCCCAGAGTTTTATTTCCAAATTTGCTGTAAGTCAAGAACCCAGACAAGGCGAGTTCAAGTTAACACTGATACAAATACCTACACAAACAGCCATGTTTATTGCAGGTCAGAGTTCAAACACTCAGGTCTCGTCCCAACATTTACTGTTTGTATATGGCTCATAATCAATGGACTTGCTAAACACAATCTACCAGTCTCATTGGCATGGGAAAATCTTCAAGTGCTTGCTCTTAGAGGAAGACACAATCTAAGGGATGGGTCTAATAAAGTCTAGAATATTTGGTTGACAAGTCTTCGTAAAGTGAGGCTATTTGATAAAGAGTATACAACTTAATATCAAGGCTGCTAGTATTATTGCAGGGAGAACGCCCACATCACTATTGTGGCTATGTATTGTGGTGAAACTTGGATTAGTGATTACAATAGAAGTATCATTGACAGCATAAGGTTTCAGCACTTCCAATATATAAAAACTGAGGTAGATTTGATGGAATTCCTAGGCATCAAAGACTTTGTGATATTTGTAATGATAACTTTGTAGAAGTAGAATTCCACTTTTTATTTGAATGTAGAATTTATCATGATTTGAGCAATAAATATTTCAAAACACTGCCATATAACATTGATCAAAAATATTTTTGGAATACTTTAACATGTACTAATTTATCCTTAACAGCAGCATGTTCAAATAATATTAAGGAAGCGTTGTTATTACGCTCTCTATATACATAATTGTCCATTTCATTTTCACTACCATATGTATACTGAACTGTACAATTTGTATTGTACAGGGGCCTAAAGCCTTTTACGAAATAAACTTGATTAAGGTTTGACAAGATTTTTCAAACAAGAACTTTTGAGGGAAGATATTCAAAGATCATTGCAACCCTAACACTCTTGCAATAAAGAATGTTGTAAATCCATTGAACTTGTTCCTCATTAACCTTTCCCTGACATTTCTTCCCTTTTCACAAAAAGATTAACCTTTCCCATGTGAACGCTGGTAAGCTTACCATCAAACACTTCACTTGAAACGACAACCAAAAAGAGGCAATTTGTTCTAATTGAATAATCAAAATCTTGTCACCTGAGTAACTTTATTTGGCAAACTACTAATGACTTAGTCAGCCATTTGGGAAAACTGATTTCATAAACATTTAGCAATGCAACCAGAAAATCAATTCAAAAGAGATAAGAGATATATATCTGTTGTCTTCTGTCAGGAGTGGGTTCACATTATTTTGCTGAGGTGACATCCATACTCAGTGAAATGTGAAGGAAGGTTATCTATGGAGTTTTATTTCAAACCTGATTTCCAGGTGAGGAAGCATAACCCTGGACACAAGACACTAGTCTTGTTATACAATTCCTGCTCAGGTCCCTCATGCATAGAAGTGGAACACAAACCAAACCAGGTGACTTGTCCCCATTCTAAAGTATTCACCACGTGCTTTTACTGATTACACAAGCCTTGAATTCTTCAATGATTTAAAATTTGGAGAATAATTTTACTCTGTTCAATTATGGCACAACTTCAAAAAATGTTCTTTGGAATTCAATTTATAATTGACTTTTCTCAAAACATTGTGACAAGGAAATAAAACAGGCAGGAACATGTTACAATCAAGAAGCATACCAAAATATGCATATAATATTTCTCTTAAAAATCATTATAATTTAGAAAGTCAGGTCCAATTTTTTACATACAACAAGTAAAGCAAAATCACATATCTAACAATTCCAATTGAATCTAAAACCTCTGTATCATGCTGTTAGCGACATGCATTTAACCATATCAATTTCTACTAATAAATCATATATTTTCAAGCAGAGAACAAACAAGTAATAAAGACCCTCAGCTGTATTCATGCTGGAGACAGATTATGAATTGTAATGTTTGAAGTCGCTAGACTGTGACAGTAGTAGAAAGGTGATCATTATCAGCAAAAAACTCTTTGTGGTAGTGTCATGTGGCTAACACAATTACTTGACAAAAGCTAGACCGCAGTTCAGTCACCAATGAAATCATGCAAAATTAGCTTTCATTTAGATTTTAAATCTACCACTGTTCTTTGCATTTATTCCTTTTTGGTTTAAACATATTTTTTATTCATTTAAGAATCTGGTTCGGTAAACAAGCAAGTCTTTGCTTTTATGAATACCTCACCAGTACAAAACGTAATAAGCAAAGTTCACAAGAACGAGACAAATAAAGGGAACAAAATACAAGAAAAATTCAACATGACTTAATATGTGTGGGTACAAAACTAGGTGACAAAACGCTTGCAGTTGCTTTTTATGATAATCAATTCATTTTACCTTCCAAATCGCTTGCTCTTGCAAATATATTGGTGTAATGATTCCAAGATTTATTCCTTTTTATATAGTTTTGTACAAAAAAATAGGGTTTTTAAAGAAAAATTACATATTTCTTATAAAAGAAAAAAAAATGGAGACTGTGTTAGAGGCTTTAGCTGCATCCTGTCACCTGTCATAATCTCCTATAGTTGTCTCCTGGAGACCATTCATCCTGTATAGATGTCTTTCACATCTCCTACACTCAGTCCTTCACAGCTAGAGTCCTTCACCTGGTGCAAGCTGATCAATCACTTTGACATGTTGCAATTAGCAAGTAATTGATACAGTCACAACAGCATTAACTATTAGTCCTTGACCATCATATCAGACTCCCTTGTCATCTGCAGTACAGCAAATCCATTCACCTTATCTGCTCTATAGGATGGGGTTCTTGTTTTATGATATTGGAGAAAATGCTGTTTACTTCAATTTATAGCCAAGAGATGTACTCGCAGAACAATAATGATTTATGGCTGATGCTGAAATAACCTAAATTAATCTAATGGAACTTGAAACTCAATATAAGATGAAACCAAAAATATATCAAAAAATGAATTATCTGATGACACAAACACATACCTTTGGTCAAGACCATTTTTCTGTCTATGGTTCCACGGGCCATATATAGTGCAGTATTAGTCCATGGGTTAGTATAACAACGAAAGGCTTGAACTACACATGCAGGTACAGAGTCAATGGGTAGTATTATCACAGGCTGGGACTGCCAGTAAAGATCAGCAAGGATGTGGCACTCTGATTGCAGGCAAGGATCTAATGTTCAGGATCACCAAGCTAAGATATCTTTATGAAATGAAAGAATCAAGTCATAGATATCCTCAGGTAAAGATGTTGTTACCTAAGTAGCAGGGTATGCGTTGACTTCTTTCAAAAGGATGTAGGATGTGTCACGTCAAGGATATCTTCAGGCAATGATATCACTAGGCTGCAGGCTGGCAGGAGGATCATGCAGCTGATAAGCCTACCTAGTCCTTCAGATCTTTCGTTCTCTCGTCCTCAAATCTAACTTTCTGTCTACACAACTGTCCAGATCAACAGACAGACAACACAGAGGGTCTACTCTGGCCTGGTTGGGTAGATCCACTCTAATCTCCAATCTCTTGGTACACAACAAGGCCTGCCTGCCTATCTGAGAGATCAGCCTGCTCACCTAACTGACTGGCGGACTGTTAAATCCTCTGTCCCTCCCCACGTGCGTATGTGTGTGTGCAACAAACCCAGCTGCCTTGCCTCTATCAGCCGCACTAAAATAATTGGAGTTGAAATTGCAACCTCTCCTGTCCAAACGTGATCTGACCAACTATTTGACAGACCTGCAGCTACAGTGGACACATAGAAGTGGTCCACTGACAGTTGAGTAAGGCAGGTCAGGAAATCAGGTCACGGCTTGCTATTTGCTCTATATCCACTTTTCTACCTCTAAGAAAGTTCACCGTCCACTCCCTAAGCCATTGCAGAGACCCAATGGGTAAACCTCAAACAAATCTGTGTCCAGGTGGAGGGATGGTCGCCTCAACAGATGTCATACATGAGTAATCCAGCGGAAAATGTCCACATTGAAGGAGCGCGCTATTACGTGGCTGGCTATTAATAGAAAGTGCATAGCTTGTTGTATTGACCAGCAGCAGAAGCAGAGTAGCTGCATTTAGTGAGGAAGGAGAGGGAGGCAGAGAGGGAGAGTGTTGGAGCAGTGTATGAATGGAAGTTTCCTGATTGTACTGAAGCTGGTAACTCTAGAACTCACATGAGTGGCATTCTATGTACACACTTCGAGAGTATCAGTTGCTCTTCTAGTCATGATGTACACTGTAATAGTTCTATAGACAGTAACTGCAACATGATATGAGTGTTGGCTGAAACCCTAACCTGATATTGGTAGCTTTGCTGCTTCAGATATAACAAAGATTTTATGAATGTTTATGTCAGTAACAGCAAAATGAAGTGTTGAAACAATTCACAAACAGCAGCAATTAGGGAAACAGTCAAAGCATGAAATGATAACAATTAAATAGCCTTTGATGAAATATGGTAACCAATGTAAGAAAATACATGTTATGCATACCACAAGAAGAACTTCAAACAACATTCTTAAATAAAAACACCCCACCATATACATAAAGTTAAATATATGAATTTGACTTTATTCAACATTAGCTCTGTAGCTCAGAGGAAACAGACTAGACTGTCACGCCAGCGGCTCAGGTTTGATTACAGCTATAGATATTTAATTAGATTAGCAAAAGTTGTTTCACATGTTTGCACCTTCACCATAATAAGTTGTTCACTAATAGTACTATAACACAGGATCTTGAAGCTGCGCAGAACTACACAAGTATAAGGTAACAGAGAGATCTGTAAAAGAGGAGACATCAACTAGACAATGTAAGACAGCACAAGAGAAAAACTTTTTAATAACCTTTTCATACCTCAAAACTTCTATACCTTCTTTAAATGCTTAGACCCCCAAAAATGAATAAGCGCCCCTTTTTATAAAAAAAACTACCTTGGAACGGAATTTTCAAAAAGAAAAAAATTGGGGTTACAGGCAGAAATCTTTCCAAAATTGATTTTTAGACGATTATAAGCCATCTGTTTCATCATATTCATTATATCCAATTTATCCATCCTCTGACAATGCAATGTTCTTAAAAACATGATATGACAAGATTTTGAATTTTCTAAATATAAAACAATCTCCCTTGACAACATTATTAATGAAACAAGTACTTGATAACATCATTTGCAATCTGAGTCAGACAATGAAGTCTGATATCACAGATACTGAATGCATCAATCTACAGGTAATATTTCAATAACTGACCTGATCATAGTCTGCAGATCACATTGCAAGTGAATAGGTCTTATCTTAACAAATAATATAAGCTCAAATATGATGAAATAATAACTGATAGATAAAACTGCATTGCATTCAATACTGGTAAAACTTTATAAGTTAACCTAGTCAGAAAGAAAGAAAGAAAGAACAATATTCAAAGGCAATGACATGAAATATTTGCAAATAACGTTAAGCTAGGCGATTGGTCAGTTAAAATACCTTGTTTAATTCAAAATTGACCTGGGATTACAAAAGAAGTTTGAGATGGTTAAAACAGTTCAAACAAGTGAAAATGAAACATCCATGAATATACTCACTGATCATGATACATTTAGGGATGAGATCGTATCCAACAGGCATAGCACTGATATCCATCATAATAACCAAGGAATGGCAACAAGGTAACACTTGGCTTGAAACGAGTCCTTATACCTCGGAGCCTGCCTTGTCCAAAGAAGATGTAAAATCCTTGAATGTATTGTCCAGTTGTAGTGCTGGTCGATTGTGTGTGTGTGACCACATCAAACAAAAGCAGCCTCTGTCCAGCTCGGCTATTGTCTCTGATTATGCAAGCCAGCTTTAATTACTCAAGCCAATCAACATGAACATGTGAGAGCTCACCCTTGTCATATAGACTGTCTAACAGTCTCTTGGACTTGTTACAAATTGAATTTTAATTCAAATGTTAATTGCAAATTAAATTCTAGGGGATATTCAGTTTGTGAATTTTAGGAATTTACGCACCATATAATGTCTAGATATTTGAAATATGTAATTTTGAAGCTTATCTTCACAACCCTGTAGATCACTGATTAAAGAAATAAGGGGCTAGAAGCAAGTCTTCGAGGTGGTTTATGACTCTCATACCTTTCTAATTCTGATGATTGCATACAAGTGGGATTGCCTCATTGAACTCGATCTGGCATCCCTAGGGAGAGAATATACCAGGTGCATGCAATACAGGGATTAAGGGGCAGGTCTGGGGCCTGCAGGTTGTCCTTTCCTAGGATTGATGGGAAATCATTTGGCGGTTACAAAATTAACTTGGTTTCTTTGCATATTCCAACAAATGCTTAACAATTCAGGTTCTCTTGTTTAAAATAGGAAGAACTTTATCCTTTTTTAAGCTCTTACACAGGTTGATATGCACTTCATAAGATGTATATTAAAACAATGGTATAGTTATGATTACATTTTGCTCCTAAAATACTTTCATTTCTGAAAGCAGATGATATTTTCTTAACTGCTCCAAAAAGCAGGAATAATAAATGTAATGCAAGTATGTCATTACTTTGAAGAATGGTCTAAGGTCTAAAATATGATTGAAATAATCAAAATGCCTCTAGTAGACTAAAATTTAGTTTATGATATATTTTAATAATTTACTGTTCTCTCAGTCATAGTATTCTTTTCTTAGGTTTCTTAATTCTATATTTGTTTTCAGTCAATTTAGACTTGCTCAATGAGCACCTAGACTGTATAAAGGCTCCTACTTAATACACAGTCATGAAGCAGGATTATGCCTCTAGCAGCTGACTGATATTTTGTCTTGATCTATAAACATCATATTCATATCACATTCTCATTTGAATTTCTGTCATGGTTCGTACAATTAATTTTTCAAGTCAATAAATGTCATGAAGTTTATGGTAAATTGCATACAGAATATTCATGAGCAAGCAAAGTTAAGATAGGGCCAAATCATAAATCATTAAAGTGCTGTATATAAAATTATTTCAGCACTTTAATATAACAAATTTAATTTATTTTCAAATGGATATTATTTCTTTTTAAAAAGCAGAAATTCATCTGTGAAGAAACCTGACTCAGAGCCAAAAGGCCTCTTTACCAAAAATATGTATCATTGATTTTGAAACATTGATTCAAATTAAAGGTCCCCAACAGAAATTCAATTGGTTTCTTCAATTCTTTTGACTCTTAGTTACATATCCTTATATTTGAAGCTCTTACTTAATGCTTCATGATTTTTCAAGCATGGAGCCCTAAGGAAAGACAACTACAGAAGCTGTAAGTGGTTATTCATGAGCTCTGTGAGTGTCTGGAATCAATTAGGTCAGCAAACACTGATAGAATGGTGAACACTTTCTCCTCCCCCTCCCTCCTGTAATGTTGAATCAGTTCCAAGAGGGATCATTTACTCCCCTCACTAAGCAGCTTCATATGGCTTATGTCAGATCCAACAACCCATGGGGACTCCCATCATTGGGGTCCATACTAGACTGAAATTGTCTTGCAACATGACTCTTAGTGCTCCTAAAGTCTATAGCTTTGCAGATAAACATGAGAATATGGATGTCCATGAAAATTTAAGTTTACAGAATCAATTATGATCAAATATAGTCCTTGATAAAAGATATTTTAAAACAGAAACAAGCAGCTGACTAAGTCGAGCTATATCCCCCACAAAACAATGTTTTATGGTATAATATAAGTCATCAATAAAAGATTTACTATCATTTTATCAAAATTAATGATTCCTCATTATTATTTTGCTGAATTATTTGTTATTGTGTTGTAAAGAATAAAAAAAGGAAACTGTTCAATCAAAAATAAAATAAAATCAACATATTTCTGAAAAACTCATATAAGTTAAAGGAAATAGATTCAATCATGTTATCATAACACACATTCAAATCCAGAAAAAAAAATATATTCCCCCAAAAATGAAAATACACAAATATTTTCAAAATTGTTAACAATCAGCATCTCAATCCCAATTTCGTTTTAAAGATATTCTAAAAATAGATAATAATTACACATTATTACTTATATCTGAATGTCCATGACACGTTTGAACTGAAATGCATGATTAGTTATAAAGCCGGATACAATGTGTAACTGACGGTGCCGATTATAATCAAAATCAAAATCATAATCATAATCAAAATAAATCATTTACAGAACAAAATCAGCTAGTGTTTTCAGTGATATTGACCTTCTATACCTCCCCCTCCTCCCTCATACTCTGTCACTACGTATACAGTACTTCATAAGCTAATTGTCACTTCTGTGACCCAAAAGGCCAATAACAGGGGACAGCTGTTATTTAAAGCCAAACAATATTCTGATATCCATAACTTCTAACTTCATGAATAACATAACCAAAGTGCACACACATTAAAAGAGGCACCCATGGGCACTTTTTGGGCGGATTATGGTATACCAATGTTAGGACAGGTCCATGTTATCTCCTACTACAATAACTTAACCTGGCAAGTCACGATCATTCAACCATATCGAGTATATTCATTCACTGGAGATCATTAAATCATACTGAGTATACTCATTCACTGAAACCGTACAAAGAAAATCATAATAACACACTTGTCAATTACCCTTCCATCAAGTACTATAGAATCATGGAAATAAAGCACAACACAGACAAATACAAGAATGCATAGACTATGGATGATAATTTGACAAACCAATGATTTACAATGAGAAACTTGATATACTGCCGAGACAATGAAATCCTTTGAATATATGAATTGATTTCAAACACAGAATAACTGAAAGTGATTTTGGACATATGTGGAAACCAGTAATCTCTGCTAACAATTTACATCAAAATCCACAATGAAAGATAACATGTGATATATAACCTGGTGCAATAAATGATAACGACTACATAGATATAGCTGGATTGACTTGATTGACAATGTCAAAAATACAAAACTACTCCTTATATCTAAAAATCATATATAATCAAATCAATCAATTATCAAAATATATAAAATATATAAAAGCTTTGGTAGGCTCCTTCAACAATGTTGACTAAAGTGTTGTGTACTTTTATGTATCATCCTTAATCATAAATAAGATACAAAATAAACATTATTGATTAAGATTTACACCTTTAGTTGTTTTTCACAACTTCCACTGGTTACTGGGATATTTTGATATTCCCCACGTCACCTTATGAGGAATATGCATATACTCTGAAATGTTGTATATTTCCACATTGAAGAAGTTGGTATCAACAACATAAGGCTCTTCTTACAGATGTCCCTTCTAAATGCCCTTCAAAGACCCTAATCAGTTCTTCCTAATGTAACAACGAATATGTTCCATAGATAAACATTAAAAACATATTAGCTAAACAGATAAAGACATTACCTCAAATCTCGACCACCAGAACCCTGACTGAGTTCATGATCATGTCTTTACCAGCCATGGCAACTGGAAGATCTGACAGGTACAGGTACAAGACAATCAGCATACCAGTTCTCGCAGGTGAAACAACGAGTCTGGCAGGTAAGGAGATTACAGACACTGCTTCCTTACTGGCTGTCTATCATCCTGCACACCTGATATAAGACAGGACATTAACCAGTCCACAATACTTCATGTCATGTCCTCTCTGCACGTACGTCTCAAAGTCATGCACCCACTGCCATACATATCTCTCTAAACACTTTTCACTTGTTGAATGAAGAACTGGTATTTCAACATAAATTTTAAATTCATTCTATTTTCATTGGATATAACTACAGAGGTATTTTCAGGACTAGGAAGAAATCTTAATATGAATTTGTTTTTCTGATAATTTACAGCTATTTTTGAAAGGCTGATATTTATCAGTTAAATATTTTGGGTATAATTTCATATATATGGGGTTATTTGCAAGTTAATCATGCATCCAAGCACATGTTTATTAGATTAGATATAGTGGGGACGGTGCTTTAAAGCCATATCACAGAAGACTTTCTTAAAACAAGGCCTAATGATACTAGATTATCTGAATGCCTTCATCATTCTCCAAGCTGAACAGAGACAAAATCTATAATTACCATGAGGGACAAGTCTCAAATCTACTAAAGAGTTGAACAGAAAATAAACATTTAATACCTCATGCATAAAGGGGTCATCAATCTGTTGATGAACTATGGCAATTGTTGCTGTACATCATGCACTGACAGAGGTCAACCAAAGACGATAGAACAGCCAAGCTTTGTATCATACTGCAAATAGTTCTCTGTATACCAGCCAATTGCTATTTCATTAGAAGTTATTCTAGGATATACCTAACATACACTTACTGTCATCTAATGTGGCTTTTAATCAAATTGGACAGGGACTGATTCATGTGTATTGAGTTAGCTATTATTGGAGCGGGGCATCACGATACAGTCTCAAGAGGAGACATGGTCTTCCTATTACGACCCTTCTGCAACTGCTAATGCAAGTAGTCTGTCTCACTGTCCCAAAAGTCATTATTTTTATTTTCTGACTCTCTCAAATGAACCACAATATGAATTGCTGTAAATAATATGTTACGAGCAAATTTAAAAAAAAAAATTACTTACTACGACGAGGAAGATAATAATGCTGAATAATGCTGAAAGTTTCAGGAATATATATGTTCCCTTTAAAGGTGAATGTTGTGGTGACTGTTTGGGCAAGGAGAAATAAAATGATTTTTACATTTGAATCCTAGATGAACATTTAACATTTCAAAAGTTTCATATATCAAATTAAATCCAGATAATTCCAAATAAAACCAAATTTGTTTAAAATTATGATAACTTATTGAGGCCATTTGGTTCACAAAAACAATGAATACCAATGAATATAACAATGAGCCCTGTAACCCAACATATTTCATAACAATTGGTCTACTGACCTTGCATAGTTAGATGGAACACAATGAATTAGTTAACAATAACAGAAGGTGCACTTTACCCTGTGGCAAACAACTTTAGGCATAATAACATTATTGTCTACATTTAGGGAGATACGTAATAATTATCAGATATTTTAACACAATTTTACAATAAGATCAGATTAGAGCACCACATCCATTAAAAGGATCAACATTGACATAAAAATTAACTTTCTTGAAAATTGCAGATAAAAAAAAGAAGCTCCCTCCTTATAGTTTTAACAAATAAAACATGTTTTCATGTAACTACACATCATGTCACAAATTCACTGACATTTAGGCTTAAGAACCTTTAGACAATAAAGTTATAAATTGTATAACTCTGATACCATTTGCAATGCACCTTGGAATATGAAGTTATGCTTAGCATGTCAAGAGTTCCAGTCTGAACTAGCTAGGCTATATTCAAATAAGCCAAACTATCACAGCAATGCTTTACCTAAACATTCATAAACATTTTAATGATATAAGTGAAGGGAACTTTGGTTGGAGTGGTCCTTCATAAACTGCTCCAATCCATCAACAGGAAATATTGTGTCATCATTGTCCTGTCCAATGTTGACAGTATATATCAGACCATACAAGAAACTACACAAATTAAAATGGCTGGGTGGGGGGGGGAGACACTGACCCTTTGACTCTCTCACACACTCAAAGTTGCTCGGTTGTAGGGTTCAACTTAATCATTCTACCTTTATCCATAACGGTCATCACTTTTATCAATCACTGCTATAAGTTCTGTACCTGGGATTTAACTTGTGTTGGCTGGTTACTTGTTTCATGCCTACAATTACCTTTACTATTTACAATTAGTCCTAATGGTCGGTTGCCTCAATTCCAAATTTCCGACTTTACCAAATAACCATCGTTACATAAGATTTGATGGTCTCTATGGTGTAAGGGTAAACATTATTATTATCATTTCACAAATACTTCAGGGACAAATATACATCTTACATAAGAGAGAATATGATGATTCCTCAGAATCTAACATTTTTAATTAGTGTTGTGGAGGTTATAAATGTCCTCAAGACATCTCAACAAGATGCTGAAGTAATGAATCCTCAAAAAAGGAAGAGGGGAAAATATGACTTTGTAGTAATGTTTTAACTTAATACACTAATTCATTAGGAACCAAATCCCCCACCTTCCTTAGTACCATGTCAACATGAATAACAAACCCATTTCTCATCATTCCTGAAAAAGTTTTATTCAACCCTTTGTGTTTACCTTAGAAGAATGCAAGCAGTCATTTTGTCAATGACAGTAACTTTCCCCTACTTTAAGCATACTTATATTTATCAACAATATACAACATTCTTCTTTCAATTAGATCAAGAAGAGGATTTTTTAAAAGTTTTACAACGCCTTTTCATTTACAATGTTAAACAGAAGTTTTGAAACCGTCTTAATGGACAAGATTACTTCCTAACTTCAAATTGACACACTCTTCTGAGAATGATTCACATGTTGACATGTTGAAGACTAGAACTTCAAGTTTGTAGGTGCAGCCTATTCTAAATGTCACATGAAAGACCTCCACTTGCACATCATGAAATACCTGCACCAGCCACATAGAGTAGACCTCAGTACAGTTTATATAGTCGTCTGTGCAAAACAACTGGAAATTAACAATCTTAAGAAGTTTGTTTAAACTCTCTCCCCACTGAGAAGCAATTATAGGCTTTTTTACAAAACATGAGAACGACTCGGACTCCGGCATTAGTAAGGAGATGCAAATGAAGTTTACAATCAGTACTACATCCATGATAGAGACAGGTAAAGGTAAAAAGGTCTGAAAATTTATTGGGAGTAAGATAAAAGTGATAAAACAGTTACGTTAGGGTAAACTTTATCTACATAATCAAGGATTAAGCATATACTTGAAAGGGGCAAAAGGAGCATATTACCCAATAATATTAGAAACACAAAGCTTAATATATTTTTGTCTCTTTTTTTTCGGCATAGAAAATAAAGTTACCGTAGTTCATTAAGATTAGTGGATTTTTTAAGGAAAATACCTTGGCAGGTAGTTAGGTAAAAAGGTCTGAACATTTATTGGGAGTTAGATAAAAGTGTTTACACAGAATGTAATTGATTTAAGATGTATTGGACTACACACAAATAACTCAAGATTTCCCGAACAAGTAATACGTATTATCGATAGAAAAGAAATACATATGGGGGGAGATGCTTTTAGTTTTGGTAAACTTTATCTACATGATCAATGACTAAGTATATACTCAAAATTTCCAAAACTTCATAATAAAGACATTGTTTTAACAAAAGACTATTTGATCTCTGAATGTATAAAATTGGTTGTAAGTGTTCTTTAAAGCCTCCAGTATTACATTGGTAACATTATGCATATTGTTAAAACAGTTGTTTAACAAAGTATGTTTACTGCAATATGTAACTTAAGATCTATTATGGTGAGACTTGATACCATATTATAGTATAATAATAAATTGTTGCTTTCACATAATTCTCAAAAATGGCATTTGCTATAACTATTGCTATAAAGGATTTAATTTTTTTTATCAAACAGTCAATTCATTTATAATGAAGTTCATTAAGATAAAAGCGATATAATGGAATCCCATTTATAACAAAACAAATCATATAATCAACAACTAATGTATGTTTTCTCCAAGAAGCAATCAGAACTGCTATCTTATGAAAACAGAATGTATGAAATTCCAGATATTTCATGAAAATATTTTGGTTTTAACATTCACATCAAGCAGTATTGGGCTATGCAAACATATGCACTTCAATTGATAGGGTAATCCGGTAGCTCAGACAAGAGCCTACCTAGACTGGCGGGATTAGATCGAAGCAGATAAGAGGTGATATATAGATCATGTGGCACTCTGCCAGGTTCTTAGATAGGTAATTTGTAAGAATCAGCCATCAGTACCTGGAGATGATGCGGGTTGATGTATGTTTGGTGAACATGTGAAAGAGGGCAGAGTTAAAAACACAAGGAGAGTTATGTTGGGGTATCTTTTGTTCCAAAGAATTCAGCAGAAAATTCCTGTTTATATACAAATCATATAAACATGAATATTTCACATTTTACCCTAAAGGCACTATACATGTACAGCAACTCACTATTTCACAATTACTTTTAACCGTGAAACCGCTTATCATTAACAATTTGACAAAGAATTATGTGTGTTTACTCAAAATGAAAACATTCAGAAACAAAGACATCCATTGGTGCTACAAAATCTTTAACTTGTATCTATCACTTCCTTTTCATTACTTCATTCCCTGTTACTTACTTTCAAAGCATCTCAATGACTCCACATATAATTATTGAATTATTAAGCTTCTGCTCAAAATCTCCTAAAATTCATTTAATTGTGTTCGAATTATTAAATGATAGGGAGTGAGATACCCAGTAGTAACCTAAAGTATCAATTAGACTACAGTACAGAGTGATAAGTAAAATAGTGATAATCTTTATTGTCCCTCTAGTGGTGATAAAGTGTAAAGTAACTAACTCCACGTCAGTACAACAACGTTATGACATAACTTATTATCAGTAAGTGCTAGTCGTATACAAATGAAAATAGGCACTAACAAAATAAAACATGGAAATAATGATGTGGTTAATCATACATATAATGTGGTAAATCATACATATGATTAGATATAATAATTTTTCTCCTCAAAACATATCTCGTAAATTTCAACTTGGTAGATGTGAGAGTTTCTTTTTTGTTGTTGACAATTTTGACACAAAATACTATTTCATTTCACTCAATTACATGAAAATGGTTTTGTTGAGAATGACAGATATCCTCATTTGGCTACAGATATAAAAAAAAATCTAAGAGAAGTTTCTATACATCTTATTCTTTTGTGTAACAGGTACAAACTGATAAACATTTGAGGTGGTATGTATGCATATCACCTTGAAAAAAACCCAAATATTTGTCAAAGATGAATCCACAATTAGATAAAGAAATCCAAAAAAATGTAATGAAAATGTAGATGGTGAACTAACCTGACACAACACGTATGACTGCTTCTTGAAACAGTTAGCCGGTAGAAACAAGTCACTACTGCACCAGCATGGAGCAGTGTGACCAGTGGTCAAAGTGACGGCGAAAAGGACCAGGGGTTAGAACCTCAGGATTATGTCCTTGCAAGTAACGACAGATCACTGAGACTAGAGAGGTCCAATGGAAAAACTACTCCTGTCCACCTAACCTTCCGTCCGTCTGTCTGTTGGGCTCTCTGTGTGAGCTGGGATTAGCCAGTGTTGTCTAACACTCGCCTACCAAGTTTATCTCCGCCTGACACATCAACACATAGATCTGAAGGGTACAAGGACAGATCTAAACTCAGAGTCTTGGAACTGACCAGTCTGGTACAATCTCTCAACTCCTGTACAATGTGGATTTTCTTTCAGTCTCTACACCTGGGGCGTAGCACCGAGCAGACCATGGCAGTCTCATTCAAGAGTGTCCTTTAACAGATTTTAGTTAACAACTTGAACCATTTCACCTATTCTTAAAAAACTAAGGAGACCACAAGTCTTTAAATCTCTAAATCTTAGGTAAGGCACATAGGACAACAATTTTAACTCTGCTGTTAAGAAGTATTACGGTTTCTCTCACACTGTACTTGTGACATTCATGACAGTTAGTTTTTCTACTATGAGAGTCTGCAAATCTCTTAGAATCCTAGCATTGGGTAGCTTGATGTCTACATTCTACATAGGTAGACCAACATGTAGGGGATGGGATAGCACAGTGGTTGGTGCATTTGGCTTTGAACCAAGAGGTCTGTGGTTAGAATCCCACCATGGGCTTGTCAACTGTTCTACAGGCAGTAAGGTTTGGGTGCAATGCTACACCGATAGCAAGCTGATGAAGCAGAGAGTGCTCCAAAACATCATGTTAATCTTTTGCTGCCACTTTAAACTAACTAGCTAGCAAATAATTTCATTTCTGATGCCATTAACATGACAAAATATAATATCTCAGAATATTGAATGTATGTCTAGGAAAACACTGTGAAGATTATTCATTACCTCCAGCATAACTTATTCTTGTTTATTGAAACCCTGCCAAAGAATTAATTTCTTAAGGATCAAGTATCTACCTCCAAGTTTTGGTTAGGCATAGCTAGTATGATCTGTAAGACCTCCAGGCTAAACCTTATACATGTGTTGATGATACCCATTCATAACCCAACTCAAATATACACGTGTGAGGACATTTATATCTAGATGATAGCATTCATAACATAAAAAACAATGTTTTATTAATCATATGGTGTGTCTCCTTCGTCACTTTATTTCCATATGAAAAAATTATATTTTTTTGCTCATAAAATTCATTAGTATTCAATTATGGCACAGCGTAAAAAATATTATTGCTTAAATAAGGCTATCAATTTAAAATCAGACAGGCAAAGCATCAGAATTAAAGTTTAGAAAAATAATAAGATCCATAAGTAATAATATTTTTATGAATAGATATTTGAAAAATGTTGGATTGATCATGAATCAATTACATTTTCATAAACTTTCAAAACATAACTTCAAACTGTTCACTTGAAAATTATAATTTTGTCCTCAACAATCAATAAACGACCAAAAAATTAATGAATGTGTTGTTTTCTTTCAAATAAAATAAATACGAGAACTTAAAGCAGTGAAAACAACTTTGAAGTAAATAATTACATTCAAGAGCAGTGTTTACACACACAACCAAACACACTTATGTTTTTAAGATAAAAGGCCAAACCATACACAAGACCATAAATAAAGCTTGACTCAAGATAAGTGCACTGACTTGAGTTCCTGAAAACAATGTTACTTATCTTACTTTAAGTTAGAAAAAATTAATGCATAAGTGAATATGACTTCATAGAAAAAGCTACAAGACACACCAAAATATTAAGCTAGAATAAAGACAATTATGATTTGCAAGAATTTACATGGTTGATTACTAATGAAACTTCATAAACCTCATAACTGAAATTTAGAACTTTATGGTAATCTCGATATGTAGTAATGAAATTTAATTCACTCTCCCTTGACAAACAATTGACATAAGATACAAATTGACATAGAATATAAAAAATTTGAGTATTTTGACCAGAAAAGTCCTACCTTCGTGAAATGGTGACTACCTGTCTGACTAAAGATGAAGTATTCAACTACGTAACTGTATTTATACATTCACAGACATCGACGATGAACCAAACCTTCGTACAAACACAGTCAACGCCACTGTCACATCTGTCACCTACACGAAAACTCCACTTCACAGAAAACTCCACAAGTTTTTTTTTCCGCAAAAAGACATGACAAGCATACCTTTGACTTGAGAGTCTCAAAAACTAAAGATTTTAAAATGCATTTAACGGTCTGTATAATTACTCCCTTAAAAGTTGTCTTAAGGAAAGGTTGTCATTTTTAAAAGCTGGATATTTAGAAGAGTTAGCTTCTTCGGGTTACAAATGTGTTTATCCACAATATTTGTGTTTGATAATGTTTACAGTCTCATTAACCACAGCTCAACAAAAAGTTCATGCTGTTTATTTCTAAATTTGTATTGTGGAGCCTTTCGTTTACAAAAGGTTAGGTTTGGTAAGTTTTCTTAAACTTTTCAATATTTTTCTCGTAACATTTAACCCTTTGCTGCTGACTACGTTCTTACCAACTCATTCTGAGTGTCCTTTTCACAGGAATCACAATTGAATAGTTAAAGATCGACTGAAATGACCCATGGCAACTTTCGTGATTCATAAAATTCGTATTCTAATTTGCCAGTAACTTGAGTTTAAATTTTCGAAATCGGCCTATAAACATCATTTATATGGCTTTTTCCAATCACCAGCAAATTGCACTAGTGAACAGAACTGAACTGGCCCGTGGTCACTGAGGCGTGTTCAGCCGCGTGTCCTGCCGCGTGACGTGCTAGTCGGCGGAAGTATAACCTCCTTAATGAAAAAACAACAGGAAATCTCACATTCTAAACAACTGTTTGAACATATCTTAAGTCATCCAAGCAACTCAAACCTCCGATGAATTGATGTTAAATATATCTTTAATTAATTGTATTGTTCCAAGTGTAAGACTGTGTTTAAATGTGATGCTATGCGCAATATCCCAAAGCATGTGTACATCAATTACGACGTCTGCCAAATGTTGTCACAACAATCAGACTGGTTTAAATAGTCTTATTTTTTATGACACACAGGTGGCCGTTATATAATCCTATCGCATTCAATTTCAATTCTTGATTTAGTGGTCTCTAATTATACCTTTTGAATTTTAACGCCTTGGACCCACCAAGCGGAATATATGTCCTGTCGTAATGGCGTAATCTTGGCATTCGACTGCTACTTAGTTTACTGTCACGGCGTCCAGTCATTTTGAACCAATGAACTTGTAGAATATATATTCAACCAATAAATTAAGAGAAGGAGATTTGGTTCATGCACTTCTACGGACGATGACACACATTTAAAAAAGTACATCGTGAATAACGGGTACCAACATTCTTTAGGATTACATAGGATGTTTCTAACACTTGCGTGGTATGTTTTCATGTCATTGATTGTTAAATTCAAAGACAGAGATATTGCAACACGGTGTGAGATGTTATACTAGCTAACAATATAATATACGTTAGCAAAATACAAACAAATCATCCACTAGGTTGTCAAAAAGTGAAGTGAAACAAAATTATTTTTTCTACAGTAAACATTAAAAAAGTTTTTACATTCTCTCCCGTTTATTACAAAAACCTTCATTTTTTCGAGACAATTTAGAACTTCATATCGATAATGAATTTTGTAACACTACGTGATATCCCATAGTAATGGATCTCTCACCGACCAAGTTCTTAACCTTTTTGATATAAATCCACCAAAGAAAACCGCGTCTAAGGATTGTCACAGTCCAATCAAAATGGATTTGAAGACTAAGAGGGACAGTTGATATCATGAAGCAGTTACATATCGTATTTTGGAATTCTTTCGGTCATGCTATTGCCTCTATTTTGCTGTTGAATTAGCTTAAAAATACAGAGAAAATCAAAGGGCTGGACTTTCAGCTGACGACTAGCACGTCACACACTGGGCGTGGCTTCGAGTCATGCTTCGGTGATTTTGTCTAAGCATTCGCCAGGCTCATTAGGCGGTTATCCAAAACAGGGGTATAAAAGGTCTCCTAGTAGTCCAATTAAAGCCTATATTTTCTCATTTTTTGGCTCTATTGATTCCTATAAGTGAAGCGACTACAGATAATAATTTGTTATAATCACAATTATGCGTTACGTCTCCTCTTTAACATAAAGAACCATTCCTGACTGTTAAGTGGCTAAAGATCTCCGAGCTAACCACATAGAATCCAGAATCTACAGGCCAAAGTAAAAGAACTAAGCTGGAACATCCTTAATTATAACGAGAACTCGCCATTCCAGACATTGCAATTATTTTACACAACCACTTTTTATTAACTCTAAAATACATTCCCTAATAACAAGTTCTCCTTTTCACTGTCTATTCAGAATTCTAAGGACATGACTAGCCCTTGCAACTGGTATAAAGCAGTTTTAAGTTAAGAATCTAAGAAAATTTCATTTATGAATCATACTCTTTTACTGCGAAATAATTTATCCTTATTCATAAGCTTGGCAATGAAGAGAATATTGTCAAAAGAAAGCTCTAACTGGAATATTTCAAAACCTTAATCCAATTAAAATAAACATGCATGCATACTCTGGTCATAATATTTAAACCTTATAAAATCACACTGGCCTAAAACATTCCCTCTTGAAAAGCAAGTCTAGATTTGGATTTAACAAGAAATGGCCATTTCTATGGGGCTCCTTTCACGTATCAAATCAAGAGTTAAGTTTTCAGAAACTGACTGTAAATCTACCAATAACCAGTATTTAAAGGGTTATTTTACGGTTGAACTGAAAAAAAAACAATGAAAAAATTATTTTATATTTTTGAGAGCCATAGCTTGTTAATGAAAGGAATTCAGGGAAGGTCATTGGCTAACATTATCTTTGTTTCTTCCAAGAACTCATTTCAAAGGGTCATGTAAACAGGAAAACTGAAACGACCTAAATTATTTACAAAACAAAGACTGTTCCAAAATCTGAGTTAATTCATCTGGAGGGGCATTCCAAGTGGGTAGAGTGGCATGACGGACACACCGACACACCGTGTAATACAATGGAGGAAATGTTCACAAGGTTTTGCACTATTGTTCATATTCAACTTAGCGCTACATCACACTTCAGAACACAAGATCTTTATGAAGTCATATTTTTATTAAGTATTCCGGGTGGTAATCAAGTGGTCAACTCTAAAAACTCAAATCACTTAAACAGGTGACCATAGAAATTTGTGAATATATTTTGAATAATATCTATTATATATATAGTTGAATAACATTTTCTGACAGTTTAAGAACTAAATTAATACTTTCATAAACATATATTTCAATTGTCTGTCATTCAATTCTACATGGTTTTCAACAAACATAATTCAAGTATAATTATAGCTCAAACTGTATATTGTTATAGAAAAACATTTTACAAAATATTTGTCACGTTCATTTCAAAATATAATTCTAGACATGATTTTGAAAGTCTGATTTATAAAAAGCAGATTTCAAAATGAATTTGTATGAGTTTTACAAAGTAAGGGAGGCTCATATGTTATATTAATTTCTTGAATTTGGCATTTTGAGTGTTTTCCCTTACAATACAGAAATTTGTAACATTTGATTACACCTTTTTAAGTTAGTTTTCAAAAATTAAAAAAAATATCTCACAATTTTTATGGATTACACGTTTCTCAGAATAAATGACATGACCGTATCACAGTACAACATGTAAACAAAAACACAAATGTTTTCCACAAACAAACATCAAAAAGTCAAATTCTTTGCTATATTTAAAGTTTGAGGAATGCTGAAGCAAGATTTTAAAGTTGTTGGAATGTTGGAACAAACTGGGTTCCTGTGATGTAATATTACCTGGCTTGGATGAGGACAACAGAGGAAGTCTGCTAAAGTGCTGTCTTTATCCCAGCGTTATCTCGTGTTATCTCAGAATGAGCGGAATGTTATCCCTTGACTGCCTCACACACATCAACACAGCATCATACTTACATACACTCTCACATCCCTGGGGCTCTATACTGCTGGGCCACCCTTACCTAATTAAGTTTCTTACACTCTAATGGAATATCATACTCTGTAATCAAGGGCTGTCAATTAGAAAAACTTTTCTGTTTTAATCTACATAAAGGGATTTTTTAAGGAAAAGCTCTATAAAATAATTTTCTAAATAATAAAGATACTGTTTAACATAAGTATACACACAGATCAGTGGTTCAAACAACACATCTTCATATATCAATGAGCAACATATCAAATTCCAAATTTCTGCCCATGCCAGCTAAATCTTGAATACTTGACCTCGTGTTAATGTTGTACCTTAAATACTCAGGTCACAGATAAATTGAAATATTACTGGTGTTCCGGCATTTCTCAACATTATTTCACTGGCATTCTCATTAAGCTCTTCTAAATAAAAGTCTTATAAATCTTTGTTTTAAACTTTATGAAACAATTTATTTCTAGTTATTATGAAGTCAACAAGTGATGAAAACTTGGATACTATATGTCATGTAGAACTTGGTGAACAATGTTACACATGAACCAAATTGTTGAATAAGTAACATTGTTTTAAAATTATAATGTGCATAATTCAATGAAAGAATGTGTGTTACAACAGTTTAGTGAGTAAGTGAGTTCTTTATCGCAGCTCGGCTATCATTTTAGCCAATTGCTACAGCTACAACAGGTAAATATACACATATGATCATAAATCATTACATATCACCATCACCAATTATCTAACATCCACCACAGAAGCAGGTGCAGTATATACAGAATGATAATAATCAAACCCACCTATGTTTTAGCAGAAATAAAGATTAAAACTGCATAGGGCTAATAAAAAGAATGAAAGAGAAAGTTGATAGCTTCTTTTTGTAAAATTCATGGGAAAAGACATTCACTTTTAATGATAAAGTTACTCAAATTATCTTCCCAAGCAAGTTTTTATTAACCAATACATCCAATTTTGTCTTTTAGGATATAAGGTTAATTCATACAACTTGATAATAAGGAATTTGAGAAACAAAATTGTTTCAATTTCATTTTAATGGGCGACAGATTGACGCAAACTTTGATACATTTAACAACTCTAGATTCAATACTTAGCTTTAGAGTAACTTTAACTATTCGGTATACTATATCAGTAACAACAGTATGCTTACTGAGGTAAGGGAAGTAACTCTTGAGCCCTTTGCTTGCAAGTTTGCCTCTAACAAGTTAATGATGTGAACATTGAAACATTAACAAACCTCAACAACAAATAAAAAATTATAACTAAAATGAATTCTAATAAAGTAACATTCGTAGCTCAGTTAAAATCCAGATAATTTTTTAATGTGAATGAAATGTGTGAGCTACAAATATTAAACGGGATAGATTCACCAGAGTGCAAAGCGTGAAAAGTGAACATTAATGGTATTCAACCAACACTTGCCTTTAGTCTCTCGGATTGGTTCTTTTGTTCCTTTGTCTAAAGAAATAAACAAAGCATTATCACAACTAAACAAACTTATCAGTTTTTCAACATAAACTCAAATGTTATCTTAACCATCTAATGTAAAAAAAAAAAACAGCTGAAAAAATAAAGCGTCATAAATGTAATAAGAGTTTATTAGTTGGCAGGGGATGTCCGTCATATTTTTAAAACACCATCTTTACTTCATAATGAGAAGTAGAAAGTTTCTAATTTTACAGTTATGAATTAGAAAGAAAGGAGATAACAATTTTTTTCAAAAAGAGCATTTGTCTGTCAATGATGGTTGCTGTTTATCTAATTACATGACAAAAGTATCTTGCCATAATTGCTTCATGTTGATTCCGTTTATCTCAGCAATATCAACATGACATCCTGAAGTACCAAATGATGTTAGGACATTGTTACATGACATCAGAGACTTGATGTTATCAGTCACCTATGATCTCAACAAAAACTCATTTTCCTTTATCTTCAGTTGCAAACACAATAGGGAGTGAACAAATTACACCTTTACCATAATTTTTTATGAATATACTTTACCAAGGATTTTCCAATTATTTTATTAAACTTTTTAACTGCAATGAAGCAGGATTTGGATTGACATTGTATGCCGTCACATACAGTATAACTTGCTCAGCTAAAATATCAACTTCATGGTATCTGGCTTTGTACCTCAAAGTCTTGTTATTAGGAACAAACCGAATAAATTCAATAAATTTATTATAAAAACACACTCCAGAATGCCTGAACAAACGTTAATATGTGAGTCAAATTACATTCCACTCAACATATAATCTGCTATAATTGTAAAGTTATGTCAAAATATTTAGATATCATAACAATTTCTAAGTATATAAATAATGAACAAGAGCCATGTACAGAAACATCATTATAAACCTACATAAGTATCATAGCCAACATATGGAAAATTCATAGCCAGCATGTCTGTAATCAATTTGTTACTATATTTAGAGAACAGCAGGGATGATTTATGTTAAGGTTGATTAAAACCGTAACATCTGCATCCGTGTGGAGGCCAGGGCATGGCAGATATGGAATATGTTAGTTACATATTTGTCTTTCACGTCATATCTAAATTTCATAATAGTTATTTGAAAAGAATCAAATTAAGGACTGAAATTAAATGTAGAAGGATGACGAAGTCAATTTGATGACAATGCAAAACAAAATTTGTGTATGTGTGTTTGAAATCTTTTTCATACTGATGTATGTTGATTATTCAGTTCAATATTCCTGTTTGTATATTTTGTGTAAGTTTGCAGCATGTAAAAACAAATTGTTAAAGAAAATTTTTCAATTCTTATCATCACAAAAGAATATCTTGATTAACAAATTTCAAAAGGTAAATCTTTCAAAAGTTTTATTTACATATACCAAATCATGTCATTACTTTATTGTTTTCATGACTTAAATGATTTAATCAAAATGTGCTACTGCAACTTTAAAATTAAAAAAATAAGTGATAACTGACTGGCAGTCTGCAGCCACTGGAATTCAGAGAGGAAATAGGAGAGTTGTTAGAGGGAGATAACTCCTCTATCCTTCCAAAACAAACTATTCCAGTTAATTCTCAGCATAACTAAACAAAATATCTTACTGCTCTTTTATTTTGTCACTTTTCAATCAGTTTGAAATTATTCATGATCCCAAAATCCCCTTGCTTTAAACAAATATGTCATTGTTACCTTCAGCAGAGAGACTATTTACATACATCAACATTATTAGAAAACTCAGATGTAGAATCTAGCTGCAGTTAACCAATGGCTCAGGAGATAAGATTTACTAATTACAGACTCATTAGAGCAGATTCTAATTAAGAGAGGTAAGCTTGGCTCAAAGAAGAGGTGAGAGGGGATTCATGTGGAGATTAGACAATATGGCTGCATGGTAATAATACCACCAACGGTGATAATAGAAATCCCCTTTTATGGGATTTCAGACATTCTTCACCCTTCACCTTCTTCACAAGATCTGTCGCTGGAAGCCTAAACCGGTAGATCAATTGTTGTTGAGCCTTAAGTATAGTTACTCACTTGAAATGTATGAATTCCCAAGACAGACTTAGTCTGGATATAGAGTAGTTGGCACTACTGCAAGATTCATCCCAATCATAGAAATTGTCTACCAAGACAGATTGGTATTTGCCTTAAATTGTCTGTATCTCTGATTCAGGTTCATCTCAACAGCTCTTATAGACATTGACAATCAAAGAATAATTGAGATTATTTGCAAAATTAATATTTTGGCAATATTTTCAATAGTTAAAAAATTCTTCTGTAAAGTGCTTTTCCTCAATACTTTCTTCAATCTTTGGATAGGATAAAAAATGTTGAGAACTTATCAAAATGGTATCTTAGATGACTTTTTAAGGCTAACATTAAAATTTTATAAGTTTCTTTTTCTTAACTTAAGGTAGGTAAAACTTCTCGTCCTCTGTATTCAAACATTGTGAGTGAGAGTGTTCAGATAAGGGCGTGAAATGATATCAAGTTGTAATTGAGGGGACATTGATTTGATCACATTCGACCACTGAGCATGAAATATCTAGAATTTCACCCACAGCCATGCAGTCAACATGTGTCTTTGGTCAATCAATAATTTGCAGCAAAAAATTTGCATGCAAGTTACAGGTAGGTGTGAAGATTGGTCTCTTTGCACCAAGGAAAAAGCCAGTTATATTTGTAGAGTGGCTGGCCCTCTTCCAGCCTGTAGAAAGAAGAAGCTATTTCTGTCTGTTTGGAAGAGGAAACCTTCTGTCATAAATTGCCTTGGAAGATGTGGATCACACCAAAATGTAATCAATTTTAAGCTCACTAGGCAGTACATGATCACGGTTTGGGAAAGGTAGGGGCCATGGGCCATTTTGCACTTTAAAAAACTGTCCCCTTAAAATTAGAAATTTTACCATAGCTACAAATGGGAATGGTCGACTCAAAATTCTGAAAATGACAAAAAGCTTTAAAAATGGCCCATTTTCAAAGGTGTCTTTTCCTACGGAATGCATGATTAACACTTGTCACCTTGGTTTTGTATCTTATTCTCACTTGATTTTGGTGAATTTGTTTAATTCTCATTCAAATAGAATAAACAGAAATTTCTCAGATATTAACCAAATTGTCCCCTAAACACTATGCTTCATCCCTATGTATCTCATCAAACATCTCATACTTCTGCTTTTTCTCATTTTCATATAGACATTCGAATATCCAGCTAGATTTGTTCTCTCATCTTTAAATAAATTTTGGCAAAGTACTTTAACATCCCTTCTATAAGTGAAAACTGTTGGTGTCCTGCTTGCATCCTTTTATTACTCCTCATTTTTGTATGCAAATACGAATTTGGTTCAATAAACATGAGCAGATACCTGTTGATTGATGTTAAATTGGACCAAGTACATCTGTCTAGCTACACAATATTTCTGTTTCATTTGTTTACATTGGATACTCATCCATCATTCAGCTTCTGTCACCTGTTGTTGTCACTGATGGCCCAAACAATTATACCCATGCTATCTCCAACAAGTTTTCATCCTAACTATGAGCAAATTATCCAAGTTGTTTGGCTCCAACAGTGCATCAATCTGTGCAAGTATTGTTACTTCCATTCAGAGCACAATTTCTTCTAATATTCCTTCATACGATTCCATTATAGTTGTTGTTGGTATACTTTTATTAATTTTTAGCCACTGCTCCCACATCACGTCTGTCATCGCCATTGAAACCTATTTGCTACTGTTTTGTACCAGCCATAACAGAAATAAAACCATTTTCATTTGCTAAGATTTATTGCTGCTTTGATTTTTATACTCAAATTCTTCATACATGTGATTTTACGTAAACAAGCAAAACCTAGCTGTTGTTCTGTACCAAGAATATCATTCAAGATATTTCTATTTCCATTCAGAGCTAAAAGTGCTCACTGAGGAGACTGCCAGCTCTCCAGCAGTAAACGGCAACAGGAAATAGATTTGTCTTGAGAATAATGAATTGTACACAAATAGTGTTTGTAACCACTGAATACTTTCTGCTTCCAGTTTGCCGAGGATCTGTCATAGTTAATATTTAGAACAGTTATTTTCCTGTGGTTAAGGAGGCTTCATTAATTCATCAAGCAGATAAGTTCTTTAGTTCTGCAACTTTATCACTACTATCAAGAATAATCCAATATGTCACCTCAGAAAGAATTATTTCATGAAGTATGCAGGTAAACCTAGACGACTAAAGTCCAATCAATAACAGTAAAGTAACTGCTGCCACAGGATAAATAATATAATTATTTCTACCTATTTGGAAATTGCTTCTTGAAGGTTCACATAAAAGCACTGAAAATGTTGAAGGAAACAGTAACATAACATAATAACAAACATAAAAAAGAAACAATACAACAAATAGAATTATCAAAAGATGAACTATGATGAATAAGGATTTTAACATACCTGTTAGATTGACGTCAAGAGAGCACTCTCCTATAGACTCGTCCCCTGAAATACTGCTGATGACAGATGTCTGGAGCACCTTGACTGCACGCGGGGGTATCACGTCCAGAGACTTGGGTGGATTGGGTTTCTCCCTCCCCTGATACGAGTCTGACACAGGACCACTGTCCACAGTGATACTAGAACTGTTGTATCCGGACTCATTCCCAGAGTCATGCATTGGTCGCACTGCTAAGGGTTTAGCTCCAGTAGGGCTCACCTCATTTGGACGGTTTGGTGACTGCTTTTCTTTGAATTTTGAATACACAGCTTTATCTGAGAGTGAATTTTGTTCAATGGATTTCATCATTCTGTTGGCAGACTGAGGAAGTTGCTGTTTGGGTGACACTGCATCAGGTTCTGGTGAAGTGTCATTCGAGGTGACATATTCTTTGGATGTTGGCGAGAGCTGCTCGCTGTTGCTGCGAGACTTTGATCTTGACTTGGATCTGCCAATGAGTTTAAGGAAGGACCGTCTGACCCTGCTTCTGGATAAGTGACCATTCTGGTCATGGCGGTCAGCTGCTCCATCACTGACTGGCAAACTTTGGGCACTGTTAGACTTGCTTGACCTGTCCTTGCTGTGTTTCCTGCCTAGCCGGGGCGAAATCTTCCTGAAGAAGTTGCTAATACTGGTACTGACGCTCTTCTTCATTGGCGAGAGGCGTCCGTTCTCGATGTTGTCAGTGGGCAGAGTGTTGGACCTCTCCTTTCTCGGCCCCTTGGTCTCAGGAGTCTCCTCCCCCAGTGTCTTGACCTCATCTTGGTCCTGGACTGCCATCCTGTAGCTCACTGTTCTGTCGTAGCTGTACTCCTTTGTAATCACTCGCCGTCTCTCCGGATCACTCATAGTGCTGTCAGGACTGTTCTCCTTGTTCCCAATATCAATGGTCACGGGAGACACGGGAGACAAGGGTGACATGGGAGACATGGGAGACACTGGTGACAGTCGCATACTGTCATTGGACAGTGTTGAATCAGGACTCACAGGTGAGGACACATGGTTTTGCTTGTCTTTTAGAATCCCATGACGTTGATGCCCTTTCTCCATCGTATTATGAGGTGACCAATCCATTTTGTAAATCTGCTGAGAAATATCTCGTAACTGTGATGAATAATCGATCCCAGAATCAGCTGATCTGATTGAAGTGTTGAGTTTGTTTGGATGAGAGTTACTTGTTAAACTATGTGGACTAGATTCAAAGTCATGACTAGACAACTCTGTAAACATACTATCCTCAGTGTCCGAATGTCGCACAGTGACTCGAGTGTCATACGTCACACGTTTTGGACTTTTTGACCGACTGCGGCCACTGACCTTGAGTCTTCTACCACATCGGAGACTAGAAGATGGACTCAAGGACCTACTACGTCCTACTTTCTTTTCAACTGAATGGGTTGCACTAAAGCTGGTTCTGTACGGTTGAGGAATCCGGTAGTCGATATCAAAGTCGTTGCAAAATGAGTCCCTTAGATTTACCTCATTGACTGAAGAGCGACTGGCGTACCTGCCTGGACTCTGTCTGCGGGTGACTCTGTCTCTGATGATGTTGCCTGCCGGCTGTCTTCTACCACTATCTAACACTGAGGTGGGGCCACTCGATGCCATTATTCTGTCTGCTCTGTTAGCATCCAAACTCGCATCCTACCACGTACCGCAAACCTGCAACAAACAGAAGAGGTGAATTTTTCATGTCAATTTTAATGATGATATTTATAAAGCAATTTTTTGGACAGAAAAAGTGTAACAGAGTTTTTTAAACTTCATTTTAAGTTATTCATTCGCAACTCAATGGCACTTTTGAGATAATTTGATGTGGATCAAAACTTTTTCAAAATGAAAAGGAACCATTAACAAATAATGTATCAGAATGAAAACCCCTTTAATGATAAGTGCTTAAATAAAAGCATCGACAATAATTTTACATTTGAGCAATGGGATTTTTTAGTTATGCCTAATAATGAAGCATTTATGAATGGATACTTTGAGAATATCCACTGAAAACCCTAAGAAAGAGAAAAACAAACAATACTTTAATCAAACATTATGCCATCAAATATGTGCATAAATATCTAGGTCTTCATCGACGTACACGTAGCAAACCAAAAATCACCAGCAGCTAATTTTACAGAATTTTTAATGGATGTTAAAAAACACAATTGGCACATATCAGCCGATAAAAAAAAAGAACAAAGAAACCATCAAGGAATGATTCTTTTGCCTTTCTAGCAAAACTGTGTAAAACGAGAGTTTGAACTAAAATATTAATGGGAGTAAATCGCATGTACTGGGGTCGAAATTGCAGAAGCCATTAAACATGCATGTACTCCTTGGAAACTATATGTGACATTTGGAATCCTTATAGGGAGATCTCAACTTCTTATACAAGTAAATTTGATTTCAGCATACTAATGTACACAATACCAATAGTACTGGTAGACTAAGAAAACTACAAGGACCACCAGGAATAATGTGGGATAAGTTCTGAGGTTAAAAAACGTCAATAGATATCAAAACGTCCTAGGCATCGATTGTATGATGAAATGGTTTACAAAATAATCTATCGTGTGTGAGCCAGATTCTATCTTTGAAATCAAACTGATTATTACCTATTGAGCAAACATCAGAAGCCTGGGAAGACAAAACTTGTTGGCAGTGTCATTCTAGATTTCTGAATGAAAGTCATTATGACGTTTATTGACATATTTTAATAACAACTCAAATGTTAAAACTAAATATCAAAACCTTACATAACTGACAATAACTCCATTATGTCACAAAGATGTTTTTTTAACAACTTGGGCATCATCATCACAGACGCTACGGAAACCATGACAACAGCTACAATCAAAACGGTACATCTCTATCCACAAGTTGATGGAGCAGAGCCACTTCACTGGTAAATGGTGATGGCATAATGCAAGAAAAACTAAATGTCAGTTTATTTTTAATATCTATTTTCACACATTTTGATATGGTCCAGACATGAAACCAAAAATATTATTTTCAAAAATTTTCTGTGAGGTGATGTGAGTGAGGTGATTTGAGGTTCAACATTGCTTTCAAGATTATTTCACTTATATCATGGCTGCTAGTATTATTGCAGGGAGAAAGTCCGCATCACTATAAAGTGCAATGAAACTTGCGAGCATCGACTGGAACTAGCGAACAATGGGTGGTACTGTGCTGATATTTCTGTCATAAACATTATCAAATTGCTTCAGAGTGAGTCACTATTTCTAAATAACTGACAGTGTAAGCTTCACTTGAAAGACTTCAATTTCAATCTCAAAACCAAAATTTCTGTACAATTTCAATTTCATTATATAAGTGGAAATTTTACAAGATCATTCATGTCAAGGAACTCTCAAGAGAAAAAAACTTAGAAGTTTTAAGTCATTTGACTCAATGGAGAGACAAATAAACATTCTACCAAACTTGATTTGACTTCTGTGACTATAATCAAAAAGGATTTTGAAAAAGTTTTCCCCCCTTTTTTGCCCCAGAAAATAGCTGAAGTACCAGTTGTTGAATCTCATCTCAAAAGTTAACCAATGATTTTATAAATATTTTGCCATTTTCAGTGCTGATAATTCATGCAAGTATCATGAGGATGTGGGTTCAAATCTCAGTATCGACTTAACACAAAAAAGTACCAAATTTTACTGTTGCAGATAATGTGAGCCCAAACATGGCAATCTTTTTCTTGTTTACTACATGGCATCTACTAATGGATGTTTATGAATTGTTCTAATAACAAAATATTTCTTCATGAAATGTTGACTGTACCTTAAAATACCACTTCTCTAAGACAAAGTTAACTCTTGAAAAGCTGAAGGCATAGATTCACTTCTTCATGAGTATAACAGAACAGCTTTGAGTGACCTCTGAAGCAGGAAGAATTAGAAGATACAGATGGAGTCCTCTACACCAGTGTGGGACTGTCAATCAATAATGTTCAGGTCAACCGTCCAATTGCAACTGCTTTAGGAGGCTGACCTGTCCTAAATATCAATAATTAGAAGCTAGGACCTGTGTAGTGCACCTGTTTACATGCAGGTAAATCAATATGTTGAAATGAGTTACCCAGAAGGAGTCTGGTGTGAAAGAAAACTGTTATTTGGTCAAAATTATCAGTGTTTCTTGTGCCATTCAGAGATCTCTTGTTAAGTTTCTTAAATGTGTGTGTGTATTGGTGGAGGATTGTGACAGAAACTTGGGACTGCATGTCAAATATCAAGAAGTGAATGAGAGCGAGATCCTGATAGTTGATGAAAAGAGACATTGCCCTGAAACGTCCTTCATAGGATAGATGTACATAATCACTCAAGATACTCTCTGTACATCTCATATACTTCTGATCATCAACTTCTTTAACGAATATTTCTGTTGAAATATGTTCACATCAAGGCTTTTCAGCTCTATCCAGAGCATCAATAAACACAGCAAAGGTGAAAATATATACTGCCTTGAATGCTGAATTTACAACGTTACAAATTGAATCTCAAAGGCTGTGCAAATTTCATAAATATGAAATCAATTTAGTAATGATGAATGCAACCTGCTCATGCCAGCTAATATGGAATCTGTTTCTTATTTCCAAGAGTACTATAATGTGAAATAATGCCTGTCTGACAACCCGTTGGTAACTTATAAAAATTTTTCATTTAGATTGATAAAATTCAACTTTAGCCTGGTTAGTTTTCAAGCTTATTTCATAGACTGGCAACAACTTCAAAATGTCCAAGGTTGACTAATCTGTGAAAGTCTAGATCCCTCAATGAGAATGATAAAGTTATAACTCTTCAGACTTTTAAAAAAGTCACAGAAAATACAAATGTACATAGGGAGGGAAATTGAGGAAAATCAATTTTGTTATGATGTGATCAAACTCAAGGTCAATTAACAGTTATGAGGAGGATGTCAAAAATGAATGTTAGTTGCTGCTGCCTGCTGACGTATGCCATAATCATTGTCCCACTAAATGACCTCGACTGGACAAGGAATGACCAGTGTACCACAAGCACAACTGAGTACACAGTGGGCAAGGAAGGAAATGGCTACTGAATATGCTGTTAATATTTACAGCTAAAACATGGTGTGCCCTTTATATTGATTAGATATCCAGTGACATTCTCATGAAGTGTGACGGCTTATTGTTTTGAAAACATGGTTTCCTTCACAATTTAAGGATTGTATTTCATCTAGAACATCACTGAATTTTAAATGATCATAATTCACAGAAGACTTGTTATTGAATTGATCAGTCTGATAAAAACTGACCATGTTCCTAGGAATAACAATTCCAAACATTGACTTTATAGAGATTTGAACTTGTTCTGTCTTGGGATTTCCTCTTCATTCGATCTGACTGCAGCCATTCGTAGCACACACTCTGGAACTAGTTTAGTGCAAATGAAACCTACTCATTAGCCAACGAATCACATCATCTCGTTAACAAAAAGGATGGCGGCAATCAAGACAGAAAAGTTCGAATCTCGATAAAAATAATATTTTAAAACTTTTCTTACTAGGAACAGGGTGAATTTAACCATGCAGTTGAACTGCTCATCATTTATACAGTTTTGGCAATATTCTTTGATTTTCTGTTAAAAGGGTATTTGTCAGATAATATAAACTTAACGAAACATTTGTATCATTTCAAAATTTGATTGAAGTGCTTGAAGGAGTGAATAACAATAAATCCAACACATGCTTCATTGTATACATTGCATAATTGCACTTAGCCATTTCACAATTAATCTAAGTTAAATATTATTTTAGGTTCGGAAAGAGATCAAAGTGCCTTCTCAATCTTATTCACAAATATTCACAAACCCCCAAAAAACTTCACTTTAGCATGACAATTATTCAAAGGGAAGAGTTGAAATATTGTTATATGAGTTGAGGTTATCCTTATCAGGTCACTTTATTGAGGACTATCCACATTATGGAAAGAAAGGGAATTTATTACCATATGGTCAACAAGCACAGTACACAGGGTCTAGTTGTTAGGCTTATAGGAGTTGATGCAAAACAATGGGCATGTAACACCAATGAGTTCAGGAGAGAAAGCATGGCATGGTCATGCAGTGGTATCTAATGTGACTTGAAAGTCAACTTGTCCAGCTTGGTTAGAAAGTTGGGAGTAATTGATTAAGAAAGATCAATACATCAATAAGTCGAAGAGTGGGTGAGAAGTTTGACCAAGCATATTTATTGCTTATGAATATAGTCCAAAGCAAGGCAAATGTCTGTATTGTTGAAACAAAGGGAGTTTCAAACCAACCAAGTTGGGATCGAGTCAATAATTAAACAATGACAGAACCACTAAATCAATATGTTAAGAGATGTAGCAGGGATTGATCATGCAGTTCTGCAGACAGGACTGACCAATGTCCAATGATATAGAAATAAAAGAGTTTACGAGCAGCAGTTCTAGGCAATGGGGAGTTGATGCCAAACAATGACCAGACCGATACATCAATAAGTTCATCTCATTAAATAGAATCAGGAATAAAGGGAGTCTACTACTTGCAGTTCTAGGAAAATGGTTCTTAGCATAGAGAAGCATTTTCATCAAAATATTCCAAGGTATTATCAAAACGTCTTCAGTAATTCAGAGAGAGATACATACATTTTATGCTCTGAATTCACTCACTTCAAGGAATGCTGAACGGTCCCTCACATGAGAATAAATACTGGACCTACAATAGCAGTTGCTGGTTACTCTTGATCACATGTCTAGAATGTCAACAAAGACTTGCTGACCATGCAGGAATAGGCTCTTTTCTTCCAGAATGACTTTAGGTAGTTAATAAGTAGCGACATTCATTAGAATGCATTTGGTAAAATGGTTTAATGGTATGGTACAACATTCATTAGAATGCATTTGGTAAAATGGTTTAATGGCATGGTGCAACTTATAGAGCAACTTATTAAGTGGGATATCGACTGCCGGCAGTAAAACAACCAAATACCTTTTAAGGTTAAACAAAATCAGTTGCTAGGTACAAATAGAATTGTTGCTATGCAATAAACAAAGGCATATTGTTTGACGAAGTAAAAACTGGAGACAAAGGATGTTACATAATTCTGAGGTTTCACTTAAAGGTGTAGAACTAACTGAGGAATGAAAACACATTTTGACTTCAGAAACCCTAAAGATTGTGCTAAAACTGAACTTTTCCTTTTCTTGACTTTACAATAGAAAGTTCAAGTTTTATTCATTTGCATAAATACTTCAAGCTATTGAAAATCAGTGGTGGATCACTTCGACTGCAAGTCTCAAATAAGCCCAATGGTGAGCTTTGAGATTTTTGTTGAACAAAACATTCTTCTCGAGGACGAACAGCAGTTGTAGTGCGATAAACGGTTTATACAACAGAGACATGCATCTTTAAATGCATCTTAAACATCAATAATCACTCGCTGCCTGCTGTAACCCACTTGTTTCCATGCAGCATGGCGGGTAAATAACTGATGTTATATATAATTCTTATAGAAAATTTACAGGTTACTTCTATTAAAATGACTGCTGAGATGATAGGTAACCCACTAACTATACACATCTCATCAGTACATTATAAGATGAGGTGATTTGAGAACCAATACTGCCTTCAAGAATATTCAATTCATATCGCAAGAGCTGGAACTAATATGAATCAATGCCTGAAACTTTTGCGATTGTCTTGCAATTGGTGATAGTTTATTGTACCATTTGGCATTGCATGCAGACCTAACTGTGTGGAACAATTCTAAGAAACACCCTCAGTCGAGTTTTGAATCTGCCTTGTATAAAGCACAGCATTTGTTTGTCGAATATGGAATTGATAAAGGAGAACTCCACTCAAGCGAAAACTAAAAAGCAGAACACATCAGTGAAACATATGTGACACCTTCTTGCATATAATCAATAGAATCAAATCAAAAGAATTTTTCAGGCCAAAAATAAAAAAGAACAAATTCATAAAAGTGTCATTTCCTAAAGAATCAAATGTTAGCCTTTCACTAAATCCAAAAACTCAAGCCAGAATAACCAAAGTATGTTATTGAGGCAAAATAAGAGCTGTATTAAACAAAAGGTTACAAGAAATTACAGTGTTATATATGTCAGAACACCGAGACAGGCTTGGGTTGTGTTTAGTAGGTACGAGTAATTACTTACCACACCTGAGACAACCCATTTTATGTTTGGTGTCATCTTACTACACCTCACAAGCCAATTACTCTCATCGGATAAATCACCTAGTGACATATTTGGAGACTGAGTTATTGTTGGAAGCTGACTCGGCAACATGTCCAATTAGAGGTATGAAATTTGTTAGGGACATTGCTATAATGGGGGAAAAGATAGGCTTGAACCAAAATTGAACAAAATACATAAGGCAGAATTTTTAATGAACAAAAATGAATTGTCCATTTGGTAAGGACATTATAAATTTATGATTACGTAAAATGAACAAAATATATATTTTACAAAAACAAATTATCCCCCTATAAACTCATTATGGGATCAAGAAATGATAAAACAAATGAAGAGACTTTTGTTGACTTAAAAAATAAGAGATACTTTAGATACAATTCTTTTTTAACTGATCTTGCTTGAAAATGAAATCCATGAGGAAGTTTTACATCTGTACATCTCCTTGTAAAAGAGAATATCAATTGCCTAACAAAAATTAGTGTTTGATTAATTAACTCCAAAACAATGACATGGATTATGGATACTATATATAGAAGATTTCTTCCTTAGTATCTTGGATCAATTTGAAGAGAGAACTTTAAGAATATTGTAAAACTAAAAACTCCAATTTCTATCATACTTTGATGTGTTTCAACCATCTTGGTTATCTTCTTTGTGAAAATCCCATGTGAGTGAATCGATTCGAAACAAATATGATCTTTATATGATAAATGTCAAGTTGTAGTGTTGCCAAGCAACATGTAACAAAATGGATTTAGTTATTTCCAGGAAAGTTCTTAAATAAGCAAGTGTGGTTCCTTGATAAAGCAAGTGTGGTTCCTTGATAAAACAAAGTTCAACCCTTCACCTAGGTATTTGAGATAGATAGCCTATCTATATAGCTAGTGCAGCAAAATGGCTAATACTAATTCAACATACCTTTCCCTTTGTTAACAACTTTGAATAAGGTAGATCGCTATGGATTTTCAATATCTTTATTGCAGAGTGTGACGTTCAACAGTACATGCAAACACTGTTGTCAAGCATATCATCACTTGGTAATCTTGTGATGTATGTTAAATGTTAAATTAGTAACAGCCATATTGCTGCTCTAGTTAGGCTATCCATCCAAAATAACTAAACAACTTCTAAATTCCTCTAAAAGAAAGAGCTCTTGTCTCACACTGTCTGAGATATGGAGTTTGATACTGAACATATGGAATGAAGAATATTTTTCAGACATCAACAAAAGCAAAACTTGATGAATAAACAGTCAGAGGTAAGCCTTAGGTATAGATCTTCTATACATTGGAGAAGCTGTGAGACCAACTGAAGAGAAGCACGGACCAATTTGAAGATGTGCTTCAGTTTGCTCAAAGACTACACCAATTATTTCAAGTATACAAAAGTCTTTAAAATTGTCCAATGAAACCTGATACATAACAAATGTCAAAAAGCACTTGAACAAAGCTTATCAAAATACTAGAATCTCTGTCAGCTTGTTACTTTGTCCAGGTGTGTTGAAGAATAGAAGATGTAATCAATTGGTCTATTGATGACCACTTTTCAAATCTGAAGAAAAAGTTGCCATTTCTATAAGCCAATAAAAAAGGATCCACATAAGGTCAAATGTAAGTGGATGCAGAACAAATGTTGAAACAAACTGACTCACTGATTCTTTCAATTGACATTAAGTAAACCAAGCATATTGTCAGAAGAGCAAGATATCCTGGAAACCAACTTCTTTATTAAGAACATCTTGATGTTTCAGAATATAACAAGGAGGGATACATCTTCCTCGGCATGGTTTTAAATTGAGCCAGTCTCTTTCAGTGGCTAATCTAAACCTTGCTGCCAACCAGTCAAAATTCGTGTTTTGAGTGCATTGCCCTCTACGGTGAAAAGTTGCAATCCCCATATGAATTTTCATTGGATAATCGCGATCCATTGCAGCAGCCTGAAGGACAAGTTGAGTAAATGCAGCAAGGCCTATCTTAGCAAGTCACTGGGGCTGGCAAAAGTATAGGCCATTCATGGGAAGATGGGAGGGATATGACCTAACTGAAGAAGGAGTATGTGCATAAACTCTGTAAACTAAATTTCACAAAGTTTTTTCCCAGAATATCTTGCTGTTCTTATGAATGCCACTTCTAAATGCTCTTCAAAGACTTCAAGAACATTGTCTAAAGTAAAACGTTTTTATTCCTCTAATATAGTCAGTTTGGCGGTACTCAATTAAGGACAAAGGGTCAGTGATGACCAGAGAACAAACAAGAAGCCAGGTAGGTATCTTGTTAGGAGGGAGATGGTGAGTGATGTAAACAGAGCCAGGTGGGGACAGAGGGTCTATTATTCTTCGTTTACAGGGCACCTGAGAAAACCTATCACATCATCACCTCCACCCATCAGCTGTACACTGCTGTAGATCCACAAGTGTCGGGCCTGACCTCCTTCTGTCAGATCAGTCAGACATGAGCGGATGTTGATCTCTGTGATCAGGGCTTGATGCCGATCAATACATGATAACCAGCTGAAGGTTTGATGTCACTAGTAGATAATAGTGACATGGATACAGCTACCACCAGCGATGGCAATATTCATACTATTTTCTAGTCTGTCATCTACACCCTAAAATGAAAGAACAGCCTTGCCAAGTTTTACAGAATGTTTGAGAGATTGATATTAGTAAGAAATTCCATAGGCTCTATCTTAGCTTCCCTACATTTCTTTCATTTTTTTTCATAGATTTATTGATATAATTTGATTTCAATAACTTCATGTTAGCCTTCCTGCTATCCAGGATAGTGTAAATGAAGCAACAATCATTGCTAATCACCTTTGAGATTTGTCATTCCTGTAACTTGCCCACTCAGAATGATCGACATTAATTGATTCTGCAGTTAGTGTAAGGAGCATTTTGTAAAGCCAGTTCCATGATGACTAAGTTTTATGTTCAATATTATCACAATGAATGTTATGTATGGATGACAGCAACCCACTGATGATGACAAATATGACAAGTTGTTCTGCTACAGAGAGATCAAGAGCACATAATGAGCAACTGGTATCATCTCTCAATCATAAACATCCCTCAATACCAACATCTTGATTGAAAATTATTGAAATCCTTGATGACTTAATTGGGTTGTAACAATACTTCTAATTTTCGATGGATGACAGTAGAAATAAGTCATCGTTGCAATAGTACTTTAGCAATTACATAATTTTACAATAATAGTTAGGTAAACAATGGATTGTTTATTGTTGCCTGGATTAAGTTTAATTACCATGACTTGAACTTGACTCTCATTGTAATTCGTGCACGTTTATTTGAACTCATTTAATTTCTAAATGACTTTTGTTTTAAAAAAAGGGTGGTTTAGGTGGATGCACCGTAGTTAATTTGAGACAAACTGGCTTAAACTGTTTTATCAATTCCACTAACAAAACCTTTGAGAAGAACAGCTGATAAACATTTTTGCTGGTCCATTTTGCTATTGTAAGGGTGGATCAGAATATTCCAGTGTAATAAACTATCACTATCTAAATAGTGCAATCAGGGTCAATCATCACCCCTATCAATGGTTTTTGCAAACCTATAAAGACATACTCCCAAATGATAAAGTTATAAGGAGAAACTAGTCATGCAAGCAATCACACATGAAGTCACTGCAAGGTACACCGTCATAATAGAATGAATGAGTAAAGCTGGCAGGTATATCATGGTGAGAAGCTGACTAGCACACAACAGACCAAGATAGTACTACTTAGACGCTATTTCGCACCGACGAGAGACTTGTTTTTTCACTTTGGCAGGGCGTCAACTCTTTTTCAGCCTGACTTGGCACACTCCGATGTTTATGAAGATTCTGAGATTTTTGCAAAGCTGTCTTCAACAGCCCCCGCAAGAGCCATTTTTAACTCTTGAATGCAATCTTCACAAACAACATGATAAATGTCATCATTGTTAACTTTAACCTTGGAGTAGAGATTAACACTTCTTTTAGGGGAGTTTTTCTGTTTCAAGTATAGTTATGAGAAACAATAAATTATCTTACCTTATTATAACTCCTTAATGCACTTTCAAAATAAGTGATTACTGATGATGAATTTCCTCATTTTTAGCAAAATCTACAATATCTATATAAACATCTTCTCCTTTTTCCTTGTGGAACAGTTGAGTGAATTTGTCAGGTAACAGAAATAAATTCATCAAACAGCAACTAGAAGAGCATCTTTTTCATGAACCAAAGTTCAGATGAGCACACCTTATCTAGTAATCCTTGTAGGTAATGAAGCTGAACCAAGAAGTTCATCAACTTCATCACAAACTGATAACCTCTTAAGCATAAATCTGGCCACGTTATTTAAAGGATACGGCACCAAAAGTTTATCATTGTAACAGTTAAGCTTTCAACTCCCTAAATCAAAAGCTGACATTTATATCATAACTCAAATGCAATAAATAGATTTGAATGTTTCTTAAATTCTTGTTGTCGTTTTCATTCACTTTTAGCCTATTCATGTATCTAACATTTTTCCAAAACTTTAAATTCCATTTTATTAGTAATTAATGCCCAAGATGCAGTCAGTTTACTAAATCTTCTCTCACATCTTTGTCAAGCTTCCCTAAGGAACTAAGTGCTTCTTTCCGGTTACTTTGTTATATTTGGGATCACGATTTGTGCACTTGTACAAATTCTTGTTCTGTTTTGGGATGAGTCCCTTTAAAGATTCAAATCAACAACCTCAGAGTCAGGCAACTCCACCAGCTAACTTAACGTGATCACTTCTTGGAGCCAATATATGGTAGGTGTTCCCCTATATCTTTACCCATTAACAACCTGAACAGGAAATTAGGTGTTGACCAAGCTATGCAGTGCTACACCCATAAGGTCAGGCTATTCTTGAAATGAATTTCAGTAAATCTCCTCTCACTACAAAGAAATTCAAAGGGAAGATGTCATTCACTTGAATGGTGACCTGTAGTGTCAATATTTTACAGCAATATTTCACACATGCTTTTGATGTTGTAAATCCTTGTTTCCAACATTCCATCGGATTGGTAGTAGTTCGGTTCGGATTGCCTCACTCGAATCTCTTTGGCATACATTCAGAAGTGCTATTATCGTGATGGTTTATATCTTGGATACATACATTTCATTGAGAAAGACGTACTATAACAACATTTTCTGATTGTATCAGCAAAAAGGAAGGGACTTTTCCTATTGTATATGTGGACGAGTATCATTGATAAGGTATTATTTTCAATAATTACAGTATGAAAAATGTTTAAAGTAAAATTATCAAGGTAGGTTGCGCAGTATAGTATGTCCCGATTACGGGATTAATTTCTTTTTGCGCAATTACTCCCAAACGTTATTGGTAAAGTTGCGCAAAAGATTAATGAAATAACACATATCCTACTATCACGTGGCACTGTAATCCCTTTATAATTCAAGTCCTAAAAATTCAGTTCAGAATGGTAATGAATCATAAGATCAATAAAATTCTAATGTAATGGACAGTTTTTAACCGTTTCTAATCCTTAAACCAAACTATGCTAAATAACCGCATCAGTGTTTCACAAAATATTAATTCTAAAGGTCAAACCCCTATAGATTATCTAGTAGAAGGAAAAAAGTAATTCACCTAAGACAAATCCACAAAGCTCAAATGTCTTGGGTTTTTTCAGCATCAATATTTCATAGTGTTTGCCTTCAAAGCAGGTCTAATCACCCAGAGAAATCTCCATCAAGTCAGCAAGTAAGTTCCACAGTGAAAACATCAGTGCCACTGTTCCAATCAACTGGAACAAGTTCCAATGTCTTCTAGCAGTCTCTTCCTTGTTTCATTCCATCATATACCAATTCCTTTGCTTTCCTCGATCAAATGAAAGATGTCAAATCTTCCAATGTTGAAATGATTTATTTTCAATCTCTTAAATTATTTTACTACATCCTGTGATTCACTGGCAACATCATTGTCCAAATAACTGATTTAGCAAATATAGGATTTTGATCAAATAGAATGTCTCCAAATGTTAGGCAACTGAGTATTTAATGTTTATATACTAATTTCTTAAATTTCATGAAAGTAGTGTTGAAATTTTTTTATCTTAATATAATTTTTAATCATTAAATCGATAATCTTGATAGATTCTGAAAATACGGTTATAAGGAGAAATATCAACCTATCTGATCAATTATTTTTTCTGTGTATAACTATTTCTTGCCTGACAATTTAGAGCCAGCATGACTATATCAATTCTTAATTTTTTAAAATCATTTGGAAATAGAATGAATTTTATCAGTTTTCTTGATGAGGTAAATGAATGATTGTACACAGCACAGAATACAATCAATGAATTTTTAATGCTGCTGTTTCCAATGTTTATGGACAAACATTTAAATTATTCATAATAACTATTTTCAAGACGATCTAATCATATTAATCATGTACAGTTGTTGATCTAATTCAAGATAATTTTTTTAAAGAATTTCTATGAAAATGCATATTTCCTCACGAAATATTCTCTCTAACAATTAAGCTTCTTCTATTATGCCACTTTTCCCATACAATTGCTTTCAATATAACTGCCCTTAATTTCTTAGATAAATTTATGAGAAAAAAACTTTGGATGAGGATATTCAATGTTTCCCTCATCAAATTTTATAAATTCATTATGAAGGATCCGTCTATAAGATTTGATATTTGACAATGCAAGATCCTCATAGGCAATAAACACTTAATACTCCACTCTAGATAAAATTTGTCATAAATCTTATATTCATGGTCAATTACACTAGAATTATCTTTGGATATAATTCCAAAACATTGAAAACTAAGTCAAAACAAATTAGGTTTTTCCATATTCAATGTTTGTCACTTAATACTTAACCTGATTTTTTTTTTTTAAAAACAAATAATAAATATTACATTGAAAGAAAGTCCCATGTGAATGTTATGACAATTTTTTTTGTACAATTTGCCACATATTATCAAGCCTATAAACATCTAAATTCAACTCCAAATTCCTTGTGAGATTATATCACCTGCATTCAATGGAACATAAACACATTAAAAAAGGTATCTTTACAAAAATATCCAAGGACACTAGGAATTCCTTTGGCAATGTTGAACCAGGGTCTGAGCCCACATTGAGCATGTAGAAGTAAACTGCAAAGAGGAGTTAGAGCTCAGGTGAGGAAGACTAGCATCTTGATGCCCAATACACGATCTGTGAACGAACCGCCAGTCAAAACAAGCTGAGGTATTTCATAAAAGAGAAATGTTAGTTTGATGAAAAAGTTTGTTATACTGATTTTCTTAACAAACAGCAATAGGAGAGCATTAAGTACATCATACATGTACGATATTCAAGATTGAATTAGAGATCAAATGAGAAGGATTTAAGGCTTGATGCTGTTTAAGACTACTGCCTGTCAAGACAAGCTTGGGAATTACATGTAACAGAAATTTTGCTTAATAAAAATTATTAAAGTTTGAATTACCTGGCAAGTATCAATTAGATCATTTCAATTAATCTTGACATAATATATGTTTGATTAAGTTGGTTATATCTAATACAATGACATACAAATTCAACCCCTAAACCTGATAATGTCAAACATTTGACCCCCCCCCCCCCCCCCCCCCCCCCCAAATTTCCTTGATCTGCCTTTGGATTAAATTTCATGACTTGCATTTCTAAAGCAATGATATCAACAGACAATCAGACAATTTTGGTAAACTCGGCACTGTACTTTGAAGTAACCAAACTGTCTGCTGAAGATGCAAATGGTATGGGTCTTCAATCAATACCCATTCAGGGAGGTGTCAGCTCTACACAGAGATAGATAGATGTATGTATAGATTGGACTGTCACAACTCTCATTTCTACTTGAGTGATTGAAATACAATCATTTCTTCATCTCAGGCCACACAAGGTTATCATTTTCTAAGATACTTTCAGCTGAGACTTGGTCCAGAAAGATTTTAACTCCATTTGGTAAAATATAACACTTAATTTGTATTATGAATAATTACAGATGTTGCTGCTTTCCTTCAAAATGCTATCTATTCATCTATTTGAGCATATTGACAAAAAGCATTTTATCATCATTCTCTGATAAAAACTCCTGGTTCATGCAGTACAATACTTTTAACAAACCTAATTTACTTAAGAAACATAAGAGTATATGATGAAACATAAACTTATGTATCTTTTCTAGATAAAACTTTTTTTTAAAGTAAGTTAAATGAACTTACCAAAAATTTAAACAGAAGAAAAATAATTCAGCTCCAAAGTGATCTCTCACATAGCAAGGTTTTGACACACTGTAAATGGCTGAATGCTTATCAATGCATGAGTTGTACACTCTGTGAAATGATGGAGTAAATTCCTCTTGGCAAACCATGGATTAGTAGCCTATAATCATTCATCCAGAAACATTGACACTATAATATATGTCATCGACATAGCGATGCACATCACTGATCTCATAGGAGTTATTACAGTAACAACTATACTGGGCAAAAAAGTTATTGATATCAAATTTTATGATTGGTAATTTACAAGAACAGATGATATTTCTTTCTATTAAAAAAATAACAACTTTTCAGAGTATTTGTTTGTGAGACACTTTGCTGATTTAGATTACCTAAAATCATAGATGTAACTAATATTGCCGATTTGCTTATAAAAGCACAAAATGAACTTAAACAACAAGATCATAAACTGTTATGGCCATTGTATTTTTTGCAAAAACAAAATCCAACAAAATTCATTTAATCTTTTTCATCATTGCAATTGCTTAATTATTTTAAACGATCAATCTTTAATATGTTACTTTCGAAATCTGTTTGATAATTCTTATTCAGTATCGTCTCAAATTTTATTTACAAAAATACCATACTCAACGACTCAACATATCAAGCCCATTGGGTGCTTATAAAATTTAAAAATTCTGTGAAATAAGTAAAATGTCTTGGTATTTTATATCACACACAAAAACAGCCTATCATTTAAATGTATTTAAAACTAATTAGCATTTACAGTTTTCTCTGAATAATTGAAGAAAGTGAAAACTCAAATAGTTTTCAAGGAAACTGCTATTCTTTAGTTATGAGAAGGGGTCACTTATTACTTTATGAATTGAAAACATGGTAAGGGGGTGCTTATTTTTTTCTTCTTCTTCTTCTTTCTATAAGGATTTATGGGCTTTAAAGTAAGTACCTTAGAGAAATGTTCACAATAATGTCACAGTGGCCAGGGAGAAAGTCTGCAATATAATTGTGATATGTTTTAAGACAGGTTTGATAAGGTGAGGTGATTTTGTGTTTAACGCTGCTTTCAAGAGAATATCACTTATATCACAGCTGCTAGTATTATTGCAGGGAGAAAGCCCACAACCTACGGGCATTGGCTGGAACTAGGGAATTAAGAGTTGCCCTGCCTTGAAAGTCAGTGTAGCATTGCGCCCAGACCTTGTTGTATGGAGAACAGTTCTCTACTGCAGACAAAGTTGCAGAGCCCCTGACAGGATTCGACCCCAGACCTCTTAGTCAGCAGTCGAACGCGCTGACCACTGCACTTTATCACTCACACACCCCCCCCTCTTTTTCTAAACCCAAGGGAGATCTTTATGAAGGAGCTTTTGGTGCAGAAAAATAGAGGTCAAGAAAATCTACAATCATTTGTCAGATGTATTTTAGGATTTGAAAGGGCTGAAGTTGTTTCATAAATATCAAATAAAAGTATCAAATTTTGATATGAAATAATTGAGGGGCTTTCAGTCTGTTATGTTGTGATAAGAAAGTAAAGGAGTATCAGTGTGAGGAGTTGCTCCTGAGAGAAAAGAAGTATGATCTGGTTCAGTGACTGAGGAACACAAGAATGTCAAACCTCGCCCAAAGGTTGCACTGCAGCTCTGGTCTCTTACATAGCACTCTGTAGACTTGATGTGTCCTTTGCTGACTTAAATATGGCATCTTTGAAGTAAGTCTTATTTCCATACATGAAATTACTTGCAGAGGTTGAAATTAAGCTAGTTTATGCACCAGACACCCAGACTAGTACATTTCATGAAAGCAATAGTCCAAACAACATCAACTTGCCAAATGCATCTGAATGACCATATTATCTAAAACCTTTATTATGAGATAAATTATATTCCAGTCTAAATAAACATAAATGAAATTGAATTGCTAGATTAGGGCAATAGCTTATGATGTCATAATGCTATTGTTGATGAATATGGGAAATTGTTTTGTGGCCATAACTATACTATACTGCCAAATAAAGGATGGGCGGTGTCTTTGATCTTTGCTGAAACAATGCTAGAATTATATGTAATATATTGTTTATAACTGCCAGAATGAATCATATTATGTATTGTGGACTTGTTGATGTTGTTATCTTTGGATTCTGAAATGCTAGGTCAAATAAAATAAAAGTCAACACTCTTTTTTGACTCCTCTTGATTCTTGTATGAAATTATTGATTGATACACATTGACATTAGCTTGATACTGTAACAAGTCCTTTGGACAATAGTATATTAATCTAACTTCACATATTTTTTACTAGCTACATTTAATGGTAATGTAATAAAGACAATCAATTGTATCCTGACCCTGAAGCAAATGGAAACAAACACAATGAACAAAATGTAGCTTATGGTTTTTGTTAACAGATATGATGAAATCATACACAATTTTCATAACTCTATACATTCATCAAGTTCTAGACTGAGTCATACAAAATCTAAACAGAAAAGAAATTATAAAAGTTTATGGAATAAATGAATAAATGAATGAATGAATAAATGCAATAACGAGGGAATGAAAAACTTTTATCTTTAGTTGATCAGACATGCTTAAGATGCTTTTTCATCATTTTTTATGTTGTGTAAAGTAAATTAATTGTATTTGTTGTAATAGTACACAAACTTTAAATATTCAAAAAGCCTCTGACCTATGTTTTTATGAAAGCATCCAGCAAATCAATTAGTAAAGAATGAATGAACTGACAAGACCTTATTTACAATTTTTTTCAACCAAATGTATGCATCCACATCCAAACCTTTAATAAATTCTCATGAAGAAGTGCCCTCTCATAAACCAGTTTATTAAACTTGAATATGCACACGCCTGTCATAAAGCCATCACATGTCTTGTGTATTTCAAGTCCTGTAGATCCATGACACCATATACTTCCTATGTTTTGAAGCCATAGTTGAATCATTCCACTGTATCCTGTAACAGCTAACACATGCTGTAGAACACTAGATCAGACCTGCCCATCTCACAGATTTATTTCATATGTACATGTCAATCTAGACTCCCTCAAAGTCTCTTGTGACATGTTACATGATCATGTATATAAACTCAAACAGATTTACTTTTTATACATATATGTATACATATATATGTAAATCTAGACTCTCACAAAGTCTCTTGTGACATGTATATACAATCACTGATTTACCTGACATTAAACTCTAGATGTCACCTGCTCACAAAACAAATTTATGATACATCTTGGTAATCTTTAGTGAGAACTTTAAATACTATATTATTCATTCCAAGCTTGAATCTATGATAGATATATTTTCAAAACATATAACTTAATCAGCGTGTACTGAGGACCCAATCAGATAATAAAGCACTATCTTATTTTTGTAAAGACAGAAATAAATCAGGATAAAGTACATAGTCCCTTTTTCCTTTTGATACATGCTTTTCCACTAAACTACATGGACATTCTGGCATATTTGAAACAAATATTCCTAAAAGAAACTTTAAGTCCTATTGACCTATAAATTTAATAACAAACTGCATTTTTATGTATTACTTGTAGTTTTATGTAAACAAATTAAGGACATAAAATGAGTATTGTGTATCATGTTTGATTTTTTAAATCATATAATTATGAAAGTTTTTCTGCAAGTCTGTTTAGATGATCCAGTACTGCCAAGAAGCTTATGATTACTTTCTCATTGTTTGCATAAGAATCAGCTGGTTTCAATTTCTTTGAGCTATTTTTCTAATCCATTTCTTTATAATAAAAATCTACATAGACAATCTTAAACTTGCTTGAGAATGAATGGTTTCTTTCTTCATTCAACTAAGAATTAGGTGGGTTATGAATCCCCTATTTCACATTTCTTTCTATTACTCATAGAGTGAAATGTAAGTAGTGACATTTTTAAAATGTGCACATGTGCACATTACACTTTTCCCTGGAACATTTCTGTAGCCCATGTTCCCATGTTTTTCATCTGTGAAATGAAAACTTGTTTGTGCCATAACTGTAGTGGCCATCAATAAGGATTTTTTACAATATATTTAGCAGTGATTTTAATAAAAAAAACAATTGGTAATAAAGTTATTTTGACACTGAAGGGTATTACCCTAACTCTTGCTCAGGAAATACAAAACATCCACACCTGTTCCATAAAAGTCAAATAACACGTGATGTCAGTAAAAATCTTTTTGTAACCATGATTACTGAGGTTACTCTTGTCATAAAATAGTTCATAAAAGTATAGTTTTACTGAAGATTGCCATTACCTTTTCAGAATTTGAACTAGAATATTTAACATTCATGATTATTTAGCTTCTTGAGAAGCCATTCTTTACTTCTTTTATAATATTCATATCTTCTATCAACATCAGCTTTAAACATTTCTCATAAAGCTAATTAATTGTCCCACAAGAGGGCAGGGATTGGGAAAGGTAGAGGCCACTGGCCATTTTGCACATTGGATGAAAAAAGGACCCATTAGAATAAGAAATTCTACAATTGCTACAAAAACGAATGGCCCATTCCAAATTACGAAAATGACTAACATCCAAAGAATATGGCCCATTACTCATAGCTGTGTTTTCCAATTCATGAGAGGGGCTTACTTTCCACATCCCCTAGTGTCAGTGATGCTCCTGTTTCTTCCATTGGACAAAAAGAAGAGGCATTTTCAAAGACATCAAAGAAGTTTGTTTACTTTGTCACTTACATCCACCATTTACGTCTACCTCCAACCTCATATCAACCATCATTTGATTAGGAGAACTTGAGACAACTAGGAATGAAATTCAATGTGAATTCATCATATAACCACACTTTCAAAGTTAAAGGATTATCTTAGTGAAACATCAAAGGAATATCTAAAAACATTGGATATTTCATTGTTACAAATACACAAATGAATTCAAAATTATTCATAATTCAAATATTTAAATTTAAGAAGAAGGGGTAATATACATACATGTACCGTCAATTAACTTTGCTCCAAAAGAATATATATAAAGAATGTAAAATTCAAGTAATTGTTTTTAAATGATGAACAATATCTGTTTGACACTAACAGTATATGGCTGAACAAATCATGCATGGAGAAATAAGGTATTCTTCAATTGACCCTGTTGCTAATAGCATATACAACAAGCAAAAGCTTAATTCTTGTGCTTCTTTACAGTGCATGAATGTTCATCACATGTCAAGAATCTAACTGAGACATGTTCTGAAATACATTCAGGAGAATCTATGTCGCTATTTACTGAATCCACATACCAAGCATCATAAGAATAAAGCTATTCTGCAGCTGATCCTGTGGCCTATGGCACGTTCCTTAGGTATAAGCTTCTTATGCTTATCATTACAAGGATGTTCATCACATGCGGAGAACTCTGTTAAAACTTAACACCAAAAAGGTAAGAAGTTAAGATCTTTTGCCCATCTCAACATCTATCGAGTAATCTATGCATAGATCTGATTCAAAATCTTATGAAATGTGGCCAAAAAATTATAAGTTAGCTTGTGAAATTTCATTCATTGATATAAGCACGATTAGAATTGACATAAATTATTTGTAAGTGTATGCTTATCAGAATGATCATCTTCTCTTTTAGTTTTAAATAAAAAATTTATATTGGATTTTGATGGAAATAAAAAATAAACCTGTCGTTGATCCTTTTTTGCAACAAACACTTTACTGAAGTGCACTCTGTCAACTCTGGAAAAATTTGCTGAATTTGTGGACCACAACTCCAAATAAGACAGGGACATCTGTTTACAAATTTAAACCTAACTGACCTAGACATTCCAGACAGGAGAAGGTCAAAGGTGAAACATTAAGGCTTATCTCTTGATCTCCCTCCAAGCCAGGATTCAAAAGACAAATCCCGCCAACAGGTCTGCCGCTTTAGCAGACAGAATCCATGACACAGATACAATAAACACACTCATACAGACTCAAAAAACAGTAAACAGTCACAGAGACTTGTTCTCAAATAGTAAACATTTAAAATACTATAAGCACTGCAGTTCACTAGTAGCAGAGAGGGAAGTCATTCAAGATGTAAACACATCAGGTTACACAGAACACAGATAGATTATTTGACTACTCACTTGACAGAAGACTCCACAAGCGGACCGGTAATCCATTAGGGCTGACCCTAACTAATGTCCATCAAAATACACAAAGGGAGGAGAAATCACTGAGAACAGATCACATGAAGGATGTTGCCGAAGAAGGACAGTGAAGCACTGATGCTAGAATTAGCGGGCTTGCTGCTTCATGAATGGTAGTCCGGCCGCAGTCACTGAGTCAGTGAGTCGCTGTAGTAGATTCACTTCTGAGGCAGTGCTTATCCAGAGCGCTTGATGAGGGAGGGAGCGAGGGAGAGAAGAAGATCCACGTTGCTTCTCACCGACTGTGTCTACCTCTCTGTTTCCGCTAGCTTGCTTGCCACAGAGGCAGAGATCGGTTCCTGTGTTCCTGTGTCACTCCAGTCAGTGCATACCTCAGGAATAATTCACATCTCTGTGGAAGCACGCCAGAGGAACTATAGTCTGTTTCCTAAACCAATTATTGGCAAACAGCACATCCTCCCACTGTCCCAGTAAACACAGTGTTCGATACACTAAGTCCAGGCTTTTGTTTCTACTCAGGAATTATTCCCAATAAAACACACAGTATGTTTGGCGAGGGCACACAGGTAGTCCTGCATTACAGGTGTGGTCACATCAATTATTCACATCAGAAAAACTTTCTTTTTTCCTCACACAGGCTCAACAAAGGCTCCAGTGAACAGAAAGTCGACAAGCATACAAACATTAGAATAAAAAGGAAACCAGCTCCGGGCTTGTCAAGTGTGTGAAATCATTAGCAAAACAGCCCGTTGAAATGGAAATGAGTTATTTCTGATCACAGGCTGGTGGCAAAATGCACGCTTCATTGACTCAGTGATCTGTACCTATAAATCTCCAAACAGTCTGGACACTTGGGGAAGGAGATTGAGGGACGGTTAGACGAAAGAGTTGATCATTTGAAATAACTAGGGATGCCAGAGATAGCAGCAAATTTGACTAGAATTAATGAATAATTCTGGAGAAGGGATGATAAGAGTTTTTCATCATGAAAATTGTCTTTTAGAAAGAACATACTTTTTCTGTAATTTTCTTTAACTTCAGATAGACTGATCTCGTTTGAATTTCAGGATTTATGTAAAGAAATGGTGTCATTACCAATTTTGCTCCGAGACACATTTGTTATAAAAGCAGCAGTAATGATGAAACTATTATTGATGCTAGGATACTTGAAACAGCAAAATCAATAGAAAAGGAATATCATGATATAACATTGTTGCAAGCTATTATTACTTAACAAAGCTTAAAAATTATGGGGGGTAGAGGGGAGGAAAGTGGACACACTGGCAGCTAACCGATCACCGTCCCTGCCCTGTCATTACTAGGGCAGGGGGAGTGAGGACAGCTGTCTCATGCAAGTGTGAGATGACAATCTCATACCTGGCAGGACAGGTACTTAATTTGAAGAGGACAGGTGGTAACGCAGGTAAAATGTTGGAGCTCAGAACACACAGGCACACAGCACATATTCTCACGCTCTGAACACAAGGGATACAGATCCCGGATCAGCCCTGGTCATGAATTGATTAGGATTCATTGGCCTTTTGATTGCTTTTTCTTTAACAGGATTTATGGAATCATTTTTCTGACTTGAATATGTAATAAAATATTTTTAGGAATTTAACTCTCTTTATTGGGTTGGATTGAAAATGTCTTTCATCAAAATCAGAATTTCTCTGGTTTGGGTATGTATGTTATAATTTTAAGATTATGAAATTTGAACTATGCTTTATATGATATATCAATACATCTATTTCATCCTGCTACAACCAAAAGATAATTTTATCCAAATGAAAAATCATTATATTTATCTAAATTTATCATTAAAACAAATGATGTCATAGTCTGCTTTATCACAAAAAAAAAATAATCATGCTAACGGAACAACATTTCAATGGTCAAGATAAATAAGCACTGATCAAGTACATTGACATTCTCTTTTCCAATCCCATGTTTCAAAATAGCTACTAATTCATAGTATCGGAAGAAAAAGTAGTGTCCATTTTGTAAAAAGAATGAAGAAAATCAATAGTTTGAAATAAACATTTTGAAAACTGTTAATCTAATTTTACAAATCTAAATTGCTAGAAGGAAATCACAAACAAGGGTGCATCAACTTGCCTTATTATTTACTATCAAACATGGCCATTATTTGCAGAATTCAAGCAGACAGTTCCATATCATAAATCTGTCTATTATCATAGAGTATACATACCTCTTGGTATCTGCCATTTTGTTTACAATTCTTGACATATTCTAGACTTAAAGTCTCCTTCCTTGTGTAAGATTGAGCATGCAGATATTGTTTCTCTACTGAAGTCTTAAATAAATAATTATCCTTCAAAGGTCACATGGAATCTTAGAGACATGTCAGGACAAGAACAATAATTACAATTTTATACTGATGAGCCCAGTGTGCAAAGTGTCATCTGGGAAAATTACCTTGGGTTGAAAAATCTTGTGCTAAGTCATGGACTAAGATCAGTTTTTGAACTTATTTACAAAGCTTTTCAAGTTTATATTATATTGTATTGTATTGAAAACATCATCCTCTTGGTGACTAGACCAGAAACATTTTCCAAGCCAGTACGTAGCATCATAGACTTTTAAACCCTATATTACGAAATTTTAAAACTATTTAGTGAAAAAGCATGAAAAGAAATTCTCTATACAGAATGAGAACAGAACAAGTATTTCTGTTTAAAAAATGCATAAAATATATGTCAAAAATCCAGGATCAGCATATGTTGTCAATTAAAAGTATTTTACAAGATACAAGTAACTTACTTAAAAATGAAACTAGCGAATGTTTTTATCCTTCCAGACCACGATTCTTAAAGTCAAGATGCTCCCAAAACAAATCCTCTATCAAAAAGACAAAGTCCAAGTTGTTGCTATGCACACAACAACAAAAACTGAAGAAAGGTCAACCCCCAAAATGCACACCTACATGATATGGAGAGGCTATACCAATTTTGGTGATGATTGGGTGAAAAGTTTTAGAGTTATGCCCTAGAAACAATTTGGGAATGCTGTTGCCGATGTAAATTCAACCAAAATCGACATATCAGGAGGACACATTGTTTTTGGTTGAGTTTCCGAGTCAGATCTTGTGTATGAAATACTATTTGTTATCAACAATATGAAATCAAAGAACACTTTTAGGGCTCAAAGTATAGATATGGTACACTTCCACTTCAATCAACTGTTCCATATTTTCCCTGTGAAGAAAACTGATCACATTTAAAACCTGAAATAAATGACATTTGCTTCTGATGTTGGTGACTTTGAGACAAATTGAAATTCTGTAATATCAAAAAACCATGAATAATTGATGTGAAAATATTGATCACAAGGGCAATGAGCAATATCAAAGAGACCACCCATTAGGTTGGCAAATGAAAGAAAGTCTTACCTCTTCTTAGGGATTTTTAGCAAACTTGTCATTTACAAATAATCTGTTGACTCTACATCAAAAACATGGGAATGCATATCTCTGATCAAACCCTATTCATCAAAGATATCTAGATTTTTATTGAAATCAGCTGATTGTGGAGCCAGTGAGTAGGCTATCTGCCTATATAGTAACATCATTGTAGCTTATCAGTTGACAAGGTACGGTTGTCTTAGATCATACATTCATACATACATACATACATACATACATACATACATACATACATACATACATACATACATTTGTGTACTGTTTAAAAATATCTTGATAATGCATTTCTTAATTCAAAAGCATCAGTTGAATAAAAAAGGGTTAATGTAAAGACATCCATACTATCGATTATAAAGTTCAGAAGTTGCATTTCTTATATCAAAAAATCCATTTTAGACAATTAAAAATTAGCTGATAGTGAATGCATTTATATAAAGAGTAGACTTTCAGCCCAAAAACTGCCCGTCAATGATTGTGGGTTATCGCAGTCTGCTACTGTGGCTGTTGTTTCGAACATTCAAGTGTTTGTGTAGAACCTCCTCCCTCCTCCAGTAGGCACAGTAGTGATAGCACACAGATACAGCAGCACTAGGAAATACATTCAGTATCATCAGCTACTCTCATTCGGGCCATGCTTCACTCTCCCTTAGATAGAATCTTCAGACATGATGATGAAATAATTATCTCAAAAATGAGATATGAGATGAATGCAAGATGGGCATAATTCAAGTAAGAAAACCAAGTTACTTGGAAAGTTAACTCTACATTGCATTCACTGTGGCGTATTGTGTTGGTGTATATACTTGCTTAAAAGTGGTGTAAGTATATGTACCAAAAGTCACTTGACAAATGTTAACCCACACCTCTACAACATCAAAAATTTTATGTCAATGCTTTGATATATTTTGTTGTTAAAGCTCTTCATAAGACTTTTTCATTGAAATGTTTTCAAACTTGGTCTGATGGATTACAGTGATAAGTATGGTATGATCAGCACTCACATCTTGACCCTTGATCAAGTCAAAATCACATGTGTAGTCCATGTAAGGACATACCAAGCACAGTATAGGGCAATTCAGATGAAGTATGGTAAGCATGAAAGAAGTTCATAGAGAGATCTCTTCAATCATAGTCCATGTAAGGATGGTATAGGGCAATTCAGATGGGGTACGGTAAGCATGAAAGAAGTTCATAGAGAGATCTCTTCAATCATAGTCCATGTAAAGATGGTATAGGGGAAGTCAGATGGGGTACGGTAAGCATGAAAGAAGTTCATAGAGAGATCTCTTCAATCATAGTCCATGAAAGGATGGTATAGGGCAATTCAGATGGGGTACGGTAAGCATGAAAGAAGTTCATAGAGAGATCTCTTCAATCATAGTCCATGTAAAGATGGTATAGGGGAAGTCAGATGTGGTATGGTAAGCATGAAGGAAGTTCATGGAGAGATCACTTCATATGTATAGTCCATGTGAGGCATTGAAAGTCCATATGTGATCAGTTTAATTCCCTTTGATAGTCAACATGTATATGAAGCCATGTTACAGCAATAAGATTCTGCAGGGGCCAATGGTGCACATGGGATGAATGCAGTGATGGTAGAAAAGCTCTACGACCTGAAACTGTACAGGGACCAAAAGCCTGTTATAGAGGTTGCAGGTCCTATGAATATCAAACTGGATATCTAAAAAAATTACTTAAGGATATTTATTGAATCATGAGGAATAAGTGAACATTGCAAAAAAACATTAAATATCTTAATTTTACTAGAGGTGAAGTACAGTGACTGAGATGGAAGGTTGTCAATGCTCTTATGAGGACCAGCTGATCGTGCTTGCAGAGAGATATGGCAAAGAGATGTATGTAACATCAATCGAAACAGTGTAGGGTTTGAGCTTGAAGGTGGTCAATGTGATTATCTTGATTATCTTATGCGAATAAAGTTTTCAAAGGGATGTCATGTTGATAGTTCAATACAGACATGGTGTCCTTATCTTTACAATCTAAGTCTGAGAGACATGGCAAAGTGTATGGTCAGTTCCTTAATACAGTATAGTAAATCATCCTAGCAGTGAGTGGTGGCACTGCAACATGTAGCATTCTTAATAAAAACAACAATGGATCTGAGATCTGAGGTGGTTAACAATACCATCTAGGGTAGGAGGACACCCTTCATTACATATACGCTCATTTAAACAATTGTCAGGAGCAGTTAGGTGCTATACACAAATTCCTCATCAAGCCACTGAACATCATTATTATGGTAATTAGCAGAGGTGCTAAAGGTACTTATAATCATTATTTTCATCATCTCCATTATCATGGTAACTTTCACCTAGGACTGGAGCTTATGGTACATTATGCAGCGTCTACTATAAATCAGAGGTCGTAGACTGATGTGGCTAGTTGCTTTATCAGGAATGCTGAGGGATAAGTCTATGTCAGTGAGTTTCACTTGCAAAAGTGCTGGCAGCAATGGTACATTACATAGCTTCTACTATCAGTACATGCTGAAGACTAATGGACCCAGTGGGAGATACTTGTAAGCCTGATAGGAGGGACATGCCTCACTCCACAAGCTAATCAGGAACCAATCAAGATCAGGAACAGGAATTCTTGTGAAAATTTCTCAAGATAATCATTAACATTCACCTGACATAGAATTACAATCCCTAATCATATAATTCTTCACAGAATTGACACAGTATTACAATTTTTATGATAATTATTTTCATTAACATGACATATTATTATGAAGATGTCACTCCAGTGAATGATCCTAGCCCCTAATCTTAGCTGGTGTTGAAACATATGTATAATTATTATTGATCTCAGGGTTCGGATCAGTTAGTAGTCTTAGGACATACATGTTCTTAACCCAAAGCTGATCTATGGTTTCTTACCATGATAAAATATCCAAAGATGGACCTAAGGTTTAGGCATTTTATCAGAAATCAAACACATCATTCATCAACAATTGTCCACAAGGTGTAATAGGAGCAAGAGGTATTGTAGCCGGAAAATACCAGAGACTTCAAAACATAGAATTGTAGAATATCAAGATAAAGTATATGATTTGAGTAACAAGAGGTCCATAGAAGGTCAAATGGGAAAACCAGGTTTTCATTGGTAATTTCAAATTGAAGAAAGTTAATTCCATGATGTAAAGATCTTTCTTTGAGATGCACAACACCAACAGAGTTTCTACAAGGAAACCTAAAAAATGAATGGCTTTAATCCTTAAGTGAAAAGGGCTAATATCAAATTACAGGGAGAAGATAAGTAAGTCTAGATCTGAGTTGCAAGAAACCTATTAAAATGTTACAGACCCATAGCAAATCTAACAAGAAAAACAGGAAAAGTAGTAGCCCAGCATGTCAAATAAAAAGATCTGACTTTTGAGTTGCAGGAAAATCAAAGCTGCTGTAGATCTGAGAAGAAGCCTTTGGTAAGTCTAGATGACAGACAAGATAGATCTGTAAGTAAAGAGCTGTGGGTCTCTCGTCACTGAGATGATGGGGCTGGTATCTGGGTTAGCAGGCTGGAGGCCATTGCACATGCACTCACGAGCAACCTCTCACAGGGAGGCAGGTAAATTATCCACTATAACATGAGTGTATATCTTATCCATGCAATAAAGCAGATGAGGGTGGGATTTAGACTGAACAATATAATTTTACTACACAAAAAACCATACAAAGTGTCAAAATACTTAAAGAATAAAAAAACAATGAAAAAACATGTTTGACTTGAGTTCTTTGACAGGGAGAACACCTCTGCACCAACCTTTCTATTGTTCCCTGAATCTTAGTTGTATTACTGATGTGAAGAAGTATGGATGATGAATTACCTGTAAATGAGTGACTTATTTATCCCATAAAACAGTCAATCAGTCACACAGGTAGTTCACTATCCTCGCTCGCTTTCTTCAGCATGACAACTTGTATTCGTATGATATTTGTATGTCTGTATGATATCAAATATACACAGGGAATGTTTCCTGATTTACAACTAGTTAGAGATTGGCTTTTCTTAAATATTCTGCAAGCAAAAAAGGAAAGTACCGGTACATGTTTTTACTTGAGATATTTCTACCAAATATCCCTTAATTTTGAAAATATATGTACAATTCATCAAAATAAGTATATACCTTTCTTCAGCATGACAACTTGTATTCGTATGATATTTGTGTGTCTGTATGATATCAAATATACACAGGGAATGTTTCCTGATTTACAACTAGTTAGAGATTGGCTTTCTTAAATATTCTGCAAGCAAAAAAGGAAAGTACCGGTACATGTTTTTACTTGAGATATTTCTACCAAATATCCCTTAATTTTGAAAATATATGTACAATTCATCAAAATAAGTATATACCTTTCTTCAGCATGACAACTTGTATTCGTATGATATTTGTGTGTCTGTATGATATCAAATATACACAGGGAATGTTTCTTAAATATCCTGCAAGCAAACAGGAAAGTACATGCTTTTACATGAGATATTTATACCAAATTTCCCTTAATTTTGAAAATATATATAATTCTTTGAAATAAGAATACCGATAAAGACTCTATTGTCCTACCTTGCTAAATACCAGCAATTTGGAGAAATGGAGCCACGTGACAAAGACGAAATCAATGTTTGTTTGTGTACAATGTGCACATGTTCATTTACGTGTAGATGACTCATTCACACTATACTGTGGACATGACATCCTATACTTGTATAAATCATTCTCAACTAGGAGGCCGTATGGAGATATGGTTACAGTACACTATCTTTTTATAACATTTTAACAATGTGTGTGCATCCACAACTGATAACCTAACCTAACTCATTCAACCATACCTGTAATATAAGATGTTGAAGAAAACATGTAAGGAAATAAAAAAATGATTAAACATAATTAAAATGTTGTATTCTATATCATATATCTCTTGTACTCTGACAAAAATCATATATATATATATATATATCATATGACTCTGTTTTTTTCTTTTCTTTTCAAATAAGTAACTTTTATATATCTACTTATCTCTTTGTCTTTTTGTCTGCTAATATTTACCTCGATCATAAATCATTTACAAATTCAGCATTTAGAGAAAGCTGTACCTATAAATTATTCATAGCTGTTCAAGGTCGTTATATAAAAAGACTTTACAATAAACAAAAGAGAACAAAAGTACATTAAACAAATAAGGTAACATAATTAGCACAATTTTCTAAATACTTAAACAAATTTGTTTTCCAAGTTTTTCTTTGAAATTACCCATTTATCTTACCCACTTATTTGTTTTTAACATTAAGTCTGTAATTAATGAAAAAATTCTTATCAAGAAATAATTATGTTAGCCACTTCAGTAGACAACTGGATGTAAGCCAAATGAATTGTTTACATGCATCAAAACGGTTGCTTTGATTTGGATGCAGATGTTACTTTAACTACTCAATGTGACCTTGAACTATTCAGATTTTTTTACTAGTCGTATCATTAAAAATACATACAATAAGTAAATGAGAATGTATAATTAATGTCTCAACGTTAGTTTCAAAGTAAAAGTTTCATGTCATTAAAGAAATTGTGAGGAAAAGCATTTTTTGTCCGATTACTTCAAGAACATTAAAGGTTTACTTTGAGACTGATCCTCATAAACAAATGGTAGAGAGAGAAACTGTTTTGACGAAGAGTCTATGCAGAATATTTCAGCTTTCTAAGCCTTTAGCTTCTTAGAAGATGATATAGGTGTATACAGCGCAGCCAATCTGGCCCTCACAAGGATGCACAGGGTCTCTAAATCAAAAGATTATGGTCCTCATTGTGAAAACATGCTGAATAGTAAACATCCTTTCAAAAATATCTGGATTTTCATTCATCATTTTACCTCAAAAAGAAAACTTGAAATAGTTATAAAACTTCAAAGTGAAAAAAAGATAAAACATATATATGTAAGCTAAAGAAATTCATTAATATCAGACTTTGATATCTAAACAATTCAAACAGGGTTTTACGGGACTGCAACTTTCCTGAGTATTTGACGCAGAAAATGTCAGGAGGACCCCCAAAAAATGATAATGTGGGTCCTCTGTGACTCAGTATTAATCTGATACAAATATCTAATCTTTCAATGAAAACCCATTTCAGTATGACTTTCATGTCAACATAGTATAAAAACATCACCCAATAACAATCCCATTATAGGCAATTCTTTATCAACCTTTTTATCAAGTATGAAATTTCTTTAATTTTTTAAGGACTCCTGAAATAGTCGCCAGGACTCTCAGTTTTCATTGACTATGTAAAACCCTGATTCAAATCACATTGTTTTCAGTGAAATGCAAAGATTGATACAAACTTGATAGTAAACATTCCATTTAAATCCAACTATAGAGTGATGTGCAAGATCAATTTAAACCAACTCAATACATGTATCTTCAAATACTGACAACTTAAATGGCAATTTCCAAATATTTTTGTCCACAAAATAACAAGAAGAGCGACATCATGCAGATAACTATTTCGATGTTTCAAACTTAAACAAAGATTAAAGTGATGGGCAAACAAAGGAATTCTTAAACAGCTTTTTTCAATCTAACGTTAATTCAGATGAAACCAAAGTATAAACATCAATCCAAAAACATATCTCGAAGACAATTTGGCAAAAGCTCAAGATTGAAATCAGCTGCTGTCAGAGTTCTTCAAACCAAACAAGCAGATTTTGTATTTGTTTAAACGTATTTGTAGTCCTTGAAATGAACAAAACCTCCACTAGGGGGCGTGTCTTCTCCACAGGTATTCTACATTGTATTTACGTACATCTGAAAGCACTTCTTTGATAATGACAAACTTGTGCATTTTTAAACACTTTTTAAAGATTGTGAAGTGAGGGAAATTAGGGTATTGCGTTTTGTATTGTTCTTGATGCAACTTTCTAGGAGATAAATGAAGGCTATCCAGGTATCCATGCAATCCACTCCAAAATTTCATTCAAATCTATTATCTACCATGCAATCTTAAATCTCAAGTCATTTTCACTGAGACAAGAATACTTTGAAATTCACAAACATACTAGAAGTAAGTCTATATACAATCAACAATAAAAAGTTAAGAACGACCTCATTAATCAATATTTCAGGTCATATGGATCCTCATAATAATTATGAAGTATAGGATATCTTAACATTGAAAATCAGGGTACCTAACTTAATATGTTGAGTATACATACCTTGGATATTTAGATATTATTATCAAAAGCAGATGTTTGCACAAAATATATGATTAGAATTTTATGAAAGAAATTCTAGAAAAGTGCATAGGTTCTATATCATGACATGGTAAGAAGGGTTTCTATTTGTGATACAAATTTACACATATTTTTCTTCTTTCACATTTAGTGTGATTTGACAATATAGAACATGATGCAGAAAGAAAAGGTAAGAAAATGAAGCAGTGTGCATTAGATTGTCAAGCTAGGTGCCCACTAGGTGCTAGGTAAAGAAGTTAGGTTACGTGACCCTCTCATTGTTGTTGATTCATCTATTGAGTCAGTAATGTGGCAGCTGTTTCACCACAATGTGTTATTCTGTGATAAGATATGCAACACCTAGGTTACACCTTCCAAAGATTCCGATAACATCCCTTACCAGTATTTATCCAACATACCCCTTGTTGTAGAAACAATTTCATTATCAATTATCGTTTTCCAACCCATAGGTGAAGATACTGATCGCCTATCAAAGAGGGTTTCTCTGTGATAAACTACTTATCTATTTAAAAAGATATTGTTAGAATCAAATAAGGAGTTTAACGCAATTCAACATTTTAAAAGCTTTTACAATATAAAATATATATAAATAGGATATGGGGCCGACATTTTCAAAAGCTCTCTCACTGCTAAGATAGTCATAACCCTATGTTTGGTTCTTATGACTATCTTAGCACTAAGATAGCTTAAAAAATACAGGTCTCCATCTCTAAACCCTCATGTGCAAAGATATTGCAATATCTGCTAATAAAATCAAATATTTAATCACAGCAGATTAAGACTTATCCCCTTGCTCAAGATATGATATTGATCGCCAAACAGCAAGAGTAATGTAAGTTAGTAAGTAAAGGGTTACAATATAAACCCTCTTGTTGCAAAGAGATTTTTATATCAAATATGGAATTATGGCGTGTTAAGTTACTACTTTCTTACAACTAGTTTGGATAACACTTTGTTCACTATATCAGTTAACAGCTTGCAAGGTGTTGAAGAGATGTGAAGTTATCAGTTCACATATAATAAATTCAGAGAATGTTCACAATATCAGGAGCGATAACATCTAGTTGATCCTCATGTTACCATCATTAATTCATTTTATCTTGTATTTTTTGCAGTTTCGCACCTGTTCAGTACAAAGAGGTTATGTCAGAAATTATTATTTTCAAATATTTGAAGACTGATTGAGTTAATGTCAGTGTTTCACAAAATGATATAAAACAAACCTTTAACTTCAAATGAAATATTCAAATAGAAAAAGATTATTCTTATAGCAATTCCTCCTATGCATATATCTGACAGATAAAAGGAGCAGTGAAACAGGTTATTTATTTCCTTTGTGACACAAATAGTGCTTCTAATACACTATTAAAGAATAAGAAACAATCAATTCTCCATTAGTTAGTGTCCAAACACATTTTACTTCTAAAGGTATTATTCAAATCACATTCAAAATTCAAGAAAGTCATTTATAAGACTCAAAAACTAGATCTAATTAAATTGATCCAAGGTGTCTGTCAAGCTCAGTTCATAACTCTCATTTTCAAACGAACTGATGCATTCTTAAAATGCATGGGGTTGCTCTAAATAAAAGAATCACTGTGTTACACAATCAAGAAAACATTTCCGAAGATAAGGGCGAGATGAAGTTACAAATGAGACTGTTGCCTGTGTACACCAGGTGCTTGGCCTGCCTACTTCACAATTTAGGAGTCTTCATTTTAACACAGACTTGCTTACAGGCTTGCTAAATAAAGATGTAAAACCATCAAGATTGAATTTTTATTCTATCAGTATGTCAGTGAATAAGAATATCAATAATGATTAAATTCACACATATCCCCAACTATATTTTTACTGAATAGCAAAGTGAGATTGAAATGCTGAGGTCCTTCAAACTAACTTGAGAAACCTCACATCTTACATGTACTCAACTGAAAATCAATACATCATCTTAATATTGTTGCATTTGAACTGGACTTGCAAAATCATAATGCATTTTTTTTAAATGTGTGTAGATTCTTGGACAATAAACTTTAAAAAATGAAATAGAAATAGAATAAAGCGCATCCTCAAGAATAAAGCGCATCCTCAACAGTCTACCCAGGTGTACTGTTGTGCTGAAAATGTTGCCTGACTGTCCATTTAGAAAGATATATGTTCATCAAAACAGATTTTCAATTACTGCGACAATTTAAACCAAGCTAATCCAGCAGATAATTCAAAAGTCACGATTGCTAAATGTACCATAACTTATAACAGACAACTTAAAAAGTTTATTTTCATATTGATTGAAAAGCCGTAAATTTAATTGATCAAATACCTGAAACGGAAATTCATGACTGCCTGTAGCTGGAGGAAGGCAGCAACATCTTTGTAGGGGTAAAGCTGTAAAACCTACTGGTATCGCAAAACATGCATGCTGTCAGCTCAGTGAGGATCACAGTCCAAATATGTATACTACTCATGAACAGCTTTGAACCAGGGATCACTTTGAGCTTGGAATAATTAGGGGATAGAAGAAGAAGTAGGGGTTTAACAATAGCAGTTTATCGATAGTAAAAAAAAATTTAATGTTAAAAACTCTAGCTAAATATAGACAGTTAAACACATAAAAAATTTACAAAATTAATTTTTTTTAAAACATGAGACACAAGACTCATTAAACCATTTACAATATGATAAAGCAAAAACAGATACATTGCTGAAATTATGAGATGATATTCTTTCATTAAAAACCAATGCATATGGCCAATTCAAAATATTTACAAAAAAGAAAAATCTTGTTGATAAAATGCAAAAATCTTCAAAATACTGATACTTTAAATATATACATATGAACTTTCTTTTCTGAAAAATTACTTTGTGTTAGAAAACTTTCAATCTCAATTCTTTGGGTATTGAACAATCAATTAACACTATGGATTTCCCTGGCACTCATGATGTTTCCATAGTATTTCAGGTTCCATACAGACTTGCTGAGTCACTTTGGAAAATACACAATAGATGAGTTTGGCATGAAGCCAAAGGGGCGTCTCTTTATAAACAGGAAGAGGTGGGAGCCGACCGAATAAGTCATATAATTAAGTAAAAAAAACACAACTTGACTTTCATGAAGATTGTCACTGTAAATTTTGAGTTATGGAATCATGCGTCGAAAACCAAAACATCATACTTACGTTCTTTGTAATGCATAGGAGAACACAGTCATGATGATATTGTCTTTCTGCCTTTACTTGGATAAACTTGCAAATAATATCAAGCTAGGTAGGTAAGTAGGTTAGTAAATAAATAAGTAAGTAAAGAAGTAAGTGAGTGAGTAAGAAAGTAAATGAGTATAAGTAAGTAAAAGTAAGTAAGGGAGTAAGATTGTAAGTAAGTAAATGGGTAAGTAATAAAGTGAGTGAGATTGTAAGTAAGTAATAAAGTAAGTAAGTAAGTGAGTGAGTAAGACTGTAAGTAAGTAAATGAGTAAGTAAGTAAGTGCAGTCTTCAAAGAATACATGTTTTTATTTACATTGCACCCAAAGGTTATAAGACAAGATGTAAAAGAAGTCCATGACTGCTTGAAATGACATGAAACAGATTGATATTTTCTGAGTATGACAATGACATTTTCTGAGGATAACAATGAATAGATATATCACTAGTTATTATATCAAAACATATGTCCCTTACTATATGGTCAGTACATAATTGAATTCATGATTTTAAGGTCAAGTGTTTTCCAAAACTTTCTGTTTTACCTAATTAAGCATAATTGACTTCTTTGAAAGGAATTTAGAAGCATTTAGATATGAGGCATTTAGAGGTTGTTAAGATGAGTGAGGAAGAGTTCTATTGATTTACAACTTTCTTAGAAAGAATATAAGACACTTGTACCAGTTATCTCTCATGACGAGATCATTTGTTCAAAGAAGATTTGGCAGAACAACAGTCAATCAATTAAAGGAGGAGAGATTACTGTTCCATAATAAGGTGAGGAAAACAAGGAAACTGCCACAGACTATTAGCTTCAATTTCAGCATGCCTAGCACTTATATGTCAAGTGTTCTTGGAATATCATCTCAACACTTACAGGAAGACCTTGGAAGTTCCGCTTACAAATACACCATGAGTATGATAGAACCTGTCACCATTACTCATCCAATAATTGCGAATGTTTGAAACAACTTCAAAATAATATGTAACCTTGGCAACAAATATGAAACATGACAACAACAACTAACTGTAAGACTTTGACCTTGGCTAAAACATTAATTTAACAAAATAAGGAATTTAAAGGAAAATTACAAATTAAGGTGATAGACAGTGGGTACCAATATAAAAAACATATTTCACAATAAGCTATTGTCCTCATACATTGTTTCAATAAATTATAGATTCTCAAAAACGAAATCTACAGCACACATAATTGCTTTAGAAAATAAAGACAATCTTCTTAACCTAAGATGCCATTTATTATGTAGGATAAACTCATGCCACAACCCATATTCTCATTCAATTTTAAAACTGATTTTTAATCAGGAGTTTTCTACTTTTAGTGAAGTCTTTGCCAACACTTAATTGAAGAAACATGTAGTAATTTGTGTTTATATAAGAAACCTAGCAGAGATTCCTGAATGAGCGCCAATGTCAAACATCAAATGTTCAACTGTCAGAAAGGTTAAGATTTTGATCATTGCATGGTAAAAATACTGAATCAATTAGGTTTTGAGCATGAGGTAAATGATAAAATCAAATTAACATCTTTTACGTAAAAAGTCAAACAGGCTGTGGATTTCACATCATGCTATGTAGGGTAAGCATGAGTTACCAAAAAATTAGTTGAATAGAATAAATAAAACTAATTCTTAAGTAGTAAAACTTCATTCAAGAAAACATTATGTTTCTGAAATGTCAAAGCTTGAAGAGTGAGGAGGAAATATGTTAATGTAAGCAAGTGCCATGTATAATGTATTTAGACATGCTAGAACTAATACAAAACATTAGAAGTCATTTTCTGAAGAAATTTAACTTGAAAACAGAAGAGCTCTTGACATGCACTGAGCATGTCAACTTGACTTGTCCATAAATGAAGACAAAGGTAATCAAATAAACTTTTCTTTTGTTTACCATGATGGATTATTCACATTTGCAAAAGTCTGTGACAAAGATGAAAAATTTTCTGTGCACTTGTGTACAAGCTCAATGCCAAATCACCACAATACTATTAACTAGTGAAAAAAACAAGATCTTTGGATTATAACGTGTTACAACTTGAACAGACATACCTAATTATCATTTCAAAATGACATTCAAAACTAACACAGTGAGTCAAAGTCCTTTAAACTTAAACATAAAGATCGAATTCAAAGGGGCAGCCACACACTTTTAAGAAAGTTTTATTTCCAAAACCTTTCCCCAATAAACATTAATTTATGCCAAATGTATTATCTTTGGAGGGTCAAGCATATGATTACCCACCCCGGTCATGAAATGAATAAAAAACTACATTTAAGTGTGAGCACCTTTCATTTTCATTAAAATGGGGGAATGTATCTATTGATCAATTTTGAAAACTATATACATTCAATATCTTGACTGTAACCTCATTAAATTTGATGTAAATAAGTGTTTTAAAAGAGATTGTTGTGTGATGAGTAATTATCAAAGTGAACAGAAACATGCAAATCGTACACGCTTAACGATTAAACTATACTATAAATTATCACTTGTTTTAAAGTGGAGAATTATAAAACAGCATCTGCATAGGCACATCTATTGGAAGGCATAGTGACTATTCTTTTTAAAACAAACTAATTTGAAATGAATAATTCAATATTTTTATTAGTTCCCAACAATATGCAAGACATATATGGAACCAAAACAAAATATCACTGAAGATAATATTGATATCAATATAGATGACCACAGTTCTTAGATACTCATGGATCATTACATATTGTCAAATAAAATTTAGCTTTCATTTATCAAGAACTAAATTTTGAAAGCTCAAATCAAAACACGAAAAGAAAGGACACTGTTTGTATAAAGCATTATTATTGGCTAGAAAAGCTAGTCGTCCCAAAGAGGTTAATCATAGAACATGTTTTATTTACAAAACAATGTCCTGCCATTGGTATTATTTAATTCTGTTTTTGTGATTTATCTAAAACAAAAGTTTGTCTACTGCCCCTATAAAATGTGTTATCTGTTCCTATTTGATTTTCCAATATTTGAGAAATGAGTTTTGTGTAATGCTACATGTGGGTGTAGGTATTCACTCTCTCTCTTGAAAAAAAAATGTTATGTCAAATTTTAAACTCAACATATTTTTTCATTCCAATTAAAAAATATTGATACATGAACAACTATATATATATGAACAACTTTCATTTCATTTGTTAACAGACACTTTACGCTTTTTATCATCCTAAAAGTTCATTTCTGATCTTTAACATTTTTTACAGTTGTTTACAAGTATACAAGCATCCCAAAATAAGCGAGTAACATTCCATTCTGCCTCAGTCACTGCAGGTAAACTTTAATTCTATTTCAGTGATCACCTGTGGAGGGAGGGAGAGAGGAAGGAAGGAAGCGCCTGGGCCAGGATGCTTGCTGGTCTACATACCCCAGACCAGTGAGCTGTTTATTCTGGACTGAGATCCCACACAGGAGACTCTGGCTGTTAGCAAGATGTCATGTTTGTACAGTTCCTCCAAGAGTTGGAAAAATACTGTTTCTCACTTGATGTTCTGATTTACAAGGTCTATGGAAACCTGTTTGTTACTCATAATGTATGAAGAATGGATTGAAGAAACACAATTTGTTCAATGATTTTTTGGACACTGTCATTCTAAAATACTTTTCTGAAAATGACTCTTTCATTGAAATCATAACTACTTAGAATATATGTTAGAGAAAATTCTGTCTTTTTCAAAACTTACATGAAGCTAAATGACAAACATCATTAAATTAATTGGGTTTGTTAATTTCTGAATATTCCACTGATGTTAAGCTTCATTAGTTTCCATGCCTTTAGAAACCATATTGCAATTATATATATGTACATTTGCTTGGTAGCTGTTGGTGTCAAGGCTTAATATTGAAACTTGATATTATCAGATTTATATAAGAGATGACCCAATAACGATACCAGAACATGCTTTCCAAGATCAACATATCAGTTGACATCGCACAATGTCAGAGAAATGATGACTAGACATGCAATAAAGCAATTAGTATCAACAGGAATGTACTTGGGAGTGCAAATGAAACAGAATCATAACATTGGCATCTTTGTGGAGATTTGTATTGACTGTTACCCGCAATAACAATAAATGACTTCAACAGAATTGAGAAAATCCAAAACAAAACAGAAAGTGTGATGGTAATATTCCACAATAACCAACCTTCTGTTTAAAGAGATTAAAGTCATTTTCCCAAAAATATATATGATGCCCACTCGGATCAACAGAAAATATACATTCACTTGGCATATATAAATATATATATGTTATCATACAATACTCACTTTTTCAAAAATGAAATTAATATAAAATTCTTATAATCTCCATTCTTGTATGATATTAGAAAACTATGACCATGAGAATGGAAATGTGAAAATTTTATTTTTGGGTGAAGTTCATTTTTGGAATGATAGGATCATTGAGAAAACAACACTTGGTGAACAGGTTATCAAATCGGAGTTGGAGCCAAGATAAAAACAAATTTATTGAGGTTTTCTGTTGAGAAAAATGGTTTGATGGATTGAGGCACAAATCAACTTGTGGACACCTTAACAAGATGCCTGCAGACTTTTTACTTGCACATGAGAAAGTTATCTCAGTCTGAGTAATTTTTAACACCTTGCCCCACATGGGGGGACAGTAAAACATCAATCATTGAATTGTTATTGCAGTATTCATCTGTAGAAGATGGGGGTCTTGGTCATATCAACACACACATAAAAACCTATTGCATTACCAGGCACAACATTAACCCTTTACTTGCAGCAGGCAATCACAACTGCGTACCTTCATTTGGATTAGGTGTAGAGATATTGAAAATATTGTTATTTTTATGAGTAAAATACAAACAAGAGATAAGAATTATCATTAGCTACTTTAGCCTTTTAGTTTGAAAAGTTAATTTCTCCTACCTCAAGTACAGGAGTGAGTGAGTTATTGTTTGACGCCACTTTGGCAATATTTCAACCATTAGCGGCGCTCAAGTATTGGGAAAAAAATTTTGACATGGAATATTCCTTTACTAAATATATAATGCTGTGTGAAATCAAGAAGTAAGGTATTTTTCTTATTTCCAAAGTATAAATTGTAATTGTATGTGGTATGTGTAAACAATTACTCAAATCCCATATTGTGCTTTAAAGTAAAACGTAACTTACCAGCAAATCCATGATTTGTAATGATGCAGCTATCACATTGTGAGAAAAACCTTCAATCAAATCCCATTGATCTGCATTTGAGCCACAAATTATTAGTAATATTTTAATTATGATAATGAACTTTAAAAAATAAAACTTAAGTTAAACTGCTGACAATATAAAACAAGGGTGTGAAAAATGTTCCTTTCACTAGTTCAGCACGAAATATTCCGCAAGCAGGTATATCAAATAAAAAGAAAGATTTACCTGTAAGATAAGCAACACTCTGTTCAATACCTATACATCCCAAGATGTGTCTCTAAGACATAGGGTATGGCTCTGCATTGAAGCATATGGCATTCTCAAAAGATTAGTAGCCTGTCTGGTATAACTTTCCATGTACCCATCCGTATCAAGATCTATTTTCAAGATCTGTTGTCTTAAGAAGTTCACTTATCTTTAAGTGTCTTTATCCTGTCTTCTTTGATAATGCATGAAACCTGACAGTTTCATCAGTAGACGTATCACAAGATATTTTCTAGATTTAAGTGTTTCTTGACGTTTCCAGATCTATCAACCTGTGGGAAGTTAAGTCCAACACATTCCCCTGAGAAGCCCGCCCCTTGTTGGTATATCCCATTGTAGGTAAACACTTTGACAAACATTAGTAAACAATAGCCGGCGACGGCCATCATCCACCTCAAACAATAACCCCATACTGGATAAGGACCATTAGCTTAATGTCCACTCCAAAACCCATTTGTGTCTTCAGGTATGTATCATAAGTACGAGAAAGTTGGGAAGTGGGGGTTGTAAGACATTTTTTGTTACATAACACTTCTTTTGGTCACAGGTTTGGAGGATATCGATACCTCTTTCAATCTATCTGGGGGAAAAGTATTTCAATTTCAATATTTTTAAACGTAATCATGGTACCCAGGTTTAAGCTACATTGGAGACTCATTGCATTTCTGTACTGTTTGGTTTCTCAAGTGTTGATGAATATTCAAATGCTCAAGAATAATATGATATTGATAATGTTGAATCCTCTAAATATCTAAATGTCCATCAATAAGGGAACTGAATAATTCAAAGGATATGTCAATTAGCTAACCTGAAAGCTCCTAAGCAGAGAAATTGTATAATCCAGATAATGAGTCAGTAGAGCATGTTAATAAAGAAAATTAGCCCTCAAGATGATTTTCATAGGAATAAAGTAAACATTTTTTACAACCAATTATCTTTGAAATATTAGTATTATCTTTAAGATTTTAAAGATGAGGGGGGGGGGGGGGGGGGGGGGGGGACAAGGATGTCACTGATACAGGAATCCAGAAAAGCATACTGCTTGTTGGACAGGGTCCACTGATATGTCCATTCCAATCTCAAAAGCATTAGTGGGGAGCCACTATGTCCACTCTTAATGAGAAAGATAATGACCAACACAGGCTTAAAAAAGTAACAACTGGTCAGTGCCAATGTATTAACTATCTCTCAAGCAGTGCAACACACTTGTCTGGGAACAAACTACCAGCAATAGTGTTTAGTTTAGCTTAGTTTACATGGACACATAACATGACTCTGTTTTACTATCTCATTGTTTTATGCAGCAATGAGAGACCAATCTTGCATGTTCATTACCATTATAATGTACTCCTTGTTTCTTAAATCCACAGAGTTATATCTACAACATGAATATGCTGGGGAAAGCAGGATAATTAAGGTTAACAACTGACAATGCAATGCTAGTACAGATAATGAAAGAAAATATAGATTATAAAACTTAGAAGACATTTACTTGTACCCCTTCCCTAAACACATTAATTTACTTAGTTATAAATAAAATGTTGCATTGATCGCTTATTACATTCACATTTTGATATAATTGGATGAACAAATATTGAGCCACTTTCTAAAGAAGTAAAGATTTCTTTGCAAATGAAGGATATTTCTAGTGAGGTTCATTCTTCATTTGGGTTGTCCGAACTCCAAAGTTAAGTCGAGCACGCAAGTTTGTCCAAGACCCGCAATCAGACCATAAACTTAACCATTCATGAGACAAAGCTTTTGATTCCAAAGATTCCTGTGTTCCTACCGAAGTGATAGAATGTCCGTTCTTTGGTCTTGTATCTCCTTCCAACCAGTAAATGTCTGGCTTTGATATTAATCTTCTCACAGAACTAGCATTTCAGACAAGGGAATTTCAGAGGGAACTAGCCCAATTCTATTCCAGTTAGCAATGCATCACCATTATCCCATTATCTTAACTTTACATATTGAAACTAAAGTCTTTATGAAAATATCAACTTAGTCATATATAGTCAAATATTGAACAAAAGCCCACACTGATATAAAACTGATCATTGAATATCAAATGTCTAGACAAGAACATTTACCTAATGTAACATGAGCAAATGGTGTCCATATAACATTAGCATTTTCTAATCAATAAAGTTTTTGAAAAATTTATGTTCTTTATTGCCTTGACAACAGCTGTGTCATGTACAAAAGACATGAATCACATTACTACATATTTCATTGTTACCAAAATCATTGATTTATGAGAATTGTATAAACTGTACAATGTGCAACCAAGAAGATGTATGTAAAACCCACTGAACCACCTGTGCTAGTTATGTTAGCTCTAGGTTATTGCTAGAAAACCTGAAAATTATTGTGGAAATACACTGCAGAAAACCTACCATGGATATTATCGTTATGATAAAGATGAACATCAAACCAAGTTTAAGTTGTAGGCACCAAGGTGTAGTTGAACCTCAGACTTTGCCAACCAACTCTATAGCACCAACCACTCAAACAACAAAATGTTTCTTACATAAATTAGATAAAATTGAAATATATAATAGTCCTCTTAAAACTGCCGTGATATTTATTATCTTTATTGTGATCCCCTCCAGGTCAACTACATACTTATTTAAAAAAAGTTATCGATTTTCAGTTTGGAGATAAGTTTATATCATGGTAAATGGAAAGTTTTTATAATTATGCTAAGATACTGAATATCGGGGTTGTGCTTATTTTTGTTGATGAGTATTTACTGTGGCTTCTTTCAAATATAATATAATATAATAATATGCAAATTCAGTGATATAAAGATATATAACATGGTGATGATCTTTTTTCAGAGATTTGCCTAATTGAATGGTTCAGGATGCATCACTTTGAAGGGAAATCTGTACATTTGAATCAACTCCAGCTCTGTTGAGAAACTGTTTGTAAATACATTGTATAATATTAATCTGAGACAAGAAGAAACAAACAATGGATCAGTGGCATTAATACTGAAAGCTAGATACTCTAATGAAAAACATAATGTTTATGGGTTGAATATAATAACACTGCAAAAAGGACAGTAGCACACTCTATAGATAATAAAGTGATCTCACGAAAACAAAAATAAATGTTTCCAAAAACAAGACAAAAAATTTTAAGCAAAAGAATTGTTCTAAACCAAACCATGCAAATTTATTTCCCTACCTCAAACGATTAAAAGGTGTTTGCCACTATTAGTTTTTACTTGAAACCTAATATTTTCCTCTCCAACTACAGATGATCAACTCGAGCAATGAGGTGTTTGACCATTTGAAAGTAATTTATGTGGCATAAACTATGCATAAACTATTATTTAGGGGATAATTTAAACAAAATAAAATTTGGCATCAAGAAGCAATCCCCATAAACTGTTTTGGTATCAAGAAGCATAACCCATATATTTGGATTCAAGAGGCAATACAAATACATAGTTTTGGCATCAATTGATCCTTTTAGCATTAATAAGCAATGGCCATGCATTCATTTGGAATCAGGAAGCAAGACCTATAAATTATGTTGCATCAAAAAGTAATCCCATACAATGATACAAATCATTATTACATAAAGAAGCAATACCCATAAATCATTTTAGCATTAAAAAGCAATCCCTATACATTATTTAGGTAATCCCCATACCCTTGTACAAGTGGCTTCATGATGGAGTGAGCAGGAATACTGATGAATCAATGTGACATGGAGGAACAGTGTACATCAAACCAACAGGGGTACAGCCAGGTGTTACCCTTTGTCAGCTGATTTAATCAGTACAAAGCCATTCTTAGTAACCAGTTTACAGGAATCATAACTCATCAGCACAGAGAATCATGCATGATTTATGTCACTGGTTAAAGATAGACTATATAGAAAAGATGCTGTAAATTGTTGAGCTCCAAATATGATAAACTGAAGCAACACTTAACAGTATGGTAAAGGAAACATTTGATTTCTATCTTTGGAAGAATGTCTAAAAAGGGGGAAAAGTTGTTTTATTATCTACTCATACAGAAATGTTTGGATAATATAAGAGAATATCATCATATGCTTGCTAGATCCAAAACTTTAAACAGAGCGTCAAAGAGATCCAGTAAAGACAACAGAGAATCAAGAAGAAATAAGAGCCTGAGCATGATATTCTGATTCTATCCATTGATTTTTAAATGATCAAGACCTTTTCAACTAAATCTTGAGTCTTACTTTGCAGTTAAGTCAAAAGTCCAGTTTTCATTGGTTGATGTGTACTCAAGCTTAAAGAGCTGAGCCAATAATCTTAAGAATTTGGAAAAGACTAAGCAGCATGTCAGTACCAGTAACCGACAGTTAAAGATTATGGTAACTTATTATAATGACATGCAATAACATATTAACCAATTGATAGAATGCCTAAACGAGAAAAGGGACCATAATAGTCATAACTCATTGTCAAAGATTACAAAAGATCGTAAGGAAAAGCAATGACAGATGTAGCATGGACACAAGACCAAACAAAAACAGATTTACCACCCTGTGCTTCACATTATGAAGGATAATGCTGATTGAAGGTATAATCAAAGCATCATTACCTTTAGAAGCCTGTGCTCTCAGAGAAGCCAGACTGACAGTTTGACCTTCTGCAGAAGCTTTATAATGAGGAATTGATAGCTTAGCGTGAATAACTGCGTCAAACGTGCACTTAATGCATATAGATGCACAACACCATCTGTTGACTGCATTGTACATTGCTGGTTATCATGACTTCAATAGGTTACAGCCCAAGATGTAGCCAAGTTGGTAGAGAGTCTGCTAATCATCCAGAAGGTCCCAATTTAATTCCAGGCACTAACACACCAAGGACATGACAAGATAGTTGTTGGTATTTCTGTTAATGCTCTGCGTAAAAAGGCAAAATGAAGGGATTGGGGCAGCTGGGTAAACGTAATGAATACATGAAAGTTTAAATCATCTATAAGGGCAGACAATAAATAATTATCATTATCAAAATATTTATCCCATTCCTTTATCATAATTATTGTTTCTTTTTTAAGAAAAATCCATTTGCTCCACTTTGTAAGCCATTATCATCTGAAAAAACAACTCTGTTGATGAGTTATGACCACCAAAGATCAGTCCCTGAATAATGGCATGGCATTGATGAATTCAAGAAAATTTTATGGGTAATGTCAATTTTGTAAATTAGGGAGTTGTCCTCTTAAGTGCCAACAACAAAATAGCCAAGATTATCATATTACACTATGAACTTTCATTCAAATCAACTTTGGGAAAAGAAAATAACACATAAAATATTTCTTCAATAAATGAAAATGTGAATCAGCAAACAACTGAACATCAAAATTTGCTCATCAAGTAATAAAATTAATGACCTATTATTCCTAACCTGAAGGACTGAGCAAAACACATATTCAATCAAATAATAAAAGTTGACAAATACTCAAATCACATTAAGCAATGCAGTTTTTCTTTAGGCATCACTTTCTTTAACACTGAATATGACAAATTACAAACCATTTTCTTCAATCTTATCACACTGCTAATGGCTGAAATATTGTGAAAACACCGCTACACAATAACTCACTAACTGAAATCTTACATAATCTTAGCATAAAAAGGGACAAGATCACCCACTCATTACCCAAAATGCTATTTTTCAAAGACAAATTACCTTTAGTTAGTAACAAACCCTGACAGTATGCAATCTATCATCATTATTCCTGAAATTATTTATATGTTATATATATTATATAAGGCTTTTGAAATGTTTTCAAATAATTCCTCAAAATCATTAACATAATTGGAAGCTTGGACGATATTGTTCAACATTCACACTTTGCACAAATACCCTTTTGTGATAGGATGTCAATTTTATTTTTTAAACATGAAAAAACACACCTCATCCAACTGAAGACCAATGATGTCAGGCAAATTTGCTCATGTGTTATGTAACACAAAGTCAACAATTTCTCAACTAAGTTGACGTATGTTGATGTGGAGACGATATTGATCACCAATACTTGGTACACATTACAATGTACCTTTAAACTACAAAATGTTCTTAACATAGAAAGTTATGGCAACTCTAAACATTGAACCAAACATTCTTTTTTAAATGATGATATTCATCTAACTGTTTCCGTTGTTGCACAAATCTGTGAATAGTGAATACTTACTCATGGGATGAATCTATATTGAGAACATCCAATCCTGAAATCATTAGGAGAATATTTTGAATAGTTTTCACCTACCTCAAAATGCTGTATTTGTTAGCAAAATCAGAAATAGTCAACACTGAGTGTCATAAAGTCTATTAAAACGTGTCGACACTGAGCATGAATGTGGATGATGAGATGAATCACGATATTGATCACCAATGCTCAGTACACATACCTATGTACCGTAAAACTACTCTAGGCTATGAAAATAACGTGTTCTGTCAACTCAGTGATCCGCTGGATACAGGAAGTTGCTATGAACATATCAGACTTTGAAGTGAGAAGTACACACACAGACGGGACGTGATCCATTCATCACTAGTTTAATAAAGGATTTTCTCCTTAAAAAACATCATACTACAGTAATCAACCTATTAAGCGCTAAAGTTGTCTTACTGCTTAGATATTTGTATGTACTAGGTTTCATATTTTAACTAATTTAGTGCTAAAGAGCTTTAAAATATATACCCAAGTCATCATAAAAATATTTTACTATCAAAGGAGGCAGTGATTATTTTAAAATGTTAGCTTCAATGTTAAGAATTCCTTTTTAAAATCATCCACCTTTGGGTCAAGGGACAGCCATCACTTTACTGTACATGGCTGAGGACATACTATAATCTCCACATTTGATGAAAGAAGCGCCATTTTATATGCTTGGTTACTTGATTTTTGGTATAATGGAGGTGGGTATTTTTAATCAACTAGGATAAACTTTATTAGAATTTGTTTCAATCAATGAACTTTGACTGAAGTTCATCAATTGCATAGATTGTTGATTCACTGATAGGTATTTACATACTATACATATATATAACCAAACTAGTCCAATATGGTTCCAAGTCTGAAAAAAATACTGATCATTAAAAAACAATATTATGTATTCAATGAGCTATCTCAATATTTTCACTGCAGTCATGCCTGTTTCTTTTAGTCTTCTGCAGATTATGAATGATTTTCTAAGGTATTATCACTGTCAGTGTGACTTCTCTCAACTTAAGGACGACAATGATATATGGATATACAACTTCTTTATCACACAGTGGCGACGTTTCGGTATAGATCCTGCTTGACAACGTTATAAGGATCTATACCGAAATGTCGCCACTGTGTAATAAAGAAGTTGTATATCTATATATCATTGTCGTCCTTATACTACCAACTTCTAGAATGCCACTGAAACAATTCTCTCAACTTTACAATCAATGTTAGTTAGAACCTAATTGAAAAATGACAATATCAATCAGCTATAACAATTATTTTCACAGTAATTTTCAGCTACTTAGATGGGTCATCTGGTGATATTGTGAGCTGTCATGTTCAGTACACACATGTAATATTCAGACAAGGCTATAACCATGGACCAGCAGCCTTCCATTATCTCACCCTGCTCATCAAGATCACATCTCATACGACTAATCACATTTACTGGCTTTACTACCGTAACCAGCCAAACCTTAACACGAGAAATCACATTTGCAAGACCCTTGTTACTACACTCAGGCCAATGTAGACACTTAAATCACACTCTGATGCTATTTGTTCCCGTAATGAGATTGACCTTGGAGTTAATTATGTACATTATGTACTTTATTTGGGATGACGTTCATACCAAGAATTATTTTGATAAACTTATAATACTTATTGTTATAGAACATTAAACATAATTTATTTCACTTTTTTAAAAGTTATTTTTGCTCTTTTGCTTTTTAATAGGAAGACTGTTGTCAATGAACCTTTTTTTATTACTATTACAGACAATGAGAGATCAAAAAAATTTTTATAACTTTAACAAAGACTCCTTGGTGCTCTTATCTGTATCCTGTTGGGGATTTGAGCAAGTTTTGTAACCTGGACTATTTCTAGAAGAAGTTAAATCTCACCTGTCCATTTTGCATATTAAGGTAAGCCTACCTCTGTTGTGGTGATTTCAAGTTTAAATTTGAACCTGTTGATCTGAAGCTGAACACAATTCTTACTTCTGTTCCATCATCCTTGCAAGATTAAAATACATTAATGCTTAACATTTAAGATTTTTCCTCACATATTTCTTAAAACCAAACCAAAACCAGAGTCACCTGAACAGGAGGCCTGCTCTATGTGAGCTTATCTGATAATGAGGCAAGCAATTAAATCAAACAGATGTGCAGCAGTTAAAAACTGAGAATGTCTGACATTCCATGAGTTCATTAGGACAAGATTTTCTTTGTAAACTAAACTGCTGTGGAATCAGGTGTGAGAGGGATATTTGAATCAGTATTTCAAATATATGTGTTTTGACTTGCTTATCTCTGAACACTGAAAAGTTGAAGTTTTCGGTATTACAAATTAATTTCTGGCATATATTCACGTATTGGTAAATGGTCTGTCATAAAACTTTCTTGCACTGTCTAATTCAATTTGGCTGTATAACCGCAAGTCATCCGATATGTAATTAATTAAAACACAACCTTTTTGGTACAATATCAAAGATTATTTGTGACAAAAATCAGAACATTTATTTTTACAAAAACTTTCTGCCTTAAAGATGTGCTCCTCTTTTGATATGCTACATGGACAAAGAACAATTCTTTTTATTGAACTTTAAAGTAAAGAAAATTAATAAATGTCTCCCTGAAAATACTCGTTCTGAGAGTACAACTTCATGATTCAGAGCAACATGGTACTGGAAACACAAGAACATACTCCATAGCACCAAACCATTGGTGAGAACATCTGAAGGTTTTGGACATAGTCATCAGAGCATCAGAGAACTGCAAATAATCTCCCATGTGCTTCACTAGTAAACAATAACAGTTCAGGCAGACACATCGCCAGGGTTTGATCATGATGATATAAAAAGTCAAAAAGCCTGAAATACCTGTGGATGTGCAAACGGTTAAATACTGAGAAAGCAAATCCTTCCCACATGTGCTGTCTGTATAATCATCTGGGCATGCAGTGTGTCCTTAACATTAGTTACAGTTAACTTAGATCATTTAAACAATATCTTACATCAAATAAACTACCTTTTGATGTATTTTACAACCTAAATCAACACAACCGATGCTTTGCAGTGTCTTCTTTGGCAGCTTTCTTTCATGAAATAGTAATTATACAATTTAATTTCATCAACAGTAGCAGTGATTTTGACTTCTAGTTTCATTATAAAGATTTCCTCATCATCTTAATCTGTATTTCAAAACAGGCGCATTTTCCAGATTCAGTTCAATTTCATAGTGATCCATTTTACCATTATCAGGGAGCCCACAACTGGGATTCAAATCACTGGGATTCTCACCCACAACAAATTTCAAAACATGGCCAATGACAAAAAACATCTCATCTCAAAATATGATATAGTTGGTCTGGCAAATTGTTTACAGCAGCATTCACTTCGAGGTATGAATCAGCATGCACAGGTGCTCACAACATTCCTACACTGCCTACACAAGTCGTTTCCTACAGGGACCTCCTTTCATAACGCTACCTTTATTAAGGTTAACCTTAACTCCTTTCATCAACAAACACTTTGGTTGGGTTCCTTTCACAAAGCTGACCTCTAGTACATTTAACCTTAGCCATCTTACTTTCACACTCAATTTTGGCTACCTTTACAAAGCTACCTTTACAAAGGTTAATCTTCGCTATCCTACTTAAACAAACCCTAAGGTGTTTGGGTTCTTCTCATAAATGTACTTTGCTAAGGCCAACCTTAACTACCATTTTTTTAACTGACACTCAGATAGCCTGGGTGCCTTAGAAACATGTGTGTTTTGTGAAAGGAGGTTCTAGGTCAACTTCCAGTCAGCTTTATGAGTTAACCTTAGTGACCCTGAATGACTTATACTTGCCTCATTGCTTTGTAAATGGATGCTCTGAGTTCACTTCCAGACATCTCCTTAAGCCAAAGGTGTCCAATGATAAAAGCATTATGGGCGCTTAAAGCAATGTCATATTATTTGCAAATGTCTCCCTGTGAAATAGTGTGACCAATGGCTCTGGTTTTATAGAAACTGATAGGCCAATTACTGGTGAATCTAAAAGTGTAAAACTTTGACCTGATGCTCATCTGACTCTCTGAAGTTTTCTATTAAGGAATGCCACCATGATTCTTTTTTCAAGGGTTTAGACAAACACACAAAAAGGCGATAGATGGTTGTGCTGACCTTGCATTAGGCTGAATGGTGGATCACACACTAATTGTCTTCACAATCTAGTGTACACCATGACTGCATGTGTATAAACAGATGATTAATTTGTGCACAACCATCCCTGTGGAGCAGGAATTAGAGCTAACACAGGAATAATGCAGGTTTTGGTAGCTGCTGGATAGGCCCACCTTGGCCCATAAGCAGTCATAGAATCATGATGTACATTTTATTACATTGGTTCTAATCAACTGTAGTGCTACAATATTTTGCATTGGTAGGCAAGAGTTGAAATATATACTGGAGGAGTATGCAGCCATAAATTCTTAGAATATTGAGTCAAGCTTTCTGAAGACATAGTTCAAAAGAAAAAGAAATCGGAAAGTAAACTAACTAGAAAAAAGAAGAAACTCAATTAAGCTTTAAATTTCTACCTATCTATTGAATTATGATACTTAACACAAATTGTTGTAGTTGTTGAAAAACATCTATAATTCACCTGCTGATTTCAATATTTCAAAGAAGAACATAATCATGAAGACCAATCAGCATTGAGAACTATGACCTACTTGTACAAGATAAATCCAAGAGAAATCCAACTTCAAGTCTTGAGATTTGCGTTTGGTTGTACTGAATTCATACTGGTACACACATCCACATTAACTGTTTATCACATATTCGCTCATAACTCCAACACTACTATTGATTACCACTTTGTGCACAAAAAGCCCAACCTTCCATGCTGGTGTGGTCAATATAAGCTAACTATTTGGGCTGATGTAGCTGCTCATACTTAAAGTAGGGCTATTTGGGGTTAAGATCCCCTTTAAGAATAGTCTGCTCATAATGTCGCATATAGTTTAGTTTCACCTGATGAAATAATTTGGGATGTGTCATCGCAACAAAGAATATCATGTCATGCAGCTGGGATACTTACAGGAGGAAATTGAGCTTTGTTTTTATTTTACCTAATGTTCTGTTTTGAAAATATTAATATATGAAATGACAATTCAGAACAAATATCCTTATCCAGAGAACACTACATATTGATCAACCTTGATTGAAAATTTCCAACAGAAAACAAACAGGACCAAATTATATCAGGAGAAAATCATCAAAGAATCTCTGTTAGAAGAAATCCCAATATGACCAAAGTAATATTTGTCTGAAGTTAGCACTTATAGATTTTCTTCTTATGAAAAGGGCAACCAGCTCTTAAGTCTTTCATAAATTCAATAAAACCCTTCAGAACAAATATAGATTTTTCAATCTCAACTCTTGGTTGTAACTGATGTCTAGGTCTTTAACAAATTAAGCAATAACTCTTCATTGTGATCGCAGCTTGTGTTTAATTGAGTTTAAATCATAGAGTAATGCAATAATTTTATCTTTGGATTGAATATGAATATTCATTAAGATAAAATGAAACAAATTTGGCCAAAGTTTCCATTGCCTTTGAACAGTGTTTCAAATAGTTGCCTGCCCGCCAGCCAATTGCTGGTTAATTTCTGAACAGGGCAGTAAGCCTGTCTGGCTTGTGTGATATAAAGGAGGGCTGGTTGATTTTGCAAACCACAAGCCCTGTTTGCCAGAAAGGAATGAAAATTATTTTGAAAACTGCCTTTGAATAAATGTGGATACAGATGGTTTGAATGCCATAAAATTACTGCAACATTAGGCATTGACTCACAAATTAGATTAATTGATTTGGTTTGGTACACAATAGCTTTTGCTTACAGCATTTATTAAATTGAGTTTAAATGATTGAGTAACGAAATAATTTTATCTTGACATTCAGAGAGAATTCCTAACATGGAATATGAATATTCATTAAGATAAAATGAAACAAACTTGGCCAAAGTTTCCATTGCCTTTGACTAAATGCGGACACGGAAGGATCAATGCCATAAAATTATTGCTACGTTAGGCATTGACTTTCAAATAAGATCAATTGATTTGGTTTGGTACACTCTAGTCTACATCTTGCTGCAGCATTGGAAAAGACTTAACTTTTTGCTTTGAATTAACAAAAATATCGATTTTTTTGTTATGAACAGAAAGCTTAACCATGACCGAAAAAATCTAGGTATATGCACTTGGCGTAACATTCAAAGATTGTTTGGTTGTTTTTTTTTTTTATTAAATTCTGAATATAACCAATATTGTAAGATGTGAGGTGAGGGAAATAAAGTCTTATGGTATCTGGTCAGTGCTAGTTCTACATACAGCAGTGCTGATTGTTCTGGACAGTGTGTCGGCTCCCGGTCAGTCTACATATGTACAAGCTGTAGGCATGCTGCTCACCAATTAGGATAAGATTCACCTTTCAGACCCAATCTAATTGGTGCCATATTATCAGTGTTCAGTCAAAGGAGAGAAGCTGCTCTTTTTCAATATTGTGTCCAAGTCCATTTCTTGTAAATGTAAGGTACTGTAAAATCATTTATTTTCGAGGGGTGTTATTTTCGCGCAAACATTAAAAATGACTGATTCGTGGGGTTTAATTTTCGCGCACATCGACTTAGCAGTAGCAAAAATTTAACGAGCAAATCTACATGCACTTATAAAAACAATAATATTTATTCAAAAAGTCAATGATCAAAAATTTATTGTCATTAAACGTATTCAAGTTTTGAAGTGGTAACGATAGGCTACCTGTCGCCAAGTTTTCCCGGAAGTAAACATTTGGAACGGTTTAGTTTGATCTTTAACTACAAACAATAATGTTCGAATGATGTGACTTCTCGAGATCTCGTTCTAAGAAATTTAATACCGAACCAAAAATATACCGACTCGAGGGTGCTGTACCGCAATACACACCGAATCGAAGCTCAAGCGTACCGCAATGAAAACATCAGGACACGCATATTGGTTATCAAGAGTGGATTCCGCCAGGCCGGATTATTGTGATGACTGTGTTTGCACAACAAACAACGTGCATATCGGCGTACACACTTGTGAGATCCCTAATTAGTGACTCGTCATTAATGAATGAACCAAACAAAACTGTGAGTAATAAAATGTGTCGACCAAATTATTTGTCTGTTATTGGTTTTCTTCACGTTCATAACCATAATATTTCGCGATGTTTTATTATTCGCGCATTATTGCTTTGCGCGAAAAGCGCGAAAATTAAACCCCCGCGAAATATTATGATTTTACAGTATTCCAAATTTACTGTACATGTTGTAACTAAATATCCAGTTTTTAAAGCATAAGACAAAGTTGGACAATATGAAAACTGAATCTTAGTCTACCATAACCATACAACATACAGCAAGGGACTAGCAGAGAGAACTAGCAAGGGTAGGTAATTTGTCTGGTCTACACTTCTCTTATGAAACACTGTCAGAGTGATGGTAGACTCCACTGAGGGAATATTTGGTCCAAATAAAAATAGCAAAGGAGATGTAACTTAATTAAACATAAAGGTTTTAATATGCAGTTAAATACAAATAGATAGAAAGGTAAGCTCTAAGCATAACCTAAAACTTGGAGACTGAAATATCTAAAGGCTTTTAATAATTTTTAAAAAAAAAGGGAAATCAAAGAAATAAAGAAAATGGAGAATCTACCTGTTTAACCTATCACAGAGAAGGGATATAAACAACTCAGTTCAGTTTATGCATTGACTTCCTGGATTATTCACAAAGCTTACGTATACATGTGGCACAAACCACATAACACGCAAATTGATTTCCTTGTGACATTACTAGCAGCTCATTTGAGCAAGAGAGGATGGAGGGTCAGAAAATACTGTCAATTAACCATGGAGATTGGTTGAGTTTTTAAAACTCTTTTGATTTACATATATGAGCCAATGAAAATATTGAATACAGCTTTTTGGCTGAAATCAATATAAAAATGATAAAATTTATGGATTAAGCATATGGTTTCACAAGAAAGTAACAGTGTTAAAGCCATTTGTGCAAGCCATCTGGCAAAGATAGATTTGTAACACCTATATCTCAAAAACATTAACTACCAAGCTGGGTTTTGTCTTTTTGGCTATACAGTATATAAGTTAGTTCTATTGTAAAATGTCAAAGTTACTAACAATTACTAACATTGTAACAACTGACAAAAGCTTTAATTGAATAGACAAACTAAAATCATTACGCTTTTTATTTCAGGGACAAATTTTGTTGATAGATTACAACACTTGTTTACTATTTTCCACTTTCAAAACATATTTTCAAACCAATGTTTAACTCTTTTGTCATTCCTCATACAACACTGTGTATAAATGAAATACAACAAAACATAGTTTCTATATTGTCCACTAACATTTACATCTGTAAGAATCCAAATATCAAGTTAAAAACATTTAGCAATTTCTTTAATTTTCCTTTGCTAAAAAGGTGAAAAAATATAATTCAGTCTCAGACTGTAACACAAAGTGAAAGATGCAAGTTCACAACCAACTTGGTTTTGGTGGAATAGTAATTTACTTGTGAGAAATAACAAACCTTGATTGAGCCTTTATTTTGAATCATGAATAAGAACATTGAAAGTGTTAATCAATTATGAAAGACATAAATTTCTATTGTTAATGTTTATAGCAATTTAGACTTGAAACAGAACATAAGGAATACCAAATATCATATTTCATGAAGGAAGCTTACTGAGAGGAATTTTGCATATCTTAATTTTTAATAAAAATGATTGAATTCAAAACTAGAGAACTTACCTGTTGTGACAGAGAGCCATGTTGGAGTGCAGTGGAGTTGACGAGTATTTGGAGACAAGATCAAACGGCCAGGTACAACAGCAGGTCACCTGGAGATACACCTGTAAAGGTACACATCACAAGATTCATCCATTGTTCACAGCATGCAAAACACAATAAACAAATTGTCAGGAAAAAAACAAACATGGTGGGAGCAGTGCTCCTTGTCTAAGCACAAACAAACATGGGGAAATATTCGCCCTAGTGTGGCACCGGTAAATTGGTATTAGGTATTTTGGGGACAGGTATGCTGATCTTCCCATTCAATTATTCAAGGTGAAATATTTTGTTTGGCTGATACCTGCATGCTTGGAGCCTTATTGTTGGTCACGATGAACTTCAGTTGAACAACACCTATTGTGTATTGTCAGCATTAACATTGGAAAACATTTTACTAATATTCCATAATCTACAAATGATTGTATGGTACTTCTACAATACCATTCATAAAAAATAATTCATTAATATTTGAGATTGAGATTTTATTGATCTAAATATTTTTCATAGCCCAAATCTTTTATTGGTTTTTAATTGAAATGATCAAAATAATGAATACATCTACATTTACATATGACATTTATCATTTATCATCAATATATACTTTATGAGTTTAAGTAAACATGAAAGTGTTCAAATCTGTCATAATATCTCTTCACAAACCAATAGTGCAATATCCAATATCTAGAATATGTTTTTTTTTACCACTCAATATCCCAATGAGTACCAAAATCTCTCCCATTGACCCTTTTGGTTCCATGACGTTATCTTTTTTTTGAAAAGTTTGCAACATTTATTTTTCTGTTTGACAACTTTGATGATAAACGTTCACTTATGGGTTGTTTGATCCCTTGACCTGGATTAAAAGGACAAAAATCACTTCTAAATGTTAATCTCACATCAATCAGATACTTACCCGCTATCATTGTATCTATCTGAAATTAAAGATTTGTGGCTATAAGAATCACTTTCTTTTTACACAATAATTTGATAAAAGAAACAGTCATGATCATCTATAACATGATGGCAGCAATTCCAGACAATATTTCTCTCAATTCTGATGCAAAAATGTGTTCCTCTCGCTTTTCCAATAAAAAAAGTAAAAACCGGGTCGATTTTATATCCGACAAAGTCAGAATAATGTGAAATATGTCGAACAATGATAAGGTAGCTTATGATAAGCTACCCAAATTATTTCTACACAAGATGAATGTTTCAAATCTTAGTTTTATTGTGCTAAGCATTATGATTTTCAACTTCTATGCTGGGAACAGAATCATAAATTTTGTTTACAAGGAAATTGAAAAAATAAAGTACAAAGAATTTGAGAGCCACGAAAGGCACATTTTAACATTATGATTTTTTCATATACATAAAGTTTCATTGAGTTAAGTTGCACAGGTGTTTAGATCCGCTGTGGTTATGGTTTAATAACATTCTTATTCAATTCATTCAATAGGCCCGAAAATAAAGTCAGAAATTAAAAAACACAAAAAGCACGGACATGATGACTAATCCATCAATAAATTACTAAGTTTAATTTAGGCTAGGGCCTTACCAGGTTTGAGATTTGGTACAAAATGAAATTCTCAGATGGATTTCCATTAAAACCTTAAAAAAAAAAATGGTGACTGAAAAGGAACAAAAAGTAGTCAATTACACATGATGATTGTTCCATATGTATTGTATCAAGTTTCAATGAGATTGGCCTCATTGTTTTTTGTTATTTCTATGGAAGAGTCACAATAAAACTCAGAATTTGAAAACCCACAAAATCTATACATATAAGATTATTTTTCAACATACTAAGTCGTTGTGAGCTAAGCCTTTTTATTTATGAGTTCTGGCCCTTGAGCAAATTTTCAAGGTGTGTTTCCATTGAAATGGCTAAAAATAACAATAGGCTTTTAACATAAAACAAATCTATGTTGTGCCAAGATAGCAAAGTCCTACAGCCCTACAGCCTTTGCTTAAAAATGTGCCAAGAAACATTTATTCTTTTATCTTACATATTACAAATCAACTTCAAATATACTGAATGAGGGATCCCCAAAACAAATTTCTAGAAATCCAATTTTAAAATACTGCCTTGGTAAAAAGAATTCTTATTGAAATGTACAAACCTTTCAAAATTCATTTTTTGCAAGCTATCCCATTGCAATATCATGGATAAAGAATAATGTTTTTCTTCTCCCATGTTTTCTAAAATTAATTTTAGAATATCACCACATTCTTATGGTTAGTGTTCCAATCCTAAACAAGTAAAGGGAGGTAATTCATTACATTACATTAGACCCCTCTGAGGACTGATTTTACAGAAGTTTTGAAATAAAGTCAATGAAAAATCATGCAATGCAAGTCAAAGACTCATCACGCACTTCATCCAATATTGACTTTACCATCTGAATTCTGTTAATTTCTTAATCATTTCCAAGTTATGATTTGACCCTGCATGTAGGAGACAGATTACTGACAATGAGGTATAGAATAATCTCTACGGTAATGTCATCAGATTACTTGTACTTGATGTCATATTGATATGGTAACAGCTGGAGCAGTGAGGAACGCTGTCACACACTCACAACTTGTGTCCTCATCTCACTATGGTAAAAGGAGTAGTTTGGGATCTAATTAACCCTTCACCTGCAGAGTTGTTCATTGCATATTTCTCAAGGCCAGATATCAAGAATCAATTAAAAAAAGGAATTTATATGCTTGTAAAATCATAAGCAAACTTAAAGGCTGGCTTCCCCACTATACATAGAATTTGTGTTGCCAAGTTGACCTGAAAAAAACTACACTTTAAAGGGAAAAAATTAGGGTACTTATGTTCAGAGTGGAATAATTCAAAATCTCCCATATCGGAAAATTATCATATATTATGTGGAGGCGAATTCCTATAAAAAAGTTGGAATCAAACCAAATAACTAAAACACTACTTTGACTGCTTTTACTTCATTATTGTTTCCCAAATTTGGATTTACTCTATAAATGTCACATGACTAGATTCTTATCATTACCATACCAAACAAGTCTGCTAGTGGAGGAAAAGATCCAGAGTCAAATTTCAGTGCCTTCCCAGCCTGGCTGTGAAATCAACACCTCCCCCATCCAATATGTGCCCCAAATAATTAGCTATGCTTGTGGGGATACGCTAAACAAGCATTTAGTCTATGAAATATTTTAATAATTTACCGTACCTTCATCCATTTCATTTTTCTCTTTGTGCATGCAGTCAAATCTAGATTTGCTAAATAAGGACCTAGAATGTATTAAAGGCTTCTATTTAATACACAGTATGAAGCAGGACTAGGGAAGCGCCATAGAGACTATTTGGCAAAAAAGAATATACAGGTAAAACAGTTATGGATGTAGAAAATTTTGTATAACTTCCATCAAAAATAGTAAAATATTCATTTCAAATATATCCAAAAGTTCTTAAGAGTTTATGTTTGTTTAGAACTTTTTTCACAAAATGTTAACAAATACAGTACCATGTTAGGGTTAATCTCATTTAATGTTGTTTATCTCAAATATATAAGACTTGATCTCCTGATATTAATGTTGGCTTATTACACAAATCAAACTTCATGTTTCATAACTAATGAGTTTCTTCCTAATGATTATGCACTGAAACTGAACAGACTACTACGAGTTGTAGTAAAGTTTTGTGTACTTCAGGGATTGGGAAAGACACCTTTGACAGTTGGCCATTTTGAGGCCTTCAGTCTTTTTCAGAAATTTTGAATGGGCCATTCCCCTTTGTAGCAATAGTAAAATCTATAATTCTAATGGGCCATATTTTCATCCAATGTGCAAAATGTCCCATGGCCCCTGCCTTTCCCAATCCCTGGTACTGAGCTCTCCCAGACACCAAAAAAAATTTTTATTCTCCCTGTCACACAAACACTGAAAATATCTTCTGTTTATGGAATCAACCAATTACAGCAAAGATGACAAAGATAAGGAACCCATGGGTCTTTTGGAGGTTTGGATGCCAGACTTTAAACCAAACAGCTATAAAAAGTATTTAAAACACCTGTTAATCAATGAATGTCTTTATTCAAATCAATGATAACTGAATAACATTCACCAAATCTATAAAACACGGAGGATATTAGCATTTCTCATCGAATACCATGTATTACTTAACAAGTGAAGTAGAAATGGAGCAACTACAAGTGTAGATAATAATTTCTACTTCATTAGATGAGATAAACAGGGTATTCAACAATACAGTCGAAACCTTGTTTATCTGGACGATCAGGTTCCAGGTGAAAATGGTTCAGTTATCTGAATCAAAGAAAAAAACGTATTTTGTTGGTACAATCTGATAGTTTATTCCAGTATAATGATAATATATAATAATAATACAAGCTTATGTGATTCACCATCACATATCATAAAATGCACACTTGCATACTTTTACATTTGTACACGTACATGAAAGGAGAGCAATTTCTTGCTTTCTTGAATTTACAAATGTCACACCTCACAGATGCAGTCACATATCTTTGTTACTGTAGCAAAAAAAAAATTTACGTTTTATGTGTACGTCTTAATTTGTCACATAGCATCAACATGTTATACCATGTTTGACGCAAAAAAACGCCTATAAGCACACGCTTTTTATTCCCTCACTTTACCTTTCGTGACAAACCAAGGCGGTTTACTGAAAGATATTATAGGCCCTAATTAATTAAGGCGTTTAGACCACATTTATGCTTAAAACAGATCTAAATCATACATCCATTCTCTATTATTGAAGCAATTTTTTATAAAGCCCACATTTTTCACATTTCTAAGCAAGTTTAAACTGTGACAGGTTCATCGTCACCACTCAGTAACATTCGGCATTTAAAGGAAAATGTGCCAATTAAAGCCAGTTCGCTATCAAAGAAACAGAACTGACACTGAAACAGGTCCAAACTCTGCATTAAACCACAAAAATGTAAACATGCAAGGGGGTAGGTTACCATTGATGTAAAGCGTTTCTAAATAAATCATGAAAGTTTTTATTGCCAATTTTAATCTCAACTGCGTCAACCGATGTCCTCATTAAGTAGAATGCAGTTTGTTTTCGGTTAGTCCGATGCAGAATATGATATTGAAATGAAGACAACTATTAAACCTTGACTATGTTAAACCTCTTTCATCAATTCAGGCCTATGAGTCTTACTTTTAACCTCTTTCAAGTTCGTCATGGGGGGGTACATTACTGCTTGTGTGAATATGCCCAGCTGCATGTTATTCATTATCATGCAAGCAAAATCTACAAACGTTTTGAATATCTAAGATTGCAGAATCTGTTTTTATAAAAATCCAGAATTTATTTTCTCAAAGCTTTGAATTGTAAGCGATTGTTATAAAGAGCCCCAATCTTTTCTATTTTCTAAGCGCTCACAGCGCTTGATACGTCGAATACGTTAATCTCTTTCATCCAGATCAAACGTGTTTGTAAAGTTCTTCAGCTCATCAAAACGTTTTAATAATTTGAAAAAAATAGACAGATTCCACTGTAAATCATAGCTGGCAAATGAAATCTGTAACGTAAGGAAATATGGTTGCCGCTTTGAAAGGAGGCATAAACATGCACTTAAAATTTACAAGTTGTAAAGTTCTGCTCTTGATTTTTCCCCAATACAGAAGCTTTCTTCTAGATCAGATGTGTAGTTGAGTGTACAAATTGCAGAGTTCAATATATGAGTTAAAAAATTTTGAAGAGATGACTTCTCATACTGGTCGGATCATTAATTTTATCCTCATATACGTGTCAATAATGGTCTGATTATTGAAAGTTTTACCCAATGCAATATCACGTCTTCTCAAAAATTGAGATTTCATTTGTTTCACCCGTAGTTTTTTTCAACATGTGACTTATTATGTATGATTCTACGTTTGTCAGTAATTAACAGTTAATCATATAATATGTATTTGAACATATTCGCCTTTACTGATTTGTTCATTTTAGTTTATATGATTTTAACTCATTTGTGACATCAATAGATCGAGGTAATAAAGACAAGGTCCAGGCGAGTGTGAAAAGTAGACCAAATTAACGGTCACCTTAACGTAAGCTTTGATAGCTTGCCCGCGGTCACGTGATTTTTCAAAGGGACGTCACTAAAAACCGACTCGCTTCGCGAAACTGGAAAATAGTTAATTACCAAGTTTATCAATAAAGAATCAGCTATCAGGGTAGCTATTTTAACACAGTCAAATCTGATATTCAAAATATTTTATTTTTACAACACTGTTTTCTGTGAAGAGATGGATGTTGACTGTAACTGTCAGACTAGCCCAATTTTGAAAAAGCAAAAATAGGAAAGAAAGTATATAGAAAATTTAACATCACAAATGTTGGAATCCAACTATTTTCACAATTCAATGAAACATTGCCTACTTAATAATCACTTTTATGTTTGGTTCTCTTTTCTAATGATACCGTAAGCAAAAAATCATTAGTAATAGAAAAAAAAATTCATTGCTTTTGTTAAGTTAGCATTGAAAAGAGATTTAATTTCTCTCCAAATTCTTTGTCAACTAGTTTTCCTGCTAAAAGTACTCCCTGTATCTATTTCTTCTCATTCAAGAGGGCAACAGCATTTCATGATCTATTGCAGTAGCTATTTAACATGATGGTTTTGAGAAATCTTGATCAAAATGAACTTGTGGATGAAATTGTAATACCAACATAGGTAGATCTTATCTTAACAAAGAATACAGTTGAATAGAATTAATGAACGTGCAATTCATTACTTTTGAAGATATGAGTGAATGTGACATTTTATATGACTTAATGTGTGACATTATACATAGTATGGCAATTCACAAGATAATATCCGACTTAGAACTAATTGACTATCCTTAGATATTAACCCTTCTTTGGAATAAACTAAAAAAAAATTGTCAATTTTCAGGAAATGAAGGATTATTTCTGCCTACCACTGGAAAATATTGTCATTACGTCACGTTTCTAAACAGATAGCATTCTCATATATTAGTAACCAGCAGGTTATCTCTCTACCCTTTTTTGTTGATTCAAGTTACATGTTTCGTTTTAGTTACTAAAAAGATGTTTAGCATGTTGGACTAATATGAACTGGGGGTGGAATAGCGCAGTAGTTAGCGTGTTTGGCTTCAGATCAAGAGGTCCGTGGTTTTGAATCGCGCCAGGGGCTCTGCAACTTTGTCTGCAGTAGAGAACTGTTCTACACGCAGTAAGGTTTGGGTGCAATGCTACACTAAATTACAGCGCAGTACCACCCATGGTTGACTAGTTCAAGCCAATGCTGGCAGGTTTCACTGCTTTTTCACATGACTTGTGAAGATATGAGTGAATGTGACATTTTATATGACTTAATGTGTGACATTATACATAGTATGGCAATTCACAAGATAATATCCGACTTAGAACTAATTGACTATCCTTAGATATTAACCCTTCTTTGGAATAAACTAAAAAAAAATTGTCAATTTTCAGGAAATGAAGGATTGTCAATCCATTTAGAAGGTAAATTGTACAGATTGGGCAAAATACTGGTTCCCAAGCAACGACTTGGCTTGTGAATTTTAAATTTTGACTCGACTTGGTATATTGATGGAATTTCAACAATTAGTAGTTCTAATTAGTAGTTACTGTCTGCATTATTTCTGCCTACCACTGGAAAATATTGTCATTACGTCATGTTTCTAAACAGATAGCATTCTCATATACTAGTAACCAGCAGGTTATCTCTCTACCCTTTTTTGTTGATTCAAGTTACATGTTTCGTTTTAGTTACTAAAAAGATGTTTAGCATGTTGGACTAATATGAACTGGGGGTGGAATAGCGCAGTAGTTAGCGTGTTTGGCTTCAGATCAAGAGGTCCGTGGTTTTGAATCGCGCCAGGGGCTCTGCAACTTTGTCTGCAGTAGAGAACTGTTCTACACGCAGTAAGGTTTGGGTGCAATGCTACACTAAATTACAGCGCAGTACCACCCATGGTTGACTAGTTCAAGCCAATGCTGGCAGGTTTCACTGCAATGCATAGTCAAAGTTGTGTTGCAGGCTTTCTCCATGCAATAATACTAACAGTCACGATATATGTGAAATATTGTTGAAAGCGACGACCTAATATGAACTAATTCGTGTTGTATATGTCTCATTGGCCCTTTTTTCAAAACACTTTCTAACTTGTGTCAAAGTTGTGTTTTGGAAAAGAGCAAATGAGAAAGGAGGTCCCTAGTCCAGCTTGCTAGATGTCTTCCTACATCGACTTCTAGGATCCAAAGCCTTTTTTATCTGTAGCAGCTTCCCAACAAATTTCATCTGGAAGGATTTTGAATGCTAAGTCAACAAATATGACAGTGTTTCCGCTGGCATTTTTGACAGCCGGTCATCATGTCCGACGGCTTTGAAAAATACCGGACATTTACATTTTTTACCGGTCAGATAAATGTAGCTAATAAATGTTTCATTTGCCGATTTTTTTGCTAGTAATAACAATACCTGCGTCATCTTCTGATATTCTCTTTCATTCGTTTAATTGACTGTTTTTGCCACCAAAGTAGAAAGAAAGATTCGTCTGCTTTTTCATTGTTGAAAAAACGTGTTTGCATTCGTAAATGATCGGTATAAGTCGATAATTTCCGTATACATTTCACGCATACATTGAAATTGAGGTCAATAAATTCAGCTGCAGTTATTCGAATGATTATGTCATGCGCACTTCGTTGCGTTCTATTTCAAGCTACAGAAGCGAGTGGGATTTCTAGACAAATACGATCGGGGTATCGCATCACTAGATGTTACAAGTGTTTTTTTCAAATAAAGGTTTATGAAATGAGTTCGACAGCTTGATATTTAATCGGACATCATGTCCGACAGGTTTTTTAAATACCGGACAATCATATTTTTTATCGGACTATGACCGGTATTTACCGGACAACGGAAACACTGATATGAGGCATCTAATTTCAATCGACACACGGGTGGAAAGATCAACCCTTTGACTTTCAAATCCAACTGCTGTCACATCTTAGAAAAATTTCTTTTTTATACAGCAACACTGAATTCACTGCTACCCCCTAGTGTTTAGAGCTGCAACGAATACACTACCAGGCTAATACGATACGTATCACGAATATCGGGTAGCAAATACCATTAATCATTCACGAATAGGAATGCAAAAATAAAAAAAATTGAAAACGACAAAAATCAGATAGGCTGGGTTAATTTTTATCCATTCGGGACTTTCAAAATAACAATGTAAAATAAACAATGAACTCGGAACATGAGAATTTGGCACATAGGTTCAGCAGATGACACTACAGCAATTGGCTTAGCCATCATGGGTACATCCAAATATGGAGTTGATATTTATTTATGCTTGTTCTGGGAGTGAAGCTTTTTTTAACCTCTGACTGTACAAATTTATGTTGAGAGAGAATTTACAACATTAATCAACAGATAAAATAAACATATCACTTGTGTGTTGCCATATTGAATAACGTTCTGGTTTTTTTTGACTCTCGTGATGTTAACTTTGACCAGCAATATCAATTTTTATCACAACGTGATGGAAAATAGATTTCACATTACTTCCTATTGACAGGTTGAGACGATGTGAAATATAACACATAATATACTTTGTGAACATAAATAACAAAGTATTTTTATTTAGATTAGATAAAAATTTCGTGTACATAATTTATGTTAAAGTCAATAGTAAAAATAAAATTTTAAAACGAAAATATTTGGTTTTCATTGAAATGAATAATGAATACGATTCACATCCTGCCCCGGTTCGATTCACCGAATATACGAATGTATTGTTGCAGCTCTACTAGTGTTTGACAACATTGACAGACGCCATCTTGGGTAGGGGGTAGCATAGGTCGAGAGGCTCTACCTGCAACCCCATTGGATAGCAGGTTGAGACCGGCTATGGTTAAATCAGGGTGGGCGAGCGTGTACAGTAATGTATGCGCTGTTTTTGCTATGTTGCGGTCATTTCCCACACCGTAAACTTTTTCTTGATATGCTAAATCAATTGGAATCCCTTGCAAGAATTATTTTTAACTACCATCGATGTCGAAATCACTTGCACTTTAGCTTTAAACGGCCGCGAAATCTTCAAGCGTCCAGCCAACTGAAACATCAACAAACGCCGTCATCTTGTAAATAGCGGGTGAATGCATCGACCAATCAGATCACGGCAAATGATCCAAAAATAGATACAGTATGACGCTAATTTATTCATAGTGACCTGGCGTGTTGACGTCCAAAGACTAGACACCGACCAACTCGCCGGATTGTACATTTTGAATTGTTAATTCTTTGAAATCAAAATGTTGAAAAGGATAATAGATGTCAAATATTAGTTACATTTGAGGGTTTTTTCGTGTCCTAGGAAACTACCAGTCACCTAAGCATCCAATATATGTTATTTCTTTTGACATAAAGAAATCGCGACTTCAGTATTTGCACTCGTTTATGCCGATAAAAAAATTCTTACTCTTGAGGAAAAACTCTTGAATTCAATCATATGAACGTGTCAAAAGTTATTTGAGTTATATTATATTGTTTTATTCGTTTCATTGTATTCTACAAGTATCTAAGTATTTATTTTGAAATTGTCTCGGAACATGTCGATTTTAATCAGTCCGTACAGGGACTCTCAATACTACTTACTCTGGCTTTTTTTTTATTTATCAACAAAAGATGAAGCATAATTCATTCAAATATCAAGTAATTGAGATATAAACTCACAATATTGGATATGATTATTGCTTTTGACCCAATTGTTAAGGTTTACCTAAAGAACGAAAATCAAAAACAAAATCATTAAGTTGACTTTTAAAGAGCCACCCAGTAAGTTGTTGGAGTCATATATGCCAAACTTAATCAATGGTGTCATTTGATCGCGAAGTATCGACTGTTACCAAAAAGACACATTTTAAAGCTTATTGGTTTTTTACAGTAACAATATGAAGGTAGAACGTTGCAATCATGATCCAAAACCGGATAGTGGCGCGCGTCAAATAAACAAACGTAATTTTGGAGATTTATCTAAAACAGCCAGGAGGGCAGTTAGGAGTTGATAGCGTTTGTTAGGTTATGTAACTAGTACCCATGTATATTTGACGTGATATCTACACCTTTGTGCATTTATAAGGCTGTTTTTAGATTTTCATGGAAAACCAGTATTTGTCATATATATATGTCTTTTGGACATGAAAAGTTAAGATGTTATGATTTTATATCATCGCATATATATGTTATTTTGGTTCGTATCAAAGGTAAATAATATGTTATGAAAATCATGGAGTTGCTCTTTAAGCCGGACAAGATTAATGACAATTCGAGGCTATAGTGACCCGTTATTAAAATATGGAATCTTGTAACAATTAGATCAATGATTTGACATTAATATTACTTTTAGCGACAGAAATTTCGGTCTAGGGGTAGCAATGCATACGTTGCCACTATATAAAAACGAAAATTTTCTAAGATGAAATACTGGTTGGATATATTAGGCAAAGGGTTTATCTTTCCATCCATGTGTCGATTGAAGTCAGATGTTTTGTTTTTATTGACATAGAAGGCAAATCCCTTCGTCGGGAAGCTGCTACAGATAAAATAGGCTTCGGACTCGTAACCTCGGGTTAGATTATCTGCACTTGGAGGTTCCATTCTGTTGACTTAAATCTCAGCACATCCCTATTGCAATGACACTTTAAAATTCGCCTATCACTAATTGAAATAACATAGTTCTAATTTAGGTGACATAGACATAACTCCGGTGTTAAATGGTTGGTTGGTCTTTAATGACTATCTTAAGAGTGATACTTACCAATGTCACTTTAACAGTATGTTTATAACATTATATTTATCAGAACATGATATGCCTTCTTGAAAAGCCAAGACCCATAATCAATGTCCAAAGACCTTGTGTGACAGTGTATGGTAATGATATTTAATTTTAAATGAACATAAGCTAAGACAGAAGGTCATCAAATGCTTAGTAGAGCGAACAATAAAAAGTTTCATCATTCCTTTGAATGTTTATCTGTTAACGGGTTCCCAATGAGCAGATTGACATTGTTTACTTACTTCAACGTTTTTCATATAGACCGCCAAATCAGAATGAAAACTTCCGGGCAGAAGTGAGGACTAAAAGTAATCCGGTTACATATAACCGGAAGAGGCTAAAACACAACACATTTGAAATTGCTGGGGAAAACACTGGGATATCATACATGATGTCAAGGGTACCATTTTATTATTTTTTTGTTGAAGTGCCTACCTTTGAAAAGGAAAAGGAATTAATCTCTCGCTAAAAAATTCGTTTTGTTTCAACAAAACGTTTTTTTCCGTATTTTAATAATACGCAACTAAACAGTTTTATTCATTTGTTCCTTTGCATACTCGAAGATTTTCTTATTTGTGCTTACCACGGTAAGTTTATAATATAGTTTATCATCCAAAACTCTGTTCCACAGGAGATATCGCTTGTGGAAGATCAAGCGATATCTCCTAGGAGATATCTTTTTGGCAGTAGATTTTGAACAATGCCCCTCTGACGTCAAGTATATGACATCACAGTTGTCTAACATCATCAAGTAATGACATCACAATGCTATGACGTCATAAACACTACGACGTCACAATGCTATGACATCGCCGCACTTGGAGTCTTAGGGCAGCAGGGTGTTTAGCAATGTTCATTTGTCAATCAAATGTAATGAAAAATGATTTTGGATGATAAATAGAATCTCACCCTCATGTCTTCTGATATCAAATATATCAACACTCGTTGATAAAAGTTAAATATCCTCGGCAAGCCTCGGATATTTGTGACTTTTATCAACTTGTGTTGATATATTTGATATCAGAAGACACTTGGGTGAGATTCTCTATTTATCAAATTTAGAATTGAATGTCAAGTTTGTGTAGCTAAATACATTTCTTGTTGAAAATACGAAACGATAAATGAGAACCGACTCAGCTGCTGTCGTTAATGTTGTGAGCAAGGTTTTCGATCAATCGAGTGTACGCGTGCATAAATTTCAGTGAACGACCGCAAATATGGTGTGTGGAGGGTTTACGTGTTCCAAAAATGCCCTTGCGGCTTTAAATGTGCTGTATGTGGTAAGTATTCGTTGTTATTTATGAAAGGAATCCATTTAAAGGCCACCGTCAATGCTGCGTCGTGTGATAGGTCGTCTTATCTGTTTCACAAATGACCGACATGTGATCAGGGCGACTGCCGGTGAATAATTTGATTATAAATACCAAAGATGTGACGTGTCTTCGAAAACACGTGTAATTTTGTTAATGTTTAGAAATACACTGTCAAAGGTCTTTCAGATTAAATTGGAAAACCTTTAATTCATCAAATATTTTACAAATTGTCTTAAAGATTGTTATAATAAATCCAAACAATCAAAAATGAGTTTAGTATTTATTGCAGTGAAATCATGAAGACGAATTATTACATCTAATTCTATCATTATTCAATTTTGGGTATTTTGTGAAAATATTTCTCTTATAGATAATAGGAATGTTTCTTTTTTAACAAATCCTAAAAAATTAATGGTATTTTCATATAAGTTTTCAAAGTGAACTATTGTGCATGTTTTAAAAACCTCTAACTTTGTCATGTTGTCTTGTATTTTCCAGCTCATATCTTTCTTTTTGATTGGAATTGCTGCCTATGGACGTGTAGCAGCAGTTGTGACCAGCCTAACATTGGTTGGAAGTTTGATTTCCTGTGGAGTGTTTCTTCTCTTCATCTCACTAACTGGCCTTATTGGAGCAATCAAGCATCATCAAGTCCTTCTCTTCTTTGTATCCTTTGTTTTAATCACTATATTTTACAGATCAGTGTCATTTATATCATTTATTGTACTTTTCTTTTCAAGTTTCGCAAAACCAGGGCAGTTTGCTATAAAAGTGTTTTCACAATTATAAATGAATGATAAAGTTTTTCCTCTCAAGATCTGCAAAATGTTTAGGCAAGAAATGCATGCATCTACTCTCAACAAAGTCAAAACCCTTTCTAGTGACACCAATTGAAGATTATGAGTTAATTTAGTTCTAAAACTAGCTACACATTAGCTCTCTGAGCCTGTTATTGTCCATCATATGGTTTAATCCTTGACAGTTGCAGTACATGATCATCCTGTTTATTTTGTTCCTCATCCAGTTTGCACTTGCATGTGCTTGTCTGGCCGTCAACACACAGCAGAAACAAAAAATTGCTCAGCAGGGTTGGCAGCTTGCAAGTCCTGAGACCAAGAATGATGTGCAGACAAACTTCAACTGTTGTGGATATAAAGACCAGTCACTGAATGCCACTGAACCTATGGGTCATCCGCCATGCTACGGGGTAGGTACTTTCCCATAAACTTAATTGATTAATGAATTTACTTATGATTATCTCAATTGGACTCAAACTGATGTTTACAAATCTTAAATCTGGAAAAATTCATTATGTAATTCAGTTTGGTTTGTAGAGACTGTCCTTGGGAAAGATGCAAACTTTTTGGCTTGGTGTACCTTAAAGAGGAGACGTGACGCATAATTTTTGTTATTTCAAAATATTATCTGTATTTGTAAAATTTATAAGAATCAATAGAGCCAAAAAATGTGAAACTATACGCTTTAATTCGACCAATAGAACATCTTTTATACCCCTGTTTTGATAACCGCCTAATGAGACTGGCGAACACTTTGACAAATCATCGTAGTAATCCTCGAAGCCACGCCCAGTGTGTGACGTGTTAGAGGTAAGCTGAGTTTTTTAAAGCTAATTCAGCAGCCAAATAGAGACAATAGCATGACTGAAAGAATTTCTAAATAATATATATTACTGCTTTATGATATCAACTTTCCTTCTCAGTCGTCAAATCCACTTTAATTGGACTGTGACAATCCCTGAATGCAGTTTTCTCGGGTGGGTTTATATAAAAAAGTTTAGAACTGGGGCAGTGAGAGATTCATGACGTCTGACAATGGAATAACACGTATTGTTTTATCATGTATTTATCGATATGAAGTTTTAAATTGTCTCCAAAAAATGAAAGTTTTTTAATGAATGGGAGACAATGTAATATATTATCTGATGTTTACTGTAGTGGCATTTGTATCATATTTCGTAGGAAAAATTCTTTTCTTTCACTTCATTTTCATGACAACTTAGTTATTAAGTGGATGATTTGATTGTAGTTAACTAACATATATTTTTATCTGATATAACAGCTCATACCGTGTGGCAATGTCTCTGTCTTTGAATTTTACAATTAGTGATATGATAACGTACCTGGCGCACACGTTAGAAAAATCCTATATAATCCTAAAGAATTTGGGTACCCGTTACTCACGATCTACTTTTTCAAATGAGTGTTGTCGTCGGTAGAGGTCCATGAGCCAAATCTCCTTCTCTTAAGTTATTGGTTGAATATATAATCTACAAGTTCATTGGTTCATAATGATTGAACGTCATGACAATAAACTAAATAGCAGTTGAATGCCAAGAGTTACGCCATTGTGACAGGACATCCGACATATATTCCGCTTGGCGGGTCCAATAGGTAAAATTAGGGACCATTGAATAAAGAATTGAATGCGATGGGTTTACATAATGGTCACCTCTTTGTCATAAAAAATAAGACTAGTTAAACCAGTCTGATTGTTGTGACAACATTTGGCAGTCTGATTTCACTTGCAGTGTGCTTGCGACATTTCAATACCAATTATGTAAGTTCGGCGTATGTAGCAATGATTTATTTTTCGCCAATCAAAATTCTTAAAAAGAAATTATGCAACCTATATACGAAATATGTCGTAATGAAAATATGTTAACCACCTGTTTGATCGCTACATATCATTTTGACAGTCTAATGAATAAGAGATAAGTTTTGAAATTCTGCGGTATAATGGTACAGTTATATAAGTATATGTTATGTTATATGTACAGTTATATATGTATTATTATGTTATATGTAATAATGTATGTAGGGCAAGTTTGTCAAAAGGTGTAATATCAGGCTTGTCTTTACTATCAGATCTCCAGTAAACCTCCATTCTCATTTCAAATAAGGCAAAAGACTTGGGGATTGTTAGTGTTTAAATTTAAACTTGATCTGGATCAGGTTTCCATTGAAGTACCCGGTACTGATTGATAGAAATTTTATCAAATTTTCAGTTAATAAGATGTCAGCTAAAACTTTACTCATTCACTTGAAATCGCCATCCCACAATGTTATTTGATATCAAAAGTTTTTTGTGGTCACTTTCGTCCATAATTGGTCTATCAACTGTACTTTCCTAACAAATTATTGGTAAAATCTTATGATCTTTTGATTTGTAAGATTTTACAACAATGAATAACTAGTATTAAGGAGTGACAAACGCTGGTTGTTTTTTTTGTCTCTGACAAAATTAACAACATCAAAATAATCATAATTTTTGTAAAATCAATATTGACAATATTTATTGCTATTTATTACAGTTTATTATCTATGCAGTAAAATTACACGGCTCTTTGTTTTTTAGTAGTTTGGCTAGAGTGTCGTACAAGCCTATGAAAGTGAATAATAGTTCGACCATGGGCATTTTCTGTAAATCTTTGAAAAATTGAGCGTCCAATAAATAGAGAAATTATTGTAGTTACTTTTTCTGGAGGTTAAGACAATGTGATATATTAAATGTACTGAAAATGAAGCGAGGTATTGATTTCATTTTTTCTTTTTGTTGGCAAGTCGAAGATAAAATTTTGTTAGTAAGGGATCTCAGACTTAGAAATGTTGTAACCTTTTGGATTATCTCTGTATTTCAGGCAGCTACCTGCTGTGCAGATGCCCCTGATGCATTCTGTTGTAGTGGCGGGAATGGAACTTCAAAATGTCCCTGCACAGCTTGCTTTGAAAAACTCCAGGATAAAATATACTCTGCTTTCACGCTTACTGGGGGATTTGGACTCTTCTTTAGTTTCACAGAGGTGAGTAGTACAGGATTTCTAAAATATTTTATATCGTTTGGTCCAATATGCTTTAATTATTCTTGTTAAGATGTGGTGTTACAGAAATTTATTATTCATGTAGGTTAAATGAGAATATCTGGATGGATTATATATGACATGGGATTTTGTGGAAACCTTTTTATGTTAGTTTGTAGTAAGTAACCAATATATTATATAATTTGAAATCTTTTCAAAATTTTGTGTCTTTGGAATATTTACATCCTCAGTTGTTGTTAATAATATCTAATTTTGGAATTAATTGATGGGGGAAAAGCATGAAGCATGAGAAACTACTAAGAAATCCATGCTTCGGGTATCCTCATCTAACACCATTACCATACACTAACCACTTGACGTAATTATTCCATCAGAATTTCTTTCATGGCCCTAACAATCTAGTCTGCTTTGCATCATTTACAGATTCTTGGAGTTTGGATAACCGTGCGATATCGCAATCAGAAAGATCCACGAGCTAACCCTAGCGCCTTTCTGTAACCGTAGTACCTGTAGTGAATAAACTAATGAGAATGGTAAAGGTTTTAATATGGTGGCATTGGTGAACTGCATGCTGCTTGAGGTTACGGTTTGCTTTTATTGTGTTGCTACTGACTTGGTATAATCATTCTTGGTGACGCTTGATTTAAAAGAGTTAGTTCTGTGTATGAACAACTTATTAACTACATATGCAATGAGTTAACATCTATATGAAGTGCCAAAATTCACCATATAGCCAGTGGCCACCTAGCTTATTATAACAATTTTTTCCTGAATAAAACAAAGGCTTTGACTAAACCTGGGCATTGAATAAAGAATATTGATGGGTTTTTTATTGTTAAAACAAACCATGACCCATTTAGGATTACTCTAATATCAGACTGTATTGATATAAGTGATTTGTTCCTTTACAACACCTAACCTCGCCAATTCATAACTACTTTCCTTGTAATTAACTGTAAATATGAATATGGATGAACATTTTTATCTTTAATGTCTGTTCAATACATACACTGAATTGTTTTAAAGTTACTGTATGTATTAACTGTTCTTTAATTCTGTACACAAATCTGTAGCAACACAATCTAACTCTTTTGAATTGTTACTAACCCTTGATGATTTCTCTTTTCTAAATAGCGAATCAACTACCATCCTAAATAATCAAGAGTATATGTTCCATATAATAATTCTACAGTATATGTTGTGGACCCATCATAGGCTTGACTCGATAATTTTATTACCTCCCTTTGCTAGTCCAGCCATCTTCCATTACCAATCGAATTCTCCTTAAGTTAATAATTAGTTCAAATTCTACATTATGATCTACCTTGCACTTAGTACAAGTGCTTACTTGCATTTCATATTGTTTCCGACAGGCATCTTGTTTTAAGTGTTGAGTGTTTTCTATTGCCCTGGCAATTAAGATAATAAGTAAGTTTCTTTCAATTTATTCTCTGCACAGGAGGCAGATTATCTATTCTAAGACAAGGGATAATGAAATTACATGGTTATAGTGTTTCTGTCTAAATGGATGACATACAAAACTTAATTCTACCAATGCCTGTACTCATGGAAAATACAGTTAATTAGATTGTCCCTGCTGTACTGTGTAACTAGGAAGCGGAGGTTTCATGATTGAAGTCAGTTGATTGGTCTGCTGGACATGGCAGCAGAGACAGCTGATTGGATTAAAGCCCTGCAAAGGAGGTAAAAAAATTATCAGTTTAAATCTAGGATGGGTCCAGAGTTAATAGTGTAAATTAACGAAACATATATTCTGGATTACAAGAATGATCAACTACCAAATAATCTTGCTTACATAGGGTTGTAATCTCCTAATTCCAGCTTCTTATGTTTCAATTGCTCACCTATAAATAGTTTACTTAAGCGCTCAACACTGCTGCTCAAACATTTATTCAAGTTCATTACCTCCACCAGCTTCCTGTATATTGAGTGAATGAATAACTGTTTATACATTTAGTGACTGAATAAAGGTGAGGTAAGGTGGGGTTAAAAGCCGCTTTCAAGAGTTATATCGGGACCGCTAGTATTATTGCAGGGAAAAAGCCCGCAACACCATTGTGCCCATGCATTGCGCTGAAACCTGTGAGCGTCGGCTGGAACTAGCGAACCATGGGTGGTACTGTGCTATCCTGCCCCCAACTGAATAAAGAAAGTTAAGGTTATGATTATAAGAATTATCAATTAGGCTTCCTTTGGCCATTACCATTTTTGTTTATATTCATGTTATGGGTTGTTGTGTTGATTGATTTTTGATATAAGGTTTTAAACTACCTGAAAGCTGTTGATATGAAACAATCATGTGATCTTAAAAGTATTTAGAGTTACCTCCCCTATTCTTCATTAACTCGTACTAGAAACTTGTTAGGGTAATGGACATGAAGAACGGTTTGAGCGCCAGTGTTGAGCGCTTAAAATGTCGGATAAACTATGTTGTAGGTGAGTACATTGAAGTGTTTGAGGCTAGATCACAACCATTTGTGGTAGTAATTGTTTTGTTTGAATTTTGGAACAATGAATTTGGACATACAAATAATATATCGAGTCAAGAGAAGGTCATTTCTAGCTTTGCTTACTTTGTTTGCTTATAGGAAAAAATGGATATATTATATCAGCGGTGCAATGTTAAACTTGGCCTTCGAGCCATGTTCAGCATTTAATCAAATTTTTAAACGAGAAATAGTTATAGAGAATTTGTATTAACCATTTTTAGATTATACACCCTGGAAATTCTTTTGATAAGTTCCTATTCAAGGTCAAGGGTTAAGGTCGTCAGTTATTAAATTTCTTTGAAAAAAAATACTTATAAACAAGGGAAAATTTTTGGTGCTATGAGGCTCTTATTTTTTATAAAGTAACTATGGAGAAATACCAAAATTTAATTAGGTTTTTCACTACAGTTGGTCAATGGTCAAGGCGAGGTCACAACTTGCACATTGTTTTGTGAAAATGCTTTATTTCAACTATTGACACTTTTAAACATTACATGATTGTTAAAGTCAGTGGAAAGTGACTGAACATTTTTTGTCTCATTTTCCAAAAACTAAAGGCCTAGAAAGCTCAAATTATGTGTACAGATTCCTCAGCTGATTAATATCCTGATGAGCTGCAGAGCCAATGTCTTTTTTCCATGAAACATGGTTATCATACAAACAAGTACCGGTATGCTCCATGAGTCTATGAGGCTCAATTATGAGCTGGCTGGTGACTCTTGTATGGTTGTACAGTTGAATTCAGCAAATAGCTTTGTTCGCTCTTATTTGTCCACCATAATGTGAGAACTCGTTCATAATCTCTGAATGGCTCACAATGCCTAGATACTGTTGCTCTTGTAAATCTCATCAGCTGTTGCATGTACATTTCATCATTATTTGTCTGACATATGTTGCATCCATCAAAACTTACTGTAGCAGAAACATTAAGTTGTTACAATTTATTCATAACAACTTCAAACCAACGAAGAATTTTTTTTTTTTTCTCACTTGTAGCAACTATTTTCATTGCCTGTCATTGTAAAGGTTTAAGTGATAAATTTCATCTCATTTGATTCACAACGAATATGACAGTCCCCTGAAAAATTGCCATATCAAAATGATCAAATGATCTGTACACAGTTTTAGTTGTCAGGATATACTGAACTCATCTCATCAAGATTTCTTCTTAGAAATTGTTATTCATGTAGTGTCTTTACAGAGACACATATCAAGGAAAAACAGGATTTGTTTTTAATTTCTTCCTCACTCACAAGACAAATGTTTTACTGCATTCATTAATTTACATAACAGGGGCATAAATCTGTATTTTCAAATATCAATTCTGTGACATTCCATTCCACCTAGTCATCAAATAATTGCAGGTTTCACTATAATACATAGCGACGTGTTGCAGGTTTTCTCTCTGTATTAATAGTAGCAGCCATGATATAAGTGAAATACCCTGAGAGAGGCGTTAAACCCAAAATCAAATCACCCAGCTCATGAAATATACAGTACTCTATACAATGAAAAACCTTTTGGTTTTAGCTGTTCCTTCAAACTAGCAGAGTTTTCAATTTATTTTATTAGCACCCTTGACACATCAACACAATATTGAAGGAGTCATGTGATCCCTTTAGTCTATTCAAATTATCAGTTCAATCAATTATGACAATGCCTTATCTTCAGGAACCAAAGTTAAGAGCTATGATATCTTCTAGCATTGCTAAAAAATCTTAAGCTTTCTGTCTTGCATGCATCTATCAGCTGGTGGTAATAAGTTGAGTTTGACCGATTCCAATTCAGGAAGGAAGCTGTCAGACTATAGTATTTATCAAACTTTGCTAACCTATCCATCTTACATGCAACTTTCAGCTTGCAGAATGGATCTGTACCTTTCATTCCACTTTCACACATCCTTCTGAAACAAATAATTCATTCTGACAGGTTTAGAGATGTTCTCTTATCAAGATGTCGGTGAAATCTACTGTGATTATTTAGTTTTGCTCTTGCTTAGCTTACTGTTTGTAAGATATTTTTATTCATTTACATTTGATTAGTTTTTTAAGTTTGTGTTGCTATTGATCTCATTTGATATTATGGATTTGTTCCAAGGTAAAGAAATGATTTAAATGCAAATTCTGTGAAACAAGGGGTCAGGGGTTTTTTTTAAAATACAGTGAATGGAAATTTTTATGTAATATTGTTTAGATTTATGGAAAGTCACACTTCACATTCATGATATTCAGATTTCCTAACTAGAGTAACACATTCTAATATTTTACTTTATTTAAAACATTGGAATTGTGTAAATTTATCACTGCTCTTGGAAAGCATTTTTAGTTGTAATGATTCAATTTGTCAGTTATAAAGAATGTATTTTTTTGAGAGATACCTCTTGTGCATTTATGCTAGTTTAAAGTCTATATTTTGTTACGGTTGCTCTAAAATTGTAGTTGCCAGTGGTGTATTGAGACTTACAAAGGTGACTTTGTTTCAGATTGTTGGTGTATGGCTTGCAATGAGATACCGAAACCAGAAGGACCCGAGAGCAAATCCCAGTGCGTTCCTCTAACAGCAGTACCAGAGCTTTAGGATGTATACGTGTACATAGTCCTTTATTCACTGTACAGTAGACTCTTACTAGCCTCATCACTTCTCTCTATACTTAACTGTTCATGGAGTTCATCCACTATCAGTCTACCAACTGAAACTTTTTAGTCCAGAAACTCAAGATAATCAGCAGTCCTCCACACAAAACAATGTGAAAAATTAATCTCAATTAAAGATATTGCACCAATTTTACTTCCAAGATTTTATCCCTCATTTCTCTTCCCCTTTAAAAGCTTGTTTAGTTTGGGGTTTTTATTAAAAAGACTGAGTCCTGCGACATGTTAAAAGACTGTTAGTCCAGAGTGACATTCCTTTGTCTCTGACTCACTTTCAAACCAGTTTACTGTTACATGTTTATAATATTTAAATGCTTTGGTTCCATTCCTCCTCAATGATGCCATTAGGTAGACTCCGCCTCAACTTGAAGTGAAAACAGAGAATGTTTGTTGGTTGATTTCCAGTTACCAGAAGCTTAAATGTATAAAGTGTCATCTTAATCTCATTATTATACAAAGGACACATCATTGTTTGACTGTCATCATCTGTTAGACATGTTGTTGTATTTGTTTTTGTTCAAGATCTTGATCATTGTGGTTTAGTTTTTGTGCTGGTCTAAATTGTCTCAATGGCTGTAAGATTGTAGTGTGTATACGTTTGATTGTCACGCTGCTTTTGACATATCCAAAATGGTACTGAAGTAATTAAAATGAAATCCATATGTGAATTCGGAATAATAAGTTCTATGAATGATGCGAAAATTTATCGGATCACAAAGGTTATTTGGCAGATTTTAGTAAAAAGAAACCTCCATATTTCTGTTTCATGTTTCATGTTGAATGGTTGATTCTTGTTCTGTATGACTTGAACCATATAACCAGGAATAAATCTAGCTATTCAGTCCACTAATTCCTATGTATTGGCTTGGATTTTGTGAAATTATCACTTGCCTTTAAAAAGAAATTTTTATATCTATGACTTCATCAAGTTTGATTGGAGATATGGAATATGTGCAAAGCACAAATAGGTGTATCTTATGTGTATTGTTTTTCTTATTAGTGCTAGTCTTGTTTTTATTTCACTGTACAATCACTTTTGTTTTGATTAAGATGTATTTAGTTTAACTTATTTACCATTAGTATTACTTACTTCCATAATATATTCATCTATGTTTATTATTTGTTTGCCAAGCATTAAATTGTTTTTAAGTTACACATGATTGTCTCAAAACATTCAGTTGACATGACATGAAAGTTGTTTTTTCTTCATTAAGATTATGCTTTTGACTTTTGACAATTACAAGCCAAAACATAAGTGTTTGAAACAATTCGGTTCTGAAACTTTTAAATTTTACCATGTAAATTATGTTCTGCCCTTAACAATGTCTAATTTAGTGCGAAGTGCCAACTATAGTTTGCTTCTTGAAGATATGAAATAGACGCAAAGTTGAAGTATTTCATTCCTTTATGAATACCTTAAAATCATTAAACTACTGGTTAAGCGAGGTTATTTCAGGGAAACAGTTTTCTCTCAGCTGTTTCCAGCTCCAAGTTTTCTGCAGAGTTGAGTTCTAAACTGTCATGTGTGCTAATTCTCCTGCTTCATGGCTGTGTATGGTGATAGTAGTTTATTGCTGTATAGTGTATCTTTCTTATGTGATGGTTCTAGGTTGAGTTTAAAGTCTCTATCAAGAGCTGATGAGGTGCCAGACAATACCTATCTTCATACTTAGATAGTTGTTAGTTATAGTCTTGTATATGAAGTTGTTTCTCAACTGTCTTAGCGCAAAGAGAGCTCATTCTAAAACTGGGCTGCAGTGTAGTTGAACAGCACTAATATTTTCCTTTCAAATTTTAAGAGGGAGTATTGTGATCGATCATAAAAACTTTTGCCATTTGTATTGTTAATCTTAGACAACAAATGTCATAAAATCTGCTAAGAATTCCATTCATATCTCTTGTTAATCAGCATTTTCTCTTATAGAATTTGTCAAATCAAGAACGGTTTTGGGAAAAATAATTCAAATCTAATAGCATTACTTTCTTTTTGCTTGGTGGTTGAAGTCATTTAGCCAGAGATCTGAAGCAGTTTTTTCATTGACAGAACAACTTGTTTACCTCTGTATTTCTGTCAAGTATAACTTGTCTTTTCTAGTCGTCAAGGAGCCAGTTCATGACAGATTAGGTTATCATTGCATTTCATACAGCATCCATTATCACAAAATTAATGTGAATGTATTACAGTTATAATACCTCTGTTATATATACCACGATGAATTTAATAGCATCTAATAAAAACATTTAGGTGTGGTAAAACCCTAAAAATTATATATTTAAATAACAATATAATTGCTTATTTTCTGTAAAAGTTATAAAGTTATTTATTTTTTTTTATTTAAAGGAAAAAAATGTCTGAAATGTTTTGTAACTTTTATCCAAAAATTTTGGTGTGTTTATTTAATGACATGTTCTGTTGATTCATAGCCCTTTTATTTGTGAAGAAGATTAAGGATACCTGAATGAATAATTATGAATAAGAATATAAAAATAATGTAAATAGTGAAAAAATCAGGACTGGGTGCCTCTTATAAAATGTGGTAATGGGCGATAAACGTTGACCATGCAACTCTGTAGATGACTCTAATTAATCCAGTAGGTAAGCTTTTGAAAACATTCCAAATAGATATTGCTGTACACGGGACTATTTTTCTATGGCTGTTGTTTAGGGTACTATTTGTGGTGAGGTCTTGTTTGTGGAGGTTTCAGGGAGGTTTTCTGGTTAAGCTTCATGGTGCGGTGCTCTTGTTTGCTGTTTTGTTTGGATTGTACAAATCCACTGCTGATTGTTTGTATTACTTGTCATGTTTAAGTATCATCAATATTGCACATTCCAATATTTCATTGCATAAACTGTTTAAAAATATTTAGCCTGGCCTGACTGAAGGTAACTCACGATGTTAGTTATTGGCCATTGTTAAGTTAATCCTGACAGACCCTGACACCTTGGATTAAAATGATTAAACTAAAACATCCAAATATGATGTTGATTATGGTATCACCTCTTTGTTTTGTGGCCAGCTTTAAGAACTCAAGCATCAGTATACATAACAAAGTTCAAAGTAGCTTTAAGATGCAATTGAATAATAAGTAGCCAGAGATAACAATGTCTAAATTTAGATGTTTAACTCATTTAGCTCATGTGTCCATTTCTGGTTGTAGAAAAAGTCAAGACAAGTGGTTCATTTTGCATCAGCCTGGCTTGTATCTATCGTCAATGCTGCACAAAATCTGAATATCTGGCTACAATTGCTTATCCTAAATGCTAAGGACAAAGTGGGTCCTTTAAAATTACGTTTATTAAATCATGGTTCTCTTAGTCTTAGGGAGATGGACCTTAGGGACACAAGTTGCTTAAAGTGCTTTTGGCTAATTGAAAGCGTAGTTTACAAGCACTTGACCTGAACCTAACTTGCATGTCTTCAACGATTTTATAATACTTCCTTTAACTTGTGATTGCAAGAGTTGTCTCCCTTTAACCATATTTCACCAATAATCAGTTATGTCTCAAAAACAATTGGAGATAAGTATCAAAATCAGAAAGATGTATTTTAACACATCTAGATTCCTAGATTTTAAGCATTTCATTAATAATCATTTTTACAGTGTTGATGTGAACTTTCTGGTTAAGGGGTTGTTTTTGCTCAACAACTTTTGAATCTTCTATTAAATAAACTCTGAAGACTGATGGTTATCAACTTATCTTGACAACACATTAGTGCAGTGACATTTAGAAAAATTCCATTAAATGTAACTGTCATTCAAACAATTAATTAAAACCTTGATATAAATCAATTATGAATCTGGTTAAATTTTTAAGATATGTAAACAATTTGTAGACATTTAATAGTAAAATGTACATTAGTTATAATGGTATCGCCCATTTAGTTCTTTGTGCATAGCTAATGTTTGTGGTTATATATATGTTCAGTTCATGTAGTGGAATCCTATAGATGTAACCCTTTGGTATCTAGGCACCTATTATATGTATACTTTCACTTGCATAATGTACATCTGTATTCAAATTGTTTGATATGTATAATATTTGACTTTGTCAATGTTTGTGTATATATTTGATCTGATTTGAAAAAACATGGCCAGAACTTTAATGAAATCTCATCTATCTCATCACTAGAACCGATAGTTACTTTGTGGTGTTTCTAGGGTGATAGGGCCTTAATAAAGTATGTACGTCAGCCTTCTTGAATCCTTGTTTAAAAAGCTATGAATGCCAGCATTCAAATGGCTGCCTGCTGTTCAGCTGGTTGATTTCAATTTGGATCACGTGCTTAGGAATTCTGCAAACAAAGCTGATTTGTGTGATTTGCGATAATTTTTGAGAATTTGTGAGAGTAACTAATTGATCATCCAAACCACAAGTCCTACTTGCAACAAAAAAATAAATTGTTTTAAACGCTGATGTCATCTTGTATGTATGTATTTTTAGGGTCTGGTCCTTGAGGGTATATTTGAAGAAAGAGATTTGCATAGTTTTCAAAATGTATTTTGTGGAGAATAATGTTGGTAATGTTATTTGTCAATGTCATCAAAATAGAATACAGACAATATCATAGCCACTTTCAAGTTGTCGTTGGAAAATATTTATCTTTTATGAAAACTTAAGTTCCTTGTTGGAATATTTCCAAACTGTTTTTCAAGATGATTGAAATCATTCTTAGCCTTCAAAGCTGTTTTGAACAGATGATTTAAATAATTCTATCTAGGCATGAAAATACTGAGATGAAAATTTAATGTTGAACTCAGTAGTTGACTGTCTCTTTATTGAACGTCTTCCTCCCATGATATTCACATGTGCACATACAAGCTTTACTTCTTTCATTTTAGGCCTAATTTCTACAATAGCACATTTTATTTGAAGTTACTGAAACTTTGTTGATATTATTTTTCTTCGTTTGGAAGAAAACAAACATTTTAGAACATAAAGTATCCATGAAATAATTTCTCTTAGGATTAAGTTTTACATTTATGAGCATTTTTTGGCATATTTATTAAACCAAAGAAATTAACTTTTCTTTGAATTTTTGTTTCTTCAGAGTTTGATTTGTTTATTTGTGTATATGATGAATTGGTCAATTTGAAAGTAATGACTCAATAGCCTAGGAAGTACAAAATGTTTCTTTAGATATCTTTATTGGTTCTTTTGCATAAGATAAAATGCTATTGTATATTCACAAGAAGGGACCACTTTCTCGTTTATGATTCCATAATTTCCTCTTTCCAACTTGTCTCTTTCAGTATTGAAGCCATGAGCTAGAATGTGCAATAAAGTTGTTTCCAGATCACAACTGAATTGTTTTGAATTGATTGTTTGTCGTGTCTTAATTCATTCACAATAGAACTGAGACTCATTGTTATGGACCCAGGATTATGAGTTGCAATAGCATGGCTCATTAACAGGAAGATAAATTAGCCTGGGTTGATAACCATGAGTCTCTTTTTCTATTGTGGACGCACTCTTGCTAGAACCAGTTCCCAAGGAAGGATTTGCAGGTAAAACTAACTGCTTTCCTCTAGCTTGTACATGTAGATGTAGTACTTGAGGTGAAGTGTCCATGGCTGTGGTTCAACACTGTAATCAGAGCTGAATACTGCAAGGTACATCTAGGTTAAGACAAAGCTCTTTAAAGATAAGAGATCTGAACTGACAGGTAGATTTCAAGAATACTTTACTAAGGCAATATTGTATTACACAGAACATACTATATATTAAAGTGTACCACTTCACTAAAATTCCAGCAACAACTGATTTTCAGTAGCAAATATTCCTATACTCAAATGACAGGGCTAGTGGCTGAAATATTGCCCATATAAACAATAACTCATTCACTATACTCTAATGATGTATTTCTCTTTCCTAACATTTGCACAACATTAAACATAGGTGAAACATCACTGAGATAGTACTGATCAAACTAAGATGATATGATGGTCAAACTACACTTAAATAACACTGAGATAATAGTAGTCAAACATCACTCACTTTACATTGGTTACACATCACTGAGATGATATTGGTCAAATAAAACCAAGTTAATACTGAGAAAACATTGGTCACACGTCACTGAGATAACACTGAGATACAATTTGTCAAAGATCACTATGAATTCATAGATGAACATGACTAAGATCTGGGAAGACAAAGATTTTCTGGCTAACAAATTCTTTATTGTGAAATTCAGGAAGTTTCAGAGTATATGCTTACTCCATCAGGTGGGTTCATCATCCAAACTGATGAAGGAGTAAGTATATACTCTGAAACATCCTGAATTCATAATAAAGGATTTGTTATCCAGAAAATCTCGTCTTCTTTATGTATTTCACATCTAAATTCCCTTCAAAGATATAACTGAAATTACATCGGTCAAACTACACAGAGATAACATTGGCCAAACTTCATCGGATTTACACTGGGACAACATGGTCAAACTTCACTGAGATGACGCTAGTCAAACTTCACTGAGATACGAGGGGTATTCAGTAAGTTCATAGAAGTGGATATAAAATAGACAAATAACCCTGGTTAAGCTACACTGAAATAATGCTGGTCAATCTTTACTGAGGTAACACTATTCAAACTTTTCTGCGATAATGTTGGCCAAACCTTTCTGCGATAATGTTGGGCAAACTTTCCTGAGATAATGCTGTTCAAACTTCACTGACATAACGCTGGTCAAATTTCACTGAGATAACGCTGGTCAAGCTACACAGGAATAACACTGTTCAAACTTTACTGAGATAATGCTGGTCAAACTTCACTGAGATAACGCTGGTCAAACTTCACTGAGATAACGCTGGTCAAACTTCACTGAGGTAATGCTGGTCAAACTTTACTGAGATAACGCTGGTCAAACTTCACTGACATAACTCTGGTCAAGCTACACTGAAATCTATTCGGAGACAACACTGATCAATCATTTCTCGAATCATGCTGGTCAAACTTGGAACGGCAATGGTTTTGAGTAGGAACATTTTACGAGTGATTCATACACCTGTTTAACATCAAATATATGGTTCTTGTCAGGTGCAAATAATGAAAAGGTAGACGATTGTTTACAACTTGTATATTAACAACATGGTACAATATATCACAATAGTATAATCAGGTCTGAACAGACACCCAGGAAGGATATCTATGTACAGGGCTACAGATACATCATGCACCTTTTCCTTTCAGACATCTTCTCACACTTAAGAAGTTAAAACTTGACACATAATTCACGGTGATTTCTTAAAAATACATACCAATATGCAATGTTAAAGCCTTTAAAATTTGTAGCTCCTATATCTACATCATTTACGACAACAACTTTTATCTGATATTTCATTTTCCATATCACATATTTCGAGAAGCATGTAAACGATTGTTTCACGTTTAATTCCGAACAAAAACTGTTTTTGAAGTTTAATTGAGTATACTTACATTTGGTCGCAAAAAATGAAATGATAAAATATTAAGGGAAGGGTAGTCCGCTACATATGATAAAAGTAGAAATGCCTATCTATTACGTTTAATATTTATAGAATCACGTGATAAACTGTTGCCTCTATATAGACAAAAATGTTTTATAACATATAATTAATTTTGATAAATACAAATCGATATGTTTATGGGTTTTCACGTAAGGAAATGTGATGAATATTTCGTAGCGTTCCATAATTACATACGGTATCGGTATTAAATGCAGGAAAAGGTCTGAAAGATTATTCAAAGCAATCGTCCCTGTTCAAGTTAAGACATTAGATTAGAAAGTACATGTAGAAACAATTGTCAGTTTATTCCTTGGGGTTCGGGACGACAAATCTATTTGTTATCTAATTTTGTTAAAACAAACTATATCACTAATATATTCCTAACAAGATATTCGGGTACTGACTATTCTAAATAAATTAGAATCGACATTTCTATATTATGGTAATACTATGAATGGTGTAGGCCTACATACGATAGATGCGTTGTTGACATTGTCGTCGTGTCAATGTAGATTTTCTGTGCCTGCATGTAGACAATAGAATGTAAATCAGCGGCTTCCAATCTAAGTAATGTTAACACTAAAACCTCTCCAGTCAACTTTTCGTTTAAAACTACCAGATATCAGATTTTAATTGATAGAACATTAACAAAGCTATTTTTCATATGATTATATGGAAACGGTCAGGAGTAGGCCTACAGGAATGGCATTCGGCAGAACCACGTGGTACAGAATTGGCGGGAAAACGTCTGAAGTCGAGTAGAGTGACATTTGGTCTAAAAATCAAGGTAATTTATTAACTTCTTTTGTGAATGATTATGTTAAGATGTTGAGGGAAATTTTCAGTTATATAAATTCGAGAAAATGTTTTTAAACATATATATAAAAGCTAGTGGAATCCCTGTCGTGACTTTGTATCGTTCCAGCACGTTTGGAACTGCGGCCAGGCGCCTTAGGCCTATGATTCCTTAATATTTAATTCTTCAATGCCGAACCATCGAAAACATCTTCGAAAGTTAATATTACTAAAACTCAGCCGAAAAATCCCGTATTTTATTTGGATTTTCCCGCTTATTTGTTCTAGCTTATATTGTTTTTAATTTGTGGCATTATTTTTTAAGCACAAAGATTTTGTTTCACATAGATTTTATATTTGCCTTTCTGTAATGCAGAGAATCTTTAAACAATTAACAGTAACCACAACCGTTACTTAAAATTATTAACCAGTAAGAGGAGTAAGAAAATATAATCACACATTTGAATGAAAAGTAGTTTCTTATTTCTATGGGGAAATTTTTTAAAGAGTAATGTTGTTTAAGAGTTATGCTCTGACTCTTTAAAAGTAGTGTATCATGTTTTATTCATATTTATTTATCCCAATGTTGTCCATTTTTTATTAGTTTATGCAAAATATGTTTTTCTTCAGAGGGTTAAAGATACATTTAATGAACCTGATAGGTCAGCGTCATAGACAAAGGTTTCAGGTATCAAACAAAAACTGCAAACTACATGCAGCAAATTTAATGTGAAACAGGCAAATTAATTCAGGTAGCTAAACCAAACTTGGTATGTACATGTAAGAAATCCTTTGATTGACTAAAAAACCATTGTCGTGCAATTGTTGACATTGTTTTCCTTTTACCTCAGATCCCTTTATCTGCCTAATAAAAGATGCTACAGTACCTTTTAATCATTAACTGCATGGAATATCCATTTAATTTGGTCTCCAAATAAATACATTGTTATTTTGTACCTTACTCATTTCATCTTATAATTGCAAAATTTATATCTTTGTAAATTTGCACTTAAGTACATCATTAAAGTAAACAGTCTTATTTAAAGCATGGGTGCATGAATAGAATACTGATTCTCCACTCCAAACACAGAAAGTTCATAAAAAAATTAATAAAATTCAAAACAGATTTTGCACCAGGGAATATTACAAAAGAAAATAGTGAGCTTTTAACCATCATCGTTATTCCAAAAGTTCTCACATGAGTTCAACACAGCAATTCATTCAGTACGACTGTCACTGCCTGCTCTTCTCATCTGAAATACAGCTAGTCTATGCTAAGTAAACATTAGAGATACCCTATTGCATCTTAAAATTGGATCGACAAACAGAGCGTGTACTTCAAACTAATACCATCGGACCAAGTTTAAATAAGGGCTTAGAAACAGGCATCTTGCCGGATGTGTTTGTTATAGTCCCTCGCTTTTGTTGAGGAAACTCAGTTAAATATCTGCTAGACAGCCTAGTCACACCTCGCCATGCTTATATAGAGGTAGACATCATTTAAACAAGCCCTCAGGTACATTATTTTCTCCTTAAGGGTATATATGGTTTAAATTTATGAATGAAGTTTTTTCGTAAATTGGTGTGTGTCTGAGATTTACAGATTGATTGAGGATGGGTTGAAAGGAAGGATTTTCTGGCGACCGAATATTTGTAAATGAAAGGAGAATAATCCTTTAAAAAACTTAAATGTGTTTTTAATAGAAAATGGAATATATAGATGTTGGTGGGGGTCTTAAATTTTCTCTTTTGATAAGAAAAAATATTTAACAAGCTTCAACCTATAAGACAGAAAAAATTGGGGTTTTGTTTGTTTGTTTGTTGTTTTTCTTTCTCAAACACATTTATTACAACAACAGTCTGGTTTTAACAAGCATTGTTTTCTACCAAGGCCAGAAAAGTTGCCCAGATTGTATTTTATGACAAACAATGTAAAGATATATTATTCACTTACTTGACTGAGAAATATTGTTGTGAGGATAATATTAGTCTATATAGTCCAAGAATTTGAAATTTAGAAATAGGATAAACAAATCACAAATGGAAAGTCTGAATCTTTATCTGGGTGTCCTGTGGTCATGGGTTAGGTAAGAGCAGGGTGTATGCTAATGGAGGCTGATTGTGCGTCATTATACAAGATGCGCTCATTTATTTCAACAGCTCCATGTGGGTGCATAACACTGAGGTGATTTACATGTCAAAGGTCAACTTGCTCAGACATTGTGGTGTCATGTATTACAGCTGCAAGCTCGCTTAGGTACACTGTCTTAAAGATGGGGTCTTAAATTTAAAAAATAAATTAAAAATTAAGTTCAGAAATATCTTTGAATCTAACTTTCAACATAAGAGAAATTTTAAAAATATGTTTTGGACAAATAACTGAGATTTTGTTTTATCAATAAATGTTTTTTTGAACCTCTGATCCACTTTGAGTACCAATTTTTAAAACTCAAAGTTTTGAATTCATCAGTCATATCACAAATAGTTGGCCAGTGGATATGCCTAGAGTTCTCATCTTTTATTTAGCTTTTTAACTTGAATACATCTGGGAAAAAAACTTCATAACTTCTTTTGAAGAAGATTATCCTATGGAAATTGCTACCTTTTTTTATAACTTTCAATTTTTTGTCAGTGAAAAGATTTGTAATGATAACAAATTCAAATGTTGTAGGACATGATGTTTATTTTCAGATAAATTTTGGTCCGCTGACCCATGTCTGGGAAAATATATTTATTATAATGGCATGGGAATTGTGGGACAGCACACCTGAAGGAATATCAGATTGTCTTCCTCATGACATTATTATACACTCAATGACCAGAATACAAAAAGTGCAAAAATCTGGTACCATTTACATTGGATAGGCCTTGTTTCCTTGCACTTAAAATGCCATAAAATCCATGCATTCGGAACTAATCCTTTCTTCCATAAAAGCCCCTTTTTAAATCCTGCAAATTGTCCCAAATTTGCCTCTTTAAGAAAATGTTTATCACCGCTCAAAGTGTGCCTTCAACAATGGTTCAAATACAATGATGATCATAAAAGCGGATGAAAATATGATGCAACTAACATTTTTAGATTTTTACTTAATCTTCACTTCCTGTTTAACATTGTTAAATGGCTGGGTAGTTATACGATCGCTCATTTTATATAGAATTCTCCTTCACAAGGAGGAGGATTTATTTCAACCATGCTCATACCCTCCATTAAATATCTCAATGAAAAAGCCCGAAGGATCAAATATCAGGTAATAGGATTAAGGCACAACTGGTAATATTGCCTTACCTCTTCAGTTTTGAAGGTAGAAAAGACAGCATTAGAATGGAAGAGAGAGAGAGAGATTTGGAGATGATTAGGGGAAAGAATTTGTGTTGACATTGATGAAGTGTGTTTTATTCAACAACAGGGCAAAATCAGATGTTGGATTTCACAATGACATTTTTTTGAAAGATGGACTATAGGAAGTTAACTTTCATCATCATGACGGAAAAAATTAGAAAATATTCCTTATGCGGACATCACTAGATCCGACCAACATTTTTGTTCATGATAAGAAGATTTTTTCCTTGATTTTCGCATGTCAGAACTATAGGGCCATATTGAAATTAGAAAATTGGGAAGTAACCTGTCTCAAATCAAGTATGGCAAACCTATTACTACATTTGATATCAGTGGAATGTGAAAATAGTATGGATGCTGAAATGGGGAATAGATATACCTCGCCCACTTTGGATTCTGCTATAGATTATATAAATGTACTATGATTCTTTGGACCATACTAAGACTAAGCACATACAAACATATTTTTGCACACAAAACGCTATTTCAGAACATATGAGACCATATGCACTCATTTGAACCTTTTATTGATACAATAAAATACTTGTTATACTTTACAGTTAACATGCAATCAATAATAAAAATGTTTTTAAAAAAACATTAAGGGTTTTTAAAATTCAGCCTTTTGTGCACAAATTGAAAATATTAATATTTCTTAATTCTAAAAAATGCTGAACATGGAATGGCTTAAAGCTCAAGCTGCTATTTAAATAGTTCAAAGGATGAAATATTCAATATGAAGATATGTCCATAACTTCAAAATTGATTTATACACTGCATTAGCAATGTTGTTGCATTAAACAATAATAGCTACTGTTTTAGGTCTTCAGTTTATCTGTAAAAGTTGAATATATTTCTCATAGCATAGTTCCTGCAGATTTGTTGAAAAGTTTAATTTTTAATTTAAATTTTGATTTAATTTAATTCTCCCAGTCTTTAAGAAATAACTTATAACCTAAATACTTACATATTTTACAAAAACTTATATGGTAGATCACCTGAGAAGAGATTGTTAGAAATATCAAGAGATGTTCATTATCTGTGCATTATTTATACCAACAAAATATTAACATTTGTTAGTGCTCACTGCATCTATTATTTGCTAAGTTTATTTACCAGTAAAGGCTTTTTATTCTACAATGCAATATAAAAATATAAAATATTTAAAAAGCAGTTATCAGTGATCTGACAACATTTATCTTTTCATAGGAAACATAGTTCTTAAAACCTGCTTTGACAAACTTTACTAATCATAACAAGTCTCATGAGAAATAAGTGATGACTGAAGGTTGACATATGTGATGAATATAATGAATCTTGGAATCAGGTTAGATATTGTTGGACAGTGTATCAGGCACACTGGAGTCAACACTCGGACAGGCTTCTGTCAGCATTTGAGGAAGAGGGCAGCCAAATGTCTGACCAAATGTGAAAAATGATATTTCCGGAGAGTTTAATTGAAAAAAAGCTATTTCATACCAATATCATAATATATTTTTCAGTAGATACTTATTTTGTTTCTGTGAAAAAATTATGAAAAGATTCTGTATAGTTTTGTAAGTAGTTTAAAGAAAATGTTTAGAAAAAGAGTAGATTGGATATTTGAAGAAATTTTTCTATTGCTCTTTTGGGGGTCATTTTGCTACATCCACCGCCTACCTTAAATTTAGAGTGGGTAGAAAGTAAACCATTATGTGACTAACTTTAAAAATTGCTCATAAACATGAAAGATAGGATCACAAGGCATGTGATCTATTGTTATAACATTAGCTCAGTGTTCATGTGACTGAAGACTGAAAATATGAGGTTATTGCATGAGAAAGGGTAGTTTGGCAGGGTGAGCTACTAAGTCCTATTGCTTCTATTGCCACATGGAACACAGGTCCATCTATTCAAGGTGCAGATTTATTGGGGTTGTTACATGGGCCACCTCGTATTGGGGCATATCTGTCTTTGTTTCTAGCCCTCTTATATCTCAAATGTCTTTCTCAACCTTGTGCTAGCAAAGTTTGCCATGATTTTTTACCAGCATAATTGAGCATTATAGAGATCAACTGATGATAGACCCACCGTACAAGTGTGTGAAGATGGCTATCGTTTTCTACCTCTCTTCTCGGTAATTATGCTTGTTAAAAAGTCTTAGAAGTATGTGTGTGATAGTGTTTTGAAGCTATTCACTCACATAATTAGGCAATTACTGATAAACCCCTTTCATCTCTTTGTTGTAATATTTCAAAAGGACATAGGTAGCGACTAATATTTCATTTCATCTACATTACTTCCTTAATGTGCAAGCTGTTATACTTGTATATATATGTTACTATGTACTTCAATATGCATGTTTGAATAATATTTTGTAGTCTTTGAAAGTTTTAAACTGATTAAAAAATATTTCTTATTGTTTTAAGAGACCATGTATTTTGAAAATTGTATTTCTTCAAATTTCCCCCACTAAACTTTAGTTTTTGCCAATTGTATCATCTCCAGAGGGTCAAATATTTCATTTCTCAACCCCCATCATCTGTAATCAGAAGAATAAATACTCAATTATCAAGCAAAAATGACTGGTGGCCATTTTATTGTGAACACCTTTTAATCATTAGCAATAGGGAAGGGGATTTCCTTAGCTTACTAGCTTAACTGAACATGGTAGTAAGGTTTTAGAACTGCGTTTTTAATTAAAAAGCATTGTAATGCAATTTGGTAACATTTATTATCGTTTTCATGAGATCACATTATTTACCTAAACAATGTGCTTTTGCACCTTTAATATATCAGTCGTAAATCTAAAATAATGTCCTTTTTATGATCTCCCCATTTTTCCTTCTTTATTAGTTGCCTGGTGCTGTTCAACTGAATAATTGACAAATTTTTGGCAAAAGCTTTGCGGGAGACATAATGTGAGACATAATGTTTTTTGGTTCTGTCCGAAATTCCGTAATTCTGAAATGCTTTTTCGTTTCTGAACATATTTTTGAAACCATTCAATATTTATTTTACAAAACTTGGTATGTGGTTAGGTCTAGTGATGGTGTGGTGCCTTTTGCTATTTTGGTTTTTCTGAATTATTTTTTGTTCCTGTTTCCAAGGAAACAATTTGAACTTAGTGCTTATAGGGGGGATGCTTTCGTTTTCGGGTCATTACTAAAAAAACTTTCAATATTTTTGTTCAAAATTTGGTATTTTGTTAGATCTTGTGATGGAATAGTGCCTTTTGCTACTTTGGTTATTCAATTTTTAGCTCATCAGGTCTGAAAGACCCGATGGGCTTATGGCATGGCATGGCGTCCGGCGTCCGTCCATCCGTCCATCCGTAAACTTTTCACTTTTTCGACTTCTTCTCCAGAACCAATGACTCTAGAGAGCTGAAATTTTATGTGCATACTCCTTGGCAAATGGGGTCACAAGGGTCAAAACCTTAAAAATCTATTTTAATCTTCTTCTCCAGTTCCAAAAGGTTCAGAGAGCTGAAAAGTTGTGTGTAGACTTCTTGGCTGATGGGGATTCTAAATTGTAGATTTTGTGACCCCATGACCCCAAATGAGATCAGAGGGGTCAAAACATGAAAAACCTATTTTCATCTTCTTCTCCAGTTCCAAAAGGTCCAGAGAGCTGAATAGTTGTGTGTAGACTCCTTGGGCACTGGAGATTCTAAATTGTAGGTTTGGTGACCCCATGACCCCAAATGGGGTCACAGGGGTCAAAACCTGAAAAACCTATTTTCATCTTCTTCTCCAGTTCCAAAAGGTCTAGAGAGCTGAAAAGGTGTGTGTAGACTCCTTGGCCAACGGGGATTCTAAATTGTAGGTTTGGTGACCCCATGACCCCAAATGGGGTCACAGGGGTCAAAACCTAAAAAACCTAATTTCATCTTTTTCCCTAGTTCCAAAAGGTCTAGAGGGCTGAAAAATTGTGTGAAGACTCCTTGGACACTGGGGATTCTAAATGTAGGTTTGGTGACCACTTGACCCCAAATGGGGTCACAGGGGTCAAAACCTTAAAATCCTACTTTCATCTTCTTCTCCAGTTCCAAAAGGTCTTGATAGCTTAATAGTTGTGTGTAGACTCCTTGGACAATGGGGATTCTGAATTGTAGGTTCGGTGACCCCTTGACCCCAAATGGGCAATGGGCCTTTTTTATTTGATTGTGAATAACTCGGACGTTGGGACAGGCTATCTTTCCTACACTGCCCATGACCCCATGGTCTAAACCCAAACACATATTTCTATCAAAAGTCTGATGACCTACAGAGCCCATGGCTCTATTTTTAAATATTTTTCTGGTTTCCATGGAAACAATTTGAACTTTGTGCATATGGGGGTAGGATAATTTTCTAACCTATATCTTAAAGAATCTAATGAGTATTATTTTACTAAACCTGGTATGTGGTTAGATCTTGTGCTTGGGTGTTGCCTTTTGCTACTATTGTTATTGTTAATTTTTCATTTTACTTGGTTTCCATGGAAACAATTTGAACTTAGTGCATATTGGGGGCCGTAGATGCTAATTTTAATATTTGATGACTGCCTGAGTATCAAATGTCACATTCCCTACAATAAAGAAGTTGACAAATATATAAAACTCTTCCTTATGCACCATTGAACTTGTATATTTCAAGAGTCTTTATCATGTCAAGTTCATTGATGCTAATATATTAACCTTTTTTTATATGTTTGATATGGATTGTTTCTGGTATAAGTGGCAAAAAGATGATTAGGTTGGATTAAGAGTTTGGAAGGGGGACATCACTCTAGTTCTGAGTAATAAGGAGACAATGGTCAGGCCCCCCTGAGTAATTGAAGGAAATGCATCAAATTTGAAGGAAAACAGTGCATAATAGAAGGGAAAGCTTCCCAAATGGTAGGAAACGCAGCTTAATCACGAAACAAACACGTCAATATCGGTGAAACGCGGTCCATATCGAAAGCAACCCGATCCCACTTTCGAAGGAACCCGATCCCACCTTCGAAGGACCATCGGTAGACTTCGGAAGGAACACGGTAATTTCCGTGAATTCTCGGTCGACAGCGGAAGCAAACGCATTTTAAAATGGCTACGAATCTGCAGTCTCCAGTTTCGGTGAGTGTTGTTTATATGTTTTACTGTGTGATTTTTAGATGTATTTTGTTCTACATGCTTGCATTGAAAGCGCATTTGAACAAGGAAACGATGGAGTTGTAGAGTTTTGTAATGAAATTGAGTAGTTACGGCGTTACTCGCATAGAGTCCGGGTTTGTTTACATCAGTCAGATGAAGCCGTATCGCTAACGATATCATCGACCCGCGTCTATGATTGCGTTTACCTGCATCAGACTTTCCGGGTTATATTTTTGATAAGTTTTGGAAATATGTATGTGAATTTTGTGACCTCATAACCTGGAATGTAAATATATAAGATACTCGCCAAAAATTTTCTATTTTGTAGGTCAAACGCAGGTCTCAAGAATCTAAATTCCCGAAGTCGATCGATACGACAAAGGGAAGTAACTCTGTTCTAGTTGAATTAGGCAAACTGCCGCTAACTCGTGAAATAATCAACAAGTGGTTGCAAAGCGATTTCGAGATAATTCCAAACACGGTCCCTAATAAATGGGATATTTAAATGGTCAAACGAAACAAGGTCAAAGAAGTGCGGCATATGGAGCGGCACGTTAACAAAACATGAAAACTTACAAGTTTTTCGATAAAGCTTAATTGTACAAAAACGAAAGTTAGATTTAAACGTGATACATAACATACTCACAAAATTCACATACATATTTCCAAAACTTATCAAAAATATAACCCGGAAAGTCTGATGCAGGTAAACGCAATCACAGACGCGGGTCGATGATAGCGTTAGCGATACAGCTTCATTTGACTGATGAAAACAAACCCCGACTCTATGCGAGTAACGCCGTAACTACTCAATTTCATTACAAAACTCTACAACTCCATCGTTTCCTTGTTCAAATGCGCTTTCAATGCAAGCATGTAGAACAAAATACATCTAAAAATCACACAGTAAAACATATAAACAACACTCACCGAAACTGGAGACTGCAGATTCGTAGCCATTTTGAGATGCGTTTGCTTCCGCTGTCGACCGAGAATTCACGGAAATTACCGTGTTCCTTCCGAAGTCTACCGATGGTCCTTCGAAGGTGGGATCGGGTTCCTTCGAAAGTGGGATCGGGTTCCTTCCGATATGGACGGAAAATCTCTGATATTACCGCGTTTCACCGATATTGACGTGTTTGTTTCGTGATTAAGCTGCATTTCCTACCATTTGGGAAGCTTTCCCTTCTATTATGCACTGTTTTCCTTCAAATTTGATGCATTTCCTTCAATTACTCAGGGGGGCCTGATGGTGATGTCTATAACAGCTGATGCATTCTGATTTGGATTGTTTATTGGAATGTCTTTTAACATTGATATACAAGATAGGATGTAAAACAGCTGGCGCTATTCACTGCCTTTGATGTTCTGCATTCCCACTGAAAAATTTCTTATCTCCCATTGCAAGTCTAAATATCTTCTTCTTTCAGATTCCTTACATTGTTATCTATTTTTATCCTATTTTTTTGCCAAATGATATCTTCTCCTTTGGAATTGTAGCCATTGTTATCTTTTGACAAAGAGAACTGTTTTGTTATGAAATCCGTTAAAAAAAATACTAATAACACAATAACTTGAAACTTATTTGGTATTTAGACCCCTTGGGAAGTTATTTCTTTTGTTTTATTTGACGGTTATATGCCATAACCACCATGTGCACAGGTTGGTCATCTCATAACTACCATGGTCGGTTATGAGTGAGTAGATGAGTTGGGAACATGTTTGGAAGTTTTTACAAGTTAGAAATATAAGATTTATAAAGAGCATAAGATTGGGACACAGGATCTCTCTGTTGACATGCACACGCTATTGCAACATGAGCTAACGAGGATCCATGTCAGCTGAGGTACTTTTTGTTGTGTCATGTCTAAACTGATTTCCTCAAGTAAATGATTATAGGTAATAGGTTTTGCATATTGCTGATGTAAAGGATCTAGTTTTTAGCTTTAAAATCTAAAGCTGGTGTGTATTGTAAATATTCTATTGGACTTGTTCTGTCAAAAAAACATCAACCCGCAAAGTGTTAAACAACTGGTAACCTTGACTTTATCACTTCTCGACTTTCGTTCAAAGACTTTTCAACAAAATAAGAACTGGGCTTGATTTTTGTTAATGTGTCAAGTAAACACCTTTAATCAGCCTTTCATTTAGACAGCGTAATTATAGGCTGTGATAAACCCACCTGGGCTAGGGGCCATAAAATTTGCGCGGGTGTGACGTAATAAACAGACTGTACAGAGTGACGCATCATTATTTCAACTGAAATACCGCCTTAAATAATTGTTTAATTAGCATTGATGTGGATACCTTTTATACACCAAACGCTTAATAGTGTTACATCGTCAAATGATTTATCTGATTGAGTGGAAAACATTCTCTGAAAATCGTTAATTATTGGTTATTTTCTGTGATATTGTTACGATAGATGTATAGATCACAAGGCAATGATTCTGTTTTAAGACGTCTTAAAAAGGGCGTGTGACCAGTCATGCATTCACTCGTTTGTGGTCAGATAGATCTCAGGGGCCCATCAAAAGTGGTATTCTAAAACGGCTTTCATCAACAAAATAAACATATTTGAGTAGCGACCTTTGACACACTATACAACAATGTAATCAGACATTCATATATTCCAAAGAAAATGGTGAAATATGTTTGTGGTTATATAAACTTTAAAGTATATACGTTTATAAACTCATTGTATATAAATGATTAATTTATGATGAAAATTATTTTAGGAATGTTCCGCGCGAGTGTAAGCCAAATAATGACCTGATTTCCTCTCTTTATGGCAATCACCTCGGCTCGGGCTACGCCCTGCAAATTTATTTGCCATAACCGCTCAGCACCGGGTAATGACTTACTACGTATCATCTATGGAGAAGTACCAATCTCATTAAAATAAAATCTAATATTGCTGCACTACGTTACGCAGATAATAGATCTCACTTGGCTCACTTACTCAAGCCGTGAGCTTAACCTTTGCTTCTGTTTGACCTCTAAATCTCTTTGGCTGGTCGCAGATACCTTCTAGCAATCACAATGCGCGTCTCTTGGTGGCCTACAAAGAGATTGCATGTGTTTACACAAGTAGAAATTTAAACTCTTATAAATTTTCTATTTTAAAGAGAGCAAGTTGAAGTTATTTGCTTATGTCTATTAATACCATTTAATCCAGGAGATTTAGTTTTTCTTTGACGAAACAACGGTCAGTCTCATTAGCATATAAACGTCGCATACGACTTATATATAATTATCTAGAAACCTAGCATTGGTATTTGTATATGTTTTGGTTGTTTTTGTTTCTCAGCATGTTTATGGTTGATTTGTTTCACGAAATTTAATATTATTCAATGATTACTACAAACTAAAGCCGAAACGTTTATTCAATGTATCTGTTTCAAGAATAAGCATTTGGATTGTTACGGTCTACAAAAGGATAACGTTGAGGAATGCAGAGTTTGCATTGCGAAAGATAACTTCATAGCTTTTGATTTGACTTGTTTGTCCAACAAACCGAGCTAGGGTAAATCGAATGTACATAAAATACATTAAATCGGGTATTTAGGCAGTTCGACATTCGGAAAACAGTTGGAAGGTTTTGGTTTCCGAGATCTGAAAAGCTGATTTGAATTATGTCAGAGGCAAACCTGACGGCTCACGTAACGGAGCCTGGTGAGACGTACACGCGTAATGGAGTGGAGCATGTACATTTCATTTCAATGAGACTGGGAGAAGTATCAAAATTTGGAAAGGATTTCATTACAATTGGTCGAAGGTCAAGGTCACTGTCACGTCACAACTGACACATAGTTTCGCAAAAATGCTTTATCTTAACTACCAACACTTTTAATCAATGCATGATTGTTATAGTCAATGAAAAGTGTTTGTATATTGTGTGTCCTTAAATGTCAAAGGTCAAGGTCACGATATATGGGTTATGGCCATATTCACCCTTCAATTCTATTTTTAAAGAAGAAAAAGGTATTGAATACTCATATAAACTGATATATAATATATTATTGATTATACGCTTGGAAATTCTTCTAACATGTTACCTTTCAAGGTTAAAGCTCTAACAAACATGTTAGTAATGAAATCATTAAAAAAATCGTTGTGAATACAGTAACGTTTAGAACATTGAAATACAACATTAAATACTTTCTGCCTTTTAAAATAAAATTTTAAATGAGGTATGTCTTTTTGAGATCTAAGCTTAATCAATCGTTGAATTCTTTTGACATGTTCACATTCAAGATCAAATTTCAAACAAATTCGGAAATCACCATGAAATGATCAAAATAATATAGAAATCACCGCAATGAAGTCATTACAGCCAAATACCACTATTGGAAAGTGCAGTTTCTTGACTGTAATGCTCAATTGCTTTTGAGGTATATGTAGAAAAAAGCCCATTTTATTGTGGCTGTGAAGAAGGTGGAACAGTGAAAGGTTGAACCCTAAGTTTTTGCAGCGTCCCGCAAATGCTCATCTACCAGTAGTTATTCTCAGCTTTTGCAAGTTTGTTAGGACCCAGATTTTATACCTTTGCTGCTAATAGTGATATGATTATCATAAGGCTTTACCTTTATTAAATAATTACCTTGTTGATATTTGTGATTCATCAAAGTGAGGATTTGTTTTGCACTAAATAAATTCTACAAGTGTAGGCTAACTTTATACCAATGTGATCTTTCTGGGTCCAGATATTTCACGGCAAGTGTAGTCATTGACACCATTACAAGTGTATTGAAAATTACTTCTGACCAAGGAACTTAATACAAGTATGAGACAATGTAATTTAAATACTGTTTATTTTTAAACACTGGTTTTTGTTGTACACAGTGCTGTGAAGAAAGCCAACAACAACACTGTGACTATGTAGAGAAATATGTGTTGTTGTAAAACTTTCAAAGAGAAGAAGCAGACAGCCTAGAAAGCTGAAACTTTGTGTACATACTCCTTAGCTGATGGGGATTCTAATTTTTAGATTTATTGACCCTGTGACCCCTAGTAATAGCCACAGGTGCCGCACCCTCAAAACTATTTTCATTTTCTGCTTCAGAGCAAGAGGCCTAGAAAGCTGAAACCTTTCATACAGACTCATCAGCTGATAAGAATTTTAATAAAAGATTTTATGATCCTGTGACCATTTATGAAATAGATTTTATTATATACCCATGTAAACTTAGGATAGTAATACAAGGGTGCAATACGGAATCCGTCTTCAAATTCCGTATTGCACTCGAGATTCCGTATTGCACCCCTGCCGGTTCTACTTTTTCTGAACCTTGGGACTTCCCGGATTTCCCGAAGCAGCTATTTATAGATACCGGTATACATTTAGGTCATTGGGATTCCCAGTTTGCGAGAGTTGCACAAAAGCTCTTATAAAACAAGATTGTCATTTCCAAATGATTTGATTACGATTATAAACAAACACCATGAACAATGAAAATCAGCAGCGAAAGTGTAGACGTGTTGTCTTCAACAGTGACTCCGACTAACTGACGGCGCGAGCCAATATGACGACAACGTATTTGAAAATTTTGAAAATGACCTTGAACTTTAAAAGTTACTGATTTCTACACGATTGTTTATAAACAAAATAGCTTGATCATTGTTTGATTTATGCTTTATCATCTTAAATCAAAATCAAAATATCTTTCTTTTTATCTATTTGTTGTTATGTAAGATGTGAAAGTCGGACTTGCTATACTTGACGTCATGCGGAGGAATGTGGCATTCAGGTCAATTGCGTTATTCGGTCATCGGCGTACTAATACCAATGTCAAGGTAACCTCAACGCGGAAGTATGTATGGCGTGAAAATGTGTATCGCTACGCAACCTTTTATTTTTTATAAAACATATTTTTATTAATTAAGATCGGGTATATAATAAATATAGAACGTCACACTAGTGCATTTTGATGTTTTGTATTGAACTCGAAAATGTCATGGGAGCAGAGAAACAACTCGTTCTTCGAACTAGTTGTTTCTCTGCTCCCATGACATCGTCTCGTTCAATACAAAACATCAAAATGCACTAGTATGACGTTCTATATATATACATAGCCTGATGAGCTACACAGCCAATGGCTCTATTTCTTAAATTATTTATAGATTAATTTTAGCCTATTTCAGGGGGCAGGAACTCTGACAGAATACCTTCATGAAGTGCTTATTTTGTGTTGTCGAACTGAGATTTCATAGGGTTATGACTGATATGTTTATGTTGGTTCATTTGAGCTATTACTTCTGTTCATGCATTATTTCATTAATGCAGGCTAAAACAGTCAGATTTGGAAATATTTGAATTATGATATAAAAAGTTTTAATTGTATACATGAACATTCAGTTCATTTTCAACCAATTTCTGTTTGTCACAACTGTCAGTAAATGAAGATTTTTTTCTGTTTCTATTTATCAGTGATATGGGCATAGTTAATATAACAACTTTCAAATTTGTTTGCGTGTCTATGTAAAACATTTTAGGGAAATGTTTAGGGGATAGAGAGCAATTACATGTCTCTAGATTATGTTACCTATACTTGAGTAATATTAGTTACAAAATTCAAATCTAAATCTTAGGGTTTGTAATAGATTAGAGATATTTTAGTATGCATTTTAATCATTACATGTACAGTGTATTAGTTAGTAATAAACAGTACATTATATGTTAATTTGATGATTTCATAAATATTGCTCAAAAGGCGATAAACATATTTTTTTTAGATCGATTTAAGGTACTGGTAAATAAACATCATGATCATTTGAACATATCTGAACTGTCTAAAGTCCCTTTGAAAATGATGATTTGGTGAACCAAGCACTGAATAGGCACATTATTTGATGATGTTGATATATATTTTTTCAAGAGGGGAAACTGAAGAGCTCTCATGTCTTTACATGCATGATATTCAGCCATTGTTTATTTACTTTCATCAAAATAAACACATAACAAGTAATAGCATTATAAAGAAATGCTTTTGGCAATGGCGTTGCCTTTGATAAGAATGAGAAACCATTTTATCAGATACTATTCACCAGGATCCAATGAAAATCAAGATCACGATGTATTCATTGAGTTTCAGTGTTGCCAAACTCCTGCAGAGCTTGTAATAGCAGATATTATTTAGTCATATGGAGATTTGTTTTGTCTTAAAACTGCCGTCTCGCCTAGAACTGTTTACTTTATGTTTGTTCTCTTTGCAACAAGATGTCGATGAAGGTTTTTTTTTCCTCGGTAGAATATAAACAGGGCTTGATGGTTTCTTGAGAGCTGATCACTTTCTCTGACATTGCTTCCCCTTTGGTGCTTTACTGTGCTTCACTGTGCTTTATTTCATATTCACAACAGTTATATTACGTTATGACTGTCCTTGCTTTGCATTTCATGTATATCTTTCCAATATAACAATATTTAAGTTTCCTCTTAATATTGGGCATGCTATTTTTCAAGCTTATGTCATAATGTAGTTACATGCTATATGTGAGCTTTTGTCTGACTTACACCACATTCTGCTGAATTTGAATAAAACATTGAAATAAAATATAAGCATAGAAACTCCTGAGAATCAGAATTCGGAAAGCATGAGTTAGAATTTGCTGAACTTTTTATTCAAGAATAAAGAAGAATAATAGTGCAGAGAAGCATTCTCATGAAAATTAATATAAAACCTTAATCAAGATTTAAGTTAATTATCTATCAAATTATTATCAAAAAATAATTGTTAGAGATTAGGATGTCCTGTAAAAAAGATATAATTATCGGAATAATTATATTTCATCGCTACCAAGTGTTGGCACTGTCTTAGTCAAAACATTTCTTTCTTATTTCACACATAAAGCCATGTTTTTGAAATGCAAGGCAAGAACCTTCTATAATCTTCATACTGATAAGAAGAAATCAAATAAACATTGTAATCATGCCACTAAATAAAGATATATATAGTATTTATTTATGTTTATAAAAAGAAAAAAAAAAGAAATGTGTTTTTGTGCCATGAATTTTATAAAAAAATTCAATTCATGTTTTACAGGTACAGATTTATTTCCATCTAATTTGTCATGGGATAGAGGGGGCTTGATCAGATTGTAACCTTGGTAAGTACAATTTTCTCTTTGCAGAGAAGATAAGTAAATGTAGATCAGTTCCAAAAGGGGCCGAGCAAAGCTTATCACTTCCTTTGAATAAAGGCTGGGTCAAATTATGTACTATTTTCACTTTGCAAAGGAGATAATGTAGATTATTTCGACAAGGGGCCAAGCAAAGGCTATCACTTCCTATAAATAAAGGAACACCTCATATTCTGAAGAGAAGTTTGGTGTAAGGCCCAGTTGCCTGAAAGTGATTAACACTTTAACAGATGCTGAAGGTCTTACACACAGGCTGTCTTGGGAGGATTCCTCTAAACTACAGTCATGGCAAAAAAATTTGGGCAGCTGATGGAATAATCAGTTTGCTTCTCTTGAACTTTGACCTGTTTAAAGGAGCAAGACCATTGGACGAATCTGTTTGCAAATTTCCTCAAGCCGACCTCATTACTAATGCATGGATGTGATTGGTGGATCTGGTTTCCATGGCAGTTGTCAAAGTCTGTGAATGAAGTGCCAGAGTATATCCCTCCATTTTCATTGGTTGATGCTGGTAACCATGGCAACCTGAAAGCATGAGAAAACACATGCTGTGTTTTGCTCCTGTAACTGAAGAGTGCAAAACCATTGGCGTCTCTAGTTATGTCTACACAGGCTTGGGGTTGCAGGTCTTTATGGGACGACCAACCGCTTTATGGCTACAATCAGTTTCGCCAGGATGAAATCACGGATAAATTGGATATATCACAGCTTTTTCTTCCCATCAACTAACCTTATATTTTTTTGAAATTTTAATGTGTTTGAAGAGGTGAAAACACAGTAGGGGAGTTGTTTTTACTATGTAGTAATGAATTTCCCTTACATATAAGCTATTTCATCATCTTACTCATCTTGAAGTTTATGTTTTCTGCAATTCGGTGAATTACCGTCAAGGCGGCGCACCTGTTATATTAGAAAGAGGTCATGCTGTGATGGTGTAAATATTTAATTTGATATTTATTTGATTGCATTTTTTTGTTGTTGGTTAATTTGAAATTGGAATAAATTGAAGAATTCATAAAAGCTACATAAAAGAAGTTATTTCATTCTTTTATTAAGAGGAATAAGTTGTGGTAAATTTATATATTTAAGAATCAACAAACCTGACAAAGTAACTCAATTTCTTTTCATCACTCAAATAGTCATATTAGAAAATCTTTGGATAGAGAATACCTCAATTATTAAAAACTTTTCACGCAAAAATTTGATTTAAAGCTCTTGAAATTTTAATCATACACAATTGGTGAGACTAAAATTTAAAAAATGGATGAAAAAACTTGTACAAATGATTTGAATGAAATTAAAGCACAGAACGAATTTGGGTTATAGACTTTGCATAATGTTGAGATAATGGTTGGTTTAAATGATACGTGAAGTATGTTTGCCTCCTGCAAAATGACCATGTATTATAGGGCATTCTCTCCCAACAGAGGTAGCTCCGTCATAAATTTCTATACAATCTCTGTCTTAATTCGAAGGTTTCTTGTGCACGAAATGTAGAACGCTGATTGGATGCAGTCAAAGTTAGTTGTGCAATCAGCGACGCCGTTTCAAAAGATATTGTCCCGCTAGGGGAGAGTACCGGAAGACCGAGAAAGCTAAAGACAAAGGTTGTAGAGGAATTTAGGACGGAGCTACCTCTGTTGGGAGAGAATCATTACAGGGAAGCCCTGTGTATTTTTAGAGTCTCTTATGCAAAATGCTATCAATGGTGGCCTTTGATTTAAACATATTTTACTCATGAACGGATTGGCCAATTTGCTCCGAAGAGTTTATTTTAAGGCCGCTCCAATACAACTTCATTTATACAGATATACAAACAGATGTTAGATATGTACGTCAATATATATATACAGTGATATTGCATGTCTACCAATTTGGCAGTTATTATTCTAAAGTGTGATTAAGAAATTTCAAATCGATCGGATTTAGTGATATGATTATGAATAGACTTTGATAATAAAGTTTGTTCATTGATTGTGAGAGATGCACATGGTGTCCTGCTATGGAGAAGTAATAACTATTGCTGAAAAGTATCATTCTAATACTAATCATTTCAATAGAGTGACAATATTATGGTACAAAGTTTCGATTCTGATTGAAAACCAAAAAATAATCAATGTCAATTAGTAATTTGGGAAATTTTTCTAAAGCATACAGGAGGCAAATCCAGAAGTCTCATCCATCCATCCATCCATCCATCCACCCACCCATCCATCCACCCATTCAACCATCCACCCATCCATCCATCCAACCATCCAACCATCCACCCACCCATCCATCTATCCATCCACCCATCCATCTATCCATCCACCCACCCATCCAACCATCCACCCACCCATCCACCCATCCATCTATCCATCCACCCATCCATCTATCCATCCATCCATCCATCCAACCATCCATCCAACCATCCATCCACCCATCCATCCGTCCATCCATCCATCCATCCATCCATCCAACCATCCAACCATCCAACCATCCATCCAACCATCCAACCATCCATCCACCCATCCATCTGTCCGTCCGTCCGTCCATCCATCCATCCATCCATCCATCCATCCATTCATCCATCCATCCACCCAACAAGTCACAGGGCACCTCCTTTGTCTCTCTTATGAACATGACTTTTACATCCCCTTCAAAGGCTAGGATATGTCCTGAAAATCAGTGTGTCTTTAGTCCATGACTCTGTTTAAAATAGGAGGTTTTCATTATTCTTAATCTCTTTCAGCAAGTCTAGATTTTACTGGTTATATGGAGCAAGATCAAAATGTATTGAAAAGCGTTTCATTATTTTAAGAATAAATGTATTTCACAAACTGGAGTTAAGGCTATAGAGCCTTGTGTAAGTCTAGATAGAGACCTGACACATTCCAGGTGTAACACTATGGTCTCCCGGTGATAATGATCTCATAGAACATATGATAGCCTGTCACCTTAATGACAATGTTACCTGACATTTCACCTGTAGTGCTAGCCCTTTGTTGCACAATGATCTATTTCAAAAATCAATCCTGAAAGATTTGGTTCATTGACTTGACAGATTTTCAATTTACTTGATAATGACCTTTAAAAAAAAAAAGTATTTCTCCTAGATTAATGTCAAACCCTAATTAAATTAAATTTAACACATGAAATCTTTTTCATCTTCAGGATAAATATGAATATAAACACTTTTAGTTTTTGATTTTTCATGGAAGTCATTTCATTTACAAGAAGGGAAATACAAGAATATTTAAAAAATTGCTGTCCCTACCCAAATTCTTTCAAGAAGTTAGATAAGAAAACATGTACATATTGTTCAAATGGGCATAGCAGATAATAGATAATGTAAGGATTAAGTGAAGTATCCTCAAAAAATTAAAATTATTATTGCCAATTGCAAGACAATTTGTTTTAATCAAAAGAAGCAGTTCTAAACTGAATGTACCATGAAAAGTTAAGCTATGCCAATCTTCTTCCCCACCTCAAATGATTAAAAGGTATTCACACAAAAAAGACTGCCAGCTGGTTGTTGCTTGATACATGATAATTTCTTTTACAACTGTTGATGACTGAGGTTAGTAAAGAGAAGATTATGCAGTTTAAATAAAATAACATTTATTGGGGAAAATGTTAAGAAATTAAATTGTTTTTAAGTGTGTTACTGCCCCTTTAATGAACCATATTTAAGTACTATACAGGATATACTCCTTGTGTGGGATCAAGGGAAGATGAGAGATATTCACCGTGACATCATCAAGTTGACGACATCACAATGCTTTGACATTATCTAATAGGACTATGATGGTGCTATGATGTCACAGACTTAATTAGATAGAGAAGAAAGAGGGTTGATGTGAGCTTTCTTTTGATTAGCATTCAATGAATGGAACAGAAAGTTCTTGTCAACATTTCTCTAAAAGTGAATGTAAACTTACATAAGATGTATTCCATTGCTTATACTTAATTGAGTTTAGTATTATAAAGAGGAAGAGGTGTTTATTTCTTTCAGCCTAACCTGTTCCTGTTTCCTGTCGAACGGTCATTAAATTTTGGTTTATTCCTGGAGGGGGGTTGGTAGAAGAGATTCAGGATGGTTTGGGCATCAAATATCTTCCACCTGTCCCTCCCTGGCTGACCAACCCCGCTGGGGGTTGTTATTCTGACCGTGGTTGACCAGTGCTTCCCCTACTGTTCAGAATTGTGGGTCAAGACTCCTGACCTCAGAGAGCAGGGCAGGGGTAGCATTGTCACCCCAGAGGGGAGGGGGGTTCCAGAGAGAGGGGCGGAGAGGGGGAAATGGGTATATGGCTATTGATTCCCAAGATTGGTGGGAGGGATTGGTCAATAATTTTTTACCCCATTTTTTACCCAATTTTTTAGATGTCTAAACTTCTTCCAGGGGTAATAGAAAATGCCATATGTAGTCCTTCTCCTTAACTTTGAAACAATTAAGAGCCTATATGATGCAGTTGAGGGTGTCATTCAGCAAGTCTAGCTTGAAGTATGGTTGATGGAATTTAACATCAAGAAAAGTCGAATTCAGGGGGCAAGAACTCGGACAGATCCTCTTTTTAAAGTGCTTATTTTGTGATAATCGAGATTTCAGAAGGGTTATGACTGATATGTTCATGATGGTTCATTACAGCTATTACTTTTGTTCATGAATTGTGTCATTAATGCAGGACAAAACAGTCAGATTTGGAAATATTTATTATGATGTATTATGAAATATATGTATTATAGCTACCCATACAGTGGTGTCCGACCAATCTACATGTCCATGCAGTGCTGTTCCTTTAAATGATTGTAGAAGTTACAAGATCTGCCCATCCAGAGATAATGGCCAGACAAGCAGGTAACTATTGTGTAGACAGTGTTTCATCATTCCGCTCCCATCCGTAGACATTCTGCCTAAACAAACACGGTGCCAGGGAGAGGTCGCATGTGTCCAATGGTTCCACTTCCGGTCTAATCTCGGCCATACCATGTGTGAGAACATACAGCAAATTACTGCACAACATTATTGGCTATATGCATGCATGATATTGTTTCACTAAACAAACACACCAACTCCTCCAAAAATCATCCCATTCTCTTGTATAATTTTACAAATCTGTTCCTCATATAACTGAAACAGAAGTATGGACTTTTTTATCCTCTTACTTGATAAAGTCTGTAAAACATGAATTTAGCTTGTTTGTGGCTAAGGCAATGTAATCAGTCAACACGAGGTTTTACTATTATGCATTGCCACAATGGTCGCAAGCTTTCTCCCAGCAGTGATACTAACTCCTGCCATACACATTATCAAAAGAGGTTTTAAACACATACAACCTCCCAAATAGAGAATCTCACCCAAGTGTCTTCTGATATCAAATATATCAACATGAGTTGATAAAATTTACAAATATCCGAGGCTTGCCGAGGATATTTTTACTTTTATCAACAAGTGTTGATATATTTGATATCAGAAGACACGAGGGTGAGATTCTTTTTATCATCCAAAATCATTTTTCATTTCAATTCGGTGAAAAATGTATATTTATTAACACTGCACTACTCTAAGACTCTCAGTGCGGTGATGTCATAGCATTGTGATGTTGTCGTGTTTATGATGTCATAGCATTGTGATGTCATTACTTGACTGTAACAGGGCATTGTTCAAAATCTACTGTCAAAACAGTATCTCCTAGGAGATATCGCTTGATCTTCCACAAGCGATATCTCCTGTGGAACACAGTTTTAGATGATAATTTGATTTTATTTTCAAACCTATGATGTTATCACCAAAACAAAGATATTATTGCTGATGTATTATATGAAATGTATACAATGATATCCATAATAATTATGAACCAAATGATTTATTAAATTTTGTTATAACATATAGTTGATACTCTTGAATGAATGAGTACATTTGTCTCAAGAAATTGTTTTTTTTACAGAATTCAGGCAAAAGAAATTGTCATCATATAAAAATGATTGAAATTTAACCAATCACTTTAGATGGTTCTGAAGTACAGATAGTTATGTACTAGACACATTAAATTTTTTGTTGGATATATCGCGCTCCTTTTGTTAAAAATGGAAACAAGCATGCCATAAGAATGAATAAATAGCATCTATAGCTGAAAAGATATATATATTATCACCTAGATAAAAAAAATAAACATCCGAATACCCTGAATACTTGCAAGAATGAACACTTTATCAGCGAAGACTATAAGACAAGATATTTTCACTATATATTTGCACCAATGTATAAATCATTTAAGATATTATATGAAACAAAGAAATAAGCGTGATACATTTTTTTGTGACCACTCCCTTTTTCCGCCCGCTGATCTCTGTGAACCCCTCCCCCATCAATCTCCCCCTCCCCCCTGTCTATGAGGAGGCAGGGATCAGATTCACTGCTAACCATCCTACTGCAGGGGAGAGAAACTCGACACCAATTTGGCCCAAGGGAGTAAGCTAAGAGAGACGGTGAGTGCTCTACACAAAATACAACAAACCCAGGCCATTTTCACAACCCCAGCTCATGTCAGAGGTTTAATGCTTGGATACTAGCTCATAGGACATCACTGCTATTCAGGTAGGTTTGTGGATACAGTACCGGCATTGAGAGTAGATGTGGTAACTTGCATGACCTGCGAAACTGGGGCATATCGTGAGGGGGGAATGGGATTCTCCCTTCTTCATGGGTTCCCCCTTCACACCCTCGCAGTTTAGGGGGATCAGATTCCCCCCTCAATTCCACAAAATTCCCCCTCCCTGTTTCCGGCTGTATCTAACGGCATTACTTCTATGTGTATTTACATAGGTACTTCTATACGTAACATATAGCCATGCCATACATACCGTTACTGTTTATATACTTGACTTGATGCTGTATTAAGGATTGTAAAGTGAACTAAATGTATGAAGTCGTAAAAGTAAAAATATCTACCTTGTTTGCTATAACTGACAGCATTACTTATACATTTATTTACATATGTACTTATGATTCTAATATGCTCATGTTTTGCATAGTGTGATTGCTTTTATGGAAATATTTTTCATAATCATTATCAATATGTTCACATGTAGATTTATGTATGTACTCCATTGAGAGTGATTTAAAGGCCTTGTTGGATGTTCGGTTTTGGAATTTGGACTTTTTGATGAATTATTGGTAATATTCCCTCAGAATTCTCTTACTAACTACATATTATATATGTATTCTAAAAGATAACCATAACTGCTATCTATATACATTTATGTTTTACATGTTTCATTGTTCACTTGTCAATGTAAGTGGTATTGTAATTGACAGGTTACCATGGATTTCTTACCTGGAAGTGATTTAGCTTAGTATTATCTGGCATAATTCCTGAATTAGGTTATTACTACATATATAAACACCCAATGCGTGTTAAGTGAATTTGTTAAAGAAAATATTGCAATCTGCTAAACAAATTAATTTTCAATTTCATCCCCATTTAAATCTAACCCTTTTTTTGTCAAAAATAAAGATTAAATAAAAGTATCCCACATTGTTTATTTTTCAATAGGACAGAAAATTTTATTTTCCATTGTTAAAAATTAACAAATAAATTTTTAAAAATATTTTCAGTGATTTGGTTGATGTTACAGAATTCTTTCATTCAATTACGAATAGTTGTTTAAAATAAATTTTTATTATTTCTTATTGCTGTGATTATTTAAGGTAAAAATTATATGGAAAGTAAAAAAAGTCCATGCACTGATTTATCTTTAAGACCATCCTGAAATTGACATACTCATGAAATAAATTTACCATTACTGATACTGAAGTTAGGCAAGACTCCCTGACACATTGACATATGATTAGATTAAATGTAACCTTTGCAGCATAAATATGTTTGAAAGTAAGGAAATAACAATGATTTGCTTGATTTGGTACATAAAACAGATTTTTAACAATACATTTTATATCCATATTATAAGAAAGATAGATTTCAAGAAATAAAATCGGTAAATACGAGAAAGACACACAGATTAAGAGGAATATCATTAATTCTCAAAAAAAAATTATTCAAATTTATAATTTTGATTATGAATAATATGCACACCATTCTTGAGATGTAATTCAGCAAACTTCTCCTTAATTTGAAGAATTTAAGTTACACCTTTAAAAAGTTTTTTTATGAAAAGAGAGATGATATGAAGGTGTTATATCATTGCTGACACGACACCTCTAGTTAGACAAGACACCTTTACAGATATGTAGATAAGATGTGTGACTTATGCGCTCTCATGAACCCCGCAGTCTATTGAAAAAGGTAAGTCGTCTAGTTCTTTGTGCAAAGGTAGCGTCAAGTGTATGCTTGGAGATTATTACCAAGCTATCTTGTAGCATCCTAATAGACTCGGCTATATAGACTTGCCTTCAGTCTCTGAAACTGAATATTTTGAAATACTCAAGAAAAAGAGCTTCATGTATATTGACTTTATTCTGGACAAAACTGTTCAGGAATTTTTGGAATATTTTACTTTTTATAGTAGATATTATACCAGCGTGCAAATGGTCATTATTTATAGTTATCATAATATGTTTTTCTTATTATCATGATTATTACCAAACCTTCTTATGGTATTTGTATAAACCTAGTTCAATAGATTGGTCTTCAAGACTGAATATCATTTCATATTCAATATAATGGGCAGTTTTTATGATTATTGAAAAGAAACCTAAGAATTAAACGTTTGAGAATATGACTTGATATGTAAAGACATTTTATGAATTTATTTTGTTGTTGTTGAATGGCTAGTGAGATGAACACAGTTGCAACAAATATTTATTTCAAAGTCAACAAACTATGGACACAATTCTGATACAAAAGTATGGTAATCAATTACCTGTTCAATAATATATCCTATACTCTAACATGAAACATTTCAGATACAAAAGTATGGTAATCAATTACCTGTTCAATAATATAGCCTATACTCTAACATGAAACATTTCAGATACAAAAGTATGGTAATCAATTACCTGTTCAATAATATAGCCTATACACTAACATGAAACATTTCAGATACAAAAGTATGGTAATCAATTACCTGTTCAATAACATAGCCTCTACTCTAACATGAAACATTTCAGATACAAAAGTATGGTAATCGATTACCTGTTCAATAACATAGCCTCTACTCTAACATGAAACATTTCAGATACAAAAGTATGGTAATCAATTACTTGTTCAATAACATAGCCTCTACTCTAACATGAAACAATTCAGATACAAAAGTATGGTAATCAATTACCTGTTCAATAACATAGCGTCTACTCTTACATGAAACATTAAATACAAGTTTAAAACTGCTGTTAAAACAGCCTTTAAATGTAGAAGTAAAAGCTCCATTATGAAGTGTTTATCCATTTTGTGGTGTGTAGGTGTGTATATAGCCAGCGGTTCCGAAGTGTATATAATACAGCACATGGCCAACACATACAAACACACAATTATCAGAGCTGTATTGTTTCTAGCAAGGTGGATATTTGTGGAAAGGTGCAATATAATTGATGTAACTTATGCTTAGACCCCCTTGTTTATTTGAACAGGTTGGCTCCTGGCAAGCCAAGGGTTAACGGAAACACAGGAGAGTCATTTTGCTAGCATCTTTGTAGAACATTTTTTGTGGGATATTTAAATCTCTATTGCAGTCTAATCACCAAATTATGTGTGACGTTTACACTAAATGATATTAACACAACATATTGTTCTATATTTTAAAAAAGTTACCTGGAAATGAATATATTTTATGGGAATCAAAAAGAGGCTCAAACAATTATCATTTTCAGATAATGTCAATGTAAACTTTCCTAAGTTTGAAATTTGTAAAAAGGCCTTGTTACATTTTTTTCCAAATGACAGACTATACAATCAATGTTTATAGTAAAAATTTAAACATTTATTAATTATACAAAATATGATGTCTTTCTTCAAAGATAGATAAAACTCATTTCCTGGTATTAAGGCAATTACTTCTAGCTTCTAGTGTTATAAACGTAGAATCTTGATCAAAATGAAAGTCTAATTAAAGTGAAACAGAGTATGTTTCATGAATTTTGTATGTGTTTGAAATAGAGCCAAAATATCATTTGAACCAGATTAAGTTCAAATTGCCTATCTAAAGTTGCACCCTTTGTCTCTTGAATTTCCTTGTTTTGGATTTAAATTAAAAGGGGTTAATTAAATGTTGAGAAGTCAAAATTATGCATCCAATATACATATATATTAATTAAATGACTTAATAAGCAATACTAACCTATATTTCTTGATATGTCTGCTGTAAGTAAGTTTCTAGAATTACATTTGCGTCATTTATGCGCGCCATCAGCCTGTTTTCAATCATAAATCTCGGATTTACCCCTGTTAATTATCACTATGCTAACCGATAAGCATTGAGATGTTACTTTTCAGAAACACTTCATGTCACGAAGTCTGACAAATTTGACACCAACAACATACTCTGTGCCCCTTTAATTTACTTTGCATTTGCAATGTGTTTTTCAATATTCTTGATTCAAATCTTTTTAAAATATCAAAGTTGCAATTTGTGAAGCTCTAGATATGATATATAATTTCTTTTACTAAATATTCATTTGATTATCTCATTTCTCTTTTTATTTGGGGTCTTTTGGTACAGAACATCTATTCATTTTATGTCCATATTTAATTTTATGCCTTGACAATATGGCGATATTATGAAAAGATTGAAGCAAAAGCACATATGTTTTCAGTATCCCTCACTGTAGCATGAGTGAGACTGTATATCTAATCATTTGAACTGACATTAAATGCTGAGAAGGGATAAAGCTCTCATTTACTGTTCGGTTCAATAGTTTGATGTCAGTAGAAAACTGTTGATCAAGAACTTTTTATTTTATCTAAGATTTGATGGCCATTTGTAGGCCATTTATCAGAAGCAGATGTTTATTTTACTTAAACTTCAAAAGAAACATGATTTTTGAAGTTAAGTGTTTGCAGTGTGTTTATTGTGCAATATTTATGTGATTCTGTAATATATTTGTGAGAATTGAAGGAATTTGATTGATTTTTTTTTGCATGTATGGATTGTTATATAGATAACACATGACAACAACATTAGGACATACCACGGCCTTCAGATCAGGGGTTAATTTTCTTACACACATGAACACATGCTGAGATTTTGTTTATAGTCATTATAAATGTAAAATTGTTGTGAGGTGACTTTAAGTCCCTTTAAAGGTTATTTGTTGTAATGTATATATTTATAACAAAATCAGATATTATTCAAAGGGAGTTTAGTTTAGTTGTGATATGAAGATATATATCCTATTTAATTAAATAAAATTATAATATTGTAACACCCAAGCCAACATAGACATTAAAACCCTTTTGCACCTAGCAGGTAAATAGTTAATGTCACAATGGATACCACTTCAGTATGATAATAAAAATGATAGAGTAATATATTGTATGTGCACAAGCACCCTTCTGTGACTGCTTCTAACAATCTAACAAAGAGAAATCAAAGATCGAATAAAATTTCCAATTTTCTGATTGATAATCATACTCTGTCGGGATATTCCATATTCAGTGACAAGGTGATTCAACAGTAATTTGTTTTATCTTGTAAGGAATAGATAGATGTGCTATTAATGAAACAGATAATTTGAGATGACCTAGCTCTGTGCAGGTGTATATAGGATTATGTAATCACTAGGTGATTACCTGTTTCAGATAATATGTCACACCCCAATATCATTTCTTGTTTTTATATATTTTCTCCTGAAATCAGATGTTTGGGAATATATTACAATGAAATTCTGGACAGGCTAGAATAGTTGGCTGTTCAATCAGTAATCCTTCATCTCGGTATGCAATGGGTCTTATATGAGGTCAAAATAATATTTTTATAGTATATATGACAGCAGGCCTGCTTTAAAATCAATGACACAATGAAACATATCATTTAACAGACAGCATCACGATATATATATTGTGAGATTTAGTATCATGATTCCAGATACCATGAGAACTCTTAGCGCAAAGATCACATAAAAGATTTCATAGATATGTCCTATTAAACCAAATCATTATCTCTGCTAAAAAATACATTAATATATGTAACATTAAAAGTTTAGTTCCAAAAATCAGTAACTATACAAAGATACTAAGACAAATATTCTCGGTAGAAGAATTCAGTTCAAAGAAAAACACTGATTCTGAAAACTTCATAAAAAAATGGTCTTCACTCATTCCACCTCTAGCAGCTAATTGATGTTTTATACTTGCTTGATATACATGTATATATACCTTTTACAAATTTTTGATACTCATGTATACTCTTGACTGTATTTTGATGTAACCATGGGAACAAAAAAAGGATAATAAAAAAACCCCCAAAATACCAACCTCTTAGCGCAAAGATAGTCTCGAGTCATATGTTGTTTTATGCTAGTTACATATATCTTGGTAGCCCTCCTTCATGACTGCATGTGTATTAGATAGGAGTTTTTAATACAGTAAAGTCATTCAGCAAGTCTAGATTTGGTTGCAAACACATGTTTAATCTACGAAATGAAAGGCCTGAAGAAAAGAATATTATGGATGAAGGAAGAGTAAATAACTAAAATATATTACTATCTAGGCTGTTAGAGAGCTTGAAATATACAAATTCAGACAAACCAATCACCAGTCTAGAAAAGCTTCAACTTTCTGACTCTGTCTTTTATCAGAATCGTCCAGACTCACTTCCTGACATTTTCATGCCTCCACAGAATGGGAGGGTTTATCTGGGTATCAGAGTCGCTCAGCTTCTTGTAATGTCATTTCCTAATAATACTAGATGCCAGATTGCCATTTTGTTTGGATATTCAAAGATTTATCATTTTGGTAAAGTAAACAAAGAGTTTGTGTTTATTTTGAACTTTCTATGCTGGTCATTTGGTTGACCTATGCCTTCCTGTTGGAATTAATGTCTTTGTTGCTAAATTTGAGTTATGACGTGTGAATAATATGTCTATGTGAAAAGTAGCCAGTGTAACATTGTTAAGAAAAGTTTCAAAACCATGCTGACACGGATAATCACTGGTCAAAAGTGCTGTAAAAGGGTTATATGCAGTTTTGATTTTCACTGATGTGTTGTTGTTTAAATTTCTCAAGAATTTTCTAAGGAATTTTTTTTCAAAAATGAATAATTATTATGCAACCTAGACATATCTCATCGTTTAGTGTTGTGAGAGAAAAATAATATCTTGATAAGGATCATTATGTATAGATATCAATAGAGCCAGATAATTCAGTTCTTAAATCTGATTTTATGATAAGTCAAATACACTTATATACCAGCAGTATATGAAATTGCAGATAAGCTGGTGAACAGCTGATATTGTTTTCTCTCACTGAAGACTTACAGTCTAGACTAAAATTTAGTCTATGAAAATTTTTATAACTTACTGTTCCTTCATCCATAATATTTTTTTCTTTGAGCTCCTAATTTCAAACTAGACTTGCTGAATGTGGACCTAGACTGTATTAAAGGCTACTTCATATACACAGTCATGAAGCAGGACTAACTTACAGCCATGTGCTAAGAGTTCAACCAAGATCAGGACACAAGAGGAGGTCAATGTAGCTTTTGGTGCCAGCAAAAATTCTTTATGAAGGTTTTCTTGTTCATTTTTCAATATACACTAAGCAGTAGAAAAAATAGGCTATATAAAGAAATTGGTGACTTAAGTAGCCATGAATTTTATTCTTGCATCAGAGGCGGATGCTTAAGTGGGATTCTACCATCTGTTTCTTTTGTATTGTATGAATGATGAGAATGATTTTTCTGGTTTTACAACTAAGCAAAGATAAGAATTACAAATTAATAGGGTATGAACAAGATAATAAATAATTCATTTGAAAATTAGCAAATCTAAAGCAACCTAAATATTACATAAGTAACATGGTTTAGATGGATAATGTTAATTTCATGTATCATTTTCATACATCTATAAACATGACATCCCCCTTGAAATTTGTTTCCACAAAAATAGAACCCTCCCTTTACAGCAGTCTTGCTCCTCAAATTACTATTGTATAAATGATTTCAGGTCATTTCATGAGGAATCATACCTCCTACAGCATTGTGGAAATATTTGCACATAAAGGAGGATAGCGCTCTAGCTCCTGTAGACTTATTCCAACCTCCCTGGGATCCAGGGTGTTATCTTTCAGGTCAGGGGTCATTCGCTTGTCGTTATTAGAACAAACAGTTACAGTATTAATTGATCGTAAAACCAATTAGGGCCTATGGAAGAATTCCCAATGAATAGGTTTCCAGTTCAGACTGAAAGTGAGGAATTGTTGGATAATGGTCTCGTTGTGTTAAGGGATAGTTTAATTAGACGTATCGTTTCATGCTGTTTATTTGGATTAGACAGTAATGCAACAGTCCTCATGTAGTCATTAGATACGGTCAAGGTTGTCTTCTGATCTCCTGAGCATGACTAATACAGTCAGGTCATGCTTTTTCAATATTTAGAGGAGTATAATTATAAATCTTATTTATCCAAATATTGCCAGTGTAAGTAAAGCTTTTTGCCCAAGTGGAAATGTTTTTGCAATTAATCGTTGGAACCATAGTATAAGACAATTATCAGTGGCCAATTCACGGCTTCCCCCTTGGCAATCTGGTTCTGGATCTTAGGCCTGACTATGTGCCTTCTTATTTTCATCGTACAAAACCGATTAACTCTTACTTTTCAGCAACAGACCTACCTCTTGATCAAATGAAACCATTTTCAATTAAGGCTTATATGACTCCAACAAATCATGGACTGGTCTATAAGGGAGTGGTCTATAAGGGAGAACTCCATGCATAAAATAAACATAATTTGAAACTATTATATTGCTTAAGAAAAATTATAAGGAGTACTTTTGACTTATCTCGTAATAACTGAATCTGTTGAAAGTGTGGTTTGTTAGAAAAATAGTGTTTAATTAAACAATCTTCCTATCATATGGCATAGATGATTGTGTCAACAGACCCCATATGAAGCACACATTTGAAAAGTAACAAGGCTACATATATATTTTTATTTTTATTGATATAAAAAATAAAAAAATCTCAAAAGTCTTAAATACAGTGTTCAATCCTTGTCTATAGAAGCATTTCGGAAACTCCAGTAAGTCTAATGTAGAACCAAGGAAGCCTAATTGAAACACTTGGTTTTCATCCTGAGCATCTAGAAACTTCATAAATTGTATTAATTATGAAGAGGAATGAATGCTGAGGACAGACCCTATCAGTCTGCTTAGATTAGAGGACCCCGACCCAGCGGCCATTTTGAAGATAAGGATTTCGGCTTTACTGGGATTCCAAAACCATTTCTCTCCTAATCTCTGGCACTTGAGATGAAAGCTAGGACTGGATATGGTTGAGGGGGGCTCCATTTGGTCCTCTTTGGTGCACTGCTTGAGGCCTCAGGGTTAATTTTTGACCTGGCGGAGGAAAACTCTGACTTCCCAACAATAATTGGGAAAGATGGGCGTGAAACCTGATCTTTGAGCTTTTTGGATATGGTTGGTGGAGATGATTGACGGCTTGTATATGAGTTAGCATCTCCTTCTCCAATCCCCCTTTCCTCCCTAATCCCCCTTAACCCTCCCAATCAACCCCCCATCTCCCCATCTCCTTCTGTTTTTTCCCCTACCCTAAGGCTTCAACCCTTGCCGACATTAAATGTGGTTTTGTAACCTGATACTCCCTCACGACTGGATTTGTCATATTTTTGGAAGATTGTGAGGTTTCAAATAACACAAAAATTGTGTGAAATATCTTATCATAGCTTTAGGCTGCACTTCTGAGCCTTGCTTATGTGACTTTTATGGTCTCCACTTGGAGCAAGCACCACCTTATGACAAAGCATCAAATGTTCAGATAATAAATTAGGCTAGACGCTAAACATTTTTTCAAGTCTTGCTTCTTGTTCTATTTCTCTGGAATCTCTTTAACAAGCTTTTAGAACTTATGTAAAAAGGTAGGACATGGTGCAGTTTTAATCACCTCGTTGACCCTTAATCATTATAGTTTATCTACAAATTTACGCTAAGTATGAGGCTTGAGAGTTGATAAATTCATTTCATATGATAAATGCTTCAAATAAAATTAGAATTTCAGTATTTCAGCTTCGACTGGGAAATTGAGTTTGAATCTTTATTCTCTTTCAACAATATAAGACAAAGTTTAGTGTTTGGTCCATAATCTTTATGCTGTTCCTTTTATACATTAGATTATTTTTCTTATAGATTTAGCAGTCTTTTTGATTGATTGCCGAGTTCATTTTTAACAAAATGGGTTGTAATTCTGAAATAGTCATTGCCTTATCTCTCTGTCCATCCGACAGTCCATGATCATTTTTTTGGTGCTAAACTCTGACACTGTTAGACCTAGCTAAATGAAACTTGGTATGTTGATTAGTCAGCTTATGTAGATGTGACTTTTCGAATTTTAAACTTCTTTGGATGTTTTTGCCAGTTTCCATGGAAATAACACTTATTTTCGTTTCAAAGCAGAGACTGTATCTGTAACCAGCATGTGTAGATGTGCCTCTTGAGATTCCTAGACAAAGCATAATCTTATAAAAGTTGAAGAACTAGTTTATATCAGTAATAAATTACATAATTAATTTGCAGGTTGTGCCCTGGATTACTTATGCAGCGACCTATAGTTTGACAGTGTGTGCCCCGGCCACTGTGGAGATCTAGTCTTGATGGACAGGGATGGATATACTGACATATTGTGGTGAGTATTATTGCCTTGGTCTTGCTCATACATTCTCGTCTCTTGATTTTTGTCACTGTCTCCAGACTAACATATAGTCCCTGATAAAAAGATTTCACCAAAAAGGTGTTTTTCAATATTTGTTATGAAATAATATAAAAAAAAGAGTCATGTACAATACTTAATCCTATGGCTGAGGCAACTAGACTTGCCAACATTTTCTAGACTTTAGAAGGCCCCTTTAATATTTTGCGATAGGGTCTGGATGACAGACTACACTGCCTCTTAAATATTCTTTAGCATATGTTTTCTAATTAGAATAAGAGGAAGTCAAAACAAATGTTACCAATTAAAAAAATAATTTGTTATAAGTAAAAATTCAATGAAGATATACATGCACATTTCTTTTATTCAAACGGTATGTAAGAGTGTTGGCACAAAAGTGACTTTCTATTTTTTTTTAAATGGGTGCTTTTCACATTTTTTCATGATTCAATCTTTTCTAGTTGTGATTTACTGTGCAATTACATCAAGACATTCAGTCTATCGTTAACATGTTTTTTCTCTTCCTTGGTTTGTTTTGTTAATCTGCTTTGTAAGCGAATCAGAAAAGGTGTAGCTATTTCCAGGCTGATTGAATTGCCTACAAATTGTTGAAACTAGTTATTTCTTCCAAGACTGCCATCAGATTCTTGATCAGTGTGCAGGTTTTGTTTGGTCCCGCTCCATGGCTGTGAATAAATTGTAAAATCTTCATAAAAAATATAAACCAACAATCTATATTTATTACACACACAAATCCACTCTCTCGAACATTTTAAAGGCACTATGAGTAATGACACCCATCAGGACTAATTTGATTTTGTTTAATTCAAGTGTCAAATGCATATCCTGAACAGGAGATGAAAAATCCATGAAAGATTAATGAAATGTTTACGAATGCACACTGGAATACCGTTTTTATGCACCTCAAATTTAAACCAGGTGTGAGGAAAACTATAGTATAATATCTTAGAATACAAGCCATATTGTTTCCTAGGAGTTTTGAACAATGAATATGTTGATACTTGTATAGAATAATTTAAATCAAGCATCCATTGTTTGTTTGAAGGGAGATTGATTTTATTGTTTCTAGTAGTTGGTGGAAATCTACAAAAAATGCATGCCAACATCAATTTGGTTGTATCCAAGGTGCACTTAATGGTTGTGCATAATGTGCCAGTGTGCACTACACATATAGAGATGATCTCACCAATACTGCCTTATGTGCCATATTGAACATGTCTAGCCAAAATGTCAAAGATTTATGTGAAAGGTGAACTGAGATGACGTGTATCCTAACATGATATAACATAAATCATCAACACCTGTTTTTCCCCCCAAAACAGGTGTATTACTAATGTAGTCAGGTAAAAGTATACCTGCTTAATGCAATGGACGTGGTGTAAGCAAGACAAGAAAAAACATCAGACAAATCTTCAAACACATTTCCATCGCACCAGAGAGTTTATTTTGACATTTGGGTTATGAATATTGTAGAATTGCTGGCATTCATGAGCTGATTGCATCAAAACAGGCGCATTTCAGGACAGCCCTCTGAAAGTTTTTTTAATGTGCAACAAATGCTTTGCAAAAGGCTTTGAAGATTTCACAAACTTCATGGCTTGGCAACGAAAATGATCAGTTTCCGTTTGACTTAAGACACGGACTTTGCCAGGTTTGCAAGTGCACAAATCTGCAAAGCATTAGCATGGTCTTTGAGATATAACCTTTTCCTTGACTCCCCACACTCTAAAATGACTAAAATGGCAAGACATTTTATTCAAAATTTATTGAACTTCTGATAAGTGGTTTGAAAATGAAGACCGTTGCTTCTTGAAGTTCAAGTTTAAGAGCTGGAAAAGTAAAGACAATTATAAATTGACCTGCAGGCTTCAAAGCGATGAATATTATGAATCTAATGAAAGTGAGTTCTATGCATGTAAGTCATCGACTTCTGTTTATTCATTCTAAATTTGTTATTTCAAAATGTGATTATAAAAAATAAAACGAAATTGGTGATATTGCATCTAAGAAGGGTTTTAGGTCTCCAACACATCTTAAAGCGACACAGAAAATGTTTAATTAATTTTGCATGTGCCTTAAAAAGAGCCAATATATCATATGACCTGAATTAAATTCAAATTTCCTATCTAAAGTTGCATCTTTATCTCTTAAATGCACTGCATTCAACCCCATATCACCTCACCTCTTTTCTTGTTAAAATAAATGTTAAGAAGTCGAAATTGAGCAACCCAGTTAAATGCATATTAGTTACTAAGCAATTTCAACCTATATTTATATATATTAAGTTTCCAAAATTACGTTTGAGTTATTGGCGCACACCTTTGCCTGGTTCTCCATCATTATATCTCTTTTGTTTTCTAGTTATTGTCGCTATGCTAACTGATAAGCTTTGAAATGTTAATTTTTAAAAAAACTACTACTTGTCGATGAAATAACACCATTTATGCAGTTTGACATATTTGACACCAACAACATACTCTGTGTCCCTTTAATGAAACAATATAAAAAATGGACCATACACAAATTGAAAGTTATGCTAAATACATTCGACCTCCAAGAACATTAGCTTTTCCACCAGATGGTAAAAAGATGTTGAAATAGTTACATTTTATGCCAAGGCTGTGTCTAACAATGATACCGTTTTTATGCAAACTTAGCACTTTACTCATTGTCCTTAGCAAACACCCATTTATAAATTGATAGATATGAATAGGTAAGCATAAGGGCCTCTTTGAAGTGCATAAACATTAACCCTTTTTCTGCTGAATAAATAATTGCCAAGACATAACTTTCAAAAACTATGATAATGAAGAGAAAATGGAGAATCTGTCAGGGGTTCTTGACAGACAACTAGATCTTAACTGGTAAGGCAGAATTTTAATTCCTATCAGACACAGGTTAGGAAAAATAACCATTGTTGTATGGATGATGGATTTGACCTTTCAATAAATGTGTAACATTTATGTAAGGAAACTTTTTCTATTTTTTTCATCAAAGAGCAAACCCCTGTCCAAGTGTTTGCCATTTTGATTTTGATGAGAACATTATGCAGTACAATTAAGACCAAAAGAGAACATTATTTTTCGAGACGAACTTTTCGTGATATAATTTTTTACAGATGTTTGATTTATGTAAAGGAAACAATTTTCTCATCTTTGAAATAACAGATGTTGAAGGAAATTTGGATGCAAATGACAAAACCATGTTGCTCATTTATAAACAAAGTAACAGCCCTGGCTGTTTAAGAAAACTGAACCATAACATTTCAGGAGCCAAACTTTAAACCAATCTGAGTGGTCATTTTACACAAATAAAATATTGTCAATAGAGAGCATTATCTAGTATCAGATATTAGCTATTGCAAGGCTGTCCAAAAATATTCTTGGACTAGTGGGTAGCTACTTTATACATAGAGATAAGTACCTCATGAAGTGTGTCATATGACTTTTATGAAATGAGTGAAACTTATTTTATTAGCAAGTGTGAGGGAGGATTATACACCAATTTTCACAGAGTTTTGTAAAAGTCAGATGACACATTTCCAAGTTAAATAATTCATTAATTACCCACTATTTCAACCGCTTCCCTAGTGACAGCAAGCTGTAGTGGCGCCATAAACAATGGATTTATTTGACATCAAAGACTAAGAAAAATTAATAAAATTTTGGTCCGGCAAAAGTGATATGTGAACATGTGCACTTATATATGTCACTAATTGTTTTTAATCCTATGGGTAATACGTTATATTTAATGTTATAATTTCAATCATTCATAATTATCACAAAAGGCTAAAAATAAGGTTTTGAAATAAAAAAAATGCTACAATAACAAATGTTATGTCATCTTTGATTTCATCATGAAACAGGTAAAAGCTGTGTTATGTGTTTGGATTGCAAGAGTTTGAATTAATGATAAAAGTAAATACAGAATATTTTTCCCACCGGCAACATGATAATAGACATAATGTATTTTTGAAAATTTTCAGTCAACGTAATATTTCATAATGACACTCACCTTTACATCACACAATCACAAAACAGTTACATGTCTTTCACACAACAGATGATTACCACCAAATAGCAGTAGGTTTCTGGAAGCTTACATGAGAATTTTACTGGTAGAAGAGAAGTGAAGGTTTTCAGGTAAGACATGAATTTAGTCTGTTCTGGTAAAACATAACTTAAGTATATTCCAGCAGGAAAGTGTTCATCACAGTGAAATATTTGAAGTCAAGGACCAGGAATTTATTTCTCTAGAATTTAGAGAGCACTGAAATCTTGCTGGTAGAACAGCAATGCAGTGAAGACAAAAGTTAAGATTTTCCAGTAAGACTGCACTGGAATTTTTCTGCTTGAACAGCACTTAGGTTTATTCTGGTATTCAAGGCACTTTTCTTAAGAAAACAGAAAAAGTTAAACAGATATTGCCAATTTCAAGGTAATATTCTTAAAACAATAAAAGGAGTTCTTAAACAAATGATTACGGTTTTGTTCGGTTACGTGAATCCATTTGTCTTTCATAATGATTAAAAGGAATTAATTCTAAAATTAATGAATGAACAGAAGTGAAATTTTCCTGTAGAAGAAAGGTGAAGTTTTCCTGTAGAACAGAGGTGAAGTTTTCCTTTAGAACAGAGGTGAAATATACCTGTAGAAGAGAGGTGAAGTTTTCCTGTATAACAGAGGTGAAGTTTTCTGATAAAGGTGAAGTTTTCTGGTAGAACAGAGGTTAAGCTTTCTGGTAAAGGTGAAGTTTTCTGGTAGAGGAGAAGTGAAGTTTTCTTGTAGAAGAGAGGTAAATTTTTCCTTTAGTACAGAGGTGAAGTATTCCTGTAGAAGAGAGGTGAAGTTTTCTTTTAAAGGTGAAGTTTTCTTTTAGAACAGAGGTGAAGTTTTTTGGTAAAGGTGAAGTTTTCTGGTATAACAGAGGTGAAGTTTTCTTGTAGAACAGAGGTGAAGTTTTCTGGTAAAGGTGAAGTTTTCTGGTATAACAGAGGTGAAAGGGCTCCTTGAAAGCATTGGAGCAAGTCATCTGGCAGCCATATTTGTTTTACTTGCATAAAACGAGGGGAGAGAGTGATGGAACGTATCCTTCCTTTACCCAGAGGAATTGCCGTATTTCTCTTCTGGATGTTGGGTATATTGTAAGCATAGGCTATACTTCCTGGCAAAAATAATTACAACATGGTAGGCATGTTAAATGCACCTGAACGCGTTTGTTTTAGGACATTTATTTATAAAATTCTGATATTTCAAGCTATTATGACAGTTAAACCCTTTCAGTAGATTTGTATAATGATGTTAATAAGCATGTATATGTATAGTAATAAGATATACAAATTACCATATATTCAAGGCATTTTGTAGTACATATAGAATTTTAAGATGTTAGAAATCAACTTATGAAGGAAGAATTGATTTATCTGTGATCATAAATTATTCTTATAGAGTGGAAAAAATAGTTAGAAATATATATAGATATGTTGAAAGATAATATCATTATTGATTCTACATTGTTCATTGACATACTTATGAAATCTTTGGCAGAAAATACCAATATCCCTAAATTGTGTCCATTTATTTGATACTAAATCAACAACTTGATAAATTTAAGCTCACTTTAAACTATCTATTTTCCTTATTTTGAACAAAACATTTTGTTATGAAATTGGAATAATCAATATTGATATTTTCATTAGACATCATGATTGAAATAGGATATTTAAAAAAGCGGAAATGTCAGCATAAATTTTCCACAGCAGACTTTAACCTTACACCTGTTTCAAAAAGCCTGTTTTTTGGGTCAAGTTGAGTGCACAGATAAGAACTGCTTGATTTAATTATTTGCTTATAATTAAACGATGCAATCTGGTTGGAAAAAAGTCCTTGAACAAATTATAAGCATCCTATAAATACTTATAGCAAGGAAATGGTGGAAAACGGAGTTGAGGAAGGTTAATGGAAAATTATTTTTAACAGGTTTCAGCTGGACTCTGGAGCTATCTCTGTTCATACAACAATATCTGAAATGTTTATGTATGTATAGTAGTAATATTACTCATGATCACCTTGGTTGGTATATCATCCATAATTTGGGAAATCTTGCAGAAGGATAAGTATTGAATGAATAAACCATTGCATTGAGGTTCGAGAATTTTCTTGAATAACATATCTTCAGCCAACAGTCAATCACAGATTATTTTCTCAGTTAACAATGAATATTCCTGAAAAATGGAAACTCAGGGTTATCTCTGATCATTTCAGCAGCAAGTGTTAACCAAATTTCTTACACTGAATAATTTCCAGGCAATTAAAGTTTTAAGTTTGGATAGTTGATTATGCATTGACTAAGTAAGGAAGCTGAATGTTTTTTTTAAGAGAAAAGGTCTTTTTATACCCAATTTCAATTAGGCTAAGTATTAATTTCAAAATGAACAAACCATTTACATGCAAGTTCAATAATGAAACATCATTTCAGCAGCAAAATCTTGACATATTTTCTTAAATCTATCAACTACCAAGTGAAAAAGTTCCTCTTAACCCAGTCTCGTTTAGGCTAGCCAATTCAGACAGACTCTTCAGTCTACCCATCTTAATCTGTACAATATTTGGTACAAGTACTGCTTGTCTCCCCTTGGAAATGTGATGAATGTGAAAATTAAGAATGACGTAAATGCAGACCAACTAAATTACTCTAACGACTGCTGACTACTTGAAAGAACCTTTTCCACTTCAGGTGTCAAAAGAATATATATTTTTGAACAGGTGAGATATATGTAATTCGTTTGGTTCCATACAGGTACACCTACATAGAATTAGCTAGCACTTGAATGTGTAATAGAGTTTTTACTTTGTTAGGAATATGCGCTGACACTTGGCATGTTTTCCTTCCAATGAAGATAGGAACTGAAATAACAAATGTGTTAGCAGCTTGGTGAGAGAGGAAACTTCAAGATCTTTACTCGATTGTGTGTAGTCACTTTCTTGTGTGTATCTAGGTTGAGTTGAGTAGTCTTCTCTATAGCCCCTGTTTGTGCCATGAGATCAATCGCCTTGCCCTCTGAACATGTCTGATAAAGTTCAGCAACCCTGTACATAGCTTATCATGGGTTGGGTGACTCGATGAGAGTTGAAGGGCAAAATCAATATTTAGTTCAAGGTTCTACTTGGATTGTCAAATTAGTTTCAGATTCATTTCAAAGCAAAGTAATCAGCTCTGTAGATCGTCATGCTTTGTAGGATTTATTGTATCAAATAGGTTGACAATTTACATATCAAGTATTATTTTTTTAGATGCAATGCAGTCACTATATATATAAAGTTGGTATCTGCTTGTCAAGGTGTTCCGACACAGTATTTAAGCATTATGGAACTTTTTGTTAATTAGATGAAGTAAAATTAGCTCTTTGGGAGTGATCATTGATGAGTATGGCAAAATGGCACAGTATGAACAAATTGGTCTCAAATTGCATATATGTTGAAAATGACTTTTAAGTTCAAAATGGCCTTTGAAAAAAACAACAACAAGAGACATGCCATAGAGAAATTTTCAATCTGGATCCCAGTGAGAAGATATTCTGAAAAATGCTTTCAAGCATTACTGGTCGCTGGATTGAAGTGAAAAGACAGTTTGATGATTGTGCTACCCTGTTAAGACTATAATGGAAGAAGTGGGTCCAGTCCACATTTACAAACTTCACTCTACAAATTCCCATTAACAAATATTATGCCAATGTGTATGAAAAAAATAGGGGGGCCAAGGTATTTCTAGTCCATTCTTCTGGAAAAGTAACAAATTTAGATAAGCTTATCTTTCCTTGAAAAACTGATGAGCTAAATATTTATGAAATATGAATTTGCTGACTTTTTGTTCTTTGGTTTTATAACAGAAATAATGTAAAATATGTTGCCATCTTTGCCATCATGTGTAAACATCAATAGAGTGGAGACATAAAAAACTTCCTTTTTTTCATGAGAAATATTTCCATTATGAAATTGTAAATCATCGTGACATGCCAAACATCAGAAAAAGTTAAGGAGGAATTCAATTTGCCAATGATGTTGCCTTTTTGATGCAAAAGAATGCTGGCAAAGAAATGATTTTCAATGGCATAAGAATGCATAAAAGAACCCAGAGCCTTTCATCATAAAAATCAGATTTACAGTCTCGTGCACGAAGGTCACCTAACATGTTCCGAGCGTGGTGATTTGTGTCTAATTAATTGGGCTCATGGCGTTAGCACAAAACAGGTCCTTGCTGTCTAATAATGGAGAGGAAATAGGGCCTCCATATTTTTCTGTCAATCTATCCAGTTGGGTGAACTATATGAAACCGGTTAGTCGGATTGTGTGATCTTATACCCGTGTTATTATCCATTCCAGTGTCCTTTAGAAAGCTAAACTGTTTTAGAATGATAATCTAGGTCTTCACAGCTTGTAGACATTTTAATGTTTTTTCAATTTTAGGATTGGTTGGTTACCACAGTTACTAAACTGGTTTTAAATTACTTCTACTTGAATGATTAGGGCCTTGGGTTTGAGACCTTGCTTTTCCAAGCTTTTCTGCGGCTGATATTCAAGAAAGAAGAAAGGTTACTAGGTGAATTTTGAAATTACAGAGAGATTATATAAAGCTAAAATCCATGGTCGCGTTGTCAACTTATATTTAAGAATTCACAAGTTTTAGAGGCTGTATGTATCACCTGGTTTTATGTTTAATTTTTTTTTATATTTCAAAGTAAATTGAATTTGGAAACAGCTGACCTGTTTTTATAATCCATTCTTTTTCTTTTCTAAAAAATCAAGTATTCATGCACTCTAAAACATTTCATCAGTTCAATTGTTTCACCTAAGAATCCTTTTTTTGACATCTTCTTCATTATTTGAAAAATGTTTATAAAAAAAACCTAGCTTCATTTTTGAGATTTCAATTAATGGCAATTTCACTTATTGATCATCAGCAAGTTGCCGACTTTATAGTTGTTATCTCAGCTCATCTCTCCTAACACAAGGTAGTTCATTTACACCTTGTCCCAAAACTCAACACGGAGGTTAAGACAAGATTACCCTGTTGAACACACCTGAGAGAGGTAGAGAAGTCGTCAGTATCCCCTTTACCTGTGTTCCTTTCAAGGTGTGCATTCCTCCCAAGTAAATTTGATCCCCATCCTCAAGCAACAATACTTGACTAAAGCTATAAATCATTGTACATTTCTACAGAATACCTTGACTTGCTCCAGCTATTTTTTCCATCAAAAAGTGATTAAATTCCGCCTCATTTACCTCAGTGAGCTGGGGCTGGCCAGCCTAAGAGATGAAGAATACCAAAGGCTTTATCTGCGGCCATCAGGCAAACTGCCTGTTCTTCTGTGACCTCGTGGGCACGCCAATTGTTCCCAAATCAGATTGTTTCGCGAACTCACTATTGTGAATTTAAGTGTTCAGATGCCGCTACAAACTGGGTAACAGTTTCTGGTCCATAAACTTTCCGCTGTAATTGGTCCGTGTTCTAATGTTGAAAGCATTTCCAATTTCATTTATGGCTGAAATTTGTGAAAAGTCATGCATTTTTATCCTGGTGGGTAAACTTACTTCACATTGTGTAACTACTTTGTAGGGTTTGTAATCCACCCTCCTAACAGTTTGCTGAGATGAATGCCAGGAGAAATTTATTTTTACGTCGATTGAAAATGAGCATGCTGATGGTTTTAATTTAAAGTAATTTTGATAATTTTATGAACCATTAGTTATGACAAATTACCTAGAGAAATCCAGCAAATAAATGTTTTGATAACATCAAAATTAAATTGAAATTCCTGAACCCTAACCAGAATTTTTTTAAAACTTATAACTTCTCTTTACAAGTCAGAAGAATCTGAATGTGAGATAATGTAAAATATAAATTTGATGGAATATCATTCTTTACAGTTAATTAAAAAACTTTGGTAACAAAAAAATCATAGAATTTAAAATATAATTTAGTGGAATATCATTCTCAAAAACCTGATATTCAAATGGTACAGCAACACCTGAATCCTTAGTTTTTAGCAAGTATATTGTAGGTTTCTCCTACTGGGTGAGTGAGCTCCAGTCTTTTCAATTGCCAGTTTACATAAATCCCTGCTTGCTAAACAAAGGGTATAATAAAGGATTGGTTGGCAATCTTGAAAATATTTAGGGATCTACAATTACTTGGTCAATTTAATTTTATCAAAATACTTTTATTTTTTATCAAAAGAAGAAATGAAATGGAACTATGGATACTATTTGTATCAGAAACTAAAACAAAAGACTTTAATAGAAGTAAAGTTTCATAATTTTCATCAATCATTTATTGCATGGAGATGGTAACAATTTTGAAGTTGGGTTTAATTCAAGAAAAGTCCTGGCATTCATTTGAAAACATTAATTGATGACAATGTTAATCATTGGCAATTAACTCAAAAGTAATGTTTTTAAAAGAAATTAAGGCTTCTGAAGTTTTACAACCTGTAAAGGAGGAGCTTTGTTGCTTGAGGGAAACATGCAGCCAAAGCTACTCAAGAATTTTTACAGTTTTTCAAAAAGACTAAAAATTGCAAAAAAGTACAAAGCATGTAACTGCCTCGGGTGTTGTCTTTTCTTGAGAGTTCTTCAGTGACTGAGCATGTGCAATGGTGTGGAAGGAACTTCCTGTTACATCAAATCAGCGTAATTCATATCTAGATGCTGCTGATTTCACACAAAGCATTGACCTGTCAGTTGCTGATTCTCGGTGACAGTTGCATCATTTAGAGGATAGGCCCTGTAGCCTGGCAAATCAAGCATGCAGTAACGGCCAAAGAATTTCATGTGCCTTCTCTCACTGATTGTGTAATGGAAAAGTTGTTATGGCTTACAGTTTTGATTTCTGTTTACTATTGATGCATGATGGCTTTGTATTAAATATTGGCCTGCTGTGTTAATTAGTGTCAATCCATTCCTTAGAAGCCATGTTTTAAGAATTGTAACTTTTTACCAAAGGATTTATATCAAGATTATCTATTGCTACATAAAGGAATAGACAGAGTTTGAAACTGGATATTTTCAGTGCCTTGGGTGCAGATTTTCACCAATAAGAGTTAACTACTTGAGCAACCAGTACTGCAAAAAAAAATGTAAAGAGTTAGGTTTAGTTCCGCTCGAGGGTTGTGAATTTAAAAAAATGGTCTCTTCTAATTATTCTATGTATTTGGCCTGCAAAGGACAGTACTTGTAAAACAACTTCATTGGCTTTATTATGCATCTTATAATTGAAAGTAATTGTACTTCATTAAATTACTGATGATCATCATAGCCTGTTATCTCTGAATTGTTCATAAAATTTTCTTGATCAATTTGTGTTCATCATAGCTTAACATCTCCCATCTCAAATTGTCCGCTTGTCCGCCTGTCCGCTGATTGTCCTCCGTGTCCTCTCCTCTGATCCCGCTCCCCAGAGCACATCAGAGCAGAGCTTACACGGTACAGCTCTTATCTCTACTCAGTAATCCCAGTGTCAATGATAGGTCTTTATTCACCTGCTCAGGTAATTGGAGTTTGCCCTCAGGCTAGGTCCCCTGCATATTTGGTCATCCTCTGATTGAAGCATCTCCGGACAATGTCCATCTCTAGAGGGACAATGTCCACCCCTGAAGGCAGGGGATTTTGAGTGGGAACATGATGTATACAAATATTTTCACTGGAATCTTGCAAAAGGCTACGTGGGAACTCAAGGGTTGATGTCCAAATCTTAATCTTTGATTGGTCATATTATGACGGTGGGGCTCTGATTGGTCAGTTTTGTAAATCAAGGTGTCTGATTGGCTTATTGGGAGCTGTCAGCAAGTGGCAGTTCCATGAAGAGACAGATTAAGGAGACATTATTGCCAGCAAGAGGGGCATGTGACAGGGAGACTATTATTGTCCTTACTTATCCTTTGAATCACTCTGTTTTAGTAACAAAGATAGAAACAAAACTGGTCTTGACACATAAGTACTCAAGTATTGTATTCCTGATAAATAACTTATGTTTAGATACACCAACATAACTGTGTCTAGCTGTCTATGAGCAGCCATAGGTCGGGGAAAATAACAGGGTTTTTAGAATGGTTTTATTAACTTTTGACAACAGACAAATACTTATTTCATGTAATGTCATTTAAAGGTATCAAAGGGTTGATAAGGACAATTTTAAAAAAAGAATTCTTTGATTGAATACAATCACATTTCCAGAAATGCCCTGTGTTAACATTTCCCATTGTTCAAAGAATTAAAGATAATGTAGATGTATAATTTTTATTCAAGCTATTTAGGCAGACAAGAATTGCTCAAGAAATTTCTTTTTAATCCCATCAATTTAACTATTGCTCCTATTATGATAAACAAAAAACAAAATCTTGTCAAGACTCTTCTATAAAAATTTCTTTCACAACTTTTTTCAGCAGATTAAAAACGTTTACACATTTTTCGAATTCTTTATAGAAAAAATGTTTACAGAAGACGAACATTCTAAAAGTGTTTGAACGCCTTTGTTAATTCAAGGTAATAATAGGAAACTGAGAAGAACACAAGAATAAGACCACGGTGTTGCAAACTCACACCCCAATTGTGTGGTATCCTTCTGCAATCTTTACTTGAAAGATTTCGCCCAATACGCACCCATAATCTTGAACATGAACTCAGTGCATCTGTGTACATGAGGGAGACTCTTGACTGATGTATTGAGAAGGCTGACTACACAGTAGATCCTAAAGGCTCTAGCATTACAATTGGCTTGTATAATTAAGAACTGTGTCACACTGAAAAGGTGATATGGACTAAGATTTTGAGAGATGATTGGTGTACACAATGCTTGCATTAGCCTGGGTCCATATAAAGTAAAAGATTTTGTATTCCATTTCGACCTTTTTATCTGTATATTCAGAAATAGACTATGAAAGCCAATGTCTGAGCATTTGGCCTTTTTCCCATGTTAACAGTTGTGTTTCCTGTAAGTTGGCTGTTGAGAATGGTTTTTGATACAGCAGCTGAATGTTTAACATATCTATTAAACATTGGTTTGCATTAGTGAGTTCTTCATTTTTTATTTGTTGATACTAGAAAGATGATTTCTGGATATTTAAATTTGATAATTTATTTATTGGATAGTTTCATTGTATAGGAAGGTATTGCATCATCAAAATTTGATACCAAAAACCAAATAGTTAATCATAACAGATTTTCAAAACAAGCTTTGTCAGATAAGTGAAATATTGAATGGTAATAACTCCAAAAGTCTACATTTTTAACAAAGTCACCAAACTCATTTTCTCTTTGACCAATTAAAAAATTCATTAAAACTTTAAAGAATATAAACTTAAAGAAAAAAGATAAAATCCTTCTTTACCCGTACATATAATTGGAATACATTTGCCAAAACTTCACAATATCAATAAAATCTACCTCAACATAAATTAGTTGAACATCCAAGAGCAAACCAAGTTACTAAAAATGTCAAAATTCATTTCCTTTTTGTCCCATCCATGTGGAACCCCCTGTATTGGAACTAGATCCATGCATGAGTGATTCCCACAGATTTGGAGGAAGGAGAGAGGGAGGGAGCGGGGTGGGAAGAATGCAGGGGGGATGTCCCAGTGTAATTTGGCGGTAGAGGTAACATGGGCTCTGATTCAACCGGCTTTATGGGGCACGAGTGAATACCGACCACGGGAAGCGAGGGTAGATGAATGGTGAGCCATGTGCAACATGTTTTAGGGACTTTTTGGGAATGTTAACTAGTTTAGATGATATGCTTTAGTGAAACATGACTTTTTACTGTTGCATAATTTTACAAATTCAGGATAATATTTTGCCCCGGTGATTGATTTATTAATTTTAAGGGACCTAGGTTTCATTTTGATCTGTTTAAATGTTTTTTTTTAACAAATAAGAATTATCAGCTGAGAGATTAAATGTTTCATTATCTGCAAACATTTGAGTAGAAATAGAAATTTTGTTGAAAATCATTATGTTGAAAATCAATAAATCTTTTAAGGTATAAAAAAACAAATTATCTTTATTGTTTTTCCTAAGTCTATATATTTATGTCTATCGTCGGTTCACCATCGTCTAAAACAACAAATTCTGTCAATGAAAAAACCGAAATGACTTTCTTTTTTTATAAAAAAATCCAAAGAAACATCTTGTTAATAAATAAAGCAAACAAGGTCGAGAATGGTATGCAATTTCCTTTGTAATTTTTCACACGCAAGATAAAACTTATTCAAACATGTTATAATGACAGCTGGTCACACATGCCTGTATTTCAGCCAATCACATTGCCTCATGACATCATCAACCTGACATTGCCCGATAACAACCTGCTTTATGTTAATAAGAAAAATATGATTTTAGCTGTAACATTGTCCATTGAAATTTGGATCATGAACTACAAAAAAATACATTACAGCTGTGAATTTGTTAACCAAAAAAAATGTATGTTACCTATTTTCAGGAATCAACCCATTAACAAAAGGATAATATAGGATCTTTGAAAATAAAGAATAGGCTGTATCAGAAATATCTCTTAAAATTGTTCATCCTGAAGGTAAAGGGTAAAGCATATAATCAACAAATAGGTTCTAGCTCTATGTGTGAAAGTTCTCTGTTGAATTTTTTTTAAAACCATGAATCAACTCAGGTTCCCATACGAATATTTAATTTATTAAATGCATCTACATCAGGTAAGACAATAGTTTATTTTTATCTATGATATTCTTATTTTAGAGCACCTACCTAAAACCATTGTATTATCAGAATCCAGCCTAATGTTTATACTATGTATTGAAACCAATATGCCATGGATCAATTTCTAAAACTTGCACATTAGCAGAGAATTATGGAGACATGACAATAATCAACATAGAATGTCATAGCATAGTTTGACACTTTTGAAATATATTGGAAAACCAAGGAGCCATTCAATTATTAGCAGCCAGTAAATTTCTAGAAAAAAAATTGTCAAAGACCACAACGATAGCATGATCGGGACCAATTTAACGTGAGAACCAAACTGTGAAGACTCGAAGGCATGCAAACATGTAAAAAATATTTCAGTCTGATCAGGCGGTGTACATGCCCCCCTGGTGTAGAGCCTCAGATTGAAAGGCGTATGAGGAGTGAGTTCTCTCTATAGTTAGAGCATCCATGTGCGACACTGCTCCACGCTCCTGCGACCACTGTACCCACGGACTTGACCCTCAATGAAAACAGCGAGTGATCCATGGACTGTGGAGAATTATTAGGCCCCTTCAAAGATGGACCCTCATTGACTCACAAAGTTTGAATGCTTGCTTGAGAAAACATGCAAGTTTGGCCCTCGTGTATAATAAGCCATATAGGTGTGTGACAGGGGGATGTTTTCTGTCCGTTGTTGTTAATGCAGAAGAACAACTTTCACTTCTGTGACAAGTATTGTCTCATACTTGGGATAAATCATCTCAAAACTTGGAGTACTGCACAGATTGAAGTGATTGTGATGGTTGAAGGCCAGTTGTGTGAATCCCATGGTTCGGATGTACTACAACAGTATCATGGGAAATAATGTTCGCAGAATTCATCTGGATATTGTGTAGGAATTCATCCGGATTATTGTGTTCAGGGTAGGTAAATTGTTACAGCTTTCATTCGAAACAGTCAGGTTATTTTTGTACATCAGTTATATGTATATAATGAGCTATTAGTTATAATTTTCAAATGTGTGTAATAGTTTTAAACAGAAAGAGGTATTGTAAGTTTGTTCATTAATAGAAATCTATGAAATCTTTTAAAAGTAGTCTATCTCCTTGTCAATGAAGATATAATTCAGGCACGTAATTAAAATAGAAAAGTTTGATTAAGTAGGTAAAAAGCTTTCTTTTAAAATAACTAATAGTTATTGATATTCAAGTTCATTTACTACAGATCCTTTACAAAACATTCATTGATAGTGATGAAACATAAGTGAACAATAAAAGAGAACAGAAATTAAGCATATTAATCTTTTTAAGTATAATCTTTTATCAATTTTATTGATTATGTGAAGAGGAAGAAGTTTATTCTAAGTTTGTAGGCCATGGCCCATGTACAAAAACAATCATGATTATACAGTTTACATGGCAATATACAGACATTTAACTTTGTAAACAAGAAATCTTTCATGATGGTGATGATGATGATGATGTGATGAAATACAGGGTGTGAATAATATAACTGGTGCATGATGAAATATCAACTATGAACTCATTTGAATTTGTTGAAAAAAGTTTGTGTGTAAAATGCGAAAAAATACACAAGATTCAGCCTATTCTACTTTTCATTCAGTTTCCTAATTTTGTAACCGTACATCTGCTGACTATGCATTCTAAACGTACCAAAGATTTGAAGGGTGATAAAATCTAAGTATTACTTGTGGAGACCAAATGTATTATGGAATTGTGCAAGTTTATTTTGAATGCTCCCCTAAATAATGTCCATAGTTATATTCTTCAAGTTGACAGTTTACATCATGCATTAACGACATAGAAAGAAATAAGAATATCCCCTCAAGTTCCATCTCTGCATAATCACGCCGTGTAGTCCTCTCCACCTTAACAAGTATTTTTTTCAAATGCGACATCAGTAGAATAAACTAAAATATGATCACAAGTTTTTTTAAATCTTCTGTATACATCATAGATGATCCAATATTTAATTTATGTTAAAATACTTAAAGAGGCTGGCCTATCGGCCATGTCGTTTTGGGGAATATGACATTAACAAAGGCGTTGTACTTTTACTAATCTTACAATATTATAAAAATAAAAATATATATATGGATAGAATATCCACACATTTACTTAAGATTTATGAGCACTAATCAACAATTCATTGTAATGTCGTAGCAAGGCTTTTCATGCTTGTGATTCTTGTTATATTTACCTAAGTGTGCGCTCTCATTTATCTAGTTTTAGAATCTAAATCAATCAAAATGGTACCCTAAGTAACATGTTTCAATTGGATTATGATATGATCATGTAATAATATCATACTTGTATAAATATCCTCTTGAATTTCGTTCCACAAAAAATACCGCGATAGGACTGTCCTTTTAAACTTAAAGGAACTGTTGATGTAAAATGTATAGTCTTTTCTATTGATGTTAAGATTTCCATGTTTGCTTACCCTATTCCCTTATGTTTCAGGTTTGAATATATAAGACATTTCAAATACTTTTATTGATATATCTTGTAGAATGAATAAGTTAGAATAAGTTAGAACAAAGTAAGCATAGAATGTGTGTATGAGATTTGGACTTTAGTTAAATATTCTCACATGTACACATTACATGCAAAGTTGTTGAATACATAAATAATAAAGAGTTGATCAACGAATAGTTATATAGTCAAACTTCATTGCAGGGAACATTCTCACTTTATAGAATATTTGCAAGGACAAATTTGATTTAATTAGCAATCACATTTGGTGAAAAGATAGATATTATAAAAAATCTTTGAGAAATTGTGATAGGCATTTTTCATCACAATGAATTTGACATCAGTTATCTTTGCTAATGATCATACCTCAACATTCAGTTTAAATATTTGGATTTAGGATTTTTTTTGTCACTTTAATCATGCACACACCATCTTTGACAAGTAAAGAAATTCATGTGTTTCATAATGATTGTTCTTTTTGATTGAGTGCAATTGCTGTAAAGGTTTACAGAGTCATGTAACTTTATCATTATAAGCAAAAATGTAAAATGATATAAAAGTAATATTATTTATAAGATTTTGTGTTGAAGGCACTTTTCTGAGTATGTAAATGGTTAATGTAATAGATAATATTTTAGTTGTAATTTCACCTCATATCCTTGATATGTGATATCATATCAGAGTTTTAGAATATGCATAGTCATTGTAAAGAAAAGGAAAAATTTGAATTATGATATTTAGATAACCACAACATGTGTGACACTCCATTATATAATCAACAAATTACAAACTATTCATGAAATCATGGTATCTTTCCATATATGGCCTAAGGAGTTAAAAGAAAATGAAAGTATGCATTTTACCAACCCCATTCTTACATTCATTTCATGCAGAGAGGTATTCTGGAAAGTCTTTAATTATGTGATATAATGATGTCTTAATACCATGGTAATAATTAATTGCATTAATTTCCTTTAATTATTATCACCAATTTCACATTTTCAGTCTAACTAATGGCTTTATCCTTTTTTCATACAAATTGCCACATTCAATATCACCAAATAAGTAAGAGTTACTTTATACCTTTGTATATACCTATACTTTATATGTACCTTTGATTAACTTGATAAAATGATAACTATGATAACTAATGATGTGATCAAAATAGATGTAATCATTATTTCTCGCAAGGCTGTTTCTTATATAGTTCATCAAAATGATTATGATTTCATTAGCATCCCTTCAGCTTAAAATGTTCCTACTTCCTGAATTCATTAAAAGGGACGTTTAATACAATGTAGGTTCTCGTTCATCAAGTCTAAAATTACCAATACAGTGCAAAAAATATGCATAAAGAAAATAGTTCCAGTACTTATTTGAAAAAATCATAAACAATATCATTATATATTTTTTTTAATTGATGAATTTTATGGCAATCCCCGAGTTATATGAAAGACAATGAATGCTGGGAAATGCATGCCCTTTTGGCATATAGAGAATTTACAAATGTTCTTAGTTCAACATATTTCTTAACTTATTTAACATTGAAGCAGTGAATGGCAATAGATCCTGGAATATATTTTTGTATACACCCTACATTGACACAATCACACTTATCAGACAAATACTGAAAATTATGCCTGCCATAGACACAAAAGGGGCATAAAAGATAACCATGGTGAGACTAGTGTCATATTATTATATGATATGATAATAATAATCACAGGTTTCATAACCTTCCTTCAATCATCACATGTCCTCACCCACTTCATCATCACCTCTCAGACAGCCTGTATCACCAATGTGATGATACACTTAGTGAAGAATTCTTCCCTGTACAATGCTAGACTTTACTTTTCATGAAGGTGATGAATTTAGCCTCCTCACTTAGAAGAAACCAGTAAAACGTAATGTTAGCCGTGGGCATGAGTGTTGGACAATTTGTATCATACAGGTGCAAATCAGGTGGCACTAATATCCGATAGCTTGCAATTTCTTGAAATGTCTTCCATATTCTCATATGTATCAAAATTTACAAGTTTAGATTGAATTGGACATTATGGAGTGGTTTTAAAAACTTTCAGATTATTATGCATACAATTGCTTGTAATGTTTCTGATAACTTCATAATAAGTGATTGAATGATTATGAAAAGATATTTTACAGATAATTTGTGTTTTTGAACTTTTTCAATTTAATGTAAGATTTTATCATGTGTCCTTTGTTTCTTACAATAATTCTCCTGCCAAAGTAAAGTTTATTCGAGATCAATTATGTTGTACATCTTCTTACACTATCTTTGGGTATTAAAGGAGTTAAAGAATTAACTCTTTCAATATCTAAGCACCATTTTTCAACTAAAATGATCTATCAGATTAACAGCCATAAAAAGTTAGAAAATCAACACTTGATATTCTTCACCTTGATTGATAGATGGAGTGATAAAGTTTGGCTTGCAGTTCGTTACATACAGTGTTAGGTCATATTTTACACTTATCTACTACTGGGTTATGACAGGTAAAATATTTTGATGGCTTTTTGTATGACTATAGCCATGATTTATCATTTCATCTTGATGTGGTGTACATTTAAGATCTATTTTATCACCAATTCCTTGTTAAAAGGACATTTTTGGGCAATCCATTTATTTAACATAAATCATCAACATAAAACATGATTTTCACCTAAATGATATATATATATATATATAATATCGAATTTATATTTTCTTTATTTCAAGTGACATTGAAAGTATTGGGAAAATATCTGTATAAGATCTAAGTCTAGAAAGGGTTATGATTTATCATCCAAAACTGTGTTCCAGAGGAGATATCGCTTGTGGAAGATCAAGCGATATCTCCTAGGAGATATCGTTTTGACAGTAGATTCTGAACAATGCCCTATTACAGTCAAGTTCATGACATCACAGTTGTTTTACATCATCAAGTAATGACATCACAATGCTATGACGTCATAAACATGATGACATCACAATGCTATGACATCACTCCACTGAGAGTCTAAGAGTAGTGCAGTGTTCAGAAAAACACATTTTTAACGGAATCGAAATGAAAAATGATTTTGTATGATAAATAGAATCTCACCCTCGTGTCTTCTGATATCAAATATATCAACACTCGTTGATAAAAGTAAAATATCCTCGGCAAGCCTCGGCTATTTGTAACTTTTATCAACTTGTGTTGATATATTTGATATCAGAAGACACTTGGGTGAGATTCTCTATATATTGGAGAATTTTTATTAAGTCACAAATTCTGTTTAAGATAGTTTCTAAAATAAGTGAATTTCCATTTTCAAAGAACACTATTCACCAATTAAATTTAAATCGTGACTGATACATTTTTTATGTCATTGACATTTGCTAAATTGAAGTTACCTGACATCAAATAATCGCAGCTAACTCCCCAATTATCCATACGTACCTGCTCAGGTGAACGTCTACCTGTAGCAGGCTAACACTAACATGCTTCACAGGTGTAAAATCTTGTCAACAAGCTGTCGTTTATCGCGTCCACGTGTAAAGTTTCCCAGAGTAAACGGTTCACGACTTCAACTATGTAGTTTGTTTTACCCAAATCCTTATCCTCGCATTAGAAGCTTGTGCATGTAATTCAATGTCCACATCAAGCCCTCAGAAGTATTTGCATTTTTCGGGAACCTGACGACTGAAAGATTTGCTGAACTGATTTTTAATATTCAATCATTTATGATTGGTATTACAGCTGCTGTTACAATGTTATAAATTTCTATATTAAATAATTTTTGGGGGAAATTTTGAAAGTGTGACCAATTTTTAACCGAACAGTATACAAGCCATACATTTTTATCAATAGGGTGAGGGTGCATATCTATGCTACATTCAAAGTACATATATATGCTGAAGGCAATTCTGGCATTAACAAAAGAGGCATGGGTGTAAAAATGAGAAAAATGTAGATTTTCATATTTCTGAAATAAGATAGTAATCAAACAGATTTCTGCAAATTTGACAAAAATAGTTAATAATGGTTAACGTTATTATATATATTACATTATTTACAAAATCATTTTGAAATGATAAATTTCATAGAAATTAGAATTTTTTAGTTTTGCATTGTGTATGAATATGAATGTGAAAGTATGTAGGAACATGATGTTTCTTCATCTTCATAACAAAATTCATAAGGTTTGGTGGAAAGATTCATTTGATATTTTCTCTAAGTTTCAAGTAATGTACAAACTTTTGTTCGTCAGCTATAGGTAAAGTCAGTAAACTGACAAAAGAAAGTTTATCAGCGAAAATAGCAACCAAGTTACATGTATATGTTTGAGCATGAAAACAAGAGATTGCTCAAGTCACACCAACCAATTTTGTCATTCATTGATTATAATGGATTTCAAAATGTATCATTATGTATCATGAACTTGGTTCGTAAAACCAGTATCTGAATTTCAAGTTCGAAATTATAAAATTGACCTGAAGTAATTTTAAAGAAACGTTAAGGAGAATTGGGTTATCAATTTCAGAGCAAAAAAATTACATCCAAAAGTGGTGTACGGTTTCAGTTTCGAAGTGATTAAATCAAGCATAATAAACTTGAAATGACAAGGGATAGAAATCACCTACTGAAAGTCTACCTTGTGACCTAAACCTAACAACCTACTTGGGCTACCTGCAAAGAATATGAATGAAATGTAAATGAATGCGTCTGTCTGCTTATTCTGTAATCACTGTGTTTATATATAGATGTTATTATTGTCAGGTTACTCTAAGCAGTAAAATAATCTGTCTCGCTGATCTTGTTCCTTTAGAAAATATTTTCTTCTTGTTGTGAATACTGATGTCTATTAGCCATATGGTAATTTCTAAGTAGTTACATATATTTCATATGTGCACATGTGTACATATAATGTTTTCCTACCAACAATTGTTTCAGTGTGAGTTCTTGTATTTTGACATCTGTGACGTCATAGAACAATTGTCACCGTAGCCGGCCATTTCATGGAAGCAGACCGTTTTCTGAATATTTTTATGAGATTTAAATGTAATATAATTGGTAATTTAGGATTTATTTCACTCAGAAGTGTGTCACATGACTTTCAAATTTTACAGAAACCCCATGCAATGTATGTACGAAGCCACTCTCTAACTTTGGTAATAAAAAAAATCACTCTTGTTTCATAAATGTCATATGACACACTTCCTCTGATTACAATTAATCAGGAATCTTGATAATTAGGTTAGTATCTTGAACTGGCCTATTGAAAATTCTAGGATATCAGGCATAGGGTTAATGATTTACACCAGGAAAGCAAATAACAAGAAAAACTTGTTTAAAATCAATTAAAGATCTGCTTTTCATGTACTGTACCTCTGAAAGTAAAGCTAACAATCTGTGTGGTTCTTGAGTTTTATACTCCTTGGAGTTCAAGACTAATTTTCTCCTACAAAGATTCCTGAAAAGTTTTTTCAGTGCCACAAATTGGTTTGGGGTAAATTTGGTATTCAAAGAATCTGAACCGTTTTTACCAAGACAGACACAAATTGCATGTTTCTTACCCAAATGATTTTCAGATGTCCAGCCACACTAATGTAGCCTTAAAAGATGTCACTAATGAAATATTTTTGAATGTGAAATTTCATTATTCAAAGTCCAGGTTTGACAGAGAACTGTAAACAGGAAATATTCAGTGACCCTCGTGTACAAAAATGGTGTGTTAATGGGTTCCATGATTACGTCATCTTTCATTTCCTTTCATGAAACTTGTCTTTACAAATGACATCTTATTATATTTGTTATATGTGTAATGACTATAACTGAAAATAGTTGGTATGAAAATTAATTTTTCTGATTCCTATCAATTCCTTTGAAATGTTAAGTAGGATGTCATGAATTTTAAATCTTCACTTAGTTGCTATTGCTTTTTTATAGTTTAATTTTTTTAAGTTTTTATTTGTTGCCTTTATTTTTTTATAGTTTAATGTGTTGAGTATCATATTGTATGTAATGAGCACCAATTCTTAAATTCTAGCATGAGTTCCCCTGCTGTCATTTATCCTACATCTTTAGCTGAAATCAAATCAAACACCCATCTTCATAATTGGAATGAAGTTCTTTATTAGCACCCCTTCCAAAATGTTATGATTAAAATGCCTCATTTGAATATTTTCAACTCAGCACCAGAGCACTCGCTCCAATTGCTTACAGTGTACTGGCCCTATGAGTCATGCTATCCTGTGCTATACTTGATAACCAGGGTTATCATACTCCCAGGGTATTAATGCCAGGTCTACAGGATTATCTATCTCATGGTCTAAGAGGAGCAGATCGGTTACAACTCTTCAATCAAATGTGTATTTTCATCTTTTGAGAACTGAAGTAAATTTTGTGTATTGAATGCAAAGAAGTAAAAATGTTACAGTTGATATGTGGGAGTTGTTTCATTTCAAAGTATCAGGGAGAGGAAAGGTTAACCCTCTTTCTTCCATATTTCATACTAAGAGTTATGCAAGTCAGATAAATGACTGGAGATATCCTTTCCCAGAATATTGTAGGCATTGCAAATATTAAGCATGATTTAGAATAATAAATATTGCTACGGAAATCAATTTGATAAGCTTACATGGAAAAAAGCATTTCAACAAAATATGCCCTATCAAAATCCCTGAAACAGTTAATTACTTTGAAACTAATAAACTAGCATTCTACAGAAAACTATCAACGGGAATATTGAAGTATGTTTTGGCAACTTTTTCATTCAGCGGCAGGTAGAGGGTTAATGTTCGTTTAATGTTCTGCCAAATTGGAAGCATCCTTGTGTATATTACAGACACTGGTAGTGTAGTTTATACTGGAGTTTGTTATAGTTACCCTACCCGCTCCCTCCAACAGTTGGCAAGTGTATAAAATAACCATTAACATCTCTGCTAGGACTCTTTACCTGGGTACCTGAGTTGAGAGGTGTTTTCCAGCCCTATTAAACCGACATGGAGAGGTTGTCCTGTGCTCTCACAATATGTACAGAGAATAAAAGTGATGTAGTCTTGTGAATCTTTCCTCCAAACAGTCACTTATATAACACTTGTGAAAATAGTATTTGACAGTAAACGGAAGTTTATTTCTCTTGAGAAAATAATCAGATTATATAGGGCGTGGGTGTAAAGTGTAACATCTTGTTAGTGAAATTAGTTGGAAATGTATAGTTATAAGTGATTACTATTCTATGATGTTTTCATGGTGTAAAGTTTAAAAAATCTATATTTGGGTTTTTACTCAATTAATTTTTTTAAAGATTAGCCCTTACGGTTCTCTTGCTCAATGAACATTTTTTAAATTTATTTTCTTGAAGGATACTATTAAGTTCTTTTTCAATGAACAAAAATAATCTGTTTCTGGTAGTTTAATTTTATAAAATATTTAATTTTGTATCATCAATAATTATCTTGTGTTAAATTGAATTAAATTAACAAGCAGAATTAATCAAACTAAATCAATTCTAAATGAGAATGTTTAATACATACTCAGCACCAAAGCAGCTCATTTCACAAAAAGGAAGGATTTTGCTAATGATATGTGATTTTATTAAATGTTGTGAATTAATGTTCACCTTGACATGGTTTATAAAAAGCAATGATTGTCCTAAATATTCTTTCAAAAAGGCTTACTCATCATTTCCTATGTAAATAAAAATATCTCTTGAAAGATCATTCTGTGCTATAAAATCTGTTCAACATATCGAAAATTATTCATATATTCTGTAGAGAAGCCTACGTATTAGTCTTTAAGAGTTTAGAAAAGGAAACACCATTTCTCCTCCTTTGTAGTTTCCTCTGCGAGAAAGGATTAGTGATAATAAACCAAGCATATAACAGCCATTAAGATCATATTCTCCTCGGTGAGGTGTTCACTAGCAGGAAATAAAGGATAAGAGAATATATCCCATCTTATCATGCATTATAAGTTAGTATTCCACTGTTATTCTCATACAATGTTATATATATGGATGGTCTGAATCTCTTGTGTGCTTTTGCTTCTTAATGATTTAAAAACAAGTTATGTTTCATAAATATGCGAGGAAGACGTGAGTTCTTGGAAATTGTTCTTCAACCATTTCACTTTTGCTTCAAACAACATATTGACCTATGTGATTAGAAAATGGCATTTTGGTTTGTCCATAGTTTTTATTTAAAAAACATTATTTCAAACCAAATATGAAAATTTTCTAGGTTTAAATAACCAAAAGGTCATGGGTTTTAAAAAACTTTTAACTCAACAGAATCCCTTATGTTTTCAAGATGTCAATGTGAAGAATTCATACAAAAAGAAAAATTAAGCATATTTTAGAAATTGTTTTCACAATTTGCAGATGTGACATGAGAAAAGATGAGACATAAAATACCTGCATGAAAGAATATAAGTATTGTTAGAAAATAAGGTCAAGACAGTCATCACTGGTCAGTTCTAATGGTCAGTATGGCACGAGGTCAGGTGATAACAAGATTTATGAGGATAATAAAACAGTTATCTCCAATCGGATACCGTTTCTCCATTCAGTTATGCAACCTTGTTAAGTCAACCATTAAGCATTGCTGTGTAATGTGATTCCGTATGGAAACACAGTTACACAGTGTAGACAATGAGCGGAAAGCATGAATTACATCGACACATTCGATCTGGCTCAATTTATTAGTCTGCATTGTCATTTTTAGATTGGAGAGTTTTTTTTATTACTTAAGCATTACAAATCCCTAGCAAGACAAGTGATTGTAAAAAAAATCTTTAGGTTTGCTTCTGTTATCTCTTTAATCTATTTATTGGCCAGTCTCAGAATCCCTGTCAATTTTCATTTGGCAAGGAGAGTTTTACTTTATTGCTGAGGTTAGGAATGCCATAAGAGTTAACTTCAGAGGCCGGTGATCATTAAGGACTACTCTCGCCAGGATTCACCTAATCTGTTGATTGGTCAGTCCATGAACTCAGGGTTGGTTTTATCAGAATGATCAGTCATTGTCATTGAGGAGTTTTCTGTATTAGGCCCTTCAATGCAAAAGTCAAATCACATTGAACAAAAGCAAAACATTAACGTTTATATATGAAATTGTATAATAATTTAGCAATGCAAAAAAAATGCACAAGCCAGTTCATCCACATCGTTCTTTCCACTAAGCCATACAAATGGGTACCTGAACACCTGGAAAACATTTTGAAATGTGACATTATGTATACCTATTGTTTTCCTTTTCTGTTTTATCACATCAAAAATATATTTGCATTTTGTAAATTGAATTCACTGGGTTTTAATTGGTTTGATTTTGCTGGATTTGAACTGAAATGGATTGAGTCTATGATGGACATCTCCAAAAGAGGAATATGATAAGAAAAGAATGAATTCTGATAGCAAGTTCTTGATGTGAACATTTTGGTGTATATGATTACACCTTCTTCAGTGTTATGCTTAATGAAGGAGTTAACATTTACTTCAAACTGTTCACAATAAGTTGGTATACAGAAATGTATCTTTTTTTTTATCAAATTCCTTTTTTTGAAATTTAATTATATCTTCACGATGATGGCATATTCGTGAAGTTACTGGGGACAAATATAGTCTAGATTATTCATAATGGTGTTCTCCTGATCAAACGGAGGAATCAACTTTCTCTGCAGAAACTGAGAAGAGGAAATTGCTATTACATGAGCTCATCATGGCAAAATCCAGGTGTGAAGAATTTGCTGATTGATAACAAGACTTAACAAGCTCTCTCCTCCTCCTTGCACATTGAAATTTGGGGGGCTTTCAGAGTTTTGATATTGCACATGCTTGTGGAGCGTGGTTGTGTAGTGGTTAGCATGCTGGCTTCTCACGCCAAAGGCCTTGGTTTTTATGTAGGTGCAGCCACCAAAAAGTTGCATCTTAGGCTCAACAATGTGTGGTGTCCCTGCACAAGCCAGTTCATCCACATCACTCTTTCCACTAAGCCATACAAATGGGTACCTGAACGCCTGGAAGTGAACAGATTTAGTAGCTTTCTTGAAAGTACAATTTCTTCATCATCATCATCATCATCATCATCACCATCACCGTTATCATCATCATAAGTCAGAAAGTCAAGATTGATTAATAGAAATTTATTCACCCGAGAAATTTAAATCATATCTAATGAGGTAGTAGGGAAATTATAATGATACATTGAATGGAAAAATGTAATGAATTTAACTATAAACTCTGTCATTAATCCATATTTGATGATTTGATTTGTGATCATAAATTTTTAACCTGCTCAAATAATGACTGTGCAAAGAATCTGAGCTATGAATTTAAGCCTGAAATCCTTTTTGATGCTTCCTTCTTTTATAACACTATAGCTGCTGAATTAATTATTGCTGAACATTCTGTGTTGCCAATTTAGAAACTATCTAGTATTGGCCACTGATAAAAGTTGGGGTTCTATCCCAAATCCTCTTCCTTGAATCCTCAGGTATTTAAACTATGTTTTCATCTTAAAAAACGAAACTACAACAGACAAGGTAGTATTCTAAATTTCCTTTTTATGGCGTCAAGTTTTTGTGTTATTGGTGATTTAGCTGCAGGGTATTTTCACTGTGGGGTAACCAGTGCACATAGCTTTGTTGATCATGGTATTAAATGAGAACATTAGATGCAAGGTTTATCAAACAAAAATTAAGAAGCTGTGAATTTGATTGATTGATCTGAGCCTGCTATACTCATGACTTAGATGCAATAGTTCCAGAAAACAAGACCCATTTGATTTCAGACATAACTCTAAAACACATTTTATACCACATTTTAAACTCACAAAAACTTTGATGTTTATTGTCATCTGTAAGATGTTTTTGAAAACAGACTAGACTGGGTTTTTTTTCTAATCGTTTAAACTCAAGGCTGCAGAGTTAGATTTAAGGGATAGTTATTTTATAATAAATAATTGTTTTGGAAAATGTATTAAAGAAACATATGAAGAAATTTCAGTAAGGCATCCAGGGTAGCTGCGGTGAGATGCTTCAAAAGTTCAATTTAGTCTAGCTTTTAGTCGAGTTTTTTTTACAAATGGTATGTGCTTATTAATCTCGAGGTGTCCTTAGAATTACACTGTCATTAATTGTACGTGATATTTATTTTATTATGACCGCTAAATGTGTAATTAAAAAGAGAAATCTGTTAATGAAACTTTAAATTCCTTTTTGTTGTATATTTTGGTACAATAAATTTTTGTTAGCAAAAGAAAATGTAAGATCAATTAAGAATATCATAATAACTTTTCAATAGCAAAATGTTGCACTGACCATGTGGGTGTTGACCTTCTGCTAAGGGGAGATAATCCCTGTACCCTTTCACCTCACCATCCCAGTGGATATAGGGTATTGACACCAACAACAGGAAGCTAGTGACTCAGAAGTAACTTAAAACCAAGCTATGGCATTCCAACACCTGCTACCCAGTTCAATATGTTCATGACAGTTGAATGCAAAACATCCCAACACTCTACAATTGCAAAGATTTAGAACATTAAAGAGCCACTCTGTGATTTTCATAACATATTTTTTACCTTTATGTGAACCTAAATGTCATATGTGGTGATATAAAATCAAAACATCTTAACTTTTCATGTCCAAAGGACATATATATGACAAATACTGATTTTCCATGAAAATCTTAAAACAGCCTTATAAATGCCCAGAGGTGTAGATATCACGTCCAATATACATGGATACTAGTTATATAACCTAACAAACACTATCAACTCCTAACTGCCCTCCTGGCTGTTTTAGATAAGTCTTCAAAATACTTTTGACTATTTGACGCGTGCCACTGTCTGGTTTTCGATCATAATTGTGACATTTTACCTTCATATTGTCAGTGTAAAACAATCTATGTAAAGAATTTTGGTGCGGAGGACACTGAATAGCAGAAGACATGATCTTTGAGTGGTCAAATCATTTATTTTGAAAAACAAATAAAATCTTACAATGAGTTGACAAATCTGTTACATCTTGTTTGTCAAATGAAGGTATTTAATGCTTTGATGATATGAGGAAAAATGAGGAAAATATGTTTGATTCTTAATCTCACTCAGTTTCATCCTTTAGATGTACACTCACTTTTAGATAATATTATTTGTACATTATTTATACTTGAAGATACCAAGTCATTTCCCTTTTGAAAATCATATCATAAATGTTGTGTAGGTTACACCTATAATCTAGATCATGCAAGAGCATTCATGCTAATATAAAACTCGAAAAGTTCTCAAAACACTTGCTCTAATGAGGATCATATCACAAATGTCTCATGCATGTTTCACCCAGTGTCTTAATCATTTGAGATATTCCCATTTTAATATGAAACCTTTCACGAAACGCTTGCTCTAATGAAGATCATATCACAAATATGTCATGTAAATTGCATCCAGTTTCTTTATCATGTGAGAAAGATCCATTCCAATATAAAAATCTTACAGCTCACCCAAAATCTTACACCTGGCAGGTGAAAACTCGTTATCTTTGCAGGTAAGATTCACCTGTGGCAGGACTCAGATCTGACAGTATCATAACAACAGGGCGATACGGTGTAGCTTTTTCACCTGTTTAGAGAGCTCATCAGTTTATCATTACCTGTAGCTGGTACCTATCAGCCGCTTTTGATTTCAACGCTCAATGTAGACCGACCCTAACAATTCATGCCTATACCTACATTTTCATTGACATGAAGAAAAAAAGTTACATGTATAAGCATGCAATTGTCCAATCCATATCAACTATTACAAAATGAGGAGTTTCAGATTACCTGATTAGGATTGTGATTGCATTTCATAGGAAATGTTTTAAAAGGGGATTGAAGAAAACAATTTGAGCTTAGTTACCTATGTTTTTTATCCATTACTGCTTTAGATTTAAGAGGGTTAGGTTTTGGAATCAATGTATTAACTTCTTTACTTTTCTTTAATTTAACCAAAATCAGAAACAAATTAATTCTGAAACATGCTTAATTCCTATATGTATCTTTGTATCCTAATTTAAACATCTACATTTTACACTGAATCATCTTACACTGAAGACCTACATATTTAACAAGTAGCAATTCCTGTAACTGAGGACTTTTTTTTGTCAATATTTTTGTAAACAGTTAAAATATCAATATCAATTGATATTAAATGAACTAATAATGGCTGGAAGATCTCTATGGTTTAACAAGTAACGATTGCTGTAACTCAGGAACAAATTAGGTGGCCTTGAAATTTGTTATAATGATTAAATTCTTGAAGGATTGTTGATATATGGATAAGTCTGATTTTGTCTGCTCTTGTCTGCAGGTAGGATGACGTAGCAGGCTGATGACAGCATGTCAGATGAGAGTCAGAATACTAACATCAAGTCCGAGGCCGAGAGCTCGGACGCCGCTGCTGATGCTCTCAAAGATGGTAAGTTCCAGAATTGTTCAGATTAGAATATAATAAGGTGAGGTGAGGTGAGTTGGTGTTTAACGCATCTTTTAAGATTATTTCACTTATATCGCGGCTGCTAGTATTATGGCAGGGACAAAGCCCACAACACCTTTGTGGCTATGCATTGCGGTGAAACGGACCTCTTGATCACTGCACTATCCCGCCCCCTAGAATATGATAAAATTTTCTAGAAGATGTCAACTCTGTGGAACATCACGCAGATAGTTGGAGGAGAGGACTCTAACTCTGAGGAGCCACTTGATGATAGGATGATGGGTTGACAGAGTTGGAAAGAAATAAGTGACAGGACAAAATAAACATATACCAAGTAATACATGATTTTCTGAATAAAAACTTCTTGGTTGTGAAATTCACAATATTTTGGAATATATGCTTACTTCTTCATCAGGTAGAATGTAGGAAGTATGAAATGAGATACATGTATATAACATAACATAGCAATATGGTATATATGTACCCAATTTCATATTCCCTCAATCCATCTGATGAGAGAGTAAGCATGAACTCCGAAATGCATGAATTTCACAACAAAGAAGTTAATATCCAGAAAATCTTATCTTCCTTATGTATATAACTTCTTAATGCCCTCTATAGAGCACAAGAGCAGTATGAACTGATTACGTAGACTTCTTTTTCTTTTTGCTCCCCTATTTCATTTGACTCAATCACAAATTTGAAATACAATCATCCATTGAGATTGATTCTAAACAAAATTTCAGGATGTGAGTTCCAATTGCTCTACCAAATAATTTACAATTTTTGGCATGATATTGTCAGTGTCAAAAGGTTTCTTTGACTTCAAAACATATTTACACAAGACTACATTTACAATTAAAAAATAAATTTAATTCTTTACGATGTAAACTAGTATGCAAATATTGTGAGGTTTGTAAACACCAGGGCAGTGTTTAGAAGCTGTGTTCATGCTAATGGTCATCTGAAACATGCTGCAAAAATCAAGCAATCATGATGGTCAGGCTGATTTTACCTACACCACAAGCTCTACAGCTAGTGAAGGTTAAAAATTGTTTCATACAAAGAGCAGGAATCACCTTTACAGAGATGCATATCAAGTCCCTCTTCTGTTGATGATGCTGTCTTTAAAATATAGTTCTTAGAATTATGTATGATATTTTGTATATATAGCTGAAAACAAAATTGTACAGTAAGAAACTTTGTTAGTTCTGTAATGAGTTTGTCAGCAGATAATCTTGTTCTACTGCTTGTTCTGTCTGGAGCGGCCATGTTGTCCAATTCCAGATCCATTTCAGTTGAAGTTGTTTGCATCAGCCGTGTTTGAACTGAAAACTGCAAAGTATTCTCAAGATGATATTGCTCTTCACGACACCTTCTGTTTGTATTTGTATGTTACAATTTGCCTCAAGCTGTGATTTAAAGTCAATAAACATCACCCATCAGGGTTAGCCATCGTTTGATGGTGTTTTCCACATGCACCGACTTTGAGTCAAAAAGAGGGTAATGGATCTTTTGATAAACGTCTTTGCATTAGATGTTCAAAGGGTAGGGTCCCAGGTGTATAGGTTAATCATGCTCATGGGTGTGATTTAATGTCCATAAAATATGTATCAATGACATTATCAATACTTTGAGTGTATTATAATTTTTTTTATAGTTCTTTTTCTATATTTTCATTTCTTTTACATGTAGAATTTTAAACAATTACCCAAAGCGTTTTTGAAAATATGTATCACAATGAAGATCATCAGAGACATCTCCATATTTAAAGTATTTCATTAATTATTCGAAGTCTTATATATATATAATATAATTATATATATAATTGATAAAAATGAAAAGGTTTTATTTAAAGTTTTCCAATTCTATTAAACACTTTGAACATACAAAACTGTGAAATATAGGAAGAGTTAACAACTTCATACAAAAGGAGAAAAAGTCAATGATTTGTTCATAAATCTTAATTTATCAGACTTGTTCTGCTATTAGTTCTTTGATCAACCATTTTGTTTGTATAAAGGCACCCTATCCATGAGAACTTCTATTGATACGGACAGAAGATAAGACTCACTCCCCTGTCAAACACTTGCTAAACATGAGCAGTGAATACCTTAATTTGAAGGAAACATTGACTTTAAATTTTCATTGATGAGGCCAATCCCAGATGAATGAGGTTGAGAATTGGACCCTAATCCGTCCATAAGGAATGTTGGGTGTCAGTGAAGGTGCATGACCACCCATACGTCTTGATCTGGACTCCTCGTGGATGATCAGATTCCTCGAAGGTTTGTTTGTATTGTTGTTTGACAAGACCACTGCAGTGGTCAAGTCTGAATAGGCAAATGGTCAAGTCTGAATGGAGCAGTGGTCAAGTTTGAATGGACAAATGGTCATGGAAGGGTCATTCGCTCAGGTGAATGCTTTGACATGAGTAATTTAATTACTCGGACATTGATGAGAATTAAGACACATCATGAAAGGAACAAGTGGAATTGCAATTCAGGAGTTTATGCAAATATGCGTGCAAATCCAGCCCCTCATCCTGGCCCTTTTGCACGATTTGGTGTAACAGATCCGCGGCTTCATCTCAAACTGTCTGTCGTGGTGACCTCTGACCTCGATGGGACTGTTGACGTGAGCAGGTCTTTACAACACGCGATACTTTTACCTTAATGTCCCTGCAGAGGCTGAACATGACATTTTCTTGCTGTCTGTTTTCAGAACAGACGCGCAAACAAGATCACTTGTTCGCGAGCACTGCCCGTGAACACAATCGCAATTCGTGCCCAATTGAATAGATTCACCTGGAAGAGAGGATTTTGTAACAGTTTGTTCAAGCGAGTTTGCCAATGGCTTGTATTCATTTCCCCAGGGGAATGTGTGCGCTTTCAATTCAATTGAGAGCAATATACGCGGATTTTAGGGAGTCGGGCCTTATTGGAGTTGTGTATCTCTTCTCTGTTGGACAAGCGTGGGGTATATATAATGACTACTTGCCGGGCACCTGTCTATTCACCCCTTTCATACACTCGTGTAGTCCTGTACAGCCAAACAGAGATGATGCATTTACTTCTCGTACCAAGGCTCATTGCCTTTCATATATTACTCTATTCATACTGGGCTCCATAAGGTTTAAATTTGGATTTCAAATTTGTTCTTATTAAAGTTTAATAATTCAATAGATTCTTTTGTTTTGATTTAGGGCAAATGTGACTCTTGAAGATTTGATTTTGGGTAAAGTTGCACAAAGTTTGGTATTTTTTTCTAGGTTATGGTTTTATTATTAACCCAAAAGCTAACTAAATACATGTGAAGCTTAAAAGTGTGTGAGCATGTATAGTTAAAAACATTTGACAAGATTAACCCATTTTTGTCCAGTTGTTACTGTCTAGGCTCAGTTTTCCATGGCCCAATGTTGTTTCAGTTTTCCCACATTTGTAGTTTCTTGTATATTGCCAAAGTCTTCCAGTAATGGTTTAGCACCTGCATCTTTTGGTCAAAGCGCCATTCTACAAATGCATATAATCTGTGTAAATTGTGATTATTTGGTTCATTTGAAATCAACCCACAACGTGGTATTCGGGCAGCCATGTTTATTCCACTACGAATGGTACAAACATTTTGATTGGCTCATCTTAGTGATTAACTCGATTAACCATATGAATGATAATGATGCTATTACATATAATTGAATCTAGACTGTATTCAAGTTCTCGTAACATAATCTATATTGAAAATCTTTTTGTTCATTTTTTCATTTCAGAAACACTTCCAATGAAATGTTAAGAATTATCAATCATTTCCTCAGAATTATTATTAATAAGTTTCAGAACTGCCTGTTGACAATTTTTGTTTCAAAATAATTTTTATCCAAGTCATTTTAAGAAAAGTTCTGTCTTATTTCATAGGTACTTGTTAAATGCCTCATGGCCTTAGAGCACTATCAACTTCACATTTTATTTTCCTCGGTTCTTGTTCCCATCCTGTGTGCCCCATATAGATGGAAGATATGAGGGTGGGATATATTTCTATATTTTCCAGGTGTGTAATACCTATTGTAGAAGAGGTGAGATGTATTTCTATATCTCTTCCAGCCCCGCTACATACCACCTTGCCTATTATAGTGTTTATCAAGGACGGAGGGTTTGATGATATCACACAGGTAGGCTTTATAGCTGTCATAGGGAGGGCTGATATAGACTGATATAGACGATAGTATTGTCACAGTGTGTGACTGATATCCCTAGTCACAGACGAGCTATGGACACGCTTTCACACTAAGAACACTCTACTTGGAAAGATGTGTGAAGTTTATTGCATAATAATAGAGTGAAAAAATTGGTAAAATTGTGTATCATTTAAGTTATCATAAGTTGTGACTTGAAAATGTTTTCAATTTTCCTGATTTTCCCTTTTTCTAAAGGATGTTGCAATTTCAAATTGGTATTCTTTGTGACTCAAAAACACTTATTTACAACTAGAATTGACGATTTTAAAGATTTATTTTTGCAGTGCAACCGAAGATGCAAATATGTGTCAACTTGTCAATATATCAAGAGTTTTGAATTATGTTCATATTTTCAAAAGAACTTTGCACACTGCTTATGTATTATCACCCTCTTAGAATTGGCTTTCTTTAACACACTTCAAAAGAATTATATTAAACTTGGTTAATTGTGTTTTATCAATTTACGGATAAGATGTGTTTGACCTTTGACCCAATGACATCAATCATTCTGACACGAACCGCTTACGGAAGTCAGTAGTCAATTGTTAACTCAACATTTCATCAGTCAGTGTGTGGAGCTTGCAACACTTCGATGATTATGCTGAAAGCGTGAATTTTATAGGCGATATTATCAAAAAGGTTCATATGCAGATAAACTATCTCAAAGCTTAAGGTGCTATAATGGCATTGTACAAATGTAGTTTGAAAAAGTTGAATAATGGAAAGAGAAGTTAAGCATTTAGATGTTTAACTCCAGTATTGCTTGATTGCCTTAAAGGATTAAAGTTAATCTATGAGCTTTAAATAATCCGAATATGTTTACGTTTTTAAATATATTTATGTACTTTGTTGCACTTGCTGAACCAGAAAGGGGAGACAATTTAAAACCCAATTAATTCAATTGTAATGCGATCATTTTCCTATCAATGGTTTTTCAAAGTCTTTCATATAGACAGAACAAAGTTGATAAATCCTTAAGATTGAATCTTGTTATCCCAATTCCTTCTGTTTCCATTGTTTAATTTCAATTCAGTGAGATGTTATTATTGTGTATGAACCAGTGTGATATTTGATATGTATCAATTGATCTGATGCTATCTTATTGTTTTTATCGGTCTAAAGTTTTAAAACAATTTAACAGGTTAATCAAACTTAACATCAGAAATCCATATTTGCAGAGAGGACAGTTACTGACAATTGAAAAATTTGCAATCTAATATTGAAAGTTGTAGAGATGTAAATAACTGAATGAAATATTCCCTGTGTTAGTTCACTTATTTACATTTGTTTTTTATCCTTTTTTCTGGCCTATTTTCAAAAGGTGAAAAAGCTAATGGGAAATAGATAACCAATCAGGAAAGGAGAATGTGAGTGACATGAAATAAACGCCACCTGAGGGCGTATATTACTCATATCACACTGGTGTTTATACATAGCCAGTAATGTATTTCAATCATCGGTGTGATATGTCAATCACAGAGTTAACAGGCCATTGCAACAGTGATTGTACTTAAGCCTTGACACGAAGGAATATTAATAAATGATTTATTCTCCATTGAATATTTGAAATTCTTTTTATATCTTATTGAATAATGATTGCTAGGTAGTTAAGATTTGAGGATTTAAAAAAGATGAAATTCTTGCTGAGGTGGCTCTCTGTTGGTATATTTTGTATGCTAGTCCAATGATTGGCCAATCAAAATGGTTGTACACTAATCAAATTCATTAGCTATATTGCTGAATATTCCTGGTTTTAAAAGTTTCCCCAACAGAATATTTTGGATAGATGTGTTAAATTCACATTATGTTCAAATCTGATTTACTTGAATAGGTTGTTAAAGTTTTCTAACAGTTTAGGAGATGAGATACCAAAGTTGACAAAGTAATGATAATCTAAAATTGAAAACTTAACTTAGGTAGAAGATGTTGAAGTGTAAATCTAGTTGAAATATCTAAAACTTTTTCACACAGGATCAAAACTTGATAAAATTTTCAAATATAGGCCTGACATTAATCATTTCTGGCAGCAACAAGAAATTGAACTCACTTGTAGAGTATCAGAAGCTGTGACATTTGCAGGCAAAATAAAGACTTTATTTTGGCAGGCACTTAATGTATTTTCTATGCAGGTTCAGCCGGTGAAGTGGCGTGACATATGCCAAGAGGCTTGTTGATTCCGTAACAAGCTCAGACTAACACTTTCACAATGTTAGTGCAACTGTGCAACATCTAGCTCAATGTGCAACATTGTCTGCCATCAAGACCCTGGGGAATTAAATGCCCAATGTTTGAAACCTATGAAAACTATTCTCTGTGCAACATGATGACTGTCTAGATACCCTGCAGATTAAAGGGAAGCATCTTTAGAGTTATAATACCTTTAGTTGTTGGAGTCATTGTTTTTATGAGAATCCTGACAAAAACTGTGCAACATTTAGTTACATGTGCAATATGTCTTTCTGGAGCTCATGGATACCCTGAGGAATTAAAAGTTGCCGAAGTGTCTCTGTACTTGTTCATTTTCAGAGTCAACAACTTCAAACCATTGGTGCACGTTGACTTGAGTGCAACATCGTTTCTGTAAGACTCGCTTACAGGCAATTAACGTTTAAAAGAAAAGATACTTGATTAAATCTAAAGATATTTTAATTGTTTATTTAAAGAATAGTAAAAAAGGAAGAGTGTCCATATAAGTCCACAGACATTTGATCATTGATACAATGAGATCATAAGTGACTTTCACGATTTCAGTGCAACCAGGCAACCTTTATTTTTAATGTGCAACATGTAACTTGTGTAGCTCATTTAGAGACTCTTTTATAATCTACTTTGAAAGTATTTTTTTAGATAAAATTTTGATTTTTGACTTGAGTCATGATAATCACATTATCAAAAGCTAAGTAAAAGTAAAGTGTTTTCTCAGTTCTGACAAATAAAAAGTTACATTCCAGTCATCCATTATCATACTTTTGGAGTTCTGCTACAAAAACAAACTGACTTAGAGAATGTAAATCTTTCAGCCATCTTTCAATGCCAGACTTTAATTGATGGCAAAAAATACGAACTTTTAATCTAATCAATAAATCAACTCAGCGGTGTGATATTGTCGTAATAAACAACGTTTGCAACACCTGCAAACTTACAAATGGATTCTGCAGTCTAAAAGTCTCTATGTGTTTTAGTAGTTTCCCCACTCCTGCTGTATTATTGTTCGTATAAACGACCCAATTCGACCATAAATACATCCACACGTTCAACATATGCTGTTTTGCTTTTCCCAGAGGACCAGGGGCTTAATTCTCGTAACATTACATGAGAGTGCAAATCTAAGAGTATGATTTCGTGAATATTTATTTTGCTCCTCATCCAGGCATAGCCATCATAGAATAAGCTTTTCCTTGAAAGAGCCGCCAAGAGGGAGAAAAACAAACATATGAATATACTCTGAAGTCTGTACTTTGGGCAACACCCTCAAGAATATCGTCTTCCAAAGCTAAACATTTAGATCCACACTCAGGTTTTAATGGCCTGTTAAATATACAGGAAGCTGAAATGGGATGAAGTAATGATTTGGAGTGGCAGGCTTCATGCTGGGGCATTATGGGATAGGAGGGCGGAGCTTCGTTTAACGTTCGAATCATTGTTTTATGTCGGCAAAGTTTGTGAGAATTCTTTTCTTTAGATCAGAGGTTCTGTTTGAGATTCTTTTGATGATTATTCAAGGCTGAAAACAAAATATCTTCTTGAAATGAAGTGGAGAGAAATCACCGAAAGGGGATATGTATGAAATATTTGAAGACTTCTGTCTAGTCAAACAAGTTTTGAAGTAATTTAAAGAATAGATATATCTTATTCATGTATCAGTTACCCTTAAAGCTGTTGATTTAAAAACAAGCACGATTAAGACGTGACAAATTTATTATATTTTGCATCCATTGGGGTCTTTGAAGAATACAGTTATGCTCAGAAATAATCATGGCTCCTTGGAACACTATAATTATAATCTTTTTTCAAGATACATTCAAGTGAAGGTCCTTCTCTGAAAAGAAATTGATAGAAATTTACCAGTTTTGAGTAGCTTCTGAAATAAGTCAACAATAATAAACATCCCATTGATTTATTGATTGAAACATATCTTACTAATTTGATAAACTACTGCGATCATTATTCAAAGAATGGCAAGAGGTTCTATGCAACATCTTTCTTTCCCAAATAAAAGACTTCTTTTTACCCATCCCTCTGCCGCACCCTTCTTGTGGCAGATTCCAGAAAGTCTTGTGTTCTTCATGTCACATGAGATCAGAGAGACTCACAGGACCCAGAAGGTTAAGCAATAGAAGCAGTATGTGAAAACATGTCCCAGGTTGTGTTGGAGCTAAGGCTTGTAATTTGATTTAGATTGGCCAACATTGTCAAATGATGCTTCAGAATATCTCTTGTATGTAGTTCAACACATCCAAAGTCATTAGATCACAAAAAGTGTTCGTTGGTACTGAAATATGCGGTTCTGTTACCTATTTAGGCCAATGGTGCTTCTTCCTGAAAAGATCAATATGCCATGTTTTGATTAGTGCATGAATATGCAACTTTCCTTAATCTTCAATATCCAAATGTTTCTGGGAGAAAATACTGCTGTTTGCTAACAAGTGCCATAATCTGCTTAACATCCTGATAATGTCCCATTGAAGAAAAGATCCTTAATGGCAAACATTTGACACATCTTAGTTGACACCAGAATATGTAGCTCGACTTTGAGTTTCCCATTATGTCCCATGGTGCTGCTGAAGAATGTTTCTGATGTAAGACCTGTCATAAATTCTTTGTTTTGTGGCTGTATACTTCTTTGATTATTTTTACCGAAACCTTAGACATTCTGGAGAGAAATTCCTACGGGAGCAAGAAGGCGTGATACAGATGTTCTTATAATCAAAAACTCATTTTAAACACACAGTTTGTCATGCTGAAAAATTCATTGAAATCCTTCACTTTTGAGTCCAGTAAAACAAGTCACACTGTGTCACCTGTTTTTATTCAGGGAATAAGTCAAATTAAATGGCCAATAGTAACCATCATTGAAACCTGATTTTGCACAATTAAAATATTTCTTGGAGAATGTTTTAAACCTTCTCTAAGATACAGAACACTATCTACTTTATGAATTGTTTTGAAATAAATGTCTGAATATGATGATTGTATCTTTGAGAGGCATTTAAAAAGATGAAACTTTAGAGATCAAGTCATTAATAAAGTACTTATTTATATACTTGCTATATCTGCACATAATAGCAAAAAAAGAATTAGAAAGGAGAATTTTGATGGTATATCATCGTTGCTGACTCTGGAATAAGTATAAATCGAAACTGATAGCCATGTTCATGTAATTTTTATTTTTCGGAGATTAAAAAAATGAAATAACAGTATGAATGGTAAAGCAAATCATCAACTGTAGAGGATATTTCTCCACAAATTGATTAAGCATTGACTTTGACATTTGTGAACTATCCACGACTTCCATAAACACCCTATGTTAGTGTCAATTACAAAAGAGAGGAGAATTTTGTCAAACAACCTGAAATACAAAAATAATCACACAGCAAGGTATTGTTTTGATCTGAGAGTTCCAAATAACCCCAGGTGTATGGACCAGAGAGCAAACAGGATATAATATGGACCAGTCAGACATGTGGAAAGGGTTACCCTGTAACTCTGGACAGTAGGCCACTTGCACCGGACATCGGTCAAAGGACAATTGTCTCCAGGGAGGTGACTGACCATTATGCTGACCATGGCTGGAATGTGTCTGGATTCTTGGATACCATTATAGGGGATACAATTCAGTATTTGGTAACTAAGTGTGTGCATTATGGGATCTCTTTATTTCTCATCCTTCTATTTTAAGTCCTTTACTAAAATCTGATTCCACCCTTTCAACTCTGGTAAGGAGGCTTCAAGCTATCATAAATCATGTAAGATAGAAACATTTGTGTATTTGACTCTTTGAGAGTTCCTGTTATTGGTTCTTTGATTGTAACATTTTTATGGATTCTTATAGTTGATAGAGCATTTTTAGTTCATACCCAGGAAATATTGGTTTGCATATTGGTTTTCTATCAGACTTCCTTTATTTTTAGAAATATGTAAAAAAAATGACCTCGTAAATTCTGTTCTAGAAATTGCATTTCATTGGATAAATATTGGTGATGTTAATAATATAATATGATATATATAACATGATATTCGGCAGGAATGGCTTTCATAACTACAGTCTGAATGGGACTGTATGAAAGAAGATGGTTTGTTGGTTGTTGGTTAAAGATTAGTCAACGGTGAGTATTCCTGTGTCTGACATCTCTACTCATATCAAGGTATTTAGAGATGGATTCTGACTGATGTGACACATATGATCCTAGTATTCTTGTCTGAGATATTAGTCCACTTATTAAAAATATATTTGGACCTATTATTGGAATAAATATACACAAGACCTGTTGCTATGTCTCTCAGGCTGGCCTCGTGAATATGCTACAGGCATAAAGCATCCATTGCAATTCATGTGGATAAATATTGGTGTACTTGACCCTTTGGTATTTCCACTAGAGTACGGTGTTGATGCCATTGTATTGGTAATGTACAGGGCGTTCCTTGGTTCTTGTGTTCATTATTTCCGTTCATGTGAACCACTTCATGTACGTGTTTGTATTACAAATCCATTGTCATAATACTTATCCTGTTTTGAGTATTTTGTATTTATAGACACACATGTTGAGTAAGAATAAGAGTTCTGATATGAATTTGAATTTTTTTTTTAACTTATTTAATTTTTGTCAAGAATTCTTGTATCTCTTCAAATCTATTGCGGGAATAGTTTTGATTCATTATTATTTTCATATCATATTTACCATTCTTATCCAAATTTTACATAAACATTAAACTATATAATCCCATGATATTGGGTCAAGTTGGTAAATTGTTAAAAAAAACAGTTTTTAAGAATAATTATTAAAGGAAGTGAAATATTTTTGAAAAAAACAAAAAACTTTTTTGTACTGGAAGCTCGTTTTGGATTCTTCAGAATTATTTAATCTATCAAATAGTTCTTAAGAATTTTGTGGGATTAGGAAAGTTTTTTATATACTTTTCTTTAAATTTCTTCCCAACATACATAACGCAAAGCAATTACTTTCCCCTTTTCTCAGTTTTGTCCCAATTCTTGTATTTCAATTTTGACATCTGTTAAGAGAACTTTGGAAATAATGCTCTGAATCTGGGTTAGCTCAGTTGGTGCACTTAACCAGACTGCTCCTGTAATCCATCTAAATATACACCACAAGTCTTGCATATTCGCTTATCATAGACGCAGCGATAGCAGCAGAAATGAAGTTATAATATCTAACGACTAAACCATAGGAGCCAGTTTATTTAATTGCTTCAAGTTATTATCCATAATTTGTTTTGCCATGACCCAGAACTTAAAAACCATTAAAACCAGCATGTTCTTATTAGGAGGAATACGTCTTCAAGTATTCAGATTAGAGAGTGTTTGAGAGAGAAAGTGACATGTTGGTTGGAATGGATATAATTGATGAGTTAAAAGTTTATAATGCCAAATGTTTGTGATTTAGAATTGACAGATATTTATGCTTATCAAGATGAATAGACCGGTGCAAACCATACCCCTTGGTGGAAAACTTCAAGGAATTATCATTCATTTACACTTTACCTGCAAACCATACCCCTTGGCGGAATACTTCAAGGAATTATCAATCATTTACACTTTACCTGCAAACCATTCTCTTTGGCCTTTAAAGATTTATTTCTTCAAATTTTCCCAAATAATCTTTTTTTTTATGCCAAGTCTATCTTCAGAGGGTTAAAACATCTCAGTTTTAAACCCAATCTTCTGTAGTTGTAGAGGAAATAATCAAGTATGGAGCAAAAACCACTGATGGCCATTTTAATCATTTGGGGTAGAGAAATGGATTTGTATAGCTTAACCAATCATGGTACATTTAATTTGTATCTGCTTTTTTGATTAAAAGACATTGACATGCAGTTGGAAACATTTTTATCAGATCATATTAAAAAACAGGCTGTTCCCACTTTAAAGAGTCTGTCCTATCGGCAATCAATGTCGTTATTTGGGGGGAATGACATCAAAAAGGGTGCAGTACTTTTATTAATTTTACAACATTATCAAAATTCACTATTTGTATGGACAGAATATCCACACATTTAAGATCTATGATAAGACTAATCAACAATGACTTGTTATGACATAGCAAAGATTTTCACACTATTAGCACCGATGAATGGCTTCACCTTTCTTTATTTTGTTTTTTTAAATGAGTATTTGTCCAGTTGTCAAATCTGAATTATCCCAAATCTTACCCTGAGTGAAATTTTTTGACTGTGTTGTATAATAATTATTTACAAATAATATATGGATAATAAGGAATGTCCCCTTAAAATTTCCACAGAAAATACAGATACGACTGTCCATTTAATGAAAGAGTGACTGTAAAAGAATCAGGAACATAATTTAAGTATGTGCAATATCGCTCCCATCAGCCTCTCCAGTTAAACAGGGTTATATAAAGCACTTCATATCATTGACAAAATGTTTGCCTCAAAACTGATGTTGTCTTAACGTGCATTTTTTTTAGAGAAATATGATATTTTACTAGAAAACTTTTTTGCAAAACCAGTTGCAGAACACACATAAAGTAATTTTTAAAACATGATGTCTGTTGCTCCAATTTCATTTCAAAAATGTATATTTCAAAACAATGAAGTAACTGAGACCATCTTGTATGTTCACAATGCCTGCAAAAGTTGTGAACAAAATGGTTTCAATGACGTTATGAACTACAGCAGTTTTGGGTATCTGTCTCTACAAATTCAGTGTCACTGATGCATGGTAGCAGGGCGTGACCTGTTGTACCCTTGCTGCACAAATACTGGATACTCTTGCAATCCAGCCTTGCCACCAACACAACCTGCAATTCTCTCAATAGTGTTTATTTCTAAAACAAAATATCAGTATTCCTTTGCAATGTATTTTTTAAATACTGAAGACACTATCAGAATTTCTAAAACCTTTGAGCAAAATCTGTGTCTCTTTTCAAAGTCATTGTTTAAAGATTTATATAAAACGTACAAATTTATCATAAAATGAATATAACATTTGAATTCATTCAATCATTTTGTATCTGGTATGAGTTGAATGTTTTCGTATTTTACAACACCTCACTTTTTCTTTTATTTACAAAATTAGTCATTGCTTTTTGCACCTCTGTGTATGAATTTATTTTATATACAGTCAGATTTTAATGTACTTAACTGCCAGTCACTTTACACCAAGACCACTCAAGTTTCACACCAAGACGAGAATCTGTTTATCAGCTTCAATCTGACAACTCTCAAACAATGTTACAGCAATGAAAAGTCTTAGGGATTGTTGATTAGATTAGACTTTCTCTGTCATGCCTTATTCACAAGCATGCTTTCCCCTCTGCTTATCACATTTCATTTGTATAGAACTCTCAATCTCAGTCGATCTTATTGAGAGAGCCGTCTATAATCTTACATACACACAGGATAGGATAGAGATTTAGCAATATAATAACCTTGGTCATACTCTGATTTACCATCAAAGTGAGAACCATAACATCTGACTGTTTATCAAACCTTTACAGATCTGGATTATTTAGATGCAGTTAACAGATCCCTAGGACATTGAAGGAAGTGTATCTTACCCACTTCAGAAAAAAAAAAATATTGTCAAAAGACAACATCGATATTTTCATAAATGAGATCTTCAATAAGAAATTCAGTCGCTCATGTCCTTAGCTTAGGTGAAAATAATCAAATCTGCAAGACATGGTGAAATAAACAGAATTTTATTTGAACTTTTTAAACCAATTACAAAAACAGTAAAATCACCATTTTTCAATAGGCACTAAGGTGTAAGGAGTGGCTGAAAAAAGTTAAAGCATTGTTTTGTGTTTATACAGGAGGGCATGTTAAATAGCATCCCAAACCCTTACATAAGGTATATATTTTTCAGTCTGTTAGCAAAAGATCCATGCCTTAATGTAAGTTTTATTCCTTTCTCATATTATATATTCAATGCCCTTATTGTTTTTTTGGGGGGAGAGTGCAAATCCTAATATCAGTGTATTGTAAAAGCTTGACAAATAACCGGCCCAATACTGTAAGTTTGTCAGCTGAAATGGTAAAAATAATTAAAACATTTTAAAAACTAACAACCTGGAGCAAAAATTACCAGGTAACCAGTTGTCGGATTGGCCTTATCTAATACATTGCTGGTTCTAGATACATATAAGAAATGGAATACCTGCATTAAGTTTATGTATGGCATATCCCTTATCATAAGATATTGGTCAATTTAAGACATCATATCCTAATATAAGTTATATCTAAGATCAAATCCCTACACAATGTTAGAAATCACTGATTTGTCTAACTTACAGCTCATGGTAAATATAACGAAGAGATAGGATAACGTTTTAAAGCGAGCGCTCTCATCAACCAGGGTGGCAAACAGTATTTCTATTGGTGTATCACACCTTATTAACACGCTGAGAGACTTATAAACTGGTCTTTAGATGCTTACCGAGAGCATGCAATTCTAAGAGCAAAGAGCAAGGTTTGAAAGTCAGTTAGAATCCCTCGGCACAAGCAGGCCTGTTGACAACAGCACCCTATTTGTTTGGGTGAGGTGGGTGGTCCTTCCGAGTAAAATACAACTTATTCTATGTTTGTGATAACTTGTGATTGGCTGAGAGAGCAGGGTTAGCCTACTGATACAGCCGTGGTGGATAGATCAGATTCCAGCCTGTCTGTCAGCTAAGGACAAGGTACAGGCAATTTTCACTTGGGTGGTATAAGCTGCCTCACCTCCCGAAAGTTAGCACACCGTTTATCCACTGTTAGATGGAGGGGGGACCGACCAACATGGGTGCCTAGGATACTTGCTTGCACATCATATCTGGAATATTGGGAAATAACATTAATTTGATGTTTCTGACAGAGAAAACTGGATATTCGTGAAATAGCGTTAATCGGATATTTGTGAAATTATATAAATTGGATGTTTGGGAGGTAACTTAAACTGTTTGTGATCTCCTTGATTGTGCTTCATGTGGATAATCAAATTCAAACTCTCCTGCGTTAAATTTGGATACGGATATATTTTGAAGATCATGTGATTATGGATTACATGAATGACAGCTTCATACTCTACACTAACGATGCTTTTGGATCTTGTAAAAATGTCCAATTTCAACATTGAACGGATGTTTGATGCAAGTACAAAGAGAAATCAAACTTGAGGTCCTCAGCACTGATTTTAAAGTGTTGTGCTTGTGAATTTGCTATGTAGTAATCCATCTCAAGATTATCAGGAAAAATACTCAGATTCAACATTTTGTGATTTTGCTTATATCAATCTCAAGACAATCAGAGTGAATACCCGGATTCTAGATTTTTATCCAAACTGCTTTTGGCATGTCTTTTGCCAGATTCAAAGTGAAGTTGAAATGCTGATGTCTCAGTTTGGCTGGGTTATTGTCCCTCCAGATTAACATATACACAGATCAGAAAAATAAGAATTTAAGGGATACATCGTTTATGTTTGCAACTGTTGGATTTTGTTGTTCATCTACTTGGATCATATTTATCTTAGTGATAAGGGTTCTTGTGCAGTTCACCCTTTTCAATCGTGGAAACTTGACCTCTGGATTTTTAGACATGATTCTGTTGAATTTTGGAATACGTTGTGATTTTAACTGGATAATCATTACTGTTTGACGGTTCGAATCGTGTAAGACTTGAGAGTTTAAAAAGAGACAGAGGTCCATAACGATTTTCTCCAATATTGAATGATGAAATAAATGTCTTTCAAAGAATAAGTCCATTTGATTTAAACATATCATAGAAATAAACACATCTGTTACGATAATTTATTCATCTTCATGTAGAAGATATGACCATATGGTGGTGATGCTAATGAATACACTAGTTTTCAAAGATAGAGGTGAACAATTAATTTGATGAGTGTTTTTAAACAGCATTTTATCTTTATTCATTGATTAGTGAAGGGAAAACGTTGTTCTTTTTATGAAAACTTTAGTCAAGCATTTAAAACATTACCTTTTTCAATTCAAGATTGTAGTCAGTCGTTGTGAAAAATTAAATTCCTTTACTTTGAAACTTTCCATCCTCAAGTTATAGAAATACAGTCAATCTGATGTCAGTTCTACCATTTTGAGAGTTATATAGCAAAAGTTATTAATCGTCAACAAGGACCCTCAGATTCATCCATAGAAACCATCAAGGATATTTTATCGTCTTATTTGGAGATAATCTTAAAACCCTGTGGAAAATCAATCATCAATTGCATTGTGAAAGTTACAAGCCACCAACGTGGACAAAAATATCAACCTGTGGAAATCAAAATTAACCATTGTGAAACTTACAAGCCACCAACGTGGACAGTCATATCAAGCATTGTGGAAATTACAATCAACCATATGGAAACAACATCAAGCTGCATGCTTTTTGAGTAAGATCTGGTTTTCATGAAACTATTACAAGGTTGGATGTAAAAGCCACTGCGTAAGACCACCCATATTTCTGTTCGCTTCGTACCTTGTGTTCCCGTGGATGAACCGATGAACACAATGGATTAATGTCTGAGGTTCAGCTGCCATTAGGTATGTATAACAACCAGCCGCTTATTCTCTCCTTAACCACCTACATATGCATGTAATTGAAACAAACACCTTTATTACAGCTAATAATGGAGCACACACACCCCTCTAAGATTCTTTGCAACTGTACAAGTGAAATCTTATAACACTTTACATAAAGGGTATTCCTTGGCAGTTGTGTAACATGGAATAATATTTTAGTACCTCCCAGTATGAAAGTTATGGTCAGTATTTTTTTTAATTCTAATATCTTTTTGAAGAGGCGTAGCTTATATATGATAGGATGTTCTGATAAATAATTTGCATAAGAATTATTTACTGAGTGTTTGAAGTTATATATTCTGGTATTAATGAAAGACAGTTTGGGGAGGGGTGTTTTGTTTTGGGTTTTTTTGGAGGGGGGGGGTGTCATTGTACCTCCCACATTGAAATTTATGTATTCAGATGGATAAGAGGTAAATCTTTTTGTTCTCGCTTTCGTGAAAAGTAAATTAAGAAATATTTGTCAGTTATTGGTTTATGATTTATACTATTACAGAACCTTATACTTAATAAAGACAAGATTTACTGGATAACAACTTTTTATTGTGAAATTCACGACATTTCAGAGCATATACTTACTCCTTCATCACATTTAAATACCCTTCAAAGACTTAATCTTATTTTCTTTATTATGTACATCTCTTTTTTTTAACTCAAAGGCATGAAAAACAATAGATTGATTTTTAAAAATTTATTGTTAATGAAATAATCGTCACTATGTATTCAGTTCAGAATTCAATTCTAAAATTATGTTATACATAACAATAAGTTGTACAATAATCATAATACTAATTGGGTAATATATTTTTGTACGTTTTTAGAAAAGTGAACAAAAATCCAACGACATTATACAGAACAAAAGTTGAAATGGCTAATCAATAAATGAATCATAACATGATTATAAGTTTACCTTTGTAATCCTTTCAGATTAGTTTAAGCAAATCTTAAAGAAAATTGTATTACCTCCATGTGATCAAAAAATTTCTGAGATCAATCACTGTGATTTGTAATTTTTTTAATTTCATTCAAAACTCATAACTTGTTTGTAAAAAAGACATTAGGAATATTGAAGGCAATAATTTAGTCTTTAATGTAATTATCCCTGAAACAAAAACAGGCAAATTAAGGTTACAAGCAAGCTCTAAAACAACTAACCTGTAACTTTTCTCTTTATCTTGTTCTCTTATCAGAAATGAAATGAAATAGATATGATAATAAGTGGTTATGAATTTTATTATCTCCCCAAAATACACAGGTTGTATGTAAGTGAAACAAAGTTTATTGATGTATCACTATTTTTCTGTATAATTTACATTTAATGTTGAAAAAAAAGAGAAAACAGCAACTCTGGCACCTTGTAATAAAATACAATCTTTTGAAAACAAGAAGAAATAATAATTAACAGATCTATATTGGAAAAGTATTTTATTAATGATATTAGATTAGTATATATAGTATACATGATGGAAAACACGCATCTTATTAGACGAACTTCCAAAATCTAAATCTGGACTTAAAACACACTATTTTAAAATTGCATTTGATTGACTACCTGACTCTTTCATGTGTTCATTACAGCGCTTCAGGGCAGTTTTATGGTTTTAGTGCTATATAAGTATTTTTATGTATGTATGTATGTATGTATGTAAGATAGAAAAAAAATGTCTAAAACAACTTCCCTGCCATCTCCCAGTATTCACTTTGTATTTTGTTATGAATCAACAACAAATAAATAAATATTGAAAAATTAAAATTTGGAAATTGATAATGTATCAAATGTCCCCCATAAGCAAGCAATATGAAAAAGTAGGGTCTGAAACAACTGCCCTGTCACCTCCGTAATAGAATGCATACGTTTTGTTCTCGATGTGTGTGTTCTGACAGGCATAGTTTCTCTAGTTAGCATGCACTTATGATGCATTCAGAAGCAATTATTGTGTTACTGTCTATCTCACAACTATAAGCACTTGCTATTTTAGCTATGAAGCCCTCACTGAGATATTTTGTAGCCTGTTTTTGTAATATGTTAATTGATAAGATAGGAGATACTTGTTTCAAGCATGAAAACATCTTCATATTTGCAATAAAACAATCTCTGGTCGTTTAGCTATGAAGTCCTTTCAAGAATTCTCATAGATTTGTTTTAGTATGCTTTTGATTTTTAAATGTTTAAGCAATAGGATATTGATAATTGTGATGAGTGCAGAAATAACTACATTTTTGCAACATTGAGGGTAGATACGAGTCCAAAGTTATTTTCTTGTGAAAATAAGTCATTGTCTTTAGGAGTGTTTTCTCTCATTCAAGGATAAACTTGTTTTGGGGATATTTAAAGAAACTAACTGTATTTTTTATCATAACAAAATTTAGAATAATCAATTTAATTTTATTTTAATTAATTTCATTGGTATAAAATAGGTAATACTTATGATGAGTATGTAAAATTTCTACTATCTCCATTAAAGTATAGAGGAGTTCCTCTGTCATAAATACAAACCATTTTTAGATAAGTAGTTTGTTGTTCTTGCAAGGTTATAGGCTACCGGGGAATATGTGCATGTTAAAAATTCTGATTTAGATATATCATAAAGAAAGTCTAAATCTGAATATAAACATAAAATAAAACAATCTTTAAATGATATGATTGTATCATATTTGTTAACCAAACTGGTCAGATTAGGTTAGTTAAGCATCACTTTTATTTTTATTTTTATTAAAAAGAATAAATTTAATATTCATATCATTACGTAAAGCCATCCATCATTCATTTGGCCACTAAAAGAAGAGTCTGTGAGACTGGCAAACTTCTGTTAGGTTTATTGGCAGAACTTTCAAAATTTCTGAAACAATGTATAATTACCTGCTTGTCTTTATTGTTCTAAGAAAATGTTTTAGAAGGTCCGACTGCCCTTGTCACTTTAGAAAAATATTCTTGAGAAACCTTTAAATCTATTCATGCAATTATTAAAAAAAAAAGTATCAAAGTTATGAAGTTATTACATTTTCATATCTGTCTAGATTTGCCAACCTTGTTATCAAAATACGATTTAGTTATCTTTATTGATGCTTTCCTTTGTCTGTCATCAAGATCATTATGACAGAATGGCCGAAGTAAGTCTGTAAGAACTAAGAAGTCTTATAAACAATGAATGAATGTTTATTTGTAATCACGGCCACATGGCCTAAAGTACAATAATCATGTATACATAAGGTCACTGCGCATGGACATTGAAATGATTGCTTACATAGGTAAATTACGTTTAAGATAAATTGCAAGATTTTTTAAGCAGTCAACATTCTGTGAAGACATTAGCAAATTAAATTTTTCTCGCGTTGGATAGGTATGGAAATAGCTTGGTAACAACATTTTTCTACTTTCATTATAATATGGACAGACTAACAAAAAGTGAAATTCGTCTTGGATAACGTCATAATTACATTTTGAACATTTCAATAAATCAATATTTACATTTGTGTCGTAACGAAATTGCTGTATATTAAGTTTATGGCTCATACATCTAAATTTACACAGAGTTCGAAGTAAATCTCTATCTGAAATCAGCTGTAAGATGTAAAGTTCTGGTTTCAGAATACTCTTGTAAGAGCAATAGTTATGCAAATATGATGATGAACATAATTTACTTTGCCATATTTGATACTGAATATCTTTACATCGTTGTTTAAAACATTTAATAAAAAATAAGGTGTCGCCGCAATCTTGGGAGATCCATACATCCAGTTTCCATTAACAAAGTCCGAACATGTGACACCCAACTAATACCACCATGGTCGTCATATGATTTAAGCATTAAATAGCAGGCCTTTGGATGGCGACTTGTTTTCATGTTAAGTAACCTGGTCCAATATTTTACACATCTTTGAAAATAATTGATACAAAGTCTTGACCTTCCAACTTCACCATGTATAGCTGTGTTTGACACAAATTTACTGACACTAAGATATTTCTTGTTATGAAAGTTATGAAATACCATTTACCAAGATCTTACAATGGTATGCAGTTTACTTGTACAGCACCTTTGGATCAAGTAAAAGATAATTTGCTTTCTTATCTACCTTTGGTTTGGAAGAAGGTTTTTATTATAGACTCTTTGCATTCAGAAGGTAAAAAAAACTGATGGTATCAATATTTGTATCAACATTCTACCTGACAACCATTCAAAATTGAACATTGGAGAGGAACTAGTTCATAGTTTTCATCCTAATTTGGTTCTAGTAGAAAACAGAAGGCAGTAATGGTGCTAAAGATATTGGTCTACAGAGTCTTTGGATATTAGGGCATTTAAAGTAAAATCACACCACTAATGGGTTCAGTAGTTGTGCTAAAGTAAAAGTCTTTTGTTAATGTAATTAAAAGCAAAAAAGGAACTTTAAAATGCAAAAATTATTAATTGTGAAATATTCAAACATCATAATTTTTGTTCATGTTGACTAGAACAGAAGGAAGACGACAAACTGCTAAGAGTCAGTCTTTGGCACCAAAGAAAGAAATTTTGTTTGATATATTCTAAGCCAATATAGACATGAAACTTCATCATTGGTGTCTGTTTTGGTGCCAAGAAAAAACATAATCCTTGTTATTGGTTGAATCTTGCAAGGCTGGCTGTTTTTAAGATATTTTTGGAGTTTCATACTCTACAAGACATTGTGACTTTAAAACACCATAGGATCTTCTCACACCATAGGATCTTCTCACGGTGCCAAAGGACAAAGGTCTTTCTGGGAACCTTTTGACATGTGCAAGTCAATCTGTTGGCGCGGACAACCAATGTCATAAAACACAAATTTTGCAATTCTTTCTCATTAGTAAGTTGTTGTGAGTCCTGCCTCCAAAGCAGAGGTAATCTTAGATTGCTTGTCTGTCGGCAGGTCATGATGCTATCTTCCTAACCACCATTGATAACATCTCCCAAAACAATACCACTCTTGTTTACGAAAACTGTAAATAGCATGCTCTAACCTGTCTTTCTATTTTCTTGACATAACATACTAAGTGCCAGAGAAAGGTGTTGCTGAAACAAGCTTATTTCAGCACTGGTAAAAAAATATTGATACTGATAGTGATTATACTCACATTAGTGGTAAGGAAAGCATTACCTAGTTACCAAGAACTATCTGATGATCATGGTATTGTTGACATACAGCATTGTTCTTATGTTTTGAACAAAGTATTGTTATACAGTTCTTTCAAGGAGTCGGATGTTATTAGAGGAGCTGTTGATATGCTGAATATGGTTGTCTGGTGACCGATACATTTCATTTGTTTTTAGTCATCTTTATGTTCAACTTCAAAGATGCTGCAGCGCTGTTGATGTTTTATTTGTTGAAATATTCTCCATTAAACATAAATTAATTTAGAATATATAATCTTCAGAGGGTAAAAGATCTAATTACCAAACCTGATAATCCGTAATCCTAGAGAAAAATTTCTCTTATCAAGTGAAAACTTCATGGAGCCATTTTAGTGTGAACACCTTTAAATCAAGGACAAATGGATTTAAGTAGCTTAACTGAACCTTTTGTTAAGAAATTAATTTACTAAATTAAAATGGTTTTCTTGAAATTTATAACAATTGTCTTTTCTTTATATGAGAGGACTATTTTTTCCTAAAAACATGCTTCAGCACCCTTAAGTATCTTGTTCAGGTAATTTTTGGTAGTTTGTTATAAATAGTTTAAATTTTTACAAAAAAGAAACTTTAGAGTACTTTAAAAGAGTGAATAGCAATAAATATAGGTAATTCTCAACATTCCTAAGGATATGCATCTCCAGATATAAAATTTAGTACAGTTTGCTAGATTATTATTTTGAAAAGCATTCACAATGATATGCTTTTGAAAATAGTTTTGATATACTATCTATTGAACACAATGATTTGAATTGACCCAAGAGTATGAAATTAACGTCTAATTGATATTAATTCTCTATGTATTCATGTCAAGCTGGTTGTCTGTGCACTTAAGAGGCTAAATCTTTGGTGGCAAATGTCTCAAAATCAGCTATCCTCTCTCAGGTGAGGTGATTTCTTACAAAGAATCCCCACAGACAGAAACCTGATATGCTCTAGCCAAACAGTGATTATGTCCGCCAGGTGAATGCACACGCAGGTAAAATACACCTTGATTACAGGTGCAAACGAACGACCACACATATCGTATTTCTGCTACAGTACAACTACTTTAAGTCATGAAAGGGTGTTTTTGAATATGAGAAATTATTTCGCCGAAGATTAAAGTAACTCTTAAATGGATTTTTGATGAGGTTTCAAATTTCTCTCTTTTTAGATTTCTCACTTTGAGCAATTATTTCTTTATGTGTAAGCATCGTAATTGAATAGGGTTAATGTGTGTTGAACTTAATTTTGCTCATTTGTAATCTTAAGTAGGCATTTGTTTCCCTAATTGTAGGATTGCAAGATTGATATGTTTTCTTTTGAAACCAGTTCTATTATGATTACCAGATGAAGAACATATTTACCGGTATGTAAGTGAACTTAATGATTAAACATTTTATCATGGTATTTTTTTTATATTTCTTTCCATATTTGCAAATATTGGACAGAAAAGGGTCAAACAGAGAGTATATAAATCACTTCTCTGTAACACATTTAAAAAAAAAAAATTTTGGTATACCATTGAGGCTGCAAACATGGATTTTCTTAAAGATAGAATGTTTCAACACAAATACTAATATCTGATTAGCAGTTTATTTGCTGAAATATATTCCCTCTTGAAATAAATATCTTTGAAAGAAAGAAACATTATTTTGTTAACTTTTAATTAAAATGATCTGAATGAATGTAACATTTATCACCTATTTGTGTCATATTTTTCAACAAATAATATTACATCAAATCAAGAGGCAAGAGATTTTGAAATATTATTTCAAATTATTCCTGTTCATGATTATTTCATATTGAATCAATTATGAAAACTATTAAAAAATATTATTTCATTTAAAACACCATTCCTGTCGTTTTGCAACCAATTATTTTTGTTCATAATTATTCCATATCAAATCAATTATGAAAACTATTAACAGATATTATTGGATTTAAAGCACCATCCCATGTCATTGTTACAACACATAGATTTGCACATCATTTGGTGAGGGAGTTTACACAAATTAGAAAAAATATTTCCGGTCCCACCAATTTTACAGTAAATTAATTATGAAGGCTTTTGATAAATATTGTTAGAATTAATGTACCACCCTGTGACATGTACGAGCAAGGAGAGATTTTGTCACTTCAACAGCTGAGGAAAGATTCTATATAGACAGAACACTTCAAGTGTATGTACAGAGGATGCTGTTGAATAGTTACAGATGGACACATTCATCTGTTTCATTGTTACAACACATTAGAAAATTGTAACATAAAGATTTTTTTTCATCAAACGCACCCATTTATCTGAAGAGGGTTGTCGGGATTGTGACACATTTGTGAATCTTCTCAAGGCTTTTTCTATGGCTCTGTGATCTATGAATAGTTTAAGACTCAAACTTTTGGAAAAGGGTTAACTTGTCAAGGTTTATCTATAACTTTGCTTTTGTTTCAATGATGAAACATTAATGATGAAAAAGATTTTTACAATATAAATCGAAAAATGTGAAACTCAAATGGGAAGTTAGAATATGATCGATAGTTATAAGTTATAAATGTATGAGTTTTTTCAAATCAAACATTAGACATTAATTTCTTCTTATCTCTAAGATTTTGCAGTTAAAAGTAATGTTTTAAATTATGGCAAAATGTTTTTAATCATTGTCATCAATGTCTTATTGTAATTAAAATGTATGAGATTCTTTCAAAATCAAACATTAGATGATAATTTCTTCTTATCGCTAAGAATTTGAGTTATATTAGGTGTAAATAAGGTATACATGAGAAGATACATGGCATCAAAAACATTATGACTGATGTAATAGAAAAATAAATCTTTAAAAAAGATATAAAAATTATTTGCTTATATTATCTATATGACCTTTTCTTGAATGTTGGAAGGCCTGTAACAAGACACCAGCTTTATGTAAGCAGGGCTGGCGGTAAGTTCACGCAAGTATGTGTGTAAAGAGGTGTTCATCCTTCATTCTTGCTCTCCCAAACACACTTCTTAGCAACATGGAGTCATCTTGCAGCATCTTGGTCCGTCTGTTGCCCATGGCGACTCGGAAGGTATCGGAAGTGTGCGAGAGAGCTATATGTAAATATAGACGTAGATAATGCCGTGAATCACGAGGAATTCCGCAAGTAGACTCCATTCTGGAGCTAATCTGTAAGAATCAACAAGACTACACTGCTGGTAGTTTCTCTGTCTGCTCTCTTGGTTCTACTTCTGCTTGTTCTACCAGGGCTTTTATCTTGTAATAGTTTCTGTAGGCTTAAATTTAGTCTCTGAATTATCTTTCGCATTGTATGCATAACTCAAATTGCTATTTCTCTTGGACTTGCTATTTGTCCAGAAATCTAGACATGTTAAATGAAATCTAGACCTTGTGCAAGATCCTACATTGTTTATGAAATCTAGACTTTGTGCAAGATCCTAAACTGTATATGAAATATAGACTGTGTGCAAGATCCTACACTGTATATGAAATCTTGATTGTATGCAAGATCCTACACTGTATATGAAATCTAGACTGTGTGCAAGATCCTACACTGTATATGAAATCTTGATTGTGTGCAAGATCCTACACTGTATATGAAATCTTGACTGCGTGCAAGATCCTACACTGTATATGAAATCTTGATTGTGTACAAGATCCTACACTGTATATGAAATCTTGACTACATGTGCAAGATCCTACACTGTATATGAAATCTTGACTGTGCAAGATCCTACACTGTATATGAAATCTTGACTGCGTGCAAGATCCTACACACACTGTATATGAAATCTTGACTGCGTGCAAGATCCTACATTGTATATGAAATCTTGACTGCATGCAAGATCCTTCATTGTATATGAAATCTTGACTGCGTGCATGATCCTACTTAGCCTTGAAAGTCAAATTATCCATATTTCACAATGATGATATTTTTCAACCCCTTTGGGAGTCTACATCTTGAACTTTCAAGAAATTATCTCTACATCTGTGGACACTAGATTTACTTATTGAAAGTGATAATGTATATTTAACACTCCTCATATCCAACAGATATTCAAATTTCACTGGTATATTTGTTTTTTGTCAATCAAATATACCTACTGCATATGATAAGTGACTTAATAAATAAGCTTAATCATTTGATGATAATTATGATACCTATTCATGTGTTGGCACTTTTTCAGAACAGTGTAAATCGGGTTTGATGTGTTCATTGAATATGTGAACAGCAGAAGGTATGGTTCTTTAACATGTATAACGTTCATTCCTTTTGGAAAGTCTTGTGACAAGAACAACAAATCATTGGATCTTAATTTATTTCCAAATAAGCATTTGACTAGTTTATGAGGGGACCTTGTCAGGTGGGGCACTTGATATGTTGAGTATGGCATACATGTTGTCTGTGAAGACCATGATCAAGTCTACATCGTGTATGGCATACATATTATCTGTGAAGACTATGATCTAGTCTACATCGTGTATGGCATACATGTTGTCTGTGAATACCTTTATCAAGTTTACATCGTCTATGGCATACATGTTGTCTGTGAAGACCATGATCTAGTCTACATCGTGTATGGCATACATGTTGTCTGTGAAGACCATGATCTAGTCTACATCGTGTATGGCATACATGTTGTCTGTGAAGACTATGATCTAGTCTACATCGTGTATGGCATACATGTTGTCTGTGAAGACTATGATCTAGTCTACGTCGTGTATAGCATACATGTTGTCTGTGAAGACTATGATCTAGTCTACATCGTGTATGGCATACATGTTGTCTGTGAAGACCTTGATCAAGTTTACATCGTGTATGGCATACATGTTGGCTGTGAAGACCACGTTCAAGTCTATGTCGTGTTAGGTAACATTTTCACCTCAGTTCTAGTCTAAGTGTACAGCTGAGAAACATTTCCCTAGCAGATGTTGAACTGCAAACTGGAATTGGATTTTGAACAACCTTGTCTTCTGGTTTAGGGCAAATATTTTCTTGTGAAGGGAAATAAAAATGTTGTAAGTTTTGTAAATAAGATAAGAGTGCATATTTTGAGTATCCCTATAACAATCTTTATGAAATCTAGAGAAAAGTTTATGACGAAAATTTTGTTGCTATAGATAGTTTGATGCCCTTAATTATATCAAGAGAAACTGAAGATCTTAAGAGTTCTTTTAAGTCTGTTTTGTTCAATTACTATGTTTTCAATTAAACATTATTTGATTAGATATTTAAGGTTATGAATATAAAGTTTTTTTAACTTTTGAATTCTAATCTTTGCATCAAGGTATCTGTAGATAAGATTCATAAAATATCTAATTTATCCCAAAAAGAAACAAAAGTACAAAATTTCAAATTCTTATAAAATTACACATCTGTAATGTACATTTTCTTTGTGATGTATGTTTTACGCAAACAGAAACTAGGTCAGAGGGGACATATGGAGCTAGATTGGGTTTTACATGAAAATCCCATAAAAAAACAGAGGCACATCTTGAAAAAATAAAACGGTTGGCGTTGTGTTACAAGACTTTCCATGTGAAAAATGTCCCTGGTTTGTTCAACATGGGAACATCTTGCTAAAGAAAAACATTAACACCCTATATATGTTTCTCGTGTATGGTAAATTCAATTGAGGTGTGAATTGGGGGACATTTTTGCCTGAAGTTGAGCGTTTATTGGTTGTGGTGTATATTCAGAGTATAAAGCGAATAATAAGCGCTTGGAGTTCGCTCGGAACATCAAACAAAATGTAACAGTTTTGCAATAAAGACTCTCAACAAAAAACATTTAACCTATTTATTTTGGAAGAAAGAAGTGTTTTTTTCAGCATCTGTCACGTGTTATTTTTAATGGGTTTTTTTTGTGTGTATTAAAAAATATTGAAAAAAAATATGTTCAATATGATGGAAGTTATCTGACTAATCTAGTTTCTGAATAAGTGTATTTATTAATCCCACAAAAGAGTTATGAATAACCTATGTTATGTATGCATGCATTCAACTGTTCATGAAAAAAATGTGGACATTGAAGAATGTAAGATTAAATTTTGTGTACGCTTTATAACAAGGGGTAATATTGGCAATAAGGTAAATCATTTCCTAGTTATAAGAAAAGCAAGATAAATAAGTTTGCATCTGTCTGAACAATAACTACCAACACATTGTACAACAATGTACTTTATTTACATTTAAACCAATGAAGAAGAAAGATAATGTATATATTGACCTTTGAACTTTACAAGAGAACAGTGCATATATCTTTCCTTGTACCCAGAGTCAAGAGAGTTTCCAAGATTAGAATGCAAACATTCTGGCAGTGGTGCTGGAGTGGTCTGAGAATGTTTTAGAGCTAGACTTGTCTGTTAACCTTAACAAGAAAATTTTTTAATTCTTATTCATGATTCTAGATAAGATTATCCTCATTGGGTCTAAAATACGAAACTTTTCCGGTAATAGAATTCCTCAGAATAGAAAATCTTCTTTAGAATGTAGAAGATCCACGAATAAAGATTGATTCTGTTTGCCTGAAGATTTGAGTCCAGAACAGTCTGGAAGTGCCGGTAGAATAATCTGACAGGTAGACTTGTTGTGAAACAGTTCCTAAAGATTTCCAAATGTTGTAAATATTACGTTTACAAATATAGTGTATCTAAGTCAAATTACAAACAATCTGCATTTAGTGAAATGGTTATACCATGGTACAGAAAATGCATAGACTTTTTCTTCATATAGATAATAAAATAGATTAGGATATAAAAGATTTCATTCTAATGATAAGTCATCTTCCTATGCATGGACTATACTAGTGCCAGTCTGACAACTGGCTGAGATAGATAAGACATACAAAAGTAATACAAAGTGCTTACTACAAAAGTGACTTTAGTAAGGATACTATGAGAAAGGCTAGATAAAAACAATTCCATGTACATTCCAATCTTTGATAGATCAAGTTACAATCTCTGGACCGGAGAGGGGCTCAGGGACAGGAAATGTTTTGTATATCATTTTGGAGGCAATTATAAACAGGGGAAGGAACTGTGAACCATTTGTCAGATTGATGCTATGATTCGAGAAAAATGGAGGACAGAAATTTAATCTTATCATAAGCCTTGACTTGCATATCAGATTAATTATTGAGTATATGTGACCTTGTTAATTAGTTGATTTTGTAAATTAAAGATTTTTAAAACATTTTTGGTATGTCAATAAAAAATATTAACACAGAATCTGCTGATTTTTTAAAAGAATATGAGAAAAAACTTTTTTTTTAATGAGTACCCTGTAATTTATAAAGTAAACCAATTCTAAAACCGATTTCTTATTGAAAGCCTAAATATTAAGAAAATGGGGGGAAAATGCTTCATTTGAAGAAAGCAATCCCTTCTGTTAGCTAGCACTTTAGCTTTGCAGTCTGACCAAACTGAGGTGTATGTACAATAGAAAGTTTGAATCATGAGTCTTCATACAAAATCATTGGGCAGGACAAGGAAGTATGCTAGGTCCTTTCAGGTGTCACTTTACAACCCAATATTTAAAGGGGCAGTGGCATGTTTTTTAAAATAAATAAAGGGATTTCATGAAACCAAACAATTTTTTTTCTAATTGCAAGACAATGTTTTTCAATCAAAAGAATTAGTTTCAAAACAAACATACCATGATCGGTTAAGCTATAAAAATCCATTTCCCTACCTCAAGTGATTAAAAGGTGTTCACACAAAAATGGCAGCCAGTGGTTTTTGCTTGATACTTGGTATTTTCTTTTACAACTACAGATTACCAAGGTGAGTAAAGAAATGTTTGACCCTCTGAAGACTAAACATTTGGCATAATCTTAAGTTTATTGGGAAAATTTAAAGAAAACTCACAAACGTGCTAATTACAGAAGTTTAAATTGCATGGAAAATGAAGGGACAGGTAATGTGAGGAACTGAGCCTTGTGAATTGATTGTTGGAACTCCTAAATTACCTGTGGATTCCTGATTATTCCATGATAGCCTATTTTGAGCCAGGAGCCAGTCTCGGATTTTTCACCTTGTTTGGAATGCTGATTAGTGTAAACTGACCCTGGTTTTGAACAATTCAATTTGTTTTTAAATGTTTATAATATAAACCAAATTAAAAAATCTTTTTTAAAAAGTGTTTTTGACAGGATATTAAGTTGGTGATTCAAGTTGGGATGTTGTAACTATGAAAACAGAATCTAAATTTGATTCAAAATGTTTGTTAAACAAACCTACTTAATAACAATAAAAGGGGGTATTGACGGGATATATAGTTGGTTACAAAAGTATGTGATCTTGTATCTATGAAATGTGACGATTTACTATTATGTCTAATGATTCTGTTAAGAGTCTAATGTTTTGTATGTCATACTAATGTAGCTTTGATTAGCAAAAGATAAACATGTGGTCAAACAGCAGAGAGGGGTTTAAAAAGCCTGATAGCCCAGTGTATCATTATTGCATCTTGAAACAAAACTGAATTTTTTGTGGAGTGAATCGTGTACCTTGAGCACCTGATTCATGTTACACAGCAAACAGAATTAATCTGAAACCTGCCTCGTCCCTTGTGTCGCAGCAATGATAGTGCAGGTAAAATGTCAGGTGCAAAAACTTGTTACAGGTAGAATTGATACGAGAGCTCTTTTCGGTAAGGTAGAATTAACAGGAAATGTGTCAAGTTCATCACATTTCTACCTGCTTCTGTCAGATAAGTATCAGTCATGCCTGCACACACCTGGTGTTGATTGCAATCAGTCGGACAGGTAAGGTCGTCTATATCGCTGGATCTGCTTTGGTGCTGTCAAGGTTGGCACGCTATTCAAGGTAGATCGTTTTACATAACTTTCGAATTTAATTTTTTATTACTTTATTTTCATTCATCTTTCAACTTTTTTTTTACCATATCTTCGATCTAACATACTAGTAAAGAGATCCTTGTTGCTATCCTTAAATAAAACTTAATTTAGACAGGTTGTCAAGCGCCGTCCTCTAATATCAGTAAAGAGATCTGATTTTTTTTTATCAAAAAACATAAATTTTGTTTCATGAAATGAGATTTGAGGGAAATTTGTTATAATTGTAATTTGAATAATGACCGTAAAAGTTTGATAAACAATTTAAACTTAAGAAGTGCTACTTTTACAAATTCAAATATTCCTATCTTGTCCTCTCTTCTAACATGGCGATAAAAAAAAATGATATGTCTTGCAGACAATAGTATTCCTTATACTAAGTGATATATCAAGGGAAATCTAAGTTTTGGCTTAGTTTCTGGATTCTTAAATAGGCAAATTACACATTAGCATTTAGAGGTCTGGTTCTCTAAAGAAAAAAATAGATAACATAGGAATCAAGCCAAGGCAAATTTTAATAAAATCAAATTGTTTAAATGCTAGAGATCTATATATATATAGTCATATATTTTATATTAATCATAAAGGAAGTAAAAATGATGAAACCTTGTTAATCTACAGAAAGGTAATAGAAAACATTATATTCAATATGAGGCAGATTTCAAAATAGCAAATTATTTAAATGCTGTAGATCTATATTTATAAATCCTCATATACATTATATGAGTAATGAAGGAAGTATAATTGATGTAACCTTTTTAATCTACAGAAAAGAAATAGATAGCACTGAAACTGATGCAGATTTCAACTTAGTAAATCCTCTTAATCTTGCAGATCTATATATTGGATGTCTGCTTTTAATTACAGTCTTTTATTAAAGTTGAAAGGCATATAAAATTTTGAATTTACATCCATCATATCATTTGAAAGAGCATCTGGGAAACTGACAAGAGTCAAACACTTTGTTTTTTAAGATAAACTTTTTGTGTATGATGCTTTCAATCAATATCTTTGTCTTTGTCTTCCATGAATGGATGCATGGTGCATAAAACTTGAGTCAACAAAATCTTATAGCAGTATCTTGAATAAATAAAATTTTCGTGCACATCTTAGTTTTATTCAAAGTAACCTTAAGTGAATGATAACACACTTATTTTTTATAACCAATAAAAATTTATCACAATAACTTAAAGAAATACCATTATTGTATTTACATTTCCTTCTCAGTCACCTTAAAACATTTTATTTGCTTTTCTCGTGTCCCTTACAACCAGCCACTGTCCTGAGTTGTCTAAAGAGAAACCTGAGAGGACGATAGAGGGGACGAGATGTCCTCTTTCGCGTTAACAAGTAGGATTTGCCCGGGACACTTTTCAGCCTCGTCAAAAGAGCAGTTGAAGACTGTCATTTGGAGTCTACCCACAATGCCCTGCATGTTTACACGGGTCCCTTATAAAGCTAAAATAGGGCCCATTTGGCACCTGAGTTCCCCCGGAGGCTAGAAAGGAGCAGTGAGATCTATCAACAAGATGGTGGTAATCTGTCCGAGGTGTATTCCATGGCTCTTTGCTTGATTTCCTCGACAGGATGATGGTATGTCACTGTTTATCTGACAATGCTGTGGAATTCTGCAAACAATACCAGGGATGTCCGTGTACACTCCGGGGTGTCTGGTTACCCTGGGGCAAGGTGGCTAGAAATAACAGGCCTAGTCGAGCTAGGGTTCACACAATATACTCTCACAACAGGAACGAGCTATTGTACTCAGGTCATTTAGCTATCTAATGTGGGTCATACTCATCACCAAGAATACAGCAGGGATTAACTGGGTGGGACTGGTTCAAGTATAGGGTACACTCTGGGAAGTATAGGCTATACATCTCGAGAAATATGACATAGTCTTCAAGAAGTAAAGGGTAGTCTAAAAGGCTAGTGGTATTTAAGTATAAGGTAGTGACAGGATAGTAATGGGTAGTCTTAGAAAAGTATCAGCTAGTATTATTGACACATTGGGTAGGCTAAGGTAGTGGAAGTAAAGGGTACACGGGTAGAGAATTAATACAAGGTACAACCAGATAAATAAAGGGTACACGGTTAGAGAATACAAGGTACAACCAGATAAATAAAGGGTACATGGGTAGAGAATACAAGGTACAACCAGAGGAGTAAAGGGTACACTGGTAGAGAATACAAGGTACAACCAGAGAAGTGAATGGTACACTGGTAGAGAATACAAGGTACAACCATAGAAGTGAATGGTACACGGGTAGAGAATACAAGGTACAACCATAGAAGTGAATGGTACATGGGTAGAGAATACAAGGTACAACCAGAGAAGTGAATGGTACACGGGTAGAGAATACAAGGTACAACCAGATAAGTGAGTGGTACACGGGTAGAGAATACAATGTACAACCAGAGAAGTGAAAGGTACACGGGTAGAGAATACAAGGTACAACCAGAGAAGTGAATGGTACATGGGTAGAGAAAACAAGGTACAACCAGAGAAGTGAATGGTACATGGGTAGATAAAACAAGGTACAACCAGAGAAGTGAAAGGTACATGGGTAGAGGAAGAGAAGGTAGAACTGTAGAGGTAAAGTGTAGCAGTGATAACGCTTAATGGGCAGGGTAGAGAAAACTCATTTGTTTGAGGGTTAACTCTTAATCTGCTGAAGCAGTTTCATGCACTAAGCTCCTCAAAAACGTTTAGAGATGATTTTGAGAACTGAAGTGATAAAATGGAAAAGGAACGCATGTTGATTGCAAAAAGGAGAAGAAAACAGTTGTTTAGCACTCAGATGTTAGATACCCGACCCTCTACCTGAGACCGGAAATATGAGTTGCCAATAACCTGTCTGGTTATTGTATAGAAATTCAACAGGTAGTGGATTCATCACTGACACCCCAGTGGTTCACACCTGGCTGCAAAGTTTGGGTGAAATTGGGTGTGAGGTATGGAGTGATGTGCTTGTCTCCCTGTCTCATGACCTCCATAACCCTCGCTCTACAGTCCAAGAAGTTATTATTTGTCTATGCATTCAAAAGGATACAACGTGCAATTTTCCCTCAAACTGTTTCAGTCATTGTTAGGAACTCAGATTTTCATAATCTATCACTTTGGAGTATCTTTAAGTGAAACAGTTTTTAGGAAGTGAGCAAAAGGATACATAGATAGATATTGGGGTCAGAATGAAAAAGGATAACATAAAGATATCCTTGATGAAAATAATAGGCAAGAGGATTGTTTAAAAGTGGGAAAGTTTTGGTATTGTAAAAGAGGGATGTATGAGAGTATGTTTAGCCTGTATGTAGGGGATCAGAGAGCCAGAGGAAGGGAAGGGTTTGCTCACTTAGTCACAACAAGCAGGAGAAGGATGAGGGACAGAGGCTTGACTTTCACGCATCAGATGTACACAGAAGGGTGGGGCTGAGGGGTAGAACCTGATACACGTTGGTCAAATGAGGGTGACTCAGAGTAAAAAGGGGAGGGGTCGAGGGGTTCAGAAGATGAGGTGGTGGCAAAGGAGGGGAGGGATATGGATTTCGGGATTGGTCAGGTTTAAATGTTTTCAGGGAGGGACAAGTTGTGGAGATGTTTTTAAGGGATTAACTACTTGTTATTGACAGAATATTGAGGTCATGTACTCCGTGTGAAGAGATAATGACCTTACATCTCGGAAATGGCTGGCTTGAAGCAAATTTTTTCAAAAGTTTTGTGTGCTTGAGAGCCCGTTACTTTGCATCTAAAAAATAAGATTAATATTTTGTGTTTGGCTGTTTTTCCGGGTTATCATGATGCTTACAATATCAAACCAAATATGTGTTCTACTTTGACGCCGTTTTCAAAAAGTTTCATTCAAATTTGTTGAAAACAAATGAAATTTTCACAATCCCCCGTTCTCCCAGTCCACTCCATGAACCAGTTTTATTCACTGCTGCTTTGCACAGACTAATGAGAAGGTATGTTTTACCAAACTTGGGTCACTAGAGAAGATGACTTCTCCCAAACTAGGGTCACTAGAGGAGAGGACAGTCTGACCAGAAGGCATGTTCTCCCAAACTAGGGTCACTAAAGGAGAAAACCTTTGGGTCAAGGAGTTGCTGAGGGTGGACAGAGATATTAGAGGCTGAGGGTGGACAGAGATATTAGAGCCTTTTTCATACGGTGTCTTTAAAAAAATGATGCCTCATTATTTATTTTGTGGTCAGAGGTTTTGAACTTTTCTCTCAATTGAAATGAAGTTCATTTCAAGTCTAGGACAAACTTACCTTGGCCCTTAGAAGACTTTCATCCATGGATAAAGATTACTTCTTCTGATTTATCAATATGCGAGATTTCTTAAAATTGTTTTCTTAAGGTTAATAAGAATATCATTTTGCACAAGACATTCAGAATGTGGTACTTTTCCCTATTTCATCCCAAAGAAATGTTTTTAAGAGAGATATCATTAAACCAAATGAAGGTCAACCTTAGACTATCATTTACTCTCTCACACAATGCCACTTAAGATCTGGGTATTTGAAGGTTAATAAGAAAGCTGTTTTACCCAAAACCTCTGAAATGGTAGATCTTTTCCCTACTTATTACAAAAAGGAGGTATTTGGGACAAAAAGCTTACCCGGCAAGATGGAAAGGCCCTTGTCAAGAGTGACTTATGGAGCAGTGAAGCATGGGGGTATGGTTGGAGTCTAGTGATGCTTTAAGTGCTGGGAGACTCTGATGGAGATGAAATTACTGCATGGTCGTTAAGTCTGGGGAACGAGGAGAACTCCTCAGGTATATTACCTGGAGGAAGGTAAGCAAAGGAGGGACAACAGGAAAGGTCAGGTTAATAGAAGGGGGAAGGGGGTGTCCCAGAAAGAGGGTAAATGGGGTAATGAGGTTATTAGAATATTGTAGTTAAGTACCTCTGTTACAGTAACTATGGAAATGAGGAACATTTGTAGTTAGTCTTGAGAGGCATTTTAAAATGGCATACATAAGAACAACAATATTTTTGGAATAATTATGATATTGTAAATTATGAATGAGAATATACTCTAAATGCTGTCTCCTTTCATGTGAAGAAATATGTCATCAATGAAATCTTGCTTTTCTTAGTGAGAGCTTAATCAGAGATTTTGATGTGGAAAAAGATTTCTTTAAAGAAATGATATCATTTTCCAGAAAGTATGTTGGTGGATTCTCCTAGGTAGATCTTCCATGTAGGACAACTCAATATTTCTGGAGAAGTGCGTTTTGTTGATGACATTGAAGGTTTGAGTATCTCTGTTCGGGAGATGGAAGAAAGGGGGAGGATATTCATTCAGTATTGTTGAAACGAAGAGTGAATTGAGGAGGTTCCACATGTGGGGGGTCAGAATGCATGTATTGTATTATGACATGGAGGAGGATTACTAAATGGGAAGAGGGGATATTCAGTAGGACTGGTAGGATCATAGATATGGAATGAGTGTAAAATAAGCCTAAATTTGAAAAAAATAAAATAAATATGGATGGAAAGGCAACAGAGATGATTTTGAATTTGCGTTATTTTTAATTTATAGACATCCTTTTTTAGAACCATAAATAAACTGCCTAGAAACTATCTTTGTCCTGTCCCATACTCAATTAAAAAACTCAACAAAGCACCATTGAAAAGATCTGGTGTTTTATGTATAAATCAAGATGATAAAACCCATTTCAACATTATTCAGATATATCAATCATGTACTAAATGTTGAGACCACAGCAAATCACCGTCAGACAAAACATATGAAAAGACATCAAATAACTTACATGTATAATGAGGAAAATCCTGAAGAAATTGATCATCAATAGTTACATAATAACTGCAGTGTATATATGAAGTTGAAACCGAAAGTCAGGGGGAGTTGTCCCCCAATCAAGTAGAAAGTTTTTTTTAAATAGGAGAAATGGAATTTCTTTGAAGGTAGTGATATAACTACTCTACATGATAGTTTCCATTAGGAATATATGTATATGTTGATAAAAGGGATATTACACCTTTTTTACTTGTGAACAACAACAAAACAGTCAAATTTAACTTTCTCACCTGTCCAATTGTTACCTGTTGATTGGAATTTACCTACACACAGGCATATAAATCTTTAGCACAAAGATAGCTGTGTTATAGAAATCAAATGTATTTCAAGAGCATATCAAACTTTATGAATCCATATATCGATATTCTGGCACTCCTCTAAGGCAGTTGTCCATGAAGTTGGTGCGCAGTAATTCGGATCTCGGCCAATCCGGTTAAAATATGTTTTGCCCCCTCCCGATCCAATTCTGTTCATAGAAATGATTGATGACTCAGGTGGAAATAAAGACACGACTTACCTTGAATATGAAATCTTTGTTGATTGGAACGGAAACATGGTAGCTATTCATTGAGGTTATTGTTGATTGGGATGGAAATAAGGATTTGGATTGCTTTGAGATTGAATTATGAGGAATTTCAATAAAATGCATGATAGAGTGTCCGTTCATGTGGAACAATTGTGCTAAGCTTCACTTGACGAGTTTGTTTCTTGTGTACATGTACTATTCTTTGATTTGGAGTTTTCATAGTGAAAAGGTGAGGAAGATTTTTTGTACTTGGCTAAGATGAAGTAGAAGATTTGTTTATATACTTTTATTTGAAAGTTTCCTATTAGACCTGTGCTTGATTAATGGATTAATTAAGTTTTGATTCTTGTGATATTCTATTGTGGTCTTATTTTTAAATATGATCTCACTTCTACCTGATGGAGAAAAAATTTTGAAATTGTACTAGAGTACAAAAGACTGCAGTTGAGTGACTCAATCTACCTGATGGAGAAAACATTGTGAAATTGTACTAGAGTACAATAGACTGCAGTTGAGTGACTATCAATCTACCTGATGGAGAAAAAATTGTGAAATTGTACTAGAGTACAATAGACTGCAGTTGAGTGACTATCAATCTCACTTGAAATAATATTATTTCTTGACTATGTCAGTTTAACATAGCTATTTTAATCATTGACAGTGTATATAATGAGCTTGAAAACCAGCTTCAAGCAAAGTGTATTTTGTCAACTTAAAGTGAACCTAAGTATAAGTATAATTGCTTGACAGACAAAGATATGCCAAGTTACCAGGAGTATAAAGATAATAGTTATACATCATGAAACATTTGAGAGTTTTAAACTTTCAATGTTTGTTTTTATCCATCAGTGGCAGATATAATGGTGTTTATTGCGTAGCTAATATGATCTTATTTGATTTCAGAAAACGCACAGAAGATACGCCGAGGTACCGGGGTGAGTCGGCCCCCTAGCAGCCACCTGACTCGGGTAGACGAGGAACCCACCACCTCGGACAGCGCCGGCAAGTCCAGCAGTCGGTCTGTAGAGACAGTCGACCGTGGCGTTGGACCTACCCCCCTTCCTCCCCCAGTCGACACCCGACTGCCCACCTACCTCGGGGGGATCTCGCCCTACGCAGACCCACGCAATGGGCTCGTTGACTCACCATTTGGTTAGTAATGTTAATGTCATAATTAGTACTGTGTAGTCCTGTTTAATTATATACTGAGACTTTAAATTATGTAAGACTTTAAGAGTTACCCACTTTTTTAGATGGTATATACTGTGCAGGACCAAGCAATGGGTCCTTTGACTTGCCAGCGATTAGGTGAATATCAGCTCCTTATCTTTTCTTATAGAGCTATTACAAGTCCAGGAAGGCTTGGCCAATAATTGAGTTCTCAAGAATGACTCCCTTGAAATCAGTATTAATCTCATCAAAGTACTAGCTTTTGGAATTAGTGGATTTCTCAGTTAGCTAGTTCGGACCCATTCTGTTGGCTGAAAATATTCTCATAACTTAATCAACTTACATATTCAAGGTATTATAATCTATTACTTTATCAGGTTTTTTTTAACCTACCTTTGGCATAAAACACTAATTCTGCCTCCTGCTGTAAATGTTTACTTGTACTAGCCATACGTATGGTAACAAATATTTTCCTTGACCAACAATACATTACCTGTAAATATATATATATTTGTTTTGCAAATTCTGAGTCATATTAAGCCCCATTGACACAATTGTTGCCATTAACCAGTAGGAGAGTTGTATCACTGGGTAGATGTCATCATTATTCTGTATTCTATTCACTGTTATAGCATCTTAAACATGGTAATGTTTCACTAGCACAGAGAGCTATTGTGATTTGCTTCTTTTAATATTTTTAGATGAAGTTGGCTCCAACTGGCTTGTCTTTCTCTGTGCTATACCTACATTATAAAATATTTTTTCGTCAAATTATGACGTGCAACATATAGAATTTTCGTTGGCGGATGAGGGCGGGAGGGGGAGGGGAAATTGAACACCCTCCCCTTTGGAATTTAAAGAAAAAAACAGTAGCAGGGGGAACTTTCAAATACCACTTCCAAATTTTCAGAATCCATCACTGAATTTGATACCATAATGGCTAATTGAACTGTTATTAATGTAGTTATAATGTATTTTTAGGTTGTTCTTATCAGAGAATACAGATCTTTTTATTTCAGTGGAATGAAATGCCATTTTATAAATGCCAGTAAATGCACCCTGCAAGTGTCCCTTGAATCCAATCAAAACCAGCACTACCATATTTGGGCAATTGAATTTGCTCTTTAAAATGAATCTTCTGCTTAACATCATGCTAACCTTTTCCTGCAAGTACTTGAATGTTCTATCATAATCTTTGTAATAAAGATTCCTTTGTTAATTAGCTGTCATCCATTAAATGGTCAATAAGAATGGCTTGCCAATTAAGTATTCTGCTTTAGTGATTAGAATTTTTTCTGCAAAGAAATCATTTAAAATATACTTCCATTGACGTATATTTCTTCAATTTTAAATTCCGGAAATTGTTACACCATGGTAACCAAAAGACTGACAGTTATGAGAACCAAACGCCTGTTACAGTGTTTATCTAAACCAGCCCTGAACCAGTATAATGATCATCTTTGGCCTCTGGTTACAATGTCATGTTAATATTGTTGTTATTGCCCAACAATGTGATGATAAGTGTTTGTGTGTGCTCTCATAACCAGATGAAGTGATGTTGTTATCATTGTAAACATGCCTACAGTCAATGGAGCTAGTTCTCCCAGTAAAATATATGACAATGCTGTTTAAAAGCATAGGTTAAACCTTTTGTTTTGCACAGAATTTTTTTTGCTGTATCAGCCTTTTCTGATTTAGCGTGCTAGAATGTATAATGTTTTAAAATTCTATTTCAAGAATCTATGGTTACCAGATGTATGAATAATAAGAATTCTTTAGGATGTGAACTGGATTTGCAAATTTGTAGGAAATATATATTAAAACCTATTAAAGACAAGTTGACACTTTGTGTTAGATTATGTCACTCAGAATCATTGGAGCAAGTGAAGGTACAGGAGTAATTTCTTTCTCTTCCGTTGCTGTTGGTTATCTCTACCATAGGCTGAAAACCATTTCTGCTTTGATGCTAACATAAGCATTTGTAATTTAAGTCAACAGGCCTATAATAACATTTTTGGTTGTGTCATGAAAACAATAAAAATTGATTTGGAATACTAACTGGAAGAATCTTATAAGGGAACTGAGATTGGGAGGACGGGTTGTAACACAGCTTGTTGAGTTCTGAGTTCAAACCCGTGGTGCCTTTTCAGGGTCATCTGTTCATTCAGGGAGTATATCCTTGAACATGGCAGTTGATATAATTAGTCTCTGTGTAATGTCTGATTTCTCCCCTGTTCCAGGTTACCCATATGGGCACGTGCCCTACCCTATAAACCCCCCACTCCCCATCAACTCATCCACACTAGAGGGACGATACCACTGGCCACCGTCGAGTCCCTTCCATCAACCGGTTCCAGGGTAGGTAGTTGGAACACTGACTCCTAGTTGCTCAATCTCAAATCATGGTTAATTTTTTATCTTTATGAACTAGCCCTGTAGATAGTACAATGTATCCAATTTATATACATTCACCACATGATTGAAACAATGTAATTCTATTGTACTAGTGTTTCACAGATTTGTATTGTAGGGCCTATTAATAACCAATAAATGAAAAGACTTTAAATGAAACCAGATTTTTAGTGTCTGGATGCCAGTACTGAAAAGAGTCCATATACTATAAACTAGATCATACAGCCAGTATAAGGCAAGTGCTGCAATGCTGTCAGGAGATTGAAGGAGATTGGTAGATAAATATACCTTGATTGAGCAGGATGAGATGTCAAATATTTAATCTAAAGTTTCTTTCCACCACTCATGTTCATGCTTCCAAATATGAGGTTGGACATAATTTTTAGCATTTAATTATTTTAGTAGAATCTAATATATATTTTTGTACTTCAGTCTGCAGGCGGCAAGCCCCGCCCACTCTGACATCTCGCTGCTGAGCATGCGAAGTCACCTGATGAGTGGGGAGTCCGTCACCGCCCTGGCCTCACGCATACACTGGGAGCAGCTGCAGCGCAACTTCTATCAGAGTCCATTCTCCGGGAGGAGGTTCAGTCCCGCTAGTCTACCAGGTACCCAGGACAACAGCATCTTTATGGTGCCTGTTTGTAAAGACACAGCTAACACATGCTATCAATACTCCATGAAATGGCTCGGTTGTCTACTCATACCCAGCTATATACTTGTCACCTGTGTTATTAACTACACATCACTGTGTTGCAGGTCTACCTCTGCCGGGTGCAGGTTCCATCAGCGACTACCCGCCCCCTTCATTCAGCCAGCGCAGCATCTTCTCCGACATCCCCCCCACCCCCGGCAGTGGCAGCATCACCCTCCCAGGTTCACTAGAGAGTGAGTACCTGGCTTCTAAGCTTTGCAGCACAAGTTGATCAGTCTCCCTCCATTAGACGTTTGTTTCAGCCTTGCTGCATTGTGTCTACACTTCTGAGTCAGTTCTTTAGCCCACAGCATCTACACTTCTGAGTCAGTTCTTTAGCCCACAGCATCTACACTTCTGAGTCAGTTCTTTAGCCCACAGCATCTACACTTCTGAGTCAGTTCTTTAGCCCACAGCATCTACACTTCTGAGTCAGTTCTTTAGCCCACAGCATCTACACTTCTGAGTCAGTTCTTTAGCCCACAGCATCTACACTTCTGAGTCAGTTTTTTAGCCCACAGCATCTACACTTCAGAATCCCATCAGAAATCTCCTGTTGGTTGCTACTCAATGTCGATGAAAGTGTTGCACTCAAACCACAAACTTTGGCACAATGCAGCAAGCCTTAAACTAGCAAGTGATGGAGGCTGGCTCAAGAAGTGTCCTGCTGGGGAGGTTGTTACCGTATATTACCGTGTATAAGTTGAGTTTTTTATACCAGAAATTGAGGGGTCAAGGATGGGGGTCGACTTATATATGAGGTATATGTTTCAGACCTTAAAATTCGGAGGTCGAGTGACGATTCAAACCGGAAGCAACGATGTCAAAACATTGTCAAAATAATGAAATAAAATTACTTTAACAATCATTACATACTTTACTGTTTGTTATATATTGCTATTAATAGTTAAAAAATATCATAATCTGTTGAAATACATTTTTAATCGACAATTTTATTGACATAGCGTAATGATTCAAACCGGAAGCAACGATGTCAACACGTTGTCAAAATAATGAAATGAAATTACTTTAACAATCATTACATACTTTACTGTTTGTTATATATTGCTATTAATAGTTAAAAAAAAATCATAATCTACTGAAATACATTTTTAATCGACAATTTTATAGACATAGCGTAACGATTCAAACCGGAAGCAACGATGTCAACACGTTGTCAAAATAATGAAATGAAATTACTTTAACAATCATTACATACTTTACTGCTTGTTAGTACTATTAATAGTTAGAAAATATTATAATATAATACATTTCTAATCGACAATTTTATGGACATACCGTAACGATTCCTACTACGACATGCTTATCGATCCATATGGCGAGTGTTTCATATCAAGTCATATGACGTGGACCAATGATATTCTACGATCATTCCCGCGCACAGGAACCGGTGAAACATGAGAATGAGCCAATTTTCGTTATGAAAACCGTAACATTTAAATTGAATTAAAATCCCAATGCTACGCACAATATGCATATAAATGTGTATGTTTATTGCGTATGGTGTGGCCCAGTAGTTATTATTAATAGATATATATTTATTGTAAGATTTGTTATTTACGAATTCCACAAATACGCACTGTGCATGTACGGAGACGTAAATGACATAAAATTCTTTTTAAAAAAGGACAAACTCCAGCACACACGTATGTATTTTTTATTATTAATATTTATATCATATATAATATATTTATTACAACAATTTCTTGTTAAACAAATGCTTACTGTATTACAAAACACTGACGTATTACAACTCACTTTTACACTCACAACTCATGTCGACCTGCCTCATAGACGGGGGTCGACTTATAGATGAGGTATATGATTTTGGATTTTATGCACAGGGTCGACTTATACACGGTAATATACGGTAGTTTTAAGGCTGTATAGCTGCTGTTAAGCTTTACTTATGTAAGCTGTTTTTACTTATGTAACCCTAATAATGATAAGTTTCGATCTAGAATATAAAAACATCTTTAGATATTGTCTATCTCTGTCTATTTCGGTCTCATTTTAAACCACAATACTTCTCCAACATCAGGTTCCCGCCTGACGTCTCCGCGGCCCAGTATTGGTGGAGGCAAGAGCAGGAAGCGAGCGCTGTCACACTCCCCGATCTCGGACTTCCTCGACATTGGGAGTATAACGCGCAGCTCGGAGGGGTCCCTCCAGGTGACACCTTACCTCCTCCACAACTCTCGCAGCTCCAGTGCTGCTAGCGGCTCCTATGGACATCTCTCCGTTGGTTAGTTCCACCTTGTCCTCTCTTCAGTTATGTATAAGGCCAGGGGCATGTCTTAGGAGAACTAAAGAATCCAGATTAAGAGGATTTAGAGTTACAGGATCAAAGATATATACACATCATGGAGCACTTGCTCTGTAAAAGAGCTTGAAAATTGCAATCAAGAATCCGATAAGGTAACTATCATAATTTTCTTTGGTGTATTACACAATGATTTTTACTGTATTCCCAAATATAAAGCATGGTGGTGAAAGGGAAAGGAATAGCAATGTTATCAGGGATATTTACATCTTCTTAGAAAACTATCTTCTAATTCCTCTAAACAGACACTTCAACTCTTAACTTGATAGGTTAACATAAAGAACTTTAATAGAATAGGAACTTGTGTTGTACCACATTTTATCTTTTTAAGGAACCTAAAGTTCTAACTCTTCTTTTGCTTAACCCAAGAGTGAACGGAACTTTGAAAAAACTTGAAACATCTACGATATCTGAAAAATCATTCCTACACTATCATCAACATCTAATGAATTATTCATATTTCAGCGTCGGTTGGGGCACCAAGTCCTGCCAACCCACCACTGCCGCAGCACCCCTACTTGCGACACAACAGTCTTCCAGGGTCCCCCTTCTTCTACCCCCAAGTGATGCCGCCCATGGTGGGGCGGGTCCCCCCTCACGGCCACACCATCCTTCCCCCGACCTCCCAGCCTCTCATACCTCCCTCCAAGTTCGACCCCCAGCCCGGTCCGGAAACGAGAATACCGCAACATTACAAACAGGTGCTGTTAATACCCTACACAATCATACAAGTATAATAGAATATCCTATACCTACCATAGACTATCATATACCAGGAATTCATTGTCAGGAAAACCCAAAATAATTATTTTATACTAGAAACATGGTCATTATGTACAAAATTCACCATAAAAAATCATCCAAAAAATGTGACAATATAAGTTATAACATTCCGTCAAGGGTGACATAGGGATATATTATTCCCGCAAAAGGTTTTATGCAAGGAGCGGAACCTTTCGCAGGAATAATATATCCATATGTCATCCTTGACGGAATGTTATAATAAATTTATCCTACCGAAGGTCTTAATGTATTATTAAAAAGACAAACAGAAATGAACAACACCTGTGACCTGATCACGTGACTTTGATTGATTGCCGTGGAAGCACGCTTTACTCATGTAGCGGGGTATAAGGGATTTATGATCCCTCGGTGACAGTGTTAATGGATATTTGTTTAGGGTCACGTGGACCAATTAGAGATCGGCATTCTTACATGAGGTATGATAATCATGCATGAACAGTGATGAGTAAAAGCCTGTTAAAATCTATCATAAATTTATCTGCAGTCCCAGATCTCAACGACGGCAGCGCGGGATGCGGGGAGTAGCGTTGTCAGCAGCACCGTGGATCCTGCCAGCGAGGCCCGCAAGTCCAAGATTAAGAGAGAAGTGGATTACTCCCATGGTAAGAAGTCCATGTTCTTATTTCCTCATTTTATTCATGTCATTTAAACCATATTAACTGTTCAACTTTTCACATTTCTTCAACAAACTATAAAAAAACTGGAACGGTCCTTTTTTGTGTTTTTTTAAACTCCCAGTTGCCTGATATGCTGACTTATATTTGGCAATTATAAGTAAAGATTTAGCGTGGCGTAACTTCCCAAGGGGGCATCGGTTTCACTTTATGAGTTTACCCTTGTCTATCAATCCATCAGTGGTTCTAATTCTTTAATTCAAATCAAACATTTATTTGGAGGAGGAGATGTGTGACCCCAAAAAACTTTTTAAAAAGTTATCAAAATTATTATCATTACCAGTGAAGGGAATATAGAAAGAGAAAAACAGACAGACTAGACCTATCAATATGACATATCTAATACTGAAGATTCCCTTATAGAGAATTAAGATTATTATTATTACCAATTAAGGGGATACAGAAGGAGAAAACCAGACCAGATTTAACAATATTACTTATCTTATATTGTTGATTCTGTTGCAGAGGAGATGTGTGAGGACGATGAGGACCGAAGGGACGGGCTGCACAAGGACGGTCACATCCCCCAGGAAGGGGAGCCGGACTTCATCGAGACCAACTGTCACTGGACCGAGTGTGCCAGGGAATTTGAAACTCAGGACGAGCTTGTGAAGGTGAGAACAGATAAATGCTTGAATCTAAGTATTGCCTTAATTGGCATTATAAGTGCTCTGGTGAAGTAAAAAAGATGAAAGGGGAACGATAATACTTTTTGAGCAGATTAATCAGGGTAGATGTGTGATGGGTTTGTTGCTCCTATTGCAGCACATATAGCATAACCATCATAAGTAACACAGGTGAAATAAGAAATATGAACGAGTGGTAATTTGGTTGCCCTGTTTGAGCATGGCCCTAATCAAGAAAGATAAGTTGATCATCAGTGTCTTTATAGCACTTGTATATCACTCGGCATGCCCGCTATAATGAACACAATATCCTCCTTTTATACTTGGCTGCAAGGTAAAAACAAATTGCAAAATTACAATATGGCTTATGATTTAGCTTAATTGGAGGAGGGGGTAGATGGAAATGTAATCGGTATATAAATGAGGGGCACTTGTATTGTCAGTTATGTTTCTTTCTTCTGTGCAAGAAAATGTATCGAAGTCTAGCCCTTGATCTAATACTCAATCACATTTTAACAATTTAGAAATTTTCTCTCAGTCATAATGTTTTAACCAGTAAATGAAACTTGTCCCACTAAACAACCTGATCCCAGATAAATGATTTCTGTCTTTACAGAGATCGTTTAAGAATTTTATGAAATTTTTCTGTTTAAATTGGCAAGTCAGGGAAGCTAGAAGGCTCAGAAATATTACCTACACCCAGATGATTTTGAAACATCAGACAAGTAAACTACTTGTGTTAACTTCTCTATTGTACAACAGTGACTGATAAAAGTTGCGGTTGAAATATTTGTCACACATACTTTGTATAAAATTATCCCTAATCAGTACCTCATATTTGTTTTGGATCACAAATCTCTATGGCACATTCTAACAATATTCTTCTTTCCAAATTCCAAGTAAATTTTGTCAAAATTCAAAATTTATAGGTTTCTTTTAAATGTTATATTTCATTCACTGGTTTGACTGTATTTTGTATGATTACTTACATTACTGACATTCTTATATTCCCATTTCTTTGTGAAAGTATAGATAATATACTCTGAAAAGGACTGTATTTTTATTGTGATCAAAAATATATTTTCTAACTTTCTTTAAACAAAAATTGCCTACAGCTGGAATGAACTGGTAAGAAAATGTTGTGAATTTTTCTTTCACCTTTTAAATGTTTATTTTGGATGGTTTTTCCGTTTTTGTTTCAAAATTGATCTTTTCTATGCATAAGGTAATCACTATCAAGCTTGAATGTATTTGTCTTGTATGAATTGTATAGAAACATCCAATTAGAAATATCATCAACAACTTATCTCCTATCAAAATTATCTCCTATTATCTTCTTGTTGATGGAATAGTTATGTGCAATAAAGGAAACCCAACAGTTGTGAATGTTTACGACTTTTAATAATCTTTAAAACTGATTCTCTAGATATTTCATTCCAAATTATATTTTTTCATTAAACTTTAATGTCGTTCACCTGTTTGTATAATTTGCAAAATCGACTAATTTTATAACAATTATTGTGGCAGTATATCAGTTCATGTGATGAACAATGAGATAAATTTGACAAGCTATTGGAATTGATATAACTCATATATTTTACAGTAATTCAAAACTCCCCTTTTCTAGAATTAAGAAGTTTCTTATTCTTTAAAATTGTCCTCTTTGTTCAACATATCAGTTATTTTTGTTTTCAAATTTTAACACAGTTGTTTGGAAACACTTCTATGATCCCATGATGCCTGTTGCAGCATATAAACCAGGACCACATACAGGCCAACAAGAAATCCTTCGTGTGTCGGTGGAAGGACTGTTCGCGGGAAGAGAAGCCGTTTAAAGCACAGTACATGCTGGTTGTACACATGCGACGACACACCGGCGAGAAACCACATAAGTGTACGGTAAGTAAGAGGACGAACTTGGGATGAGTTTATTTGGGTTGTCACGTGTTTACTTTGAAGCATCTATAGACCGGATAGTTTTATCATTTGGATTCAACTTATAATGGATGTTTAGGATATAAAACATAACTATATCCTTTATTAAATCATCTACTTGTCCTTTTTCCTGAATTAGATGTATTTACACAAATCTATTTAACATTTTGCAAATACCATATTTGTATGAAGAATTTACTTTAGAGTTTCGTTTTGAAAAATAAAACTATTTATTTTAAAGAAAAAGCTCCAATATCTTTTCATTTCATGTTGTTTCAGCTGTAAACCCAAAACTATCAAAAGTTAAAAATTTCAAACATATCTAAAGGAAAGCAAACACTGAATCATTGATTTTTTCACCACTTCTAAAAATATGTATTGAAGTTAAATAAATTGTGATGGTTCATTATATTCTTGCAAGCTATTAGGAAAATATTTTGTATTTGTTAAACAAATAAGACTTGTAGACAAGAAACCTATGTAATTGATATATGTTAAAACCTGTCTATCTTTAAAAGAAATTTTGTTATCAAATAGCTCCATCAACACCAATAGTTATTTTTCATCTTACAAATCCATTCAATCCCAAGTATAATGAATAACAAAATTATTAATATTAATAACCTTCCTTAAATTATCAACTTCATTAAATCAATAAGCTGGAAACAAAATCCATGATCAAAGGGAGATAACTCTTTCTGAAGTAACTGTAAAAGTGACAGATTTTGCCAACATATGTTCAAGGGGACACAACTCCGTCACGACTATTGATTTTCAAGCCCTTTGTGTTTTCCATTGGTTTAATAAAGGAAATCTCAGTGCCTCATTTGATAAGTGATACACGATGTCACATTGGCTGTCAAAAGCTTGGGGTTCTTTGTATGGGAGATCAGGCTGATAATCGCTGTATTAGTTCTACTTTGTCTGACATGGAATAATATTGGACGTAATTGTGCATTTGGTCCCACATCATGTTAACCCAGTATGATCATGGTAAGACTATTTTAGTATTTAATTCTATTTTTTAAATTTAGGGAATATTTTTAATGAACTATTTTTGATAAGATGAATGAATGTAATTGTATCATTTGTTTTTTTAGGGTTGGGTTTTGGCTACAAATTATTTTACTTTGCTAACATTGTTGAAATTCTATCTTAAATTCTTTCAAGTGAATTTTTGTCAATTTTTGTATTCAAATGTTGTGTCAATGATTTAGAAAAATTTACAAAATATATCTCTGTGTTTGGAATGAAAAGGTTTTTGGATTTTTTACATCGTTTTGCTTACATCATTCTGATTCTAGTTTTTTTAATGATTTATGATAAAATGACTAAATCTCTCTCTGTTTTAGTACATCTTTTTCATAAAGTGATATGTAATTCAATTATTTATTTGAGTATCTGAAAAAATATGTTAGGTATTAATACAGGGCTTTAATAGAGATATTTTATAATTATTTTTTAAAAATATATTTCAAAAGTAAACTGTCCTGTGTTGTCTTGGGTTGTTTTTAAATCTTACCTCTCATTTAAATTTCAAATGCAGGAATAAGTTAAAATTTTGCTGTGTTTTAAAAAAAACAAGAACTCATTTTATAAAGAAATTCTTTTTCCTAAAAAAGTTGTTATCCAGAATATGTTGCCGTTATCTTCAGAAATCCATTCCTTATTTTAGAAACTTAAAATATTTTCTAGACTTTGTTTGACTCTAAAATGTTTGGAAGATTGAAGAGGTTCAAGATATATATTTCCTAGAAGCTCCAAGCTAAGCTCTTGGCCTGAATCTTTAATACCTGAGACTGACTATGTATAAAATTGCTTGGTTTAATACAATCCTTTGAGACAAATAACTAAAGGAAAAACTTTAAAAAACTTAAATATAGAATCCTGGAGATAAAAAATGTCTAGAATGTCCCAAGTTTGAATCAAAGATTCTCAGTAGAAGGAAAACAACTTGTTATAAAAGATTTGTTATTTATACAAAGGATAAGTAAAATCTTTTAGTGTTTTTAATTCTTCAGTGATTCTTATCTAACTCCTTGCATTCACGCTCATAATGACACATGATACAAGCTTTAGTACATATCACTTCTTAGTACACATCACTTCTTAGTACATATGGCTTCTTAGTACATATCCTTTCTTAGTACATATCACTTCTTAGTATCACTTCTTAGTACATATCGCTTCTTAATACATATACCTTCTTAGTACATATAATTTCTTAGTACATATCACTTCTTAGTACATATCACTTCTTAGTACATATCACTTCTTAGTACAAATATTTCTCAGGAGGATGGCCAGTCATCAAAGACATCATATTATGTTAAAGTCACTATAGCACACTTTTTCAGTTCAAATTGGCTATCATATGGCATATGAGGATATAGGAACTCACTGTTGCTTTCTATCGATGCAATGAAATACTTATTTTATTTTACAATTGACTTGAAATCAACAATGAAAAAGTTAAGAAGGCCAATGTCAGCTTAGAGATTTAAAAAGCTATGGTTAGCTGTGCACAAAATGGAAAAAATATAGAAAACGTCTGAAATAGTAATATGTTCAGCTTTTGAATATACCTAACTCTGAAAATAAAGGATGAATCACTGGTTATTAAAACATTCTTGTAACTTAATCAATTCATAAACATAGTATTAGCATTGTTATTAGATTATGGTAGCAATCTGGCCTTTATCACCCTCTGGCTGTAAATTTAAAAAAAATATTTCCGATATAGTAGTTCATGCGCATTTAATGCGACATTGCATTAAATATTTCCAGTCTCTAAAATAACCTTTATGATCTGAATTCCTACATATGTGTTAAATCACTTATTAGGTAGTGAGTTGGGATAGTTATTAATATTGAGAAATATGCATTATCTGTGTATATGTTGTACTTGAAAAATATTTGTGTGCACTAGTGCCTTTAAAATAGTGTCAACGATGATGTGCTAACCACTTTAAGCGTTAACATTATTTCGCTGAGTAGACTAACATGTTATTTAACAGTTTTAAATCTAACTTTATGATGAGGTATTTCATCCTTACAAATATGATAAATATATCTTTCTACCCACAGTTTGAGGGATGTACAAAGGCATACTCTCGCCTCGAGAACCTCAAGACCCACCTGCGATCTCACACAGGAGAGAAACCGTACATGTGCGAGTTCCCAGGATGCACCAAGGCGTTCAGCAACGCCTCTGACCGCGCCAAGCACCAGAACAGAACTCACTCCAACGCTGTAAGTATCTAGATCTGATGTGTAGAAGAGTTGCTTCTCTCAGCTAATTGCTTCTTACTTTCACATGTGACAAAATGCAAAGTTTGACTTGGTCGTGTGATTTTCATTGGATTGTGGTTTTATATTTAGCAATCAAATGTTGGATTTGGTAAGTTGATTAGGGCTGATTGGTTTACCAAGCCACAATCTTGATTGCCAGTAAAGAGGTACTCAAACAATTGTGTAAATTAGTAAAAATCATTTATGTGATTGCAGAATTATGGTTTTAGCATTGCTTCGGGATTCGGCCTATGTTTTAATTATGAGGGGTTCTTGAGAGAAGTGTTAAAAAATCTTCTTTTTTTTTTCATTTCTTAATGTTTGAAACTGAAAAGAACTCAAACTGATGCACACATAAAATATTTCTGATCAAACAATTTACAATGTTCTTTATGGAACTATTACTTCAGCAGAAAATTAGATTTTTAAACCTTCTGTACAAATCAATCTATGGTCGACCACATCATTGCAAAATAATGATGTTAGCTCATTTACTTGATCAAATGTCTCAATTCTTCTACGTTAAAGACTAAGAAGACACGCAAGATTTTCTATTTCCTTGTGAACAAAATTTTTCAAAGTATTTGCCGACTTATAATCAGCTGGAATTTTGTAATGTGCTCCATTCTACCTGAGTAAGAAGTAAGCATATTCTCCAAAATGTATTTTCATCATAAAAAAGTTGTTATCAAAGAACATTTTGCTTGTATTATGTATGCAACTTCTAATTTCCCTGAAGAACAAAACATCTTTTTGCTCAGTATAATTTATTTCCATATGATACATGTAGGCCATCAGCCCATTGTGCGCATGTCATTGGTCCTCAGATCTGGATAATCATTAAAAGTGAATGATTATCATCTTCATGTTAATACGTGTGTTCCAGAAACCGTACGTGTGCAAGGCGATAGGGTGCACAAAGCGATACACAGACCCCAGCTCTCTGCGGAAGCATGTGAAGACGGTACACGGCCCCGAGTTCTACGCCAACAAGAAGCACAAGGGGGAGTCACTCACGGGCTGCAACCTGAAGAAGGAGGACCCGGATGATGTGAGTGGATGACGGGTGTAAATTGTTACAGGGATGATCGGAGTGCAAACTTGGACCTTTAGGAGATCTATATCTTAGACTATATTAAAGCGAGACTGCGCCCACAATAGAAGTTATCAACCCGGGCTAATTAGTTGCTTGGCTTGTCTGCAAACGTCTTGGTCGATAACGAAGAGTCTTTTTTCTACCTTGGACGCAGTCTCGCTTTAAATAATTTACTTTTTTACGGCATATTTTGTTCAAAATTGAGGAGGGCAGTATTGTGAGGTTTTTTGTTGTAAAAACATGACACAGAAGAACGCTTTTGAGGTTTTTCATCAGAAATACAGCTTTGAAGTGCAAAACAGAAGCACATTCCTTCTAAAGGGACATAGAGTATGTTGTTTGAGTCCAATATATCAAATATTGTCAATTGTGTCATTTCATTGAGTAGGACTTACCGTCGCTGAAATTTCTATTTCAATGCTAATGAGTTCTGTGTAGTGACAATTTAAAGGTTAAAGTCAAGAATGTACAATGGCAGGCGCATATCAATTTGTCAAACGAAACTATGGAAACATGATGGTACCATCTCTAACAATGGCAATGTTGTAGGACAAGAAGGAAGATGAACAGAGCCGCAAGATGGAGGAGTGTCTGATGGTCACGTCTCTACACACCTCAACACAGGGCGAGCGCAGGAAGTCTCAGGTACGTACTGCATCATGGAGTTGTCTCCCTTACCAGAAGGTGTTGAGTGCCTTTCATGCTCTATTTGGATCCATGGTGTGGCCGAGGTGTCAGACTGGTCCTATTAATAAGTACAGAACTGGTTGGATTTCAATCAAGTTAAGAGCTTGGATGTTCATGAATATAAGATGATTGTGACTCTCTGTAGGAAAAATTTTGGTTTTCAGTGAAAGCATTCTGAATGACAAATATGTGTAGGCCATTGTCTCTTTGCCAAATGTTTGGATCAGCCTAGACATACTTGACTCTTCTCCTCACAGAGTTTCACGTTAACACTAACTCCGTGTAGACATTTTCTAAATAGTATATCATAGTGATGAGATATATCAGGACAAGAAAACCGTTTAGTTTGACAATATGATTACTTTTTTTTTCAAACCCGAATATGGTAAAAGATAATCTTCTTTCCACCCCAGGACAATGTAGGCTCGTCAGTTCAGCAAAACAACCCATCCCCACAGAGCAGCCCCGAGGTGAATGTAACGAGTAATACCCAGCCGGAGCTTATCGAGGAGCATCTCACTGGGGGCGGAGGCAGGATCCCAGTCGGCGCCAACCCTGGCAGCGTCTCTCTGGAGGAGGAGGTGGATATACCAGAACCAGAGGAGGCCGAGGTTAGAGCTCAACACAATCATTTGGCCATTTTTAAGAAAAGAATCGCTTTAATCACATTATCCTTTTAAAGCTCAGTAGAAGTTCAGAGCCTAATTAGATGTACACATTCATGAAAATTTTACTAGATTCCAAATCTATCCGCAAAAAATTAAAGTGAAAAAATTATGTTAACATATTTCATTCCCTGAAAAGCTCAGTGAAATTTGGATCTCATTTCTATGCATCATATCATTTAATCCATCTAACTTCATTTTGGGCAAAATATTGTGCAAATTGCCAAATTTCAGAAGAGTTTTTATGCGACATATTGAGAAGACGGTGGACAATATTTCCTTTCTTTCAGATTCCTGGTGGTTCAGAGTCTCTGTTAGTTAGAAGAAACCAGATGAATCTGGGACAAAATCGGATAAAGGGTCGAATCAACAACAACAAAAGCAACAGTCTGTCTGTGTACTCTCAGCTTCCCCCTATTAGTCCAAGTAAGTCACATCAATATGCTTCAAATTCTCTTAATTGTCTCTTCATGTCAGTTGTGAAAATCTAAATTGTTCAAAGAAAAATCTTATTACTTTTTGTAATTTGTGGAAATATTTTATTCCTCATTCACTGCAAAGATCCTTAAATCCTCTAAATCCATCCATCAAGCCATCTATTTGCCACGTATTACATAGAGAATCTCACCCAGGTGTCTTCTGTTATCAAATATATCAACACAAGTTCAGAAATATCCAAGGCTTGCCAAGAATACTTTTGCTTTAATCAACGAGTGTTGATATCTTTGATATCAGAAGACATGTGAGTGAGATTTTCTTTGTCAACCAAAATGATTCTTCAACAATTTTCTGACCATAAAACTGCCCTTAGGCAACATGAATAGTGAGGTCATAGCATTGTGACGTCATCAGCTTTATGACATCATTTCATTGTGACGTCATCGACATTGTGACATCATAGCATTGTTATCAATTTTCACAGTGATGCCAAAGCATTGTGAAGTCATTGACCGATGATGTAAAAGCATTCTGACAATTTGATTGTTGCAATATCTACAATGTAGATGTCACTTCATCTCACATAAGCCATATCTACTGTGAAAGCAATTGATTGGAAAATAGCGTGATTTTTTTCGGACAATTAACCTAAACATTGTCACCAAGAGCAATAGATTCAGCTTAAGTTAACTGAATGAGAACGTGTTTGATTTGGAAATGGTCAGATAAAGTAGTGTGATTTCCATAGACAGTTAAAGTAGCCATTGGCACTAAGAACAATAAATTCAGCTTAAAGTACCCGAATGATTATATCTTGCGCACTTCATGAATACATTCTATTTTAGGCAAAAAGGGGTTTTCCAAACTCGACAGATTATGATGGTATCGTTTTATCTTAGATCACTCATTGTTGGAGTGATTTAATGAAATTATTCAAGTTGAAAACTTGATTTTTAATCAGACATCATTCATGTCTGACAGTTCTTAAAAAAACGGATAGTCATATTTTTCACAAGAGTATGTCCGGAATTTATCGGATAACGGACACCCAGTACTAGGCAAATGTTGAGATGACTATCATGTTACTGAAGGAGAAAATACCCTGATAGAGCAGAATGTCGATTGTAAGCAAATGTTGAAGCTTTAAGACATACTTCCTCTCGTTGCAGATGGTCGTCGGTGTAACAATAACGACCTGAATGCGAAAATGACTCAGATTAAGTCTAGTCCTCCTCACAGACGGATCACTGATCTCTCAGGTATGTCAATCTCCCGGGCTTAGGATGATATCACTGATCTCTCAGGTATGTCAATCTCCCGGGCTAAGGATGATATCACTGATCTCTCAGGTATGTCAATCTCCCTGGCTTAGGATGATATCACTGATCTCTCAGGTATGTCAATCCCCCTGGCTTAGGATGATATCACTGATCTCTCAGGTATGTCAATCTCCCGAGCTTAGGATGATATCACTGATCTCTCAGGTATGTCAATCTCCCGGGCTTAGGATGATATCACTGATCTCTCAGGTATGACAATCTCCCTGGCTTAGGATGATATCACTGGTCTCTGAGGTATGTCAATAGCCTTGGCTTAGGATGATATCACTGGTCTCTCAGGTATGTCAATCTCCCTGGCTTAGGATGATATCACTGATCTCTCAGGTATGTCAATCTCCCGGGCTTAGGATATATCACTGATCTCTCAGGTATATCAAACACCCTTGCTTACAATGATATCACTGATCTCTCAAGTGTGTCAATCTCCCTGGCTTAGGATATATCACTGATCTCTCAGGTATATCAAACACCCTTGCTTACAATGATATCACTGATCTCTCAAGTATGTCGAACTCCCTGGCTTTCAATGATATCACTGATCTCTCAGGTATGTCAATCTCACTGGCTTACAATGATATCATAAAATTTGCAATAATAGCAATAATTTGCTTGGCAATTAGCAACTTACCCCGCAAGGCAAACTTGTGCCAGTGTCATTCACTCGCTGACTCAGTCATTGGTGCATTTTGTCAACTTTTCTTGACAAGATAGATACTTGTAAGTCCAGTCAGGATCTCTTGGAAATCACTATCCTTTGAGGTTGCTACTTTCATATTTCTTTGTAATGCAGCAAGGGTTTGATAAGTCAGTGCTCAAACTGATGCAGATAATGCTTTGCATGGGAAGTTCTAATAGAAAACATCTTTTTGAATGTTGAAATCAATTCTCGACATTATGATAGTTGCCTGTTTTCATATAAGACAGATTCTGACATTGATAAGTTTAATCGTTGCCAGGTACTAATCAATAAGCATCACCTGTCTAAACTGTAATGATGTGTTTATGTTGGTTCCAGGTCGGAGTGAGCTGAGCATGCCAAACCAGCTGATCTACGGGGGCGGACGACGAGACAGCAACACAAGCACACTGAGTTCCTACATGAGCAGCATGAGGTCTGACGCGAGTCCCTACCCCTTCGGCAGCCAGTTCTCTAGTCGCAGGTCAAGCGAAACCTCACAACTCTCCTCACAAAGACTCAGCATTGCTAACTCTCCTTACGAATATGACATATCCGGCAATCTGCCACACTCATCACGGAGGTCGAGTGAGAGCAGCAATATTGGAAATGTCTCCAACATGATGCAGAAGGCACATCTTGGCAGTCATCCTAATCTTGTGGTGCAATCACAGCAGATGCCAATAAGAAGTCCTGCCAGTAAATACTGTCATGAGAACATTGCTAGGTTCTTCGCTGCAAGACGAGAGATGGAAGGAGCTAGAACTAGCACTCCATCAAGGACTCCTTTGCCTCATGAGATCCCTAACCGTGAGATCAGACGAGCTAGTGATCCTGTGAGGACCGTGGATCCAAACTTTCGCGATCTGAAGCGGCTACAGCGGTACCACAGTTTGAATGTGATGAAAGTGTTGCCAGTCCCTCCCAACATGAAGAGTCTGCAGGGGAAGAGTGGATCCAACAACACTTTCCATTCCTCTCGCAGCAGCATAGCAACCGACTACAGTGTGGCCGAGGATGCTGAGTACGGGTCGCCTGGAAACCCAATGGAGACCTACAACGAGCAGTCTCTGGAGGAGAAAATGCTGGAGGATAACGAGGATATGATCATCCCAGACGATATGCAACGGTTTCTCAACGAGCGGTATGCAGGGTATGATCCTCATGTGCCTGATATGGAACAGATGCAGAGGATGCAAGGAAACTTTCCCCCTCAAAACCATAGTCCCAATAACCAATACTCAAACCCACCGGGTGGTGTTCAGCAGCCCTATGGCAACAACATGCAGAACCAGTCAGGGTTTTATGACAATCAGGGTATGAATCCCGCAATGATGTGTGGGAATAATGGTGGCCAGCAGTTTAATAATGGTAGCCAGTGTGGACCAGGTATACTGCCAAACATGCAACAGCAACAGCAGCCGGGCTGGAACCAGGCCCAAAACTTCAATAATGGACAGGACATGCAGAACATGCAGATGCGTAACATGCAGATGCAGCAACAGCAGTCGCCTGGTAGCCAGATGTCTCCACAAGGCATACAGTCCATGCAGGCCAGTCCGCAAGGTATACAGCAGGGAACCATGCAGCCTGGCGGGATGAGCAGTATTCCAGAGAACATGTCAACCCAGAATCGTATGGGCCCCTCCAACCAGGGGAATATGAATCAGTGGCCAGGGATGATGAACCAAGGTCAAGGTCAAGGAATGATGCAACCTCAGCCTCCTCAGATGTTTGCGCCGACACCCCCCAACATGCCCAAGATGCAGATTCAGAATGGCATGCATATGCACATGGGTATGCAGAACAGGCACAAGCATGAGCGGGCTAGTCCCCAGGTCCAAGTGCCTCATATCAGCCAATCCCAGATTCCTCCTAATGCTAAAACAGCATCTCGTATGATGCGGCAGCAGCAGCTTCTACAGCAGCAGCAACAACAAAGTGGCATGTACAATAATGTGCAAATGCAGATGCAGCCAAACATGCAACAGCAGCAACACGTGCAGGGTATGCAGCAGAACTTCAATCAGCAGAAGATGTACCCTGTGGAACCTATGGGGGCAAACATTGGAGGCAACATGGGTAACATGAACACTAACATGCCCCCTCCCCCTCCCCCACCACCCTCACAACCACAACACTATGGGGCTCAGCAACCCCAGCAACAACCTGTTCCGCCCATGTTCCCCCACCCACCTAATGCTAATGGACCGAATATCCCACATGGTCCAAGACCAAGCTGTCAGATCCAACAGCCTCACGGACCCTTCCCCAACCAGCTGGAGATGTCCCCAGGGTGCAACCAAGTAACCAGTAGCACCGACCCCTCAGAAACCACTGCACCCCCTATTGAAGACTTTATGGATAACCTTACATCCATTTCCACCGAAAACCTCATAGACAATATCAGCTCCATATCACAAGAGAACATATTTAGTCCCACAGCTGCATCAAACAGATCAGCTTCCCAGAATTCCTCTCGGTTTAATCCAGTGCTCAACATGAACAATATGGTGGTCAACGACATGAGCTCTGTTTTAACCACGTTAGCTGAGGAAAATAGATTCTTGAGCAGAAAGTAGTCTTCATATATATTCATGGACATTGGTGCATATTTGAATTATTTTGTAATGTTATGTTTTATTTCTCGTTTTGCATTTACTGTGGCATTATGGGTGCTATTGCTTGCAAAAATGCAAGATCTTCGTGCAAGGTTTTTGTCTTGCTTGAATATTGCAAATGAGATGAGTTTAACTCAACCGCGTGACAGTTGATGCTCCAGAAAAGAGATAAATAATTTCTGGTTCAAATCTGTCTCAGCTGTACAATTTTCAATAGGCAACATATTCTGCCCTTAGCAGGGAGTGCATTAACTCTTTTGTGTGACTTGACTTCTAGGATCAACAACAGCAGGAGGGTTAATCTTAGAAATCCACTATGCAAAGAAATTTATTGTGAATATGACCTTTGTCTAAGGGTATGTTTTAGTACAAATATTTTTGTATCAAAATGTGTTTCAGGTATAGATCAAAGGACACTCCGAAAAAGACAAAACAATCTGGGTATTTTAGTGGAGACATAATTGAGGGCTATTACCTTATGTATTAATGCCTTTTAACTTTACGAAAAGAACATTTTAGATTGAAGTTCAAATGTCACATGTAAGAGAAAATGACCTTAATTTTTACTCTACAAAATGAATACCCCAGTGTATCCTGTCCCTTTAAATCTTATAGATCTTGTTAGGAATTTCATGTTCATTGGAACCACTATGTGTTCATATTTAAAATCTCATTACCTTGTTACATCTACACTTTGTGTAGGCTAAGAGTAAGATTTTATTGGAATGATATTCAAAATGTTTTACAGAAGCATAATAAAAGGGCTTTTTCCTTTCTTTTAAAGAATAATTTTAAATGAATTTTTTCAGTTTGTTTATTGTTTATTTCAATTGTTAGCAACTTGTTTATGTGAATCTTTGTTGCATTTTAAAGTTGTTTAAAGATGCTCTAAGCATGTTAAATTGAATTATAAGAAGTGATAAAAAGAGTGCTTGCTCTTCAAACTTCAACTTTTGTTTATCTTTGAGTTCAGAATTTTTTGATGAAATAATTAGGTATCAATGCATTCCGAAAATGGTTTGAAATTCTCAAATTGAAGTTTTTATATTTGTTTGCAAAAACTCAATCAAAATGAGAAATTTTGTTATACAAAATCATCAGAAAGTGCAAAGTTTTAATACTCAATTATTTGTTTCATACTTGATTTTTAAAAAGCTAAGCAACTCAAACATACATGTATGATAAACTTATCATGAATTCATCTGGAAAAAATTATGGGTTTTTTTCTTTAATTTTCCCCCCATCTTATTCGAATTCTTGCTTTCCTGTAGTTGTGTAAGAATTAGTTTACATTTGATAAATGCCATAATACTCCGACATTAATTTACATTTTTTTATACTCACCATATTTCTGTGATCAGAAGATAGCTTCTGCTGTCTCAAGTTTGATTCAATTTAGATAGATATAAGTTTCCTAAGCATTCATTTATCAGGCTCTGTGATGATGAGGATTAAATTGGTTAGATTGCTTTTAAGTCATTTACCTGACAATGGTAACGACATCTTATTGTGCTCATGAATGTTTGTGTTCAAAAGATGAATTGTCCACATTATGATAATAGGTTGAGAACAGCATAGCTGTATCCATTAAGAGACACTCAATGATTTTCATGATCGTTCATTTTTCTTTGATGAATGCCAAGATGTAATTTATGCTGATAGAAGATGAAAACATCTCACATTTTTATCTTGAAATGCCAAATATATGGTTCAGTAATTGATGGTTTTTGAATGAAAAATAAAACAGCCTTATACATTCGAGAGGGCCTAAACACGTGCCCAATTAATATGAATACCAGTTAACAGTGTTCAAAATAGCTGCCTGTCGGCAAGCAAATTGCAAAAGTGAAATGTCCCTTAGAGACCATTATTTAATAAAATTCTAAAGCTTAAGAATCTCTGAGGAATATAATTTGATATAAGAGATTTTTTTTTTATAATAGTAAAATTGTTAGGATAGATTTTTGACCATTGATTTGGGCAACACTGTGGTTATTAGTTAAAATAACTGTCAAGGGCCTCATCATAAATACCAGTCAAATTTGGGCAATACTAGCCACATTTTAAACCAACACACTCATTCAGAAGTTGAGGTGAAGTAGAAATCTGTATAAAAATCAGATAATTAAGAAATAATCCTTTTTTTTATCACAATGGCAAACCTCTGTATCAATTTGCCTGCAAACTTGTTTATCCAATTGGATGCAAAATTTCTTTCCTTTTTTTGAATTTCAAATCTTCATTGATTTCATATGTTTATCTTTCTCTGTATCTGTAAATACGTAACCGGTGTTTAGAGCAACACTAAGTTGTGTAACTGCATGATGAAGTGTTTTGCTAGCTTCGTGATTGAGCGAATGAAATTCGATGCGTTTGAGTGTCATTTGTTTCATAATATCATGAATAGTTCAGTTTCACTTACAATATGATTAATTAGTATTCATAGAAAAAGCATCAGTATGTTGTTTTTCCATGATTCAACAAATTGTGGAGTCTTGTGTACAACATGGTGAATATATATATTCATGAAACAACATCCTCAGTGGATTTTTTAATGTATTTTCATGAAGTTTGGTATGACAACATAGTGAAATAGTTGTTCTTGGAACACCACTCAGGAAGTGAGGAATATGTATAGATCTCGTGTGTCATGATACAGAATAATTCTGATGAAAAGTGCTATATATGTGAATTTGAAAAATGAGGAATGAGAGAATCATTTTAAATTCATAAATTTTGTAAATTAAATGCATAGAATATCAAACACTTCTATGAATTTGAGGAAATGTTATCCATCAATTTCATTGTGGTTTACGAAATCAAGTTTTCTATTTGTAAAATATTTGTCTTTCAACAAAGGGAGAGAAATCATTCAAAGGGAGACAACTCCCATCATCTAAAAAAATCAACCTTTCAGTCTTCCTAATCATGTTGTTGAACAACTCTGCATAATATAATAGATGATATTTTCTTTGAGATGGATGTGTCACAATAGAAGGCGTAGATTATAGACGTTAAGAGAAAGTGAGAAAATCCACTTCAATCCTGTACAATACACTATTTTTCTAATCTTTAGCTGGTCGCTGTTCAGGGCGGCTCTTTCTCATGTCATCTTGTTGTAGACCACAATAGACTGTAAATAAAAAGTGCTTGTTAAACAAGATTTAAGACTTTGCTTTTTTTTCCAATGCATTTGACGCCACTAATGGCTGAAATATTACCCAAGTGGCATTCAACAATAACTCACTCACTCACTCAATGCATTTGAAAATGGTGTAGTCAAGGAAACTGCTTCCCAAAGAATTTTGGTTTATGATTTAGCTGGTATCATGGAAATCAAATTTCTATTTGCTCATCTGGGCTGAAAGGCCCAATCGGTGTGTGGCATGTCATGGCATTGCATAATGTCCAGCGTGTGTCCATCCAAAAACTTTTCACTATCTAATCTTCTTCTTCAGAACCACTGACTCGGGAAATCTGAAATTTTATGTACAGACTCTTCGAGGTTTTAATTAATATATTTGTTGGCCCTGTGACCCCTATAATGGGCCATCTTGTATTAGTTATTAGTGTCTTGACAATGTTTCATATTCAGAACATGAGGCTTGGTGCCAAAACCTATTGTTCCCTTGTAAAATGGGTGATGTAGGCATTTACCCTTCACGTTATAATCAGTATTCCAAGTAGAATAAAGAATAAAACATTTATAACTCAAAAACTTTTATTCATGTATAACAATTTATAACAGTTGACATTTTGACACAAAAATAGTTTTTATCAACTCTCGGTATAAATTAGGTTCACTTATACAAAAAACAAAATAAAATAATATCTAAATGATTGCAAATGATTTATAAGTGAAAGACCATTTATCCCCATTGGGGAAATATAAATATAGCGTATTACATCTGAACATTTTCCTAATTTCCAGCAATTCCCAGGAATACTTAATCTTCAACTTATGTAGGTGTTATGTAGATATATATATGTACATATTTCATTGTGACCCTGCCTTAAAATACAATCCCAAGGGTAATTAGAAGTTCATAACTGTTTCAAATTTATTAAAATTTAGCTTCTCTCATAGGTATTCTTATTGCATGATACAATAAGCTAACAGTTCTAAAAAGAGGATGAAAATAAAACAACCTTCATTCTACACTGAAGTTAATACATTTTAGGACCATAGATCACTGAATATAATCTTGATGCTTAATACCCTCCCCTCCAATATCCCCCAACCCAAACCAAAACTTTAACGCGACCGACTTTTTCAGTCCCTTCTTATTGGAGGGAGCTGACAACATAGTCTAATATGGCACAAGCGAAATGCTGCATAAGTTTAAATATGGTTTTTACAATATAATTTAACCATTGATTTCAAAACTACAATGTTCAAAATATTTCACAAATTTGAATGTTTAATCATCCATGAATTATAATTTCAAACGGGTTTTAAAATTTTAAATTTCCATTGTAAGATAGAAAACACTCAAGACAATGCCTTTCACTTAAAATCAACAAATAGAAAAGTAAAAAAGAATGATAAAATACAAATATTTACAGTTGTACATTTAGTCCAACTGAGACACATAGTCTTATTACATCTTTTTTAAATGCGAAACATATTTGCACATCGACATAATACAGGACTTGCCTCGAGGATTCAAAGTAGTATCAATATGTATCACAACGGCAAGTTAGAATGTGCAAAAAATGTCGACCTCAATGGGGACAACAATACGATAATTTAGTAATGATATGAATTTTATTTCTTTTAAAAAATGCTTTATTTATTGAGCCTCATTGTGATACATTCTAAATACTAGTCTGAAAATAAGATCCAATAATAATCCAATAACCAACTAGTGACATAATTTTTTTTCAAGTTCATTTTAGCATCAGACCTTTCTTTAACATATGTCAGTCTGTGCTGTGAGGATAATCTATATGAAAGATCACTCCTTATTGAGGGGACCATTCCACCTTTCTGTGAGCTCTGAGTACATTATGCAACATAAAGAATACATCAACAGCAGCTGACTATTCAATATCATCCTTAATTACTGCAGCAGCAGCAAGTCTAGGTGTGTGTCAACATACTCATTAGTTGCAGCAGGGAGATAATGTTTAAATCATCATCACCATCATCATGTCCATCATTGGTGCAAAATCTTCATCATCATCATCATTGTGACCCTCTTTAGCTGCTGCAGCAGCTTATCTATTCAAATCATCATCATCATCATCATCATGTCTCTCTTTAGCTGCTGCAGCAGCTTATCTATTCAAATCATCATCGTCATCATCATCATCATCATGTCTCTCTTTAGCTGCTGCAGCAGCTTATCTATTCAAATCATCATCGTCTCATCATGTCTCTCTTTAGCTGCTGCAGCAGCTTATCTATTCAAATCATCATCTTCGTCGTCATCGTCATGTCTCTCTTTAGCTGCTGCAGCAGCTTATCTATTCAAATCATCATCTTCGTCGTCATCGTCATGTCTCTCTTTAGCTGCTGCAGCAGCTTATCTATTCAAATCATCATCTTCATCATCATCATCATGTCTCTCTTTAGCTGCTGCAGCAGCTTATCTATTCAAATCATCATCGTCTCATCATCGTCATCATCATGTCTCTCTTTAGCTGCTGCAGCAGCTTATCTATTCAAATCATCATCGTCATCATCATGTCTCTCTTTAGCTGCTGCAGCAGCTTATCTATTCAAATCATCATCGTCATCATCATGTCTCTCTTTAGCTGCTGCAGCAGCTTATCTATTCAAATCATCATCTTCATCGTCGTCATCGTCATCAACATCTGACATCATCTCGCCTTGCAGCAACTATTTACCTATGTTAACACAATTGTCACCTTATCTAGCCACAGCAGCGACTAGCGTATATTGCATACTGTTCACAGAGCTCGACCCTTACAGTCCACTGCGTAATCTGCCCATACAGACACTACAGTAGGCCCCTCAATAACCACTCTAACATTTACACTACTGGTACATCAACAAGTGCATCACCTATGACCGATATACTTACATCAAAGGCGATGCACAGAGCACTTTGTCTTAATGAGAATGCAATGGTACAAATGTTGTCATGATTCTATCAAAAGAACACAAGTATTGTGATCAACGTCAAGTCAAGTTTACTTTCCGGCAAGTTTTGCGACCAGGATCGCCTTCATCTCCTTTGCCAGTTTCTCAAGCTCGACAATCTTTCCCTCGAGCTTTTTGTTTTCCACAACAAGACGGTCTGCTTCGGACTCCATGTCCGTAAACTTCTGTTTACGGATTTCTCGTGACCTGCGGGAGGCCACGTTATTCTTGTTCCGGCGTTCACGATACTTGTGTTCGTGGCTGATCGGGCCCAGTGTGGAAGCTGTGCTTGTGCTAGCCACACTGGCCTCACTTATGTTAGAAGAGGTCGACAAACGTGGTCGCTTGGAGACATAGTCATGGTCGGGGGTTGTTGCTATGACAACCTCTCCCTCCATGTCGACTACATCAGCAACATCAACCACCTCATCAAACTTCCGCTTCATAGATGGCGTAGCAGCATCAGTTTCCACGGCAACCTCCATAGGCTTTGTCTTAGCTATGAGGGCGTCGATCTCTGCTGCACCATCCATGGGCTCGTCAGATTTACCCTGCAAGCAAGTTATGGTCTCCGTAAACCTTTGAGTACTCGCTCTTAAGGTCACTAAATCAAATCATATTCTCTCTCCCAATGAAATTTTTTTAATTCTGTTTCTGATGTCATTCAATCCATTTTTATTTTATCAAATGAAAGCAAACACTTTCCCACTGCATTCTCATTCACCAACATTTTATCACATACATAATCAGTGCTTCGAACACCCCGTTTGGAATTTTTTTTTTTAAAATGACCCCCAAATTTAAAAATTCCTGGATGCACCACTGATAATAATCAAAGCAAACACACTAATTATACTATTATCATACATCATCAAATCATTGATGAATAGTAAATACTATTTGCACATACCTCGTTAAAGAAGGTATTGAGATCCACAAAACTGTCCAAGCTGGCCTCGGCCAGAGGGTCCAGGTAAGACAGCATCCCTGAGTCTAGGCCCAGCATCAATGCATCATCCCCGGACAGCAAGTCGGATTGCGCTGATGGCTTAAAGGGGCTCTTCAAGTCACCAGCTGGCCCTGAAATAGAGTCAAATCATTAGTGTTGTAAACAGTTAGTGGAAGTGCTTGTCATAGAGAAAGTGAATCTCTGTTACATTTTTAATTGTTATCCCTATTAAGTATCAATTTTTCAAAGGATATTTTATTTTTTTGTTAACAGACTAACATCTTTAAATTTAAAAAAAGGTTTTTGTAACTTTTCAACATCTGTTTGATCTAAACAATTTAGATATGTTTGTTGTAAGGTTTGATCTGAAGACACTTTTAATTTGCTTTGGTTCATCAAATTAATTTTTAAAAAGGATCTAAATCTTTCTGGAAGAAAACCTTGAGGTATATAAATAGTTCAGATTTGAATAGATATTTCCCTTATAAATATATAGGTTGAATTTATAAATTATAAATTAACTGTAATGAAAATTATGAAAAAATAAATTTGAAATAATTCAACTCATGTTATTCATGCAAGTTAGTTAACATTAAACTTAAAAACATTAACTGCCATAACACACCGCGTTCTCTTTGTGATGAAATGTTGTTGAATAAACTGCAGCAAAGTAAACATAAAATTTCATATCGTCGTAAGTCTCTCAATTATTTTCGTATCATCTGAAATTTGGAGCTGAAGTGAACAAGTTCGATTTGCCCGCCGCTATTTGTTATCAAGTGTTGCACCACAAGCAAGCCGATGATGAAACTCTTTGCAACTTGCTATCTCAGCTTCTTGTGAGATATAATTAGTAACACACGTACAGTCACGTGACAGGTCAGGGACAATCATGTCACGTGACGAAGCGGTTAACCGAGAGAGTGTTTTATCTACACGACTAGATCGATAGCTTATCTAACTTTGACAACTCGCCAAATATCGATATTGTGTTTCTGTTATGAATAATAACATCCATTTCGTGTAAATCTAAAACTATGGTTATGCTCTAAATGTCTTTCCAAAGTGAAACATAAGTGACAGTTAATATATAGTTTGCAATTCAGTAAGGACAGATTGAAAAAAAATTGCTCACCATCGTTAAATAGGCCACTTGTCTTCTGTACCGAACGTGCGGAAGTGCTGGATTTCGCCGATCTTCGCGGTGGAATCGTCTTTTAGATCCAACCAGTCGACCAGTTCATCCAGCGTGTCAGGAATGAAGTCAGAGCCCGTTGGGACAAATACCGAACTTTCTTCCTCTCCCTGCATCGTCAAGGTTGTGTCAGCCGACTCTAAGAATAAATCCAGTTTGGAAAAGTCGTTGGTTGACGTCTCGGATACGTCGGAGAATGTACCGCTTTCCAGGATGGTGCTACCCGTTGCTGCCGTTTGTGGCGCTTCTGAAATATTATAAATAATTTTTACTTTTTCTAGTTAATATGTGATAACCGTATTTAAGTTGTTTATTCATAAATAATTATTTTGTCGCTTAAATGAATACAAACCTTTCCCGTTTCGGTCTCTGTCCCACCTCTCAGCTTCGTTCACGCTACTATGAAGTTCCCAATGCCGCTCGCTGTCTTATGGTGCAATACCTGTGCTAAATTTAGATGCTTACACATGTGACAACCAATCAGATCGCCAGGATCAGACACGTTCGCTATTTTTAACCTGCAAAATGACATCATTTCATATCCCAGGATTCCGCTTCCGCCGGGCATGTGCAGTGTTTTGATTCCGGGTTACCTTTGACCTTGTTTTGCATTGATTAAGCTAAATTTAGAAGTGCGGTCTAATTTTCTAACATTCAGTGCCTTCTAATGAAACTTCTATAATTTTTAATAACACTCTTGAAAGCATAGAGAATATTTTTCTTGTTATACTGTAGTTTTGTTATTTTTCAATCTCACAAGCTAAGGGTTTTTTCTAAGGTGTTGACATGTTTAAAAAAAATTGAATATCATATCTTTTGTATTTATAAGTAATTGTGTAAATGAAATAGTTATTTTTTACACTAAATGATACTGCTAGTCCTTTGATCATGCAAGTGAAGACCATGGTATCTTAGCAACAAACAAATAGTCCAATACTTAGTACCAAGATATGTAGACTAAGATGAGTACTAATTTATTGATAATATCGGCGGGTAATGAGTTTGAGGACTTGATCGTGTAGCCCACTATCTACAAACAATAGCTCTCTTCGCCATGTAAATATTTCATACGAGTGGGAACAAGAGCGGGGAAATTTGTATTGTGTTTCCTGAATTCAGGTTTTATTTCATCATGTGACCCACTAGCCGACCTAACAGTTTCCAACACATTATTCGATACGTTTCTCTTTGTAAGTGTAGGAGAAAGTTTGTAAATTTGAATATTGTCCTTAGAAGATTCCTTAACTTAAAGTAGGCCTATCTTAATTATGTTCGTTCCTTTGGTATTTTTCAGGCATGGCCTACTTTGAATTTATTCAATAGACGAAGAGAATAATTCATCATTTGTAAATGCTTACAATCGAGTGCGTTACTTCACAATAAACACCGGTCGCCCTTAACTGTTCGATGTTAAAGTACAGGTCCAACACGCTTGAGTAAATGTAAATAAGTATGTAGGCCTACGTCTGGTATGACGCACGAAACCCATTGACCTAAATACCGGACAATCAGTCCTAAACTCTATTTTCAGGTCAACAAGAAATCTTATAACGTATGGATATATACTCTCTTATTCACATCTGGGATCAATGTATATATAATGTGTTAATTTAACTCTGAGAAAATATTTCAATCTAAATAATCTCAGAGGACATATTACTTTTCATGCTATATGTACACTGTATGAGAAGTTAGTATATATCTATGGGATTCAGGTAATCGATGCATTGCTTGAAAATGCTGTATTTCTAAAAACACAATCAATGTTTAAAGGTGAGGTGTGCTGAGTTGAGTAGTACCCTTTTCAACATCATTTTCACTATATACTGTCCCATACATACTACTGGCGACTCGACTTACAGAAACGTATGTACTATAAAGGGAGAGCCTACCCGTAGTTGTGGTTATAATTGCTGTAAAACGATCGGACACTGGCTGTAACCTTACTTTCATCTGTAATCAGATTAAGCAGGCCCTCTACAGCATATGTATGCCAAACTCATGATCGATTTTTATGACATTGTACTTTGAATATTAATTCATTGTAGTGTATCGGCGACAAATTCCATGCTATCGAAACTGGGTTACAGCGACGTCAATGATTGCATCCTACATTATGCTTTATAGCTCGTTTGTACATCAGGAACAACGCCCTAATATTTCAATATGTACTCTGTGTTCTAATGGTTAAATTACATTAACCAATAAGTCACAAGATCGAACCATGTAGCTATTGATTTCTAAAATCTTAAACTGAAAAATTGCGATTTAAATGTGTGTCTTAGCTATAATTTGAAAGGAAAAGTTTCAACGTGTATTGATTTTTTAAAAAATGGTATCTTATCAGGTGTTCATGATGAACACCCGTTATGCATGATAAACACCTAGGGTAGTGCAAATCACAGACGCTATAAGTTAGTTTGATAACTGAACACCCGAATTAAACGAAGGATTTAGTGTATAACTGAAATTAGCAGATCGATGGGATCGATAATTGACCTACCTGTAGAATTTAAGGCATTTACGGCATCGTATGCTACTTCAGTTTTTACATTCAGTAAAAAGCAAGGCAGGCCTTCAGCAAATGTTGCTGTGTTTTACATGTTGGAACTTATATAGGGGCTGTTTGCATTTACCATGCGTGTACCTTCCGTCTTTGCGATAAAAGTTCTTTTGCTAGAATATTCTGGCGACTTCGATGATGAAATCAAATCGAATGGGGAAGCGGGAGTATAATGTTCTTACCCGGAACTGCGGTTAACCGTACAGTGAGTGTTGATGCAATGTATCCTTCGGTCTACAGAGGTTAATCGTTGTAGAAGACTGAAGCTGAAGAAGAATGTCTATATGGTATAGCGGTTAACCTACACCCAGTCCCTGAAAAAATGATACGCCTATAAATATTAATTCATTTAATATAAGAAAGTGGCCTCATAAAAATGTGAGTTCCAGTTTAATCCAGATATACGATTACTTTAATCTGGAAATATTTCCTTTTAGATTACGTTTCCAATACCTTTGAATATGGGGCACATAAATAGTTGCCGTGTTTTGTTTTCATTTCTATGTAAATTTGGTTGACTATCATCACCTGGCAAGTTAACAGTTGATATCTAGTCAGATAGCGAAACACGATAGCGTGTATTTGATCACGTCCGTGAAGTTGGTGTCTTGTTCTTCCCGCAAGTGTACAAGTGTTGCCAGATGTATCCGTTGTAATTGTTATCACCTCCCGTTTTCCTATATCACACATTATTTGCTTTTTCCTTCTGAAAATATAAAGTGAGAAAGTGTAACAATGTGTCAAAACCAAATTATTATCATGAATTATATGTGTGCTATGTTATAACTATGAAATTATTATTTTGAGGGTTGAGACAATGTGTAACTATATGAAACTAATGTTGATAACCGTTTCTTTGTTTGGCCATATTAATCTGATACCCATCATGTTATTAAGAATGCTATGAAAATAATTTTTCAGACTCCCAGAATTAAACCAAGTTAAATTCTCGGTATGACGGCGATTTTAGTTCATGCAATGACGTTTTTAGTATTTGTTTCTTTTAAGCGTATTGAAGTCGGTGTCTAAAGGCTATGGAAAATCGATACAGGTTATTTAATTTATAGAATGAAATATTATGACTAATCGTATCCATCGATTTTGCCCCAGTAAATGACCAAAACCTATTTCGTGTTTTACCCATTTAGTAAGGAGACAAATATAGCCAATATCAAATCCCAACTTTTCACAAAATAAAAGTTATCTTAATATGCTTAAAGACTTTGAATTGTCGTCCTGAATTGACCAAGTGTCCTTTAGGAAAGAAATGTTGAATTTTCTTTTTTTTTTAAATAAACGTTTTATTTCAGACACCCTGTTACAAATAGGGACTTCAACCCAGGGTACTAAAAGCCCCATGGAAATAATTGAATGGATATTTTAAGATTGTTTGCACATGAGACAAAGACAATACAATCACTCATCCATTCACACTTTATATATATATATATATATATATATATATATATATATATATATAGTGTATGTAATAAAACTTAAAAGGTCAAGGTCAAACATGTCATCATATTGACTCTAGTTAAATTACCTCTTCAAAATGATATAGTAAAACTCTGTTGTGAAATATTTGAGAATATGAAATGATTATATGAAGGACAGAAGAAATGTTCGGAAATGTTCATTTTCGGATTTGTTTTTATCTACCAAAAGAAAGCCGCCATTATTTGATATGTTCGTTAACATTTTATCTGCGATTTAAGCTGACATGTCGTTCAAACAATGTCGACATACATACAATCCCATCACCTAACCCACATACGTACGTGGCGAGTGACATCACGGTTTTTTCTCGGAAGTCCATGTTCCCTAGTTACCAGTAGTTAGTTCCGGCTAGTGAGGAGATCGATGTGAAAATGCTTGACAAACACGCAACACTGACTCCATACATGACTCTTTCACAGAAAAAGCAAATAAGATAGGCCTACTATAGTCGTTAAAATGAATGAATGAGTGAATAAAAGAACTGATTTATTCAATCAAACATCAATAGAGATATCATTCAAATTGACCTGTTAATTGGTTGATATTTCCATTGTAAAGTCATTCCATTAGGCCTGGTGATTGATTTATATCTCCATGGATATATCATTCCAACAGACCTGATTTTTGATTTATATCTCCCCATGGATATATCATTCCAACAGACCTGATGATTGATTTATATCTCCATGTATATATCATTCCAATTGACCTGATGATTGATTTATCTCTCCATGGATATATCATTCCAACAGACCTGATGATTGATTTATATCCCCATGGATATATCATTCCAACAGACCTGATGATTGATTTATATCTCCTTGGATATATCATTCCAACTGACCTGATGATTGATTAATCTCCATGTATATATCATTCCAACTGACCTGATGATTGATTAATCTCCAATGTTTTTTTTCTGATGGACCTGATTGTCCATGCATTAAGGTATTGTTCTAGTTGGACCAATGATTGTCTCTATCTCCATATATACATTTTTTTAAAGTGGATCTGCTGATTGATTGATATCCTAATTGAGATATTGTTCTAGTTGTCCAGCCAATTGTGTTTTACTTGTATTGGGATTGTTATTAGAAATATATGTCTCCACTGAAATATTGCTCTAAATGGGCTAGCAGTGCTTTTTCTTGTTCTGATGAGCCTTGTAAAATTGGTACAATAATATATTGGTTTAAGCGGCCAGGTGATTGATATCGTCATTGAGATATTTATACACACACACACACACACACAGAGAAGTATGGCCTCAATGTAATATCGGCTACGGATCAAGAGTTGTTCCGAGGTTCGAATCTCGCCAGGGGCCGGCAACATTGTCTGCAGTAGAGGTGAGGTGATATGCAACTTTCAAGAGTATTTCACTAATATCGTGGCTACTGATATTATTGCAGAGAGAAAGCCCTGAGAAAGTAGACAACTGTTCTAAAGGCAGTGAGGTTTGGGTGCAATGCTACACTGAATTTCAGTGTTATACCACCCATGGTTTGGTAGTTCCAACTGCTCTTGCGGGTTTCACCGCAATGCATGGCCACAGTAGTGTATCAGGCATTCTCCCTGCAAAAATACTAGTAGCCTCGATATAAGTGAAATTCTCTTGATCGCAGTGTTAAAACCAAAATGACCTCACCTCAATGTAATATCTTGTTGTTTAAAATGGATAAATGATATTTCTACTAGGCAGATCGCTGATCCAGATTAAACATATTTCAAAACACAATGTCAAGAAACAGTTAGATATTACAGAAACCAGAAAAAAACCCAAAAACTGCATCATTACATATTGATGTTTATTAACAAACACTGTAGTTTATTGATGACGATCTAAAGATAAATACCTGTACGTACATAAAAGCATTCAAGAAACCCGTTCAACATCAGACCACTTTGTACAAGCATCATTAAACACCTTTATCTTCAAAATTCAACATTGTCAAAGGAGCTTAATGATTTCAGTCAATGTCCTCTGCCATCTTCTAAAAGGTCGTCATTAGTATTGCCACACCATCTATCAAACACTGGGGAGTTAACATTGAAAGCATGAATGTAGAAATATTTCCAATTTGTCAAATTTCAATAGTATTTTTAAACAATTCATCAGTCAACAAGAATATCAAAATGTAATTTAAGATTTGAAAATCTCATAATTAGTGAATTTAACATCCTAACCTACAACAACAACACTGCCATTGGTACATGTTGTATACAACCAGGATTACGTAAAATGAGGACATTTTTCTAAGAAAATTTGTCATTAAATAAATGCAAGAATCAATCTCGTCTCAAAAACATTACAGAAAGAATTAAATACCTAGTTATTCAGATAGTCTAAAAGAAAATGTTTACTTTCATTGACTAATGAATAGAAGATTCCGAATACTCAGCTTACCATGCAAAGAGTCAGCAGAGGACAAAGACATATGATATATGATCGACGTAAATGTGACGTGTATATCGTGTACACAACTGGAAGAAGCAACACCATCAGTCAATCAATGATTCAATCCACTACTGTGTATATAAAAATAGAAATCTCCTCTACTGTGGATTCAATCATCAAAAGACAGGCAGGCATTTATTTTGTATTCGGAGGGTTCTCAGCTCGAAAGGACCCGTGCGAGAAAGGGAAAGGAATCTGGATAATTACTTCCTGGAAGGAAAAAGGGAATCGTTAACACACCGGGACATATTACACTTGAAACATTAACTATACAAAATAATTCTTTTTAACACTATCTTCACAAAACAGTTTGTATTAACATGTTTTTCTAACAAGAAATTTTTGAACAGGATATTTGGAAAAATAGATTACATTAAACGTAACTTCATAGATTTGCCCCTAACTCTTATGAAACATGACTTGAACTTAACATTCCTTTTTGTCTACATTAACTTTTCAAAATAATTCTACCAAATGCTAAAAAATCTTAAAATGCATGTATACTAAGCATTTTCTTATCTATCCTATCATTAAATATTTACCACACATGCAGAATTTTGCTTAACATTTTTTTTAACCTCTGAACTTTAATTCATAATTTTTTCACAAGGCCCTAGAATCACCTCACACGCAATGTATTACTTAGAGAAAGAAATAACATGTAGATTATTTTTTTTAAATTGTTGTTTAGTCTTTCGAAAGGATGGAAATGACATGATCGATGGAAGAGAACAACTATGAAATGCTATATGTACCAGTTTCAGATCGTAACATTCGTTTAAGCTTCTTAGACACGATTAAGGTTCAAGCCTGACCCAATATACTGAAAATGTATGCCATTTGGGATTGGACATAAATGTTGTAACAAGAGTATCTGATCAGAGTCAAATACAAACCAAAAATCATTTATTCTATATCTGATGACATGACCATTCATGATGCCGTTAACAAATTTTGAAAACAATTTTTCCATCATCAGGCCAAGAGAAGTAACAGTTTGCCAAAAAAAACAAAACTTTTTCCTTCATGATGCCGTAAACAAATTTTGAAAACAATTTTTCCATCATCAGGCCAAGAGAAGTAACAGTTTGCCAAAAAAAAAAAAACTTTTTCCTTCATGATGCCGTAAACAAATTTTGAAAACAATTTTTCCATCATCAGGCCAAGAGAAGTAACAGTTTGCCAAAAAAAACCAAACTTTTTCACACTATCCCGAATCCAAAAAAAGTTTGACCAAAAATTGACTTTCGGAAATCTTCTTCGCTTCACACTTTCTCCAATCTTATAAAATTTTGACATGAGATTCACTTTCCTAGATGATTTATTTATAGTACAGACTCAAAGACGCTGGAATTAGCTGTCATCTGATATAGAACCCTAATTTTCGGTCCATACTTAATCAGATCACAAGAATAACCTTTGAAGGTGCAGCAGCTGGACCTTAAAAATAACCAGACTTGAACAAAACAACAATGTAGGTATTTTCCAATTCTCATGACAGGACAAATATATAACCATTTAAAAAGAACAGCTTAAACAATTAAGTGGGTCTCGTGAAACTCAAACAAAATCATTGGACGAAATGTAAAGTGTCTGAGGACTGGATGTTTATGCTGCCGAATCTATATCAATAAGGGGCTTGATCGTTTCACTAACTTCACAATAAATCACTCTGTCTGACCGCTGTTTGTCGCTGAGGTTTGTAAATATCATAGGACAAACTCTTTCTAAATATATATATATATATATGTATATACAGTAATGCACATTAATCAAACCTATCAAAGACGTGTACAATTGCATACTGCCTCAAATGAATCTGGAAAAGAGTGTCGACGGAAAAGTAATTGTTTCCTGCCTCTTGTATGAAAATGCACTTTGACAAAAGAATACCAAAATTCACACAATTTGTGAGAATAACAGAGAAACATGCTAGAGAATATAGACTAAATCAGAAACAGGATGTTATTCAACACATGCAGTTTGCCGTAATTTTCCCTTATAAAAAAGCAATACAAATTCCTGAATTTTTTAACTTAATGTACTCACACATTAAAAAGGCTTCAATTCATTGAGACCTATGTTTAGTCATACATAATGCCAATAAATGTGAAAACACCACAGACGGACATAAGTACATGAAACCTTCACAACACATATAAAAGTGGGGTGCGACAGGGTGATGGACCAAAACCATCTCTCTCATGGAGACCTTTGCACCTAAGATTTCCCTTGTACTTGTACCTTCAGAATATCATGGTTCACGATGTTAACGATAAAACAAGCCTATTGTCATACCTCAAAATAAATTATGAAACATTACCAGCAAATTATAACTAGCTCCCATCAAAAGTTTCTAGAAATGAAAGTTAATATGGCACTGTTACATGGATCATACTATCAGAATATTTACAGCTAATATGATGCCTCAAAGTTCAAACATTATTGAAACACTGGATTATATTATTTCAAATACATTTTCAAAACATTTCTTAAACAACAGTCTTATACTTAACCACTTATTGCCAAACTCTCCTCATAATCCAGAATTGACCACTAGTTTAAGTAAATCCCCAGCCTATTCAGGGAACAAAGGGTTAAGATTTTACACCTATGGATGATATTAACTTGGGAATCATAACCTTAACTTCTTTACTTCATTTACTAGATAGATAGTATTTGTAAGCAATGAACACTATATAAGGAATATCCTATATAATGAGGTAGAATATCTTGAGGTATGAAGTAATTATTCTACCAGATTCAAGGGTATTAATTCATAATGTTGATTAGGCATTAGAGAGAAATCCTTAATCTAAATGCCCAAATCTTAAAAGTCATATAAGATTAACCATTCAGAACTAGAAAGAGTACTTTTAAAGATATACATAAAAAATACATTTTAAAAAAGCAAATTTTTGTTTAAATTTTGTTGAATTTGACAACTGCTCTTGTTCCATAATTTGATCTTCTACAAATTAAACCTTAAATTAGATAACATGATCTGATAAAGAATAAAGTAAAAATGCTACTGTAATGCTGTCAGTTAAAATATTTTATATTTCTTGTATATTGATTCAATAATAAGTCATTTTGACTTTGAATTGTGCTTTCTTATTTAATACAATCAAAATTGATGAAAAAAGCCCCAATTATTGAGGCAGCTGAGAACATAAAACATAGGATTTTATTGTCAAAGTTATGCCTGAAAATATCAACTTAATGAATATTGCAAGAATTAAATTAAACCTGTAACCACTAGCAAATGTTAACATACCAAGCTTGTTGCTTTATAATGGACTAATCTTTTGAGAAGTGAACTGAAAATACCTGAGAGTCGTCTATAAACAGGAGGACTGGCACAAACCTGAAGTAGTGGCAACCTTGATAACTCAAATCTATCTTTTTACATCACCAAATATTTGAAGACCATTTTCACTCGTTATTACCTGGATAAATACAGATTTTATAAATACAGATAACAATTTTGACAAAATCAATATTTGTAGATATTTGAATGCTATTTCAACTCTTTGTAACCTGTTGTTTTCAATTATTTTTTTGTGGCGAACCTCTTTAAATGACTCTCTATTCAGCAGTTTCTGAAATTACTAGCCCAGACTTATTCAAGGGGCCTAATAGAGAAACACCATCGTGTTTCTTTTTGAATCCAGTACTTGCTCTACTAAACTGTACATCTTACTTACCAAGTCTCTTATTTCACCATGATTACAAGGACTGGTGCTAATTCAAATTTTGATTGGCTATGCTCATTAACTATATTACTGAAACATCAAAAAGGTTTTCAATCTTTGAGTGCATTTTAATCTGGCACAATCTTTCTGATGGAACAAAGGTCCTATAATAGTTGCTGTGCTGAACCCGAGATAAGAAGAGAGATATCAAGGATGGAAATGGCTGCTGCTTCTACCACAAAGTTATTTCAATCCCAAACAAAATGCTCTCACAAATAACCAAAAGGCAAAAAATTCACACAGTTATTTGAAATATTTTACCTCAGCATACTTTTTGAAACCTTGCATTTGGTATACAGTGTATACAGTGAACGATTGTCTCTTTAAATAATAGATTGTAAAAGTGAATCAATTTAAACCATGGAAATACTTTTAACTTCATATATAAGGTAAAAAAAAATTAGAAGCCTTATTTGAGATCAACTTTAAAAGACAGGTATTTCTGATCTATTCCACAAAATCCCTTAATCAATACATACCACTGTTATATGCATAAACATAGTGCCGCATATATGTGTATACATACTATATACATAAATCTGTATATTTCTGCAACTCCTACATAAAAGCACTTCCTGACTGTGCACAAACTTTACAAAACAGTGCAATTCGCCATTTGTAGTCAAAGTCCCTGTAAATATTTTTGACTTGAGTTAAAAAAATTTAAAAATCCATTAAAATAACAAATTCTGTTAAGGTAAAAGTGTTTAAACCATGATACTCATAAATTCATTAAAGCAATACTTGGTTGAAGATATGTTGTTGAATTTCTACTCAACGATATGGTGTAAAGAATTCTGTCATATCGAAATATATCTGCAACAACTTCCTTATAACTAACTTCATTATTTCACACTTTTTTCTTATCAAAATTATTATCTAAATACATTCCATCATAAAATAATAAATAACAAAGTTCATCAAAACATCTTGCATATCACTGACTCAGCTTATTAATTCAGTCATGACATAGTTTAAGTTTAGGATGTTAACAGAGTCAAAGATAAACTACAATACATTGAACTAATTAAGGTTAAGGTCCATGCTTGCTTCTTTAGGTATGATATCTAACTTCCAGAGGGTCTGCATAATGTGACATGAGTGTCTATAAAAACATTTGAAACCAGGCTTATTACTGGTGATATAAGCACTTAAACATCACAATTGCAATCAAGATGTATATTCATAAAAATTTTGTCTGATTCATCGTACCAGTTTATAAATTTTGCTTTAAAATAGTAATGAAAATATTGCAACTCAGTTTATCAAATGAATTCTTATTCAGAAATAATCAAGATCTGTTTTGATAGACCACAAATAGCAAGAAGCAAGCAATTGAACTTGGATTTAATTAGATTGGCTGGCCTACCACAATAGAGAAAACAAAACAGGGGAAACATAACAAATTGGACAAATGGAACATTTGAGGACATGAGCTATGTCAGATAACATTCATGTTGTAATCGTTTTCGTTTGTCACCATCAAGGCAGACTTCACGTCCCTAAATAAAACAAATTCAGGTATCTATCCATGATACACAGTTAAGCACTGAAATTTCTAGAACATGTTAAAGCTACACATACCATAATAAAAGTTATTTACAAGATGTACAGCATCAGTTAAAACACACATCGATTACAGAAAAAAGTGATTTAGATCTAAAAAGTAATATCAACAATGATTATTATTTTATGACTCTTCCTCAGGTAAATAATCATAGAACGGGTCGAAATGGAAACATAAAAACATGGCATTGCAACTTTCTCAATATCTAAAATAAGGAATATCTTAACCGTGTTAGATAAAGATAAGACATCCTTTGACTGACATAATTTAAAAGATAGATGGATACTTCAATGATTAAATGCTAACAATTTCCAATGATTTTAAGCTATAGTTTGTCAAATGAATATTTGAAAAGAAAACTTTTAATTTTGATTATGACATGCTAATGACCAAATGAGATAAAAGATTATTTTTAAAGTACTGCTACATGTTGGATGTCATTACTGGGGAAAAACAATTAATATGATGTACTTAATTTAGTGTTTTTAAAAAATATTTTAAGAAAGGCAGTGTGTATGAGGAGGGGTGGGGGAGGGGGGGTCATTAATCTTATCTAGTCATCAGCATGTCATCATCACTATTAACAACTTAATTTTTCTAACATTGACAATGGGATACTAATGTTAAAATGAAGTATTAACTATTAAAAATTGTTGATTCAGCAATACATTGAGATGAAGACGGTTATTCTGTACACTGGACTACCGTGTTTGTATGAAATCAAGGAATTCCCTGATGATAACAGGAGCAATTGTCCCACAACAATGTCCCAACAGTAACCTCCATCCAACATCAATAAACTAAAATATCTTTCCATCTTTTTAAAAATGTTTTATGGATAGATCTGAAGTCCTTTATGTCTTCGAAACAAATGTGAAACAATATAGATAACTTTTGAAATTATGTATAAAGTCTGTTAGAGGGGACTATTGACCACAAGGGACTGTAGCTAAGCAATAGTCTTTTCCGTCTGACCATTGCAATAGCAATAGTCTTTTGTGACAAACTATTGCAAAAGCTATTGCGATAGTTTATCAATAAAAAAAAAAAATAATACAATTGAAGAATAAACCATGTTTAAGTGTCTTTATGATTTTAAAGTATGGCCAAACCCTCCCCAGAATATAGCAGAAAGAAGGATAATTCCTTCATTTTTCAGTTGAATGATCAAGTTATCAGAAATCTGACCCATTTTCCAAATGTAAATGCATTTACATGTGAGCAAATTTCTCTTACAGATTCACAAACAAAACCCCATCTTTTGATGCCGTGTTATCAGTACTATCAACTGAGAAATACTAAAATTACTATAGATAAAGTACTATGGGCACAGTTAAAATCGCAACCGCTTCATGCAATGTGCAAGGTAAAGTTAGAGGAAGTAGTCCATGAAGATACCAATAGAAACTTTGACTGCTGGCGAAGGCAAGGAAACCTCAATGTTGAGAGATATGATGACAAGGATGTTAGAATAGAGGACCCTGCTGGGACAGAGCTGCAAGGTGAAGGCTAGCGATGCCTTGTGGCTAGCGTTGTCTGTGGCTCCCTGTAGTAGCACTAATCAAGATTCTTTGAGAGGCTCTTCAGAGTCCAGTCTAGTGACAGCTCACCTTTCTCAAAACAGCAGTTTTAGTAACACTTTTCACAGCTGACATGGCACTTTCTACCCCCTGGCCCACTTGCTTTGCCCTCATCCTTCAGACAAGCATCAGAGAACATAATTCATCAATTGGTTCCTCCAACAGTTTCACTTTCAGACAGACATCACTGAATGTTATTTATCAGTATCTCCGATGTCAGCAAGACCCTCATATGTCAATGAATGCAGTAACCAAACAGTAGTCATTACCTCTCCAGCTGGCCTGACATCACCATAGTAACAACACAGTTTAGGGTTCGCGCTAACAATCCAGATCTGACCAAACCCTACTTGCCAGTAACACTGTATTCTTAACCACCAGTGATAAACCTGCTGTCACTGAATGTTCCTTGCTCTGCAGGACCATAAGGGTTATCTCCTTGCCCAGAGCACTCGACTGTTAATGTCAGGGTCTCTCAATGTTCCACTATATATTTGATCAGTCAGCACTCATGAGGTCAGTTGAAGTCGTTTACTATAAAAGATTTCTTTGGCTCTGATGTTCTGCAGTCTTACGTGCAGATGGGTTGATCTACATTTGGGAATACAACTGAAAACATTATGACTACACTGCTCTGCCCTAAGGGTCTTAAAGAAGGGCAACCATGGCTGCACACCACTGCCATATTGGAAGTTTCCATTGATGTCATCTTCACCTCGTTATTCCTCATAGAAACATTCCGCATTATCTTCAAAATTTTACAGGTAGTTCATTCCAGGGCTGATGAGTAAGATAGCAAGTAATGGATGAAATGTCTTACTCTAGACGAATACCGCTCTTACTACTGTCATCTGTCAAATACTTCCTGGAAAATCTCTACCAGTTATAATCACATTCAGATTCTCTAATCTGATTGGATGAGCTTTGAGCCATTGAACAGCCAGCTAGCCATATTAGCATAGATTCATCCTTGTCTCTGAAAGGCGGCCTTGGTAAAGGCGCATATTTTGGCACACCCGTATTGTCAGTGATGTTTGGTGGTGCTAAATGCTTGAATCTTTTGGAGGTAGGTCCTCGTCTGTTCCAATGACGGTGACTGAGGGAGCTAGGTTCGTGTTTGAGGTAGAGATATTCACTGTACGTGCCATTGTCGCTATTCGCTCCTCTACACCCGCCGCTGATAGTCTGGCCTCGGCATCATGATCCCAGCATTCCTCTATTGTGCAAGCCAGCTGTGAGATGCCCTGCCAACAGGGGAGAGCATTTTATTCACATGATGGGAAGAAATGAACACATTACTTATAATTTCAGGGCATTATTTTAAAGGAACTCACTTCCTTAAGGTTTTGTGTCTCTACACACCTAATCGTATCTATTTTATGGATTATTCCATTACATAGTTCGTACAGCTAGTGTCAAAATGTTAGCTGGCTCCAAAATCAGCCAACAACCGAAGGAGTTGCCCTATCTGACTGATAAGAAGGATTCACCTCAAATTAAACTCTGACATGAAGAAAGATGTGTAATTTGATTTAAGTAGTTGTTGGTTTTCAAAACAATGTTTTTTTGAAACAATGCTGACACAACAGGAGGGGCCACATAGTTTGATGAGCCCTAAATCTGTGATTTGGCCTCCTGTGATAGTGATTGACTCATCCTCATACTTTGTATAAACATTAATTACAAGAGCAACCCTTTTAGCAAAGTGGAGAGGTAAAATCTGATAAACTCACAGCGTGTGTCAGCCAGGCATCCTTGATGGCGGGCCGCACCTTCCTGACGACGACAAGGTCCTGCATTTCTTCGAGGGTTGGGTGCAGACCGACTTCCTCCTCATACGGGAGCTGGTAATCTTCCACTGTGTCTGATATATGATACATGTGATACGTCAATCAAATATTCTGTCTGTCTGATATGCATACACATTATGGTAGCACATATGCTTCAATCTATCACGTCTGCACTTAAAACACTTTGTCATAGAGGACATCTTAGTATGACTTTACATCAACATGATAAAGTGATAGTAACCCTCTTGAAAAAGACATACATAATATTTATAATTGCAATATTCTTTTACAAAGACTTTCGTTCCATCAGTTCCACAGAAAGGTAAGCATCATAACATACAAAACGCAATACCATGCACTCACCCCCGAAGACCTGGGTACGTGTGATGAGCTCCCAGAGTACAAGCCCACACGCGTACATATCGATCCTGAGGAAGGCGTCGCGGTTGAAACAGATTGCACCTTCCAGGATCTCAGGTGCCATGTACCGCCGTGTACCAACCTGTCACATAGCATCACAAATATATACAATAAGGGTAGAAGGGTAACCTTTAATGTACCACCTAGGGGATATATTAATATTTCTACCATCTTTGTCGGTTTTTGATGACACTACATTTGGCATTGATAGGTGCCAAAACACCGAAAGTTTAATTGCATTTTCATCAACACATGACAATGTATGACAATGAATTATGCCCAGTATATGCGCAAAAACCAAAATGACATGTCCCATTTACATGTTCACTAGTAATATAACCTATTACACAATATCAACCCAAATCTGTCTTTCTCACTGTCAAAATTCAAGTTGACGTATCTGGATGTGCGAGCTGTGTTACACTCTTACAAATTTGACCCCTCTATATATTAGACCACATCAATTTTGCAAAAGCCACACACTCGAATCCCTTCCAATAATTTGACCATGTGCCAAAATTTCATCGTTGACGTTTCAATAATTTGATCACAATCTTAACATCATTGATTATTTTGCTAAAATATATTTTCTTGACGACAAATAACAGTCAAGTGCAGTGTTGGTTTTATCTGCCACTCACAAGATCAGTAATATTCAGGTTTGTATCATAATATAAAAGGCTAAATTTGGGGTCTACCTATCAACAAAAACAAACATGCATTGTATCATAATAAATCAAACTCATGCAACTAAATATGTCATAATGAAAATATGTGTACCACGTGTTTGATCAGCTGCCGAGTTCTTATTTTCATATATTTTTACAAAGAAAGACGCTGTTTACCATCTTAACATGCATATCATCACACACTTTATAAGCTACATATCATCTTGATGGTGTAATGGCAAAGATATGATAATGATAATTAAGTTTTGAAATTTGGAAAATTAATGGTATCAATCTAGCTAATAATGTGTGAAGGGCTGCTTTGTCCCCCTGTGAGATATCGTGCTTGTCTTGAATATCTACGATCAAAATCTGTTCTCATTTCCAGTAAATCAAAAGACTAAGGCCGGATTGATAGTGTCTAATTATAAAATCGATCAGGTTTCCACTGAAGTAATGATCGATAGGAAATTTAAACATAAAATACAAATTAATATGATGCAAAATGAACACAACAGTACGTGCTTGTCTGAAAGAGCTTGACACAGGGCTCCCCCTGTTCACCCATTTAAGAAGACTAAATATAATTTAAACATTTGAAAAAGAAATATTGGACAATTTCATATGCTTTAATTCTTGTACTATTTAATTTTTCAGTTTAAAAAGATGACCATAATTCATTCAATCACATGAAAGTTGTTTTTACGAAAACATCATCCGACATTGTTATTTGACATCAAAAGCATTCCTTGGTCACTTTTGACTTAAATAGACCTATTAACATATTTTTCTATCATTTAACCATCATTTTGCTAAAATTTCACAAAAATTTATAGTATTCAAATGTGCTGGAGAAATATCCTATGCTGGTAGTTGGGTCACAAAGTTTCGCGCATGCACCACATGTGATGAATGCTTATTGTTCAAGTTATTTTGTTGCAAAACAATGTTAAAAACAGCAGTATAATCATATCATTTGTTAAAACCAATTTTGACATAGTGATTATATATGACTATCTATTACAGTTTATATCTATGCAGTAAAATTACATTGCTCCTTGCGAATGTTAAGGTTCTTCTAATAGTTCAACAATACTGACTGTGAAAAAAGGTTTGACCATTGATATTTTCTGAAAATCTTTGAAAAATTTGAGCATCGAATTAATAGAGAAATTACAGTAGCATTCAAGTATGTGGAATTTATATGGAATATAGAAACTTTGCCTTCACCACCTGTATTGGGTTTTAATGAAGTTCCAATGAAAACTAGTAATTGTTATATTTTTGGCATTTAGGAATGAATATGATAAAGTGAATGAAAATAATCATTGGTGTTTTGACATGAATGAAAGCCAAATTGGTGTTTTGACATGAATGAAAGCCAAAGAAAATACCATGAAAATCACAGGCTGTCTATATCAAATAACTTTATCAGAAAGGTGATTTGCAGTAGTTAAAACTATAAACTTACCAGACCGTGGGTTTCACCAGGATTCTTGCCTGGCTCAAATTTAAGGGCAAGTCCAAAGTCTGCAATACATGCAGTCAAATCGTTTTTAATCAAAACATTTTTGCTCTTAAAATCTCTGTGGGCAACTGCAGGCTTTGCCTCATTCCCTTTGCTAGCAGGGATCTCTTCGTGAAGGTAGGCCAACCCGCGTGCCATGCTCTCAACGATCTTACACAGATCACTCCAGGTGAGCTTATGTGCCTTGAGGTAGTCACAGAGGGATCCCTTCTCGTGGAACTCGGTGATGAGCCACAACTCAATGTTCAGGTTATCTCCTCTTTTCTCTGCCGCCATGAAGTGCAAGACGTTCTGGTGACTGATCTGAGGCAGGTTGTAGATCTCCTGTTCTGCCATCCATGAATGCTTGTCTTGAAGTGGAAAGATCTTCACAGCTACAAATTCTTCGTTGAGCTGGGCCTTCCATACTGAGCCAAACCTTCCTCGAGCTCTGAGCTCAATAAGATGTAGGGGACAGAGAGCTATTTCCGAGGGGGTGGCAGATATGGGATCCACAGTGGGCAGCTGCTGGTGGTAAATGTAAATGTTCCGCTGGTGCCGCCGATACATGGTGAACACTGCCACGATGATGAGACACAGTCCAATGATGGGCACTATTGAGTACATTATCGTTCGAATGAGCTGATCGTACCCCTGGTTGATGACCAGCGGTGGTTCGGTGGTGGTGTGAGGGACGAGCTCCATGGGGCTCTCTTCAAGGTACTTGTTACACAGGTCCCCACTGCAGCAGCAGAATGCCACGCCCCTCACTTCATGCAGCCTCACACACTTGTCCCCGCTGGTGCAGGTCTTGTCGCTGAACCAGCACCCCTTCATGATGACCTTGAAGGTGTTGGAGGTGTTGATCCAGGAGGCATAGCAGTAGGGACTTGTAGCTGGACATTCCTCCTCAGTCTTGGAGCAATTTGGGCAGTTGTGGTCATAGTGCTCACACTTCCTCTTTGCCGCTGTCTCACTGCCAACCAGGTCTGAAACAGAAGAAATCATTCTGTCAGACACATTAATTTTAAAAAAGCAAATAACTCATTATTATTTCTCTTAAATTCATTCATGTCAGTTATTTGAATATGCACTTTGGTATTATCCAAGCCACAAAAGGAGTTATACACAGGTTTTCAACAATTTCATAAATGTAACATGGCACATTTCAGAGTGATATATTATCTTTATCACCAATTCTATTTCATTTGAAATTTAGGGAAAAGTCTACAAAACTTGCTGCTTCTCATACAACCACCCATTACAGTGAAGCCAAAAGCGTGTTTTTTTATGGCTTCACAGACGAATGAATAATGATTGATGGGCAACAGTGATAAAGGTGCAAATAATGAAAACATGTAACTGCCTATGTTTGGCCATATGGGTAATAAACTGTGAAATTGTTCTATATTTGTTAGCGGTCTTTATGTGTATCAATATTTGAGAGATTATTGTGAAACGTTTTATCTCCTTTTTACGATTCAGTACAATAATGAGCATGCCTAGTAAGCAAATGTCCTTATCTTAATTCCTTTGTCATTGAACTCTGAAATTCAACTACAATCCAAGGAAGTTAAGAAAAATATTACCTCAGTAAGCACATAAACTCCATATGGTCTGACTACAGTCCGTAAAGATTCATTTTCTATTACCAGTTTAGCGCAGATATAACCTTTTCTTAAGCGACCAATCAAATAATTTTGTTCAAAAAGAGACATGGAAGCAGTCATGTAAAAAAATACTGCCCACTAGTTCTGAAAGTACTGAAAACTTTCAGGTTGGAGTCCTTCTGTTTTGCTTAGTAAACTTACATTAAAACATGCAACCACGCAGGCAGTTCTCAGTTGTACAGAGGAAATGCCCTAATGGATTGAGTTTGTATCCCAGTCGAGACAATATTTCTAAACATTTACTCCTAGCAAAAAGGGCCATTCTAAATATATATGAACAATTTAACAAATACAATATTTGATTATAATCAATCTCTGTTTAATACTTTTGAAAATGAGGGGATAAGCTGCATAAAGTATGCCAACTGGGTTAACTTAAACTTCTTCACAAGGCAACCTAAATCATCAACTGTGTCTAGTGAATATATATTTTGAAATAAGATGAACATTTGCGGAAACTACAAAAGCATAGCAGATCTGAAACTAAGAGTTTCGCCTTCTCCACATCCACAATAAATGGGTACTTTTTTCTAAATATACCACACAAGACAATAGAAAATTTAAGTCAAGAAATTGCCTTTACAACTAGTAGCATTTGGATGTCATGACTTCATAGGGGTGACTTCACATAATATTGATCATCACTGTCTTTTGATTTCAGAAGTTGTGACTTTGAACTTTGTCCTTGAATGTGAACTTGTCAAAAGAATTCCCAGGGGGTATATTCAATAAATGATTAATCTTGTACCTATTCTTGTTTCAAATTTTGTATAAATGGTGAACATGGGCATAGCTCATTTCTTGTGACCTCAAACTTTGACATTTAATGTCACACGATCAATTATCACTTTCCTTTGCTTTAAACCACGTTTCGAAATCGGTATTTCTTGAAAGTTGTTGTATACCAAATAAGAGCCTTATTGCACCAACACTTTTCAAGTTATGTTTAAAAGGATTGTTTTATGGATTTCATAACTTGCGGCCTTGACCTTTGTCCTTGAATAGGAACACAAGAGTTTTCCATCAAAAACTGCTACTACTAAGACATACTACATGGACAAAAAAATCTTAGAATTTGAATGAAATATGCAAAGAAGCTCATAAATCATAAATTTCTTTTGAAGGAATAATTGGATCTATGATGAATTCATTCTATGCATAAAAAAAGTATGAACCAAATTTCTGATAAAAGTATGTCCATAAAGTCAAAGTCGTTAAATATTGTTAAAAGGCATAAAAGAAAGGCCATTGATTGTATATTAAGATTATAAGGGGTGCCTTGAATAGCTGCTCTGAGAAATACAATGACTAAGAATGATCAGATAAATAGAAAAGAGGAGCTCTGTACCCTACTTCATTGTTGTGGTCATAACTAGCTTTAACTTGAAAATAGGAATTATCAATTTTAAATTCAATTCATATGGCAAATAAGCTTTCGCTAGCTTTCATTTTAGAATTCATGTCATATGACAATGAGTAACACAATATGTTATACATTTTTAATTCATAAAAATGAGAGGTACACTCTCTAGTGTATCAGACTGTATATGAAATAATGTGAAAAGACTTTCATTAGAAATAATGGTTTCAAGAGGATTAAACCATATCCACATCCAGAGGTCTAGGTACATGTACACGATCTCAACATTCTACTGATGATACATTACAGAACTAAGAACGCAAGTTCTCCATAAATAACAAGCCACATACTTTCTTGAAAACAGCTTTAAAAATACTCAGGCAAAAATGAGGATATAGAAAAATCTATGATTTATCATGAATGAGCTTTACAACATAAAATAGATTCACTTATACAAAAATACACTTTGATGATTGGAGTATACCTATAACTGAACAGAAGTACTGCAGCAGTGCTCTCCAAGTGGCTTAGGAACCTTTTCATCCTTGATAATCATTTACTAAAATTTTAAAGACTGAAAAAGGTTATTTCTGATGAAATACAATGTCTGACTTTTATTTTCATCTACTTGAAGTCCTCACTCACCAAGTGCTTTTTTTATACTCTACATGGTATCATCCCTACCCTCGAACTTTTCATTGATTGGACCTGCGAGTCTTTTATAAAAATTTACAAAATGGTTTGGTCTTGGATAACTTAAACTGACTTTCGATTTCATCGAACTCTTTCAAAACTTATTTTTGGATTATTAAATCTTGATTAAAATATTCTTATTATAGGTTCCCATACCTTCAAAATAATTCTTGGAAAAGAACACAATAAAATAACATTGTAATTAGATTAAACTCATTATCAATATGCCATACAATTCAGTTTGTTATGAAAAGATAATTCCCTAACATCATTTCTGTATTCTAGAAAATGTAAATAAAATGCTTATGATAATTATTTCCTTTAATATAATGAAGTTTATAGGCTAAATATTCATTGGCATTTGTTTTCCCCAATTTTTTTGTGACAGTTTTTGAAAAGTCCCCCAAAAAAGATGAGGTTACAGGTGAGAAATTTGAGTTGTGTTTCACATTTTGAAATTTTTCTGATACAAGCCATAGTACATAAATGAGGTGTAATCCCGAGTTAACCGAGGAAAATAAAAAAAAGTCCTGGTAATATATCTATTTATGGTATGTACTCTACTGGTATAGTGTGTGATGTTACAAATACATGAAAGTATTGATACATTTAACACTCTTCATTATGCTCACAGCCATAAACATTTCTTTTAAATAATTCAAATTACTACTCTTACTTGTTTATTAATGATTTTGAAGGGCAAGGCATGTGCAAATGCATATTCCTGCAAACAGTGATGCATGCTTCTCTTCTCCTATTTGTTACGTAAGTTATAACATTTTTCTAACAATTTCTTGCAAATTAACAAATTCCTAACATTTTAACCTGTAAAAAGAAAAAAAGGCCAAGATGGGAAAATCTAAGTCATTTCAACATCTGTAAGAATTGCAGGGTGCAAGCTAAAACTGAACTCTGAAAAAAAGGCACCAAACTACTTTGGCGAAAACGGAACCGTTTGTTACTGGCGTAAACGGAACCATTGATGGCGAAAACGGACAAGATGAAACGGAACCAATTTATTTCATTTCTTTTATTCATCATAACAAATTATTTTGGTAATAATTAAAAATAATTTTTCTTTATTTTTTTAATTCCATGACTACTATAGAACGTATTTTCCTGCAATCTGAGCTGTTGTCATTAGAACTGCATGACTGCATGGCTTGCTTAATGTTTATAAAAAAAAACACCAATTCTAAAGTTCATGTCAACTGTTGTATACAACATGCAATGAAAAGCAGGTTACTGTGACAACCATGTGATTTATATGACTATACATGACAATAACCACCACATTGAATTTTAACAATTAACAACAATGTTGCCAGTAGAGATGGCGACTAACCATGGAAAGATAACATTGTTTACAATTAGGCCAAAACGTAGTAGTACTATTTAAATTGTGACATTATGCTGCTAAAACAAGTCAGCAGATATAAACATGAAACTATATTCAATAGTTTTTAGGTTTGTAACATGGTAAACAATACTGCCAAAATGACTATCAGTATCACTAAACATGCCAAACTAAGTAACAACAATACACAGAATGTTGTTTTCCGTGAACAGAACCCAACGTTTCGTTGACATCGTCGGGAATCGCTTCAATACTAAAGTAACATTATTACCTCTAGTCCTGCCGTATCAAAGTAACATTTGGGTTTGTTTTGATACTTACATATGCACTGAGAAACAGCGAACAACACTATGATGACCCCGTACTTCATCTTGGCCCTGCAGAGAATCGCTCGTCTTCCGACGAACCCAACAACAAAATCTAATAGCGAAAACAAATGTCAGTTGTGGATTTGAAGATAAAAAACGTCCATAAAGTCATCGTCGACGTTGCATTGTCCAAAACACAAGGCGGATAAAGCTGCACACGCAGAACAAGAAGCAGAAAACACTATTGATGATCCAACATGGCCGCCTCAAGTAATCACCTCCACACAAGCCCGGATGTAAAAACTCAAGCCATGCCTGTTCTGTTAAAGGAGTCCTGATTGGTGGATTATTCACTTGTATTTACTTTGTGCAAACATACCCGGTTACAATAATCGTTATTGATGTATTGTATCTTAGGCTACGTTCAATATATATTTATATGCATGGGAAAACGTCCTAATGAAACAAAAGAACTTTATATGTGACCGTCAAGAGGCACGACAGAGCGAGTATAATCTATTGACCAATGAAAGATAACCTTTGAAAGGGTTAGAGGTCATTCCAGAACTTGCTTTGTTATTACAGAGATAAATATTGACATCGATAAAGAGATGAATTGACCTGTTCTTTGGGTGTTATCTTAATGCCGTTTCGCCATGTTATATAAAGTACTACATTCGCATTAATCTAAAGAAAAAATATACAATTTTCTCATAAACAGAAGTTACAGCATTCAATTTATTCATCGCTGCCAGATTGTATGCGACCAATTTGGTCCTCGGTAACTGATAGCATTTCAGTTGACCTTCAAAGCGAAAAATCAAATAAATCAAAGTATCTGTTTGTTTATTTCCACTCAATATGTACAATGTATCATTTATATCTTGCGATTGGGCAAAAATCTATTGCATTATTGTTGAGGCTGACTTATTGTGGCCAGCCCTTTTATTTTATATAGATTCGGCATTAAAAATATTGCACTTAATGCAAGATATTCATTTCATGTTTTTTCCATTACACATTACAAATTCTATAGCATAACGTGACACAAGTTCCATGTTCATAACAACCAACAGTTAAAACTTAGCTACCCCACTTTTGTTTTGCAAGCGAGGAATAGTAAAGTATATAGGTATGTAAACGTTTGATATACCTGAGTTGATATTGGACACTTATAGGCTTAGAAACTGACGACAAGAGAAATTTTTGTCGCAGAACTCTTCATTGTAGTTTATCAAATTATATATGTTAGGATATACAAATGGCTAAGGTGGACTGAATCTACTGAACAGTGAGTATGGGTCTAGACTTTACCAACAGAAAACAAAGCAATACGTTAATGTTGACTAGTTTTCTGGTTTACCATGGCTATTCTAGCTGTGTACCTTAATTTTGCTATTCGCAAGGTTTGTTGCATTCCGTTACTGATAAAGATTGACATAAGGTCACTCACAGTCTTATAGCAGTTCTGCAATATACATGGTTTGTGTTAGTTTGCTCTCATCGAGTCTATCAAATCACCTTTTAAATGTTTAAAACTTGAATATTCAATTAATTTCATCTGACCTCAAATGATGATAAAAATATAAAGCACTCCCTTGACTAGTTATACCTCGAGTAGTTTATCTTTCTACACGCATCACTCACTCAGCTCAGTACGTCGAAGTTAATCACAACCCTGTTCTTTTTTTACACTAGAATTGTATTAATTTATACTGCCGTGCCGTACAAACGTGTTTTTTTCTTTCTACCATGCAGGGTCCATAAACGTTTTTTAATATAATTTCGATTTTTGAGACATGTTTGATGATCGAAATGAATACAAAATAAAATCATTAAAACGGAAACTTTTGCGGTAACCGTAGCACCAGGTTTTGATATGTAGAATGTTCACTTCAAACAATTCTGCATGGCTGATCGGAATTGCACGCGTTGAAAATATAACAAAATTCCAATCATAAATTATTGTACATGAAAAATGTATATGCATTGTTAATTTGAAACATATCAATATCTTTCATTTGAATTAGAGTTTTCCCGAAACGCTATTTTGGTAAAATGTATATGCATGCTTTATTTGAAACATATACTTATTTAAAAAAATGATAGACAGTTTAAATACCAAATGTATTCAATTAATTGAAAATCCTATTTTCATAATCCTTTTGCCTACCATCTGTATATAGTTTTTAAATTGAGCTCAGAAAGCGCTTTTAGCCTATCAAAGTGACGTGGAAAGGCGCTATATAAATGAACTATTTATCATATTTATTCATTGCCGATATACTGTTCATTGGAAGAAAATTAATTTTCAGGAAATGAATATCATTACTGTGAAAACCAACCTTTCAGTGAATCCCAGAACGTATTTCCCTACTTTAATTTTATAGCATGGGCTTGCTTTGATTGACACAGTCGTAGGCGTTATGCAGCGAATGTTGACATGTTTTGGACACATTTAAAAATGAAAACACGATCCTTTTTAAATGCGACTATGTAAAAAATCAAAACGGCATCTTTGTATTAAAAAAATCACTTAATGACTTAATGATCGCAATGAAATGAAAGGAACTCTGTGGAATCAACTTCGCTTAGGTTGCAGGATGGCATAAAACACACATTAAATTACCTAAAAAATTTCTTTGAGATAAAAAGCAGAAATGATAATCCAAAACAAAACATTCAGGTTATTTCCAAGAAAAACCCGTGTTTGACGGAGACTGCAGGCGAAGAGAGGAAAGGCCATGTCATGAGAATGGCCAACATAAACAATCAGATACACGTAAGAAGAACAGATAAATATCATAATTTTCAAAATGGCAACGTTTTGTTAGCCTATAGATCGGCGTTGCAGCAACCATAATAAGTTGATTACCTTAATTTTTCTATTCTATTAAGTTTTGAAGTGTCCCTAAAACAGTATTATAAAACCTTTTTACTATTTAATTAGAAAGGATTTTCAATATAACCCCCCCCCCCCCCCCCAAAAAAAAAAAAAAAAAAAAAAACAACTAACGGACCTGTTTAATGGATATCATGTAAATTTGTAGGATTGGCTGATGTGGCATTTCATGTATCGGTCGTCAGTTGTCAAATTTTAAAGCCTCGTGACATTTTTTCCTAGCTTTTGATTAACCCTTGACATATGTTGAATTTTGTTGGCCCTTGTGACTAATGCACGACCGCTTTACAGCACTGAATGATACAACACCTGGCGTTCCCACTGTACGTAAACGGATATAGCTTTCATATTATTTTGTAAAATTTCTATTTTATCTTATTTTTTTAAAGTATCAAAATATAATTTACATCATTTAATCATTTCACTTAGGATTAAAAACTAATTCAATTTGATTCAAGTTTATGAATTTGATGTACATTCCAAAGGTGAAGTGTCTTGTTCCACTGTAGTTTTATCCCTATATGAAGGAAAACACTTAAACCCGCTTAATGATATATTAAAACAAGAGCTAGATTTATTCAGCTAAAAATTGACATTCCGCTGCATGTAAAAGGCGTTTGAACAGCCGATGACAGTTATGAAATTTTATTGAAAAAGTACATATAACCTTTCTTAAACAACTAGCGTCTCTTAAGAAAAGTACTCCAAACTTTATGCTGTATGGGGAATTTTTGTAGATACCCACTTGCAATCAGTATTAAATTAAGAATTGTCTTGTTTCGGGGTCGACTTTTGTCAGGAAAATCTTAATGTTAATGTTGGAAAATGTTAACATAAATGGATTTTGAATATTGAACATATTTTTTACGAAGTTGGACTTAGTTATATTTGGAATTCCCAAAATTTTGTCAACCTAAGTAAGTTGAAAAATATAGTACAATGTAAATTGGAAGATGCATATAAGCAAGTGTGGTTGTCTACTGTCGATAATTCTTCAAAGGGTGTTGTATATAGCTGTTTATCAGATTTAGATTTAAGGTTAAGTAGATATTTGGATGCTTTAGATCATAAGAACTCAAGAGCACTGCTAAATTTTATAACAGCAAATCATTACCTACCGATTGAAACAGGTCGTTGGAATAATATTCCAAAACATAAAAGAATTTGTAAACTCTGTATTGGTAATGACATTGGCGATGAATTCCATTATTTATTTATACACTCTCATTTCACAAATGCCAGAGTAAAATATCTTATACCTTATTTCTACAAAAGACCAAATTTTTATAAAATGAAGACATTATTTAATAGTAAAGGATAGGTACTTTAAGAAAACTAGCCCTGTTCTGTAACGTTATCTTAAATGTTTTTTAAAAATGCCGCTAGGATTTATTACCATCAATACCATCATATTCATCATGTATATCTTTGTTTTATATGTTTGCATTACATTTGTTTCATGCCTTCATATGTATATATGTCTTTCGAATACATTATTGTATATCACATTCTAAACCAAATTGTATTTTTTGCATATATGTGTAATGTTTATCCTCATATGCCGCTGCTTTCGGCCTGAGTGTAAATAAAGTTCAGTTCAGTTTAGTCAGTGTAATATAAAGCGGGTGTGGTAGTACTCGGACAAACAACGTATTCCTCAAATTTACCGACAAAATTGTAGTGAACGTGTATTAACTAAAGGGAGGCAACTACTCTATCGATCCGAATCAGTGTAAGGGCTATAATTGCATTTGCCTGGATAAGCTTGCCCCTCTTTGTGTTGATGTCACTGAGGCACTTCTCGGAAATCGTCGGCTATAACCGGACAGTAGGTGGCAGTAGCCGGACAATAAAATATTACTTGAAATGCATATTATAAGTCAGAAAATCGGCAATTTAACAATCTAGTCTTGCATGTGATGTAGGTTTCCATTAGGTGTACCGTTTGTTGGTAATTCCACACTTGAATGCCATCAAATCCTGGTCAAACACTATGTCTCTGAATAATTTTTAAAACAAGGATTTGTTTTATTGAAAAGAGTCTCAGAAAAATTACAATTTTTACTTCCCGAATTTATTTTCTTAACTGTAATAGAGCAAAGTTTAGACTGACAATTCATCTTATCCATAGCTATATTAGTTAGTTAGGTTTTCTTAGTAATAAACTGTAAACGTCGATAAGTTCTCAAAACGACAATAATAAACGGACAAAAATCATATAATGATCAGTTTAAGTTCGCTTCCAATTAAAAATTTCTTGATATACAGCTTGAGTCATAGGTTATTGTGGTTGTGGATGGGGATCTTGAGAGAGATAACCGTTATTTCTAAATTGACGTATAGTAATTTCTAACTGGCTGTTTTGTCGGATATTTGATAAAAACGCAACATGTAAACACCGAGCTCCGAATTCAGATTTTCTGAGAAAACTATTTCCGATGCATCCGCTTTCACTTTAGCATTAACTTAACCTACCTCATGCCTTTATATACCGTAGATAAATCTTTGTTTATTCGAATTTCACTCATATAGAATTTTTGAATGTGTGTCTGGGTACTACCCTCATCACATGTTTTCATGGGCAGTAGCCGGACACCCTCAAATGCAGATAAATTATTTGAATTTCAAGCCAAACTACAGGAAAGCTCTCTTGATCATAGGCCTCCATCAAACATTCAAGTCGGTGAAAGGTGAAGTTATATCATGTATATAGAAGCAATGTGTCACATCAATCGTGTTTGAACTGTCAGACAGTTATCACGCTAGTTCAGGATTTTTGTTCAAAACAGAGAGGATTAACTCGTGAATAATTGTTGATGGAACGACGCTTGAAAGACTATGATAATTGAAGTTATAAGTATAAGGAATGTGTCACAACTATCGTTTTGCGTGACGTGAAACTGTCAGGCAGTTATCACGCTAAGTAAGTACTGTTGGAAAAACAAAGAACATAAAATCGTGAAAAACGAAAATGATCAATGTTTGATGATGTGATCCATGAAATATAAAAATATAAAATGGTTTTAAAATTCTGTTAATAAGAAAAATATTTGGCGAGAATAATGACGTTAGCAAGGCTCCGAGATGCTTCATCTTTACCGATTTTACAATGAACAGTCAACAAGATATATCATGCATCTAATTAATTATTCTCTTAATCATTCGTCCTATACGGCACGTATAGACACACAATTTCTCATTGATAACAAATTATGTCGATGGCTGAAAACAAACTGTTACACGGTCATACAACGCATCAGCCAATCAATCCAATCCATTGATCGTCCAAAAGAGGACTTCTTTTGCGTGCTGATATCCCATTAAAAATTAATCGTCTCATAAGCCATCTTCCCATAAAACGGTTATTCTCCACATTACAGTTGCGTCGAACCAAAATTAAATTAAATGAGGTTATTGTACATTAATAATTGAAAGGTATGAGGTTGGAACTTGTGTGCACATCCCTGTATGAAAATTGATGTTTTTATAATTACACGCGGTTTCTTATACTCATTGTGATAATGTTTACTGAAAAGGAGTTCCCCGTCGCTCAATTTCGTATTTTTGTATACTTTTATAATGTAAGAGATACACGACTCTCAACATAGACTATATATTTGGAACTCTTAAGCGGCAATTTGAAGTATGAAATGTACTCGATCGCAACCGTAACTACAATTTGTGTCTCTTGTTATTACGATATACAAACTTTACGACTTTATTTCCTTTCATGTGGGTGTCTTTGCAATGGATTATATTTAACTAAATAGTTACTTTCTAAATATTTCGCATCGCTGAGTGCGAACGTTCTCGAACCGTTTTGTATTAGTAGGCCTATAAATGTTTTTGGCTTGTTGGTATCCCCGCCACATGGGGGTTGAATGTTAATGAATGACAGTATTAAGGGTGAATCCTTGGAACACATTCTTATTTATATACCTACACATTATAGTAACGCAATTACACCTACATAAAAATGACTTCAATGTTCGAATAACGTATCATTGCAGCTAGTTAGAATCAGTGTACATTTTGCAATATTTTGTAAATAATAATAATAATGTTAAGAAACATATAAATATAAATAAATTTGAATAACAGTTTGTTTTCATCCATCGACATAAATTTGAATATACACACGTTAATATTTTTACATGAAATTCATATAATTTGTGTTCTATACATCATTGCACTCTAGATGTACATATCAAAGATTTTGTAATCTAGATTTTGTTGAACAGTTTTTGAGATTCAAAATAATATTATGAAAGCAATAGAATATGAAAAAAAAAACTTTAACTAACCTTATCACAACCATTATAACCAATGTTTGACAGCATTATAAAGGTGTAAATATAAAGTGGAATAAATGGATAACTATCACTCTGGTTTTATTCAATTAAATAACTAGAAATTTTGTACATGCAAAAAGATTAACCTTTTCAATCACATCCGTTTTGTATATAAACCCCTTACTTCCGAACCCATATAAAAATAATGGTTTGACATCAATGATTCAAGAGCTTTTGCATAATCAACAAAAATATATAGAACTTAATATTATAATTATAATTCATCGACAAGTAGTGGTTGTTTCTGAAAAATTTACATATCAGTGCTTTCACATAGCAAAGTGACAATAAACAGGCAAAAGTCAAGATTTATGATCGAAAATCGGACAATGGCACGCGCCAATGACTCAAACGTAATTTTGGAAAGTTATTTATAGCAGACACAATGAGAAATATAGGTTTGTATTGCGTAGCAGGTCATTTGAATAATATACTTGTAAATGGAACGCTGAATTTCGACTTCATAACATTTAAATGACCGTTTTTAATTTACAATCGCTCCCAAGATTTAAAAAAAAATGCATTTATGAAATAAAAATGTGACTTTAGATAGGCGATTTGAAGTTAACCTAGTTCATATGATATTTTGGCTGTATTTAAACCACTTACAAGACATATTCTGTGTAACTTTGATATCCTGTTTACTACCTTGTTTATGATTCAGAACTCTGATTAACCATGATTCTGGGAATTTTGCATTGTCTTGAATGACATTGAATAATAGTTACAAATATAGTAGCAAGATATCAGTGGGTTTTTATTTAAAGAATTCAGGGAGGATGTTTTTCTTTGCCGGGGGCTTTAACACATTCAAGATTATTTATGCTATCCAGAATTTCTCCTCTCCCAATAGGAGAGTCCACAATTTCATTAATATATTGTTTGTTTAGACATCTTTGATTTGATGGTCCTTTCTATATCAAGAAATTCTGAGTCTGAGTGTTTAAACGCACTAGTGCACACCAATATTTCTTTAACACAACGAATGCACAGATACTTCATATCTCTCGATATTATTCAAGAACCTCACTCAAGTAATCTGCCTCGTAAGTTATTTAACGAATATTTACGTATTCAGGTAGTGAAGTTGATTTTTAAAGACCGGAAGTATTTAATGTTACGTTACAATAAATCCGTATGAACTACGATATCGGAAATATTAAGATTTTGGTTATAACCAAAAAAGCGGAAACGGCAGCCGCTTTGGTCAATCTAATAGCAATGCTAATGCTGTGTTATTAAGTCGGTTTATTTACAACATTGCTTTCATAAAACATGATTCATTATTTGTTCTCAGTTCAGAGTTTAGGTAAATTCAACAGCTGCACATAATAAGTGTTCAGCCGCTTTCAACTGTCTATAATTTATCCGTTTTGTGCACAGCTAACCTTGGGTTTGTTATATGTCCAAGCCGACAGCGGCTGTCTAAATTTTTTCATTGTCGATTGCAGGTCAATTGTAAAGAATTTTAAGTATTTCATTGCATCGATAGAAAGCTTAAGTGATTGCATAAGTCCTCTTAAACCTTAAAATAGCCAATTTAAACCGTAAAAGCGTGCACTAGTGCCTTTAAGACCAAACTTGTTTAGAATAATAAATTTATGCGTTTATACAAGTGTGCTATTAGTACGTGGTTATAACATAATTCAGTTGAAACATATTACTTTTATTGAGGGTAAGATTTTGGTTGATTTAGAGCTAACAATAAGATAAATGAGAGCGCACAATCGATAAATAAAGCAAGAATGAGAAGTGAAGCCATCCATCGGCGCTACGCGCGTGTAAAGCCACAGGGGCGTGTATCGCCGAAAATTATAATAGTAATATATAATGAAAATAAAAAAGGGTATCTCTACTATATAAATACAAATAAAAAAGGGTATCTCTACTATATAAATACTATTTATATATACTATATTTATATAGTAGAGATATCCTTTTTTATTTTCATTATATATTACTATTATAATTTTCGGCGATACACGACCCTGTGTGTAAAGCCACGGCATTACAAGGCATTTTTGTATAATACTATTATAAATCATAAGTTAATGTGTGGACATTCTATCTATACGTACAGTTTATATTCATAATGTTGTAAAATTAGTAAAAGTACAGCGCCTTTTGCATGTCATCTTCCCTCAAAACAACACGGCGGACCGTAGGCGATAGGTCAGCATTTTTAAACGGGTATAGCGCATATAGCGCACTGGTTAGCGCGTTCGGCGCGGATCAAGAGGTCCCGGACTCGAATCCCGCCATGGGCTCAGCAACTTTTTCTACAGTAGAGAACACTCAGTCAGGCTTGGACGCAATGCAACACTGAATTTCATTTGCTGTCGTACCTTTGAAGTGTGCCCGCTGCTTTAAATTGTTTCCAAGTTGAACTATTCCTGTTTCTAACATTATGGTACTCACTAAGATTCGTAATGCTTTATATTTCCTAAAATGGTTTCAGGATGTACACCTTTCCTTTTTCAAGTGATCATATTCGACATCAGACTATTTACTTGTATTTTCACTCCTACTTTTTCCAAATCTTTTTTTCAGCCTTTAAGCAGCTAAACATAAGCCGTCTAAGTATGTACCACTCATGTCAATATATGGCGTTACAAAATGGATAGATTTATCAAGTAATTAATGAAAAGGATCGGAAAAGAGATCATCTGCAAACTTTTCAGATTCGTTTTATACCAAACATCCCAAATTATGTAGGAGTGAGTATATTCACGCATTTTAGATGACAACGGACGTTTTTGAAGCGCACGTAATTTCAACGTGACAGAGAAGTGTGGGAACTCATGCAGAACGATACTCATTGCCAAAGTCAATAACACTGTCAAACAATGGGCTGTGATATCGTCAATAACTCTTACTTCAAAGGAAAAGCGTTCCAGATGGAACGAGTCAACTATCCAAATATAAGTATTAAGTTTCTTAGTATATTCAACAAGGTCATCCTCTACAAAATCTCATTTAGTTCCTATTCTAGCACGAAAGTGGGACTGACCACAAACAATACTGCATTTTGGTGATGACCCATTATGTTTCATCACGAATTAATTAACGATCTCATTTATGGATTATCGGCAAAGTATTTTCATGAGAATATCATAAGCTTACGAGACAGCGATTATATACTATATATTGTATACGCAACTCATATAGGCCTATAAACGAATGTCAATAACTTCTTTTCATGTATCACCTGCTTGAAAACGACATTACTTTCTATATGACGAATGTCGACTGTCTTGAACAATGAAGTTGTTTATGAAAACATCATCAACCTTCATCACCTCAGCTTTAAAGAAGAATATATACCAATATCGATGTTTGCTAAGTATATGCTAAGTATAGAAGCATAGAAATGCATGGGAAGTTGGCCACACAATAATAAAACCTATCATTGATTCAGTTAACTATAATACCACGACATGCAAATGTTCTGAATTAGGATTAAAAATTTTAAAATTGATTTATTAACTTTTTCTTTTGATAATGGTCTCATTTGGAACATATTCTGACGAGATCGCCTTACACATTTCATCATCTTCGTTAGGTGTTACTTTTCTGTTGTGACGTCAAATCAGCTGGTATGTACCGCTTCGCACCGGCAAACAACAGTGGAAAAATTCTCTCAATTATGAAGGAAGACAACAATAGCAAAGATATAAATCGCTTCATATCTAATATCTCACATGTTCATACCCATATTTGCCTCTTTGAAAGTTACTGAATAACAACATTCGGTTAATCGTTAAATAGTCGGGAATCTCCCTTTGACCTAGCTTTCCCAAGGTTTTACTATTTTTAGCACAATGAGGAAATCCGTGAGAGCGGATACCCTTTGCGCATGTCTGAACGTGATTCTTTATGATAAATAGTAGCGGGAGAGTCAGTGCACTTAAAAGTTTCAGACTTATATACTTATACATCAACGGTGACCAGAGGATTTTGAACAAGGTCACGATGTCTACACTTCGTGTGATCATGAAGAGTCCTATCGTTGCATGTCAGTGTCTAAAGTCGAAGAATCCTGCGATTATGCAAACACTTGGCACCACCGGAAGTCATAATGGAATCGGTTTACAGTTGTCCCCGGTAAGCAGTTAATTAAGTCGTTTTATTCACAAGTGGTTAATATGACATTCAAATATATTAATTTTGGTTGGATAATATTTTTAATGTTACTTTTTGAAAAATAACATATCAGTTCGAAGTTTAAAGATAATTTCCTATTATAAAAAAAATATGTACTTACAATAATTGAAAATCTTTAACCATGTCTATTTCAAACAGGTAGTGTATCAAATATAACATTTTGTTCTGGAAATAAAAGTAATATTTTTTTCTTTCTATGTTATTATTAAAGAGCCACTCCATGATTTTCATAACATATTATTTACCTTTGGTACGAACCTAAATGTCATATGTGGTGATATAAAATCAAAACATCTTTACATTTCATGTCCAAACGACATATATATGACAAATACTAGTTTTCCATGAAAATCTAAAAACAGCCTTATAAATGCACAGAGGTGTAGTTATCACGTCCAGTTTACATGGATACTAGTTATATAACCTAACAAACGCTATCAACTCCTAACTGCCCTCCTGGCTGTTTTAGATAGGTCTCCAAAATTATGTTTGACTATTTGATGCATGCCACTGTCCGGTTTTCGATCACAATTGCGACGTTCTACCTTCATATTGTCACTGTAAAAAAACCAATAAGCTTGACAATGTGTCTTTTTGGTAACAGTTGATACTTCGCGATCAAATGACACAATTGATTAAGCTTGGCATATATGACTCCAACAACTCACTTTAATGCATGATTGAACAGGGTCCATTCCAAATACATTTGTTAGAAGGCTAGATGTATCATCCCCTTATAAGTTTTTCTGTCCCTTTGACTGCAAGAAGTCCACAGATCCATGAGGTGTATCCTGGATCAGTGTTATAATAATGCTCCTTATGACTGTCTTTAGATGCTGAACAGAGGGCTTTCCACAAACAAGGAAATAAAAGAAAACCTTAAAAAATTTGAGGAAGGGAATTTTGAGAACATGCCAGATCCAAGTCATCTAGAACATTTCAGGTGAGTTTTGGAATCATTTCAAGTTTCATTGAGATGTTTGTTTTTCTAACATTGGTTTTGAAAATACACAAATGTTAAAAATTGTGGATATTTTTTCAAGCCATCAATCCAGCCTTTTTCAATCAAAAACGTTCAAGTAAATAAGAGATATTTTACATCAGATGAGAAAACAATTTCAGTTAACAAGGATTAAGTATTGAGTTTGGTGTAATTGGTGTGATTCGCTTATGTCCAAGTCAAAATCCAAAGTCAACAATCATGTTCAACAAACCAAAAATATTCAATCTTTTATTACTTTTATGCATGATAATTTTGTTATCAGTCAATTTTGAAAATAAATTTTACTTATCAGATGAATTTATAACATTGGAATATTTAATTATTAACTATATAATTAGATATAAGTGACTGATGAAACTTATGCTTTATTGTCATCATTCAAATCCCTCACATGACAATACTCTCATGACATCATCTTGTTGCTATGGTGACAAACGTTCACAGGCACTAATGCAATACCAAGCAAATAAAGGAAGATTTATTCATATGATGAAACAAAAAGTCTGCATTCACTTTCAATTGAAAGAACTATATGATATAATTTGATACTTTGTTTTTCGTTAATTAGCATCTCATCACTCCAACACCATCTAGAAACAAAATTGACGCCATTCTCTTTATTCTCCCCCAGGTTGGGGAGAGAGGCGAAGGCAGCAGCAGAGGCTGACAAACCTCCCATAGGAACCTACTCGCTTCCTCATCCTATATGGTAAGCAGTAGTCTGTAGGCTAGACCCTGAAATAAGGTAGACGCATGAGCAAGTCTATAAAAAGACTTCAAAGCTTGATTTCAGTCTCCTTTTCATTTCATTTAATAATTTTTTAATTTTTCGATTAACTGATGCATTTTTCATTTCAGATTTTAATTGTAAGCCTAGGTAAGCAGTGGAGCTGTGACAATATGTACTGAGAATCATCTTTGTTACCTATTGTAATACAGTCTCTGTATTATGATACGTATAGTTGACGTTAAGATTGGTTATTGTGCCTAAGAATCAAGGTGCTTGTCAAAAGTTAATATTTCTTTTCATGAAAAAAATCCCTAAAAATAGTGTATTGTGACTGTATCATAGCAAGTTATTGTGATATGTATTGTATTTGAAATGTCTATATCATGACCTTATTTGGTTATATATTGCAATAACCATAGAGATGGCAATAATCTATTGTGACCGACTATTGCATTTGCTATCGTAATAGTTTTGGATCAAAACAATTCCTAAGGTACATCTGATTGATGAAACAGATTTGAGCCAATTTACAGCATTGTAACCAGTGTCCACCACTCTCATCTTGAGACAATAACAAGTGAAAAGAATCAGTCTGACTAAAACCAAGATTTCAAACTCGATATGTCATAGACATAGACATATCGAGTTCCAATCTTGGTAAAGTCAATGTTTTGTAACTTTTATCTCGGAACGCGGTCGATTTTAATCAGACTGTCTGCTAGATATAATCTGTCATAGATATAATCTGATCAAGGAAAAATAACACTTTTGATGCTATCAAAAGGTTACTTACTATGGATGCATTGATAGAGTTATACCTATTGATAGAGTACTATTGCAAAGGATAACTATTGCATGGATAGTTTGATGTAAGGTTACACCCTAGTGAAAAGTACAAAAGTTGAAGGAGTTATTATGGATTTTAGTCTCTTTAGCTATGTATTTTAGAAATGATGTGAAATTTCATGTGCTTCATTATCATAAGATGTATCCCCATCACCCTCTTATAAAAGGACCTGATAGACTCCTGGAGAGGTAGTGCTTCCAAGGGTACTCGATTCTGAATCAGGTCAAGACGGACCCGAATCCACTTGTTCGGATTAGAGGACTCGAAAAGAGGAGATCACTGTCCTATCACTAATTTTAGATGGTTTTTCTGTGATGTGTGAAGTAAGATGATCAACATGATCATGTCAAGAAATCAATGCCAAATATACAGTACACGACCTTTATAAGTTGACACATGTGTATTATGTCTTGACTGAACAACAAGTATGTGACATCTTGTGTAAAGATACAAATTTCGGGTACTAGGGTTGAGTCGAGTCTGACTCCTCGTGTACTCAACTCCAATTCTTCTGACCTGCGGAATCCCTGCCAAGGTGACTCCAGAGTCACGAGGGGTAACATATTAAACTTGTTTTTATTATCCGTCTTTTCATCTCTTGTTTGGACGGTTGGAGTCCATTTTCTGAATTATTAAACCAATTTTACAGGACTGATGATCAGCTGACCAAAGTGAATATTACACACAAAGAGCCTGAAGGCAAAGTGGACAAGGTTGGTGAATTCTTTCTTAAAAGGGCCATACACAATGTGTGATTTGTTTAACTGATTAATTTTGAAAGAAGGTATATCCACTGGTGGGAAATCAAGATTTAGGGATCATATTTAAAGAGAGTTAGCATGTTATGTAATCATGTTAGGACTATCAACACATAAAAAAATGTTTAATTTGAAAAGTTTTGACAATATTGTACATTAATTTAAAGTATAATAGTTTGTTGTTGAATCAAATCCATCAAACATTATCAATTAATATTTCATCAAAAGTACCCAGTGTTGCGGAAAATAACACTTTGCATGCTAATCTTTTTAGACCACTCAGTCTATGAAAAATTGATTCTTTGAACAAAGATTATTTTATTCAATGAATGTGCGGTTATGTTTTAGGGTAGGTTGAATGTGCGGTTATGTTTCAGGGTAGGTTGAATGTGCGATTATGTTTCAGGGTAGGTTGAATGTGCGGTTATGTTTCAGGGTAGGTTGAATGTGTGGTTATGTTTTAGGGTAGGTTGAATGTGCAGTTATGTTTTAGGGTAGGTTGAATGTGCGGTTATGTTTTAGGGTAGGTTGAATGTGCGGTTATGTTTTAGGGTAGGTTGAAAGGGTGGTTATGTTTTAGGGTAGGTTGAATGTAAGGTTGAAATATGATTTCCTAAGGTTAAAAATTTCTTAAATTTCTTAAATTTTGCATCAGATGTTAACAAGATAACATGTAAGAACATTGAAATAAAATATTTTATTTTGATCTCTACAGATGGCATATTTTACAGTGAAGACTTTCAGAACAGCTTTTGATGTATTCTCCGGGTTCTTGTTTGGTGAAAGAAATGAAAGAAAATGGCTGAAGTAAGTTTTTCATAGAATAGTTGTACACAACATATGAAAGGAATGCCCAAACAAAAGAACAAAACATTTGTATAAGAATTACTACAGGTTGTCTGAAATTTGAATCTGCCATGTCTCTTGAAGCAGGAAAGGGAAAATTGTCAAAGCTTAATCAAATGCTTTGCTTTCTGTTCTAAATTATCACATATATTAGGTCTTTGATGTCTTTATACTAAAATCTGAAGGTTTACTCACAGTCGAATCTGCTTCCTTGAGACGGTTGCTGGGGTACCAGGGATGGTGGCAGCCATGATGCGTCACATGAGGTCACTTCGGATGATGCAGAGAGACTACGGCTGGATCCATACGCTGCTTGGTGCGTGCCAGCAGAATATACTATAATAATAAGATAGTGACGGATCCAGGGTTTGAAGGGCCCTCTTAAGATTAAAAATATTGGTCGACTCCCAAGGGTGAAACCACGCCTTTTTTTTCAACCCCCCTTCAAAATTCCTGGAAGAGTAGGTCACTTCACAATTCAAACCAATTTCCTAAATGAAATACATCAATTGTCAATGATTTAAGAATGATTACGTAGTTGACAAAATTTTCCTTGAACAAAATTCGGAAGCAAAATTGATTTCATTCTCTCCACATGGGAAGATAATTACGTTATTAAACTCTTAGTCGAGAAATTAATCATTCTTATGTTTACATTGTTTCTTCTTCAGAGGAAGCAGAGAATGAGAGGATGCATCTACTGACGGCCATGCAGCTCAGGAAGCCATCGCTCTTCTTCAGACTCTCCGTTATTGGCGCTCAGGGTCAGTTTTTCTTGCTTTAAAGTTTGGATTCCTGTAAATTTGGAAATTGAATGGTTGAACCTGTCAGTATTTTATCAACTAAGATGTTACACATTAAAGATTAATGCTTTTTTCCTCAACATTTCAGGTATGAAATTCATTTCAAACCTGTTAATGGTGAATAAATACATGGAATAATTTTCTTCAAAGCAACCGTCTGAATTGTTTAAGACTTGAAGGGACATGTTAGAGTGCCTTTGCCTTTGCTAAATCAGTTTCATTTACTGCGCCCTGACTTTAAGTGGACCTTTAGTCCTTCTGAACATAATTAAAGCAAATTTAAGATATTCATGATAACTTATATAACCAGAATTATGTTCTCACAATGTTTTCCTTCCGGACAGGTGTGTTTGTCACCATGTTTGGAATGACCTATGTCATCAGCCCTAAATTTTGTCATCGTTTTGTGGGTTACCTGGAGGAAGAAGCTGTGAAGACATACACAAAGTGTTTACAGGTAAGAGTTCAGTCTCTTTCATTCTGCTAATCACCTGATGAAAATAGTGAGGAATATAAGCTTTAGCATTTAATTTGTTTTATTAATTTTTTTTTTTAGGAGTTTTGGTTGTCGATTTCATATCGCTTACCTCCGTTTATCTTATATCATAGGCCTACCTCTGTTTTACCTACCTTTTTCTTTGGTTTTACCAGTATTTTAGAAACATTTTCTTATGTTTAACCAACATTTTTCTTATGTTTAACCTACATTTTTCTTATGTTTTACCTGTGTTTTATCTACATTTACCTTATGGTTTACTTGTAATTTACCTGTGTTGCAGGATATAGATTCAGGACCTATGGGGCACTGGAAGACCCAGCCTGCACCAGAGGTAGCTGTCAGGTACTGGCAGCTTGAGGTGAGGATCTGATTCATATTCTTCATAAAAATTCTTTTTCGTTGAAGGAATAAAGCCATTTTCACTATAATTGTATTGTCCATTAGTGGTGTGTATATTGTATGGTCAGGGAGAAGGGGAAGGATAATCCTTGTAGAAATATTCAAGGAAACATTTTATGCACCCCAAATTCTTTGACAATGCAGTGAAAATGTGTATTATATATCTACAACAAGGTAGTCACACCCTCTTTTTTTACACCCTTAACACTTAATCTGCTGAATTAATCAGTGCAAAACCATTGGCCAATGTACTGTTTTCATAACACGTTATTTAAAAGACTTAACGCGGATGTACATATGACTGAAAAGAGACTAACTATCCAAGGTAATAAAAAAAAGGATGAACAAGTTTCAGTTTCTGTAAATTTGCCTCTCAGAACAAATTCAGCAAGTTTTATTAGTAGAAAATTATTTCTAAAACAAAATTTGTCTAAAGTCAGTGGCATATCCAAGAATTTTGAAAAGGTGGGTTCATCCAATGAAAATGGGGTTGGTTCATCCTTGGGTTTCGCCGACCTTTTTCAATTTTACAATAGATTTTTTTTTTCAATCCCATAAAATGGGGCAGGGGGAAGTTGACGGGTTTGTTTGAACCCCCCCTTACCCCCGGATCTGCAACTGAAAATGTAAATAAGGTTATAACAAGATATTCCCCACTATTTCAGCCGGATGCAAAAATGAGAGATGTTATTCTAGCAATACGGGCTGACGAGGCACACCACAGGGTTGTCAACCATACACTTGCCTCTATGAAGCCTGACGACTTTAACCCTTATAAGCCAGGCAAGTAGACCACAAACTCCAAATCAAGGGAGAAGTTACAGTGTGTACTCACAGTCCAACGTGTTTCTGGCCAAGTTCGCAAAGATTCCAAATTATGGTGACAATCTTTGATAACAATTGAAACCATCAGAGGATTCTGTGAGATCAATGGCTATGCTTGATTACAAAATTGTGCATTGAAATGGTGGCAAAAAAAGATGCTGTATATTGGCATATCAATTTATATTAGCACACGCAGCAGAGGGGTACAATAGTTCTTTTTGCTAAAGCCAGGGTAGGTCTCCATCTCTTTTGTCTATTTCTGAAGATTTTCAAAAGAAATTGTTAACTATCACAACTACTGGTGTGTGAGAGAAAATACTTAGCTGTTGATTTTGCCAAATGATTTTACAGCATTTGTCTATATGTTGTGACAGTTTGCCAATTGTGATGTAGGAGTTACCTCCCTTATGTATGACAATCGATTATCCTTTCAAATTTCAAGGAATCTCAGTTTGGATACTAAGGCCAAACACTTGTGTATATTTGTGAGAAATCTCAGCTGTAAATACACTTTTGATTTTTACTGATTCTAGAAATTTGTTATTCATAATATTCAATCTGTGATAGTCATAGTTAACAATGCTATTATATTCCAAATGACCGTCCATATGGTTGAAGCTGCATATTGTTTTGTCTTAAATATTTGGCCTTTCTTGCTGCATGAACAAATGACAATTACGATTACGACTGTCTCCAATTGACTCTGTGTGCTTAAAGTTTATTTTAGCAATGAGTTTAGCAAGTATGAAGAAGTATGTAACTGGGCCATATTAGTGCATCACTCATATATTACACAAAAAGAGGAATCTCAATTCATATGTTTTCTGTTTTGTCAACAAATAAAAGTTGATTTTTATGTTTCTTAAAAGAACTAGAAGCAATATATGTGTGTAATTTTTCTTAATACTCATATAGGTACATTTAGCTTATCTACTTTTAACACAGCTATGTTGTTTTATTCTTGTCATATATCAGCTTGTACCATTATTCCAAAGAACAAAGCAAGGGGCGTTTTCATTGGTTGATTTTCTTGTCACATGACAAGATGGATCAATGGTTTGATTGGTACATTCACTTAACAGGAAGTGAAAACTCTGTATTGATTAGATTGAATTTTCTTTGTCTGTTTGTTTATTTTTTTGACTTGTTATACCTTTTTGCATTTCCTGTCATTTACTTTCGTTAATATGGGATTTGACTATACCTATTTATGAAAATTTAGATGCATTAAAAATAGCCACAAACAACAGACCATGGCCATGACATTTTTTTTAATATATATTTTGAATTTCTTTTTAATTTAATTGTTGAATTTTGTATGTTTTAAAAATGTGATATAATCAGTTGATAGTTTGATTGAGTATTAATTTATAATTATACGTATAAACTCATGTTGACATTTTCAATAAAATATATTTGCTATCAAGGTCTTGGTTTTTTTTGTTTTTTAAATTTTGTTTTTATTCATTTCAATTCATAGTATACAGATCATTCAACATAGAAGGGGCAATACAATAAGTACACAGAGACATATCAATTCAATTCAATAGTAACATAAAGTATAACGACTTAGAAAATCAGAGCCACGATGTGGAGGGTGAGATGGTACTGGGGGGTATTTTATTGGTGCTTCATTTAGTATCAAATGTATTTTCCAAAAGTGAATCTGATAATTGTTTCCACTTCATATTGAAAGTATTTTTTGTAAATATTTTCTAGAAATGAAATGTTGTATTGAGCAGGTTTCCTTAAGGAACTTAATAAATACATCAAAAGAGGGTTCATTTAGCTTAATATGTGAAATATGAATATATCTTTTGGCAAGGAGTATGATATGATTCAATAGTTTATTACTTGAACATACTCCAAATACAACAGTAAATTTTGTAAGAATGATATTACAATGCAAATTGGTATTGAGGAATCGTTCAACTTTGAGCCAAATATGTTTTTACCACTTCACAGTAAAAGAATACATGTGATAAATCTTCTGGGGTATTTTTAAAGAAAGTGCTTATGTCATCATCAACTAGATTCATCTTCAAAAGCTCTTCCTTTCGGTTAATGAATTTTGAATAAAGGTCTTGGTTTTGCTTAGTAATCAGAATTTTAAAACAGTACTAAAACAAAATTGTTAACCAGTTCTTGAAAATAAAGAGATGAGCAATTGTTTTCTACTGTTCAAGTATAACATTTACAATTGTCTCTACTGTGTTTTCAAGTCTGAAGAATGGAGACATACAAGTATAGACTATAGTTATCATGGAATTGGAATTTTACTGTTTATTTTTATAACATTTTCAAAACATGTAGAGATATTGAAATAAATAAGTTTTCCAAACTTTGCCTGGTAAATCAAGATCGTAAATGTTTTTTTACAATTTGCATGTTTGCAACATATTCAGAAACATGTTAAATGTATATCTTACATGACAATAATCAATGAGGGCGAAGACACTCCCAGTCTTGATAAAGTCAATATTTTGAAAGTTTTTTCCTCGGAACATGGTCGATTAAAGCGATTTTAATCGGACTGAAAAGACTCTTACATTGCTACACGGTAAGATGGATTTGCACATGAGTTACCATGACAACTATACAATTTAAAATCAAAGCAATGATGAAATCATAATCGCAGTAATACTTTGTAACATGTGTTTAAGAGTTTATAAATGATAAAGAATGGTAAAGGTATAAATTATTTCCTGTAATTTTTTTTATTCTCATGGGAAATAACTAACAAAGGTCATACGATTAAGTGATATTTAACACAATACATAACATTATCCTTGATCATTTATCATGCTATATATTTTATTAAAGCGTACTTTAGACCTTAAAATGTTCTCAGCAACAAACGTTATTGTCACGTTGTATTTGCTCTACATAATACTCAAAGCAATTGTTACACTGGCCTAATCACTTATATCAGTCAAAAACAGAGTGTCCAAATGCAACTTCAAAGGTGAAAGTTTGAAGTTGCTCGTCGATTTAATGTCCAACGAAATACAATCTGGATCCTGCGACATTATCAAGATAGCACAAATGTCAGAGACTGTCTCCGCAATGGTCGTCTACGAGTAACCAAGTAAAATGTTGCCGTTTGAAGTGCAACAGTATGCTGGGATAACACTTCTACGCCAGACCTCATGTTGCAAAGATATTTCAACAATAACTGATGCAACATCATATTAACGTCTTGCAATGGCCAGCAGAATGCCATGACATGTTCCCAATCGAACATGTTTGGGACGAAAGGGATCGTCGCCTGAGGAAGGGAATTGGTTAATCCTGCAAGTTCACTTCAAGAACTGCGACAATGTCTACAGATTTGGGTCGACATTTAACAACAATTTCTTGCGTATCTATTTCCGTCTATGCGCAGGACATGCGGTTCTTGCATCAGATACGAGGAGACCATACCCGGGAGAGTGGTTATAACAGTTTCCTTTTTAGTTGAAGGAGATAATGAAAGACATGTCTTTATTCTATTGAATAAATGTATTAAGGTCATCGAAATATTTGCATGTGTGAATTTTAACAAGACCCTATATGACGTCACAAATGTTTCTTGCTCGGTATATTTCCATATGTTAAGATAATTAGATCGTAAAGCTAAGCACGCTGTAGATCAAAGTATATCTCACGCACACATCCACAGCATAAAGTTGTATTGTAGTGTCATGCTTATTATACCAGGAACCCTATCTACGTTAAACGTTTACTAGGGTCCTTGTTTCTACTAAAAAATGTTGTGTGAAAATCAATGATGGCGACATACCCCTTACAAAGCAAGAAATATCTTTACTTGAAAGGAAACAATACAATTGTCATTAGAACAATATAGATTTGGACATGCATCTCTTGTACTATAATAATTTTTTTTATTGCATTGAAATTCAAATCATGTCTATAAAATTTCTTAATGTACGAGTGCAAATATTTAAAGTTAAATAGGATAATTTAGCCTTATTAGTTTTGTTACAAATTAGATCCTGGTTGTAGGTTACGCCTGAAAATGGTACTCTTGACAATAGCTTTCATTATGGCGTTGTGAAAATAGGATGTCATATAAGTAGTCACGTACTTAAACCGCTGTCTTTCAGTAAACACAGAAAATCGCTGTTCTGGTGATAAAGTATATAAACGTGTCATTCAGTATTTATTATCTACACGTGCCAGAAACACCACGTGTCATACATCGACTTGCAAGTTATCAGTTATTCGTCCCAAAATGCCAAATACGTGTAAATCGAGCAACCTTGATACATACATCCGGACAGATTAAAACACAAAGAACATCATTGATGTTTTGATTGTAACCTTTTCCCCTAAGTTTGTGGAAAAAAAGGGATGAAATTCCAACAATCGGTGAAAAACAGTACCTGCGGAACTGCAGAAGCAATTTCTTAAAATGTGAACACGGATATAATAAAATATTTTCTCTTTATTTGGTAAGAAATCTGTCACAAAATTAACGTTTCAAAGGTCGACAATGGCTTGTTTAGTCAAATTACCACAATATTTCCACAGCATCACCTTTTAGTTTGAATATGCGTGGTCGCTTAAGTTATGTCCATGTGAATAGAGGTCTAGGCAACATGTTCCGTAACTTGAAAATTTGAAAAAATTATGGAAAGGCTAAACGTAATATATTTAGTCAAACAACAGAAATAAAAAACAGTCATTAGTGTGAAACAAATTTTTTTTTTTTATTAATCAGGCATATTTTCATTGCGGATTCAAAGTCGGAATATCACGTACACAACAAAACAACAACAAACAATCTGAAAGGCAGTTGACGGGTACAAAACATATGCATAGAATAAACTTAGATACGTATATGCCCACTGGGCAGGGAAACGATAAACAGTCACTATTATCTATTATCAAACATTGCCGTTGAATATATCACACACTAGAAGAGTAGGTAAATATATTGACGCCTCGTCCTATAGTATATTTTACACATTTTGGACTTTATCTATTCAGGAACGCTCTAATTACTATTTGAACTATTTGGCGTGGCAGGCATTATCCCTAAAAACTTTTGAAAATTCTCCATGACCAGAACGCAGGTGAAACAGGAAGCTAAATTTTTCAGAATGATAAATTTATTATTGGGAGACAAAAGTTTGTGGATTTGGTCTCGATACAAATTTTCATTGAGAAAACTTTTGGAGATGTTACACAAATTTCGTATTTACCGCTGTGTTATTGAGGGATATTGACCAATCAACGCTAGGGAAATGCAGCGATATTTTCTTTTAACCAATGGAATTGCTGCACTCAATGTTGTGCTTCGATTACCACACTCACTATTGCTGTCCTAGTTTTGCGTTATTTCAAAGTATAATAAAATGCAAATGGAATCGTTTTTAATTTAAATAAAGGTAGAGTACTAAACAACAATTCGCATTCTAACACCTGTAAGAGTTTGCCCTTTGACAAAAATCTTTAAAAGGGTGTATTTAAGCGTTTTATTGGGCATGTAAGATCATGGCTATGTTACTAAAATTAGATTCGATCGGGTTGAGTTATAGAGTGGGGCCCGCGATCTCTAGCTCAAGGGCTGGCAGTCTGTGTACCGGCACTACTTACACCTAGTCAACCTTATGATGATTCAATGATTGCGAATTATGAATGGTAAATTATCAGTTGAAAACATAGTTTAAGGCAAAAATTTGGCAAAGCACGGCTAGGAGTGTCTTATCATGCCGTCCTGATCCTTTCGATGGCGATCGTCAAATTCTCATTTTCCTTGCGGAAGGATCAACAGTATACATCCGCGCTTATAATTAATCTATTTCTCGATGTATTAAGCGTTTATTCTTATCTTTTTATATATTTCAAATGCATAATAAAGTGCTTTTGATTGCAATAAATGCATCAATCCACGTCGGGAAAGCGAGATGGTACAGCGATAGCCATACAGAAAAGCTCCGGACCGCACATCGCCTTTGCCGTAAGGCTTTGTTCGCTGTTAATAAATAATCTGCATACTTCACACGCAGCCCTCTTGGTCGGCCATTTTGTGGCAGCCATTTGCAATGGAAAATATATTCTAAATTGGAAAATATAGGCATGATCTGTCAAATATGTAAAGGTAAGATTGAATTTCGGAACCGCGGATGTCTCAAATTTAGGTTTATCTTGTCGAATTATGCCAACGGGCACCTGCAAGAGAGAATTCGACGTTTGAACGTCGACTGTCAACCAATATTTCCAATAATATTTTTGAGATTATTTTACTGTTTTTAATTATATAAGCTAAATTCAGCAAAGCACATCGATTCAGATTTAACGCTTTATGTCTGATGTTTTAATAGATTGATTTTTATTTGCGGTCAAAATGAGTTTTGAGATATATTTCTCGATTTAAAATTAGGTCGAAATAACAGGTTAAAAAACATTTATTTTCATTGAATGGTTCAAAATAATTAGACAATACTGCATGTTAGTATTTCTTAACGATATCATTAGTTCCTATATTCTTCATACTTATAAATGTGTTCTTTATTACTACTGGTATTGTGTATGAATTCGGGAACTTCCGCATTCCAAATAGAACCAAAACAAACGATTACGAGAAATAGGGTTTATTCTATTAAGTATGATCGCTTCTGAAATAGAGGAAATAATTCATGTGAAGTAAACCGTTATACTTTCTGAACACAAAATCAAATAAATTTGTGGTTGTCACTATAATTATTAATGAAACTCAACAAAACTGTATCCAGTGATCTGTCAAATGTTGGAACGGGATCATCTGGGAAATCCCACATATTTTGGAGTTAGTTCTTGCAATATTTCGAATCTTTCACACTTTATTGTAACCTTACATGATTTTTAACATCTCTAAGGAATCAAATACCTGAAAGCAAAGACATAATATCATAATTATTTTACAAAATGGCATTTTAACTCTTTATCGTTAGCCCTCAGAGGTCTTTATTTACTCATACTACTGTACAGTAGTGAGTGATTGATTTCACTGAATTGAAAACAGAAATCCTGTTTATTGTGCTTTATTTATAAACAAAAAACACAAAGAGGACCATAAGCATGATTTTAAAACAATAAATATGAAAATGTTTAAGTTTAGAAATTCAATTAAAGAATGATAATTATATCTGTATTTATATAATGGTAAATATGATGAAGTTTATGTAAGTGAAGAAAGTCAAATTTTATTTTTGTAATGTGAGTCTAAATTACCCAAACTTAATTTTCTTTGAATCTTGCAGTTGTCAAAGTAAAAGAAAGTGTGATTACATAAACCAGGATGTCAAATAATTGAAGGACGCCAATTGCTGAAATATTGCTTAGTGGCACTAAACAATGTACTTCCTTACTCAAATCATTGAAGTGTCTTTGAAATTGTGTGCGATATGGGGATGAATATGGTATTTGAACATGATGTTGTGACTCCAAATTGGAAATTATGGTATTTTATTTCATGGCACATATCACACCTATATCATAGTTATCATAAAGCACTTGAATTGTTTCTTAAATCAAATATTCAAAATGAATGTTTCATTAAAGGTAATCAAAAGTAGACTTCGATGAAATTTATATTTTAAATTAAGGTTGTTCGTTTTATGGTCAAGTTTCAGCAAAGTGAATTTTTAGATCTTTACAGACAGAAATAAATACGTTTTAATCGAATGATGCTATTAAATTTTAACTCATTCGGTCAATAAGACCAGATGTGTTTATGGAGTGTTCCTGTGTGAATCTGGTGTTGATCTGATGTCCGACTGTAGTGATGTTGTGATGCATTGGTGCATCATTATAATTCAGTTCATAGTTTCAGTAGATAGTTTCTGTTAATTTTTGAGTTGAAAAAAATATTTTAAAAAAGATTTATGAACAAGTTTGCTTGTAAAATGGTTCTAGGGAAAAAGTCTGCCATGTCCCTAAGGTGAAGTCGAAAACCAGTTGACAAATTTAGAGGAAGATTTTAGAGCAACATCTTTATCATATGGAGAATAAAATTTGTAGATTTGGTCTTGATACCATTGTTAATTTGGATGACACAGGGTGTCCACCTTCAAATCTTCATCCGAGAAACTAGTTTAATGTAAAGGAAATGGATGGAGTCACATTAGATAATACAGACTGTTCATATTGGATAAGATTTTTGACACTTTAGCCTACACCAGTCACAGAAAAAGGAAATCTAGTTATGAAAAAGAGCTATAATTGTGAAGGTCAAACAGAAAATTCAAGTACAGTTTCATTCAACGCAAGTCTTTAAATCTATATTAAACCTGAAGATATATATATCTTCAAATCATGGTACATAAACCCATACATTGTCTTGTGTCTATGAGTGTTGAATCTCTGATTACACTGTCCTTCTGTTAACAACTCAAAATCTGTTTCAGGAGGGCGTTGGGAAGGCCTTCAGCAAGTCTAACCGATGTGTCAGTCTTTGCATGCGATGTATGAAGGCAAGAATATCCACTATTCTGCAGTCGACAACAAACCATTATGTTCCTTCAGCTCCAAACTATGCAATCAGAGAAGACTAAATGGCTACGCATTTTGTGTGCGGCACATCCTTGAAGACCCCACAGCACCATTCAAGAGGTGTGCCTACGTGGCCAAGTCAAGCAATCAGATGTGCACACAGCCAATTCCCAGACATGAGGAGAGATTGTAAGTTTTGATTTGGCCGGTTTTATAGCTGCTGTGAGAACGTAGCAATTTTTCTTTCTCTTTACCCTAACATTAAAAATTTCACCTTTGTATTCAAACAATTTGTTTGTTTCTTTGATGTAAGAGTAAATTTCATATTCGTGAGAAAGAGGAGTAAGTTACAAGAATAGCTATGTATGATAAGTTATAACTTTATCTAAAACCATTTGGAAAGTTGCACTATTGAAAGAAGTAAAGAATAAATAGACTTATCACTCTGGAAAGTGATTCTGAGAAATAAGTCATTTGATATGTTAAATTTTAATGATCTTTTTAACTCTCCTTGCACAAGGAAAACTTTCAAGACAATCTCCCATATCTGTCTTTAAGTCCTGGATCCTCAAACCATGAGGCTAATAAGGAACTTGTTTTTTTTTTCTCAATAAAAAGTCTCACTACAACATTGATTGCAGGCGTTTAAAAACCCATAATGTATTTGTCATCATTGAGGTTTAAGAACTGATGATTAGCTGAATGAAACACCAAAGTGACCAAAAAGTGAATCAAATCATCATTTGTGTTTCAGATACTGCAACAATCACATGCAGGTGCTTGGCATGCTTCCAAGGAAAGAGCGCAAAAAGAAAGAAAAGGATGTGAACGTTGTTCATCAGGACAAGTTGTCATTTCAAGACAGAGTTAAGTCCAAATATGTTCCGAAAATCAAAAATGACATTACAATGAAGCAAGTGTCTGTGGATGATCCGGACGATCCTTACGCCTTCCCAGACCCAGTTAAGGACAATCCGAGTGTGAACAGTGTGGCTCCACAGCCAACACAAACTCTTGAAGTTCCCAAGCAGCCTCAACCCAGTCCTAACAGGGCAAAATCTCCTGGTGATGGAGGCTCAACTATTGCCAAACTTTATCCAGAACTTGCTGAAAAGCTTGAAAAGATCAAACCTAAAGTTGAACCCAAAGTGAAAGGAAGGATACGCAGTTCACGAACAATGAACAAATTGCAAACTAAAATCGCACAGAATAAGATAAAAGACAAATTACGAAAGTCTCAGGAATCAGGCTCAAACCCGTCAGTGAGTCCTGCTTCCCTGCCGAGTCCAGACCCAAGCCCGGTTGCATCCCAGCAAACTCTGAACTTTGTTGCCGGGCAGTCTGTCACTCATCCTCCTCCCCTCATACGAATTGATGGTGCTCTCCCCCCTGCCCAAACCCCAAGGACCCCAATTCCTCCTCACCAACCTATCAATATGTTAGGATTGTCGGACGTCAATCACACATTGTCCCCCTTGGCTGCAAGACTTTCCCCTCAGGTATTGCCGCCGCCATATCCAGGGCCAACAAATCGGCCTCCTGTTGCACCGCCAGCCTCACTGCCACTTACAAACATTGTCCAACAACAACAACAGCAACAACAACACACTGCACCTGTTCCTCCACCTGCACTTATACCACAGACTACATACCCGCCTCCAGCCCCGGTCGCTGCGGAGGTCAGATTACCTCCCCCTCCCCCTTATGTGGCACGCCCGGAACCCCCAGCACTCTCATCGTTAAATCCTACTCCTTGTGTACCAGTATTATCAACAAAACCTCAGCGAAGTGATGTGATTGTTGAGAGAGTTCCAAAGCCGAAAGTGAAAACAAATTCTGCAAAGGACTTTTACGCTTGTTGTGTGAAACGGAAAAAGTATAATTCGCATTTTGCAAATTCAGGTAAATATAGTTTATTTATAGATTGTTCATACATTTCTGCTCAGGAAAGATTTTATATGATTGATATGAGTTTAGTTCAAATCATCAAATTTTCATATTCGTCTCCTAAATGTCAACATTATGATATTTTCCATTTTTCACTTGTAAATGAAAAAGATCTTATAAATGCTAAGAATTTAAAATTCTGCACTTGATTTACCTGTACATATTAGTTACCATAACTAAGTAACCTTGAAACTTCAAATTTGAAATGCTATGTTCAAAGTTACCTATGGGGTTTTGATGTTTTTTTTAGGGGTTAAAATTCAAAGGTGTCAAAAGGTTTGTAAAATTTTGACCAATAATGGCAAAATGTAACGACTTTGTTTCATTTTGTATGTTTAGCAATACCGGTATGTGAAAACTGTTCCATAGAGCCAAAATGACAAAATTTCATGTCTTTGTTTCTTTTCTGGAGTATTACTTGAGAATATATAAATTGGGACTACAAATTTCGTATGAATGTTACTTGTGGACTGTCATTGTGCCTTTTAGGTGTTAAAACGCAAAGGTGTAGCCCAAATTTCAGACTTTTTGTTTCCAGAGCATATTTTTTTTTTTTAAGTTTGTAACTATAAGTTTGATGTGATGTTATTTGTGTAAACCTTTAACTGTCCAAATATTAACATAACATTACCTTCTTCTTTGGAATGTGATCACTCATTTATATGATTATCTAACCGTTTTTGATATCATTGATGTCAATTGAAGGCGGTCAAATTACATGCATGGGTATGTGAGCATTTTACAATTTATGCAATGTTTCATTGTAGCTATTATTAAGTCGCTTCTTACTTCCTGAAAATTATATATTTCATAGGAGAAATTTAGATTAATACCCACAAGATGTCATATTGTATTAAGGGCAAAATTTTTTTTTGTTTTCTGGTTTCTGATGGCGCTAATTTCAAATCAATGCACCAAGCTTGTTTTTAAAAGTTTTTTTCAATGGCAAAGGGAGGGAACTTTATTCCTCAGTGGACCAAAAAATACCACTCGTTTCTGTTCAAGTGGGCCATTAAAGTGTCTTTTTGCTGGATAGTGTAAGTGAAAATTAATTAGCTCGGGAAGTTGATGATGCAGCGCCATTCTCAAATAAGGTCTGATTAATCGGATGGTTGACACAGATACTACTTCATTTCCCATTACTTTGCTATTAGTGAGTGTTGTAGATTTTAAATCTACCCAAAGTAAATGGATGTAAGTTGCAAGTTCCATAATATATATTGAAATAGACTTTGTCAACATGATAAACATGGCAACACATAAACGTAGTCCCGCATTCAAATATTACTGTCTCTCATGACTGTCTCAGCAGGCTAGGAAGTATTTCACATGTGAACATCAAATTTATATTTTGAATTTATGAAATGGATGGTTTGTAAGAGTTCATTTGTCATATATTATATGCCTATGGTCTTGAATCCCACAGGAAAAGACTGTTATATTCCTTTTCTTCTGTAAATTGAAATTTGAAAACTTGACCTTTACGGTTGTGTTTCTTTGATAATAATGTGTAACAATGGTCATTATAGTGAAAAACAGTTTTCATATGTCAGTGTGTGTTTTCCATTAAAGGTAATTTGAAGCTCAATATCCATTAATTGATTACATTTGTCCTCTCTGTGTAGGCCTTTGTACCTCATCAGAGGATGAAAGCGAAGAAGAGAAAATTGACATGTTACCATGGCAACCTGGAAATTTCTCGGCCTCCTCGGATGAAGACAATGAAGAAGAGTGAGTACACTAATTAACTCACTTACACCCATAATGGTTATTACAGGGAGTAACTACAGAATAACAGCAACCATTGAAATATATATATCTTTGTGTCTGTTAGGATATAGAGAATACAAATCTCGTAGCAAGATCATTATGTAGGTGGTTATACAGGTATACAGGTATTTGTCAGATCACATGCTTTTAAAGGATAAACGATAGAATTTGTATTGAATATCACACTCAGAATAAAGATTGTTCTGCTGCATTTATACTTGTTCCAAATACTTTGTATTATTAGATTTTATCATATTTTGCATTATAAAATGCTTTGTTACGATTTATGTGAAAATCAAAGGAACATCATAAAAGGACATGTCGGTGAAGTGCATTGCCAAAATATTATTCTTAATAGAATTTTATCATTGACCATGAATATCAGCTGAAAACTATGTGTGATTCTATTTGAGGTTAAAGAAACAATTCAAAATCCTGGAAAATATTAGGGAAAAGTAATAATTTTTAAGCTTTTGATAATATTGATAAAGGTAATATTTTGTGCTTTGAATTTTGTGTGTCACAGGGACTTTTTCAAAATAGCTCTTGTAGAGACAATTGCTTCAAGTAACTCAAGTTGTAGGTGTTTGGGAGTTATGCACCTCTTGGCTGATTTTCATCGCTAAAATAGTCCCAGAAATAAGAAAATAAGGTTTTAGTTATATATCCTTCAGACATTACATGAAAGGTCCAAAGGGTGTAATGTTTAATTACTTATCATTCAGAGATGCAGGTATTACAACTATCTATGTAAAACTAGCTGTAATATAATACATGCTGAGGTTCGTTATTACATCTAGAGAATAACAGGACTGGTCTATTTTGTGTCGCGCAGCTGCGATCATCAACCAATCAAAAGTGAACTGGCTAAGCGCTTCGGGGGCTTTGAGGGTCATTGCGATTGTTTCACCGTTCTTGAGCACCTTGATTACCAAATCTGAATTTTACAGATGTAGCATAAATTCTATACATATACTGCTGACGAAATATTGAAGTGTTGTTTATTTATTTATATGTGTAATAGTAAATAAACAAATTAGGTTAAACAATAAAAAATAGGTTTTTAAGAATTAATATAGGGAAACATAGGGTAAACGTCTGCATGTGACATTGACCAAGATGCAAAAGAAGCTTGTCTTTAATTGGTTGAAAGCTGACTTCCTGCCCTCATTTTCTTGGTTGGTTCAAAATTCGTCAAAAGACAGCGGAACATGACTTCTATCAGTTGTTCTCTAGATGTAATGATCGATCATTTCAACTAGTTTCAACTAGATTGGTATTACATAATAGAAATTGTGCTCTATTTGCTGTTGACAAAAATTCAATTCAATTGAATACCTTAATTGCCCATTTTCTGCATGTTGTTTCTGTATGCAGTGGGTATCAGAGGATTTATTCTCTATATTGAATATATTTACATAAATATATAATTTTCTAGATTATTATTCTCCTTTTAAGAACAGCTTCAGACTCCAGAAACGACCACATTATTTTCTGAGTTGTAAAGATAAATAAGGGGAGGGTGGTGCTCCATGAGCTTGCATTTGTTGAAGGGGTTGCTTATTAGGTCCATTATTGTAGGTGGAAGTACCGGTAGTTTTACATTCCAAGGTATATAAAATCACAATTGAATGACTTTATAGATTTTTAAAAAATATACTCTCTTGAAAATATTCACACTTTCATATATTTTTGTTTTTTTTCAAAGATATTTGTAGATATGTAGAGAAATTATAATCCAGAATCTTGAATTTTAAACTTTATTTGCTGACTTGAAAGGGTAATTTGTTGATCACTTCCACTGTTTTTAAGATTCCTGATTATTATGATTGTGTGATATTGATAATTCCTTGTTTTCATATCAGCTCTCATTGATGCTGTTTGTTTATCTATTTTGTCACGTTTTCAGGCAAGATGGTTCACTCCCTCTGCATGTGAGAGCTACGAAGCTTGCATTGTTGAGAGCCAAGTTGCGCCGTCAGTGCTATCAATCTCGGAGGGCAGCGTACACAAATACTTCTTTACAAAGCTACAACAATGAGTCTACCCTGGCTTTAATCAAAAGTGCTCGTGATAACCCCAAATCTACTGTGAAAACCCTGTGGGAAATACTGAAGGTTCACAGGAAACCAGTAGACAAGTAAGTACTATTGTTCTTATTAACATATGTTTGTGATGAAAAAGTGAACTTACTAATTTATAAATTTCTCATTAGCTTACATAGATTACAAAACCTTTAAATTACTGTGACAATTAATTCAAGGCTTTGTATAACAAATCTTCACCAAACTTTAATAATCCATACAGTTTGACTAGTTGTTTGAACAATGAAAAGAATCCCCAATTCCAAAGAAGGTTTTGACTTCATCTGAAATTTTTTTTAACAATCAACGATTCAAGCAAACAATACTTTTTAGTTATTTGTCAATTCACGTCAGTCCATTTCGAATTACAATTCCAGTTTGTTCTTGAAAGCCTAATGCATTGATGGAATGATTTGTGATTCAGGTACAAGCTTCGTGGTACTGAGCGCCGACCCTGTCTGTATAACAATGATGATGACGATGAAGAGGAGAAGTGCTCTCAGAAAGCTTTACCGTTTACAAATCATTGTTTAAAACGTATCCTTTTCAACAAAATTACCTATGACTTTAAGGATATGTCTAAGTTTTTGTTTTGGTGTGTGTTTTATTAATTTTTGTTGTGTGAGGAAAATCTTTGGACATTTAGACTGATTGTTTACCAAATCCCCAAGAAAGAAGTAACTTGCACTGGCTATTTTGAGCATTGCTACATCGTGCCAAAATTTTGGTTTGATTGGAGCTGGGAGTTGATTGATTTCTGGGAGGCTGGTGTAAAACAATTTTAAGAAATTCTTTCTTTTTTTTTGGTAGATGACTATTGACGAGTATAAGCCCAAAATCTAATTATGTTTGCCCTTGACTGATGTTAGATATCATGTATAATGTCGACCAACAGCTGTTTGACTACTGCACAGCCAAGTTTGCAGATAACACTCAGTGTTGTGTTCCTGTATTTGACATCAGGCATGGACTTCCCCTCTGTGCTGAACATGGAGCAAAAGTGGTATGTATCCCTCATATGCAGCCTAGAAACACCCTTTGACTAACAACTACAACAGAGATTATATATTACAAAAGAAATCTGAATAATAAATAAAGGAGCCTTCACATAATGTTTAATCAAATTAACTGTAAGAGATTTTGTTTAAGACATGATGAATTAGAAAAAGTTGGAGCTGCTTAGCCAAAATAGCCATATTTGGAAAGTAGACTGATAATAAACATTCTCAGCCTGCCTACATCTAGTATTGGCACAAACTGAATTAATTTTACTTATTTCAGGATAACCACCAAAAGATTGATGTTGATATTAAAAAACGTCCAAGAAAAAAGACCAAACCCCCAGCGCTTACAAGACCACCAAAGAAAGGAAAGAAGAAAAAGAAGAATCGCAGTGTCCGTCCACAAAAACCCATTCCACCTTCAGAACCCATTGGAGATGCTGGTGCTTTTGGTGAGTGAACTTTTTTTGTATAACAAGGGCAGACAACGAAACAAGTCCTGTGAACTTTTTATGCAACTGCGTGCAATCTGAAATTGAGGAACATAGTTTAACTTTCAAATGTTTTCAAATATCAAATTTATATCTTTATAGATAATCAAACAAATATAGAAGATAATAATAAGTTAAAATTCCTCGCTTATCAGCTTTAATACACTACCCTGAGGAAAATCACTGTAACAATATTATGTTGTTAGATCCTTTTTGTACTAGCTTGAATATGACAGCTCTGATCTCTATGTTCAGCAGCTCTGCCTGTGTCTGACGATGAAGGGGAAGAAGCCGATATAGAAGTAGATCCTGATGGTTCAACCATGTCTGAGGATGCTAAAGTTGTGGAAACGGTACCAGAGGTAGTGGATATTGTGCCAGCCACTCCACCTACAACTCTGACTCCCAATCAAACTCCACCAGTTCCTTCAATCGCATCAACATCCTCCTCTACTCCAGCAACAGCTTCTACATCTACTGCAGCGCAAGTCAAGATGGAAGTTCAAACCGTCTCAAGTGAAAACTCACCATCCAAAGTTGACAGTCCGGAAGAAAAGTTGAATCTCGAACAGGAAGGTGGAGCCCTCAGCAATGTTCCCCTTGAAGAAATGCTTCCTGCTTCTGGCAGAATAGAGGGTATATATATTTTATTGTATAAATTATTATGATCACTTCCCTTCATCCAAAACATTCAAGAGATATTTAACTGCAAAATGAATCTTTTTGAATGTGCTGGAGTTAAAACTAAAAGGGTTTTAACATACCGCAAAAAAACCATAAAAAGTATAAACTATTATTTGATATGAAATTATTAAGATAAGAAAACATTCTTCATGACATGGATAAGCAATCTCTTTTGTTGATATTGATTGAATTAATGCATTTGATACTACTTCTTATCAATATCTTTACTATTGCAGATATTGACAAGACATTTGAGCTGCCTCTAGAACAGGCTTCAAGGCTCTTGGAGGAGCAGGACTTTCAAGATGTGTTCAATAAAATTCCAGATGAGGCGTTTGACATTTTCTCAGGTAGGCACAGAGTCAAGTTGAAAATTGTTTGTATTTGTAAGTCATTCTTACTGGTGATTAACTTAAAAAAGTTTTTTCATTGTGTTAATCGGGTATCACTCGTAGACCTGTGTATCATGGCCTTAGTGCCTAGACAATGTATTACGCGAGATGATCAATCATGGAAGTATTGCTGAGGAACCTGCAAGATGATTATCGTCACAATTCCATGGTTGCGATACAATACGTATCCCAATTCTCTTCAGTTTATGAAAGAAGTATAGAATGGACATAGAAAAGTAATGATATTTCTACCAACTACTACCAACCAGTCAACAATATTACATGAATTGTAATATCACAAAATCAGGGAGACTGAAATTGCAGATAAATATCAAAAATAATATTATAATTTCTGTTTGTGTAATCACTGAAATCTTTAAAAGAGAATAAAATCTTATCATCTTATTAACTTATTTGTTTGAAACAAATTATGATTATAGTATCGCGATATATTGTCTCTTATGGTGATATCATGGACCTTTATGATATAAATATCCTGATATACTGTCTCAGAGTTTTTTGTATCGATGCACTCTTGTAGCACAGTAGACAATGCAAACATCAATACTGTTGATGAATCGTTACACAACTATTCACTCGTTTGTCTCTAAATAAGGTACTGGTTCCTTCGGAATAAAACTAGGCGCTTACCCTTTTTACGGATATACCTGCCAATCCTTGAGAAACAAACCTGTCCAAAACCGGGGTTTGATAAATACATGATTTAAACAATTATGTCATTAAATCAATGTTTGAAATCATCAGGAACATTAGCCATTGCTACATAAAGTATTCTGCTATTATCAAAGGTAAGATTTTCGATACCTCAAGAAACATTGGCAGCCATGACAGAATTTTTTTTGATAAATAAACTGAGTTTTATGAAGGTAGAACTGAATACTATTTTGTCTTTGTTTAAGGAAAAAATGGTGAATTTGTTCCAACTATTCAAGAAACAGAGGAGTTGGAACGTGCTCTAGCTGCTGCCACAAGTGATGTATGTTCTGCCAAGAATATGCTTGAGAAGCTTGTGCGAGGGGAGATGTCAGATGACTTGAGTGTAGAATTAACAAGGACACTTGCAGAAACATTGCTTGCTCATAACTCACAGAACAATGCCATGGATAACACTTTCGGAGGAGAAATTCTCCCTCCAGACTTGGTGCAAGAAGGAATTAATGTGTTGTCTCGGAATCTCATGACTGGGGGAAACTCTGGCTTTGGCCAAGGTGTGCCAGTCACAGCAAACAGTGCCATCCTGAACAGACTTCAAGGAGGTATGGCTTTTTCTCAGAACCAATCAGTGACCGTTCCTTACAATGGGGCGGCTTCCTCGGGCAATGGAACGACCAGTGGAGGGGCACATTCCTCAAACATTGCTGCATCACTGGCGCCAGGTTTCCAGACCGCTGCACTCAGTGTTACTCAGAACATTAGTACCACGCCAGCAAATCGGACAACGATTACCCCACAGAGGGCTTTACAAAATTCTCAGGGTGTAGCGCATGCTGGTTTCCATGGAAACCTGCCTTATTCAGCTCTTTCACAACAATTAGCAATGTCTCAACAGACTCCCAAAGGACAGGCAATAGCCAGCCCAGCCTCAGTGGGGCAGCTGCATCTAGACTCATCTCACGTCCTCGCCCATTCTAACTTGCCACCAACACAGCCCCAGACCGGCCAACAGCCCCTTCATTCACAAAACATCATCTCCCAGCAGCTAGGAAGTGTGCGACCCCCATGGCCACCAGTTGCACAGTCAAGCGGCACAAGTGTCAGTTACCAAAATGGATTCCCAGGACCCGTCACCCAGGCTTCTCCATTCATTCAAACTGTGAATATAGGAAACCAGGTGGCCAAGTTTCCTGCGAATGCTCAAAATAATTTGACTGAGTTTACTGCTAATAAACAGGATCCTCACTTTGCCGCCGCCTCAATACCACATTCCATAGGGGTTGCCCCAATCCGGCCCCCTGTACAGGGATTTGTGACAAACTTTACTTCCGGTATGCCCCCATTTACCTCCAGTAGCAGTGGGTCATAGGACTAAGCTTCATGCCTGTAGCGGGAAACAAAGATGTTTATAGTCAATTTGCTTGGGTGCAGCAGTGAGTGTTATTGACTCTTGTGTCAGCGGCTAAACAAGACTAAACTATATTTAGTAATCTAGTAACAAAAGTGACAGTTTTGATAATTCTTTAAACAAGGGTGACAGATTTTTTTGATATATGCATCTTTTATTTGCTTTACAATAATGAAGTACCAAATAGGTTGTTATTGATCCTGGTCCACATTTTGTAGCAAATTTATAACTGTCAGTTAGTGACAAACATTTATAAACTAACCTGATATTTTACTCTGTAGAAGACCATTATTCTACAAACAGAGTTAAATGAGACACATTTTCCAACATATTCTTTTACAATATACTGATATATCACTGGTTACTAAATACACTTAAACCAATGAAAATTTGCAAATTAAGTAAATATTCTAATATCTACCCAATAAAAAATCTATTCTCAAACAGTCATACCAAGATAACTGCTGTATTGTAAGTGTAATGTCTGCCTGAGGACAAAGTTTATTTAAAGGAACAAAGATTAATCTACTCTTGATTAAAACCTCAACGCGTAATCTTGCCTAAAAGCCCTTCATTTGCACACACAACCTATTTATGCTTCAGCCAGCTTCAATAGTTTGCAAGTGTCCCAAGTTTCTTGACTACTGATATCTGCATGTTCTTGTTATACGGGTAGAAACATGAAATCCTCTTGAGAGGGTGTGATACTATTATGAGAACACATGTGCCTATTTTTCAAAATTTTTTTGTGTGTGGTTATAATGTGGTCCATCCATATTATGATATAAGAGAAAGGCAGCCATTACATGTTTTCTTTCTTGTTCTGTACCCGTTGTTGTTTTATGTTACATATATAACAATTTCAGTGGTTGTAGGTAGATAGTATGTATATAAGAGATCTCTAGAATTATTTGTGAGGAAGTTTTATTCTAGTCGCTTGAACATACTGTACATTATAAAAGGTGGGTCGAATCTAAATGTCATGAAACTATGTACAGATGTACAATAGCGCAAAATTTGTAAATAAATGTAAAGTTATTGTTTGATAAATGTTGATACTCTTCATCTTTTAAATCATTTACACCTCATCTTGACTGTCTAAGCTGAACATTTTTAGGTTACGTATAATTTGCATTGAATGCCAAGATCAGTATGAAGAAAGATGGTACATGCAACATTGTATTAACATAAAGATGGACTTTAATGTAAAATTTAGAATGAATATATCACATTTTACAGATATATTTGTGTACCTATTATTCAATTAATAATTGTGAATTCGTTTGTGTGTTTTAATCAGTGAAGTTTATTGTTGTGTAGAATCTTGAAAAAAAAAATAGATAAGAAAAGAATTCAAGAGGAAGGCAAGTTTCTAAAATTATTATGGCAAGAAAAATTGTGTGTCAATGAAATTGTAAGAATGAAAAATCTCATTCTTTTAAAGTGAAATAATGTGAAGTGATTCTGTTAATGATAATACAGAGGCAAATCTACTTTTTCATGTCATAAATGATAGTTTGTATATTTGACAAGAACAGGCTTTCATAAACTCAATTAATTTTCCTATTTATCTGATATTTTAGTCTGAATCTTGGCATTTGATACACGTTATTCAAGCCGTTTTCCAGAGACTTTTGTCCTATCTCTTCCATAGTTAATCAGATTTACATTTTTTTTATCTGTTGTTTAGACCTGTATTTTCATAGTGTTTCATGTTCATATAAATATATCTGTTTACTGAAAGAAAGATGAGTGAAAGTGTGATATTTGATTTTGTATTAGTTGCATCATTATTAGTACTTCATTCACGTTTAAGTGCATTTTGTAGCTATAGGCAATATTCTAGTTAGCTCTCCTAGCTCATACTTCTCGAGCTGATGGGAAAATGTATCACAGAATTAAAGTTCTTACTTAGTTTAAAATTTGAAATCATGACTTGGGTTATTAACTCAGTTGCTTTAAGAATTTTTTTTCTTTAACAGAGATGAAAGATAAAATGAAATTAGAACTATTAGGATCTGAATTCAACATTTAGTAAATAGTTTGATATACTAGGGCAGTTATTGAAAAGAGAAGATTTGATAAAGGTAATGTTGTCGTTATCATATATTTCGTTTTGCCACATGTATTTGGTGATCTCACAGGCCCATGACAAACACCCTATAATATATTTCCCCCCTTTTATTTCCATAAAAACATACATGTTAAAAGCTTTAATGAAGTTACTTTGAATATAGTTTTACTTCAAGGTAATAATATAAGATTTTCATTCTTTGTGCGCAGGCTTTTTACAAAATACAAATACACAGAAGATATTTTTGAGCAATTTATTATTTTGCTTCTCATCTTTTACTTTGTTACATTTTATAGAGTTAATAACAGTCTTTTCCTATTTGTTTGATAAAATCTACATATATATATATATATATATATATGTGTATCAACACTACACACATATACTAACTTGTTAACACCAATTTTAACAGGTTAATTATAAATTTTTGTTTTAAAATTAATAACCCTTAAATTTTTTTTGATACAACTAAAGTTCAATGAACTGTAAAATCATTTCACAAAACCTTTACAAGGAAAATGAAATAAATATTTTTTAAAAACCCACAGTGCAAGTTCATCAAGATCATTATTTGTGTAACTATTTTTGTTGTAGATTTGTTATCTAGATTCATTGTCAAATTATTTTCTATGATCTGAGACACATTATCATTTGCTCGTTATCATTGATTTATCAGCGTGCTTGAACGGAAGAGTGTTGTGTTTGTGTGTTGGTGCTGTTGTGATCGTCAACACATCCCCAGGGCGAATATGACAACATTTGTGTATCATTGGAACTGTCACTCCTCAATAACTGTTGTGATGCAATAAAATACAAATATAAAACTAGTTCTCATTTCACTTTTATTTTCTGAGATTGTAACAGAATCCAAGTTGTTCACACACCCAAGGATCAGGAGAGCACATAAGATATGCAATGTTGGAGAAAAACCTCAGGATGATTATGTAAACAAGTTTAACCAAAAATCAACCACTGTGGGATGAAATCTGATAATCAAGAAAATCCTGGAAGTCGTTCTCAGAGTTTAAAAAGATTTCTGAAGTTGAAAGAGAAAGTAAAATCATTATAAAGATATTGAATTAAAGAATTCACTGGCTTCTCTACCAAGGCCAATATTTGAGACACTATCAGAACCTTGGAGAACATGTACACACAACTCCCAAAACACTTTCAGGCACAAGTGGAATTTTGAAAATTAAATTTAAGAAGATATACTTTGTTTTTTAATATATTGAAATCCATACGTCTTTCAGAAACATACATTACATAGCTTACTGTTCAGTCAAATGTTCGGCAATACTTTTCATACTAGTAAAACTAAAACTACATCTGACTAGTTATATATTTTTCCATCACTTTTACAGTTGAATTGAACAAAAGAATATAGTCTTCAAAAATGTAAACAAAGCATTTCTGGTCAACTAACATCAATGCATTATCTATGAAGAATATTTGTATGTACAATATTGTACATGTCATAAATGCACATAAGTGTCCATTTCTACAAATGAGTTTCCGTACACACATTACATTCTTTCACACAACTATGCACGTAATGTCTCTGCCTCTTTCTGACGTCGTTGCAACTCTGCTTCTCTCTCCATTTGCTCATTTGAGACCTGCTCTTCTGCCAACATCCTTTTGCGTTCTTGCTGTGATGGGCGGACAACTGAAAGGGAACATTGTCTCTTTATGAATACTACTCAAAATTATTCAAGCAACAGTGGTAATTTTGGGTAAGAAGCTTTTCGTTCGCATGCTTCTAAATTTACGAGGATTGTGTGCAAACCAATAATTTCATTTGATCGGCAACTGGTATTGGTACAAGGTCATGTTGTGTAAGGACAATAAACCACTAGAATAGTGAAGCCTCAGCTTGCAACTAAAAAATGTGGAAAAATGTTACATTTCAAAAGTCAAACCCTTCATAATTCATTTAAATGTCTCAACATAACGTAACCTTTAAAGCAAAACCATTTGTCGATCAAGTGTAATCCTTACTTTGCAACCTAGCCTTATAAATTTGAAAGACTTTTTACATTAGGAGTTTGACCAATAATTACTAAATAGTTGTTATTGTGTACCAAACTTATCAAGAATAAGGAGAAATTGGTTCTGGAGAGTTTGGTTTTCCCTTCCTCTCAAAATACCATCGATTTACACCTCTCTACATCCTGTGTACTATGACAATCCTTATATGTAGTAAAGTATATCAATATGCATAATGATTAATTCTACATAAAATTTAATGTAAATGGATCACACAAGTACATCTGAAGTTATTGAAGTATCTGTTAAGAGTAAGAAAATAATTTAAGAATGCAATAAAATCATTCACATTTGCAAACATTAAGGCTGCTGGTCTAAAACAAGTTTACAGAATTCTACAGCTGAACACGATGGAACACAATTATGTAAGTAATGTTAGTACTGATATCATCCTTGCTATTTTTTTACTGACATGAAAAATATCTGTAGCCTCTAAACACCAATAAGGTACATCCAACCAGTGTCAGACCCATCAAGCCAAATACTGTTGTTTTGTGTAAGGTGTCATAAATTTGGTGCTTCCTTATTTTCTTCATTTTTTCTGAAATCAAAGATGAATTAAATAAAACAAACAATAAAACATTCTAGAATAATATTGGGTATTTCTGCAAATACAAATAAAAGGATTTGGATTATCAACAATTTACCAGTCTGAGATTTTGAATAAAGGCACATTTGAAGGAAAATATTTGGCAATTCTTTATAATGATATATCTGGTTAAAGGAATATGTGACTATATAATTTGAAAAATAACAAAACGTTATCTTTAAAGTATTATTTCAATATGATGTTGAAATATAGGTTGAGTGTTCAGTTTCAAGCTGAATTTCAAGTATTTGGATTGATCACTAAAATAAATTGTCCATGAATGTACATTTTATATGGAAACATTTTGAAATATGATTTTGGATGATAAATAGAATCTCACCCTTGTGTCTTCTGATATAAAATATATCAACAATCTTTGATAAAAGTCAAAATATCCTCGGCAAGTCTCAGATATTCAAAATTTTATCAACTCATGTTAGTATATTTGATATAAGAAATTAAAGACACTTTGGTGAGATTCTCTATCTAATAATCATCAGTTTCAATATATGTCAGCCAGTAATTATGTCTGACAACTTTAAAAAATACTGGACATTTTAATTTTTTTCTGGTACATCAAATCTAATCAATAAGGATGGTATCGCTTCTCATTGGTATTGCAATATTTTGGTACTATTCATACTTTAGTTTGTCCATGCTCTCTTGACTAAATAACAGACAGCCATTAGAATAGTAATCAAAGTTCCGCTTGACATCGTTTTGTAAAGAGAGATCATTAAGTGACTCGTTTCACCTGCTCTTAACATGTCTCTGCTATTCTCATTTTGCAAGTTCACACTTTGTATACGACTTTCAATAAAATCATAGGGTGTTCTTGTTACGTTTTTCTGTAATTTTATACGGCAATCGTTAATTCTAAAACCTACGATATATTGGATATTGTGGTGTTTCTGTAATGGCATATAACGAGATACTGAAAATACCACATATCCTTACTAATCAATAATCTTCTCTGACAGTCTTTTAAAAATTGGAAAGTCATATTTGCCAATGGACTATGACCGGAATTTATCCCAGGTAATTCAGATATTCTAAACTTTGGTTTATGTGTCATGTATTGACTCAGCACCTGAAGTTAAGAGTCTGAATCCTATTTTGTATGTAGCAACTTCTCAATGATTTTGATGGGGAAGGTTTTGCCTTCAAAGAAGAGGGTGATGTTGCTGAAGAAAATAGAAAATATTGTAAGATGTGACAGCAGTTGAATATAATAGCCAAATTAGCCAAAATATTTCCATCCAAGCATCATTTTAATCTAAATGTTTTGCTTTTATTGATTTACACGCCAAAATCTTTCCCGATCAAATTCGTCGAGAAGCAGCTACATATATTAGTCCAGCATATAACTAGACGTCTACGCACATACCAAGGTGTGCTTCTGGCCGGAATACGAGTTTATCTAGATGAACTACTACAGATATATGCTTTGGTCGGATCCTAGACGTCGACGAAGGAAGATAAAGCTTAGTTACACAAATTAAAGACGATTGAATTAATTATATATAAAAGTGAAAAATTACGTCAGCATCTAGTTACACTAAAATATCAATCTAACATTCATAATGTTAATTATAGTTACTGAATAGATCATATACAACCTTGCAAATTATGAAGCCGTTCTTTTTGGATTTCTCGTGTTGTTCACAGGTGACCTTCACCTTCACAATAAAGAAGAGCCGATTTTGTACGAAACATACGTAATTTTGAACACAAGACAAATATAGAGAAACCAAGTTGTTCCTAGAGTATTGCTATCAATATTATAATACTATGAGTTAATCCAAATTTAAGATGTTTCATTTCGAGAATATCACAAGCATATGAAAATAGGAAGTGTACATCGAATACGAAACAAAGTATTTCACCGTCGCTCGGAATCCATTTACAAACAATATGGCGGAGGGAAATTGTTGACATTGAAGATGGATTGATTATCAAGTCGTAATATCAAGACATAAGAGTTAAAAACGTTCTTACTGTGTTGTAAAATTGTAAGTTATTTAATGATAATGATATGTATGATAATGATAAGATATTAAGGGCACCTGTTTTAAATGATTTGTAGTATATCTTACTGGTTTTCTTTCTATCATCTGCTCACAAATCCCAAAATTCGGGCCCAAAGGAGTTGGACATAAGATCTACTCTATCAACTTAGGTGAAGAGCGTCAACATGATTAAATTTTGTAACTGCCTGCCAGGTCAGATAGTATTTTATTTCATGATGCAAATTTTTCAGAACAGACTACCGTATTTCATTTCTTTATTTCAGTAGAAAGGTGTGGGCCATCGGCCCTAAGTACAACATGGTCCATACATAGTAATGATAATATATGCTTGCACAAGCAGTTTAATAGCTATTTCACTAATGTCTTAAGACGTAAATTAGACGCATGTAAAAGGTAACAAGCCAGATTTCTAATAAAAGATTCTTGATGGGAAGACATAAGCATGGTAAAAGTCGACAGTGACGGGTATTCCTCGAATACAACCCGGTTCTCGAATACAACCCAGGCCTCGAATATAACGCGGGGGGTAAGGGGGTGCTGAGTGAAATAGAACCCGGGGCTCGAAAATAACCGGGGTCTCAAATATAACCAGGGACTTACATAATAACTGAATAATAACAATGCTTACCTATGTGGTACAAATGTTCAGTTACAGTGTACAGTTACCGCAATTTTACACAGCAACAGTCATGCATAGAAGTATTAGGGCTTTTCTCTTTTGAAGTATCGGTATGACTTGGACAAACTGTCAGGTCAATGATATTAACACCTCTATTGTACAATTGTATCCGAGTTGTTGCATGTGTTCTCATTGCTAAAATAATCTTTGCATGATTTCCAGATGAAAAGTTTTGAGCTATAGAATGCCACTTTCTCACTCTTGCAATAGATTTTTTAATGCCATTTCAGGTCTGAAAAAATAGAACCCGGCCTCGATTAGAACCAGGGCCCCGTTTACAACCCGGGGGGTAAGGGGGTGCTGAGTGAAATAGAACCTTGCGGAAATACGGTAGTTCAGATATTTTAAACTTGGGTTTATGTGTGATGACTGAGTAGAGTCCGAAGGCTATTTCATTTACATTTTGTCTACTAAGTCACTGACTACTACACATCTAATGTTAATCAACACATGGATGAAAAGGTAAAACCTTTCAGTACTTAGTCCTAATCCTAATATTCCACAACGGGCTACTGAGAATAATTTGACACCTATTCATCCATCTACATAGGAAATAAGTTGCATATTTGTGTCAGTTGTTTTCATACATCCAGCTAAATGTTCATGTTTGATGATTAGTATTTACTTATCTCATTTTATACAGATTATCTTTGCAATTGCAATATGGCATCAGAGCGGTCTGGTCGCCGTGCTGCAAATCATGGCCAAGAAAATTTTGTTGTAAATAAAAGGTTAGTAGACTTTTTCTTTTTTTGCTTCCTAAAATGTTTACCAGGGAGTTTTTATTGTTTGATGGCATTGAGATCGTTCATTTGATAAATATTTACTGTAATATTTCCTTGAAATTGACCTCTCAAATAATTCGACCTCTTTAATGTTTTTGAGGTCACAGACTTGTATCACCTCAAATATTTGGATCATGCTCCAAAGGTTCTTTTTTGATGATAGGAGAATTCAACCATAATCCTTGTTTTTGTTTTTCAAATAGTGAATAAAGGCAATTGCATAGGGATATTATCTGCAATTAGTAGAAAAATATTTGCAAGTTGGGAAAAGGTTGACCATTAAATAACTCTGGACAGAAAATGATAAAAAATGAAATAAACTTAGTCACAAGTTGACAGTATAACATTTACAATCTGAATACATTTTTCAGCTCATTTCATAAACTGTAATTATGTGAATAGATTATATATGAAGATGGTTATATACTGTATTAGACCTTTTCTAGACTTCTCAGCTATCAACTTCCTTTATTTCAGACCACCATCAGGTGGAAATCGGTTCTTGAGACATTCAAACTCTTCTAGTCTTGAAATTCTGGAGTCTGAAGGTTAGTACATAAGCTGCAAAACATGCGAATTAAAACACTTTGATATTCTGATTCTTCTTTTGTTGTTCACGTTTTTATAAAATATATATTCTGAATATAACAGTATAAAAGTATTACTTTATTTTTCAGATTCTTTGAAAATTGGATCTAATCATGGGAAAGACTTTCACAAGGAAAACAGACCCGGTAGTAGTGGAAAGTATGTAATGAGTTAAAATGATAGTTAAAATACAACATGTTATCAAGAAATCGATTAAATAAATATAGCCCTAATGACTTGCTTATTTTAGCCTCATAGAATTTACCCAATTTTTCGGGCTTAGTCTCTAACCTCTCAGATCTCGATGTGAAAAATCTTAAGAAGACTGCAAAGAGAGCTGTGAGTCAGCAAGGTTTATTAAGCTAGTGATAAAGATTGACAAGAGTTGAAGCCTTCCAGGACTCGCAATAACATTGTATGTGCTTAAATCACATGAAGTACTTCTGACCTCCATAGTGCAAACTTGTCATATAATTGACTTTTTTGACTCGAGATGTCTGTATGATACCACTGTCAACAAATTTGTTCAAAGGAGGTTGGTGATTTAAAAAAAATGATGATAACACTAGAAGTAGCATTGTTCATAAACTGCATTCTTTGGTTTGATACCAATTTCTAAACATTATTTTACACAGAATGTTGAAGGTCTTATGGACTACAAATGAACTTTTTCCTTCCAGGAAGAAGAGCGGTTCTGTCCCACCACGACCTGATTCCACTCTAACCAGAAGAACACCCACACCCACCAAACAGATCTCTCTACAAGCTGTTCGGCGAAAAGAGGAGAAGTATGTATGTCACAATTCTCGATCTGATCGAAGCTTTAATAGCCTTCAAAGCAGTTATATTATCATTCATGGGCTCCTGAGAAAACCTGGATTGTTCCTTTTAGATTTCAAGATATATATGGTGCACATTCAGTTATTTTTCATGCAACAATGGTTCAATACAAATAAATTTAAATAAGACAAGTCATGATTTGAGATTGGCAAATACGAAATAGAATGGTACCTTGTGTGTACCATCATGTTGCACAAGCATTGTTACAAGAGGTAAAAAACTGGTGCACAAGTGTTTATAATTCATTTTCATGAAGCTAAAAGAAAGTGAAACAAAGTCAAACTATAAACGATCAAAATTATTTGGCAGTGTAAGCATAAGCCCATCATTTCGTATGAACATTTATTTTTTAATGTTCTCTCTAGTAAACTCCATTTGTATACCAAAATAAAATGTAGTATGTTCGTAGGAACTTGAATTTAATCACAATGAGAAATATTCACAGAATAAGGTTCTTTGCATAAGATTATAGAAAGTGAAGCAGCAGCCTTTCCCTTACCATTTCAATTTGTCCTGACAGTGACAACCCTATTGTAGCTGATGTTGATTGGAAGGAGCTTCAATCTCATAGCAGGAACAAAGGGAGGTAAGCATGTCAACCTTAAAACTTATCATTTGGTCAAATATGAATACATTTTGTTCCTCTTTTTCTCATCAATTATTGCAATTGTAGATAACGTTCCCCTTGTGTCAAAGCTGTCAATTGTTTTAAGCCTGAGTTGTTGGCATGTCATCACAAGGGTGCTGTTGTACCCTGTACAATCTCAACTTTGTAACAGATTGTTTACGTTATTTCAGGAAAGATGTCCCAACAACACAGTTTAAGGAAATGTCAATTTCAGATAAAACAGGGAAATCAGATAAATCTTCCATTCCATTCTCATACTCTTCAAACCATCATAGTAAGTTATGAGCTGTTCTCTTTTTTTTGGATAGAATATGTCTAAAGATGATAAAGCATTATGCATTTATGTTTTGAAAAATAAAAAAACCCCTCTATTTGTCACTTTTCTGAATCTCAGTAGCGCATCCAGGAATTTTGAAATGGGGTATCACCTATTGAAAAGGACAGGTTCACCCTCTGGTCAACCATTTTACGATCGATTAAAAAAAAAATATTCTAAACTGAATCTATTAGTTCAGCAGAGAAGTGTTTTGATTATTGTTTTTTAAAATTGTCTGGCATTGCTTAAAGTATCTTTACCTCCTAATTTTGGAAATCATAATAATTTCATTATTATAGATAAGATAATGTTTCTATGCCATGATTTTTTTCCTAGACTGCTCACATCACGTAGAAAGGCCAGAGAGAAGAGAGGATGAGAGAGTCAAGCTGGCCAGGTAAATATCTTTTGTCTTTGTTATTCTACGATGATCTAATGGTTAAGCACAGTCCAGGCACTTGAAGAGCCAAGAGATTCGGAAAGCAAGGGGGTGGAGGGATGTAAAACTGTTTGAACCCCCACCTTTTGAAAGCACAAATACATATAGACAGTGCTTCCGGTGTCTGATAAATTCCGGTCATAGTCTGGTGATAAATATAACTGTCTGGTTTTTGAAAAGATGATGTCCAATTCAACTTCTATATTTTCGCCAAATCAATCTAACAATAAGTAATCTAAAAAGATCTATCGAGTTTTAAAATACCCTGTTTGCTTGAAATACAATGTAGTCATGAAGTGCATGTGATATAACCATTCACGCATAGTATTTGAATTTCAACCCAAAAAACTCACCTGTTTGCGCCCCTAGGGTGCATTGAATTTATTAAACTGTGAAATCGGTTTTGTGCTTGTCTTTAAAAACATTCATTGCAAATAAGAAACCTCATGTCATCAAGTCTAACGATCAAAACGATGTCAAGTTAATACGGAAGTTAATCAGTTATCATACACAACATCTCGGTTGTTCCGAATGTGATAAAAGCTTCAACACCATTTGTTTACTTCTTATACTGGAACGAGTTCTATTATCCCTGTGAGGAGTAAATGTGGTTTGTTATTTTGATTCCAGTTTGGAATATTTACGATCTTCAAAAGTTTTATCAAAGTATTCATAGATAGAAATACTCTTATAATACTATATTGGAAACTTATTTGATTTTGATGGCCACATGGTGACTACGTGTCAACAATCATTCAATGACAGTGGGAAAAATTGAGTTTTATGTAAAAATTAGAAACTAGATAGTTTTACATAAAAAACAAACACATATTGCTAAAAGATTGATGAAACGTTTCTCAGATATTTGTAAGAGAAAGCTAGAAAAAATTTCTAGTATAGGTATTATCTATCCTATTTGTAATCTCCAATTTGCAGTAAACCTACCAAAGAATCTCAGAAGAAAGATACGAGAGGAAAGCCATCAGAGCAGGTCACAGCAGAGACAGTTGATAAGTCAGAAGAAGAAGAGGAAGAGGAAGATTCTTCATCATCGGAGGAGGAGGAAGAGGAGAGGAAAGCTCCAAACCAGCTCTTGATGGAGGTTTGTCGGCATATTGGTTTTTGAATCCCAACTTTGTTAAAGACTCGACATTATTTCTTTGTTGCCAGTCTCTAGATTCCTCAACTATTTCGGTGGTGTGCCCTTCAAGGAAAAACCTTTGGAGGATGTTACTTTTATTTCTGAATAACTAGCTTGTATTGTATTTGAAAAGATAATAAGGTTATCATGTTATGCATTATAACCACACAGAACATAAATTGTGATGAGTAGTTTGAACCCCTAACTGTGTTCTCCTACCTTTCAGTTTGTGACGAGTTTGATGGATAAGGATTACGTCGGCGCTGAGAAACTCTGTAAAATGAGTAAGTGCTGGAAGTCTTGTATAATAATGAGTACATATACTGAAGTCAAACCTACTGAAAATATAGGTATTTATGATGTCTCATGAAAAATAATATTTAATTATAATCAACGTTTTGTTCCTTAACTACTGAATTTGCCAAATTAAGAAATAATAGCTTTTAAAGGATTCATCTTTATTAGTTTCAGTGTAACCAATGGTATATCAACTTCTAGACAAAATATCAACCTTGCAATCAGACTTTTAAACCTTCTTTGATAAAATGGTTGCTAATTGAGTAGGAAACACCCTTCTGTTGCAGTTTTGTTGTATGAACCTCACAACCAAGAGGCCTTGAAGTTTCAGCCTCTGATTGAAGAAAAGATTGCTCTTGGTATGTGATTGATAGTGTAGCTGATGGTAACTGTTTCTTTGATATAGAAAAATTTAATCAGTGAAGATGTGAAGTCATTTCCTTAAAGTTTGTCATGGTAAAAATCCCTGAACTTCACTTATCTATATGCCCAATTTAGAAAATAGAAAATTGATCATGTATATAACTTGTCCGATTTGGATACTGCAGTGTAACATTTAAATGGCAGCATTAGACTAGTGTTATACAACTGAACCTAGACATGATAATAGTGTGTAGTTGTGACATCATAATGTTAGCATAGAATAGAAAACCAAACTTCCTTCCATTTAATGCTATTTACATCTAACTTGTGAATGGTTTCGTATCAAACTCACTTTTGCCCCCTTTTTTTACATAATCATTAGCTTGTTAAATAATGAAAATAAGATTGAATGGAAGGTCGTTTAGTAACCCCTGTTTGGTTTCTTTGATTTAACTATATCATCAACAATACCAATATTTTGGAAATATTCGAGGAGATTTGTGATCAAAAGATGATTGTTATATTTCAGATAAGGAGCCAGAGTACGAGAGTGAAGAATCAGATGGGGAGGAAGGGTATGAGAAGGACGATGACGATGATGATGACGAAGATGATGACGGAACTGAAGATGATGACAGTGACAGCAGGTGTGTGACATTCAAATTTCATAATGGTTTCTGGTTACTCTTTGTAGGATGATGGCATCATGATAATTTTATAACTTCAATGTTAGGTTGTCTAAAATTGTGATCATCAATTGTTCAGGGCAAGTTCTAGGGGTAAAGAATACATGTCACTTTGTGCTTATCTTTCAAAAGTGTTTTAATTGGTTCAAACACAGCTTGTATAATGTCCGTCCTTATTATAACCTTTGGGGAAGTTTTTGGAGAAACTTTTCATATTTTCGACTTCTACCCCAAAACTACTGCACCCCTAAATATCTGGGGAAATACCTTGCAGGGAGGTGATCTGACTTCTGCGATTTTTTTACTGCCCCCCCCACAATATGAATGTGGCAGGCATTTTCTCAAAAATCTTAAAAAGTTTTCTCATCTTGTCTACTGCACTGACACTTGGCAATTTTGGTGATGTTTTTCACCTGGAAAACGAAAAATACGAATCAACAATACAAAGGATGATGAGCTATGGCTCTATTTTCATTTCTTTAGTATGATATTCTTAATTTCCTTATTTAATAAATGGTTTGTACGTTATTAACAAGCACTTTCAACACTTACACACTCCTCTGTTTGCAGTGGCTCTGACTCGGATTCTGATTCTGATTCTGACGAGGACGACAGCGAACAGGAAGAACAAAGAGTGGATTCTGGGATAGCTTCAGCAGCTGGCTCAGAATTCAATGTGTAGCTCTTGGACCGTATGTTAAGCTATTTCACAAAATCAGCTGTGATCAGAGCCATTGCAATCAACTAGGAAGTCTGTGATTACAGTGGAAGCCTTCCCTTCTCAACAGGCAGTACACCATTCTTCAAGATTCATTCATGTCATGATACTCCATTCGGGACATTTGAAATATGTATAGATATATGTGAATTATTAAATGTTCATGATCTTCTTAACAGGAATGCCATGGACACCAATCACAGTCCAAACATGTTAAGTAAAATTCCATAGGACTATGGAAATAACGTATTCCTAATCCTACAGTATACATTTCAAACATCAATGTTGCTGCAAAATGAATGACAAGGCTGTAAAAAGGACATTACTTAATGATGTTTTTCACTTACGGTTCTTCTTTATGAGTGCTGACTGTAGATGGTTTAAATTTTGAGCAATGATGTTGAGAGGGTTTTCATATGATATATAAGGCCCATGTACAAGATACAATCTTTCACACCCTGAATAACCTAGTACTGTAAGAAGAAATCCAAGCATATCAGATCCCTTGAGGCATGAGGTATATCATGAAGGTGAAACCTGGTAACATTTTCCATCAAGTATTAATAATATTATGTGCAAAGAAAATAATGAGTTTAAATTGTATTATCTTTTAACCTAATAAACTCTCTTGACCTGACTTGTAAATTATAAGGTCTATTAAGCATTACCGGTAGATGGTTTACAACAAGCTGAATGACTGAATACTTGTGAAACTAGAGTGAATATCCCTTGTGTTATGAAAAGAGCAACTGAATTTGTGATCTCAGTAGCAGTGTACATATCATATTTATCAGTGTTTGATTAACATCAGAAACCAATATTGTATATATAAAACTGCGCTATTTAAACTATTTGCATTATTTTTTGCTTTTGTTTATGTAATTTTTACCATTCTTAGTACTGCTGTGATTTTTTTCCATTGAGTTATTTAAGAAATGCATTTTATGTCTTTATCAAGATGAGGAAAGTGAACAACTTGTTCATATTTGATGTTGTGAAAGTGTTCACTTTTTAACTTTTTAATTGAAAAATATCATTTATCTGTGAAATATTATGCAAGCTGGGATCAGATTATTTGTCCGTCCTGACCATTCCATCCAGCTGTTGCTATCCTTTGTTATATTAAAACTTGACCAAAATAAAACACAGAATTGTTTCTCATTTTGATCTTGGATATATACACAATGATTCTTTTAAACTCAGTAGTGTGACTTGATTTGCTTATAACAAAATATATGGTGATTTCAACTTCCATTCCGTCTTTGTATAATGCTTTATGTACAGTATGACGGAACAATTTAGATAATTTGTATGCTTTTCAAGGGAAAATGATTGAAGCACACATAAAATGACCTCTGCGCTCCTGCATCAATCAATTAATGTCTTGCTAACTGGGCAAAATTCAGTTTTATTTATTAACCGTTATGTTAAGAATGTTTAAAAAAATCACCAGCATGGTTTAAAAAAAGATAGTGGTTTGAATTATTAGAGTTCACCACCACATCTCAGAATACCGATACGTAAAATAGGTTCTTCACAACACAAGCTTATGTATTGTCAAAAAGAACAGTTCATAAAACAGCTGGAGTCAATGATCGAACACCTATCACTATCAGCTCCAGCAGTCTCTAAACTGGTCTTTTGGACAATCCACATCCCATTGGTGGAGCGTAGGTCAGCTGGACCATCCACTGGTGGCAAGGGAGTGCCAAGTTTTGAGCAGGCTGCTTCAGTCATCCCCTATGCATGCAAACATATTGTCGTCGTCCAAATCAAGATATGGGTGTTACCGTAAACAGGGCTGCCTACTTGTACTCTTTTGGAATATTTTGTACACATGACACTCTTAAAATATAATATTACACCAATGATGCAAATTGTACACTTTGGTGAGATTCTCTATCTATACCAATGACCGATATTAAAGCCATCTTGAATTTATTTCTCTTGCTTCACTTTCCATAGCGAGTTACTTCCCCTTACCACACATTCTGAAAATCACCTTGGCGTTTGGTTTAAGTTGGTCATAGAACTACACTGGGTACATGTCTTTCTTAGGTTGTCTGGTGGTAAGGTCAAACTTACAGCATATCGAGCTGAATCCAGACTTTGCCATTTTACTGCCCAAGTTTAGGTTCAATGAAATATCCCCCAACCGTCATTACGACAAAGAACAAGAGTGTCGTCACAACTACGAAAACCAGATAAACTTTGAACAGAAATGCATCCATTGCCATGGCAACGTCAGACCAACTTGGATCCTCAACGCCATCGTCCGATGACTTATCTTGCCAGACTGTCTGGTCGCCTTGTTTGTGGTTCTGGTCGTTGTACTGGACTGGTACTATCTTCTGACGGCTGCCAGGACTGGTCACGCTGCCTCTCTTGGTTTTCCTTCCAGAAAACTTGATGGTAAACCTCCTGAGGGAGTTGGGGACTGGCTGGTCCTTCTCGTGGTGGTATATGTGCAGGTTGATGACGGATAGGATCACTGAAGTGCAGCCAACCAGCAGGATCAGGGCCAGGTACACCGCTGGAATAGAAGAGATTTCATCACAAGTATTGGCTTTTAAACTTAATGGCACAAAAAGGCTAAAGAATAAATCCATAAACGCCTTTTAAATATGAAAAGATGGAGTGCAAACCGCTGTAAGAAGACAATTTATCACAAATCATATATTGACTGATGGGTACATATTTCCCAAAAAATAAGCAATTTTAGTCAAGATGCTTATAACATTTATTTTATCCACATATCATGACCTATTAAAATGGATTTGGTTTTTGAGTACCAGAAAACTCGTCACGATATTATAAGGCAACGCCAAAAAAATTTAAAAAACGCATTTCGGAGAATAAAAATTGTAATTCCGAGAAGTACTATGTCAGTGAAAACTTCCATTTTCAATACCTAAACAACCTTTTTTTTTGGGCTAGAGAATACATCATTATCCATGTGGTTAAGGTGACTTATTTTCAATAGGAACATATGTGCACATATCACTCTTGCTTGGCAACGATTGTTTCGGGGCGAGGTACCCTTTTTCTTTGTCTGTGATGTTATAAAACCATTGTTCGCCACTGTAGCAGTTCTCTGAAGATGAACATGCGTTTGAGATCGAATAATGAAATTATTACACTCGGAAGTGTGTCATATGACTTTCACGACCTATGACTTGCTATCGCTCGGGTAATAAAAAAAAAAATCACATTCGTTTCGTGAAAGTCTTATGACGCACTTCTTCGAGTAATAATCTGCATATATTTTTTACATAAAACAAATTATACATAGAAATAATACACGTATCCATAATTATTAAGAACAAATATTTGACCAACATGTGGTCAGTCAGACATTCAATCGACTCGATAGTTCCAATAAAATTATTTGTTCTTAAGTAATAGAATGAAGTGTGTTCTCAATCTGAAGTTTAGCCTGTTCGTTAGAGAATTATACTAGACGTTCATAACGGTTGCAACTGGCATATTCGATCAATGGTAACGTATACAATTTTCATCAAACGCGTGTCGTTATGTTTGATACAAAAAACCCCAACTAATTTCCCTCTATTTGTGAAGATAGTTCCCAAGCACGGGCCTAGACAAACACAGCAAGTTTTCAAGGTTTCAAGGATTTTATTGACTCAATTCAACCATCGGCGGTACCAAAAGATATTGATGTTTAAACATTGCAAATGTTGAACATTCATCTTGATAGAGAAACTTTTGGATATAGGTGACTATTGCAATGTTATATATTTGGATTGAGAAGTGTTAACTTTTAAAGCTAAATTCCAACAGGTCGTCGATCTTGTATACAAATACCGAAGTCCCTCAAGGTTGTGTCCGTTCACCTCTTTTATTCACTCTCTACACGAATGTTTCGTAATAACTCAAACAATCTAATAATTAAATTACCACGATACCACGTAAGAAGGACTCATTCAAGAAAATGAGGCTAGGTGATTGAGGGTTTAACGCCGCTTTCAAGAAAATGAACTTTCTTACAAAAATTGTTACTTAAATGGTCAACAATCAACAATTTCCTAAATATGTATGTAAAAAGAAACTAAAGAGCACATAAATTTCAGGCTCAACCAAATCATTACAAGCCCTGTCTGTATAAATAGTTCCAACCTTTAGATTGTTGATGGATAAGTACCTTGGTTTGATAATAGATAGTAAATGAAATTGGAATGCTAATACTAAGCTGTTTTAAAATTAATGTCAATATAGATTGCATTCTTGCGCAAGCTACGATCTTTTAATGTAAAAACGTGTACTATCCTTCTTTTATCATTGTTCCGTTAAAAGCATTGTTAGTATATGGTTCCTTCTTTATTTGTTGTTCAAATCGATGGGAAAATTGTCCGAGTTTTTTTTTTCTACATCACATTTTTTATCACAGAGAAACAACCGACGCCTTCTCTTTTATTTTATGTTATAACCATCACTTGTCATGTACCCATCTATATAAGAAAAGAAAAATACCAAAAATCGAGTTTGCTTTGAATTAAGATATGCTGGCCTTAAATGCATACATGAACATGTCTTAAAGAATTATTCTATCATGAACATTAGTGTTTGCTACGAAGCGTAAACCTACCTAACCGAAATATAAATCATATTACAATAAGATCATCATTTTTCTGCACATCGTTGGATCCATGCAGAGTAGTACAGCACATTAAGAATTTGGTTTAATCAGACTGATATTAATTTATCTGGATATCTAGATTTCCAACTGCACTTGATATTCTACCAAACCAAAGAAACATCATAATTACTATACTCACACAGCACGGAGACGTGTATGGAGGTAGAAGGCATGTTGTTGGCAACTATGGTCATAAGGACGGCATAGGACAAGAGAACGGTGAGCGAGTAGCTGACTTTCTCCCCAGACTCGAAGGGCAGGATGAAGACGATGATGCTAAGTACGGAGGTGAGGCCGATGGGGACCATGATGTTGATGACGTAGTAGAAGGGGCGCCGGTGGAGGTGGAAGCCGAACTGGAGCAGGGCAAACGTCTCCTCCTCTTCGATAAGTTCGCTTCTCTTCACAAACGTATGAAGAATCCGCCATTCCCCGTTGATCATGTAATCCTGTTGAAGATAGTTCGTTTGGTATTGGTGGACTGTTAGTATAGATTAACCATTTTCGAAATTTTTTGCAATTTTCCGTTGATCATGTCGTTATGATAAGTGTTGGATGAGAGAGCCTATACGGATGATATGCCCTATTGACCATTCACATTCTGATTAAAATGAACATACCCTGAGGTTCACGCTGGTAGCCATGTGTGTAAGGTTGACCTCATCGATGTTGTATGCCCAGCTGGCGATGTCCAGCAAGCACTTTTGCCCGTCGAAGGGGTAGTAGGTAGTGTCGATCTCGCAGTGTACGGTGTGTATCCCCGGGGGCTCCCACACCACCTCCCCGTCGTCCCTCACCCTCAGGAGTAGGGCGGAGTCGTGAAGAACCCCGATACTAGATACGCTGTGGAATGCAACCCTTCGTGGAGTAAAGAAACATTCTTAAAGTCTGTTGTTCATTAATTATACGTACAAGAAACTTTAAGTACTAAGGTTCGTCTACATGTAGGTAGGAGTAAAGAGACATTTTTGAAGTCCCTTGCTATTTTATCATGATGACCATAGACTTTATGTAATGGTTTTGCTTTTCTCTCTGTTATGATAACATGTATAGCCTATGATAAAAGCTATGTAAAGACCAAATGCAGAGATGTTCCCTACACAGGGGATTATGACATAAGTACCTTGCATTTCGATGTCCAACTTATAATTCTGACACCAGTTTCATCAGCTGACATTTATTGTTTCCTATTATAATACTATACGTTAAGTAAGACATGTGTTAACCAAATTGTACCTCCTACACACAGGGGCTTGTATAACGGCCATGTTAGAACAGCCGGATTGTGTCTGTACATAGGTCACATATACAGAAAAGATAGTCAATAAGATTACCAACGATAAGAGTTGATCAATACATACGAATTGTCGATGATGAGTTCAGGTCTCCATAGCATGCTCTCTGTGTCGAACATGAAGCTGATGTTCTTGTGGGTCGCCTTGTCCCACGCTAGACGGTAGTCGTACCATTTCTAGTAACAACACAGCATCTTACCATGACATTGACCACTGTCGTGTAACAATATTTGTGTAATAACGTAATTAAACGCTGGTAAAAAACTCTTTCACTTTTTGAATTAATATAAAGGAAATATTAATTCATTTTCGTTCAAATAAGTTTAACGTTTCTATTAAATTTATTCTATCAAATGTCGACATACTTTACTGTAACCGTAACTGTTGACTCTATTAATGATTATGTTCATCTTTTAAGTTAAAGTGACACTGAGTATGTTTGACGATTTTTACTGTGGCTGAAATAAAAGCCAAAATACTATAAGTGCTAAGTTCTTTTCAAATTGCCCCTCTTAAATTGCATATTTATCGCTAAAATACCCAAACTATTATATTTTCTTGTTTTCAAAGATTTATAAAAACGGCCATATAAATGTCAGGAAGTCGAAATTCTGCTTGCAAATTACATATATATTAGTTAAATTACTTACTAAACACTAGCAATCAATATTTGTCTTTGTGTCTTCTGTTATTAAGGTTTAAAAATTACGTTTGAAAAATAAATCTTTAAAATAATTGTAAAATAGTTAATTTCAATAATCTGTCACACTAAATTTGAGATGAGGGTATTCAAAAATAACAATGCAAGGTAAAGATAAATATCTGCCTATCAAGAAAATAAAAAATTGTGGAAAGCCAGTTACCTAGCTTCATTTAAGAGAAAAGTGTACAATTTAAGCTTTATTTTCTAATTTTATTGAGTATGTGCAACTTTGAAAAGAAACACTGAAATGCGAACGCTATATCCATGTAATGTCATTTCGTATGTGCTGTGGAATTCACGTATTGGTGAACGTTTAGAGGAAAAAAGGCTGGAAAATTGTTTGTTCAATTACATTCACAATGCAATATTTCTGTGGGTAATTCGGCGTTGCGTGTTCGTTCTATCCAGACACAAGTTTATCCTTAGGTACCGCCTCAGTTACAAAACACCAAGTTTGACGAGAAAATAATGTACCGACAGACCTTTGTAAGATACTGATTGATTTCAGTTAAGTCCAGTTTACTCAAAGGGTTGGGCACAATGCACCTTCAGAAATAACTGTGTGGAGCCGTTCATTTGAATGACAGGTATATTAACGTTAATTCCCATTGCGTGCTTACTCACCACTTTCCGGAAAATGTTAAATTCAATCTCTGGTAATATATGGGAACCACAAGGTAATGAAACTAAGGTATACTCAGTAGATGTAGAAACGCAAAACGCGAAATGAACATCATTTTCTTTTTGCTTTGAAAAAGTTATAAGACGCTTTCAGTAAGCAGTTCACAGTTAAGCGGAACCAGACTCATCAAAATGATTTTTGACTGGGAGGACCTGTTTTGTATGGACCATTGCTGTGTTTTTATGAGAAGAATGTATATAGTATCAAATCCTTAAAATAAAACCTGGTTATGTAAAATGACTAAAAGTAAAGTAAATAATTCCTTAATTTATTTTGGAACAGAATGACAGGATTGGTAAAATTGTTACATATGTATTTCTTTTTTCATGGCCCACTAGAATTCTACTTAAGGAATTGCGACTGTACATAGTTTCATCTATTTACAATATTGAGGTCAGGGATCATGTAGCCGTGAACCCTAATAATAATTATTACCTACGACGTATTTTAAAAGTAGATACAATTTTGTTCAGAAAGCATTAAAAGAAGCAAAACGGTACCTCTAGTAACAATATTGAAAGGTCCCTTTCATATGTACCGTTCCACAAATGCAAAGTCACAAGTAACATTTGCGATTGATCCGGGTAGAGGTTGATGGTGTAGATCAACTAATAGTCAACTACCACATGCAGATCTCACACCGTTCTGGGGGTAATGTATGACAGCACTTCTGAGAGTGGTGATTGCTTTCTTAAAGGGGCCATTCGAGCGGGGTATTTTTTGTGGAAACGAAATTCAGGAGGACTTTCCTGTTAACAAAAATATATGATTTTTACATGATTCTTTTCACACTTAATGTCAACTTTGTACATGAGTTTAACATTTCAGTTGTTCAAGATTTCACAATTTGACAAAGAATAAAGTGTATCGATCAAAAAAGAAAAACTTCGTGAAATGAAGCCAATCATCGGAGCTACGAATGTGGAATGCATTACTACGACAACTTTTATCATGAATTATTTGTAAATATGCCCCTTTTCTATCAACCTATTAGTTATTTCTTAATTTTTTCAATGAATTAGCAAAATACAGCACATTTGATTTCTCGCAATGCTAACATTTCAAGATGGCGGATGAAAGCCGCTCGAATGGTCCCTTTAAGAGGAAATCAAACGTTCCAATGGTCTTTCTGTCCGTTAAGTAAGCTTTAATCATGAAGAAAACGATGTTAAGTTATACAGAGACCATCAAGGAAATATCATTATTATGTTAGATAAACTTACAGCTGTTATCCAACCAGAGGTTGAGAATGTTTGTGTCTTTATGTCCTGAAAAATGAGAAATGAAAGAGGCATGGATTTAGAATCACATCTAAAGGTTTTACTTTACTGTGCCATTTTACACGTTTTTTAGAATCTAGTCGACTATGCTAAAACATACACAATAATGACATGTTTGTCAATCTCAATAAATAAAGTCTTCATCTACGCTTTGATTAATAACGACCTTATTTAAATGAGATTGATTTTCGTAGAAGTTGTTTCGTCCATGTAATCATTATGGAGAACGCATAAAGTGGGCCTTGTAAAGGACCCCGAAGCTAAAGAATATAGGCTACTACTCAGAATGCCTCGCCTTATCCATCCTAATTCTTTAGGACTTCATGCCATTAGAAATTGTCAATAGTTTACTTTCGATATAATTTGCCAATACTTTTCCTGTAAAATAATGCAAATTTCAGCCTCTGGCCTCTCTTAGTCTTTTAAGGGTGCTTCTAGTCAACCACTTCAACATTGAACCAGATTACCTTTCTAGAATCTCTGTTTCTTGAGTCTACTTTCAGTGCATGAATACTTTCCACATTATCGGACAGAGGTACAAAGAAGGTATAGCAAAGCTACATCATAAAGTTAACTTCTATCAGATGCACAATAAAGAAGAATTACCATACGAATGTAACTGTAACTTACTAAACTGTTGATAGACAAGAGGTTATAGCGAAGCTGTATTTCCACTTTCTCTGCGGGTCGTATCTTATTGGAGTAGTTGGAGTTGACTAGCAGCTCATTTCGGAGTAGCGTTTCTTGTTCAACGTAGTCCTGCCAAGCGAGACCACTCCCGTGTGAGGTTGAGGCCAAGCCGTTGCATATCGCTACAAAAATGGAGAATTATGTATAAATATACCCCATAGGATATATCCTTAATTTAAATTTGATGCAACATTAATTTCATCTTTACGATAATCTCTCCATAGGTATAAGGGAATTGACGATTGATTGTCGACAAATCACACCGGCCCATCACCTTTAATGCACTTCATTCGAAAAAGTGACAAGAGAAATGGATTATCTCGTCCATTTCACTCAAGAAATACTTTGAAAATTAATCAAAGTTATATGTGTAAAATCTATGATTCGATGTGTGTTTCATTAAAAGACCACATCTAACCAAAGTTACGCGGGGAGCGTTATGAATCAATTGCTAATCGTCACTGAAGGTAAGAGCGTAAGGTATGGTTCGAAAATGGAGTCTCCACAGAAGGGAGAAAACAACCCTTTTTCCTGAGTATTTTATATTTTTTGTCAGATATTTACATAAATACATAACAGTTATATATTATTGCATTGTTTGTTCTGTTTGCCACTGATCTTGAATACACATCACAAATATCACACTTTTTGTCAATCGTTAAATTTGATACGGTACCCAGTTGCATCGAGGAATTGGAAAAGTGACTTTCTTCCACTGGCCAGATGTCCGTGTAGTCGTTCCAGACGACTGTCCAAATTTCTGTAGATCCTGGACCTTGGGCGGACTGCTCTTAGAACCATGGTCAAACTGTGCCCGTACCAGACTGTTTGCTGCTTGCAAGTTTTATAAGTGTCATCACAAATTCATAAATGTTCGGTTGGTCTTTTGGAACTTGTGTCTTAAATCCGTTGTGGAAACCTTCCAAATATACGTTTGTTTTGGGTCCGATGCTTCCGTTGTAGTTCCATGTGCGTGGAGGGAAAGTTGCGTCGTACTCTACCCATGTTGACGTCATATAGCCGTTGAAGGCGCCAATGCCCTCAACACCTCGAGACACGTCCAGGGCCTCCACCCACACTTCCTGGATCTGATCAACAAGGGGGAGAGAAAGAATGGCAGCACATCGCTAGTGGTAGTTGAAGGCTGGGTTGTTCCTGTAGTCATTGGTAAGGCCTTTCTCGGAAATTTCACTCCACACTTCTTGTGTGTAATGGAAATAACCCCAGGGATCTCAGCATCTGCTAACACGGTCCTGATTGCACCAATTAAAGCAACTTCGTAGTCTGTTAGGACGTTAGATGGAGAGAGATCGACGCCGATAGTTGTAAGAACTGTCCTTCAAGTGAGTGAACAGTCGGCTAAACGTTTGCTGGGATGCAAGGTCAAGTTTAGCACTGGTCCGTGAGACAGTAGGAAGAGGCAAGATTTAATTCTGCTTTATTGAAAGATAATTGCACAACCGCCATCGTCAAACTTCTGGATCTCTCCACTGTAGATCTATTGAACAGACTGTTTTTCGTCTTTCACTCGCTGTCTATTTCTTTTGAGGAGTATTGTCTCTTCTTCACTCATCAGGGGAGGGTGGACGTCCACAGGGACGGAAGATATTAGTCACCAGCCCTGCTACATTTACCCTTGCATTTGTTAGTAATAGACTCAGGCTGATATGTATGAAGGCAAATGGAGACCAAAGCCTTTCAATACTCTTTGCATCACTTACTTTCTTCCATGCAGGCGCTAATAGTAGACTTCTAGATGACAATATATCAAGGAGTTCACTGTGCGGAAACGTTAGTAGAATACAATGTTCTCAATACCAATCGGGCAACGTTGACGGGCGTCTAAATGAAAACACTCCAGGGAATGCCTCCTGATTAAATCATTAAAAATAGACCACTATGTGTACACGTTCGTGTTAGTACTACAATGTGCGCATGGGAAATCTATAAAAAATATGCAAAAGGTAACGCATGCATAAAATTCAACCCGAATTCCTCATGCTATTTGCATATTATGCTACGCCATTGGCAAATACAGATCAACTAGCAGTGCAAAAGAAAACAGCAACAATGACGTCAAGAAAGCATTTCAATAGCTTTTGTCTTGCACCATAAAAAGTGTAAAAAATGTATTAGATTTAATATGCAACAAATGTGTATTTACGTGTTACTTATGATATTTGAGTCATCTTGATGCGCTTTTGAACGAAAGAACATTGATATGACATATTTATTTCAATATAGTCTTCCTAAATGAAATGATGAAACTGTATTGATTTTAGTTAACCAGTCGAATTAGATGTTATTATTTTGAATTAATTACTGAAAATATTTTACTCATGTGTCAAGCAATTGTATCCTTAAGATTGGTTTACAGATAATCGCGCACAATATAACTAGGCATCAACAACGCTCACAAAATCTTGAACTTGAACTCTGTGAGGTGAGTATACGATTCAAAGTTTCCTGACAAGGATTGAATAAGATACTTACTGTATGCTTATTTCACAAACTAATTTGATGTTTTTCCTTTGCGTTCGACTGACTTCTGTCTTAAAGGGGCAATAGCACACAATATGTTTTGGATAAATAAAGTGAACTCACGAAAACAAAATGAATATTACCAATAGCAAAACAATGTCTTTTGATGTAAGGAAATGGTTCTAAATCAACCTTTAATGTTTAGTTAAGCTAAGATGATCCATTTCCAACTTCAAATGATTATAAGGTGTTCCCCAAAAATGGCCGCCAGTGGTTTTTGCTATATGCTTGATAATTTGACCGGTTTAAGGATATTTAGTTTCGGTAACTCACACATTTGGTATAAACTAATATTTATTTGAGCAAATTTGAATGAACTTTAAAAAGAACTAGGCGTGCATCGCACACGTTTTGAAATATCTGACTCTAAACGGAAACGTGAAGAGTTTAAACGTCCAGTTTGAAACAGACAGCTTATTTGTCAATTTAATCAAGTCTCGATTTTATATTTCATGACAAGAAAGTAGCAGAGGCTACCACGGGAGAAGTGAGTCCAGTGATATGTGTGGGGATAGAATGATTAAACTTGTCCTCAATCACCAAAAATGCTTTAGTCATGTTAATCTACCATAGACATGTAAAGAAACAAAACTTTAAAAGGAAAAGTTTATATTTCTAAATGTTTAAAACAGAGTGAAGTTGTATTTGCACATTTTACAATTTTGAAAACTGAAAAATACGCAAGCTTTCTTAGTGTAGTAATTAAAATTGCAGTTAACATCTTTGGACAGAAAAAAAAATTGATAGCCATTCAATGTAAATTATTTCAAGACATTATGTTCGATGCTAATATACTTGCCTTTAGAACAATTTGAATTCACCATTACGAATAAGATATTTATTCACATGATATAGATCGCCTGTTTGTGAAATAATCTACACTCCCTTTTTTTAAAACCACATTTTGCAACAATCATGTAAAACTTTTTACTGTTAAGCTAAACTATTTATTTTTGTTCTCAATATAATGCAATTTCAAAAGCTGAAACGTTGAACGAAAGGTGGTGAAACCGAAAGTTAACCCCTAACAGAATGCATTCTTACCTGTTAAAGCGATAACAGCTTTGAGAGTAGACATGTAGGTCATCATGTGTCCACTGGTTCCAATGAATTGCTTTGTATAGTCGTGTTCCCTTGTTTTTTAAGGTTGTAAGGTTATTGTTTCCAGGCCATCGTTTTTCTCCTATGGCCCTTTTACGTCATCTTGGATTAGTCCCAAATTCTCAATCAATTACCCTGTTTCATTGATAGCACATCACTTGCTCCTTCATTTCGACCATCATGTTTATATATCTTCCGTTTGTTACTAGTTCAAAAAGCTTTTAAGAAATCAAAACGCTTCCTCTTCCAATCTAGGCAGCAATGATAATGCTTGCAGTTTCCTTTATTTATTCCATCTGTGCCTCTCTCCCTTGTTTTGCATTACCTTCCCTTTCTTATCAGTGCTTTTCTCTTATCATGAATCATGTCACCCATCGTTCCTGCATTGCAATTATAAGCTACGGTCCCACCACATAAGAATTCAGACTATTTCCTTTTTGGCTTATTTTTCTTCTTGAGCTGCTTTCACTTTTCTCTCGTTCACGGGTTCTTGTCAACATTAAAGAACACAAATGATCCGAAACCAGAAGTATTACAATTTCTGTTTTTAATTCCTTTCCTCTAAGTACTTTGTCAGTAACTACTATATACACCCAGTTTCTAAACTCCGTCCTGATCTTCACTCTTCACTGCACATTCTACCACCCCAACACTGATTATTCCTCCACCCGGCTCCTGATTACGGTTGTCTGTCAATCGATAGTTCGACCATCATTCTGTCATCACCGTATATGTCATCTAACATCAAATATGTATTCAATCTGTGTGCTTCGGGGAATACTCCATGTTGACTAGGCTTTTAACGACACTCAGTACGTTTTTGTGCTCGCGATGATGCCTTTGTCCTCTCACGGCACCATCTTTCAGTTACATTTATATTCAAAGTCCATTCAATAGTTTAACGCTATGGCCATTAGTACATCTATTCTTAACTTACGTTTCAGTTAAGTAATTTTGTCTGAATTAATTGCCAAAACAAGTAAGTATGGAAAGAATCAAAACACGATATGATAAAGTAAGTTTGAATACTGTATTGGGAAGGGTAATTATTAATTATTCGATAAAGATAATAAAAATCTAGTGAAAACAACTTTTTTTTTATTAAAAAAGTAATTTTGCGTCGAGTATAATTAATCTATATATTAACTCACAATGAAACGTAAGGGCTAACTTATCAATTCATGAAACTATTTGCAATTGCACAACCTCTAATGATTAATAAATGAATTTCAAGACAGTCAATAATTACTCTTCTTTTGATAATATATATAAATGCATACATCGTTTTTATAGTGTTTGCATTGTGTGCTCTATCCGGTTTTGCAGCTTTAAAACGAAAAGATTTTCTACTAAAAGATATGAATTACGTCAGTTTTCTCACTGAAGAAAACGTCTTCAGTTGTAGTATTTTCGAGCATAACGTCGAAAGCTTTGTCATCTTTGTCATGGAAATCATAAGAGAAACGCCAAATTATTAAATAATAATAATGTTATCATTTATACTTGTACCTCTACTATTTGAAATGCGTATCTTCCTCTTTTTATAATTATTGTGTTACAATGTATAATTTTGAAATCTACCCCTTGTTTGCTTCGATTGAATCTATTTAAATTTTTATGCTAGTTTGGTTTGTTTTGTCAATAATTGCTATTATTTACCCTTTTCAGTGTATATAGAGTCACACAAGTTTTATTGCTGTTGAGTTGAGAATCTCCATCATCTTTGATGGCAAGGGCCTATCGTAGACGGAGGCCTATAAAGGCGACGTCAGTATGGTTGAATAACGACTCAAGAGACCATTTTTCCTTACTGTTGCTGTTAATGTTTTCTTGGGATTAACAACGTTATATATAAACATCCTTCGCATTGGCCATTATCCTAGTATGTATATTATTTCGTTATATAATTTTTCTAATTTTTATAACATTTTCTCCACTCTGATGTCGCTGTAACATTTCTATTTACAACTTTTGAAACATTTCAATGTACACATTGAGGACATTCGATCTCCATCATGATGACTACAATGATTGCATGTTTGATAAAGGACGATGATAAAGAAATAGATCGTCTTAACGAAAGGTATCTGACAGGGATATATTCATGTCATGTAACCGTATCAGATCTCATTCAAAATTTTCAAATTGGAATGATGCTGACAGAAAATACATATTCTAAGAATTAGCTACTCAAAGAAACTGAATGTTATATACGTGTACATAAGAGAGATAACTTACTGAGGCCGGACTAACCATATTCTGGCTTAATGAAAACACCTACCACTATCATGACTATTGGAAATGCCACTCCAAACGTTATCAATGACAGATATAGTTATCTACAATAATGTAGTAAACATCAATCTAAGAATTTTGCCACTAGACGTCATTTTTATTTTTAAAAACCTGTTCATTCATGATTATTGATTTGCATTTCGAATGTATCAAAAATTATTTATCGATTAAAAAAAGATTTTAACAGTTGCCAAAAAAAGGTCCATATCCAAATAAATCTAAATGACAAGTCATGCATAATCAGAGTGGCTGGTGATCGACTCGAACGATTCCAAATGTTTCTTATATTTATTCTGACACCTTTTCAAATAAAAAAATTCTTAAACTTTTTTTTTGCAGTGAAAATGTTCATGCTACGGTGTATAGTTAGAAGTTGCATTCTTCAGCTCTTTCCTACAATAAACTGTAGGAAAACAAATTTAGATCAACCGTTTTTTTAAATTTTATGACATACTGTTGCTCCGGAAATGTCAACTAGACGACTCCAGGCCAATACTAGATCGACTGGGGTATCATGATGTAGAACTGTCGATCTAAATCTGTTTCGTATACACGTTCACGTCGCTATTTCATGTTATTGATACGAGTTGTTACTTTAAACCCAAAACCTCCGCAGTGTTGGTGGTTGACATGTACAAGAACTGAATAATGATGATTTTAGGTCTATAAATGTTTGCTAGATGACATACAAAATAAGACTGAAAGGATGAAAACTAAGCGAACATCTATTGTTTAATGAAGAGAAAACATATTCAAATAATGAAGAAAACTAGTTATGGCAATTATAGGTTCTTTCGAATGTTTCCTTTTTGATCTTCTGTTACATTTGGCGCCAAACGTGGGGCCGGGGCAACTCCTTAGTGTTCACTGACCCTGACTACGTCGAATTGAGGTGCTTGATAACTCCAAATGGCCGGACCCGAGGACTTGTTACTTTGTGGAAGGGTATTTAGCAAGGTAAAACAAAAGCATTCCTATTGGCTTATTTGGTGGGATATCTCTTGTGTTGATTCGGTAGAGTGTCTGAATGTCATCCATACGCCCCGGGTTCAACTCCCGCTGGAGTTGAGCTCACAATAGCATCTTTTGCATATGCTTTCGTCATAAGATTATTAATGCCATTTTAATTTTGCTTTGCATATTATTTGTTCATCTATGTGTGTTTGTTTAAATTTTGATAGCTCTGGAATGACTTCTCCAAAAAACGCACGAAAAAGATAATATTTTTACCCATTAACAAAACATTAAAATAACCCACCATAGAGATATTCTACAATCTCATTACACTAGGATCATGGTTTGGTTCCATTACAAAGTGCAGCAATATTATTAACTTATTTTGGAGACGAGTCAATGCTATATGAACGACAGCGTAATTTATGTATCCAAAACATTCTTCCTGTGACCTTCCGTGTTTCACTATCATTTCTTCTTGGTTATCAGCTGCCTAATAATTGTACAATTAGGCATTTCAATTCACTCTGCTATAAATACCTGTACCACACTCATAACTTTAAGTAAGTGAAATGCTGCTACGTAAGTACTATAGATATACATCTTGTATTTCAAGAATATACAAGCCTTTGAAGCTGGTTAAATATTGTTATCTAACAGATGAATACATGTATGTATAATAATTATTTTTTGGGAAATAAAAACTTTAAAAAAAATTCATCTTGTTTGTATATATTTTGTAATTCCAAGTAAAATACCATCTTTTTGTATTTTCTGTACTTTGTACATTCATGGTTGCAGACACCTTGTCTTGATCTATGTATGAAATAATGCATTTCAAACAAATGATGTTATATAATTGAGTTGAATTTTGCTTAGTGTAAGAGATGCATCACCTTTCTATTAATTTCTTTAATGTTTATACATACGTTATGATTGGACAATCAATATTTCCACTTATAATTTAAACCTGAAAAGCCAGCTAAATAAAGCTAAATATAGTCATACAAATAACTTATAGAATACCTGATCAAGAGACACTGCACAAAGACATGTCATGACCACTTGTCGTAAACAAAGATCTTAACCCGTAAATGTTTGTTGTACTAAGTTTTATGATGTACAGTTTCATTTCAATAGAAGAAAAGACTCTGAAAATATTTAAAGGCATGAAAATGATAGATCCCTTTGTCGAAATCCTTGAAATATGTCGACCTGAGAAGACACTGTGATAGAAAAGCGCGGTGTCATAGCAGTCAGTATTCAATGTATATCAATGCGTTTGGTAATTTTCCAATATTCTCTTACTACATTGTAAGACAGAGAACTATCGCATACATTTAAAAAGAATAAGTGTCCATTACTATACACCGAAAATAATTTAGACCGATGTTTATAAATTCCATGCACCATAGTGACACAAACTAAGCCTATACTGACATTACTAGGTTTTGGCGGATTAATATATCAGTAGTTGAATACTGTTAATCATGAAAACCACACCTTCATTATAATGATATCACCTCATCAAAATATCACCTCACTTCAAGTGAACGATATTGAAAGTCTGAAAGAATGCATTTGAACTTTCACCCTTACTGTATCGTAAGACGCTGTCATCATACATCGACTAAGCAAACACAAGTGCAAGTCGCAATACCAAATCACTGAACCATAATACTACTAAGGCTCTAAGCGCCCAAAGCGTCTCTGATACATATTAACAATAAGGCTCAAACACTACTAGCGTATATAACAAGCAGTTAAATCTATAGGGGATTTCGTTCAGCTGGGTGGATCTATCTGAATGGAAACCATGCATGGTACTATGGATCCTAGTTAGTGCTTCTGTAGGGGGCTCGTGAGACATTGGTTTCACGCATTGCTAAACTGCCACTGTGGTTTGTAGCGGTTCAAATGTGGATACCATAATGCCGTATTGGATTTGGTCGGTACTTTGCTGTGTTTCGGGTAAGTGATCTTCGTAAAGTGTTGAAAATGTGATGAGTATTAATAATTGAATTTAGGCATAATGAACTCGTTGATAGAAATTGTAGATATGTTGAACAGGCTGTAGTAACGTATAGGAATTTTAGTGCTTTGCTGTCTTTAATTCGTTTGTGAAATAAACGAAGAACACAGGATTGTGAATATCTAAAAGACTGGAGACTCGTTGATATGATTAAAACTGCGCCAGTCACGATGTCATTACCTATTAATGTAACGTTTTTGTGAAAAAATACTTGATTATAATATGGAAATGGGGAGACATATGTTTTGTAATGAACTCAAATCACCAAACCATAACGCCACTTGAAGGCAGATCTGTCAACAACGAGAGCGACATTCAGTTGTTGTATTATCTTTTATGATGTACATATACATTTATAACCAAATCTTAATTAATTTAATGAACAGTTCGCTCATAGTGTAGATTTTATAGTTGTTGTCGTGATGTGATGTACACTTGTTTACTGTTGTGAAACGTACAATAAACACTTAAAAGTAAATCTATCAAAAATTTATATCATACTGTTTATCTCAGATATTTGATGCCTCGGGGTGTCCAATTGACTTCTAACCTTTTGACGATAACTGGAGATGCCGAATCGAAATTAATTTAGATCAGCAGATCCGAATCAGGTCATACTGAGATATGTAAAAACATATCATAGAATTAAATTTATTTAGAACCGTAAAGTCTTGTCTAATTGAAACCTCACATAATAAACCTTCTATTACCAAACCTTTGAAGTAAATATATGGACATGGCAAATTTTAAAAGGAATGTGGATTGTTTCTTTAATAAATCTGACTTTCGTTTTAAAAGCCACGTAAAAGAACATCTGAAAAGGAGAAAACATATAAAAAAATGCGTTAGAAAAGTACAATTGATTTTGAAAATACATTGCCTTTCTAAAACACGATTTTGCTTTTATCAGTAAACAGAACATAATGAGGATTGTTAATAAACATGTTATACTAACTCCGTACTTTATTGATTCAAGCCTATTCAAATGTTACCCGCATTAATGAAGTAGTTACAATATAGAATCAATTATGCATAATCGCTGACTAGCTTCGTTGCAATGAATGTTTTAAACAAAGAAGATGCCATTGATCTATGTTTGCGTTGCATAATCTGTGTTTAGCTTGCCGAGATTCTCGATCCTTAGCAAAGGTCGGCTGGTATAAATGTGAACGACACTTTTTTTCTCTCTACCTGTACAAGAATTTCTTCTTTGTTTTTAATATGATTTTGTTTAACATTTAATTAAATTCTTATTAATGTTTTTTTTTTTTGGTTAAGCAGTATATAAAAGTTATTTCAGACTTGACACGGTTTCGTCATTTATAAATAGCCACTTACCAACCTTTTCACACCTACATTCCTTAAATCAGGCTCGAAAATGTATCTGTAACTGGTTTTTAAGGGGCGAAACTGTTAATCAAATGTGTATTTCACAAGTTATGTCTGATTTTAACTAGAGAACTATGTGTCAATCTTAATATATTGACGACAAAATGATTTTCCAAAAAAAAGTGATGGAAAATTGATGATGGGAATTGTTCAGTTCATAGAATACTGCCCACAGCAGTTCTTAAGCGTTATCATAGATAGCTCATTTTTCCTGTTTGAGAGTTCTCTTATGGACAGAGGCCTTCTGAACAATTCTTTCATCTCATCGTTTACTCCGGATATAAAAGACTGATTCAGTTCACAGAATACCTCCCATAACAGTACTTTAATGTTTCTACGAGTATAGTTAGTTAGTTTCCCTGATGTTATAAACAAACTATTTGATGTCATCATTTACTAAAGATTTCAGATGTGTAAATATAACCTTGTTTCCCTCCAGTATGCCCAGTATGGAGCCAGACATTCGCAGAGCACGAGTATGATCTGCGGGAGAGTCTGATAGGTGTGGGCACCAAGTACAGTAACGTCATCAGACCATCCGTACAGACCGATGTCCAGGTCCGCTTCAACCTCCTCGCCATCAATGGGCTGGTCAGTACTGTTACATATCAGATTTACAGTTAGTACAGGTTACATATAAGATCTACAATCGTTTTACGACTACTTTTATAAAGGTTACTTAAAAGATCTACAATCGTTTTACGAGTACGTTTATAAAGGTTAAATGTAAGATCTACAATCTTTTTACGAGTACGTATATAAAGGTTAAATATAAGATCTACAATCTTTTTACGAGTACGTTTATAAAGGTTACATATATAAGATCTGCAATCTTTTTACGAGAACGTTTATAAAGGTTACATATAAGATCTACAATCGTTTTACGAGTACGTTTATAAAGGTTAAATGTAAGATCTACAATCTTTTTACGAGTACGTATATAAAGGTTAAATATAAGATCTACAATCTTTTTACGAGTACGTTTATAAAGGTTACATATATAAGATCTGCAATCTTTTTACGAGAACGTTTATAAAGGTTACATATAAGATCTACAATCTTTTTACGAGTACGTTTATAAAGGTTAAATATAAGATCTACAATCGTTTTACGAGTACTTTTATAAAGGTTACTTATAAGATCTACAATCTTTTTACGAGTACGTTTATAAAGGTTACATATATAAGATCTACAATCTTTTTACGAGTAAGTTTATAAAGGTTAAATATAAGATCTACAATCTTTTTACGAGTACGTTTATAAAGGTTACATATATAAGATCTACAATCTTTTTACGAGAACGTTTATAAAGGTTACATATAAGATCAACAATCTTTTTACGAGTACGTTTATAAAGGTTACATGTACGATCTACAATCTTTTTACGAGTACGTTTATGAAGTTCCACCTATATTTGAATATAAAATATTGTATGTATTGTACAAGCACGTTTTCTTGGCTACATCTTGCATCTTCATTGGTAATATGTCAGTTGATTGATGAAGGGGCGAAAGGCAGCCTCAAGAACTTTGTGTGTACAATCCATACCATATCCTGGTTATGTTACCAATAAATTCAGAAATAGATATTTCACTCTTATTTACATGAATGGAGGAAAATATGGCGAAAAATACCCATTTGAAAGGTGTGTGTGTTTCAACAATTCTCAATGCAAGATAGTTTAAATCAAATATTACTGCAGATGGTGTAAAATGGTGACCAAAATGCAAAAAACTAAAATTATAGTAAAAGGTTGCTTCATTTGTTAAAGTTTAAACCGACGAAAAAAACTTATTTTTAAAGGAAGAGTGTATGCTTTATACTTTTTGAAAGAGCTGCGGTCATTTATCAAATCGAAAACAATGCAGTTTACACATATACTGGACCAACAAATTTAGGGATATTTAAAAAAACGGAAATTATAAATAACTAGGCCTATATATTTTTAGTCATTGACACACTGATAAAATATAACCTTTCAAATATAATTAACTTTTCCAGTTTACGTTGGCCCAAGTTTGTTAGCCTACTCAAGTTAGTATACACGCAGTGATTAGAACAGTCATGTTTAAAACTCAACAAGAGGAAAAAGCGCACCTGTGTAACTAAATAATTTTCCGAAAGTTTCCATTTACACCTTTTGTTGTTTATGTCTTCTTGGCCATAGTATACGCAAATGCCATTCATGGAAATGTGATATTAAATAAATAATACTTACTAAATTAGGATAATTTGCATACTTATCATGCATGCTTAAAAACGTTTTACACCTGTAAATATATATTTATGGGGTTCTACGATGAAAAGATAAATTAGTTACCTATCTAAGATTATTCTTCATCAATAAAACTATTCATATCAGATGTAAATGTGATAAAATAGATACCATAAATAGTTAATCTCCTCGACCTCTTCCAAATGGAGTTTATGTCCCTGTGTTGTAGATATATCTTCCCCTTGTTAACACTAGTGACAAAGGATAACCCGCTTGCCCGGGAATAAACCTGGTCTGAGGGGACAAACAACTGTATTATTCAATAGCTACCCGTGAGAGACGATAACAGAAATGGAATGTTGGCTTGTTTTCTTTATCGTCGTATTTATTTATATGAAAGCGCACCAAACAATTTAGTCAAAGCAGCGTTTTACTTGTAAGCATACTGGCGCCTCACTCAAAATACCACAATTCGAAAACAAAGTTGCGCTCAATCCACTAAGTTGATAAAATGGGTTCCTGAAAACCAGATGTCTAAACCTAAACTATCGCACTAAGGGCTTATTTGTTGCTTTAAACGTACAATCCTTCACGGTAATGATGTTGGTTGCACTTTCAGTAGGTAATAGTACTTCAAAATAGCGCCTTATAAATGAATACATTAATACAATTTGATCAAAGATTACAATAGATGTTCTGGTTAACCTTGGAATCCTGAAGGGATAAGAGGAATAAAGCTTCGGCTTAGTGTCTACTTTAATAAAACACACAAACACGACTTATAAATAATGATTGATAATATCATAATACCGTTCTTAACACACGTATTTCTAAATCAAAATCTCCTCACAGTAAGCTGCTTATGACATACACTGGCATGTTGGTATAAGTGTTGTTATTCTAACATCACACATTAACCAGTTACAGCCCTAATTATCACACTATAAACTCAGTCATTGATCTTAAGCTGGTTTCATAACAACAAACATTTATGTAACGCTTCGTTCCATTTGTTGGTGCTGTTTAGTTTTCTGAAGAATAGCTTATTCTGGAACTTTAGAAAAATCAATTTTGACAGAGTGATCAAATGTATAAGGTCAAAGTCTCGGGTACAATATATTTTTTTTTATCTCATCAACATTTTAAAAAATGTCAAAAGATCCAAGTACAAAATGTCTGTCCTAAACAGTAAATGGTATTATATCAAAACAAATATCGAATAGGAACATTTATGTTTGTGCATACATGCATTTGATACATCTTTACAGCACACGTAATAAATAAATTTATATTTATTCTGTTAATAAAAGTATCTATATAAATGATTTTATGAATATATTTGTTTAAGTTGATGTATTTAGATAAATGCATGTACTAATGAATATCTCTCTCTCTCTCTCTCTCTCTTTCTCTCTCTCTCTCTCTCTCTCTCTCTCTCTCTCTCTCTCTCTCTCTCTTAAGGTTTCGGAGCATATGCTTATTTCTATATCTCAGAGGTGTGATTTAGCGATTTGTAATGGAAAGCACACGAGCCTTTCATTAATCTGAATTCTATCGAAACGTTAAACTAAGATTTATTTCATTTTTTCAGGACACACGGGGACAGACCATGTCTACTACAGGCTGGCTGACTGTTGTAAGTATATATAGGCACACTGTGAACACTAGGTAGATTGAGGCAGGGGGTTTATAGCTATAGGTCATTGGGTTTAGGTATAACCTTAGACAATAATATTTAAGGGTTTTTGTTATTTAACAAAATGATAATTCTATAAGGATCATAAAAAATTCAATTATTCTTTACCTATTTTGCTCATCATGCTAACAAGAAAATTGGTGATCTAAAAACGGTTTATGTGTTTAATGTGTTGTAGACCAAATGTTTGTTTTTCATTCTTGTCTTGTTCGATGATTTCTTATCGCAACCTGTACCTTTGCCATTCAATGCAACTTTATTACGGTTTATAATTAATTTCTCCGATTCGCCGCTAATTGCTGAAATATTGCCCAGGCGGCGTTAAACAATATCTCACTCAGTTTCTCATTTCTCCGCTATAACCGTTCATTTATATTGAGCAAATAGTTCAAATTAAACAGTATCAACAATCGATGAGTTTGTCATTGAATCATTTAACTGAGTCATGAGAGGGCCTATAACATATGATTATGCACTTTCGTAAGTCATTAAACGCATTGTAAGCACTCTAACAATGGTGCCCAAGTTATATACAAAAATTCCGTCAATAGTCTATAGATTCCTTCAACCCACACACGTATGGTCATGAGGACCACTTGCGAATGAACGCTAGTGACGTTGAATGGGTGGTTACCGTTTGTGTACGTGTTCTCTTGGGCTATTTGTGCAACGAAACCGTTCGAGAAAATGAATAGCAAAAAGGCTCGAGTATATCGGTTTGATGGTGTCAAATGTAGATTATTTGTAGAAAATAAACGAATACTGAGGAACGCTGCGTGTATCATTTGATAATGGAAATGATGAGGACAACTCGAAGTGTTTGCTCAACTTTAGGACCGTAGCATCAGAGGCGCTTGGGGGTTGATTTAATTTTGGATTACATTTAATATATTAAAAATAGAGTCGCATGTTATGCATATGATCATGTTTTGTATTAAATATATCATAGATATAAGTAGATATCAATATTATATATCGAATGAACTTATAAGGAGCAGTAAGCAAGCAGTACTTGGCAACCAAATGTAAAGATACATAGATATTGTTCTACATGTACATTAGCAAGTAGTCTGCACACTTTACTCTACTTTGAAGAAATATCTTTTTGTAAGAGAAAACTAAAACACCATTTAGGGCAAGACCCTCCGACTCATTTACAAGTCAGAAAGCATAGTCATCAATGGCCAAGGTACCTGTACACAAATTTCAGTTCTCTTTGGTTTTCATATCCGGTAAAGTAGGCGAAACGGCTTTTTACAGCAGGGCTGTTTTGTCCTTTTAGGAAAAACACAGTCACAAAATAAAAAATAAAACCCTCATTCGACAGTCGTTTTACGGAACATGTCAGCTTTCTTAAACAGAAAGTATCTCGCAACACATTATCTTTAAGTCCACACCCAATGTCAGGGTTCATTGGGTCTTCCATACCTAATGAGGTTAAACTTTAAAATATTTGAACGACGTGTTGAAAAATGTTATTCTTTATTCAAAAATAGTAACATCAGTGGCAAATCCGTCGGGCAAAATGCATCTGTGTTAGTGTAATGTATAGTTCAGACGCTCAAGTAGTGACGCAACCGCGTTGAAATAAGGTTTGAATCACGCTACACTGTTTTACAGGTAGCAAAACCTAAAAGGGATTTAAGAGCAAAAGTACTTGAGAAGCTGATTTTGTTGAGATTGGTTAACTTTAAACGCGGTTTAAACGACTTTTGATTAATTTTTTTTGGCAACAAAAATATGTCTCCTCGTCAATGACTTTACTGAAAGTCGATAAATGAATCGCAGGATAAACACTAATGATTTGAGGTCTTAAGCACTTTAAATTTGCAAGATGGACCATTGCAAGACAGGCAAACACGAAAATTGATTTATCACGTGTAGATTTCATTTATCTTGTATCACCGGTATTTCAGTTCTTGCTTTATCGTTGATTAGCATTGTACATAGTTCGACGTTCAAAGTTATGTATTTGAAAACCTAGAAGTATCGCAAGGAGCATTGTCGTTAATTGATATATCTATAAGCATAAGTGTTTTGAATCTTACAAACACAAACATCTGCATGCATGTTACTCCAATTGACATTTTTTCCATGTTCTGTAGTTTTTGGTTATTTCTACTACCCTTAAGAATCAATAAATCAAATAGATTGAGGTGATTAGTCATGCTTCATCATTTTATTTCGGCTTTATTGTATATATTCAAAATGTGTTTGATACATGATGCGGTGAACGAGTTTATTTCTACCTCATTTCGTACAAGGTTTACACACATTAAATGTATAGGTAACGAAAAAGCTATACGATATAATGTGAGATACGTCTGGGTACATATTTTACCATTGTAAGATACCATCTATCACAGATCTATCATGGCACCAAAAGTCAAAGAAAGCTAATGGTTGAAATTTAGTGTTCTATCATTGTATCTTATCGCCTAATTATCTAAGGAAGTTAATAAGGGTACGTAAATCATTAAGACCCCTGAGTTTAAATTGATAGAATTTTGACAGTATAGGAATAGTCTAAACGTTAACACGGTCATGGTGTTACATAACAATACGAGGGGATATCAAAAAGTTTCAATTATCACAGACAGATATCAAACGTACAAACTTTATTTTGTTCTCATGTTTTAAAGACTTCTCCACATAGTCACCATCCAGAGAAACACATTTCCCCCATCGCTTCTTGACCTTGCGCAGACCGTCTGAATAGAAGACACCTGATTTCATGGAAAACTAAGCCTCCACCTCTCGAATGATGTCATTGTGTCCTCAAAACGACGTGCACGAAGTAGATATTTCATCTCGGGGAACAAGAAGAAGTCACTTGGTGCAAAATCGGGTGAATAGGGGGGATGCGGTAAGATTTCAAAGCCACATCGCCGTGCCTCCACAGCAGCTGCTTGACAAGTGTGAGCTGGGGCATTGTCAGCTAACAGGCATGTACCTTTGGTGATCATACCGCGGCGCTTCTGTTCAATGGCTTCTTGTAATTTGCTCAGCAGGTTGCAGTAATAAGCTCCAGTAATGGTCTGAATCTTAGCTAGATAATCTGTCAAGATGACTCCACGACAATCCCAAAAAAAAAATCATGAATTGGACGTGCAGTATAACCCTTCAAATGTAAAAACTTAATCACACTGCACGCCTCAATTTTCTCCATAATAGGGGGTTCTGTGCTATTTGGTCAACAGACGTAAAACTGGCTGTCTCGAAAAAGACTATTGTTGACCCAGGAACTAGACAAGGACCATTTCTGCGATAGTGACCATTTGGTCCGTATTCAAAAGTACATTCTTTGTGATAATTGAAACTTTTTGATATCCCCTCGTATAACAGGACTTTCTTCAATTCCATGATCATCTATAAGGCTGTATTAAGGGCTACAAGATCATCCTTAAAACGCAATGCTAAATGATCCGATAATTCTCAACTAGGAAAAGTGTAAAAAAAGGTCGCAACAAGAAATGTTATGTTTCGAACTATGTCACCCTCAAATAACATCGTCAACGCTTAGACAAGCAAATTTAATTGAAAGAGTCAGGTCTACATCAATAAACAATTACACTGTTTCTGTTATAGAAACTACACAATATTTTACGTGGTGGTCATGTTACGGTTATGAATGGCTAAGAGCAGTAATCGTGAACACATTAGGTAACCAGGGTTTGTATTGTTACTGGCTATCCCCCCTCAGAGAAACGGACTGACTGACGGGGACCTATAAAACCCTTACACAATGAGGTTATCGATTCTCTGAGAATAATCAAGAAATGCGATCATATTTCTGTTTGGTAACTATACTAGAAATAGCAAAATGAAGATCGACTTTTAGATGCCGTACATAATGAATGGTATTCGATATTTTGATTTGATAGAAAAAAGGTAAACACTGTTTGTCATCTTTACAATTTTGATCCATAAGTAAACAGTAAGTGACGTTTTCCAAAAAAATTTTTTATTGAAACACAATGTGTGTCTTTTCGTTACTAATCTGCTCGTCGTTTTTTCTTTTCCATGGTAATATCATATTTCTGACATTTTCCTTAAAGAGCCACTCCGTGAGTTGATGGAGTCATATATGCCAAACTTAATCAATGGTGTCATTTGATCGCGACGTATCGACTGTTACCAAAAAGAAACATTTAAAAGCTAATTTGTTTTGTACAGTGACAATATGAAGGTAGAACGTCGCAATTATGATCGAAAACCGGACAGTGGCGCGCGTCAAATAGTCAAACGTAATTTTGGAGTCTTATCTAAAACAGCTAGGAGGGCAGTTAGGATTTGATAGTGTTTGTTAGGATATATAACTAGTATCCATGTATATTGGACGTGATATCTACACATCTTGGCATTTATAAAGCTGTTTTTATATTTTCATGGAAAACAAGTATTTGTCATACATATGTCTTTCGAACATGAAAAGATAAGATGTTTTGATTTTATTTCACCACATATGACATTTTGGTTCGTAGCAAAGGTAGATGATATGTAATGAAAATCACGGAGTGGCTCTTTACTTCTTATTAGCAAATCTGACAAGTCAACAAAATTACATTGCACATCAAACTTCAATTTCCTTACATATATAAAACATCGTCCTGATTGAATTAGGCATAAATAAACAATCGGGTCTAAGCGTACTTAAAAAACTGACTTTTTATCAAGTAAAAAAATCAAAACATTCCTAAGTTTTATTTTGCCATAATGAGGGAAGAAGGTACAATAATTTGTCGCAGATGGTGGGTGAGTACATGAACATTTCGTGCATAGATACACGATATATTACAATTACATTGTCTCACAGTCTCACATTTTATCAACTTGTTAAAGCAAGCAATTATGAGATTTACTGAACTTCTTATCAAGATCCGTAACCCATCATACCACAGACTTCAGAAATAAAAGATTAACAATATAAACGGCCTTTATCGAAGACAACTTGAATTGAACTGGACCGCAATCTTCAGAACTAAGTGATGTACATAACTGCTGAACGTGATCCTAAACGTGAAGTCGTAATTCTTATGAAAGACCTTAAATATCTTAGATTCTTTACTTCTAATTTTTGAAATCTCTAATGGAATCCTATTTGTCCAAAAATTTAGAAGCTTTATGAACTTTCTTGATCACTAATTAGTTTTAATTAACAATCATTTGAAAAAAACATGTCATGCTTATATCAATCACGCCACCTTCAAATAGCATCGTCAACATAGAGAATACATATGTATGAAACGAGTGTGTGGTTTGGTATTTAACGAGCAAAAGCGAGTTAGATACCAATACCATTCACGAATTTCATAAAAATGTAATTATACGGGACTGAGTTTAGTATTTTATTTATTACTTGCTGAATTATATCAAAGAAAATCATGAAAATCGCCGGGATAGCCTTTGTCGCTGCGCCGCTTACATTGTGACGTCATGCTAAACGATTGTGACGTCATGTGACGTCAATCAACACGCGATGTTATTACACAATGTGTAATAACTTTGTAGATTTATTAAACGGTGGTATCTTCAACGGGAGAGTAATAAACAGGGTTATCAAAACCTATGGTCTCCAAATACCAGTGGTATATCATTGAAAGAGGTATGTTTATATCAACAAACAGTTATACTGTTTCTGTTATGGAAACTGCACAACGTATTTCAAAAAGGTAAGGCTGGTTCATTTCACGCTGCCATGATCGCAATTGAAGGCAATCTAACGAAGCTTTGGCTAAGTGGTAGTCATGTTACTGTTATGAATGGCTGTGAAATGAGGAATAATCGTGAACTACTGTATAGAATTCACAATGGGATTATCGATTGTCTGAGAATAACTAAGTACGATATGTAATTGGAAATGTCATGCGCAACAATCGTTTACAAAGAGACAATCGTTTGTCAACAGCAAACATCATGGATTCACACGGCATTTGCCCAAACGGCGAGAAATGTAAAATGTTCTATAATGTTTCCAAAAACCTCGTAAATGACGTTAAAACAAATTCCTGGGAAGGCAATAAATTATTATTAAGGATTCAGCAGAAATGCTGAATCCTTATTGTTATTGGCGTGTTTTATTATTAAGGATTCAGCAAATTTTGCTGAATCCTTATTGTTATTGGCGTGTTTTATTATTATTATTATTATTATTATTAAGGATTCAGCAAATTTTGCTGAATCCTTATTGTTATTGGCGTGTTTTATTATTATTATTATTATTATTATTATTATTATTATTATTTTTTTTATTCCACCGATTTTGTCATCACGATTCAGCCAATACCGCTCAAGCGATTACAGCCAAACTTGCCAGCCTAGTAGAGCTTCATGAGACGAAGCCACAATAAGCTTTTGGGCTTAATCGGCTTAAGCGTTAAAGGCACAGTACCATCCAAAGTTCGAAAAATTAACATGGGAAAATTTTTCAAAATGCACTTAGAGACTTGCAACTTTTTTCAAACGATGCACAGTAACATTGTAAGCAAAAAAGTAAATCATGGCAAATTCGTAGCATCAGTAGTTTAGCCGCCATATTGCTTTATTTGTACGTTTTGAAATTTCCGGACCCCGTGCATCTTTGAGAATCTTCTTCTCTGAAGATACTTGCTTCTAAGAGCTGAAACTTTTGAATTGTGTAGATAAGGCATTGGGTATTTCATGGTCTTTTTGAGTTTGATGAAAATCAAATATTTGTTTCTCAGCAACCCTTCAAAGTCGGGCGATTTAGCTCATGTAAGCATGTTCAAAGGGTGATAACTCTAAAAGTGAGACTCACAATTGCAACATTTTTACAGGAATGTAAGACCAGTATGTGGACTTGCAGAAAATGTTAAAACATTGATCGCGAACAGTCATTATCGTTCACAATAATCGATCAAAAACAGAAAAAATATGTTTACAAAAAAATAACATGGGCTATTTTTTCAAAATGCACGTAGAGACTTGAAACTTGATTTGAAAGAAGCGTAAGAACAATACAAACAAAAAAGTCAATCATGACGAATTCATAAGTATTATAGTTTTTTCGCATTATAAACTTATTTGTTCCAGAAATCGCTTTCCACTATCCCCGGATTCTTGTCATCACGATTCAGCCCAAACCGCTAAAGCTATGACAACCAAACTTACCAGTATGATTGAACTAAATGAGACGACGCCACAATAAGCTTTTGGGCTTAATCGGATTAAGCGTTAAAGGCACAGTACGATCCAAAGTTCGAAAAATTAACATAGGTTATTTTTTCAAAATGCACTTACAGACTTGCAACTTGTTTTAAACGACAGGCAATTAGATTTGGAGCAAATAAGTAAATCATGGCAAATTCGTAGCGTGAATAGTTTGGCCGCCATATTGCTTTTACTGATTTTTGAGATGCATCTTAAAAAATCTTCTTCTCTGAAGATACTTGCATCTAAGAGCTCAAACTCTCCAATAATGTAGCTGAGACATTGGGAATTTCAGGGTCTTTCAGATTTTGATGTCAGTCCAATATTTTTTTCTTACCACTTCTTTGCAAAAACCAGAGTATGCTTTGGAGATAAGGTTACATGAAAGTTGCTGCTGTAGATTAATGCATGCTCCAATCTTCATGAAAATTTCAGTGAAGCTGGCTAACATCACTATGTTTGTACTGAATGTGCTTTTTATGCGCTGAATCCTTTTGTCGTCGCTTGCGACTATATTTATTATTATTATTATTTTTTTTATTCCACCGATTTTGTCATCACGATTCAGCCAATACCGCTCAAGCGATTACAGCCAAACTTGCCAGCCTAGTAGAGCTTCATGAGACGAAGCCACAATAAGCTTTTGGGCTTAATCGGCTTAAGCGTTAAAGGCACAGTACCATCCAAAGTTCGAAAAATTAACATGGGAAAATTTTTCAAAATGCACTTAGAGACTTGCAACTTTTTTCAAACGATGCACAGTAACATTGTAAGCAAAAAAGTAAATCATGGCAAATTCGTAGCATCAGTAGTTTAGCCGCCATATTGCTTTATTTGTACGTTTTGAAATTTCCGGACCCCGTGCATCTTTGAGAATCTTCTTCTCTGAAGATACTTGCTTCTAAGAGCTGAAACTTTTGAATTGTGTAGATAAGGCATTGGGTATTTCATGGTCTTTTTGAGTTTGATGAAAATCAAATATTTGTTTCTCAGCAACCCTTCAAAGTCGGGCGATTTAGCTCATGTAAGCATGTTCAAAGGGTGATAACTCTAAAAGTGAGACTCACAATTGCAACATTTTTACAGGAATGTAAGACCAGTATGTGGACTTGCAGAAAATGTTAAAACATTGATCGCGAACAGTCATTATCGTTCACAATAATCGATCAAAAACAGAAAAAATATGTTTACAAAAAAATAACATGGGCTATTTTTTCAAAATGCACGTAGAGACTTGAAACTTGATTTGAAAGAAGCGTAAGAACAATACAAACAAAAAAGTCAATCATGACGAATTCATAAGTATTATAGTTTTTTCGCATTATAAACTTATTTGTTCCAGAAATCGCTTTCCACTATCCCCGGATTCTTGTCATCACGATTCAGCCCAAACCGCTAAAGCTATGACAACCAAACTTACCAGTATGATTGAACTAAATGAGACGACGCCACAATAAGCTTTTGGGCTTAATCGGATTAAGCGTTAAAGGCACAGTACGATCCAAAGTTCGAAAAATTAACATAGGTTATTTTTTCAAAATGCACTTACAGACTTGCAACTTGTTTTAAACGACAGGCAATTAGATTTGGAGCAAATAAGTAAATCATGGCAAATTCGTAGCGTGAATAGTTTGGCCGCCATATTGCTTTTACTGATTTTTGAGATGCATCTTAAAAAATCTTCTTCTCTGAAGATACTTGCATCTAAGAGCTCAAACTCTCCAATAATGTAGCTGAGACATTGGGAATTTCAGGGTCTTTCAGATTTTGATGTCAGTCCAATATTTTTTTCTTACCACTTCTTTGCAAAAACCAGAGTATGCTTTGGAGATAAGGTTACATGAAAGTTGCTGCTGTAGATTAATGCATGCTCCAATCTTCATGAAAATTTCAGTGAAGCTGGCTAACATCACTATGTTTGTACTGAATGTGCTTTTTATGCGCTGAATCCTTTTGTCGTCGCTTGCGACTATATTTATTATTATTATTATTTTTTTTATTCCACCGATTTTGTCGCCGCGATTTAGCCAAAACCGCTAAAGCTATTACAGCCAAACTTGCCAGTCTTGTAGAGCTTCATGAGACGAAGCCGCAATAAGCTTTTGGGCTTAATCGGCTTAAGCGTTAAAGGCACAGTACCACTCAAAGTTCGAAAAATTAACATGGGAAAATTTTTCAAAATGCACTTAGAGATTTGCAACTTTTTTTAAACGATGCACAGTAACATTGTAAGCAAAAAAGTCAATCATGGCAAATTCGTAGCATCAGTAATTTGGCCGCCATATTGCTTTTTTTGACGTTTTGAAATTTACGGACCCCATGCATCTTTGAGAATCTTCTTCTCTGAAGATACTTGCTTCTAAGAGCTGAAATTCTCTAATTGTGTAGCTAATGCATTGGGTATTTCATGGTCTTTTTGAGTTTGATGAAAATGTAATATTTATTTCTCAGCAACCCTGCAAAGTTGGGCGACTTAGCTTATATGAGCATGTTCAAGGGGCGATAACTCAAAAAGTTAGACTCACAATTGCAATAGTTTTTCTGGAATGTAAGACCAGTATGTGGACTTGCAGAAACTGTTAAAACATTGATCGCGAACAGTCATTTTCCTTCACAATAATCGATCAAAAACAGCAAAAATATGTTGACAAAAAATTAACATGGGCTAATGTTGTAAAATGCACTTACACACTTGAAACTTGTTTTGAATGAAGCGTATTACCTGTATGAACAAAAAAGTCAATCATGACCATTTCATAAGTATTATAGTTTTTGCACAATATCAACTTATTTGTTCCAGAAATAGGTTTCCATTATTCCACCGATTTTGTCGCCGCGATTTAGCCCAAACCGCTAAAGGTTTTACAGCCAAACTCACCAGTCTGATAGAACTTCATGAGACAAAGCCACAATAAGCTTTTGAGCTTAATCGGTTTAAGCGTTAAAGGCACAGTACGATCGAAATTTCGAAAAATTAACATGGGTTATTTTTTCAAAATGCACTTAGAGACTTGCAACTTGTTTTAAAGGACAGGCAATTAGATTTGGAGCAAATAAGTAAATCATGGCAAATTCGTAGCGTCAATAGTTTGGCCGCCATATTGCTTTTAGTGATTTTTTAGATGCATCTTAAAAAATCTTCTTCTCTGAAGATACTTGCATCTAAGAGCTCAAACTCTCCAATAATGTAGCTGAGACATTGGGAATTTCAGGGTCATTCAGATTTTGATGTCAGTCCAATATTTTTTTCTTACCACTTCTTTGCAAAAACCGGAGTATGCTTTGGAGATAAGGTTAGATGAAAGTTGCTGCTGTAGATTAATGCATGCTCCAATCTTCATGAAAATTTCAGTGAAGCTGGCTAACATCACTATGTTTGTACTGAATGTGCTTTTTATGCGCTGAATCCTTTTGTCGTCGCTTGCGACTATATTTATTATTATTATTATTATTATTATTATTATTATTATTTGCGAGTTCGCCTTTCTAGGAATTTGTTTTACATCAACAGAGCTTGAAAACATTTATACAATCATATGAGATTTTTAAACCAGTAGGCCTACATGAATCAATTATTTTCACATGTGTTTAATAGAGATATTGTGTTTGGAATGAAAGATGTAGTTCATATACTTATGTCATTTACGAGGTTTTGGGAAACATAAATAGAATATTTGACACTTCACGTGGAATACCAAGTATGTCTGATCTCATGAAGTAGAAATCATATATTTACACTCGCGGCTGCGCCACTCGTTAAAATAACTTTTCTACTTCACTCGATGGCCCAAAAAGTTTACGTTGTGTTCAGGGATGAAAACAAGCGATTCGTCCGAATGCATTTTCTGCCGATGCACGTGCAGCATGGGATCATGAAGGTTTACATGCAGACTCGTCTGCTTTAGGGGTATAAAAAGCCATATCAGCCGCTGTTCATTCAGACTACACAACATCGGTACAGCGACCTGAAGAGTGCCAAGACTGAACAGAGCGCAACGTAACAACGCTATTGGCAGACTGCAAGCAGGAGCGACGCAGCGAGATGTTGCAACACACTTTGGCGTGTCCAGATAGACCATCTCATCATTATGGACCCATTTCAACACCCGATACAGCGTTGATGATAGGCCAAGGTCAGGCAGACCAAGGGGGACTACTCGGGCCCAAGATCGGTTCATCCGACTGCTTCACCTTCGGGAACGCACCATGACAGCAACGTCAACAACAACGCAGATACCAGGCCCTCGTCGAATTTCCGGTACGCAACAGGCTGAGAGAGGCTGGACTTTTTCCACGACGACCGGTTCGACGTCTCGTTTTAACGCAACGTCATCTGGCGGAACGTCGCCAGGATGAGATGGGCACGTGCAAGGTGGAGAACCGTTCTCTTCACTGATGAGTCCCGTTTTCTGCTTCGACGAAGTGATGGACGAGCACGTGTATACCGACGTCTTGGAGAACGTTATGCTGCCAACTGTGTTCAGGAGGTTGTGCCATTTGGGGGTTGGGAGTGTCATGGTGTGGGCCGGGATTCGTCACGGTATTAGGACACCCCTTGTGCATGTTGTGGATAACCTCACAGGAGTACGGTATAGGGACTTGGTCCTACAGCCTTACGTTATTTCTCACGTCAACATCCATGGTGGTCTCTTTCAGCAGGACAATGCTCGACCACATGTTGCACGTGTTTGTCAAGACTTTTTACAACGTAACAATGTCCAGACATTGCAATGGCCAGCCAGTTCACCAGATTTGTCGGCAATTGAGCATCTGATCTGAGACGAACTGGATCGACGCGTGCGCAGTAGGAATCCACCACCCTAAACACTTCCAGGTCTTCTTGCAGCACTTCAGCACATTCAACAGGCTGTGATTGACAACTTGATTGCATCTATGGGCCGTCGGTGCCAAGCAATAATCAATGCCAATGGCGGCCATACCCGATACTGACATTCGTGCACCCCTGTGATGTTGAAACACTTGTGCACCTGTGCATTTCAAGATCATGCTTATTCTGAATAACATTTACTGAACAGAGATCTTCACACAGCGTTTTAGTTTTCATTTCAATGTTCAACTTGCATCTGTGGTCTTTATGTTGAACTTTGAAAGTCAGTGTCAAGTTTCTTTTTTTAAAGAGTTTATTATCATGGCTTTATCATTGTTTCATTACATAAATTCACAGTTACTAGTATAGATAAATGTTATTGCAATGAGAAGATTGCTTTTCAACTTTGATCATCTTCAGTTAAATTATATCAACGAGAAACAAGGCTTCCTCGAGCTAATGCAATGCTTATAACAAACCTAAAATTTTATGATACCTTTTGCATTTTTGAATAGATAACCATCGATTAACTGCAGTGTAATCTGTAAAGGTCGTAGTCATTATTTGATTTTAACTTCATCACTAACTAAACTTTGTTTCTTGTTATGTCAATAATACTAAGGTATTGCTAGAAGGAGTTATTTCAACACTACAATATGAATAAGGTACGACTCTCTTTTTCTTCGATACTTTTTCAAAAATACATAAGTACATGATTATCAATGTATGAAAATGTTAATTTATGCTGTTTTGTGTAGACTTGAGGACCATTCTATTTCCGGAGTAATATTACACTAGCACAAATATCAATATCGAATGAAGATTATGAGAGAAAAATAATGAAATATTTAATTCTCTTTTCACATATAATTAATTTTATTTCACAATTTTCGTTTACAATCTCGACTTAAAAATCGGTTCAAAACACATATAAGTACAATTGTATGATCAAACAGAGAAAAGAGCTTAAAGGGCCACAGAGTATGTTGTTGGATTCAAATATGTCAAACCTTAAAACATGGTGTTATTTAAAGAGATGTGTTGGTTGTTTCTGAAAATAGAGATCGTGGTGTTTTATCAGTTCACAAAAATGACAATAAACAGGTTCAAGTCGTAATTTATGATAGAAAACTGGACAATGGTGCGCGCAAATGACTGAAACGTAATTTTGGAATCTTATTTACATCAGATATCAAACAAATAGGGAGTGATAGGGTTAAGTTAGTCATATAACATTTAAACATGTGAATTGGATGCAGAATTTCGAATTCTTTACATCGATATGGCGGTTTTTCGAGAATCATTGAAAACAAGAAAATATTGTAATTTTGACCGTTTAGAGTAAAGAATGAAACTTTGTAAGGGCGATTTGATCTTACCTAAGGACAAATAGTATTTTACTCTTCTTTAAGCAACAAACAAAATTCATGAAACATACTCTGTGTCTTTAATTCGAACAAAGGAAACCATAATTTAGATCCATTTAAGTATTATTTGTAAACGTAGTCATTTATCAAGAGGTATAATCAGATCTCTTTTATATTCTGATAGTTCAGGTTATGTTATTTAACTCACTACTACTAAGTGTTTGCATAGGCTTGCCCACTGCATACTGTCATGATAACGTAGCATATGAATGGTATGATGATGTCCATGTTATTATCGCACATAACCTCTCCTCATACACGAATAGATGAAGACCAAAATCTCTTACCAATTGGATTTTAGCAGCTGAACGCTTCATCTAAGGTTTTAAGTATGTTAAAAGCGCTTTAAGCTTTATTCTCGGTCACAACTATTTACAGCTACTTTTAACTGTTACCATTTAAAATGTTGAATAGTAGGTCGTTTTATGTATGATTCGATGATGATACTTTTATATCATAATATTGATGTTCAGTTTGCCAGTCTTGTAAATATCGTATGTTATATGTGATATGTGTCTCAAAAGCCAATTTGGCGAAGCATTTACTCTAATACTATGTTTCATATTGTATCTAATTGGTGAGTTGGAACACAAAAATAAATATACATATTTCTTATCAACTGTTATTGGGCTATGCTATCGGCGATTTGTTGTTACACGGCCCGTACAAAGTGTTTTATGATTAAGTGAACTAAACTATTTATTTTACCATGAAAACAAGTAAGCGTAGAGTTGTATACACAATGTATACTAAATATATATTTGATATCTTTAAACCAACCAATTGCGCCATAGAATAAACGTTTTGGAGTGAAACCAATCTAACCTTAATCGTCAACGTGATGTCCATGTCACAGTACACATAACACACCTAGATAACACAGATAGATAGCACTAGTGCACGCTTTTACGGTTTAAATTGGCTATTTTAAGGTTTACGAGGACTTATGCATTCACTTAAACTTTCTATCGATGCAATGAAATACTAAACATTCTTTACAATTTACCTGCAATCAACAATGAAAATGTTAAGACAGCCGCTGTCGGCTTGGATATATAAAAATCTATGGTTAGCTGTGCACAAAACGGATAAATTATTGACACTTGGATTCCTTCTATTATGTATAGGAATTTATGACGGAGCTACCTCTGTTTGGAGAGAATGTGATATAAGATGAAAGCAAATAATTAGTATCTTTGACTATATGGACTGTAGTATATTCAACAAAGTTTGTAAAGTGTTGACTGTGCGATTTCTATCAATTCGAAAACAATACAACAGCGATGTGATACCATCAATATACAACACAATAGAAAATAGATCACAGCGAGCAAATAACCCATTATCGGTGATGACTAAGTACTAAGTTCTGATTTATGGTCAACATTGCTACACATGACAAACCATCATTTCCAATCTCTGAAAGGACTGGATGATATAAAGCAGTATCTCATATACTTCGTCTACTTGATACCCAAGTATATTTAGTAATCATGTGCAATGTCATTTTGGACGGAATAAATAATAAACCACTTAAGCTCCAGTCATATATCTGTGTCACATGACAATAGGTACAAATCCTCTAAAGACCGATTCCATCCTTTGAAACGACCATAATGATAATCCAATCATTTTTCACCAATAGCAATACAAATCCAACCATTCCATATCAATCCATCGTTGTTTCCTATCTGGCGTCATAGAAAGCTTCCATCAAATTGACTTATTGTACAATGAGAGATATCGATTATCACTCGTTGCGTTAATTAAATGGTCCTTTGAATGAATACAGATATAGAAAATACACCTTAATGTAACCTTCTATATAACATTTAGAAGAATTTTGGGCTTAAGAAAGTTTTGAAATATGATTTGACAACTTCGATTTTTAAATATGAATGAAAAGAGTAATGGAATTTGATGGACAAACCTCTTGAGAATCCATCAATTTCAGCTTCCCAGTTCAGGCTTGAACCCTTTCCGCTAAGAAATAAATCCGTCGACACCATATGTGAAGACCAACCACTCTCAGAGATGAGTCTATGGCCTTATATACAAATTTGAGATAATTTTTTTACAGTCTTATTAACCATGCTTTGAAAAACGGCAATGATTTCCATAGTATACAACCGCTTAGTGCACAGTCCTTCTGTCCGTGAGGTGCCTAATCAGCTAGTATTCAAGCCACTGTCTCTTTCTAGTCAATTGAACTACATTGAATAGTCAAATTGTTAGTTGCGATGTATTGTATTTTACCATAGGGAATGTCTTAAACAACAGTGAGATGGGGTCCAAAGAACTTAGGCAGAATATATGAGATAAAAAAATCTTTGAAGGCAGATAACTGTTTATAACGAATTTACCATCTTTGTAACGTGAAATGGTAAGGATGTTTCATCTGTGGACCACTGCGGCTTCCCATGTATGAAGTATTCTTTAACCAGCTGAAAGGCGTTGTTACGAACTACCCACTTATCCCATCCATTCCAGAAGTGGACAGATAGCAGATTGACGTGGACCCCAGCATCCCATGGGAACGTGGATCAACTGTTTGATACGGAGAATGTACTCTGGAGGCCAGGGCTCGTCATAGATAACGCGTATGTCAGTGATTTATGTAGAGGTTCCATTATCTCCTCAGGGCATTAATTAACTGTTGATTTTCTGGTCTTTATATTTGATATACAACATACTGACAGAAAATATATTTGAATACGTTTTAATAAAAAGATTAAAAAGCTATATGATTAACTATCAAGGAATAACTTTAATGACATCATTTAAAAATGAAAAAAAGGAAAGGAAGAATTCGAAAATGTAGAGTACTCTTTCTCACTAAACAATTTAAACACAGAATGTATGGCGTTGGAACATCTATGATTACAATGACTTTCTTTATCAAGAAATCTCATCTACAGGCTCTATATATGGAAATAAGTAGACATATCGGTAGCTACCTATACCTATGTAAAATCACATTAAGTTTCTTTTAAATCTTTAAAGAAACATATGTGACTTCAAAAGTGACGTATTGAACTTTGACATTGCAATACCCTCAATATAATGATAAATGAAGTTTTTTCCTGACCGCATTTACAACTCACATTCAATCTAATTATTGACCTCGGACGTCGACAACTGCCCCAGGCTACACAATCGCAAAACCTTTGCATGATAAATTCTGGAATGACACCCAGACAAATTTATGTTACAACTCGGGGCCAGCCAAGAGTTCGGATCTTGACCCGATAGAACACTTGTGATGCATTTAGACCAACGTATCAGAACAAGAGACCCACCTGTCTATACTCTGCGTTGTGATCAGAATTCCTTAGAATTCAATACAGAGATCGGCCCAAGGAATAAGTCGTTCGGACAAAAGGAGATCACACAAAAGTTTGATGGACAGTTAATATTAAGACTTGCAGAACGTGACTCTTTACACCCATGAACAATATGTTTGAATAATAATGGCAATTACCCCTCAGGAAGAGCAATACATTAGACAATGCCTGAAATGATACCTTCTCTGGATATGAGCCAGAATATCTAAGGTAATTTTGTCAAAGTCTCTTTTCGAAGATTTTTGCACTAACTTATGACCAAACTATGTACATACAGTATGTGTTAAAGGACATCACAATTGCTACTGGTTTGTGTTTTTATGTTCCAAACGTGTTTTGTAGAGTAGATTCAGTGGGAGTGATATCGGACGAGGACGTGCTGATGCGGGTCAAGTCGACAGGTGAAGTGATTTGGGAGCCCCCGGGTATCTTTACCACGTCGTGTGATATCGATGTCACTTTCTACCCCTTCGACAGACAGCGGTGTACCATCGAGGTCACCAGCTGGGCATTCACCATCAACGAAGTGAACCTCACACACTTGGCCACCAAAATCTTCACTGGCGACTATAGCGTCAATGGGGAGTGGTTTTTGGAGGTTTGAAGTTTTTCGATTATATAATTAATATGTTTTTCTATTTGCATAACTAAATTAAGAACAACAGTCGTTACCGAACACAAATCTTTTCAAACAATCTGAAAAAGCTTATAAAGAATTACTCAAATGTAGATTAAATTTGGAGTAAATGTCCAAGCAATCTCCTGAATTGACTGAATATTACGACGGATTGGAATTTAAATGGTCGCCATTTTAAATCATGTTTTAGAATTAAAGTAAGTAAAGTAACACCTTAAATAAAAAACATCTTCAATAAGCTATCGAATACATGTAGTATAATAAAACTGTCTGAAATTAAAAACGTAGATGACCAAAGGAATATGACTTGACCATTTATCTTAAAGAATCTGATGTAGAACGGAATGCAGAGGTTGTATACCTTATTAGTAGATTACCAGGAAGGAGATTGACTGACAACAAATTTTTAAAAAAGACTTTGTATAGCATTATTCATTGACATTGAAAACATATATTAATCCCTATTCCCCAGGCCACAGAGGTATCAAGCAAAACTCTGACAGAGACGGAGGGAGTGTTTGCCCAGCTTGACTTCACTCTGGTGTTGGAGCGACGAGTGACGTATTACGTGCTAAACGTCATGCTGCCGATCATTCTGATGTCATTCCTCAGTGTCGTCACATTCATCCTCCCCATAGAGTCCGGGGAGAAGGTCAGCTACGCGCTCACTGTGCTGCTCTCATACGCAGTGCTCATGCTTCTCGTGTCTGATAACATCCCTCCCACCTCTCTCCATGTCTCCGTTCTAGGTAAAATACATATATATATTTTACGCTATTTCAAGTAAACAAAACATTACCTTTGACAGTGCCAGGACCTGCCATAAGATTTTATCTTTAAGAAGAGATATTTTATATACTTGAAACGGATGCTGTTTATAGGTTTTACTATCATTTTATTTCCTTGTTTTATTTTAATTGAAATATTGTCTCTCATAAATCGCTGAGCGATTGGATGTATTACACATGTGAGACGTAAATAAAATATTCTGTCTGTCTGTCTGTCTATAAATATTGTTAAGGATGGGCCCAATTGCACATTGAAGAGGGTAAGGGGAAGCCTTTGTCTATGGGAGTTAGTAGTGCAAGTCTGTCTGAGGCTGTTTCTCACAAGATCACTATATCGTGTCATCCAATATATATTTGTGCAATATGTATTATAAAAGGTAACTGTAGTTATCAATGATAGTCTTAGTGCCTTGTTTAAAGAGTTCCAGCCTTTTTAACTTTGAATAAAACAACACGAAGAGTGTTCCTATAAATGTCTGTCTTCTCCCCCAGGTCTGTACCTAGCGCTCATCCTCTTCATCGGGGCCAGCTCCACTGTGCTCGCTGTGGTCAATCTCTACCTCTTCCATACTGACCCGTCGGAACCAGTGTCCAAACGGTCAAGATACTTTGTGTCCAGAATTCTCGTGCCTCTCACAGGCTGGAAAAAACTTATCTCAGAGGAACGGCCTCAGTCGTCAAAAGTGAAAATAGTTCCCCTAGAGGATAAAGATTCCAAACCCGATGGTATGGAGAAGACAGACAGCGAGCAAGGTCCTGAAGACACAGCCTTTTACTCCTGGAGGGAAATAGCCTTCATGTCTGATGTTCTTTGCTTCCGTATCTACGCTATTGGAACGATTCTCCTGACCATCGTGTTTATGATTGCTCTCAGCGTGGGAGGGGCTGACTCCTGAGACTCAAATTCATTGGTTTATAGATGAATCATGAATATTCAAATCTAAAGTTCTGCAAAACGTTAACCAGATGAAGCACTAAACGCGTGATCCGACGAACATGATAGCTTCATTGCGGTGGTCTTCTCCCCAGAGACATAATAAAGGGATATGAAACCCACTGTTCTGGGCATTCGTAGACACGGGAAATCAGATTTAGAAAGGTGTAGGGGAGGGGAGTCGACAACCATCATAATTTCACATTTCTCCATTCCATCCTTGAAAATTCCACTAATGATTTTAAGATGTTAAGACGAAGTGATACCTTAGGAAAAACATTGTAAGTAATATCACACAAAATATCGCCTTCAATGCAGATTTATATTGCTGAAAAAATACGTCCTAGGTAAAAATAATCCTAAGAAAAAAACCCATTCACTGACAAGTGTTATGCATATAATACGTTTAGATGACATACCGACTACGCTGACTTTCCCGACTCTCAGGGTTTAAAATTTCTGCTAAGTACGAGTAGAAGAGGTTTCTCTTTCTTACCGAAAACAATATAACCTTTATACTAACAGGCCATGGGAGACATAATCGAAGTCTATGAGTTACATTTTATATGGAGTACGTTGACCTCGTGTAAACAAAGATTATTCCCCAAAAGCTCGTGCATCTCATGCACTGACGCCTATTAAAGTCATAGGCTCATTTTTGCAAGGCAAAATGTAATGCACGCCAGTCAAATAGTTCATCACTCAAAGAAATCTTTTCCCTGACGTTTGCAACAATTTTCAGATCTCTGCATGCATTCTAGCTCTCAATAATGAATTTCAAAACGCCCTCGCTCAGGTATATATTGAAGAAAAGTAAGAAAGAAAGACGTGTAACCACGTGAAATGAGCTTAAAAAGGCTATTTGAAATGAACTTACGTTCTTATCTTATCCATTATAGCTATCAGTGAATGAAATCTTATTTACCTAGGCCGTATTTTTTCAGCAATTCATATCCCTGTGATCCAAGGATCACTGATTAGGGTGCCTGTTAGTTGTCTATAGTTGATACCCGACATAGTTCACGAATAAAGGATGCTGTTTTTTCGTGTATAGTTGATAAGCATTTGTCCGATTTCAATTCAAAGCAGTCGATTATTATTATTTTCAGCTCTGATGACAAGATTAAAAATTAATACATGTTCGCTTGGATCTTGTTTGGTGAAAATTGTGATAGGCTAATAAAACACAAAAACTGTTGATCGTATTTTAGGCATGTAATAGTCAGAATAAGTACTGCTTTAACGATCGAATTCCGCTGATGTGTCCACAAGCACGGGAGATAATATAATATATGACCCGTATCAATGTCTCCCGTGCTTGTGGATGTGTCGAAAGCTTGACTCATCAGGCAGAAATCAACACATTATGATAGATTTCACTTAGATGTGTATGTTTAACCGTTGGACAAGCAGATAACCTTGTGATATACCTCTCTGCAACAGAAGACCTCCTTTCATTTTATTGTGGAATCCTAGCTCATATTTGTATTGTATCTCGCTCAACATTATTTTTTGTGATCGATTTCGATTTTGTTTTCAAGGATGCTGTATCAGGGGTAAACTAATCACAACTCAGAAATAATTCAACAAGTTTAAAACATTGTCTTAGAAATTAACTTTTATGATTTTGTTCTTATTGCATTTCTGATTGCCAAAATGTTTTATGCATCAGTATTTTATACCCCAACTTCGTTAGTTTAGCAGGAACCTTTGTATAATCATTATGGTCATAACAATATTTACAAATGTACGATTTCTTTTGTAATTGCATTAAGAATAGTGTTATGATTAGCCAATACAACAGACTAGTCAAACTGTATATATGTACATTGAAACAAAGATCACAAATCTGGGATTAAAATATTCAAATGCATGAGAGTGTGTTCTCCTTCTCTGGACAAGGGCGCATGTATATAGATGTCTATATACCTCCTTAGTGTCCATAGATAACACGTTGCTGTCTGGACACTTCTTCGACAATACAATGGAAGTTTTAGATGTAGTCATGCTTTGTAGTGGAAGATGGGGCTCTTTGACCATGAATTGTAATGTACTAGTGTTGCAGTACATCAATACAAACTGAGAGATAACCCTGTACATCTGAAGCTTACTTAAGAACTCTGAAACACTCCCGATTTACATGGTATTTCATTTGGCTTTCATAAGTCAAACACCAAATATGATGACTTTCATTCATATCACCTCACATATCTATTAAAAATATCAAATGTGTGAAAATTATCAGTTCTCAATTTAAGTTGAACCTAACCATGATGTGTGATCCACATTGAACCTTTCAAACACTATCAACTCCAACTCTTTCTTATACCCGATAAATTTCTAACTTTCAAAAGCATCACTGTCTGGTTTTCGATCACAACCATGTGTTTATACCTTCATATTGTCACTCTCCTGATCCCATTAAATATTCTGACTCCATCACAGAGTTTGACACATATGTGAGTCAAACAACTCAGAGTCTCTTTAATGGGACTGTAAGGTTAATCTCATGATTTGAAGTTCCACCTATCCACAAGCCTGATGGTATATACATTCAAATAACAACCAACAGGAAGTGTCTTTTAAATGTTTTATTGCTGTAATTCTATTGAGATTCAAGGTAAATAAAACAAATACACCACCCAATCCACTGAGAGGAAACTGATATGTACTAGGTGTACGTAGAAAGTAGGGCGATATAACAAACAAATCAGAACAAAAAAGGACCAATAACTTATAACCAATACATTTTCCCTCCAAACCAGTGTATATGTTTCCATACAAGTTGAGGAAGGAGTAAGCATTTCCACCAACCATGATTTCTTACAATACAGCATTGCTTTTTTTTCCCACTTTCATGTTCATCATAATTTTTCTGTGTATTTTAGAATTATTTCCAACATATTTTCTCCATAATTCAAAATCAACATAATTTTTCATAACCAATCATCTTGGAAAACCAATTATTGATCCTTTTTTCACATATTGATCTGAGAATTGAATAAAATATGGAACCAGATAACATACTAAAATAAAGTGTCCAACTAAAGCATAACAATATCTGTGTTAAATACATAAATTTACAGAATAGATGCTTCTGCTTTCTAAGATGAGAGGGAATGATATTAAAAAAGATACACATTTAAATATCATTTAAAAAAATTCCATTTTCAAATCCTTGACAGTGTATGAAATAAAGTCACTATTGTAATATAGAGAGAATCTCACACAAGTGTCTTCTGACATCCATTATGTCAACACAATTTGATAAAAGTTGCAAATATCTGAGGCCTGCCAAGGATGTTTTTACTTTTATCAATGAGGGTTGATATATTTGATATTAGAAGACCGTTGAGATAGGGTGAGATCATAAAAATTTACATCCCTGAACACTGCACTACCCTGAAACACACAATGTGGTGATGTCATAGTATTGTGTCGTTTTCATGTTTATGACATCAAAGAATTGTGATGTCATGTTCTTGATGAGGTTAGGGAATTATCCAAAATCTACTGTCAGAATATATCTCTTAGGAGATATTGCTTCATCTCTGCAGAAGTAAACAACCAACTAAAAGCTGACCGTAATTATTCTTCTGCATTTTCGTTATTTTTCGTTATTTTCACAAGCTATTGTCAGTCCAATATTTGTTTCATTTTTATAATTCTGCTCTCACCATGTTTATCAACTTCTTTTTTACAAATTGATTAATTCATAACAGACTTACATTCGATGTAAAGAGGTTGCCATAATCACAGAAAATATCAATCTTAATCAAGCTCGAAAAGAAAAGCCAAAATATACTGGTGAAATACAATTACAAGAGCCATCTCTGTTATGATTGGTTATGAGCTTGTAGGGTAGCATTTTCCCAAGATATAATGACAGACTTATGAGACGTATAACTTAACAGTAAGTGTTAACTGCTGGTAGATTGAGATATTGCCAAGTCCTAAGCCTTTGATTGTGGTTCATATGGCAGTTTCTAAGAGGTAAGTATTCAATTTGTGATTTGAATATCAATGTTTTCTTTTCTGGCTTCTTTTCAAACTTATTTCATACACTGGCCAATTCTTAACTGGTATATCTTAATACATTATATAAATATTGTGGAAATCTAATTAGATAGAAATGGAATGACGTATGATCTTTAATTTCTACTTGATCTTTTATACAAACAGTAACTTAACTTGCAGGTAGAATTAAACATTTCATCAAGAAAAGGCAATTTGTTATAATTACAACAATATTATTATTAATCTTTAATAACAATAGACAAAACAGTATATATATATAACAGACAAATAAATCTAAAATGGAAGAACTGAAAGTCAAAGAGAAACATTGGGCAGTTTATGTATAAACAACTAAAGACAAATCACTCTTAATTGGATGGAGGATAATAAAACAGAATACAATTTTTTTTTGGGTGGTGTGAATGAATTGAGTCATGATTCACATATTCACACATTATTTATCATTAAATGATAATTGGTTGAATAGTATTTCTGGAAAGATGAGAACCCTAACTCTTTATGATTAATTGCGCTTATGATATCAAAGCACAACACGTTTCTACCTAATTTCTTGTTATAAAGCAAACCCAAATGATCCTAAGATGCACAAAATCTTAATTATCACAATTTTAGTCATTTTCTTATGTACACAAAACATTATAAAGTAAAATTAAATTTAGATGTTTGATCTTGTCAAAGATTTGACTTTATCTTATTATTTGAAGGTCAAAGAATCATTTATTTTTTTTTAGAATTAAATGAAAAAAGTTTATCATAACAAAGTTTTGGTTACCGCTGAATATTTGATCAAGATAGAATTTTTTTTATCTCAAAATAGGTCTAGTTGTTACAATTGCTTTATTGTACCAATAAACATTTGATTAGAGGACAACCTTGATGTCTTATCAAATATTTGATAACATTTTTGTAATTCTGGCTACTCAATAAAAAGAAAAAAACGCAAACTTAGACATAGAAAGTTTCATTTCATTTCATAAACCAATGAGTTTGATAACAAATTTTTCTAGTGTCCTAATAAATATTTGGTTTTTCTATTTTATAGATGTACAAATCTGAACATTTAAGCTTCACTCATTCTCTACTATCACAAGGCGTTGTAAGATGCGGTCGTCATTATTTACAATACAGCAAAAACATTTGACACAGATACTCAAAATGAAATAATCTAAAGAGTCAACTTCTCAAAGATTTTTTGTTTCACTCAAATCAATGACATGATAAACAGATTGTTGATTGTTTACAACTCTTGACAAAGGAGATGTTTCAGGATTCACTATATACATATCTATCTTAGTTTATCTTGCTGGTCAATATTTGTCAATGTTCTGCAGTTTTGAAGTTATCCAGTCTGATTAAACCAGCCATGTTTTGAGGAATTAAAGTTATCAAATGTTGCCTCTTTCAGGATGCAAACTCACTCAGTGATTTCCTCTCCACGTGGTCTAACTACAGTCTGTATAGGCACACGTTCTGTAACCAGTTTAGTGCACACAAAACCTAGTCACTACCAGACCAATCACATTATTTAAAAAAACAGGATATGTGGTCATTATGCAGAGCAAATGGTTCACAGGAGTTAACTGCCCCTAGCTTCTTACATTGAGATCTTTTGATGGAGGCCTTCTGATTGGCTAACTGAACTGAACTGAATCAGAACATGCAACTATAGAGGCTGTTTTCAGACCATTGAACAAAGAAAAATTTTCACTATGGATTGAGTTTGTCTTTGTCTTGTTCACCATGACACATATATTACAGATTTCACTTTGTATGATCAATCATATAGCGCATATAATCAAAAAACGAAAACTTATTGAAAACAACTTGTAAAAATAACTGCTCTTGCCACTTTGTTCACTTTACATTGTACTGGCACCAATATCAAACAGAAGAATTACATTTCTCAATCAAGTATTTTGACTCTACTGCGATAAAAGGTGTAAATTAGAACAAATGTCATCATCTTATGAACTATATTTTCAAATGCCCAGGTATTTAAAATCTACAAGGAGTTTTTATTAGATCTGAATATATGTGACTCAGAAAGTTAAGCCTTGTTGCTTATATACATACACACACTGATCTGTCGCGCATGGGTAAATCTTTACATCTTTACAAGAAACAAAAATGGACAGACTGTCTACAATCGCCATTCAAACTTGTGACCAGTGACTTTGGTTCAGAAAAACAGACATATACTGTATACATGAAGGATCAAAGTTTGCATATAATCTACAAGGCAGGAAGATATCACTGTTGTACACTACACAATGAAATAAACCCATCAAAAGCACACCATCAATGTAAAAAAAATCCTAGTCCAGCTAGATAAAACTGATTATGCAAGAGAGATCTGAATGAAAAGAAAATACAATCACTTTAAAATATAAACCTTAAATTCATACACATTCTGGTATGAGTACACACAGGCCTTCAAACTCTGTCAGATATAAATCCATTCTATCTCTAACAAAGATCTAAGTTTTATCATGTCATTCCAATTATTAAACCCAGTGCTTCAGTATATAATAGAGGCCTGGCACTTATAGCAGATATTATGATGAAAGCTACAACATATGAAATATAGAATATTATCTAACTTTAACTTTAAATCTGAGCACTTATTAAAAACCTGGGTCTAGATTTTCGAAGCTCTCTTAGCACTAAGATAGTCGTAAGTACCATACATTAACATTGGCTCACGACTATCTTAGCACTAAGAGAGCTTCGAAAATCTAGGCCCTGGTCCTTATTTCTAGGAGGGTTGTTGACTTGTTTTACTCCTAAATTGCACTGAAGACTAACACCATCAATAAAAAATATGTTATTCATTAAAAACACACTGCTGACTTTACTGGGGAAATAAATATAAACTGCCAGTCACCTTCCAAAATTATTAGTTTCACCATTAGCTGAAATATTGATAATGAGTGGGTTTTTTAAAGTGACATCATACTGTCGAGACATAGACTTCATATTGTCAGATTGGATAGTTTACTGATAATTGGGTCAGCAAAAAGTTTTCCAAATTCTTTCTATTTGAGAGCTTATTTCAAAGCGAGACTACCTTGAAACTAACTTTTATTCTGTGCTTTTCAGATAGAAAACAAATCATGTTATTCAACTTATTTGCAACTTAATCTGCTGCCAGTATTATTCTCCTGTTAAAACTTTCATTATTCATAAATAAAGTAAGAGTAGCCATAGAAATTAACATTGAAATAAAATTCAAGTATACATGAAAATTGTATAATTTCCAAACAAATCATGTGGGATAGCAACTCCGCTCTCATTAATAGGTAATCCCACACATCTCATCATGTTTTCCTACCTGTATCCTTTCATGTTATTGTTACCTCATCCTGTTATCATTGTTACCTTGTTATTCCATCCATATGTAACTTGTGTATAAAAATGATGTATCTTACCATATCACCAATTGCTTGAAAATGGTATAAGAATCTATACCGAAACGTCGCTACCAGTACAATAAAGAAGTTGATTATCCATATAATTCCTTGTTGTCCTTTCAGGGACATTTGTATAACATTCTCATAAACTGTATACTTGTATTTGAATTTAAATGATAATTAAATGATAGGTTATACCAATAAATGGCTAAAACAACCACATATATTAAATAATGCCTGTAAAGTTCATCACTATATTCACATGGGCTATTCATGTTCTTCATATAACTATATGGTCAATTCAAACCCTAATACAATCGTAACATCTAGAAACAGTAATTTCCCTCCTGAATCTGTTAAATAAAGGTTTCCTCATCCCAAATACACTATCAAAATAATAGAAGTCCAAAACCATGATATGCATAATCATAATGCCACCTGATAATATACACAAACCCAATAAATTCAACTAAACACCCTGACCAAAGTCTTATAAAACAATGATATGGACATGTAATGGCCATGCATCAAAAACAGGTGTTAGGGATGAAGTTGATTACATACACCCAGGTGCAAACAGGTGTTTGGGATGATGTTGATACAGAGACCCAGGTGAAAACAGGTGTTAGGGACAATGTTGATTACATACATCCAGGTGAAAACAGGTGTTAGGGATGATGTTGATACAGAGACCCAGGTAAAATCAGGTGTTTGGGATGATGTTGATTACATACATCCAGGTGAAAACAGGTGTTAGGGATGATGTTGATACAGAGACCCAGGTGAAATCAGGTGCTAAGGATAATAATGTTGATTACATACATCCAGGTGAAATAAGGTATTCAGGATAATTACATTGATAACAAAATGAGTATTAGTAAATGGAACCAGGAAAGTTTTGTACAAACAAACTAAACAGGGTATTTTCCTGTTTGGTCATTAAAGAACATAAGAATGGGTTCAAAAAGACTTTGTTCTATGTGTTGCTCTAACAGTTACAACATGCTTAGTCCTCTAATAGTTGCTGTTAATAAAGAAGTTGAATATTCATAAATCATGTACTTCAATACCAGTGTTGCATCTAGGATTTGACTTAAGTGGGCCAAGTGGCCCACTGTTTTCAAAACAGTGGGCCACTGTCTATTTTACAGTGGGCCACTAATTTTAGGGGTAATCAATCTTAACAAAATGCAGGACTATGAACAATATTTTTTTTGTAACATACCTCTAACCAAGGACTTTTATTCTATACAGGTCTTTGCTTTAACACTTGAAAACTCTTCTCTCTGCCTTCTGTTTCCATTTCTCAAGGGCTTTTACAAAATCGAAGTTATTTAACAAGCCAATCCTTTCGGAATTTGCGAACAAATTTTCGCGACTTTTCAATGTCACAGTCAGTACACAAGCATACTTCGTTTGATCACTTTCATTTTCACTTTTTTCGTCAGAATTTCTCGTTTCGTTATCGTCTAAATTTTCCCTTTCACCTACCAGTAACTTACCGAAAAATTCAGTTATTCTTTTGGCTTTCTTCGAAGCCGACATTTCGAAATTATTCTTCAAAAGTTAACAGTTAGAGTTTATCAGCGCATGTGTGTCGGTTTGACATTCGGAAAGTATCGATCGTACGGCCTCGTTTTCAAATCGGTTCCATCATTCGGCAATATATCGGCGAAACTCGGCTTTGTCCGTTGCTCGATTCCAAGAACTAACACCCGGGCTTTCACATTCTATTTATAGATTAGGGTTTTCCAGTTTTACCGATGCTCAATCAGTTTGATTACGCTAGTTATCTAATTCAGTGTGCTACGCGCTTGCAACTATTTAATGCGTGAAAATTAGAATCCCTGCGTACTTGTGGCCCATATTTATTTTAGCAATGCGCCATTTTAACATTCATTTGCGTAATTACGCAAATACGCATCCTAGATGCAACACTGCAATACCAATTAAAGGCATCTTAATAATGTATGTATACATTGATCTAATAGAAAGTGTGCAGGTGTTATGTTATCAAAATTGTCCCCCATTTGTTTCAGATGGCAAAGGGAGATAACTAAAAAGTTAAACATCCAGGTATTTAATCATGAACAGAGTATTTTGAGGATACTTTCTTTTAAACAAAAAACAAGAATTCAATCAATTAATCTGAGACACTGCCTCCAATTCAGGCATTAAATTCCAAGAAAATGAATGCAAAAGAGACTTCTTCATATGAGAATTCCTAAGACTTTAAAGAATTGAAATAGTAACCTTCTTGCTGTTGAAATACAACACAGTTAATCAAAACTAACGTGCAATGCTGATGAAATATCCAGAAACCATATCCATAATCATAACAGTAATATCTTTGATAATATGATAATAACCATATATGCAATATCTATCACCTATAAATCCCACACCATGTGTTATTTCAAATATCATGCATGAAATGTATACATATCACCTTTTGTTTGTAATATTAATTTACATGTTTGTAAATAATTGATGTGCACTCATATAAGTAAACGTAGCAAAAAACAAATCTTGTTAAGGTTATCTTTTGCATAAGCATGGGCAGTCTTTTACAGAACTAGACTTTTCTATTTGGGGAAATTTCCGAGATATCCCTTAACTAGGGAGATAGGAGACCTGTGTAAATAGGTATCAATCTGTAAATGCAACACTGTTTATCTATATAGAATCTATATTCAAACTAAAACTGACATTCTAATAAACAATATTATTATGCAGTTTTTAACTGAGAATCTAGATAGAGATTATCAACAAATATAAAATCAAACAATCTGCATATGCAGACCCCATATAACCGTATGCATTCAAGGTATGCACATTGTGAGCAGGTATCATAAATTGCATCAAAAATTGTTTTAATCATTAGCAGCAACTTTTTCTTGTCAGATCATTCTACTATTTCTCAATCTTTCAACCATATTCATTCAAATAGGTCACGGTTTAAGACAGGAAATCATTGACAATATTTATTTCCTTAGTTGCTACTAGTTTTACGAGTCAGACTAAATATAAGCTTGTGTAAAGTCTCAAGTGGTTACATTATAATTCACTGTATGTATACAATAGTTTTTATATTGCCACAAAATTTTCTCAAAGGGTTCTATCCAAATATTTACCAAGACAAATATTACCTATCCATTAAAGATAATAAGACATAAATTATTGACAATTTTAGAAATCTAAAACATTCAGATAAAAACTGATCGGTAAGATCAATGGAGAAAACAGAGTTCTCGCTGAGAGAGATAAAATTACAATTGGTAAGAGAACAAACATTTCTATACAATTTGACTCAACCATGTTGATAAACAAAACAGATTTATTTCCCCACATCATTCTTGAATAACAAGCAAACCTAATCACACAGTTAAAACTTTTGCATCACCAAATCCTTACGAAAGACATGTTAGCGAATCCAGGATCTTTACGCATGTTCCAGTATCTGCCGTTGAATCGAAACACCTCCTTCCCGCCCTCATCCTTTTTGCTGAAAAATAAAATGAAAACTTTACAATCCTGTATAAAAAGTATTGACCAAGGTTAAAGATTTCATGGATAGAAAGACAAACTGACAGACAGTTGAAAAAACAACTTTGAAAACAAACGGTAAAAATATTCTCACTCGTATATCTAAACTTGCATAATAAAAAAACTTTGAAAAAGAACAGTAAAAATGTTCTCACTTGAGTATCATGACAACATTTACCATGTCAACTTTCTTGTAATGGTTCAGCTGGCCCATCTCAGTTCAATAACATTTTGTTTTCCAGATAGGCTATAATGTCATTAACACAGACAGCTTGCAATCAATCTAAGGTTATGTTTGATTTGTTTAAGCGGCGCGTGCCGGGCCAATAAAAGGATCAATTTGAAGAAGTGTGTTGGCTTACGCAGTCACAAGCTTAAGTAGTCATACCTCGGAGTAGCTTCAAAATACATTCCATCCATAAGATACAATTATTTTTCAAACATTTTTAATTATGAATAAAAATGTCACTATCAAGTGAGTGAGTGAGTTATTGTTTAACGCCACTGGGGCAATATTTCAGCCATTAGCGGCAATCACTATCAAATGATGCATAGTATTTGATAATCATACACATTAAAAGTCAAATTATTTTTAATAGTTATTTCAAAAAGTTACGTTAAAATGGAAAAAGGATGTTACTCTTTGCCATTATTCGCTGGGTTTGCCTGTCATTTCCAACTGGCGCATCCGGCGAATGCCAGTTGTCCCTTTGCCGCTTTTAACGGATAGTGCACCAGGTTACCAATCAAGCATAGCCAATGTTAGGAGTTAAGATACATACTTCATCAATGTAATGAAGAAAATTCAAAATTAAATTGATGATTTCATCAAGGTTAATTTGTCTAGCATTTTAAATGACATATCGCAAACAATAATAAGTTGAAAGTTATGGTCACACTTTGGCTATTGTCAAACGATAGATAATACGAATTTGGATAGGTGAACAAGTTTAAAATCCTATGTTAACACCGCTCCCAGTAACTGGTATTTATACAAGCAGGTGAAGGTTAGTTAAATATTCAAAGCAGGAGAACTTGGTTAAGTCGAGGATAATGAATTCCTCCAATAAGCTCGAGGCGGGGGCGACACCCACCTGAACCACTGAGGCTGGGCATCCGCGTCCTTCTTCCTCCGGTCACGCTGGTTTTGTTCGATTCTGTGTTTCTCAGCCTCCGCTTCCTGAACTTTTCCCTCCTCAAGTAATCTGTGTTATTAGACATAGATGTTATTTATTGGTAGTGAAGAAAAGACTGTGTTATATCGTGAGATTTTTAATGAAACTATCTGCGATACTATCTACAAATAGTGTATTTCTTTATGACAAGTCCCTTGTAGGATTTGATCATACATCCTTATAGTAACACATCTATAGTCTGAAGTGACTGTGCCGACAGCCTAACCACTCGACAAAGGGGTCTTGACATCAACAGCTGCACGAGTTAGAAGATTTTGTCATAATCAAACCTAATAAAAATATATCAGTCATCAACTATTTTCTCTCCTATCAATTTTCATTATAACATAAAAGAACCTATCACTAGACCTCGTTGTTTTTCTGATCTGCCTACTGGTCCACAGTGGATGTGTAAAGTGGCATGTCCTACTTTCAATAATTCATCAAACCTAGAATCAACCCCCCACCGAACCACTTATTAAGTGCTAGGTTAAGTGTTAATACAGAAAGCCCCCCACCTCTGGTCCCTCCTGAACCTGCTGTCAGTGGGAGGGTAGAACCGGGCCTGCTCCTCGTCCAACTCATTCAGCTCTGTGGCAAACCTTGAGAACCCGTAGTACAACTCATAGTCCTCCGGCATGGCTCCTGTAAAGATATCATGACATTTATAGCAGCACTCTTCTATTATCCATTCACAAATTCTATCATTACTTTTGAAGTAAACAAACAAACAGTAGTTACAGTTCTCTATTTCCCAGTGTCGTGTACCCGTTTGTAATGCTGGATGTACTGTGTGAATGTGGATGAAGTGTCCTGCCCAATACAGCGTAGATGTTACACATGCATTATTTCAAGTGGTAAAAAGTAACCATAAGGAACAAATACAATTTTAAATCAGTAAGACAAAACAAAGAGGAGTTTCAGAGTAATATGGTGGCACATCTCGATCAAGCATAGGCCAGTTGAGATGAATTAAGAATAGTTAGTAAGGTGCATGCTGTCTATCACTGGATGAAACAGTGTTGAGTTGACAATCTCTTGGTTCAAAGTTCAATTTCCATCCAAAAACAAAATTAAATAAACGACAAGCCCTTATTAACCCTTAAGATGCGGGTCCCGGAATATTCCGGGATGAAATTAGCTTTGCCCACAAGTTCCCTTAGCGGGATGCGAGTAGCCCACTCTATTTTTCTCACGCTAACTAATTATGACCGCGGGTCTCGGTAGCGGGGCCCGGAAATTTATTGCCTAGCAGTAGTCTCAGTTCAACGCTTGTATTTTCGTTCCGGCTGTCGCTAAGCAACCGTGTTTTGTTTCGTTGGTGTTCTAAATAATGCGCGAACATGCTCCGAAAGTTATGAGAGTATTGATAATGTTTATCGTACCGAAAATAAACGTTAAAATCACTCAATTTTTCCCCACTCCCCGCCGCACGTGCTAATACCCTCTCGCACGAGCTTACGGACCCGCGCATGCTATCGTTTACTGAGACGCGTGCATTTTGACCCTATGCACGCCTTCCTATCGCACGCCCTATGCTCTGAACCCTTGGGCGTATTACAATACCGGTTGGATCTTTTGAAAGAGCAGAAAATTGTCTTCAATTCAATATAAAATACATAACTACGCCACCTGAAATGAAGATACAGCATGTGCCGCAAAAAAGGTGATTTTTACATATTTTTAGTTTTACACCATTTTGTCACACCAATCTTCACATGATGTGGTCAACTTATTTTGACAATTTTTATATTATAAGATAGAGAGAAAGATTGTCTTTCATTCCATGTAAAATTTGTACATGCGCAAAAATAAATAAAGACACAGCAAGCGCCGCACAAAAAGCTAATTTCTCTATTCAAATCATGTAAACTGAACGGCGATTTTGACATGTGCCTTTATTTCGTTTATATCTTCTCAACAGCTAGGCGTATTTTGAAATTGATTACCTCGTGATAAAGAGGAAATAATTGTCTTCGATTTGATGTAAAAAAGTTATATGCAGTATATAAAATAAAGATACAGCAAGTGCCGCAAAATTGCGACTTTTCTTTATTCTTTGTGTTTTTACCATTTTCTCGCACTTTATATCACATAAAGTTCTCGGGACATTTTGAAATTTCATATATCAAAATATAGAGAAAAGGATGATCTTTATTTCCATATAAAATTTGTATGTAAACGAAAATCAGTAAAGACCCGACGAGCATTGCGCAAACAGGCAATTTCTCTATTCATATCTTGTTAACCGAGAAGCGATTTTTTCAACTGCTTTTTACACTTCCTATCCATTATCAACATTTTTATATCACAATAAAGAGAAAAGGATCGTCTTCAATTCTATGTAAAATTTGCAAATTACAATGAAACAATAAAGGAGCGGTAAGTGATGTCGCAATTATCAAAATCTGTTTTCAAATACCTGAGGGTACAATCTTTGCAAACTATATATATTCCAAACCAAGCGGTACATATTTATCATTTTCATATCAACGTAAAGAGGAAATAAATACCTTCATTTTCATGTGTAATTTGCCCATATTTGCATCAAAATAAAACGTGTGGAAATTATGCGACAAATGTCACGGTAAGGCGATTATCAAAGACTTTATTCACTAGCTATACCCACGTTACGTTGGTAATAACTTCTAATTACAGTGCAAAAGATTGTTATGATTTATTTTTTCGTAAAGAAGAATAAATTGCCTTCAATTCCATATATAATTTGCATGTATACAAAGCGAATAACTTGAATTATAAAATTGGAAATAAAGACAATTTCTGTTAAGTGTGAGTGTATTTTTCAGCGGGGATACCCCGCCTGCACGCGCTGAGCGCGTGCGTTTGCCCGGGGCTACTAGCTTAGTAATATTACTGTGGGGGTCAGAACGTTATCGGGATTTATAACTACCCTGCTTTCGTTATTTATATCTTTCGTTTAGGATGGCGTATCGTAATAAAATTTATCGTGAAATATAGAGCAAGAAATTAGCTTCAATTCCGTATATAATTTGCATGTGTGCACTCAGTGATTAAATGATTTTATAATGTTTGAAATGAAGACAATTTTTAAAATTTAGTAAAATTCGTTCCAGACATATTATAAAAATAATTTTTATATCGATGTGAAAAGGAACAATTCATCTTTAGTTTCGTTTTGATTTCGCACATGCGCTCTTGGAATTTATTGAGTTATGGCGCCCGAATTGAAAACAAGTTTACTTCGGTTGTAGAAACCGTTCCAGGGGTGATAGAAATTTCATTCAAAGTGTCAAGTAAGTATCATCCATTTATAACACGGGATTCGCCGACTAGCTTTGTATAAAACGACGATAACGTCCGTATTCCGCCATGTAAACACGCCATATGTTGTTAAATCGGTCGCATCTGGCGGCGCTGGAAAATTCGGCCACAGGGGCTAATTGCGTTATTACCGTAGCGAGGCGAGTGCTGGAAAATTCAGCCACGGGGGCAAAACTGGTCAAAATAATATTCAGCAACGGAAGGGTTAAGATTGGAATTTTGTAAATGGCTGCATTGTACGAGGGTAATAATGTTGTTACAGCTCTGTGCATGTGTTTGATGTGACGAAGGGTGAGGTGAAAATTGGTATGTTTCGCTTATCAAAGCAGTAAGTATTACTTCATGCAGAAAGCCTGCAACACTGACAAGGCTATGCAATGTGGTGAAACCAATAAGCTTTAGCTGGAACTTGCTGAAAGGGGCTTGAATCTAAATCTGATTCATTGCACTGTAACATAGCAGTATATAAAAACAGGTTTCTTACCCAAGCAGGCACAAATATGACGGGTATTGAAGTTTTCATAATGGTAACGGGAATTACAGTTTTTCTTAAAATAACTCGAGAGCTGATTTGCTGACAGAACTATTTCTATTCATTTGTTCATTGAGTTCAGCGTAGTCCTGTAAAAGAGACTTCAAAACAAACATTGTTTTTAATTTTGTATGAAATAATATGAAACTTTAAATGCTTTATATATGGTTTGTTTTACTATTTCGTTCATTTAGGATCGTCTTGCTTAATATATGAACCACAAACATGTAATGAATTGCAGAGACTACATTTAGCCATGCCATGACATAATCATTGTTTGCCGCGCATGAATACAATGACCAAGTCCACTTGCAACTCGCCTTCACGAAGGTATTTTCCAAAAGTACCATAAATATTCTTAGATTTGACATGGGTAAGAAAAAGAATAACCAACTTGAAGCTCGGAATTACCGTTTATCTGTCCCTGGTGAATTATTTTGAAAAATTCCTTGCTAAAGCTCGGAATTTATAACAATTAGGACAGATAAACGCTAATTCCTCGCATTTTATTGAATTTCTTTTATACTCTACAGCTGACACAGTTGCTGCTTCCCTGGCAGAAATCAAAGCCATTGTTGCAGTCAATAATAGTGAAACCTGTGAACATAGGCTTGAGTAATCAAACAATTAATGGTGCTCTTCTGAATTCCCCAAACTGCAGAACTGTGCCCACCTGGTCTCCAGATACACCTTGCCGACGAAGCGTGACCGCAGAAGAGGGCCTCGTTCCACTTCCCGAAGAGATTGTGAACCACAGCCCCATCTGGGTTGTTGATGCTTCCATAGATCTCATACCTGTTGGACGACCAGTGGCTCGCCTAGTGGAGACAATAAACACACAAATGATTAACCAATCACAGGCTGGTACAGGAATGTTTCAGGTATTCATTCTCTTCTTCATTGTTATTCCAATGTTTATTTTGTTCTTGACATTTGATTAACTTACAAATTCAAATGTGTTCAAATGAACGTTTTGCTTAAATGTAAAGTAATGTTTAAAGCCCTTTTTTTAATTGATAGGACTGTGACTAAAGAAATCAGAATTAATTACATTTCTGAAGTCATCCCATTGTTCTCCCACTCCATAACATTTCAGTAATGGACTGTTGCTAAATATCTTCCCTTCAAATTCTTTAATTTTATGTATATGTTGAGTGAGATTCAAGTAGGGTAACATCCTCGTAACTATCCATTCCTTAGAAATAACAAGCCTCAGACACTTAATGTCCTGGGCTCCATTATTGTTAAGGAACGGAGAGTTACTTACACATTACGCTCTGCATATAATAACAAGACTGGCAGAAAAAGGGTTAATCTTAAAAGTTAAGAAGCCTTGAATATAATAATATCTGCTGGTAAAGTTAAGACAGGGACGCACCTTGGTGAAGGTCAGCTTACAGGTGATGCCTCCATTAGTAATGGTCATCTCTCCATACTGGTCAACCCAGCGCTGACCACCCAGCAGGTTGTGGACACAGGTGGTTACTTTGTTCCATTTGTAGTGGTCACCATACCTGTTTTGAAAATAGAAGTTGTTTTTTTTAGATACAAAAGGAGATAAAGTGAAATTGAATGTTACTTTAAAAATTCTATACATATCTATATTGCGGTTAAATTTATTATAATTGATTTTTCATAACAATGATTTTCCAAATACAACTTCAATATGAAACCAAAATATGGTTTTACATTCATAATACATAAACTATTTCTTCTATCCACTGAAATTACCAAGGCAGATTGACAAATTATTTTATGACTGCCTCAGAGGATTCTAGTTAGTAATCAGATATGATTTAATGGACCTGTTTTAAAGTTCTAGTGGTGTTTTGAATGTTGCAAATCCAAGCTTACGGCCCTGTTTGTCACACTATTGTCGTAAAAGACATGTGAAAAAAATCTTAAGGCTGATTGCTTTTTATCTGCATTTATCACATTGTATTTATTTGGTTATTTTCTAACATAGTATAAAATTCCTTGCTCAAGATTGTCCAAGCAAACAGTGGATATATATCTATAATCATCTGCTAGATCAACATGATGCTTCACACATACTTCGGCAGGCAGACATTGACCATTCCTATAGGCTGTATCTCCATGGACTTCCCCCAGAACTTTGTCTTCACTCTCACATCTGAAAATAACAACAAAATGAAAGAAATAAGCAAACAACTGGGTATAGAACAATTTCACATTAAGATTTACCGGTAGGATCTGATATTAAAACAACAACGGTAAAAGTATAAGATTTTTGGGGGAAGGGGGCATTCATATGATGACTTAAATTGTGATAGGTATTTGCTGTATCTACTAATGAGGTCCTGCGTTCTATTCATTAGGTTGCTATGAATCAGATACACTGAGTAAGACTGACCCTGCCAGAAAGTGAAGTTCCTTGAATCACAGTAGCAGGCTGATATGGGAGGGTGGTGGCTCACCTGCAACAAGATATATACATGAACAGGCTATATCTTTCTATAAATGATTTAAAACATACACGACACACACAGTGAGAGGAAGCCATTTGGAATGTAAATGGGACAATACAATGCGGTTGGGTGTTTGCTCATCATTCCCTTGGAAGATTTGAATCTGTTAAGTGTCATATGAAATGATGATGAGAGTTGAGACCTGGACAAAAATCATTTGAGCTGTTGCAAAGAACACATATTAATTTTTGATATTTCGATCATAAAAGAGTTTCATTATTGCCAAAAGTATTTTTGTTTTTGATGAAAGGTTTTCTTTGGACAAAAGTGTTATCATTATTGACAATAGGACATACTCAAGTTGTCATAACTGAAAAAGTTCTTTTTTTTAACAAAAAGGTTATAATTTTTTATAAAAAAAAAAAGAGATCACATTAATGATAAAAAGATTCACCAATATTGATAAAAGAGTGAAACATGTTATCACTAATGACAAAAGTGATATCCATATCATCAATATCATCATTATCATCGCACCTGTTCTGCTAAGAACCTCCAGCCCCTGTCCTCCCTGATACACTCGTATGTCTCCCCCAGGAGAGGGTTGAAGGGTTTGTGGCCTGCCCGGTAGTACGTACTGGCGTAGCACGACACAGAAAAAGCAGCTACATAGATCTGGAAAGAAAATAAATGCTGGCTTCAACGACAAACGCAGAAATGATCCCTCCCATATTCATAGATTCTTATTTGCTGAAAATGACCCTCTCATGGTTGGTTTGACAATATTTATTGTTATCAAATGGGTAAAGAATTTTTTAGGCTTTCTTCCATTTCTTCCACCTTTCCATTATTTACTCTGTAGTTAACATTGAAAGGAGCAGACTGTTGATTTTATACTTATAAAGATTGAGTTAGAAGAAATGAAACGAGTTTTGAAAACATGATCACTGACCATTCTCTCGTACGGATCGTCATACTCCACAGCCTTGTCCAGTAACTCGCTGTACTCAAGCTCCTCACACAGTCGCTACAACATAGCAGTGTTAGGAGTTACTAACACATCAAAATCAAAAGTCAAAACTATTCCAGTTATGCCATACAAGGCGAGTTTAATGGACTTAGAAACGTAGATTATAAACTTATCAAGCCGAAATAGAGCAATAGGTTCTGTAGCTCACGAGATCATCAAATGTTCAATATTCACTATCTCATTGTGGACTGACATTTCAAATAATAAAGCACTGCCAATATGGTCCTAATAATGGTTCAGACTGTCACCCAATTCAATATCCCTAATCCTAATTCTTCAAGCTATGTCTAAACAAAATTCTTGTCATCATAAACCTTTACACTCCTGACTTTCTAAAGGCATAATTGATTTGCTTGTATTGTATCTGTCAACTCATTAATACTCCTTATATGAAGGTAGAAAATTTTGAGACGTAAAACTTTCTTAGTTAGGTAGATGTTTCGTCAAAGTCAAATGAATATAGAAATTTATCATCTCATAAAAGTGACCATCATCTAAAATGTCGGCCACCCCTCACCTGCAGGGAACTAAGGGGCTCATTGAGAGTGACTGGCATGGAGATTTTGGTGAGGTCCTTCCCGATATTCTTGTACAGCAGGTTCCAAAGGCTGATGTCACCAGTGTCCGGTTTGGGCACAGGGAGTTTTGACCGGCGTCCAGTTGGAAAGGTAGATGGCATGACCTCTTCTGCAGCTGTAAATAAACATAAAGATAAGAATCTCTTTTAGGAAAGTGATTTTGTTGACCGAAGGCAAAAGTTTTTTTAAGCTTTGGGAAATACCTTGTCTATATAGATGCAATTTCTATGGTTTATCGGAAAGACAGTTATGGATATATATCACAGAAAAAATAGAAGAAATATAAAAAAATAATTGTGATAGTAAATGTGAAGATAAACATATTGATCAATAATTTTTTGCAACTAGATACGTACTGTTCAACTTCATACATTCATTACGCTTGGGAATTGAGGGTAATGATTTAACTCACATGTTATTTTGTTGCCACCATAATCCAGTATTTCTTAACTTTAAGAACTAAGATTGGATATAAATGGCCATATGTGGCATTCAAACCTACAGTCAAAGATCAGCACTAACTGTACCAACAGCTTATCCACTCTTGCCACTCTAGGCCCAGTCTAAAATATTACAAGCCATGCTGGCCCTACCTGAAATTAAACAGCTATTGGCTTGTTGGCAGGCAGCTATTTCCAACACTGAACCCAAGGTATGACAATTGAATGGAATTGAATTTAACCTTATGATTCAAAATATTTTGATAACATCTATCATCATGAAATGATTGTATGAAAATAACTCTGTGAGAATGGGACTAACCACTTGTGATGGGGGTCTCGTCTGTCTCCCCCTCCTCGGACACCTCGCTGGACACCTCCTCCTCGTCAGACTGCTGCGGACACAGAGGGGAAAGGGTGAGGGCTGTGTGAACACATTCTCCCAAAAGGGAAGTATAAACACAAAAGACAACATTTTTTGTTATGTTTCAGACTAGCTTGCGCATTTTTAAGGACAGTTTATGTTTTGAGTGCTTTAGTGAATTATAAATATTTTCTAATAACAGTCCTTTGCTTCCTAATAAATATTTCACAAATATAATGAACACCAAAAGAAACACGAATCAAGAAGGTATTGGAAATATAATGTATTTTGTTATATCAACAGTTATCTGATCCTTATTCTGGTTACGGTCAATTTGAAACGATTAAAGCCACTTAGAATTCATAGTAGCCATCCATTTAGCAACCATTTCCTATAGTAATTAGGAAGTTGAAGATTTTGCGTTTCCTTTGGTGCTCACAATACATAAATGTACATCTATTCTGGACGAAATAAGTTAGGGATATCAAATTTATGACTGACATATCTTCTGTGTGTCATTGTTAATGATTTCACATATAGATTCACATATATCCCAAAATATTTTTGTACAGTCAATTTTGAATTCCAAATTTAGTTCACTAAAAGCAGATAACCACAATGTAAATGTTCAACAAAGCTTTAAAAATACATCTGAACACATTGAACCAGCAAGGCAAGATCTCTATCATTAATCATTAATCACTTATACGAAATCACATAATTGATTCTTACCTCTGACGAAGAGTCGCTGATGGTTTCGATGACCTCTTCTGCATCGTAATACTCGGACATGGAGAAACTGTCCACCGAGAGAGACTGACCTAGTTGGTACGGGGTCATCTCCTGCTGCAGCCATTCAGAGCAAAGATTAAGCAATGGTGTCATGTGGCCGCCAGAGGATTAAATATACGAATGAATTATTCCATCTTGGGTTAAGGTTAATTTATACCTTTCAAGGATTCGAAAGAAAGTACCAGTGAATAATATATATTTTTCCTTTCAACACCCCTTTTGATAAAATTACAAATATCCGTGTTTTTAAGGGGGATAATAATTCCATTTGAAAAGAGGTCAAGAGTATGTCACCAAAGCATCGAGAGCAATATACTGTTTCTTCCTAGCGGTGCATGACAACACACTACAGAGCCTACTACAGACTTCTCAGCATTGACACTTGAGTCATCGAATTAATTAGTTCCAACCATTCTGAGTGATAAATTTACAGGAAATATAATGATGACAGAGGGAATAATCAGATTTTGGAAGATTATCCTGGAATATTATGGTTAACGCAAGTTATCTAAAAATAGAGCCATGGGCTCTGTAGCTCATCAGCTTATGTATTGTTTGATGTTCAAGACTATGATACATAGTTTTCCAGGACAAAAGACAGTTGAAGATATGTGGGAGGACACCTTGCCACACAGATTTTTGGAGAGGGGGCTCATTATTAGGGGTTGGATAATGAAATTTACACATCTCCATACTACAAGGATGATATTTTCAAAATTTTAGATACCTAACATTAATAGTTTCTTGAGAATAGACAAAAAAAAGAAGATTTGAGGGTGGACACCCTGCCATGCCATCTCCAAATTTACATATTTGAGTCTCAATGTCACAAGATGTTAATCTAAAAATTTGGGCCTTCTATGTCAATTGGTCGGAGAAGAAGGTAAATTGGTTGAAGAAAATGCGGCCTAAGAGTAATTGAGGGGTTCGGATGACAGGGTCTCTAAAACAACTGTAAAATGCAACCTAATCCTTCAAAAAAGCCCAAATGGGATTTTTCTTATAGCTGAGATAATTTTCTATACAGTGATATATAACATGAAACCTTTTGAGAATGGTTGCAGACCGATTTATCACCTAGAAAACGTCTAATTTTCAAGTTTGGTTGCAGTCCCCTATAGGCAACTGCAACCAAATTCTTGAAACCATCAAAATACACGTTTTCATAGAACAGAAGAGTCTTGACTAAAAATAATTTGGTTGCAGAGAGAAACTAAACGATGATATCGCAAATGTTGGAACTTTACCTGGCTGTTTATTTACATTTCAATGAAACATCGGCAACATGCTCAAAGCTACCGAGTCCGGTTTTCGATCATGTAGTGTCCCGCTTCGCTGTCGTTTCTGACAAAGTGGATGGAAAATTTCTGCTAACCTTGTTAAATCTAACATTCTCTATAGTTTATCATGTCTTGGTAAGTATTTATGACATTCCTTGACCAAATTATTCCTAAATTGCCATTTGTTTTTACAACGTGGCCCCGAGACGAATTCGAATTGTTGTCAAATCTCAACACTATTCTCATTGGCTGTAACGGATGTTACTTAGCGAATGGTATTACATCACACGTTGTGTCAGAGGGAACATGTCAAACTGAAACTGTTGATTTGGTTGTTTTCTCGTCAATTTAGATAAATTTGAAGTCTCCTTCAACCAAATTGATCTAATAACCTTTTCTAAAAATGATTTTATTACCTGCAACCAAATTATTATTAGTCAAGACATGAAAAATGATGAATATTTGACAAAAAATAATTTGGTTGCAGTTGCCTATAAGGAACTGCAACCAAACTCGAAAATTACTCAATTTCATGATGATTTTTCATTTTGCAACCAAATTCCATGATTCCTAATAATACAGTATGTAACAGTCAATTATTTCAGCTTCCAGAATATCTTCATCTGAACTATTTTCAAGGACTGGGTAGCATTTTATATACATTTTAGATACCCCGTCATTCGGACCCCTCAATTACTCTTAGGCAGAAAATGCCTGCAACGCCCACATTTGAGGGTAGGTCAGTCTTAAAGTTACAAATACAGATTACCTAGGTACAAGGTATATCCCCATTAAATTTCAGATTTGAGGGTGAAGCATTTGGAAGATGGGTCAAAAAAGTTTACAGACAACGCCAAACGAATGCAGACTACAGACCTTTGCCAAAAGTCCATCTGACCTTTCAGGTCGGACGAGCTAAAAATCCATTTGAAAATGATATGTCATAGTCCTAACATCTGATCAGCCCTTTTTCAAGATAAAGATATGAATAAAAAATAGTGTTTACCCTGTTCTTAAAGAATCGCACTGATAAAAGTAAATTTAACTATGACCTCGAAATGGAGGTAATGGTAAAAAAAATCTAATGGAACTTTTCTTTTATTGTGGTAAACCCATGTGCAAAATAGGAAAAAAATATAAAATCCAATGAGTAAGGATTGATCATGGCAAGCATAGGATATTTAAAATTCCTCTTAATCAAATGCAATGGTGAGAAGTCTATGAGCGGTAAACTGAAGAATCTATGTAGCCATTTACCCGATCCAAGCGAGGAGAGGGAGGGGGAGAGGTGGGGGTGTGGGGGAGATCAGTCACACTTGATTCGTTGTGGATTCGCTGAAGCTTCCCTCTCAATTCACCATTTTGTCTGTGAGCCTGGGGGTGAAGGTCATACAAACATGTAAGGGAGACAACTCTCACAGGATTACAGAAACACATAAACTAAGGACAACAATAACAACAGAACTGGAACATTTGATCTATTCCTTCACATAAAGTTGAACTTACAGACTAATAGAGATGTACAGCTCTCAATTTTTTAAAGCTTAGCAAGAGTGTCAACTTCTTGAAATTGTAAGACTTACATTGTACCATGCTCTTGACATTTAAAAAGAAAATTATTATTCAAAGGCACTATAGCACATATTTCCTCATCCAAATTGCCTATTTTAAAACATTTAAGGACAAAGGCACTCATTTAGCTCTCTATCGATGTATTATTCTTGACGGTAGGCTTAGAGATAAAAAAACAAATCTAAGGTCAGCTGAGCACAAAAAGGAGTAAACTGCTGACTGTTGAAAACGGTTACACTAGTAGCTATGTGTACAGTTTTTTAATTTAGTTTGCTCTCAGACTTACTCTCAGGCTTACTCTCTCAGAAATGAGAACAAAGGATGACAATTTGTTTAATATGGCAATCCTGAAACTAAACTGATTTTGTCAACACAGTATTAGCTTTGTTGTTGATCAATATAGCGGTCTGCCATTATTGCTTGTCCGACTGTAAACAACATTTTGAATTTTCCCGATATCGTAGTTTATGCGTATTTACTGCAAGGTTGCATTATTTACCTCTGGTCTTTTTTAATTGATTTAATAACCTGAATACTTACACATTTGATAAATAACGTATATGGTAGATTACCTTAGTGTGGGTAGTTGGTAATATTGAAAGATATGCCTTATCTGTGCGTTACTCATAATTATGAAATATAGGTGTGCATTAGTGCCTTTAAATAAAGATGTTCAGAAAGATTTCTTTAGCAATGTTAATTTTCTTTTCAAGCTGTGGGAAATCAGGAATCCCATTTTGATTTGCTTCTCATTTTATGAAGTGATAATAAAATCTCTAAACCTGAGCATCCCAATCTAAATCATTCTTTATTTGATAGATGGTACAGCACTTGAGGTTTGAAACAAACACAAAGAATTAGTTTGCAATAGTGAACCAAAATTCCTATTAATGAAACAAATCCTGTGTGTACTAAATCATAGCCAGTAGGGCTGGATATTATCCACCCTTTTGTATTGCACTATATCGCAATAAACAGCTCCCCTAATGCAATGATATTGCTATATATTGAATCAGCAAATTTTTCAACTTTTGTTTTTATGTTCAAATTAAGCACAGGGCTTAAAATAAATCCCTATTAAAGATTTAAATAATATGAAGAATTACACTAAGAGAAGAAAGTTAGAAAAATCTATGAAACATGAATTTAAATACTAAATGCACCTTCTAAAAGGGTTAAACATACGTTTTTGCACATCTTTTTTTCATCTTTAACCTGCAACCTTATCTCAGAACTGGTTTCACTAATTCATCCCTATGTGTTTCAATTGAGAATGTTTAGAGCAATATATTCTTCAAAGAAAAATCATATTACTTCCTGAAAGGCAATCTTTGAAAATCCTAAGTTTACACAGGAATATACAAACTACTCGGGATTATTTCACCTCCCTATTAGCCATACCTCTCCGAGTGCCTGTTTGAGAGAGGCGATAGCGTTGGTAGTCTGTGTGAGGGTTAACTGAGCATCGTTCTCCACGGTTTGTTTGAGTCTCTCCCGCTCCGTGCTCATCATCCTCAGCAGGCATTTCAGCTGCTGGTGAACTGAAAGTAGAACAGACAAACTGAAAGTAGGAAAGAGATATAAAGGAGAAGGAAAGCCTGAAACAACGTTAACATAATTCACTGTCTTAAAATAGAACCTGCATATTGGTTTCCTTAAGCTTAAAAAGCAAATGTTGACCGGTAATATGAGATTCAAAACCTCTACTGGGAGTTTAATTTCAGGGAGTTAGTCTGTAAAAATGTGTGTCAACATGCACTGTAATGAAACCTGTGAGCTTGGTCTGCAAGCGTGGACTGAAACTAACAAATAATGCAGATAATGGACTGAATTTGAAGGAAGCATTGTGCCAACATCTAATTACTAAATGTAGAGAAAAGTGCTTTCAGTTAATAATAAAATTCATACCCATGACTTCAAGATCCAAAGTTGAAAGACTCACCCATTAATTTGTGCCCAAAGTTACTTAATGTTACTCTTACTTGTCAGAGCTTATCCCAATTTGGCTTTGCCAAAAGCTACCTTCAACATCTTCATGACATGTCTACAAGGAATGTGATTACCATATTTCAATAGCCCTCTGTGTGTCAAAAGCCATAAACTATTATAGCTTCTGTTTGTCATAAATGTAAAGAGAAAATAATAAACCGACAAGAAATGTTAATTTTCTGACTACAGAAGAAGGCATTGTAACTATGGTAAGTTTTATTTCCCATGGTGCAAGAAACTTGAGAAGTTGATAAATGATTTCCTTTGTGTTTCTGAAAACTCCTGAAAGTACAATTCCTGACACATATTCTCTACATATATATATATATATATATATATATATATATATATATATTCTCTCAATTCATTTTGGTTCAAACTTGGCACAAAAAGTACTTGTAGGCCTTTAGGGATGGATACCTGAGTGTCTCAATCATTGGGATTTGTTTTATTGAACTACAACCCGGCTGAAAAACAACTCCAGGTATCACCACAAACCAATTTGGATGGATTACCTCTGTGAGCTTGTGAAATGAAGTTTTCTCTCAGTTTAATTTCCTCAATGCGTTGCTCGTGAGAGTTTTGAAACATTTCTGATCTGGAGCCAAAATGGTTCATGAGGTTCGGGTTGGATGCACTTGAGTGAATCCGGTCAACAGGAACTGTCAGCCCTGCTGAGTTCTGGAAAGAAAGTATTAGAAACAATCAGTTTCATCTTGGTGAGTGTTTTTTAAAATCAATCTTTAAAAATATTCAGTTGTAAACATGATCATAAAACATGACAAACGAATTTAAGAAAAGAAAAATTATTTACAATGATTATATTTGATTAATATTCTTTTAGGGAAATGTAAAATATTTGAAACAGTTGTATTATAAAAGAATTATAACTTTCAAGATTTTGGACAAAATGATAAATGCAATCAAGCTATCTAAGAATCAGATAATCAAATCTAAATAAAAACCAGAAAAGAACTTATTTATATATATAACAAATGAATGAAGATCAAAGCTATTACAATTACTACAATTCTGGTATAATCTGAAAACAAGGTCCCATGATCAAAAGAATACAAGAGATAATAAATAATTGAAAATTCCATTAAAAGCTAGCTGGATATGACAGAAAAGTAAATAATCTGCAGGAATGCTAGAAGGAGACAGAAATCAAATCAAAATAACATTTATTGGGATGAAAATTAAGTTATACAATGAGTTCTTAGGAAAATAGCAGACCCTAACTAAACCTCTTACCAGTTAACACCAGTACCACAAGGCCATATAAAATATAAGTCTTGTTTTTCATTACATTTGAAATTTTTTTGGTCCATGGATAGATATTACTTCAATTTTCAAGATGTAATTTATAATTTATTTTGCATTGACTAAGAAAGCGTCTCCTATATAGTTGTGATCTTCATTTTTCACATTTTTCTTTATCACAGGGTAAGAGTTCTTAATGACAATGTCTTAAGATAGTACAACTCATGCTCCTACTAGAGGCACACAGATGTATGGCTTGCCCATCCTAATGAGATGCTCACTCATCAATATAAGATTTGACACATTATTGCAAAATGAAAAAAACAAATACCTGTCAGAAAAAACATTTTTTGATAGAAATTACTTATAAAACATTGTTGATATGGTTGGACCATAACGGGGGCGGCAGCAATGAAAAACAAGAAAATATATTTGTATGACCTCAAGTTAACTTACGATGTCCCGCACATGGGTAGGACTACCGATTTGTTTATCTTTTTTCTTGGAAGATCGCATGCCTAGACTTCGCCGGGATTTCTTTTTCTCACTAAGTTCAAGTTCGGAGAACTACATACAACAAAGCAAAGAAAGAGAGATATATGCAGTGTTAGTGGTGGGCGGTGTCCCACAAAATTAGTTCCAGCTTGCCAAAGAATCCTAGGATATAGTTTCTTTGTTAATTTGACACATTCATCGAGATACCTCAAATTTCAATATGATTTGAATTTTATGAGAAAATTCGGTCGAAATGACTTAAATGCACTTTTTAAAAATATTTTTTGTGTTAAATAATGAACTATTTAATTTTTGGAAACTGCAATACTGGAAATAATTTTGATTTTGAACTTTTTATTGGAACAACAGCCACATGACAGCAAAGTCAAATGCAATTTTGTGGATTTCAAGATACTTGATTTATTTTGAATAAGAATTCAATCTTTTTACAATTTCTGACATAACATAAAATTGCATTTAGACTTTATATCTTTATCACACACCTTGAAGTGCAGGTGAATAAATTGGGGTAGAAATGGGTTTCAATAATATAAAAATATCCCACTTTAAAGAATGTTACATACTTTCCTGCAATCAGCCAAATATTGACAACAAATAAATTTTGTGTATCGATACATATTTGTTCATTCATATTAGTCTCAACTAATAACAAAGTACCATATTTTCTTTCAATCAGTTATACTTTGACATCATTGTGAAACTTCTTTAAATAACTAGACTTTGAAACTACATCATTAGAAAAATGAATTTCTAATTATAGAAATCTTTTCATTCAAATTGACAGTACAGAAGAAAAAAACAGGAACACATTAACAGAGAAAGCTGATCAAAGTTTAAAAACTATTTCTATAAACTGAACTTTCATGCAATCTGGGGTTGTTAATATATCTCATTATCCATAACATGCAAACAAAGCTTCACAGACTATTAGAAAATATGGTACGTGCCATGCAATAATTTATAAAACCCTTTAAACATGCATTACTCAATCATTTAATTGTACCCAGAAAAAAAATCAGCAAATGAAAACACATAATTCAAGATTTTAATAAAAAATAACTTGGAAGGCTACATATATAACTAACTTAAGAGGTTTTTGTTAAATGATTGAAATTGAACTGAAGTGAAGTAACATCTACATGCATTATCATTTGTGCGTTTTTGTGTTCAGGCTTTGTATGGAGTGAACATTGAAACAAACTCAAACAAAATTCATATAATACACAGCATTTCACAACAATTCTGACTTCCTAGAAATAAAATCTCTGAATCGGATAAGAGCATACAACATTTTTAAGTAGAATAGTACATCAGAGAATTATGTTTGAAAGGGTTTTAAAATATCAAATGAATGTTTCTAATTATTGGCTACTTTTTAAAAAAAAAATTGATTGAATAAAATCATATTAAAAAATAAATCACTTTTATTTTTATTTATTTAATCAATTAATTATATATCTATATGCATGGCACAATGCTTGTTTCCATTTTATTCAAGTTATTGACAATTTAAGACAAAATAGGTATCAACAATATTGCAACACCATTCCAATCATTTGGAGGATATTTTGAAGTTGAATGCACAAGACATAAAGAAGGCATAAGAAAATTCCTAGTAGTCTTGCTTTTGTCCCTCATTATTACGATTAAAAATAGAAATATTTCGGTGCATGTACTTATGACTTGATATATATATTTAGTCTGCAGACATCAATAGCACAAAATCATAAATTTTAACACAGCATACTTACCATATTGCTGACATTTAAGCAGAGTACCATAAAATACTTGTGAAGCACTTCATTTGGATAAAATAGAAGCATACATAAAATCCTTAATGATTGTAACATACCTCAATTGTTGCATCAGTTGAAAGTGGCAGATTTTGTATCTGATCAAGTAAATCTTGCAATCCAAATAGATCCTTTTGTGCTTCACTAAGTCCTGTAATTGTAAAAAGTTTGAAAAAAATTAATTGTAGAAAATTAATGATCATCCTTTTTAATGAAGGTCCAAACTTCTACATGACAACAGATGAGTGTGGCTTTTCGATTTTTTCCCCTGTTCCTTAATTCAAGACCCCTAACAACTATCACCACTATTTATCTGATGACCAGACACAAAAACATAGAGTTTAAAAAGAGTCTACTCAAGAGGTTTAAAATTTGCCTGCCAAGAAAGTTACAATTCACGTTGCACTCAGCATATTTTGTTTCCTTCAATTAAATCAACACGGTATGAAATCAGTGGTACATCGATGACCCTAACCTTTATTGCACTGTTCAAACCCTGCCGTATCAAGCACCCACGCTGCAACCCGACCTTGACCTGTGCCCACAATGCCCTTGTTGAAGCTCGACTGCCGCATGACATCCTTCTTCAAGTTCAAGGTCAAAGTTTTCTCCGGCAAGTTGGCAGCTGCAAATTAATGTTATTCAGAGATCATATTGTAATTTACAACAAAGAAAGATTATCAAAACATTTTCATAAATTTTTTTAATAACATTCTTGAATATAAAATTTTATAGCATAAATTCAATTGATAACATGTCAACAGCAACTTTCGACAATTCAAATAAATTTGACAAATAAAAAAGACACTGTTACTTTCTTAGTTTATATTGCAAATAATCAGGAAATAAAATGCCAGCCAGGGCACTTACATCAAATATGTTTAAAAATGAAAAAGTGTTTCTTACTAGTGAGGGGAGGAATAGTAACATCTTCAGTAGGGGAGGTAATCTCTGTGAGTCTCGGAGACTCTTTTGTGCCGTAGGAAATCTCATGTTGGCGGTAAAGTCGATGATGTCGGAATTTTGCCAGCCATTCCTCAAACATCTTATTGTCCTTAACCTGAAATGTGTTGTATTCCTGTTAAGTTAGTACCCTGTATACAAATAAAGAAGTGAGCACAGCTCACATAACCCGCTTCAAACTATAGTCTGGCTTTCTTTGTCGGTCTAACCCTCACGGATCACGGTTGATAAGTATATTTTGTTGAAGCTAGCATGTATAGTTTAGGAGATATGCTCAGGAAAAAGCACTTTGTCATAGAGTCATTGTTTAAGTAATGTTTCCATGGAAACTGCAAAAAACAAAAATAATTTGTTGGTCTAACGCTCAAAAGGCACACCTATGGATCATGGTTGATAAGTGTATGAAGTTTGTTGAAGCTAGCATGTATAGCTAAGAAGATATACTCCGGACAAAGGACATTGTCACTGTTTTAGTCATGTTTCCATGGAAACCGCAAAAAATAAAAATCATTTGTTGGTCAAACCCTCAACTCCCATCTAGGGATCATGGTTGATAAGTGTATGAAGTTTGTTGAAGCTAGTATGTATAGTTTAGGAGATATGCTCAAGACAAATATTTGTGACGGACGGACAGACAGATGGATGGATGGACAGACAGAATGAACGCTATATACCCCCGCTTACGGCGGAGGTATAACAACAAATTCTTAATGACCAAACCCCCAATGGTTTGGCACTTATTCTTTCATCAAGTATTTGAGAAAGTCAAACCCTGATAAGTAACATATATATAGAAGTATGTTTAGTATTTAGTGATGTTTTTACATTTTAGTTTAAGCTTGCTGAGTCGGGGTTGTACAATATTTCACTTACATCACGGTTGCTAGTATTATTCTAGGGAGAAAGCCCGTAACACTATTGTGGCTATGCATTGTGATGAAACCTGCAAGCATCAGCTAGAACTAACAAACCATGGGTGGTACTGCGCTGATACATGGCAAGAGCACGAATGCCAATAAGCGAGTATCGAGGTGAAATCAGTAAGTGCCTGCAGGAACTAGCCACCTATATGTGTTACTGTATTCTATTGTAATCTTTGAGCTTTTAGTGTCTCGTATGTTTTCTGCGCCAGCAGTTATGTAACACAGGGCACAATTGGAATTCCAGAAACTAAAGCCAAAACACTTTCCAACAGTTTAAAATCATTGATTCCAGAAATTTTAACTCATAAAGAAAATGTTGAGTTTTTGAGGATGAGGATTTCAAGTTTAACACCACTGTCTAGACTATGTCACTTACATCACCATAGCTAGTATAATTATGGTTACTTACAACATAAAAACTACAAACATAGCTGTACCTAGAAACGATGGGTGTACTGCACTTTTATTCAACAAGGGTTGCATCCAAACCGACTTAATCTAAATTTGCACCAGTAAATACAACTCTTGCCGCAGAGGAATGACTCTTACCAGTCTCCAACACTTCTGCTCATGCAGTGCCAAATTTGGGCTTTGGGTTCAAGGCTTTTCAGCAAAAAGTTACAATTCTTATAAAATTTCTCATAGGACAACGAAAACAAGCACAGAAACGTTTTGGAAATGCTTTGAGACCTAAATTAACCAGTCATAATAGAGCGATTGGCTCTGTAGTTCATCAAGTATTTATAATTTATCACAAAAAAGGTCATAGGGTCACTATTTGAGGGCCATGAAATAACCAAATCTATACATTTGAATCTAAAAAGCTAAGGAGTCTGTACACAAGGTTTCCGTTTTCTAGGTCTTTTGCTTCTTAAGAAGAAGGTGGTCAAAAGGTCACCAAATCTGTAAATTAAAAACCTCATTTGGACTCAGATTTCAGATTTCCTGAGTCAATCGAAGAAGATGAAATAGCAAAAAGACAGACGGACGACAAAAGCCCAACTCTTTTAAGTTAATCTAAAAATGAAATGCGGGGGAAGCTGCAACAGACAAGATGGCTGAGTCTTTGGCAGAATTCAATTCTTAACTCATGTTACCACTGTGCTTTCTTCCCCCCCCCCCCTTATAATAAGCAAATGGACTAATGATAGCCAGACCTAGGAGCTCAGAGAGGGGCACCTGTTAAATTCACTGACTGTTTACATTCATGATCTAGTGGGCATAAGTTTACTCTTCATATATGAATGAAATAGGAGCTCATTAAGAAGAGAGTTGAGATAAGCATAGTAAGACTATCGGTTTTCAAATTAGATTCTTACTTCCACAAACCCCAAGTAGGCAAATAGCAGTTTGAAATATCTGCAATGTGATCCTTATTCTCATACTGATATTTCATTTAGCATGATACAGATAACAAATGATCTCGCGCTGTGATGTGGCAAATCACTACTTTACTCACATAGCAATAATTAATTCATTTTCAATCTTCAATTTTCAAAATTAACATTTAAATTAACTAGACGATTTGTGATGTTTCTTTTAAACCAGATATACATCCTAAAATGATAATTCCAAGGGAAAAAACCTTGCCTCTATTATTTCAACACATAGTTATTTACCAATGAAATATTGATTTAAAATAGCAAATCTTTGACCGAGTTCATTCAAGACTTATTCCCTCAAACAAATTGTTATTCCTTGAATAAGTTCCTCACGATAGTTATAGCACTAATCAAGTCAGAAGCCAAAGTTTTATAATCACCTTCAACTTCTATGATGCACTGCACCCAAACCTTACAGCGTGTTGCATGAATAGTTATCTAATGTTGAAAGTCTATGTTTATTACTAAGGGTGTCATCAATGTATCAATACTTTTAACTGTTGATACAATACACAATGCATGTGTATCGTATAACCTATACACTCACAATAAGGTCTTTTCATTTTGAAAAAAAAAAGTTTAGCAATACGTAGCGTAGCATGACTATAGTAATGTTGCATAGCGCTTGGTGAGGTTGGTGTATCTGGATCCTCCTATTTATTACCTATTATAACTTTTCTTGGACCATCATAAGACTAAATATTAAGGCAAATCTTATCAGATGTATTACTTGCAAAATCGGTTATTAAAAATATTAACAATAAAATGGAAAAGATGATGTAATGGTGAAAGTTTGAAAGTCTCAACACCAGAGGGAGCATACATACCTTGATATGGTAGATTTGTTCCTCAGCGTCGATATCAATCCTGTGACCTGGCCGCTTGAATGTCAGCACCGCTAGTCCAATGTCTATGACACCATGGTATTTACCTTTCTGAATCTGCAATAAAAACCCATTGATTGTAATTGGCTTACTGTCATCATAATATCAGGCAGTGGACCGGGTATGAGGACAATGTACCACCCTTCGATATGGTTGTCATACACACTTTCCTCTTACCAACTCAACAGGCACATTCAGATGTGAAATATGAGACATTGGACTTTGTAAGATGACATACAACCACCTCTTTTATAAACAATCTAACATTTATGTCATTTATGAAGAGTGAACCCCCAGTAGTATAATCTATTAGCATAATAAATGTCCTCAAATATTGTAATTTTTTTCATAAAAACTAGTTTCTATTTAATCGACAATTAAACTGTTCATCCTCTTTATGTGTGACCATACATCCAACCATAACACAAGCGAACTGTGTGGACAGGTGACAATCCACTGTGTTTCATCCTTCTATTAGCACCTCTTTTTCTAACAACTCATAAAAACATACACGTGTGATGTCACATGGCAAAAAGTAACACAGGAATACATTTTTCAAAAACTAAAACCCTTTTTATTCAGATTATTTCATCCATTACATTTTATTCAGAATTCATTTCAACATTTACTGATTTAGTTATATTCCTAGACTGGTATGTTAGTCAATATTTAGTATAATCTATAAGCATAATTAATGTCCACAAATATTGTATTATATTAACATTTCTACTGTTCATTTCTCTACATGTGTCAATTAGAATCTTATGATTGTCTTTCATCTCAGTCATAACATAACAGTCTACTTCAAGAAATAAATGCTTTTCAATAACGTGATTGTCAAGTGATTGTCAATTTCATAAAGTCGTTATTATTACCAAATCCATTAAGTCAAGTCAGAGTTTATTTTCATAAGTCATAGAATAATGACATAGAGTGAATAAATACATGAATAGCATAACTCATATCTATGGAGCAAACGCGTGCCAAATTTGATATAAAGAGCAATTTAGATAAGCACTGGTTTGTTTGTGATGGACAGAAGTGAAACATATTTTTCGATTTAAGAATATTTACAATAATATGCAGGAAGTTATTTTCTTTTAATACATTCAGCCCATTTACCATCATTTCGATCTGTAAATCCTTCTAATTGTCTCACACTTAACAAGCACGATGAAAAGGTAATTTAGGATGAGGTTTCAATTAGAGCTAATTTTGGGTTCCCTGTATGGTCTGAGAACCATTGTTTTGAAAGAAGGACGCCGTTATCCACTTCCTTGTTAGTGCTATTATGCGGAAGCGTTGGCCACTCAATGTTTCAATCAATAGATAATGGGGGCTCGGTGCAAGTCAGCAGATACAGCAAAGATCCACAAGCTGTTTTAAGTAAGTGTCACTATCACTGTCTAGACTGGTTGGGGAGGAGAAGGGGTTCACTTGAAATCTTCTTTTGAACTGGAAGCTGAATCTATTTCTTTTCAGTTACAAATTTGTTAGAATATATAATAAAAAGAAAAGATCCTTGAAGCAAATGTAAAAGCCGCTTTTGTTACTAGTCAAGAAGACATATCAACACTTGTGAATCAACTCAGGTCTCTGTAGTGTCAAAGGTCTACTTAGGGCACCTTGACATGACATATTCTTTTATTGATTACCAAATCAGGGCTCAAATGACAAGCACACACCAAGGGAAGTGTAGATCTACAAGTGATATATTATTCTCACTAAGAACTCACTAAGGGTAATGGTCTTGCCTACCTAAAGTAAGAGAACTTCTTCTACTGAAGATAGCGTGATACCAAATATAACAATGACAAAAGGTAGTATTGACTTGAAATAGGAGTGAGTATTAAATAAAAGAAGAATAATGGCATCAACTACTGATTTCAAAGTATTCTACATCTATAGCATTGGCTAGTAGCATTGGCCAATATCATAGCAGGAATAACTCCAATAACAATGATGCATGCATTTAATGAAAATTGGTAACATAGGGAGGTTAGGACAGGGAGGTGGCATCTGGACTCCGCAGGGAGGAAAGGAAAACCATGGTTACTGATAAAAAGGTATAATCTGTTCAAATGCCAAGACTTATATACCATAATGCATATCACTCAAATTGTCCAAACCCTTATAGATCTAGTCCATCCTAAAAAGAAACCAATTTTAAAAATTAAAGAACTTGTCATATCTAATCAAAACCCTTTCTCATATATCAATCATCATTACAATGTAATCATGTGCTAGGGGGGTAAATCAAAAAGTTTGCAGAATGACATAGAAATCAAGGTCAAAGTATCACATTTTGCAAATGTATTTTTCTACGTAGTCTCTACTGACATCAATACATTTGGACCAGCAATGTTCGAACTTCATTTCTTGTAGAACTCTGCATCTTGGGTCTCAAGCTGTTGTTATCAGTAAAACACATCCACATAATTGTTTCTTCACATTGAGAAAGAAGAGGTCTGATAGAGCCAAATCTGGGGAGTAGGGTGGATATGGAAGAGTTTCAAAGCCACATTCGCTCGTGGTAGTGACAGCTACATGTGTTGTGTGGACGGGAACAATGTCTTGAAGAAGCAATGATCCTGCAAGGGGCATCTCACGTCGTTTGGCTATGATTTTTTCCCTCAATTGCCTTATTTCATTAGCCATTAATAGTTTGGCCCTTCTCTAAGTAATCTATCATGATGATGCCCTGGCTAATAAACCATCACCATCACCTTTCCAGCAGATGGAACTTGCTTGAAAGTTTTTAGGGGTGGGAATTGGCATGCTTCGACTGTTTGCTTTTGTTTTTGATTTCAGGGTCAAAGTGATGTACCAACATATCCTGGGTCACTAATCGCTTCAGGATATTATCCCTGTCTTCCCTGAATCGAGCCAAAGGTTTCTTTGAAATGTCCAGGTATTTGTGTTTCCGGTCACCTGTTATCATTCTTGGCACCTGTCTTGAAGAAAGCTTGTGAAGAGCATCTGTCAGTATTGTGTATGTCGACCCAAAACTAATGCCCAGTTTCTCAGCTATTTATTGAATTGTCACATGTCTGTCTGCAAGCACCATGTCGTGAACAGCATCAACTTGAACATCACTGGTGGAGGTTCTTGGCCAACCAGACCTGACATCGTCTTGAATACTCTGCTGGCCACATTTAAATTCAGCAACCCACTGTGGAATATGCAAAGGAGTCAACACCCAATGTATTGACCGTCCTTATGGATTTACTGTGCAGACATTCCCGAACAAATACTTGATGACTACACGCTTTAAAACATTATTCATTTTTCCAGTTTCTTCACCCTTATGCACTTCTGGATGTGACATCTCGAAATCTACTCTGAGGATGGTTGCAATATTTTGTTACTAGTTTCAGAAAAGATTGCTTTCCAAGTTCATAGATAATTAGGAAGTAGTGGATTGTTACATCATGCTTAATCTACAAACTTGTTTATTTACCCTCGTACCTAAATCCATGTGCAATCTGTATATCTTTACTTGTCTACGTAAAAGTCCTCATGCATTGCTGTGTGTGGTTTTAGAGAATAAAGAATCTTGAATCATGAAAAGCAACATTGGCCTAAGCATATAACTGATAAAGATGTAGTACATCCATACAGCATCCAGTTGTTGCTACTGAGATTGAGTTGCCCATCAAACGTAGGAGTTCACAAGATCATTTAAATGCTTGACTGCATTTAGCTGCTTACCCATCCACTTAATGCAGTGACATTAGTGGAAGTTGGAAAAACTAAGAAGATAAATATGTAATCAACATGTGGAGTTACCCATTTATCATCCAAAACTGTCTTCCACAGGAGATATTGCTAGTGGGAGATCAAGCAATAGCTCCTAGGAGATATCTTTTTTACAGTCAATTTTGAACAATGCCCTGCTACAGTCAACTTCATGACATCACAAGTGTTTTGCATCATCAAGTTATAACATCACCATGCTATGATGTCACAAACTTGACAACATCAAAGAGCTATGACATCACCAAACTGGGAGTCTTAGGATTGTGCAGTGTTTTGAAACGTACATTTTTCATGGAAATGAAATGAAATATGATTTCGGATGATTAAATCTCGCCATTGTGTTGTCTGATATCAAATACATCAACACTCATTGACAAAAGTAAAAATATATCCCCGGCAAGCCTTGGATATTTGTAACTTTTATCTACTTGTGTTGATATATTTGATATCAGAAGACACTTGAGTGAGATTCTCTATGTATTGCATACCATCTTCAGGTTGAGTTCCATTGCATACTTACATCATAGGGGGATTTGGCATAGGTGAGGATGCCTTTCTCTAGCACGAAGAACCTCTGTAAGAGAAGACAAAATGCCATGAATTTCCTACTTGTACCTATTGTTAAATATGCAAATTCAGCTACTTTAAAACAGTGGAATGTATTGATAAGAAAAAGGTAATGAATTTGATTTGTAACAAAGATTTGAACTAGAAATATACTGAAATGTTACTGATTTCAGATTCAAAACCAAGAAAATTTGTAGATGAGGTGAAGTGACCTGGGGTTTAACAACGCTTTCAAGAGTATTTCACTTATATCACAGCTGTTAGTATTATTGCAGGGAGAAAGACTGCAACACCAATTGGGCTATGCATTGCAGTGAAACTTGTGAGCATCGAGCACTGAAAATCAGTGCAGCATTGCACCCCAACCTTACTGCATGTCCAACAAAGTTTTCTTCTGCACACAAAGTTGCAGAATCCCTGGCGGGATTTGAACCCCAGACTTCTTGATCTTAAGCCTAAAGCGCTAACCACTGCGCTATCCTGCTTCCAAATTTGTAGAAAACTTCTATGTTTCTATGCACAACATGCCAATACTGCCTACATTTTGATAAATTTAGATAATTTACTTCCATTCAAGCTAGTAATTGATGTTTTCAGCATGCCATTCTAACAAAAATATAACCACTGCAAAAGTTGTATAAAACATCAGAAAAAAAAAATTAACAAAGATTTGAAATGTCTCATATAAATATTTCTCATAGACTTGAAAGATTTGACATTGAAAGCAAAAAAGTGATGAAAAAAGTTTCTTACTTTGTGCCATCCTTTCATTGGCCACTTCCTTCGCTTCATCATGTAATTTGCATATCGCTCGGGTTTGTCGGCACACTTCTGCCCATCACGTAATCCTTCTATTATTTCCCACTCCTGACGAGACTTTCTGTTTTTACGTTTCTGGGGTGTTGGTTTGGCAATCTGGGATTGTAATGTTTGGTTTCCATGGGAACTTGCCTGAGAAACACTGTCCTCATTGGAATCCTGAAAAAGGAAGAAAAAGTTTGTTTGTCGATGTGGATAGAATGTTATTCTTTGAAAAAGAAAGCAATATGCAAATGAAAATACTATCAAACATACAAATACAAACAATGTAATCATATCATTGTTCAAGATGATAGGACCAATCCTTTTTAGACAGCTTATAACAAAAAGTCATGAAACACATTCCATTTCATTCCATTCCATCCATCCATCCATTCCATCCACACATACACACATAAAAAAATACATACATACATACATACATACCAAAAAGGAAGGAAGGACAAGCATGTTTGCCAAGATGAGGTCAATTTCATGTCCACATACAATCGATCACACAAAGATGACAGGTGCTTGTCAGTTTATTTTCATCATGATCCGGCTCATACAATACCGCCATTTGATGCAGTGATTTACAGAGATAATGGCAGGGTACAACCCTGATGTATAAGATGGGATTCAGATACCAACTTAACATACACTAATCAATACTACATTGATTGCCCTATGTCAATTTTACTTCTGATTGAGTCTGTGTATAAAATGTATCAAATTGTAATAATTCACATGATGAATTGCATTACGGATTGTAATTCCATATATCTCACTCCCTCACTATCTTACAAAATTTATACGAGAGCAAGATCTGTAACATCAATACCAAACTGATTGCCCTCCGTCAATTTTACTTCCGACTGACTGTGTGTGTAAGTCCATCAAATTGTAATAATTCACTTGATGAATTGCATTACGGATTGTAATTCCAAATATCTCACTCCTTCCCCAACTTATAAAATCTATATGTCAACATGGCTGGCAACATCTGGTGATGAGCAGCAGATGAATTCTTTGAAGAAATGAAAATAGATCAAGTCTTCACAACATCAGCTCAAAGTAGTATTACAACTGTGGCTTCTTTCACAAAGCCACCATCTCCAGCCACAAACTCCAATTCCTTAAAGAGACAGGAGTGTTTTTTTAATAAAAAAGATTAATCTCTTCAAATGTTCTCAAATAAACATTAGTTTATGCCAAATGTAATACCTTGTAACCCTTGAGAGATGTAAAACATACTACACAATCCGATCATCCGATGTAGAGGAATTTATCAATTAGCAAGCAAAAACCACTAGTAGACATTTTTGTGATATCACTTTTTAATCACTTGATGTAGGGAAATGGCTTTGAATAGCTTAATCGATCATGGCACTATTTTTTTAAAACTGATTCTTTTTATTAAATTACATTGTCTTGCAATAGGAGACATTTGTTCTTCTTATGTAAGATCACTTTATTCATCTAAAAAACTTGCCATCTCCCCGTTAACATTGCACTTTGTAAACTTATGATCACTTTGTCAACAGGAACAGGAAGTTCACATGACATGGAGAATACATTAAATCACCACTCAAGCAGTCCTAGTTCTGATTCAGAAAGTGTTGTATCTGGTACCATGACACCGGCAAAAAAGGGCACATTCTAAACAAAGTTATCCCCTTACACAATCAGGCAGGGAATAAATCCTTTGGGCTCGAGATAATGTAGATACTGTAAAGGGTCACCCATACACAGAGAAATTGAACCTTCTGTTGCTGAACTACACTAACAGTAATGAAATGAGATCAATTTTTGACTACATGTCAAACCAAGTATCTGGAAACTATAAATTCCTCGTCTACCTACACACTATAGAAAGATAGGGTGTACCAATGACCTAGATAACAGGTCAGACATGCAGACAGTGCCAAAACACCACATGTGTTGTGTTAACCTATACAAACGTATGTACACGCTGAACTGCACTACTTACAGAATAAAACTTTATCTGCATCAAACCAAGGGAATCATTTGACATGAATAAATACTTTGAACAAAGAAATTAGCACTGAAATTAAATGTGCAATGTTAATCATACTGTTACCATGCATAATGAATGTCTTCATTTCTGTTGGGCAAGTTTGCTAATATCTCACTTTCATTACTTCTGTTCGTTATTATCATCTGTCATTCTGTCAAAATGTCCATTGATTCTGGTCATCATTTCCATTCATTGCCTTCAATAATTCCCTCCATTCTGTTCATTATTACCTTTAAATCTGTTCATTATTTCCTTTAATTCTGTTCACTTTTCCTTCGTTCTGTTTATTATTTCCTTTCTTTCTGTTCATCATTTCCCTTCATTCTGTTCATTATTTTTTTTCATTCTGAACATTATTTCCATTCTTCAGCTCCTTTCATTCAAGCAAACCTTGTTAAAAATAAAATATGTTAAATATCTAAAATCATACAAACATAAGGACCCTATTTAAGCAACTTTGTTTGGGGAAAACCAGTATAGTGTCACAGAGTGAGGATCTTACTGATACTACACCAACATTCCATGTGACAATGTACATACCAACTCAATATGAAGCAGGGCTGTACCCAGAGTGACCGCTGGTCTCTGACCGTTTGCTAATGTCATCTTAACTGGAGTGACCAGTGATTTTTGTCCATCTTCTTCTAGAATCATTTCACAATATCAAGACAAGACTAGTGTATTTCATTACAGGGTCACAAATGTCTCATCAACTTCTGCAAACGTCATCCAGTAATCAGTTTATTTTGTGGATCTCCTCAAAGAATCACGTCATAATATCAAGCATAGATTGTCAGCTACATCAAAGGTAAACCTCCAAACTTTAACGCCTTCTAAAGTGACCAGCTTTTTAAAGTGACCAGTACGTTCTGTCCACCTCCATCAGGTTTCATGTCACGGTATCAAGACTCGATTGTCACAAACATTGATTGTAATGCCACAAACTTCAATTCCCTCCAGCAATCAGCATATCTAGTCAATCACAGTAGATATCAAGTCAAGCTTAGATTGTCACAAACATCATAGTAAATGTCACTGACTTCACTAGTTCTCAAGTGACTGATGGTATTTGTCTACCAACATCAGGTATCGTGACGATATCAGTCTCTCACGAACACTTTTGGTAACGACCAGGAAACTAATTATATGACAATTGTCCGGATAATCACTATAGACATAAGAATCAGTATTTACTGAGAATGCTCGCACGCAAGAGGCCTGCACTTCCATGAGTCAATGGATCAAGAGCTTGAAACGTGCGGCATTAGCGCAAGACAAAGAGAAGCCAGTTTGTGGCATGACAGTAGTGTACATGAAAGGCGTTTGTTTATGACATTGCCCAGTGGTTTAATTGGAACCAGAAATAGCAAATCATTAATTTACTTGAAATTCGAAAGAGTTTTTCATCATATATAATGTGATCAAAGGCAAAAATGTAATAAATTGCACTGTAAAGAAGTTAATTTCTTTAACGTCATTCTGATGTAATTTTACTGTTTTGGAAATGTCAACATGCATGGAAGGACAAGGCAGATCTTCATGGTTGAATGCATTTAAACTTAGCAAGTCTGCCATTCTGTTGCAATGTATGACTAATGTATTGACATTGATGAACTTAATTAAAGAACCAAAATTATACTAACTACACAGAAAAGATATAATGTGTCACCTAATGTATAATGAAAATGGTGGAAGATCATAATGCTTGATGAAACTGGATGGATCGATTAGGTGAATCAAACATTATTTTGAAAATAAGGAAAGACATTTTTACGTGCTGGTGGATTCAAAGCACATGACAGATAGGCCATGGTTGGCTGGTTACCTTGTGTTTGTCCTTGAACCCGTTAATACTTTACATATAAATGAAATAATCTTATGGGATTGTAAGTGATCTTGAGAGAATATATTTCCTTCAAAAAGAAAATGTGACTCATTGGGTCATCCAGAAATAGTTTAATTCTTATGAATTCTGCAGCGAAAACCTTAGCTAATTCAATAGATTTCATCACCATCACTGTTAGACAATAAATATGTATGTACAGGTGTATGTAAACTCGTCACACTTTAATCCTTGGATGTTCCTATAAATGGACTGGTACCATTTATTACAATATTACAATCTCCACTTCACTTGATGACATATACATGGTATTTGACAAGGTATGTCAGATGTTTTATTGCTTTTAGCAAAAGTAATGCAGATAAATGTTATACAAAATGGATGTTATATCATAATCTTTTTAATCTTATCCATTATTTAGAAATTGGTGAACAAGACAGGTTTCTTAAAGAGGTGATGTTGTATCATAATATCATAAATTGAAAGTAATCTTTCTTGAATTTTTGCATCTTGTGTCCATCATGAAATAATTTCATATTCTCGAGTATGTCACAACCACAGACTGTTACTATATCAAGTTGACAAAGTAACATAACTACAGACCTTGACCTTTTATGTTTTATTATATTCACTAAAGATATAACACTGTGAATGAGGGAGTGATTGTTTTTGTCTTTGTCTCACGTTAAAAAAAAAATCAGAAATCTGAAAAGGTCCATACAATTATGTCCATGGGGCTTCTATTACCCTGGGTTGAAGTCCCCATTTGTAACAGGGTTTCTTGAATAAAAAGTTAATTAGAAAAAAAAAGAAAAAATGTTTTATTCATTGCATTTGCTAAAACATTGTGAAAGTTTGTAATTGACATTTTGTTCAGTCTATTTAGTATCCAATACGTCTCACTTAAACAAAACCAATACTGGTTCAAATCCCCACTTCACTTGATGACATGAATGGTATTTGACAAGGTATGTCAAATGTTTTATTCATTGCCTTTTCTAAAACAATGTGAAAGTTTGGTACTGACATTTTGTTTAATTAATTTAGTATCCACTAGGCCCAACTACAACAGGATCATATTATGATGTCCCATTGTTTTATGTCATCAATGATGATGTCATATGGTTGAAAGATTTCTTAAACTGCATGAATAGAATCAAGTACTTAACTCAGAGGAAAACTTTTATGTAAAAGATTAATGGGGTATTTCATCATTGAACATAGTGGAAATAACTCATTAAAATTTACACATTCAGTTTTAAAAAAAAACATTGTGAAAGAACTAAAACATAAACCTTTTGTCCTGAAATTCATAACATTTTTTGGTTATTTTTCTTCAATAATTATCCATGACATGATCACCTTCATTGTTTTTCTGTAATGAAATTCCTTCCTATGGAAACATATTTATCATTGATATCTACACATGTATGGGATCTTTCTCTTGAACTACAAAGCCAGTGAGACATGATTAAGTGGTTGTCTAGAGATTAAACCAGTGACCTTTAAATATCTGGCGGGCCAAATTAATTCAACATGTCTCAATCTCAACCGAGAAAATATCTGTTTTTCAATTCATAGAACATCAGAGTCGCAGAGACATAAAAGGATGCTCCTTATCATCCAGAGGCTGTTTTTTTTATCACCGTCTAATGCAGCTGATACCACTGTTCATCACATTCTTCAAGTTGACATTTTAACCTTTGGCACAAAGAAATTAGGACTCTTTCCTTATGTTTTCTTAAAGATTGAAAAAGGAAACACACTTTCAGGCACCTATGTTTAATTTTCTAACATAAAAATTCTGTTTCATTATAATTTATCATTGATTACCAGGTATTATGATACTGTACATAAAAATTTTCTGATATCTAAACATTTTAAACATAAAACACAGCTAATTTTGGGAACATGTGATTCATTTCAAACACAACAATGCTTTTTCTTTAAATTTGACCTTTTACACTAAGGACCATGGCCACAAACTTTCTTCTATTAACTCTAAGATCAAACTATTTAGTTTTGACATCGTGAAAAATACTGTACAAAGGAACAAAGATTTATGTAACCATTCTATTGCATTGAAATGCTATTATCTCATTACATTTGTACGTTGAAAACAATTACATTGAAAAGTATTTCAAGGATTAAACAGACATCACAGAGTACAGACACATTGGGAAAATTTGATTGCATAAAACCTTCTGTGTTTAAAATTTAGATCAATCAAAGAGAAATAACCTAACTTTTAAAGTTTTTAATTTTGAACTGATCAACTCTCTTAATGAGAAAATTCCTGAAATTTGGAATACATAAGATGAAGATGAAGGAAAATGCTTAAAGAAGAAGGTCTCTAACTCTTCATGACTTCAACTGCAATGATATTGACCCAGGCCAAAATTATATCTTTAAAAAACTCATACCCTTAAGGCCATTAGGTCTTTCTCAATAAAGAAGTTCAAATCTTTCTTGAATTTAAATTCCATTTAAAAGGAAAACACTTGAGTAAAAACTGAAAATGTTCTTCAAATGACAAGGAATCTACCAAATAGATTTTATTGATATCAAGAGTTTCTCATTATCTCAGTTTACAAGAGATAATTAACTGAAATATTCTAAAGTCGTGTAAGCATATTGAACACAAACCAACGGACTCTATACGAGATGTGATGAATGGTCATTGATAGTAATTGCCAGAAATGTCTCCGCCATGTCAAGATAAATGGATGCAATGAGACATGACCTACAGCTACCCCAAGTTCATAGACAATATTCCATAGATCACAGAACATCAGAGAGACTTCAGCTGCTGTTGTCCTGATTTCCTCTGGCCTGACCAATGATTCAGAACTTAATATTTCCATTCATTATTTCAAACTCACTATTAAGTTGCATTCTACCAGCAAGATTTGGAACACATAACATATTCATAATTCAGATACAGAGGAAAGTTTTTCCCATTATAATATTTCCAAATTTCAACAATAAACACTTTAAGTGCAAGAGTGCAAGGAGAACATCCTGTTGCTGATTATACTATCCACTCTCTAAGACACCAACCTTAAGATCCATGAAAGCTTCTTAGACATTTCATATTACTCAGCAAGAACTTCAGACTCAAAGTCATAAGCTATAAACTGCAATGTCTGATGTCTCTCTGTGTATGTGCTTTCGCTAAGTTCCTGATAAGGAACAACCTACCATTTTCATTACCCTGCAAATTTCCTGAATTTCAAATCAATAACAGTCTATTCAAGAAGAGTGCTTCAGTCTCCGTGTCCAACTATGATATTTCAACTTCTGACACTCAGAGTGCTTTGTCTGTGTCTGGTTCCATTCTCTGTTACATCAACTTTGACATCCATTAAGCTGCTGCTGATGATGCACGCATAGTTCCTTCAACCTTTTATCAAACCCTAAGTTTTAAACTTTACTCAAACATTTTTAACTTCCAAAGCTTTACTAAAGTGCATGTTTTTATAAGGTCAGTTCCTGACTATGTTTCCAGACTATGATTCCATTAAGTTCCTGAATGTTGAATCAACGACCGACTATTTCAGAAGAATACTTTTGTGTCGATGTCCACATGAAACATCTCAGAGTTCATCTGTTTCTGTGCGGTCCTAGCAGTGATTGCATTCTTTTCTTTACTTCCATGACAATAAAAGCTTCATAAACTATTCTCAATGAACCTTTTGATTTTATGTTCAACTCTAATGTCTTTAACTAGAAACTCTAATGTCTTGGAGTCCAGACACTCAAAAAGGATAAGTGTTTCTTGGCTAAATCCTGACGTTGACTTAGTTGTCCATTTGCTCTTTAAACAGAGAAAAGCTTTTTCTTATGTTCCCATAATACTTGAAATGGTTTTGTTTTATTTCAAACTCTAAAGTCTGTAATTACAGACATCAGTTTCCAATACCTTGAGCTCAATTCAGGTGTTCTAAGGGCAAGTATGGGAGCTATCTCACCCAAACTTATAATTCATCTTGTGGGTTAAATAATGTCACTTCCTTGATGCATATCAAACTCGGTGACTCAGACATTCAGAGCTTTTCAACTAATTTTCCTTGTGCTTGAACTCTAGACATACAAGTTGCCTTGTTTGTATGCTACCCCTGAAATAGATTCCATGTTTCATTATCCAGGCTTTGTAAATCAAGGTACATATTTTTACAGAAAAGTACCTATAAATGCTGCATTTTCAGAGGAGGTGACTTGCACATTTATGTAATACATGAAAGGAAAAAGAACCGTTGTTACCAATTTTAATTTAAAAACATGAACACAGTTAGAAAGTCAAAGAATGTGAGAAATTTATCATAAGCTTGATTAATAAGGTCTTGACATACAATAACAATGCTTTAAAGCTTAAAGCAATATATTATTTATAAATCATTACTGTATTTAAGCATATGATGTCACTGCATCAGAAATTTAGGATTAGAGAAGGACTATTTTTTCTCTTCTTATATGTAGTCAAACATAATTTTTAAAGGTATGAAAAACCTTACTCTCTGAACTTGCCTTCAATAAACTTCATAGCTGTTACATCCATTGTTACAAAACAAGTCACCCATCAGTTTGCTAGATCATTACACAAGTAATCTATGGTTATCACAATCTTTTCCTTGAAGTTGGCAGAAATATGAACAGTTTTACAATACACCTAGGGCAAGAAATAAACCTTGGATATGTATTGAAAGATATTTCAATACCCACCTGTCGGGGGTTAACGTAATATTCAACTATTTCTTACATATATGTAAGGAAACTGTCATTTATCTTGAAATAGAATTTTTATGCTATGCCAAACCAGATGATTTTCTTCAAACGGAATAAAAACAGAAAAATACATTTCCTACATTTCCTTTTCTTTCTGTGTTGACCTTTTCAAATGCTTAAATGACTACAAAGCCAGATCTTGTATCAGCGAGCTGACAGTGTAGAGATGTCCCTCGTCTCAGCTGCACTTTCTCACATTCTCATCAATCAATAGACGCATGTCTTACTAATTCTCTGCAGGTACCTAGTGCACAACCCTTGAATTAAATCTTAACCTGCCTGCAGCAATAAAAAGAGGATATCATATTAGTGTCCATGACATACTATGTTTACAACAAGAGTGCCTAAATATTAGTATTTCCTGAACAAGACTAGGGGATATACTGATATCTTTGCACAAGCGCCAAAGTCGCATAACCAAAGCGTTAATCAAATTCAACATTCAGCATAGACAGATTACCTGCATTTGGAACGCCACATCATAGGTGAACTGTGACGTCAAACATTGTGTATGACATGATGTCACAATGAAAAAGTTTATATTTCTCCCTAGGGCATAATATGAAAAATAATAACCCCTATATAATTGTCCTTGTAGGTGAGAATCTATGTATACGTAGCAATATACTTATCGAAAACATGTCAGTGAGATAAACAATGAAGGTAAGGGCACAGCACCCATGTTGCTGCCCAGCCCCAAAGCCAGATCCGCCATTTCAGCCAGGTCAACCATCATAAACATTTCAGCAAGAGTTTTTTAAGTTAAGAGTTATCTCTCTTTGCTGGGTAACGTCACATGAAGAATGGCATCAGATTAGTTTATTCACCAAAAAAAGAGGTTGTTTTAAATCTTTTCCATTATTTATTTTTGTCAATTTTATTCCTAAAATTCCTAAATATTTTTTTATGAATTTGATTCAAAACATAAATACATTTTAAAATGTTTTTTATTCCAAAGCGTTATAAGTTGCGTTGCTCATTGTTTTCTTGAAACAATCATATATCTTTGTTATATAAATCCTTTATTTCCTTATCAATTTATCTATTTTACTAACAAGCTCTGCCAATCATTAAAAGCTTAGAAATCAGTGATGTAAATGTTAAATGCCTGACAAGTTTCCTTTTCTAAACTCTCTATCGGTTATCTAGATCCCGATACAAATAAAAGCCAAAGAAAGTTTACAAGAAGAAAAGAGAGTGTGAAAGATATTATTTATTATTTTCACCTTTTTAAAACTTGGACATATCCGTTAAAAGTTTCATATTTAGGACTGCACCATTGTCTTTTTGTTTTACTCTTTTCTTCAATTGTACCTATATTCTTGCCAAAATATTTTTGAAATATTTTCTGCTCATTTACACACAAAAATAACAATCAGAACTCATGTGAATGTAAATGGTAAGTGCACCAAAGACAAAAATATTACATATATTAAATGTAACAGGGAAATGTAAATCTCTAAATCCGATATGGACACAAGTATGCAGAATATGTAACTAGCAATGTAAAACCAGTATTAAGGCATCACCTTCCAACTTGATTTCCCTTTCAACAACGTTCCAATTCAGGAAAAACTGGGATTAAACCTGAGAATCATAGAAGTAACAGAAAATTTATAAGCTATTGCAAATTTTGTCAATTTCTTACTCAAATAATAAACAACATAAACCATTATCCACCATTATCTTACAATTATGTCTAACTTCCAAAAACAGAATTTCAAAGCCTCAAAGAAATTGCTGTATTGATTTGATGTTGAATGAATCACACTTAATTCAAAGTTAATATTCAAAGTTCTATATATAAGGTTAAAGATTTAGGCACTAAGTATTTCCATTTCAACACTTTGTAACTAAAAAAGACACCTCGACCAAATGATCTTCACTGATTCATCATCTAAGGTATTTCTTTCATTATTCTAACATTCAAATTCCTGGAACTAAGGTATCCCAGAAAACAACCAGAATTCAACTCTTCCTTAACAGACACATAGTCAATTAATTTTTTATGTTTCCAAATAACAACTTCCAAGAATCAAAATATTGAAGGCTCCAAAAATTCACACCGGATCATTGTTACGATGATAAAGGAACTCCATGACTAAAATCAACATCACATATATCTAACCAACACATTTATTATGTCAAAAGTATTTTGACTTTCCAAAATATCAACTTCAAACATCATAATCCAATAAATTCACCGTTCACATGGTAATGGTATCCTGACTTTTCTAACCTTCAGTGTCAAGATATAAGAATATCCCAGTCATATACCGTAACATCAAATCCAAAAAATTAACCCGAGACATGTTCAGAGGTATTCTAACTCTTCCACGGTTAAACTTGATGGAATAAGCATATCAAAGACAAATACAAACTCTCCCAATCCATGATATTGATTATGAAATAAGATAAATAATCAAATAAATCAAACCGACACAATGTCAAAGGTAGTTTAACTCTTCCAAAGTTCCACTTCCTATAATATGAATATCCAAAACATATGTATACATACTCAATTCATCCATGATAGGGATAAGGTACTGAAACATCATTTTCCAATTAACCAAACTGACACAAAGTCAAAGGTATTTTCACCAAAGATTGACTTCCAGGAAGAAGAATATCCAAGACACAAGTATATAAACACAACTCATCCATGATAAGGAAAAGGAACATAAACATCATTATCCAATAAACCAAAATGAGGTATTTTCACCAAAGATTGACTTCCAGGAAGAAGAATATCCAAGACACACGTATACAAACTCAACTCATCCATGATAAGGAAAAGGAACTGAAACATCATTATCAAATAAAACAAACCGATACATAGTCAAAGGTATTTTCACCAAAGTTTGACTTCCAGGAACCAAAATATCCAAGACTCCAAGAACTCACCTGCTCCATGATAACGATGACTAAGTACCGACAGTGCCAGTGTATAGGTATGCAGCCACCTCACATCACATCACTATTCCTCTACCCCTCCCTCCCTGCCGCGGCTATAAATACTACCCATATTATCTAACACACATATGCCAGCACACCACGTACATTTCCCAGCCTGACTGGCACTTGCAGGTGTCATTAGCAACAGATGAGTAATGACTTATTTCAAGTATCATACATATTTCAAACCTATATATTCATCTTTTACAGGAATATTGAAAGGTTATTTATGCAATTGTTGAAACCATCCTTTTATATATCACAGTTCCATCCCTCTCTGATTGTTTACTAGCCTTACCTTTGGTCTTTGATTCATTATTAGTCTGATTCCCACTTTGTGCTTAAACTGCACATTTCTTTTCATTTGTGTCACTGGTTTCCTTTTAGGACATTAGAGTCTTACTAATGTAACTGTTAAACATTTTTGGAAATATCAAACCTCTCCCTTGGGTTTTCTAGGTTTTCCATCAGTCATTTATCATTTGCGCTGAATTTCACCTGATTGTGTTTCAATGTCCCTTAGCCTCTCTCTGATAGGCTCTTCTGGGTTACCATTCCCACCTTAATATCTATAAACCTCATTCTCATGCATTTCTCTTTTTTATTTTTTATTCTATTTCTCAATAAATAAAATATCTTCTTAATTGACTTATTTCACTCTTTGACATAAATCATTTTTGTTATTGTTAATCTCAATCATTATTTTTTGGACTTGTCTTAAATAAAATCTTGGATCAAAATCATTCTTGTTACTGCTATTCGTGATCAATGTTTTTACATACTATTATCTCAAAGTATTCAATAATCTTTTGTATGACATCACGTCACTCTGAGCTGAAATATATGCACAAGTGTTATGATGTTCTCTCATGAAAGAGAAGTTAGTTATCCATAGAGAATTGTCTAATCTACCAAACATGTTTTCATGCTGTGCTGATGATAAAGTGTCAATGTGTGGTTTACCCCAAAAAATATTGTATTATCAAATTTCATAAATCATCTATGTTTATGTCGGTAAAATTACCCATAGTAATGATTCATTGTTTATACTAATACATTTCTCTAAGGATCAAATTCACTTATACATTCCATGGATATATAAAGCTTAGTTTAAACATGCAGTTTTACTTTGAAACCTAAGATCACTTCACATTTGTTGCAAGTTTTTAAATGCCGTAAAAATATTTCTAACTTATCTTTTGACATCCTGTTAAAGATCAATTTGTGGACGCTTTTTAATATTCTTTTAAGGTTTTAAAACTAATTGATTATATGACATATGCTAAAATTTCACAATATTTTATTTTTCAATAACACAAATTAAGACAATACTCATAAAAACATGTGTTGAATAGTTCAAATTGTCACATGCCTGGGAATTAATCTCTGTACCAGCATGATTTCCAGTATTTCAACATCAGTTTAAAAGGTCAAGTTATTGATCACAAGACTGAAGGATAAGTTCATTCCTTACAAAAATCCAATCATAAATGTTCCTTTGCTCTTCATAATACAATGGTTTGTGAGATCAAATTCAATAAAACATTTTGATTAAATGAATAAATCCATGCATTGTCACTTTCTAAGACTTGATTTAAGTAAGGCACTGTCAACAAGTTATAACAAGATCCATGATAATGTTACTTATTTACACTGACATTTTGTCGCAACAGAAGTTTACATGAAAAAAGTCTTTGAAATAACTTGAAGAGAATCTTGCATAAAAACATTTGTATCCATAAAGGTCAATGATACTCATGACTAAGAAAATGAAAATTGCACTTAATATCTATATAGATAATTGAAAAAATATCCTTCCAGTTGCATTTGCTGTTCAGGCAGAAGATATTACCCCGTTATAAAACCAATAGAGGTAAAAAAACATTCATTCCTCTCAGCGTTTGTCTCTTAAATGATCTTCAAATTAATATAATGTGTTTGTTTTTTGTATCACATGTATATGTTCCTGTATATTCAAGCTCTGTAATGATACAAACTGAATTCCTTTCGGGGTAATATATTATTATTATTATTATTATTATTTTTCTCCAAACTATTCAACAAATATTCATATCATTCACAGCCCACTTTTTCCTTTCAGAAATATATTTTACAAAGAGTTTGCTGCTCATAAAGTTGACATCAAAATGCATTGTAGTCAGCTCAATTTCATTTAAAAAAAATTCGTTTTGCATATTTGACATTTTATTCTACAGCATGTGGAAGTGTTTCGCTTTACCAAATAAAAACCATATCAGTCATGAATTCCATATTCATCTTTAGACATCAGGAACAGATGGCAGTCTAATGATTGCACAGAACAAATCCAGTAAACAAATCAACATAACTTCAGCAATTCCAAAGGCAGAATAATCTACAAGTTTAAATGAAATATTGATTTTATCAACCCATGTAACAATTATGATACCATTGTGCACGACATATAGGCAATTTGAACTTCAATATCCTTAATAGCCATTGAATTACAGCATCATGCAGCAATGACAATATCGTACTCTATGACGGCCATGTCCAAAATCTGGGATGAATATGAATCATTAGCAAGTGAATAGAGTATAATTAAACACAGTGCTCATCAGATCAAAATCTCACTGGAGTATTCGAGTCATACTTTGGTATTAATTCCTTCATTGTTGCACATCTCAAACAAAAGGTCAGAGTGACCTGGTGATAAATACTTAAATCATGCTAACTACAAGATTCATAGACATCCATAAAAATCTCATAAATACCAATGTGCTTAACATAACCCCTCATAAATCTGAAATCCAAACTAATCCATAAAACTAATATAGGTCATTCTCAATATATCCCCATTATTGTGTAACCATTTGTACCGTTTTCCTGAAAACTGATCTTTTTTTAAAGAAGTGATGAACAAAATTGAGGACAAGTCCTCACCATTTGTGTACATGAACATATTTTAGTTTCAGATGAAATGAAGTTCAAAAAGAAACATTGTCATTATAGGAAGAAAAATATTCATCAAACCAGTCTGCCCCAAAACAGTGCATTTACAATTACTGTATGATAATGCACTTATGGTTAGATTTGGAATCAATACTTTGTTGCAATATAAAGGATATGGTTTAAATGAGCTCTGGGTTTGTTAAGTCAAAATATTAATAATTTACCAGACTATAAGGCTTCTAAGAGTAAACTTCAACAAATCTATAAAAAAAATCTTATGAGATAATGATTATTTTCATATGTATTAATATCAAGTATGAAGATTGATTGAGGATAATAAATAGAGATTATGACTTTTACGAAATGAGTGCGAATTTTTGTATTACCCGAGCAAAGCGAGGGTTATACACAAGTTCACACGAGTTTCGTTAAAGTCATATGACAAATTTCCGAGGGTTATAATTTCTTTATTACCGATTCTATTTCATTTAAAACACATGGAAAGCGGCCTGCTTTCTTTTCGGCGGCCCACTTAACTGACGTCACGAACAATGGTTTGATGACGTCACAGATGACAACATATGGTAACTAGCCCTGAAACAATCGTTGCTAGGCAAAAGTGATATGTGCACATGTGCTCATATTGAAAATATGTCATTACTTATGATTGACCATATGGGTAATAATAATGACGATGAATAAAGTTTGAACAGTTGACTCAGTTGTCCTAATAGGTTGACAACATTACTATTCCATCTGTATTTAATGACTTCATGTATAGATCAAGTTATGATACATCATAAAATTTATATTGTCTCATTTAGGATATCATCTATGTACTCCATTAGTAACAGTAATCTATCAGTTTGCCCCATCAAATTTTCATAGTGCATGGTTGAACTGTTGAACAGACTTCTATTTTCCATAGTCTTTCCATACCATGTTTTTTTGTTGATTACCTTGCAAAGTTGGAAGGAAACCTATATAGTTGTAACTAGCTCTAAATGAAGACCTTTTGATAAATACACTCAAGATGAAAGAGTCACGACGGACCAGAGGGTTAATATGACTTATAATATTTGATAAAATATCCTACAGGAACCCCTGAATCTAAAGAGAACCAAGACCCTGGTTTTAGCTGGAGTCAGGAAGAGACAAAAGGGAAGTATTGATGAGGGGCTGAGCAAGAGAATATGAAGTCTAGTTCAGTAAGAGCTACACCACAGGGCATGTCTGATGGGAAACACGTCTTTGATCATCGTGTCTGGACAGTGTCATGAGGAACCAAGGCTGATACAAACATCATGCAACCAGGTTTGAACTCAAAGTTTAGGGGTAAAACCTGAAACTCTCATTTAGTGGAAACATTAATAAGCTACACATTGAATATTGGTCCGAATGTTTATTTGGGCAAGTTGGTGTCTTTATAAAGAATAGAAGTGAAAATAGTGGAATCATCAAATGACTAACAGCAAGGTGTTTGTGATCAGTGTTAAAGCAGTGATATCTTTTCCTATCAGTTTATCACGAACTCTGATAACAAGATGCAAATGAACCGTAACCCTGATCATGTCAACAATATTTCTTGAGTAGATGACATTCAGACAATGTTACTCAATAGCAAAGAAACTGGGATAAGCTAGGGCCTAATGAAAGGTGTACACAGATTGGTACACAACTGTGGTAGTAATTGGTTCAGAACAGTCCCTCATTTCAGAAAGCCAATTGCTGAGGCCGAATTGACCAATTGTTTTAACCTGTGTATTGTTCACCTTCGTCTAAGCAAACTCTGTGTCCTGGCCTTATCTGTAATTTGTAATTATGTTTCTGATCTTCTGTGAAGGTGTATTGTCTTAGTTATACTAAAAGATGAATCTTCCATAAGACTTGAAGTTAAATTTCATCTTTTTTTCAAATGAATTTTGTTGTATTCAATATTTCACAAACAATTTGAAAACAAGAGTATTATTATTTCATTACAAAGGTTTAATTTAGTAATTCAGAATTTAAAGTATGTCAAATATTATTAAGTTTGCATCATTACTAGAAGAGAGAAGAAGACATAATCAGGAGCTGTACACATCTCAAGCCTTTTGAAATGTCCAGTAATTTATAGAGGATAATTGTCTTATCTTAACAAATACTCTCTTATTTAATTGAGTAAAGGAAAAAGTTTATTTTTTATCTCAAGTGGCCCACAATGATCTTATTTAAGTTGAGTTGGCTCCAGAAAGAGCATATCATTATGTGATGACAATTGGTGTTACTAGTCAGTTAATTGTGACAGATATCATGTCCGATTGTTATTTTCATGACTGATAACATAGTCTATTTTAATTGGTGGATTCTTTTACAACATCTCCAGACAGGGACAATACAAAATTAGGAAATCTGTACAAGGTTTCTTCAAGACTGCTTCACTAGAGCCTTGGTGCTTCTTCGAGGCTTCAAGACTCTGTCCATTTATCAACTGGATCGAGCTCATGTCTGTTGAAGCTTAGCAACTGAGAAAACTGTTTCCTGTTCTTTCACAACCAAAATACATCTCGTTAGAGTCTGTCTTTCCCAGATAACCTATTTGAAATAAATCATTTTCTTGGTGAAAACCCATTACAACTACACTACCAGGAACCTGAGCCTTAGGTATCATCCAAGTATTAGGGTAACCGGTGAATTATTGCTTACTCCAAAACCAGAAGAAGTTTTTCTTACTTGATAAATTATATATATATATGTTCTTACTTTATATATATATCAAATACATATAAAATAATGTTACTGTAGAATTAGGTACATAGTCACATTTGCTAACAAGCGCTTTCTGCCATGAGGGCTGAGAATAGTGTTTTAGGTTTTTTTATACATAAATATATACTGAGCACTCTTTGAGTGGCATTCTTGAAGTGGTAGAAGTAATGAAGTTCACGATTTTTATGGATATTCAACTTCTTTATTAACATATATGCTCATGTTGATAAAGAAGTTGAATATCAATAAAATCGTGTACTTCATTATATATACTAAGCAATCAAAATAACGACAATCAAACATTATTAAGGAGACAAAACTACATCATATTACATATTTCAATGAACAGAGATCAAAGAAAAAACATTTATAGTCAGAGAATAAACAGTTAACAATAAAAAACAACCTTTAAGAAGGCTTTGAGAGCAATATATTTGAAAGTTTCTCCAGGCAAAGAGATCACCTTCTCAAAATGTTGTAATTACTATCTTATATCAATGTTGCATGAATGATAATACCATTGAGAAATTTTCTGCACAGATTTTACTGTTAAATTAGTTTTATCAAATTCACATAAATTCATTCTCTTTAACCACTGTCTAAAATGCCATTTGATCAAACCATTTGTCGTAACTTCTTTGATTTTAATGACAAGTCAGATTTAAACTATCTTAGACAGTGCGATCGCAAATATGACTCTGTTCAATTGTTCTAAATGGTAAGTATTTCTAATAAAATGAACATTTCATGATCACAATGTATACATCCACTACGGCATCTCAGTGTACAGCATATATCTTATACATGGTATTAGACCTGTGTATTCTGGCCTTAGTGGGGAGACGATATATCCTGATTCTAGTTTTATTAGGCGAGACGATATATCACGGAATTATTGCCCAGGAACCTGCGAGACGATTATCATTATGATACAGTGGTTGCGATACAATACGTATCCCGATTCTCTACAGTTTATGAAAAACTATAGATAGGACATAGAACAGTAATGTTAATCCTTAGATACCAAATTGTCAAAGATATTACATGAAGGGAAATCACAAAATTAGAGTGACTGTGAAATTACACATTAAATATCAGAAATATCATATAATTTCTCTTTCTGTATCTGTTCTAATCTCTATTATCTCTGAAAAAGCAGAAAAACCTTTTAAGCTTTGAAACAAATTATGTTAACAGTATCGGGACATATTGTCTCTTATGACGATACATCGATGTATTGTCGACCCTCACGATATAAATATCCTGATATATCGTCTAAACATGTTTTGTATCGATGCACTCGTATTGCATAGTAGACGATTCAAACATCGATACTATCGATGAATTGTTCCACCACTACATGGTACGTTAACCAAGTTTTTTAATCATTTATAACAGCAATGTCTCCTTGTTCAAGTGAATTCAAATATGCTTTCAATATGTGATTAGAACAGAAACTTAACTAAAGGGGAGATCTTTTTAGAATCATAATTGATGTTTTATTTGTAGACAGGGAGTAAATTGTAATTAAGCAACTCTTAAAGGCATAACCATGAAATGATATGACTTATTTCTCAAGTATATCAACAAAAGAAAGCAGCCATTGTATATAAAGCCTTAAATTCTATCAGAACATTAATATTTTGAAATTGATTATGAAAATTGACTGATTTAAACCTTCTAACAATAAAGTTTCTTGTCGACGACTAACGCAATACTTATTCGCATAAGAGGATTTAAAGTTATCCTTTCCAGCTAAAATGAAAAAAGGAAACAGAAACTTTAAATGAAAATTAATTATGTCAGATGCGAAAGTATTGTTTAAGTTTTTGACTGTTTGGAGGGTTCAACTCCTCCACCCCCTCCCCTCTTTTGTATTTTATCAAAAGAAAAACTGTAAAATGGATGACCCCCTAGGGTTGATCCTGTGGACCTTTTCAAAACACCTGGATCCGCCAATGTATCATCCGAAAGTGGGTTCTCCATAATATTTACGGCACAGCGTGCTATAGCATGATCTACAGGGAGATTGAGATCCAGTACATCATCTATAAGTACCTGTCATACTTACCGACTCAGAGGCAGTGTCACTGTGTCTAAATTGGTGGTGGTGATCGTCAGCCATTTTGTTTCAGATGTTCTTCATATCACATTAATATCCATTGGTGTATAATGGTAATATCCACCACTCTTGATCATGGAAGCCCTTGTGAGTGGTTTCTGGAAACATATTATACATTTTCAAATGAACAGACAGACGTGTTATTAGTCATTATATTTCCCTTTTTATTGGGCATATAATCCCTTAGTCTCTAGAGAAATTGCTTTGATGTTCGTGGATAAGTAATGGAAATCTAGAACATTACATCATGCATTAATATTCTAAGATGCTCAATATGCATAAGCAAAAAACCTAGACATTTGAAATACTGCTGTACTTTTATCTGCAAACAGTACATTATTATACGACAGCCATGCAGTGACACACTGCATACATTCCATTATGAAATAAATTCGCCATCATTTGACAATAATGAAAATATATCACTTTCATTGAGTAGATGGACAACAAGTTTTATGGATACGAGGTAGAATGAAAATAACAAGGTACTTTCACCAAGTAGAGGAACAACAAGTTTTATAGATACTGAGTAAAGTTAAACTAACATGGTATTTTCACCAAGTAGAGGAACAACAAGTGCTACAGTTACTGAACATGGTATTTTCACCAAGTAGAGGAACAACAAGTTCTATAGTTACTGAACATGTTATTTTCACCAAGTAGAGGAACAACAAGTGCTATAGTTATTGAACATGGTATTTTCACCAAGTAGAGGAACAACAAGTTCTATAGTTACTGAACATGTTATTTTCACCAAGTAGAGGAACAACAAGTGCTATAGTTACTGAACACGTTATTTTCACCAAGTAGAGGAACAACAAGTTCTACAGTTACTGAACATGGTATTTTCACCAAGTAGAGGAACAACAAGTTCTACAGTTACTGAACATGGTATTTTCACCAAGTAGAGGAACAACAAGTGCTATAGTTACTGAACATGGTATTTTCACCAAGTAGAGGAACAACAAGTGCTATAGTTACTGAACATGGTATTTTCACCAAGTAGAGGAACAACAAGTGCTATAGTTACTGAACATGGTATTTTCACCAAGTAGAGGAACAACAAGTGCTACAGTTACTGAACATGGTATTTTCACCAAGTAGAGGAACAACAAGTTCTACAGTTACTGAACATGGTATTTTCACCAAGTAGAGGAACAAGTGCTATAGTTACTGAACATGTAATTTTCTTCAAGTAGAGGAACAACAAGTTCTATAGTTACTGAACACGTTATTTTCACCAAGTAGAGGAACAACAAGTGCTACAGTTATTGAACATGTTATTTTCACCAAGTAGAGGAACAAGTGCTATAGTTACTGAACATGTAATTTTCTTCAAGTAGAGGAACAACAAGTTCTATAGTTACTGAACACGTTATTTTCACCAAGTAGAGGAACAACAAGTGCTACAGTTATTGAACATGGTATTTTCACCAAGTAGAGGAACAACAAGTGCTATAGTTACTGAACATGTTATTTTCACCAAGTAGAGGAACAACAAGTTCTACAGTTACTGAAAATGATATTTTCACCAAGTAGAGGAACAACAAGTGCTATAGTTACTGAACATGTTATTTTCACCAAGAAGAGGAACAACAAGTGCTACAGTTATTGAACATGGTATTTTCACCAAGTAGAGGAACAACAAGTGCTATAGTTACTGAACATGTTATTTTCACCATGTAGAGGAACAACAAGTTCTATAGTTACTGAACACGTTATTTTCACCAAGTAGAGGAACAACAAGTGCTACAGTTACTGAACATGTTACTTTCACCAAGTAGAGGAACAACAAGTGCTACAGTTACTGAACATGTTATTTTCACCAAGTAGAGGAACAACAAGTGCTACAGTTACTGAACATGTTATTTTCACCAAGTAGAGGAACAACAAGTTCTATAGTTACTGAACATGTTATTTTCACCAAGTAGAGGAACAACAAGTGCTATAGTTACTGAACACGTTATTTCACCAAGTAGAGGAACAACAACTTCTATAGTTACTGAACATGTTATTTTCACCAAGTAGAGGAACAACAAGTGCTATAGTTACTGAACATGTTACTTTCACCAAGTAGAGGAACAACAACTTCTATAGTTACTGAACATGTTATTTTCACCAAGTAGAGGAACAACAAGTGCTATAGTTATTGAACACGTTACTTTCACCAAGTAGAGGAACAACAAGTGCTACAGTTACTGAACACGTTATTTTCACCAAGTAGAGGAACAACAAGTGCTATAGTTACTGAACATGTTATTTTCACCAAGTAGAGGAACAACAAGTTCTACAGTTACTGAACATGTTACTTTCACCAAGTAGAGGAACAACAAGTTCTATAGTTACTGAACATGTTATTTTCACCAAGTAGAGGAACAACAAGTGCTATAGTTATTGAACACGTTACTTTCACCAAGTAGAGGAACAACAAGTACTACAGTTACTGAACATGTTACTTTCACCAAGTAGAGGAACAACAAGTGCTACAGTTACTGAACATGTTACTTTCACCATGTAGAGGAACAACAAGTTCTATAGTTACTGAACATGTTATTTTCACCAAGTAGAGGAACAATAAGTTCTACAGTTACTGAACATGTTGTTTTCACCAAGTAGAGGAACAACAAGTGCTATAGTTACTGAACACATTACTTTCACCAAGTAGAGGAACAACAAGTGCTATAGTTACTGAACATGTTATTTTCACCAAGTAGAGGAACAACAAGTGCTATAGTTACTGAACACGTTATTTTCACCAAGTAGAGGAACAACAAGTGCTATAGTTACTGAACACGTTATTTTCACCATGTAGAGGAACAACAAGTGCTATAGTTACTGAACATGTTACTTTCACCAAGAAGAGGAACAACAAGTTCTATAGTTACTGAACATGTTATTTTCACCAAGTAGAGGAACAAGTGCTATAGTTACTGAACATGTAATTTTCTTCAAGTAGAGGAACAACAAGTTCTATAGTTACTGAACACGTTATTTTCACCAAGTAGAGGAACAACAAGTGCTACAGTTATTGAACATGGTATTTTCACCAAGTAGAGGAACAACAAGTGCTATAGTTACTGAACACGTTATTTTCACCATGTAGAGGAACAACAAGTGCTATAGTTACTGAACATGTTACTTTCACCAAGTAGAGGAACAACAAGTGCTATAGTTACTGAACATGTTACTTTCACCAAGTAGAGGAACAACAAGTGCTATAGTTACTGAACATGTTACTTTCACCAAGTAGAGGAACAAGTGCTATAGTTACTGCACATGTTATTTTCACCATGTAGAGGAACAACAAGTGCTATAGTTACTGAACATGTTATTTTCATCAAGTAGATGGATGACAAGTTCTATAATAACATATTATTTTCCCCGAGAAGATGGACGACAAGTTCTATGGATACTGAGTAGAGTGAAAATAACATATTATTACTAAACTGAGTTTATAGTTTAAGAGTTAGACTTCATACAACAATAGATAAATTTCCTTATGGTGTTACGTTGTTACTTTGGCAACAGGCTCTTCTAAGCAGCCAAACCAAACGTCCTTATGGACAAAGTGCTAGAATTTGTTTTGTTGCAGAACCAGATACATGGCATTGACAACTGTGAGATAATTCAGGAAATAAAAAATAGCAATTAAACAATAACAAATAAAAGATATCTAAAATTTTCCTAGTTCTTCTTGGTAAAACTCTCCTATCAATAAGGAAACAGATATTGAATTTCACAGGCAGAGGATAACCATAGGCTCCTTTTTCATGGAGAGGTCAGTTTGACATGAGATATAATATTCCGTATATTGTAAGTTGATTTTGCAACACTAAAGCTATTTGCAAATATTGTCAAATGCAGAATGGTTCCTCACGATTTGATCTTATTCATTCTTCTGAACAATAGCCAATATTTTTATTTCATATTTGATTTTTCCAATGAATTCAAACAATTAAATGATCTACCATGAGGGAGGAAAATTAAAACAAAAAAGATGAAAATTATTCTATGTTCATTTATTTAAAACAACAACTTTTCTTGAACAATGTGTCAGACAAAAGTATTGTAATTTTTTCAAATCCAATAAACTGCAAAATATCAAGGACATAAACTGAAAATGAAGTCAATTAACCAGAATATTATCTCGTCTGCGTGCCAAGGAAAATGTAAGTCTCTCAATAGCCACCTAAATGCTTTCCCTTTATGATGCTATTTATGTTCTGTTGGGGACCTTTTGCATTTGCAGCCATTGGTTGGTGACCTTGATGACAAGACTTTGTTAAGTCTCTTAGGGAGAAAAGGGGCCAACAGTGTAACATTGATGAAAATGGCTTTTTATTAAGCATAATTTTTGCCTCAACACTCGGTGTCTTTTCAATGAAGATTGATGAAAAGATCAATTTTAAAAGTTAAGGTAAGGATCCTTAATTCCAGTGGACTGTAATTGGGAATAAAACTTAGATTAGGAACAAAGGAGTGTGCAATACAAATGATTATCATTCACAATATAAAAAAGAACAAGGCAGAATTCAAACCCAAACTTCACTATCATCCCTCAGATTACAAAATAAATACAAACAACACTAATGAGACCATTTGACTAACTAGATAGCAGTGTCCTGTTGAATGAAGGGTCCAATATTGAAGATTGGCACTAAGGTTAATGGCACTAAGGTAAACCTTAGTGTGAAGTTGCCTTGTGCAACGATCCCAAGTCTTACAAGCAATGATTTATAAATATCTTTTTGCCATAAAATTGCTGGTATCAATCTACTTCACCTGGAGATGATTGCAACCCAGTCCTTGACCCCTTCTTCATGTGGGTGACATTGAGACTTTCGAGACATTTCAACAGGAAACAGATCAGTTCCTACAAGCATTGTAGCTATATTTATCTATGACATCAAAACAGTGGTAGCACCATAGTTCAACAAGAGACAATTGCCGTCAATCTAGCAACTCGTTTCTCTGCGTGGTGGGTGTGAAAACAATTAGGAGACCTTTCAACGGATTAAGGGATCAGATCCTACAATTGACAGACTTAAACTACTTTTAACAACCTAATTCAGCAAAAGAAACGTACAAATCATTCCCTTAACTCCAACTTCTTGATGGGAGAGACAAAAGGTAAAGGCATTGCAAGAGGCTAGAAATAAATGTCTACAGGTGTGAAATAACCGACTTATTTGTAATCCTAAAGGGATAGTAGCATTCTTATTCAGCAAGAGAAAGCATTCCCATAACTCCAACTTCATGTTAGGAGTTATGTAAGGTAAAAGACCTTTCAACAAGCTTAAAATAAAATTCTACTGGCAATGTAATAACCGACTTATATGTAGTTTTAAAGGGCCATTCTTATTCAGCAAGAGAAAGCATTCCCATAACTCCAACTTCATGTTAGGAGTGATGTAAGGTAAAAGACCTTTCAACAGGCTAGAGATCAAATCCTACAGGCATTGTCCTGAGAGACTATCTGTAGTCCTAAAGCACTGGTCACACTGAAGTTCACCTTGTCAGACTCTGCACACGAACCAGGCAATCGTAAAGGGAGGAAAATCAATGCTTCATTTCAACATGGATGGGTTTCCGTGCAATGAATTATCTCGAATAAATCAATTGCTATTTTTGAAAGAGGTAACTTTGAAGAAAAACTTCTGCAAACCTTAATCCTGGATTTTTAAAACATCTAATGACGAATTCCAGATTTGAGGAAACTTTTCTAGAGCACGGATTTGGTGTAAGTTGCAATGTATGAAGTCAATCACATTGGCAATTCTGTGTTTCATGGAGCCAATGTCAATGTTTGGTGAGGAAAATAGGGCCCATAATTAGTTCTTGGCCATTCCCCCAGTAACGTACAACTCATGTAATCATTAAAGGTTTAACGGACACTGCATGATAAATGCTGAGCTCATTCTGAGAGATTGTTAAAACTTCCTTTGATGAAAGTCTCTGGACATGTTGAAGATATAAGCCAACCACTTAAATAGTTACAGGTTTGTGCATGCACTTCATCAGAAATTCTAAGTAACAATTGTCTAGAAAGGAATCTTCCAACGCTAAACCTTCACAGATTTCAGCCACGATCAATTATCATTCTCATTCTACAGATTGGAGAGACACTGAATTTGCATTGTGTGAGGTTATATCCAGCAACAAAAAATATATATATTTTTAAATTTAGAGAATAAAATTACAGGACTAGATAAGCAAACTTTGAGATCATAGGTGTGGGATACATGATACACGAGGTGCATCAGTAGTGGAGAATTAGAAAATGTGAAAAGTTTCAAGACTACACCAGGCGATCTCATTAGCCTGATGAGAAAAAGTCAGAGCTGACAAAGGAAGGGAAATAATTATCAAAATGAATCAGACTACTGCAGAACATAAAACAATTTGATTTGTAAGAAAGGTTTTTCACAAAAATCGAACATTACACCTTTAAGGATTGTATGCATTGGTAGCCACATGTAAAATTTGTCTGAAAAAAGTCAGGATTATTGATTCTTAATTCTCCAGGCTTCCTGCAGGCAAATAAAGCAATGTCCAATTATTTCCAAATCAAATTTGCGAAGAAGTATGTGAAAGCCAGTCCCTCCCATGGAAAGGTCAAGATCACACGTATATTGAGAGGTAAATGAGTTAGTGTAGGGGTATTTACAGCCATTACAGTGGCTGAAAGAAATCATTCTTGCATCAAGGTCAATCTTGCTGGTTTGGAGAAATCTTCAATCTACAATCTAGGTTATTTTGGAACATGAAACACTGGCTTACTGATGTTTATTGATAAGAAATATTTGGCAGCTACTGACAATAATTCTTAGGACTGTTAGTATATTAGCAACTATTATTTCTAAAAGACTTTAAAGTCCCTTAAAAAAATCCAGCAGCATAAACATCCTTTTTTTTCATCATAATGAAACAAATACAATTCATTTATAAAATATAGATTGAAAATTCATCAGTTTGTTTCTTAAATTTTGCTTCATTCCCATACTTTATGTGAATTCAAAACTCCCAATCAAATTTCCCTGCCAAAACACAGAAGAGACTATTTTTTTAACCCTTTACATACTTCAAGCACATATAAGCGCAAGGAAAAAGTTGCTTCTCTAACCCAGTGAAACACTTAGGCGCGTGGCACTCAGTGACGCTTACAAGCACACTTTTACGAAATGCTGGAACCTCAGTAGCGCATCTAAGAGCGAGGGCGAGTTGTCGTCAAAATTTACCTGTCTGAGTTCAACTAACGCAGCAACAATAATAAATTCATAAAATTCTGTAATATTATATAATTATCTTCCACTAATGCCTAGTATAAAGTTGAAGAAGTGTTAAACAGTAACACAATCACTAACCTTATTAACTTAATAAATCTTCATCAAACGAAGAATTTACAGATAGGCCGAAACCCATATTAATTGACAAGGTGGAAACGGTTTCCATCAGGTCAATTCCTTTTTTAGAAAATACCAAAAGGCATAATTCAGTAGGTTGGTAGCACACATGCAATATTTCAGAAAGATTTGATGAGCAGTTTTGTAGTTCTGATCAGGAAATGAAATGATTACGAATGGATATATTGACAGGGTGCGATTACAAAGAAACAATAAAGAACGATTTATATTCTGCATCGAAGAGTTGCACAATGTCTAGTTACAAGGAAATCAAGGAGGGTAATTAACAGAAGCCGTCTACTGCAAGAAAGGAAATATTGAACTGTACAAAGTCTAGTAACATCGGAAGGAAACACAACAGGGCAGTAAAAGAAGAATCAACACGGAACCATGATCACAGTACTACAATGAAGACCTTCATAAAGTCTAATAATTAGCAACAAGGAAACCCATCAGGGCAATTTATTCCAGTTGTCTACCACAAGAAATAAACCCAATACCAATCATTTTAGTTCAGCATTCAACATTTACAGAAAGTCTAGCAACAGCAGTGTGAGTGAGTGAGTTGGTGTACAAAGTCAATTGGGCAGTTTTTCAGCCATCTAAGACGTAGTAAAACCAGAATGAGCAAAAAAGATGAAACAATACAAAACCCTTACTGTAATAACAAACAATTTTGCAAAAAGTCTAGCCACAAGAAACCCTGTAGGGCAATTGACACAAGCTGTCAATCAGAGAAATCAGGAAGCAGGGAGTTGAGAAAGTCTGGACAAGGTGCTGAGGTAACTTGAGATGGAGAATCAATGAACACAATCTGTTTGCCTTCTTGTAAACAATGCTTTCCTTTCAGCATTTCTACGCCAATTGACTGACATGTACATTACATTTAGGACGGCGCCCTTGCTGGAGAAACAGAAATTGACAACTGTCTTCCTGTAGTTGACATATGCCCCTGTTGAACTTGATCTTGCATGCTACCTTCATCTGTACACAGTGTAATTATAACTTTCAGCTGGCTTCAATCATCATCTCCTGATCCCGTTGAATTCCATATTAGTTTTTGACCTTTCTGTTGTGAGATGTAAAGATTAATGATAACAGATTTCATGAAACTGACATGAGAAACAAACTTATTGATCAATTCTTTGAAGTGGAATCATATGTTTGCTCCTTCATCAGGTGGGATGTTGTTATCCAGAAAGTCCTGTATTTCTTAAATATATTGGTCTCGACTATTGTCTGTGAATCCAAATCTACTTTTGTCATCATCTCTTGAAAAAAAAAGCAAAATGAAAGTTATGTAAGTTTCTTGTCAACAGAAAAAAGATGCAGTTAAGCTGTTAAGTGTTTATTGGTGTGGAAGTGTGAACATAGATATTTTTACCAATCATTATGAATTTGGACATAACGTTAATGAATATCATCAAGGTTACAATGCACATTCCCATGTTGAAAAATTTGACAATATGAGGACAGTCATTAAAATTGGCATGGTTATGTGTCTTCCCAAGAAGAAATTTGGCATATATAGCATCTCATTGTTAAAGATGACTCCAGAACATCACTGGCCATGTTAACAAACTCTATCATTTGGCATGAACATTCAAATAAGCCAGATAACAAAACTGTCTGAAAATCAACTTTATTTGACATTATATTCTAGAAATTATTTGCAGGACACTGGCACTATTATCAGAACACAAAATTAATGCCATAAAGAAAATCAGCTTTGAAGGGGTGTTGAAAGGACCATAAAATTGGCTTTATTGTGTGGAGATCAAAGTAATATAAATTTGTTTCTATTTCCCAGTAGTCCATTTCTGCCTCATCTAAGGGGTCAAAAGCAATGGCATCAGATGATCTAATTTCTGAGCTCTGCACAGTGCGAACATGTGACAGATGCATCACTTTATAATGGAAATGCCACCGTAGGGAGATAGAGGTAAAGCGTGGGCGAGGTATATCATTTGGTTTTCGGAAATGTAGGAAAATGTTCTTTGGATAGAAACCAGAAACGTTGAATTTGATGAATTGGTATGGAAATTGTATGTGATCATTTACACTTCCTTTTTTCATTTTAACCTAATGAGTTCTTGTGAGTGTAGACAGGTCTTTAGAGGTGTGGGAAGAGAGGGGTTTAAGCCTTGCCTTCTCACAAATTTCTTATCACCATTGTCTAGTTTTTATAGCAAGGAACAAAAACTGCAACACAATTGTGTAAACTGACTATTGCAAAATCACTTAGAACCATTTTGTGATACTGGTCCATAGTACCTTGGAGTAAAAAGAGTTTCTGATTTATGTAACTCATATTTTCCCACGCTGTCTTTTATTTCTCATCAAAACAAGTTAAGGTTATGAAGACTATGCCATGAATTCACAATTAATTTATTCTCTTGAAGCAGTGATGGTTGCATTTGTTTGGTGAAATAAAAATTTATGCTGAAACATTTTCCATGGAAAATATAATAAGAAATTCAATATTCATAAAATAAGTTCTGCTAAAACTTACAATTCCTAATGAAATTGATTCAAACTGATTTGAATATAAATACTAACTATCTATTACCAATCATTTTTATGAAAAAACTTCTTCAAAGGAAATAGGACTTAAGTTTTTTTTATAAATAAGAAGTATTTGAATGAAAGCAAGCGGCAAGTTATGACAAGCACACGATAGATCAGGAAATGATGTTGACTTTACTTTCATTGAAAACTTTTAATGGGCCTTTATGAAACATCCATGGTCTTCAATTGTTATTTTACTCCGCGTCAAATAATATTCTAAAATGACATTTATTAAGATCTATTGTCCAAAATCAAAACTTTTTATAATGACTTGTGATACTTGTCAGATGGTTGCTTAAAAGGGTTGGACAACAATACATTCAACAGTTTGAATGGTTGGGACCATTGTTAGTTGTGTAGCCAGCAATATTTTCTTCAACACTGCATCCCATTTGTGTCTGTATACAAGACATGAGTAGACTTGCTCCATCTTTGCATTAAGCATATTCAACCTTACAGAAATAAGTAAAAAACAGGCTTGATGATTTTTGATGGATAAAAAAAATAATCTCCATGTTGCAAATTTTCACGCTAAGGAATTTATATAAAAGTCAAAGAAATAATACCAACTTGTAAGAGAGGATATGTGGGAAGGGCTGAGTTTATTAACATTAGTGGGAGACATTGATACATCATCAAATGTCATCAGAACTGGGTTTTTTTATAATACTTGAATCAAGAATAGAAATAATATAATCATTTTAAAAATAGAGTATCATTTACAACAAAAAATGGATTTGAGATTGCTTCTTTTGAAATTGTTTCAAATGCCAATTTATTGACAGAGTGTCAAAAGGTTATTGATATGATAATCAATCATCATTTAAGAAACATGATTTAATACATTAAACTTTGAAATCATACCCTCCAAAGCAAAGACTGTCATTGTTATTAACGAGAATAAGATTATGATACAATAAACTGAGGTCATGAAAATTCATTTAAATTCAATCATCATTCAAAAATCATTTAGAGTTCATTAAATTCAACCTTAGGATACAAGACAAACTATGAAATCCATTTCAACAAACTGCTCTTTTCTTAAAAACTTATTTCAAAAGATTGTCTAATTTCCAAATTTCTAAATGTTTAATTCCAAAATGCCATAAATGTCACATGACATTTTCTTTATGCCTGAGATAGTAAGGACTTTGCAGATAATGAAGACTGATAGGAGTCTTGGTCTTCTTTACTCTACTGATGACAATGCTGATATCACACTAGATGGGCGTTCGCAGGACATCGAAAAACAAGAGCAGCCCCAATACTAAGGGTTCTGCCTTCCCTTTTTCCGCCTTCTTCACAGCCACAAGAAAATGGGCATTTTGTCTAAATATACCGCAAAAGACAATTGAAAAATTTCCCAAAAAAAACTTACCAAAAGAAGCATTTTGATATCATGACTTCATTTGGGTTATTTTACACTATATAGAAATTGTTTTTGTTATTTCAGAACTTGTTACTTTAAAGTCCAACCCAGGATGTAAACATGTTAAAAGAATCCCCAGGGGGTTTAATCACTAAATGATTAATCTAAAATCTCAAAATGCTATTTCTTATGTCAAAATTTCACTAAGCCTTAACTGCTGACCTTGACCTTTGATATTCAAATCTTGGTACTTCTCCATACTTGATATATACCAAATAACAAGCTCGTAGCACCAAAACTCTTCAAGTCACTGTGTTTACAAGGAATTTTCAATGATTTCATTACTAAAAACCTTGAACAGCAACATATTAAAAGAATTCCCAAAGGGTATCAATAAATGGTTACTATGAATTCTTAATAACTATTTCTCATTTCAAAATTTTATTTGAAAAAAAAGTTGCCATGATACTCCTTATCTCATGACCTTGACTTTTAACATATAAGACCACACAAACAACAATAACTTTTTATTGACTACAACAATCATTTAATGATCAAAAGTGTAAATAGTTAAAATATAGCATTTTCACAAACTCATGCAAATGTCATGACCTCATCTTGACCTTAACTTTGACCAATGGTAGCGAAAACCTTACCAAAATTTGGTACTTCTCCATACTTGATACACATTAAATAAGAGCTTCATAGCACCCTAACCTTTCAAGTAATCATTTAAAAAAATTTTTTTATGGATTTGATTACCATTGGTGACCTTGACCTTTGACTGTCAATGAGAGTATGTCAAAACATTTTTCCCTGGGTATAAGTAAGAAGTTGTGTATATGAAATCTGAAAACTTTAGTGGGACAAAGTTGAAGCTAAACACAATGTATTGGTGAAAAACGCAGCAGAGAGGTGAAAAACAGAGAAAATAAAATGATAGCAGCCACGACCTACTAAATACTTAACTGTGTATTTATCTCCACTTCTGATAATCAAGCTAGTTTGATGCTGAAGATAAATTAATGTTGAGAAAATCTTAAAATTATAATCAGAACAGCAAAATTTTAAGAAAAGTATGTAAGTTGTAAAACTAGATCCCAAGTGCTAAAGCTATAAATCTGCTGCGCTGTTTAAAGTTATGTATACATAAATTTAATCAACTTTTTTCAAAAATATAATATCATAATCATAGCAGTCAAATTTCCAACATTCCAAAATTTTAGACAAAAGCCATATCGTTTCATCCTCCTCTTCTTCTGTCTTCTTCATTGGATGTTTCTGTTACCAGGTGTATTGATTTAATATTTGTACGTATTTAATAATTCATTTTTTAAAATTGTCACACATCTTTCCATTATTTCAAGTCATGCTCTGTTTGATGTGAAACAAATTCCCGTAATAAAGTTTTACCTTATCTTTTCTAATAATCATGATATCACAGTCATATGTTCACATATTAAAACCAAAACAACATAAAAACATCATTTCTACAAGGTGCTAGATATTGAGATCTCCATTTAAGTCCTTGAGAGTGCAGCGAAGTGTTTTATTTTCATTACTGGGAGTTATCAATCAGTAATAGAGTTGACTTGCCAAATGTATATTGACGTCTACTCTCATGAAATAAGCATCAAGCATGGTCACATCACATAAAGGCTTGTCAAACATAAATAGGCTTTCAGGTTGCAAGACAAGAAGGTTGTTGCTTTCGAATAAAATATCCTACATAAGCAGGAAAAGAATTCAGATTTGCTAAAATTGACTTCTTTGATGTGAAATTGACAAACAGAATTTGGGGTATAAATGGATAAATGATGTGGTTGTATTTGAAGTAGGCTAGAAAGAAATGTGTGCTGATTAAGGAGGATAAAGGATGTGATAAAGGAAGTTTCATGTACGATGGAGTGTAGAAGCAAGGTTAATAATATTAGTGCATTTAGAAATCGTGTTTACATTTCTTAATCTTCATTATGACCATTATCATATGTCTATAGAGTAACCAAATCTTCAATTCATTTTGAATCTGCAAGGCAGTCAAAGTTAAACATTTCTAGGGCATTTTGTCCTTGAGTTGAAGACAGCTACAAGTTTTGGTTGTGGTGCCTCAAGTCTTTAGTGCAACTGAGTTAAATCTTCATTTTATAAACCCATTTTGCACAATAGTCAGAGTTCAGCCACCTTGAACAGCAAGTGATTATTGATTAGAAGTGAAAATGCAAAGAGTTTATTGATGGAAGGTCAAACGTATGACAGAAAGACAACAGATGCTGTGTCATTAGCCAATTGGGGCTTTACACACGATGAGCTAAAATGAAGACATCTTGAAAGTGAACCTGGTTCAAATCTTGCATTCTTAATTACCTTTAATCCATAGTGTTTAATTTTATAATGCCTTGTTAACACATTTATGGGTTAATACATTTTCAGCAAATATCAATACAAACTGTTTTTAAAATATTAATTGAATAATTAAGATAAAGTGATAGAGGACAGAACTGATCAAATGGGAGAACGAAATGAAGTGATAAATCTGTTAACAGCATCACAGCTTCAGAATGAGTGATGACAAAATTATTAAAAGATGAAAATCATCTTTGAGCTTAATCTTTTGTTTCTTTAAGAAATAATTGCTTCCTTTGAAGATGTTATCAATCATCCAACTGCCGACCTCTGACCATAAAACTAAAATCATGGATTTACAAAATTGGGATTAAGATCAATCATGATTCAAATTGTCTTGGTTCCTCTCTGAACCTTTTTATTCTTTTGAAGATACTGTCATGTTTTGTGATTTTGTTGGTTTTCCATTGGCAAAACCAGACATGATGCACAGATGGTTTAACAAATCCACCAGCTAATGGTGAAAGCTTGATATATGAGACATATGTCTAATGGAGCGTTGTGGGAAAACAACAACATGATATTTATGTACACCAATAAGGATAAGTACTTCACCTGTCATACCCTTGGCAATGATAGCTCATAAAATCAATTTATTATTGAAATGCTGTTCCACATCACAGGCACCTTTCTCTATGCCTCTTGGCTGCTTTTGGTAAAGTAAATGATTACATATGTATACACATATACATGCATACATACATACATACATATATACATACATACATACATACATACATACATACATACATACATACATACATACATACATACATACATACATACATACATATATATATATATCACATATATTAGGCGGGACGATATATAAAATGGAAGTATTCCCAAGGCACATGCAAGACGATTAACATCACGATACCATTGTTGCAATATAATAGGTATCCCAATTTTCTATAGTTTATGAAAGAAGAATAGATAAGTAAAAAAACTTATCTTATCAACCAAACTGACAAAAATATTACATGAATTGAAATCACAAAATCATAGAGACTGTGAAATTGCAGATAAAAATCAGAATTACTATATATTTTCTGTAAATCTGATCAATGTAATCTCTAGAATAGAATAAAAACTTTGTCAGCTTATATACTTATTTGTTCGAAACAAATTAAGTTAAAAGTATCAGAAAATATTTTCTCTAATGGGGGGCATCGATGTATCATGGACCCTCATGGTATAAATATCCTGATATATTGTCTAAATTTGTATTGATGCACTCGTATTACGCAGTAGAATATGAAACATCAATACTATCGATGATTCGTTACACCACTAATATGTAATATATATGGTGTAACCTGGGAAGAAATCTTGTTGCACCAACCACACCTCAGTTGCACTGTTTTGATAATCAATTACATTGATCCTTTTATAACTTCATTTTCTTTTCTTGCATTCATCATCTTGCTACATCCTCGTATTTGTCTCGGCCTAGCTCCATCATATACCCTGATATCCTTCAGCCGAAAACGCTTGTATAGCTAAACATAGCAAGCCAATGAAATGACTCGCATTCAGCAATAGTGGCACCACCCAGGTGAGAATTCAAACAAATGTTAATGTAGGCTATAAATAGCCATCATATACCCCGAGCGTTTTAAGCCGTGGGATATCAGGGTACATGATGGAGCTAGGCGGAGACAAATACGCTGATGTAGCAAGATGTGCATTCATCGAAGATTAGAAGAATTGAGTACACATGATCTCATTTGGTTATTTCATGTTGCTGATACCTGAAGACTTTCAGAGTAATAGGTCAGTAATAGTTCAGCTATAAATTATTGCAAGGCTGCATTGACCATCTCAGTATGTAATGGTGAAGACAACAAAGCACCTAAAGAACGCCCTTGATTGGCTTCTTAATGATAAATCTAAATGAGGTTATTAAAGGAGAGAAATTTCTGGAAAATAAATATTTTTACCACTGATCTCACAAATCTCAACTCGTATGCATACATAATGGAGATAATTATTTTACAAATACAACAAAAAACGGAAATGCCGAGAACATCTATATAGATTAACTTACAAACTATCACTCAACACAAACATACTTCATTGGTGAAAATCATCTAACAATGAACATGACATTACAAATCTTGGTAGGGTTTCAACGTGAATAGAAGAAACCCTATGATTTCTCTGAAAATATGGTTATACAAACCTAGTTCTTGGTTCCCTTGACAGTAGAAATTTTTTATCTAATCACTGTTGACAGATATAATTTTGTGTTATGGATTTTGATTCCTTGATAGGTACATACAATATTACGTTGAAAACATTTGAACTTTGAATTTTAACTGACTGAGAGGTTATTGTATTTGTGCCAAGACTTTTGAGAGATTTTCAATAAAAAATTGCAAAAACATTTCATAATGAATCATCACTTACAACAATATTTTCATCTGAATGACTACCCATATATGGTTGATTAATATTAAACAGCTGACAGAGAAAGCTATATTATATCATTAACTTCCACCTTAATCATGCAAATAAGGTTTCCTAAATTTAACTACTAATCTCTTTAGGAAGACAAGGAATTTTATGGATTATCAACTTCCTTATTATACTGATAGCGACGTTTCGGTATAGCTTCTCATACCGTTTTCAAGCTATCAGTATAATAAAGAAGTTGATAATCAATAAAATTGTCTTCCTTATACTGACAACTTCTAGAATGCCACTCAAACAGCTCTACTAATCTCTTGCTGCATACTATCAACAGAAGAATCTTTGAAACTGTCTGGCAGTGTCTGTATTTGGTCTCTATCATTACATGAAATTCTTCCTTTACTTCTCTATTCAGAACCAATGACTACCAGCCAAAATTCAATATCAACCTATCAATACTTCAAGGAAGAATACAAGGATGATAACAGATGATTTATTAAAGCATCTTGTGAAACCATCCATAACAGTGTTGTTGGACAAAAGTCCCTTCAGTGATCTCCCCTTCTCCAATCAATGCTGGCCTCACATCTCACTCAACCATGGATTATCTGAGCAACGATTGGTCAATCCCTTGGGACTTCCATATTTGTATAACTCAGTATTCCTAGCATGCCCAACCAACTGCAAGGACATTTTTGACTCTTACAAACAAGTCCTGGACAGAGTGATTCCAGTATCAGTGAGCTTTTATGCAGTGTACTGACGCTTGCAGACTGACAATGATATGCAATATGTAAACAGAGCATGCTGCATATTGACACAGTGGCTTGATGGGCTCCAATACTCTGTTGTCTGGTTAATCAGGTTGAATTGATCTAATCACAAATTGGCATTTGTACTTACTCATTATTCTCAAGATCATTTAGAATTTAAAGTTGACTCATTCAAGCATTCATTTTAAACAAAATATGAGAATAACTCAGAAGGATGACTTTACAATGTCTCATTATCTCAGAGGTTTGAAAAGGCGAAGAATAGCATAGAAAAGAAATAAAAAGTAGTGGTGTAGAATTATGTATATAAGCGGTATAGGGTCAAGAATTAAAAATATAAGACAAAAGTAAACAATTCAATGTCATATGGTTCTATATGGCTGATAAACACAGTGGGACCATAGTAGCATTCGAACCTGACACATCTTGATCAAGAGTACAATGTGATAATCACTGCAGTCTCCCTCCTCCTGAGTATATGACACCAAGTTCTTTTTTATTTCATTGAACAGTGAAGCACTATTCTCTTCATGTTTAATGTAAATTCAACAAATGAAAAGGTTAAGCACAATTCTTTTCATTTTTTAATGTAAAATCAAAAAAAGGTGAAGCACAATTCTTTTTTATGTTTTAATGTAAATACAATGAAAAATTTTAACAGCTTTTTGATTATGTTAATATGATTCTTTCACCTGAAAATCCTGCACCAAATAATTCAATATGTTTATGCTTGAAAAACTCATTTGATACATAAAAACACACCATTTATTTATTTTACTTATTTATTTTATTATGTGTTAACACTTCCTTATAAGAAAACATTATATTTTCTTGTTTTCTGGAGGCTAAGGTATATAGGATTACAACAACATAAATATATCTAAAAATCAATAACATTTTGCTCATGGAATTTGTAAAAAGAATACCTGCATTGCAGAAAACCAAATCCTACAGGAAATATAAGAATTAAATTTTATATATTACTCACCCGTGTAGAGTATACAAAATTTCTTAATACCCGTGAATGATTTTGAATAAAACTCGCTTTCATTTATCTATAGTAGATAGTTAATTCGTTTAACAAAAATAATATCAAATGGAAGGTTGTTTAGTATCCTCTATATATATTTATCTTTAGGAAGATTCTGTAGTTTTATAGTCAAAAGAAATATCAAAATAGTGTTATACTTCTGCATCACCGAAGTTTAGTTGTGATATTACAATGTTGGTACAGCCATCACATCAATAATATACAATTTTTCTCAAAACTTGTAAACAAATTTGTAAGAATGATACTTTTTGCTTATTTTGTTGCCTATCACATGTTTTTTTACTGAAAATCAGTATTAAAAAGAACATTGTTGGAAATCTGACATATTGGAAAAAGCGATCTGTTCGCATACTGTGATTGGAATGAATAATTCAGCTTTACCATGGAGGTCTTTTTTATTTCAAATTCAATTATTCCTTGACAAAGGAACTGTTAGAAAACCCATTTTAATCAAGTTATTTTATTGGCATGAGAAGACTGCCAGGAAATGATGCTATGTCAGCAAAAAGCAATTTGTCCAAGGTGACAAAATAAGAGAAAAAAGAATAACAAAAAAAAAGGACTTCTCTTTGACGAATTTTCTGGTATTTCATGAATTGACAGAAAACACATTGAAATAAGGATATTTGTAACTGAAACAAAATCAGGTGATGAGGTTCTTTTCCTTTCAGGAAGGAAAAGCATTCTTTTCCTTTTTGATTTAATGTAACTTTGAATTTACTGGAAATTTATAATTTTCAAAATGTAAAGTGAAAAAAAAAAATCCTAACATCTTTATCACCTAATCAATTTAACATCTAACCAAATTATCAGAATAAAAGATGGAAAATTTAATATTCAAAACAAATAATTGATTAGATAAGGGCATATGGTCAACATTTGAGCTTTGATCCCCTTACAACCATTGATAAATAAATGCAGTTAAAAGCCACAAATTTTAGATTCAAGCAAAATATAATGTTTCAGGATATAAAATAATTCATGAACTTGTTCTCCAAAAAAATCTTAGTTCAAACGAGACAAAATCTTACAGAATGATGCTACGAACTGACAAATTGATGATCTGAAGTCTCGAGATATATTATCCATTCACGTAAAGAATTAGAACTATACATGAGCTACATGAACAACTGTTACCATACATGACTCAGTGGTTAGTAACACTTATTTCTAAACCCTAATTAGGCTCTCATAGCATGTAAAGAGTAATTAAGCACAAAACTAATTCCTTTCTAACAGGTGGTAATGAACAATGGCCTGAGGGGGAACCTGTATGACCAACTATCTACAAACTGGCAAAACAACTTGATAAATATAAACAGGATTAACCTGCTTTGAATGCTTCTTAAACCTAAAGGGTATTCAACATTAATCCTCTACCTTTCGGAGCTAATTCAAGCCCAGGATTTTCTGTATGACTGATCTAAAGCATTAGAGATAGAAAAAACCTGGCAATGAATCGGGACACTAAAACCTCATGCTTGTGTAACTGCACATGATCACTGTGACTATGTACTGTAATATTGTCATGCCCCTCTGTACGTCTGTGTGGCATCTGTATGTGCAGCTTTGTATGTCTGTGTGACGTCCGTATGTGCAGCTTTGTATGCCTGAGTGGCATCTGTATGTACAGCTTTGTATGTCTGTGTGGCGTCTGTATGTGCAGCTTTGTATGTCTGTGTGGCATCTGTATTTGCATCTATTTATGTCTGTTTGGCGTCTGTATGTGCAGCTTTGAACGTCTGTGTGGCGTCTGTATGTGCATTTTTGTACGTCCGTGTGGCGTCCGTATGTGCATCTTTGTACGTCCGTGTGGCGTCCGTATGTGCATCATTGTACGTCTGTGTGGCGTCCATATGTGCAGCTTTGTATGTCTGTGTGGCCTCCATATGTGCAGCTTTGTATGTCTGTGTGGCATCTGTATGTGCAGCTTTCTGTCTGTTTGTATGCATGACATGACATGAAAATCCTAACAGCCTGGCAGAATTAATGTGACCTTCCGACATCAGAAAACACTTTTATCTTCAATATGTAAGCAATAACAGTGTGAGCTTTTGTTAAGTTTTAAACATGTTTCATTTGTGAGATGAGGTACAAGTTACACAATTAGAACACCCTCTCCCTACATGAACATTAAATATTATCTACACAAGATGGACAGAAGAGAACAGAAAGAAGGAAAATGATGTTCCAATTACAGGAAGCTATTTAGTACAAGTTATTCAAGTAATAAGCTCATACTATGTATATGTATATGTATATGTATATGTATATGTATATGTATATGTATATGTATTGATCTCCTTTCTCAAATAATCTTTATTATACACATACATGTTGGGTGTTTGGATTCCAGACAGGTTATGTACTAATACCACAAGTCGAGAGCAATACCAGTTTTATACAACGCTGAGCCTCTTACATTGCATCACATGGAACAATCTTGTTGATATGAGTAGTTTTTGGAGTAAACAAGTTCAACAGGTTATGAACCCATACTCTTCTAAGAGTCTAGGATATATCGACCCTACTCATTATCTTTAACAAAGTGGTTAATTTTGTTAAATGAATATCATTAGTGTGCTGTAATATGCATACTAAACAAGGTACATAACTTTATTACTGCTTCAAGCCTATTATTGAGGTATAATAAGGGTGTCACCCCATTACCCCTACAGTCTCATTACCCCTACACTTTTTTCCATTAAAAAGTGTAGGGGAACTGGGGTGTCTTAAATAAACATTGTGGATGATGCATCCCCTCTGGTTTGAAGTGGACTCACCCAAGCTGTGTTATAACACTACATGTTTAAGTTTGGTGAATGTTTATTTAATTGGGTGAGTTCACTCTTAAACAGGGGAGAACTAGCTCAGAGTGTAGGTGTACTGAGAAAACATGCAATCATTAAGTGTAGTTGAAATGGGTTGTAGGGGTAATGAGATTGTAGGGGTTTTGGGTGTGAACCATAATAAGACTTGGCAATAGCGTGTGTTTATCAACAACAAAGCAGATTATGACCAGTTGAAGAACTAACCATTTGGACGAGTGCATTACTTGAAGGACTAGTACAATCAGATTATCTGGTCTTACACGCCTGAAGAGCTAAATAATCTTACCTTCATTGATAATGTAATTGCTTCTGGCACTCAGGGCAATAGAAATAAAACGATGTTTGGTTTTTGGAACATGAAAAAGGTTTGATTAGTCAACAGTCTATGAATGTTACGAAGCACACTGCCCCTCGCTCCCCAAATCATCACCCCCCCTAGACAAATCACTAAGTTTTCAGTGCCCTCAAGAAGAAATTCCTCTCTTTACAAGGAGAGTATTAGAGCTCCAAGCCTCTGTACCCAGACAGTTCAGAACATTGATTTCTCCCTGAGAGTAGACAAACCCTGCACCAATAGCCTGCACTCTGTGTGGGGCAAGGAGGAGATATATAATATCAAATAGGACAGCATCAGGACTATCATTTTCTGTCCTAGTCCCAGCCAGGACAACCAGAAGAGGCATTAGATGGCATCAAAGATTAGGGGAAACTGTACCCTTGAGCACCGAGGGTACGTCTTGTGGTACAAAAACACTCGGTTAGGTGCACTTTTGTTAAGTGGAAAACAAAACATACACCAAACTAAAATCACATGATAACACTTAGTTCATTTGAAAATATAAGACTAATGAAAATGAAATAAAAAAATAATGGATATAATTTGAAATCTAAATGTATATGGTTTAAATTCAAATGTATATGGTTTAAATCTAAATCAGAATTTCATACGAAATGCACTGATCTGAAAGCAAAAAAAATGGTTCGACAGATTTGAGTAATGTTTCACCCTTAGCAGGGGAGAAAACAGGACAGGATTATGCTTCCTGAGGTGAGTGAGACTGGAGTGAGTAAGTGAGTTATTGTTATCGCTTGGACAGTATTTCAGCCATTAGCTGTGTACAGTAATTGGCGTAAGTGAGACTAGAATTAGCAGACCAAGGGTGGCATCACATTCTGTTATTGCTATGAAGAGAAGCTTCAACAGGTGATAAGGTTTCTGATTTCCAGGTCCTTAATATTCTACCAATAAATAACAGCGATGACAGTTAATATGAGTTGCCAAACTAGTGTTGCATTTGCATTGATTTGTTCTGGAGAGAAGATACATGCTCCACAGACAAGCTCCACTGTGTTCTCCATCAGGGTCCAGATATGGTAACTGTCAGATCACAACAAGCTATACATGTATGTAGATACCATCAATAAACAAAATTTTGATAAAATAGAATGCATAAGATGTGATACAACAAAATACAACAAACCACATCATCATAAACCAATTGAAGAGACATACGAAAAATTTACGAATTACGAATTACGAATTTACGAATTGTAAAAATATACGAATCGTAAAATTTGTATAATAAAATTGTGTTCGGATGTAGAAAGTGCCAAAGTTCCATATGTTCAGTACTGATCAAACTTTAAATCATGTGATTCGACTTGCTTATCTCAATGCCATGTCTACTAGTCATATGACCTCATAAACACTACCAATCAAAATCTATCTTTTTGGTTGCTTTAAAAATAAGTCTCCAAAGATACATTTCACACACTGGCATGTAACAGCTTATGAACATTATCCCTTTTTTGAAAATTCAAAATTCATGACTTGAGCATTTATAGGTTTAATTTACTTAGAAATTTATCATAAAATGGTACTATTCACCAACATTAAGTACTTCTCAATAATTTTCACCAATTGCAATATATGACATATTTCTCTCACATCAACATACCATCTGCCCCTTTAACATCAAAGCATGAGTACACTGCCACAGAACAACTTGAAGAAATGACATTCCAAATTGTGGACTTAATATTGCATGTTTCACACCAAAACATCAAAACACAATATCTACAAGTATTAAACCAGTGAACCTTATGTGAAGAAAAAATAAAAATTTGAACGTTTCACACTGCATGTTTCAAACTACACATAATTCCACCAAAGTACACCCTCATGTAATATGTAACATGAAGGCACCAGTACACAACATAAATATGACCTTTAAGCACGTTTACAAAAACAAAAAACACAACAGAATATACTATAGTACACTGAATAACATCATAACAAAAACAAAACACTGTAGAATGACATTTCCAGATGAACATTTTTAAAACAACACATAAGCATACTAACAATACATTAATCACTTACATACAAAACAAGGAATATCTTCTAACAACAAACAGCACTAGAATGATTACACGGAAGATATTATATAGATATAATCGGCCAGCAATCCTCCCTGCGGGGGGACAGTTCAATGCAGGAAGCGACAGATCCCCCGCAACTGTGCGCGTGAAACACTTAATCATCGGTACAGACATCCCAATCAATAGAGCCTGGCGAGTGCCAGCTAGCCGTGGGCTGCCTCCACGTTACTTTTTAATGCTAGATGCAAGGAGGTAAACTAAGTAATTAGATTACTTCCAACTACAACTGTAAGCTCAACTGTGAAAGAGATTTTTTAGGCATGGCGCAAGGTGTCTATCTTAAACCTATACTCTTAATGAAATTGTATTAAATTTAGGAAATAATTTTTTACTCAACATATCACTGAATAAATAACTTACTAAAGATCAGCTGACATTTTATTAGCTGAATGTTGCTGGGCGGAGATCTTGATCCTTTTTTTGATAAAATTAGTATATTATTTACCTTTTTTCATGTTTTAGAATATAGACAACTACGAACGAAAATTTGGAAAACTTTTCAAGAATTTTTTAGTGTCAATTATCTGTTGTGGAAAGTGTTCAGAATTAAATATATAGAAGTACTTCTTTCTAAAAACTTTCCACTCTGACTTTTAGATGTGGATCAAAACGAAGGAGGTCAAAGCGACTATACAAAACATCTTAACTTCAAAACATGACTGAATAATTACAACACATTCGAACCTGTTTTATCAATTCTCTCCTCACAGAGATTATTAAAGTGATGTCTTCCGGTATAACAGCTGTTAGATGACACTGACATCTTAAAACCATCCTTTTGGAGTGAAAATTTTGCAACAACACAGAATACCCCTCATAGCAATATTTCTGTTAAACTAGTTTTTTAAATCTAGTTATGAAACAACAACTTGAATATTAAGAACTAAGTGGTATTGTACGAAGAATGAACTCTTCTTTAAGCAAACAGAAATGATAAGTGTGAAACAACTTTGCTGTTATTAACCAATTCAGTGCAACCAATCATATACTACTCAAAAGAAGTTAAGGGTCAACCAATTTTTGTTTGTTTGACATTTTATTAGAAACAGGAAACATGTAAATCAAAACTTTTATATATATCTGATTTATGCATAGACAATTACCTGGTAGAAAAAAAGGTTTGCATGACCCTTAACTTCTTTTGAGTAGTATACTTCAATCCCTGGTACAAGAAAAGACCTGTATTGTAACAGGCAAGGCAGGAAGATATGATTTGAAGAACCTTAGAAGGGAGCAAGCAATCTTGAATCTATCAGAAGAAAGGAAGACATTTCATTCTTTAAACTGGCTTCATTTACAGTTCAAGTTTCCTGATTCTTAAGCAATGTCATTTTGACAATTCATCACTAATCCTAACTTGAAGTGTTTCCTGTGATAACAACATGCTCCTACAACTAGGTGACCTCAGCACACACGATATTAAAGTTGTCAGGTGTAGCTCTCAATGTTATCTCTTTTAAACCATCAAGCAACTGTGACTGGCTGGATACTCAGACTTGTCTTCAAATGACATGACTATCTGGTCATACTGTGAGAATAATCATCTTAATCCTTGACTAAAAGCTCCCCAGATATCCTGATATAGTTTTTTGTTAGACAGTTGCTAATCCAACAGTTTTTTTCCAACAATTCATCCACAAATAAGAGTCCTTAAAAAGTACTTATCACAATGAATGTTGAGATCTGAAATTTTGACATGAAGACCCTTATTAAACCTTCCTGGAGCAGAAGAAACCTAAGCTCAATTTCTAGAGACATGATAGGCTTTTTACAAATTTAATTAGCTATGTGGACATATTCCCATAACTAAATGCCTGAATCTGCTATTACAAGAAAAGGTATATATGATATCAAATAAGATGTATTTGAAGGAAAATGTTTTTTTTTAAGACCAGAATCAAGTCAGTTAGCCAATATCATTTCTACAAGACTGCTCAACTTGTGAAAGAAATCAATATGTGTCACAAAGTGAAAGGAAACCTAGATCTGACTCACATAACTTGAAATGTGATCAGAAATCCACATTCTGTTTGATGGATAAGTAAAAAGAGGTTATTTTCAAATAAGTATTCTTACTTATCAAATTACATCCAAAAGATAAACCTATCCAATGTGGCCTCTTCATACTTATTGATTTAACATCAACAGCAGAAAACAGGAAATTCTTCTAAATAAAAATGTTACTGATATAGAATCGTTTTCCCTTGGCAACCTTATCCATTATGTATGCACTTATTCTCATGTTGTCACACTTGATGAATACAATGCAACAGCAGAAAACAGGAAATTCTTTCTCATAAAATCATTCCTGAATATATAAGATGTGTAATTGAAGTGATTGTGAGATCACTGCCAGCAGGATTCGAACCTGGAACCTTTGTGTGAGAGTCCGACACTCTACCAATTCAGCCAAAGATAACCCTCTGCATAGTGCTGCTTCATGACTGTGTATTAAATAAAAGCCTTTGATACAGTCTAGGTCCACATTCAGCAAGTCTAGATTGACTAAATACAGAGCCCAAAGAAAAAAATACATGGATGAAGGAACACTAGATTATCAAAATATTTCATAGACTAAATTTTAGTCTACCCTCTGGCGAAAGCCAGCAGGAAGCTTTTATCTCGCCAAACGACAAATGTATAAATATTCTACAATTCGATCACATGCATCCTGTATACCCTTTAGCCTTTTTGAGATCAAAGAACAGGCAAACATAATTGGAGAAGGAAACTCAGAGCTACAGATAAGCTTTTGGCTATGTGGGTATGATACCCACTCAGTTCTAAAAATCTGGGTATTTCAAATATCAAATGGGTATTCATACTTTTTGATACCCACCAATATTTCGAAATCTGAGTATTCATTTCATACGTAAAAAACTTAAACATGTAATTAAATTCTAATAAAAAAAAAAGCAAAGACAAGTTATATTCACGTGTTAACCTTATTTTCATAATCAAATTCTGAACATTAAGTTTCATCAACCTCCGTTAAACATTTTCTTTAAAGAGATATGGGAAAAACCTACTCTCTGTTTGTAAATGATCAGTAATAACAGAACATATTAGACGTGTGCAAAATGATGAAATTTCTTTTCAAAGGCAACTGATTGAAAACTTGTACGGCAAAACGTCAGAGTATTTATTAACTGAGTCATTGATATGTAATTGCTACCAATGATATGTAATTGTTACCTATAATAAATTAATCTAAACACGCTTGCGAATATCCCTGACCGGATTTATTTCTTTTTTTACCAGCAACTCTCGTTATTTTTTCTTGCATCATCTTCATAAAAAATGCCATCTTTACATTCTACAACTATACCACATATATATTGAAAATACGTTCTCAATAAAAAAAAAAATGTCAAATGAATATTTCTATGTGCTGGTCCTAACTAAACCTTTTTCGTGAGTTGTTGGAGTCATATATGCCAAACTTAATCAATGGTGTCATTTGATCGCGAAGTATCGACTGTTACCAAAAAGACACATTTTAAAGCTTATTGATGTTTTACAGTGACAATATGAATGTAGAACATCGCAATTATGATCGAAAACCGGACAGTGGCGCGTGTCAAATTGTCAAACGTAATTTTGGAGACTTATCTGAAACAGCCAGTTAGGAGTTGATAGTGTTTGTTAGGTTATATAACTAGTATCCATGTATATTGGACCTAATATCTACACCTGTGTGCATTTATAAGGCTGTTTTTAGATTTTCATGGAAAACCAGTATTTGCCATATATATGTCTTTTGGACATGATAAGTTAAGATGTTTTGATTTTATATCACCACATATGACATATAGGTTCGTATCAAAGGTTGATAATATGTTATGAAAATCACGGAGTGGCTCTTTAAGTCAAGCATTAGCCAATCGGATTAGTATATTTTTTTTCGAGGAACTTACCCAAACCAACCCTGCCCTAATGCATGCACCAACATGATTACATCTGCATATTACTCTAACTGGTGCTCCGGCTTTCATGTCACTGCATCTTACTATACCAGCACCCCATCTCTACTTTGTAAATCACTGCATAGAAGTGTTCAGTGGGATCTATGTTTCCCCTAACTCAGCCAACAGAAAACTTTGCATCCATCCTTCTTTCAAAGGACTGTGGGATAAACTTCAAGGCAAGGTGATTTGGGATTTAACGCGGCTTTCAAGAGTAATTCACTTGAATCTCAGCTGCTAGTATTATTGCAGGGAAAAAGGCTGAGCATTGCGGTGAAACTTGCGAACAGCAGCTGGAACTACCAAAACCATGGGTTGTACTATGGTAAAATTCAGTGTAGAATTGTACCAAAACCTTACTGCGTGCATCAGTTCTCTATTGCAGACTCTCTGTTGCCGAGCCCCTGGCGAACCACTGTGCTATCCCCCCTGACAAACTTGGAACTCTTACTTTTCAAAGCACCACAACACCAGAGTATGATAGCAACCAGCTACTCCTCTACAGGGAGCCATTTCCCTGTTACAGGGGACCCTCACGCTGTTGTGAAACTAAAGCCGTTAATCAGCCATAAAACTCTGCCAGCTTCCAGCTGATGATAGAGCCACATTATCTCTTGAATTAGGCTATTATAATACTAATAAACTTACTGTAAGCGACGCAGTAAGCGATGCAGTTGGCGACGCAGTATACGACATAGTAAGCGACGCAGTAAGCACCCCATCATCATTGCTAAAGATATTTAGATTTTATATTATTTACAAAACATCATTTTTGAAAGAATCTCTCAGTAAGAAATTATGTAAATTTTTGTTTTATCATCAATATTTCCATGTTGTATGTTAATCAGGAGATAAGTTTCTTTTTGTTAGTATTTTCCCCTTATGAAACACAATGTAGATGAACGTGGATGGCACAAAACTTACAGTTGTAGACAAGTTTGATGAGCGTTATACAATTCAATTTGTAATAGCGACAATTAGTCATAAGAGGACACTAAATATGTTGATGTCAGTATTAAGTATTAAATTTACCAGAGTCAAAATCTTATAAATCCTCATACTTCACATACATGAAATAACCTGCAGATTCCTCTACTTGTCATTTTAGATCATCTTTAATTATTTGCTATCCAATTATTTTTAAAATAATAGATGTTTAAAATATATATACTTTCTTTTAGTACTTCTGTATCCTCAAAAAGTGGACTTTTACAAGATTGACTGATTAAAGAGAAAATCATTAACATAGTATTAGCCTTGAATAATGAAGCAATGACGCTAGAAATATATGGCTATAACATCCTGTGACCCCAAAATCCAAATAATCAATCATTGTGAATTTCAAACTCTGAATATTTTATGATAACAAGTCATGAAATAACTAGATCTAATTCTTGTGAAAATATTTAATATCATATTCACAGTAACTGTATGATGTGTTACTTCACTGAAATGGTAATACATTATTTTTTCTAATAGTAAAAATTTGTAAATATAGTTAACAGTATTCAGTTTTGTATGTCTCTATTACCTATATTCAAAAGAACTTTAAAAAAATGTTTCCTTGGGGAAATTGTTTAAAATACTAAAATACATGAATATTATGCTTTGTCATTCCCTTTAATGACACCTGACACAATTATTTCACAATACTCCCTCGAAAAAGGAAGCTTATCATAATGATAGGGAAGAGGGTAATAGGGAAGGGGGGGGGGGGGGGGGGGGGGGGGGATTTGTATCACTAGGTACCTAGCCTTTTATGAATTGAGTATTTTCCCTACGAAGAAACATACATCCATCATCTTGACTGACAAGTTGAGCAAGAAATATACATTGTAACAAATGTGTGATATTTTGTAACAAAATATACAGGTGATATAGGTTAATAATTTATATTAGCATAGACACCAGACGGCGATAATGAAATTCACATAACAATATCATGGTAAGTTTCGCAATGTGATATAAATCAGTATCATAAACACCTAGCGGCAAGGGTTGTTATTGCTTGTGACGGATCCGGTAAAACTGACCTGACTTGCTGCCTGAACTGAAAGGATCACTTCAAACACCGATACCATGCAGAAAATTAGAAATGTCTGTTTTGTAAGAAATGTACACTCACCAGGGTTCTATATTTACAACTCCGTGTATCAGTCAGTACTCAGTATAAACCGTTCCTAGAGTTTGACAGAAGGACATGCTGTGTAATCCACACGGGTTCACTTTGACCAGATGCGAGCACCACTAGACTGCCATGTTGACGGTGCTTTTGAGTTTGCTTCCCGTGAAAATATATCCGGTGGGATATGAAATAAATTGCGTTTATCCCGTCTTATTTTCAAGAGAAAATTTCCTTTGGTCATTTGATATGAGACATTTTTTTTTATATTAATTAGTTGTTTTTTTACCTCGATTACAGTTTCTTCATTCTAACAAAGAAATACTTACATGCACGAATTTAAGTATTGATCACAAGATTTCTGTCACAATCAACCTAGGCTAATCAAATTGACTTTTCATACAGTGTCTCGTCATACCGCCGTTTTTTCCTCCCATACAGCACAAGGTTTTTAATTTATTCCGTGCCCCGGGTTCGAATACATTTATATATTAATTGCATACCAAACCTCCAACAAACCTCTTCGCGAACTCTTACGCCCAGGTTATAGTTGTAACGTGACTATATTCGAGGAAATATATTCAAATATATGAAATAATTTGCAGTTTTTTCGTCATAATTATTTATCATAAAATAAGGCATGCATAAAGTTTCGAATTTCAAATTTAGCGTTTTCAGTTCACTGTACTTTTCCCGACACTATAATGTTCATCGCTTAAACATACGGGACTCCATGCACATTGAAATCAATAGCCATAGACACAGGCCATCCCTTGGGTACCACCAATAGCAATCTTCAATTGTGGAATCCTATAGATCCTTGTCGAACTGAACATGCCGTGTACAGTTATATCAACGGTCAGAGACCGAGTGAGCCCCCTTGGGTCACATACAGTACCGAGTTCCACTGTTGCATCGTCTTAAATAATAAAAGAGTATACAATGAATGCAATCACCTAATTTCTCTTGGGCTGAATTTCAGAACTCTTATTCGTCTCAGACCAGTAACTGAAATTTACAAGCGTATTGTACTCCAACGAGTGGGTTTTAAAAACAGTTCAGATACCTCATGTACAGATGTTTGGAAGTTTGATATTTAGTTTTAAAAAGAAAGAAAAAGTTTCACTTCAGAATGACGTTCTCAATACCTAGTTCGTATTTTTGTTTACAAATGATTCAACTTTTTCTTTATCTTACGGTTGGCTTGCAGTTTCAGGTTTTCAGTTACGTGATTGCCGTGGAAGGAAAATATTAGATCGATTTTTTTATGATGCAGTCCATAATACAAGGAAAAGGAGAAATACACACCAAGGTAAAAAAGCCGCAGACGTGGTAAAGATGTTTTGTAGTCATTCAAAATATTAAAAAGTTTATCAAAGCTTTGGAGAGTTCTTTTTTAGACATAGATACACACAAAAATGTATTATCCTGCATGCCGACAGTTTTCTTTCCATAAATGCTAACGAACTCGTACTTTCTGACGTGAACTGTTAGAAGTGGGCCATGCATTGTTTTCGGTTCTCTCCTAGCAGTGAAAATATGCAACACAGTTGTTGTCCGCATATATTTTAATCACCTTATCAAATATCGCCACACATCTGTCCCTGACGTTCGTTTTGCAAGTAAATATGTGCTGTACGCACAGGTGAATGACGTCCAGTCTTCTCAACGGATTTGCGAAGAGACTAAAAACTTAGTTTGAAATAACGTCGCTGAAAGCAAGACTCAATGTGACTAACATTATTCTGGTTTTAAGCGATCTTCAAATTCTGTTTTTAAGCAATCTTCAAATTTGAGTCTCATTGTGAAAAAAGATGATAATCTTAAGGGTACGGCAATGGAATTTAACCATTTTATTCTCCATCTTACAAAGACGATTTGCTACCAACTCGAGAGCATTACTTATGGTTTCTGGAGAAAAGACGAAAGAAGATATGAGTATGGACACCCTGCCACGACCATATTTGAAGGGACCAGTTTTTACATGTCAAATAACAATCTGATAATATGGGCATGATTTGCTGTCTGGTTTCTGAGGATACGTCAAGTCAGTTAAACGTTTAGGGATATTGCCAGACACGCCCATATTAGAGGAGGGTGGGAGTCCAAAAGTTACAAATTTGTAGCCCTTGTTGCAAGTAACATTCCCATAAACTATAATTCACTGATTTAATTGTATTCAAAAGTCACAAATATTATCAATGTAATCATCGAACACCGAATTGAAAAAAAATCCCCACAAATTAAGGAATACTTACAAGTACCTCATCGCAAAGGTGATTACGATCCCGTTACAATTTGTAGAGGTGACTAGTTGACTGAACACCGCTATGAGGACTCGGATTTATTTTTAGACTTGAGCGGTGGATTACAGTGTACGCCCATCACCCCTGCAGCGTGACTAACCCGTCTCTACCTGTCCCGCTGCCGGCCAAGGCTAGCTCCGGCCTCAGGTTTATTATTTTCACAGGATTAAAGACATGACCGCCTAATAACTCAATAGGGTACCTGCTACTGGCCTACGAGGGGATTATGTGTTTTATGAATTATTTAATTGAGGATGCATTTTTAAAAAGAAGTGTCCTCTTTTTCTTGATTGTCTTGCGGCTTACAATTGTTGTACATTTTAAAAGTGGGACCAATTGATGCACACAAAGTGTCGTAATTGACAACATTTATAAGTGATTTTTTTAAAAGATAAAATTAGGTAATCGTCGTTTTAAGACATAGATTTCATAATGTGTTTGTTGACGGCATTTATACTTCCGGTTAAATTGAATTTTAAAACCGTTTATAAGACGATGAACAAACACATTATGAAATCTATATCTTATGAATTCAAACTTTGGAATTTAAGGGCAGTTTTTATTTATCTAGTTGAATTGAAACAACTGTTTTTAATTCTATATCACAGGCCCTAGCGTAGCTCCGCCAACATTGGTGCCGCTACACTCAAGTGAGATAGAAAAGATCATGCAAAGTATTTAAATGCTTTTCAAATAAACTGTTTTACTCACACTCTAAACTCAATTATGAATATATATAGTCTTATCTAAGCACTTTGATAAAGATATTCGCAAATACAGCCTTTTACTGTGGTTTCATGACAGCGCAAAGGTACATGGATAAAGTTGTAGACCACGTTTCGTGCAATCAGATGGGTGCATTATGTGTAAACGACTAACTACGGCGTTTACACCTTGTAAACTGCAATTTAGGATTTACTGTTTACTGGAATGACTGGTCACATGACTTTGTTAAGACTATTCAAAAGAGAGCACATTGCTTAAAGAGCCACTCCGTGATTTTCATAACATATTATTTACCTTTTATACAAACCTAAATGTCATATGTGGTGATATAAAATCAAAACATCACTAACTTTTCATGCCCAAAAGACATATATGACAAATACTGGTTTTCCGTGAAAATCTAAAAACAGCCTTATAAATGTACAGAGGTGTAGATATCACGTTCAATATACATGGATACTAGTTATATAACCTAACGAACACTATCAACTCCTAACTGCCCTCTTGGCTGTTTTAGATAAGTTTCCAAAATCACGTTTGACTATTTGACGCGCGCCACTGTCCAGTTTTCGATCACAATTGCGACGTTCTACCTACATTTTGTCACTGTACAAAACAAATTAGCTTTAAAATATTTCTTTTTGGTAACAGTCGATAATTCGCGATCAAATGACACCATTGATTAAGTTTGGCATATATGACTCCACCAACTCACGGAGTGGCTCTTTAACTTACAAAATTTGAATTTATGTTCAAAATATATTTTGATAATATAGATTGATAAGAAGCCGTTGAGAAACGACATATCCTACAGGTATTATAAAGAGTTAATCTTAAGAGCTATTTTTTTAAAAGCAAGCAGGTAAGGAATTCAATATAGATGACAATTAAACGACATCGAACAACCACCCTACATATGCATACGCAGAAGCAGAAATCACACGCCATATTTAAGTTTAGTGATTGACGCCGGCCAGCAGTGGTACATCGTCCGTTTTTCGATATTTAAAAAGAAGAGAGACTAAAACCATTGTTCCTCTCTAGACTGAATTTGATACTGGCACCGGTCAATCTTCTCTATAAAACGACAGCACTGATAAGACTTGGCAGTTGTGCCTCATCGAGTGTTTCTTAAAACAAAACACAAATCGTTCATACATCGTCGAAATGTTCCATTTTAACTATGCCTTAGTTTCTATATCTGTTGGTATACAAACCGTTCGTGTTGGTATTCTCATCTTTTTCATGTAGATGGCGTAGACCATGCAGCGGAGAGTGTAACCGATACATGGTTCATGTATGTATACACGAGACAAATGCATGTTTAGTGACTTGTACCTGTCGGCTTTGATGTGTTTACGATAGCAGGTAACTGAGAGTGATCGGATCTGACATCAAAGTACTGTAACGCAATTCTGCACAGACAATGAAGGTTTAACAATGCTATCATTACTGTTCTTGAGTCGCTGGCTCTTTCCATTAGCAACTGCACTTACCGGCTAACACATAACCAAGTACACGTGGTTTTGGGAGAAATTATCCGAATGTTTTTAGTCAATATGAAACTCTTCAATGTTTTTAATAACGACCCAAGAAATGTTGAATCAAATGTTAGGCGAAAGGAAACACAAAAATGTCCGTCTTCATTAATAACAGCCTCATAAAGAGCATGGGTTTATTTGCAAGTTGCAAATTAAGCCTTGTGAATGGGTTTGTAATTTACATAACCAAACGATAATCATCTTAATTTACTCCTTAAACTCCTTTCTCCTGAACGTTTCCGCCTCAAGAGAATTTCTTCATTTCAAATAACGGCTAGTCCAAGGTTACTGTATGAATTAAATGAACTGAAAATGGAAATCGTTTATTACACACGTGTTACTCCACTTTGCGTAAAAATTCAAATCAAACGTGTCCGTTTGATAGGCGCATTTCAGTGTATTCATTGTACAATTTATTTATTCTTTGAAACGATAATAAATAATGAAATATCCTCTATATCAACGATATATTCTCATAAAAAATTCAATTTGAGAAGCACGGACAATGTCTCTCCGTACCGAGACCTCCGATGGTTAAATGGATATTTTATGGGCGCTTCCCTTTCTAGTTCTCTATATTCTGTTGTACCCTTAGCATCAGCAATAAAACAAAGCGCTCAGATAAGACCAAAAACTAATAATTTGGTTTAAAATTGGATTCCTATAGATGATTAGAAAAATTTATCAAACACTTTTATAATCTTTTCGGTGAACTACTCATATGTTTTGTTAGGGATGCAACCAACAGCGATGATGCACTATTGTGTGAAAAGCTGAAGTAACTAAGAGTCAAGACTGTTGTTTAATCATGTAACTGTATTTTTTAAATCTGCGCTATTATGAGTTTTAAATCTAATGAACTTTTTAAAAAATCCCCCAATTTTCAAAGTTTGGATTCATAAGAACACAATGTCTACCCTCTAGGACATGTTTCACAATCATGAATGTCTAGTGTGTTAAACAAAATGTTTGAAAAGGGAATCAAGGGTATGAAATTATGAATGTACCAAATGTAGGAGATAAATGGCGTGAATATTGCGTCCTATAAATATTGCATCCTGAATGAAGGAAAGGGAATTAGAATCTTGCCAGCTGCAGGGTAACCAAAGATCTTCTTGACCCCACTCTATGGCCTCCAACTTTGGAAGCATTCATGCTGCTTTGTTTTGAGTCTGAAAATGAAAATTGTCATGAAAATAGTGTCAAACTTGCCTTTATTGGGTTCATTGTATTTTGTGCCCAAGTAGGCCAAATTTCTTGATACTTGAGTCACACTCAAACATAGCTGTAACAGTAACAATTGTAAGATCTCAGGTAACAGACTTATCAAACAAATGAAGTAAATAGTATAAAATATATAGGTTGAGCTGAACACATGGCAAACTGGTTCTTCTTTTTTCAATGTATAGATGCTCCATTCAAAAGACTTTGTAAGTTTTCTGTAAAGTTTGGGTCAAAAAAACTGTTTTCCAGTTTGTTCTTAATATGAAGATGAGCAACATGAAACTTTGCATATTAAAAGCAACCATTATTGTGAAAACATGAAACAATGAAATACATCAACAAACCTTTTCCTGGGAGTCTCAGGATAGTGCAGTGTTCAGAAATGTACATTTATCATTGAAAAGTGTTAAAAATGATATTCGATGGTAAATAGAATCTCACAATCTCAAGCGTAGGATATTTATAATTTTGTATCAACTCGTGTTGATATTTTTGATATCAGAAGACACTTGGGTGAGATTCTCTATGTACTTTTTGGCTGCAACGGTCAAAGGAAATAAGTGGTTTGGTCAAGAAAGTGGTCAAGTCACTTACTAAAAGTTGTTGTGGTCATCCATTCAGTGTTGACAGTCCCTCTGGAACCAGCAAGAACACATGACAGCATGTAATCCTTCAATGCACGCTTGATAATATGAATACTTATGTTTTTGAATTTTTTACATAGAAAAAATCAGAGTCTGTACTTCAGAGAGTATTAATCAAGATGTGGCCATTCGGCATTGAGATTCTGTCAAAATATACGATTGCACATAGGGACATTATCCCAACTTACCCCAGTACCACTGTCCCAACCTGCCCTGTAAACCTTGGTGAAACCTCACATGCATCCATATTGATAAATTGAAATAACATGTCAAATGATTACTTAGAACTCTCCAGAACAATAGGTATCAATTAGGTTTTGTTAACCACCTTTACATCAGATCATAACTACTAAATTGCAAAAAATTTATTCCAACCATAGAAATTTATTTATTGCTTTCAAGTGATTGAACCACATCATATTATCAGCCACCAGCATCATTTGTCACATGGTGTATGATGTCGCTGTGTACTACTAACAGAACAAACCCAGGTTGGATGACTCTAATATGACATGTGCCATCCATTATGGCAGATCCAGACAAAAGTCAGGTAGAGGGACTCAAATAAGGACAAACTGTATAACCTTTTGAAAATGTCAAATGGTGGGTGTGATGTAACAATATCTCCGAGATGGAAGTAATTGTCTATTGCAAACATCCTGCTACATCAGCTAAAGCATCCAGAGAGCTTCTACAATACCCTCATATCCATCATGCCAAATGTATCGTATCGCTGAATGATTGGCTGGTTATATTTAGAGCTTGACAAGGCTTTGACCTTGATAGATAGTAGATACAAGGTTATTTTTGGAGCTCTGTGGAGAAGATTAGCTGATGTAGCAGGATGTGTTGCAACGCCATTCATTCAACGTTACCACATACATTAAAGGGCACAGGTATGTTGTTAGGGTCAAATATATCAAACTTCATAGAAGGTGATATTTAATAGAGAAGAACTGCTTGTTCCTGAAAATTAACATCTCAATGCTTATCAATTCAATATACCGGTAGTGATAATTAACAGGTTGAAGTCTAGATTTGTGATCGAAAACCTCAAACTCAAACATAATTTTAGAAACTTATTTAAAGAAGACAAGGAAAAACGTAGGTTGGTAGTACTCAATATAACATTTTACCAACATACATGTACATAGGACATAGAATTTGGACTGCTTGAAACTTAAATGGCCGTTTTTAAATAACAATTGAAAACAAGAAAATATCACAATTTTGGCATTTAAGAGATAAAGATGCAACCATAGACAGTCAATTTGAATTAACACAGGTCACATGGTATTTCAGCTTTTATTTAAGGCATATGAAAATTATGAAACATACTGTGTGTCACTTAAATTGTACATATATAAAAGTCAGAATGTTGAAATTGTGCATGGGCATACATGAAAAATAACAAGTGTGAATGGGAAAGAAGGAGTGCAACATTTAATCCTGATCATGATAGAGTGGAGCAATCAGCGGCATCAAATAACTAGAAAGTGTTATTACTCGTAAAAACGGATGTCTCCCAAACACCATTTCAGCATAATTTTCTGGTTAAAATTCTTTTACAGTTTTTTTAAACTCAAATATAATTTAATAATTTTTCTATAAAACAACAAACTATAAGTTTTGGTTAATCAATATCTCCACAGTTTTGACAAAATATTAACTACATATGATTCAATTTAAGATTAAGAAAATATAAAAATTAAAGTTGAAACTCCCAAAAGGCACATCTACATCATATGCAGAGGGTGTATACCAAATTTGGTGAAGTTATGCTCCATAAACGAATGGATACGCCAACGCCGACACGGACGGGAACTCAGCCAAAACTAATGTGTCTCCCGACCCTTCGGGGGAAGACATAATTTATAATTACAATTTTGCTTTTTTCTGGTACTTTAGGCTACTCTATAATAATGTAGAAAAGGTGGGAACAACATCAATGCTGTTGGGACAGGCATTCTAAAGAACTCTGACACAAGCAGCATGGACCTAATCCACACCTAAAAAATTATCAATCTGGTATCTGAAAAAGGAATGATATCACTTTCAATCATCAATCCCCCTTCACTCTTTTGATGAACTCCCTGGCTCAATACACATTCCATTCGCTTAAATCTAGGTAATCTCTTACCAGTTGATGTGGCTTCAAATTTTTTTTATAAGTCACAACATTTTAGCAAATATCAAATTTTACCAAATATTTTAAAACTTGTTGCTCATTACACACCTTCAGGTAATTATGTATCAATACCCAAACTGATATACTGTAGACAAATGTCATGTTTATATCGACTCAGAAGACAAAATCCATCTCCATCAAAATTATCACCAGCTGCTACAGATATCAGAGGTTTCACACACTTTTGGTGTGCTTCATTGCTGATAAACTGAGGTTTAGATTATCTTAACTACTATGAAATAGGCAAGTCTAAAATGTTTTTGTGGGGATGAAAATATGAAATTGAAAACTCAATGGAGCTCTCTTTTTCTCACTGCTTTTTCACTCCAAACAAATCCAAATTGAAAAGTTAAGACTACACAGGAATGATTTTTACAAACTGGTCCCCTAAAAGTCTGTCACCCAGAGCATACAGTTTATAAGCAAAATATTAGCATACAGTTTGTAAGCAAAATATTAGCATACAGTTTGTAAGCAAAATATTAGCATAACGTTTATAAGAAAAATATTAGCATACAGTTTATAAGAAAGACATAAGCATACAGTTTATAAGCAAAATATTATTTTTTGCCATGCCAAAATGAGATTGTTAAATTGTTTAAAATTTATTACAAGAAGAAATTCTGGCAAAAGTAAATCTATATCCATTGTAAGTGACATTTTGAATGATTTTTAGATTATTATGTTTTATATTTCCACATAAGGTAATTACATATTCGATCATTTGGATTGGTAAGTACTTAATAAACGTTTGATACTCTCTATTTATTTTTAAAAAAATTTTCTTATCAGAACAGTTCAAGCAAGTTATTTTTTGTGGAAACTGAATCCAAAGTGACATTCCCTCATAATGACAAGGGAAATTGTCAAGCTCTAAAGCCAGTAAAAGCAAAAGAAGTTTTACACAAGTAGCTAAAAGCATTGGGAAAATATTGAAATTATATTCATATATAGAGATATAACGATCAGGTGCCATTGAAAATCAATACATTTCATGTCATTCTGGATAAAATACACAATAATCTGACACATTCAATAATAATATCGTTTTCAAGAGAGAACACGTTTTTGAAAATTTATTTAGAGATTTTGAAAATGTTTACAGGCATATGGACCTTACTGTATTTGTAAAGATCGCAAAAAGATTAATTCAGCTGCTCAAAATTTCATAGTTTTTTAAATTTATTTCCACAACTTACTATTTGGCATTAAATAAAAAAAGTTGATATTTTATCATAATTTCAATAAATCTGATTTCGTGGGAGAAAATATTATACTCTGTGTTGGGCCTCCATAGAAATGTTGTTCATTTCACGACATGTCAACTAAAACAAAAAATTATGCTAGGTAAGTACTATATATAACTATATCCAAACCGGAAGTTCCACATCGGTAAAGTTCAGAGGCTGGAGAAGCATGCTACCAAGTGTTGGATTATTATTTTGAGTTAGAAATTGGTATATTTTGTCGCTGAAGTGTGAATGCCGATAGGGTAAGGTTGAGTAACAGCTAATTTCGCAAAAACACTAGGGGTTGGCATTTCACTATTGTCAAATATGAATGTATCGATAACAGATGTTTCGGTTAAATGTTGAGGCTGCAAATGCGGAAATTTGTTTTAAAGAGACAGCTTGACATGTATGCTATTTTAGCTCGATCGACCTATAGGTCTATAGCTTGAACGAACTACCATAGCAAGATCAACCTATTATAGCTCGTTCGGCGGTTATCCCCGACCTGCAGAGGTGTGTCATAATTAGACCTATGTTATTTTTTACACATTTTTTCATAGACATGCATGTTATCTTTATGTAGAATAAGTCATTTTCATTTGATGAGTTCTGCTTGAATCTTTCTACTAAAGAAAAGGTGAGACTTATGTTCCTTTGAATAACATGTCTCCCCCGCCCTGCTCTGTGGCTTAATCCATAAGAAATCTTAAACAATATTTGGAGCATACAAAAAAATGGCTCAAGACATTGGAATATCTCTTGCCCAGCTTAAGATAGATTTAATGGAAGGCGCTTACCTTATGGAATATTTGACAGTGCACATCAACAACTGACACTTTCACTATGAGTATGAGATTAGTGCCCATGACACCAGAACGCAATTCACAAATACAACCTGCATTGATATCAAACTTTCATGAAAATTTGATGCCAAATCTATGAAAATAAGTATGATAAGAATATAACATAACCAAAATATCATCATCTACACAATCTAAAAAGAGTAAAAAGGTCAGATACAATATTCTCCTCAATTGCACGCCTTTCTCCTTCATTGATATGTCAGAGTGACCTTGACCGCACTGTGGATCGGTAGTTGGTCACATGATCCAGATTTGTTGTAAATTACAAAACAATTTGATAGGAGTAGCACTAACAGATATATTTATGTCTTTTGAATAATTTCAGGTTGTTCTACGAAAAAAGAAAATATGATAATAATAATTTAGTTCCAAAAATGTACGATGTCCCGGATGTAATATGGCGTCAAATGGGTCGAATGCAGACGCGTAGGGTGGTTCAAAAACTCACGAAAACAGCGAGTTTACGTTCCTTTGCATTGCAAAACATTATTTTTTAAGTAGCATTAATGGTAATGCATGCAAGGAAACAACCAAGACTCAATGATGGGTAAAGATCGCACCAACTTGTGTCCACTTGTCAAAATCGCAAAGAATTGTCCGCCATCTTTGTTGTCAAAATTTCTCAGGAAACCGTTAATTTTTCCTCGTTTTCGTTCGAATATGCAATTATTATACACAATTAAGGTAGATTTCAATATTTTGCAGGTTTGCTGACAGAAAGGACACCCATCTGCATCAGGTAATGGTTGTTAGGTCACGACATGAAAATAATGAATGGGAGGGGTCAGACAAAGCAATGTGTCAATGAAAATATGCACATGTTTTGCACATTTTAGTGTTAAGTTCACAATAGCCCACATTTTTGGCTTATCAAAAGGTTGTAGAATCTCAATTGATACCAATAATTAGGTTTTCAAACCTAATTGGTTCCAAAACTTCACATCAGTTTCCATTCAATTTTGTTGACATAACCTGTCAAAAGAAAGAAAATTCAGAACTATATTGGCTGAATAACTAAAATCAAGACATTTGAAGGCAGGCATAAATAGAAAATCACTGCCGTGTGTTGATTCAGATTAGTATATTTGATTGTTAAATTGTAAATTATGACAAACTGCTGATTGTACTTATTGTATGATTTCAAAGATAGAAACAGATCTTTATTGTGGCATTACAATAATACTTTTTATTGGTTTTGGGTACCTTTAAGCTGTAACATTATTACTCTGTCCAAATGCACAAATATGTAAATTTTTGGATATACTAATCTCTTTCCTAATTAAGATTCGTGGACCTATCCTAATGATATATGTTCATGTTAGGATTAGCACTCAGAAGATTCTAACTTTCCCATCTGTTGTTTGCATGTTGTCATTAACTGAATTTGACCAAAATATGGTGTGTCAAAATATATACAAATCCGAAAATTGACTGGTAAGTGGGATGGAAGAGTGCAGCTGTTCACTTTTGAGGTTGAATCTTACCAGTTATTGGGAATTTTATCTGTTATAAAGAACTCTTCTACATTAAGTAAGTTTTGAGTGCAATGCTATACTGTTATGTAGACTGTAGTGCAGTACCATTTATTAAGAGACATTCCAACTGACAGTCAGTATTTTTGCCTATATTAAAAGGATTGCAAAAAACGCTTACTATAAAGGCTTTCTCAACACAGTCATAAATTTTACAAGAGTTTTGACCTGTAATATCACATAAGTAAATTATTTCTTGAACCCATCCTTTTTATGTACTTGTTATACCCTTTGACTTGCTCTGTTATTTATGAAAAGCTGTTGGTGCTGTTCAACAAAACGTTTATGATCAATTGGAAGGCTACAATTTATTGTAAGCAATGTAAAAGAATGGACTACAAATGACTAACTCCACAGCTGCTTTTTGAAATGGCACACTGTTTGTTTTCTTTGAATTGTACTTCTGATTTAGCATATCAATATCATAAAAAATATGTTTGGAATAGAAAGAGTTTAAATCTTGCAACATTGACATGTCTATCAATAAAAGCATCCCCACTAATTTCCTTTTAAAAGCCAAACCATGTGATCTTTTATTTTCTACCAGTTACATTTCTATTTTATTTTGATTAAGCTGCCAACAGATGAAACTGTGTAAATTCCTGGTAATCTTGTTAGAAAATTATATGATGCTAATGCTATGAAAAACATTTTCGAAGAACCAGCAAATTTCTAGCCATTTTCATCTAAAGAATATTCCATCATCTCCTCATTTAGATGGGAAGCATACATATACAGTTTATATTTATCTAGGTCCTGCAGTAGAGTATGCTTAGTGTTTTTGTTTGCTCACAGTACCAGTCCAAAAGCCTTGGCGGTATGCTCGGTGACAGGTATGAGAGAGGAGGAAGAGACGTGCATGATGACCGATCCAGAGAAGATCTCTCTGGCAGCCATCAGAGTCCCCGATATCAGAACAAGTCTTCTTATATTGAGAGGAATAAAGAGAAAAGAGGTAGGAACTGTTAAATCTATTTTCTGTCAACCCTCTGGTGCATGTGAATGTGGGTTTATCCCCAAGAAAACTTTGAAACTGGCATTGAGTGATCTCAAAGACTTCATTTTGTAATTAATCTGATAGAAACTGTTTTGTTGGACAGGGTTAGAAATTAACATCAGTTCTCTAGCTCATAAAACTAAATATAATTAAAACTATGAATGTATTTGATTTATGTATAAAAATATTTGGCTACTGAAATGTAATGTCAGCTAGACAAATGTCTTTGCCTACCTCGAATGTGACAGCTAGTTCTAAAGAGAGCCCTAGTCCCAATAGGTAGAACTTTATTGCGGCTAATACAGGGGTTAAGAGATCTTGAAGTCCCAGGTCGGTGAACAAATTTGAAAGTCAATGACTTGCCTCTTTTTATACACAATTAACTACTTTAGGGACCTGACTTTTTGCTAAAGTTCTGTGACTTAAAACTAAAAACTTCTGAAAGTCCATGGCTTAGATTCCGAAAAGATTGTTTACCCTCTGCTAATATTTATACAAAGTGAACTGATGTCAAAGCACTAAATTAAGCTCTAATATTCTGTTACATGTGACCACCAATTCTAGTAACTTAATTTTTGGTGAAATGATTGAGGTTAGGTTTATGAATACAAGATATGTGACTGTTAAAGTCATGATTTTAGGGAAAAGATGACAAAATCTTAATGAGCATAGGCTGGTATCCCAACTTCGATCACCCAAAATGTCTGAGCTATGTCCCAAGCAGTGCAAAAACAATAACTCGCTTCACCATATCATTGAAAAACTTATTTATGTTTGATAAGTGACATTTTGTTACAATTTGTTTATTATCTTTAAAAGGATTTTGATTTCTTAATGACAAAGATTTTTCAGTATACATAGCTAGACAACTACAGATACTTTGTAAATACTTCAAAGATGTTATAAGGAAAACTGAAGTTGTATATGTCTATATGAAATAAAAGAAAAGATTGTCTTCATTATAAATTTGATCCTGCTTCTGTTGTTTGATGTGGCCCAAAGAGCGCACTATTAAGCATGTTTAACTTCTGGTCAAATCCCACAAGGAGTCAACAACTTTGCTGCTAAAAATTCCTTGTAATATTTTTTGTATGATGAATAACTAAATGACAGTGTTAGTTCTAACTGAAACGTATGCATAGGCACAAGTGGTATTGGAGGATTTTCTCCCATCACAAAACTAGTTGCAATTAAAATTTAAGTGAAATACTTTTGAAAGTGAATGTTTAACACTTAATCACCTAACCTCACTTATGTATCAGATCTTGATTGAATTTTGAATAGTGGTGTAATGATTCATTGATAGTATCGATGTTTGCATCGCCTACTATGCGATACGAGTGCTATTGATACAAAACAATGTATCAGGATATTTATATTGCGAGAGTCCATGATACATCGATGTATTACCACAAGAGAAAATATATCCCAATACTATTTACATACATGCAATTTGTAAAAAACAAAGTTACATTTTCATTCTATTCTAGAGATAAGAAGTGACAAATAGAAATGAATATTATTTCTGACATTAAATTAGCAATTTCACAGTCTCTCTGATTTTGTGATATCCATTCATGTCATGTTTATGCCAGGTTGGTATCTAAGAAATAACATTATTTCCTATCTATTCTGCTTTCAAACTATAGAATAGGCCTACTGCAATACGTATGGTATCGCCACCAGGGTATCGCAGAGCTCCAGATAAGCTGCGTATTTGCGTATTTTACTCATAAGAAAAGTCAAAATACGCAAGAAGATTAAATTGTCTGGGTAATGAAAATAACTAAAAATCTACGTTTACGCTTCTCAAAAATTAGCAATGCGTATTTACCCAATACATAAAAATTATAATGCGTATCGTGTCATTAACAAAAATCAAAATAGTTACGTGAAAATCTCAATTTTAAATCACTGGTAATTACAGCAGTCTTTTTACATCGTAAACATCTACTCCGAGCAATGCTTTGTGCAAAGCGGTTTCGCTTACTACTCCGAACACCATTTAAAACTCGCTCCAATTCATATAACTGATCGGATAATTCCCAGTTGTGTGAGGAGTTTAACACCATTTGTTTTATGCAAGATTGGGGCCTACTGACTTTGAATGTGCACACGAAACTAGCATGATTACTATATTTTCCAAACGGCGTTTCGTCAGTGTTGGCTTGTACAGATTTAGGGCTCAAAAAAGGTTTAGTTAGGACCATCACATAGAAATAGTCATTTGACATTTTTTTTTTATTGAGAACGAAGTTTCAATATATATGTGGTATAGTTATAGAATGTAATGATGGCATTTTTTATGAACATGATGCAAGAGTTGTGGGTAAAAAAGAAATAGATCCTAGGTCAGGGATATTCGCAAGCGTGTTTAGATTAATATGTTATTGGTAACAATTACATATCAATGCCGACTATTTTGTTAGTTAATAAATACTCTGACGTTTTGCCGTACAAGTTTTCAATCAGTTGCCTTTGAAAAGAAATTTCATCATTTTGCATACCTCTAATATGTTCTATTATTACTGATCATTTACAAACAGAAAGTAGGCTTTTCCCATATCTCTTTAAAGAAAATGTTTAACGGAGGTTGATGAAACTTAATGTTCAGAATTTGGTAATGGAAATGAGATTAACACGTGAATATAACTTGTCTTTGCTTTATTTTTGATTAGAATTTAATAACATGTTTAAGTTTTTTACCTATGAAATGAATACTCAGATTTCGAAAAATTGGTGGGTATCAAAAAGTATGAATACCCATTTGATATTTGAAATACCCACTCAGTTCTAAAAATCTGGGTATCACACCCAGGTTCCTTGGCAATACTTCTATGAGAAATTGTCTAGCCTCTGGTATCGGGCTATGTTGTCTCAGCATTAAGGCCATGATAAACATATCTAGTTTTGGGTGTTTTGACAAGATTGTTCTTGTGTGCCAAGGTGGATCCAGCGGTCAGTGGGAGAAGAGCAACCACCAGATGTCCTCCACCTCTGGCTCCAGCACCAGTGGGGGGCGAGGGGGACACCCCCACAGCTACACAGGAGTGGGAGGGGGAAGCAGCGGCAGTCAGAACAATCATGACAGATCAGGTGTCAAGATGCTCTCAAAGGAGCAGAAAGATCCCAAGGATAGAGCTGAGGTAGGACCTATGCTGCTCAAAATTGTCGTCTGATATTTTACTCAAGTACTTTTTGTATGAATGCATGAGATGAGCTTCAGAAATGTCTAATATAATATTTTGTTGGTGTCAACACTCAAAAGATATAAACTAGAGTCGGTTATAATCAATAAAAAATTATTGTGAAAGAATTTGTTTTATCTGAAATTGTAATGGTTTAATATGAACTATAAATTATCTTTTCATTTTGATGAACTGGCTCTTGCCTTGGTATTTGTAAGCACTCTCGGACAGTTATAAAAATGTAACCATGATTTTGAAATGGCAGTGAAACTTCTTTGACTCTAATTGTTCTCCATTTCTTGCCTTAAAAGGTACAAAAGTCGGCAGTGCGAGTATTTGGAGACTGGTCAGAGCACATCAGTTCATCAAAGAAGCGTTACTACTACAACTGTAGGACTGAAGTCTCACAATGGGAGAAACCGAAGGAGTGGATTGACAGGTGGGCACTCAATGTAGTTACCTACTTTATTTACTTTCAACATACTCAAAATAATTGGAATTGACCTTAAGGTGATGAATTTTTAATTTTATGCTTAGTTAGTGCTTAGTTTGCATGCCAACAATTTGTGTGATCATTTAAGCTTATCATGTTGATACACATTCAACTTAAGATTTACTACAGCCTGTCCTACCCAGAAAGGTTTTTCCGTCAATTACTGTTTAACTGATACTGAAAATCCTCCAGTTGTTTTGTTTATTCCTTTTGTACATGTACAACTTGTAAATTCCTTCTTTCAGTCCAAGAACTCCTGATAACAGCCGATCAAAGGATGGAAGGAACTCAAACAAGCCTTACACATCCTCAACATCAAGTAGAGGTAGGCATTCTTTACTTTTAAATCCACTACAGTAAAATGAAACACTTCTTGTTCAGTCAAATTCCAGATAATCTCCTCTCACTTGCAGCAACATTGCTCATCAATTGGCTAGCAGTAGATCTAGATTTCAATCAATTAGAAAGTGAATCATGAATCTACAGTTACCAGAAATAAGATTGTTTCTGATAATTTCAATGAGATTATGTTCTTGAGAATTTGAAAAAACATAAAGTCCTTATTTTTCTTGAAAACTATCAAACCATTTCTCTCTAGACTATGATTCCGCAGCTAGGATAATATATTGACAAAGCTAACTGTACTATGTTCCAGTCAATGATGGGTCCAAACATTCCTCAGTTGGGGAACGTGACAGACCGGAGAAATACCCTCGGAGCAACTCGGACTCTTCTCTCAAACACACAGAGAAATTCTCGCCCACTGACAGACCGAAAATTGTGTACTCAAAAGACGTGTCAAACACAGCCTCCATTAGGACTAGTAACTTGCTACAGAGGACTATGTCTGCCAATGAGAACTCATCTTACAAAGAGGGATATTCTGAACATAGAAAAAACAATTATCCTTACTCTTCTGTGGATCCTATGCGCCGTCGACAGAGGCACGAGAGCGAAAGTAGCCGCTCATCAATAGGACATACAACTCCGCAGAAGAATGATGGTGAGTACTTAATATCAATCTATTAGTTTGACCGATAGTTTGTCCCTCCAAAGTAAGAAAAAATAACTTTTATAAGATTCCCATATTGCCTAAAATGTCTGAAATAGCTGATGTGCCTGGACGACCTTGATGATATAAATGTTAGTTGTTGATGAGGTAAATGAACATTTGAAAAAGAAACAAAAACATTCTCTTATTGTTAACTGAGAACTCCTTAATTGAAATTGTGTTGTTAATCATTGCTAGTTATATGGAGACTTCAGCCAGTTCATACAAGACAAACATACACATCTAGCAAGTGTCAATGATGGATGTAATCTGGGCATCATACCTCATATATAATAATTGGAATTAAAACAATGTTTTTAGTATTGTGTGATGCGATACTTTATCTGACGATAAATGTATTTTGCTGCACTGTCTGTATCATTTTATGTACATACCTGTCATAATGTGATCAAATTGAGTTGACATCTTTTTACATTCATCTCTTACCATAGAAGGTTATATGACAAATGGATTTCTTATTGTTATTGTGGTGTTATTTTCATGGTCACACATTTTCCAAAATGTATTATGTTCTTGCGCCGTAGAGCAAGCATATTGATTTGACTTTTTATGTCATCAGATGAAAGTTCAGATGGGCTTATGGCATCTGTGGAGTGTTGTCTGTAAACTTTTCACATTTTTTACTTCTCGTCCTTTTGATTGGGGATATACCTTGCACCTAGGCAGATTTGTAGATTTGGGACTGACCCCCCTCAAATATGGTCGTGGCAGGCATTTTCCCTAATTAAAAAAATACTCTTCTTCAGAACCAATTGGGACAAGAAGCTGAAATTTTGATAGTAACAATCTGACTGGAAAACTCGTATTTGTAAACTAGGTGTTAACCCACCTCCCACCCCCTCCTTTAAATATGTGCGTGGCAGGCTATACACCCTCATTTCTTCTTTTGTTAGTATCTCAAAAACTCAGTATTACAAATTTAAAATTTTAGCACTGTAGCACGATTAATAAGCAAATATAAACATGAAACTAACTTGTCAGCAATGCTGTTGTGTATAACTGAGCTTGTTAAGACTGGACACAGCATTGTACCTCTCAGTTACGAGGGACATGCAGGTGGAAACCTGATAAATCTTTGCGATGAGAAATAATTTTGGATCAGTTTGATGAATAATATTTATTCTATCGATATATGGTTTTATCATACAATGGATAGTGTTCTCGGCATAATAAAGTCAACGGATATTTTTGATATCCGTTGGGGTCATATGCGGATACAGATGCAAATTACAGAGGTCAAGTGCCGGAACTTTTTCTGAAAACTACTATGACGTCACACGCTTTATCATTTGGAATGCCTGCACACACGGATGGCTTCAGCAAATATTCGTCATATAATGCATCAAAATTAAGTTGAAGAATGAAAAACGGACTTTGTGCAGCTGTTTCGTGAAGTTCATGATTAAGCAGTGCAAAATATTTTAATTTCATCGCTGGTTGAAATTAACCGAAATATATAGGCCTAGCTATTTCAATGAATGAACTGAGTTATATTTTACTCACGGGAACCAAAGGCAGATTGAATCACATGTTCAATGACCTCATATTTAGCTTCGATGTATCATTCATGTTTTCGTCATTTATTGGGTTTTGAAAATTAAGTAGCGTAAGTATTTATTAGTTAATCTATCCGTAACGCTGCGTTTACACAAGCTGCCATTTGCATTTGGAAAAGGGAAGGAACTCTCGCTCTAAGTGAGATACGCTCGCCGCCTGAGTACGTGTGAATGCAAAGGCGGAAGCTTTCGGGTTCAGATCTACACGTACTTTTACACCTTTTTTTATTTAGAAACAAATTCTAAGACCAACTGGAGTATTTAGATCATGCCAACACAACAGCTCTGTTGCCTCAATGGCAAAGAATGTAGGATAAATTTAATGTCAATTTACCGATGATATCATTACGCTTTTCATTTGCATATATCAATGCGCACATTTGAAGATAACTTTTACAGCTCCAGTAATGACGGCAGACCTTCTTTGGCAAAATGAATGCAGAATGACATTGTATGATAAAGAGGTTATCATTCTCGTATGTTTTGGGATGGTAAATATCCTGCATTAGGAATAAACACTATGTATTTAGCTCGCCAAGGCTCGCAAAATACAATGTTTATTCCTAATGCAGGATATTTACCATCCCAAAACATACTCGCATGATAACCTCTATTTATTGACATTCTTCCAATTTTCTTTGAAGTCATCTTGTCTAATGCACTGATGATGGACAATTTTGGTGATGTATTCATATCGAGAACTCTATGTATATATCTTTGTCTTGAACATCAATAAAACAAAAGCTGATCAGCTACAAAGACCATGGCTCTTTTATGTTCACACTGAGCAGAGGTTGTATCTCAGACTGGATATAAATTTAAATGGTAAAAAATGAATAAATCATGTAGAAATATTAGATCTTAATGGGTAATGAATATGTCACTTGCTGTTTTGAAAGAATGAAAGATCCTTGTAGATTACTGGAGCATGTCTTACAGTTCTGTAAATCCTATAGCAGCATGGATATGTTTGAAATCATCTTCACCTCACACCTAAAATGGCCTTGTTTCTAAACAAAAATAAGCTTTCTTGATTACAGTTCAAGCGATGTCAACTTTATGATAAGATACAAATAAATAGTACAATTAACTTTCCTGATTGGTCAATGTGTTTCAATGACTTGATAAAAGATGCATTAATATTATTTTTCATATTATGATTTGACAATGTCATCATTTCAGACTCACCAGCTGTGATATCTACCTTGTCATTCCCTTTCACTGAATTTTGCTTTTATGGGAAACAGAAATTTCAATGGAAAAAATGTCACCACTGTTAGTTTTATTTGTCTGCCATGAAAATTATGACAATTAACATATTTCAAACCATATAGTTATGACTAAAATATCATTAAATAGCATGCTCTGTAGGATACATTTGTTCCACATAGTAATTATTTTCTTTGCCCATTTTTAGAACCAGTACAATGAAAAGACATTTAGCATCAGATGTAGCATTTGAATACTGAGTTATACTCGATAGTTATGGCAGCTTTTGTATGTGACTAACTGAAATGACTGACACTATAGATATAGAGATTATTACACAACCAAGTGTGTCATATGATATATACGAAACTCGTGTCCAAATGTTCTATTACCCTCGTTCTCGCTCCGATAATACAACATTTTGACACGAGGTTCGTATATATCATATGACACACTTGCGAGTGTAATAATTTCTTTATTATCCATTTAAGTTTTGTAAGAATTCCACCGAAAACGATGAATTTAGCATACGAAATGAAGTAGAAACTAGGTCACTGCGCACTGATACTTTACGGCGAGGTCAGTGACAGCAAATAGTGCACAGTTAAGTCTCTAGCTTTGTCTAATAGAGAGAAACATACTGGGAAAATAACGGAAGTATATGACCATTTACTTTACTCGTTTATGTTATGTAAGTAATAAATCGACACTGCTTATACAAGAAACTGTTACATCGCTGTGGAAAGATAAAAGTTACCATAGTAGTGACGCAACCATTTTATCGTGTTGATCGACGTTCAAGCAAGACCGCTAGAATGAGTTATTCAGCTGAAGATGAATGACAGAGTTGAAATTCAACTTAACATGTTTAATAACTTTGAATATTCATATGGTATCATCGATGAAACGTTAGTGATTATATTAGAAGGTTTTATTGTCATCTGTCAAGGGAACATACGTTAGATTCTCCGTTGAGGCGATGTGGGCGACATGCACTCAGTCACACAGACACCTGACTCGATAGTGATGTTGACTGTTGAGTAAAAATCTCAAACGATAACGAGGAATTTGTTCGATTGTTACTGCTTCCTTACGAATCACAAACACATTAAAACTTCCACGTGGCTGAATTATGTCAATCACCCTACCTTAAGCTTTGCCGTCTATTTCAACAAGAGTTGACAAGCGAAAACGTCGCCATATTGTCGGCTAGTGCTACGTAGACTTTTGATTACAACAAAAGTTTGCAGGAAAAATGGAAAATAACGTATACAAAGTTAATATTTGTTGACGTTGGTTTATTTAGTGACAATTTATGCAATTTAAGCGTTTATTATTGTTATGATTCCTGACTTGTAAACTCGTCTCATCGAGATTGAAAATAGTGAATGAAGTTTACGCTACGTGAATGAATTTTATGCTACATAGTACAAATATATGAATGGAGAAAGTAGTCCCTCGTCTCGTTCACAGAGATCAAGGTCATATTTTAACCAATTAGATACGCCAAAAGTGATATGTGCACATGTGCTCGTTTCGAAAATATTAACTCGCTTATCATCAACCATATGGATAATAATATGAAATATGTAATGTTTAGTTATGTCACTTTTGAATTTACTGAAGTAATCCTTGACAAAACAGTCATGACATCTCTGCTTAGTTGTCCCCCGCCACAACGTGGAACCGGGGACTATGAATTCAGCGGCGTCTGTCCGTACGTCTCTACGTACGTCCGTATTCTTTTACCGCAATATCTCATAAAGCTTAGCACCTAGAGTGTTCATATTTGGTGACAGCCTTTAATGGTGGAAGACTCAGACGCCAGTCGACATTGGTGACCTTGATCTCAGTTTCAAGGTCACTACGACACTTTGACCGTTGTGTAATACATTTTTAACGCGATATTTTTAAAGCTTAGCACCTAGAGTTTTCATATTTGACGACAGCCTACAATGGAGGAAGACTCTGATATCAAAAGATAAATAATATTAATTATACCAAATATCTCCTAACGGCAGGGGACATTGCCATGTTAGTGGCAAACATTTGTTGTCGTAGTTGTAGAGAGTGAATTGTATCACATTGCTACTAACATCATAATGGTCATTCATGGATTCATGTTCAGTGTTGTGCTTTAAGGCTTGAAGCTTTGTATTGTTCATGTTTTTATTAAATAGTAAAAAAGAAAACACCGCCAAAAAAGTTAAAGAGTAACTCTTATTTTTTTGGACACCAGTCCTAGTTGATTTGATGATCGACTTAATTATTTTAAGTTCACAGCATAGGTTTGAAGTTGTTTTTGCTCAAACAACTGCATGTCTAGCTCATTTTCTAAGAACCATTTATGTCATGTATGGGGATTTTTATTCATTGATTTGGTGACCATGTGACCTCTATAACGGGCCACAAGCGCCCGAAAAACCTATTTTCATATTCCTCTCCAGAAGCATGAGGTTGAAACTTAATGTACAGATTCCTTAGCTGATGAGTATTCTATTCTAGAGATTTGGTGACTCTGTGACCCCTAAAAATCTGACCATAATAACAGAGGCCAATGCATGCCCTAAAAACCTATTTTATCTTGTTCTCCACGAGCAAAATATATAAAACTGTGAAACCTTGTTCAGCGGGTGCAAATTGTGGCTTTTGATTATGTCCCCCGCAAAGCTTTGCGGGAGACATAATCAGTGTCAATTCCAGGTTTGGAAAACAAGGGGGGATTAGTCGCCCCCTGGTGAAAAAAAAAGAGGGGGTTTTCAAAAAGTAGGGGTGAGGGGGTAGTTAATTAGTTGCGTTTGAAAACTGGAAATATGCAGTATCTGTAACTTCATCAGATTGTATGTACGAGTTTTACAAGGTATCAGTTTGTAACAAGTGAATAACCGTTAATCGATTCATGTCAGCGCTTCACCTACACAAATAATTACTTGTTGGCGAGGTTGAAAACAGTACATTCATGCAAACATTTATCGGAAATCACAGAAAATATTTTGTTAAAAGAAATCCCGCTACTGAGTCTGAATATGAATTCTTCAATAATCAATTCGGTCCCATAAATATGATCAACATAATAAGAACCAAAACAAAATATCACTGACGTTAGCATTGATGAGAACAGTATTGATAGAACCAATTATTATAACATATTTTCAAATGAAACCTACGGTCCTTAAACTTTGAAAGCTAAGATCAAAACACGAGAAATAAAAAGTACAGCGATTTGGTAGATGTTTATATCAAGCATTATGATAGGCTTAGATTACGTGATCTTCACAGGAGGGCCAATCAAGGATGGTGTTTATTCTGATGCTATTTTTAGACATTAAATGCATCGGTAACTACTCGCCGCGAGATGATTTTACGATTGTTTATAAGTTAATTATAGTCCTTAAAAACGTTTTTTAACATCACAACAATACTCTGGGAAAAACAAAGCTTTTTTGCAGGGATTATGTTTCTGTTTATAAAATATGAGTCAAAATAACTGTGCTCGACAGATCGCTCACTGACTTTTTTATGAGGGGCGATTTGATTGTTTTTAGCGTGAATTAGCGATTGCGCGTCCTAGATTGGACACTGCATAATGTTTTCAGTTTCCGTGGTTCCGTAATTTCAAAATGCTTCGTTTCCGGACCATATCTCAAAAACCATTCAATATTTTTTTTTACGGAACATGGTATGTGGTTAGGTCTAGTGGTAACATGGTGCCTTTTGCTATTTTAGTTATTTTGAATTTATTTGTTTTCTGGTTTCCACTGAAACAATTTGAAATTGGCGCAAATGGGGGGAACGGTCTGTTTCCGGGCCATATCTAAAAAAATGTTCAATATTTTTTTACGAAACTTGGTTTGTGGTTTGGGTCTAGTAGTGGAGCTGTGCCTTTTGCTATTTTGGTTATTCTGAATTTATTTTTTCTGGTTTCCATGGAAAGAACTTGGTGCATATAGGAGGGATGCTTTCGTTTCTGGGCCATATCTAAAAAACCATTCAATATTTTTTTCGAAACTTAGTATGTGGTTAGATCTAGAGATGGAGTGGTGCCTTTTGCCACTTTGGTTACTCAAATTTTAAAATATTTTTCTGGTTCCATGGAAACAATTTGAACTTTGTGTATATGGGGTTAGGGTAATTTTCCAACCTATATCTAAAAATCTAATGAGTATTATTTACTAAACCTGGTAAGTGGTTAGATCTAGTGCTTGGATGGTGCCTTTTGCTACTTTGGTTATTCTTAATTTTTCATTTTACTTGGTTTCATTTGAAACAATTTGAAGTGCATATTGAGGGCTGTAGATGCTAATTATAATATTTGATGACTGTGCAAGTAACAAATGTCACATTCCCTACAATAAAGAAATTGACAAATATATAAAACTCTTCGTTATGCACCATTGAACTTGTTATATGTTTGGTATGGAATTTTTCTGGTATAAATGGCAATAAGATGATTAGGTTGGATTAAAAGTTTTGAAAGGGGACATCACTGTGCATCACATGCACATATTTCTTATAGTTTTAAAAATTATGAGGGAGTATTTATGATTTCTGACGATGCTGTGGTCTTACAGCACCCACCTGGTTGGCAAGAGGTGTGCGAGTTTTGTACATAATAAAATTATACAAAAATAATTTACCTTTCTTTCTTGTGTACATATGGTTATTGAAGAATAAACAAAAACTGGTTCAATCTGAACACTTCAGTTATACATTACTAGGTTAAAACCTACAGCTGGGGGACCCATAGACCCGATAAGTCGTATGAGGTTTAAGCTTCAGTCTGATATTGCAAAACCATTTATTGGATTGTCTTTACAACTTAAACTTAGAAAGAGGCTGTCTCAGTTGATTTGAGTGACAATCACATTATCTTCTAGTTCCCAGCAAGATTTACATATTTTCATCTTAAACCTGCATGCTAAGCCTTTCATTGTGATATTTCAGTAACTGTTTATTTGATTCTCTTATAGCTTCTTATTGGGAACATGACAGGTCCCAGTTGATTTGAGTAGCCTTCATGATATTTCCAAGGTCATAGTGAGGCTTTGACATTTCTGCATGGAAACCTACATGTTAAGCTTCAATATTACAATTCTAGTAACCATTTATTGGATTCTCTGCAAAAGTTCACTTACACATACCTGGTAGTTTATAATTGGGAATATGTCAGACTCAGTTGGTTTTGGTGACCTTCACAATATTTACAAGGCTGCAGTGAGGCATTGAAATTGTTTATGCTTGTCAACGCTCTATCTGAAATGAAAATTGACTAGATTATCCTAATATTTTGCATGAAGCATCTGTTTAGGATGTGCAGATGCCCAAATGATTGGTACTCATGACAATTTTTTCATGATCAAAGCAATATAATTTTTCACTTTGAAACCGGCATGTTTAGTTTAAGAGGCTTTTTTCTCTTAAAAGGTCCTGAAAGTAGCCCCATTTATTGCATGTTCTGACCTAATGTCAGGTTGCTTTTGAAAAGACTTCTTCAAAAGCCTTCGGTGTCAGTAGCCAGGGGCAAGTAACTCCTGTGAAACTTTTTTAAACTTAATCTCCACCATAAAAAAATGAGAGAGAAAACCCATGATGATGTGATTTCTCTTACAATGACTAGGTTTTGTCTGCACTAAACTAACGTCAGACATGCGAGTGCTTTGAGACCATCGTGGATGAGGAAAGCCACTGACAGAAAGTGTATGACAGTGTTTCTGTTGTCAGATAAATTCCGGTCTTAGTCAAATATGACTGTCTGGTTTTTAAAATCACTGTCAGACATGATATCCGATAAAAAAAAAAGAAAAGTTTTCAGCTTGAATAATTCCACCAAATCAATCCAGCAATGAGTAATCTAAAATAAGAAAATATAGTGATAATCTGTCAAGTTTAGAAAACTCCTGTTTGCTTAAAATAGAATGTAATCGGGAAATGATATAATCATTTCGATACTTGAGCTAAATTTACTGTTCTTGGTGACTGGTTACCTTAACTGTATGGAAATTTTAAGCTATTTTCGGATCAATTCCAATTTTCAAACATGTTTTAACTTTCAATAGAAATGAAGAAACAGACCCCTTTTTCACCTACTTCGGACGGCAAATTAGTACCTTAAGGCCTACCTATTGGTAGTTTTATTTGTTGATTAGATTTAATGCACCTGGGAAAAAAACTACTGACATTTGAACATGTTTTTTAAATCTCTTAAACCATTGGTTCTTTCTTGCAGATTCAAATCACGCTGACGACATGGAGATTTCCCCAGGGAGCACTCCAACAGGTTCAAAGGGACACAAGTCAGCCTCTGCATCTTGTACAACAGGTTAGTGGTGGAAAACATATTGAGACAGTTTTTTTTGTTTAAGCACTATTTTTAAAACAGGGCACATTGTCTATTATTATCATATAAATGATTGAAGTTTGACTTTCTTTTGTTCGCAATTCTGGATGATTCATTTGTACAAAGTTCTATGTAGATTGACAATGAAAAGTTACAGCTAAAAGGATACATTCCACTCAAGATTTCACTTTTCCTCTCTTAAAATTGATTGTAACTCATTGTGTTGAGGTCAAGTTTTATGAAACATAGAACCCACAAATGACCTGCAATATGAGTTATTTTTGGGACTTAAATGTTGTCAACAGGCTTACTTTGTTAAAGTTAGTTGCTTAATTTCATGATGCCCAGATACTTACTAATGCCGATCCCATGGTTTAATCTAATCATTATCAGCTGATTAGGATTTATTCTTAGGGGCTTAAGTTGTTGGTGCCATATACAAGTGTATATATCCATTTAAGGGTAAAAGAAAATATTGATATTCTAAATTTTAATGTCATGAGTGCCTAATGTTTTTGCACACTTACCATAGGTTACATTTTACGATAAGTAACTAAAAAAGATAATCCATATCACAGAATTAGGTATGCATAAAAGAAGTGTTAAAACTCTTCAAGTTGAAAAACGTGTTTAAATATTGAAAAGATATGAAGTATTTATATTTTTCGAACACCTCATTTTCTTGGATAACTTGCAGGTAACAATTAAACAATCTATTGTAGGGTTTTAGCTTGATAACATTCTCACTTCTTTATATGTTGTATTTTATCATGTTGTATGGTGCTTTTATTCAAATATCATTCATGATTGTTTGGCCATATTTACTTGTCTGGAGAGTTTTCATGTTGTTAAGGAAATAAACCCTAAATAAGGTCCAAATAATATGTGTGTGTGTGTGTGTGTGAATCCACTATGTTCTATTGAAAGTATAGAGATGGAAATACTTTCAAGCTCCTTTCAAAATTTAAATCTAGAAGGCCTTTGACCTCAGATAAAAAAGATTTTGACAATATAGAAAGAGCCATTTTTATACATAATTTGCAGTGATCATGTTTATCTTAACCTGACCGTTCTATGAATATCCCCCTTATCACTAAGCAATGTTTTGTCTCTCTTGTCACAGCTGCCTTGCAGACATTACAGAAGCTCCAAGAAGCTCTCAACATGCACATAGCACGCACCCAACAAAACTGTAAGTAATTTGTCCTATTTTGTAACATTCAAGTCGTCTTTGTTAAATTTTTAGTTGTCAATGATCACACTGATTTTAATGTTCAGATGATTTTCCTACTAAGTCTTATTCTAAATTCTTACTTTTGTCATGTTGATTAAATTCATCTATTTTGTGTTCTTATTCTTTCATAATATTTGACTAGTTCATAGTGAACTCAGTAGTTAGATATCCTATTTCTGGTTATGGGAAATCTATTCTTTTCTGACTTAAGCTTGAATAAAAAAAACTGCTGTAGATTCTTGACTTTAGTAGGCGCTGTTGTATTCATACATCCTTTCCACTATCATACCCTGACATTAACAAGAAGCGTCTATTGCAGCCGCTTGGTCTTTTGCAGGGGCACAAAACAATCACCCCCAACAACACTCCAGCAGTCCCCAACATCATCACAACCAGCACCAGCACTCGCTGCACCAGAAGCACCATCATGGACACCATCAACACCACCAGCATCATCCCCAGCAGCATCAGCATCAGCATCAACAGGTGTTGCATTCTAGTGCTGCCACCTCAACAACCTCCTCACACCATCACAACCATCCCAACCCCGAGAATGGAGGGGGAGGGGGAGGAGGTCATGAGAGTCCTATCTCTGATGTCAGTCCATGGTGAGTCTTGCAAACATGACTTTTGTTTATATTTAATTATGATTCTACCATAACTGCACAAAATGCCCCATTCTGATTGGCTGCTGTGAAAATCAGAGGGTGTGTAATCTTGTTATACAGTGTGCTCTGTTTACTTTGTCTATCGCTGGAGAATTCACTAGTTGCCTAGCAACTGTAGTATCTACTTGTTTGCCAGACATTTTCATTAAAGAAATCATTATTATTCACACTCGAAAAATCAGAGGGTGTATAATCTTGTTATAGAGTGATTTGTTTACTTCGTCTATAGCTCAAGAATTCAGTAGTTGCCTAGCAACAATAGTACCTACTTGTTTGCCGGACATTTTCACTAAAGAAATCATTATTGTTATTTACATGGCATTATCTTTTTATACACGTTGGCGTGGACAAGTTGTCCTTGAAAAACAACACTTTAAAGGGAAAAAATTAAGGTAACTGTGTTCAAAATGGAATAGATGAAAATCTGCTTACCGGAAAATTATCACATTTACACAATGTGTCCTTTACACTTCAATAAAGGCAATTTCTTAAACATAATGGAACCAAACTAAAAACTAAAACAGTACTTTGACTGCTTTTACTTCATTATTGTTCCAAAATTTTAATTTACTCTATAAATGTTATGTGACTAGATTCTTATCATTGCCACACCAAACAAGTCTGCTAGTGGAGGAAAAGATCCATTCAGAGTGTAAATTTTCACTCCCTTCCAAGCCTTTCTAGGAAATCAAAACCTTCCCCATCGCATATGTCCCCACAAATATTTAGCTATGCTTGTTGGGATACCTATAGGGACTATTGAGTAAGGTTGAAAAAAATAATGTTGTGAAAGGAAATGGATCTAGACAGTTTTGTATAACTATTGTCAAAAATAGTAAAATATTCATGTCAAATATATACAAAAATTCTTAAGAGATAATGTTAATTTTGAACTTTTTGAACAAAATGTTATCAAATGCAGTTCCATGTAAGGGTTAATCTCATTTAATCTTGTTTATCATAACTATATATAACTATAAGTCTTGATATTCTGATATTACTATAGGCTTATCACACAAAATTGAACTCAATGTTTTATTACTAATGGGTTTCTTCATAATTATTATGCACTGAAAGTGAATAAACTACTACCAGCCACAAGTTAAAGTAAAGTTTTGTGACCTTTGACCCTGCTGAGCTCTTCCAGGCACCAAAGAAAAAATGTTACTACCCTATCACTCAAACACTGATAAAAACTGGAATCAACCAATCACAACAAAGATGACAAAGATAAGAAACCCATGGGTTTCTAGAGGTTTTGATGCTGGCCTTTATATCCAATTTGATCAAAGTGTGCAAAACTTGACACAAAATAATTGACAGTTAACATTTCATGAAGGCAGGCATTCAAAAACATTGCCTTAGGCCTAGTGATGGTCTTACAACAGTTTGAACAGACAGAATGTCATACCCAAAAAAAATCAAAATACAGAATTCAGTCACCTCACAAATTTAATTGAATATTAACGCCTTTATACAGATGTCAAGTTTGAAAATATTGCAGAAATTAAACTAACATCTTCTAAATAGAGTGAGCTCCTTTTAAAGCATTTTGAAATTGTCGGTTGTCTGAGGCTAGCTACAAGAAACGTCATTCGAGATAACAAAATACATCATCTCTGTATGAATGTAGGTCCATGGAAACCGTGCATGGGAGTCGATGACACAGCACAGCAGATTTAACCCTAAAGAATATATTTAAAATTTTGATCATTGTTACGGTAGAATTGAGATAAACATACTGTGTTTGGAAATCAGGAGTATATGACAGAATTATGATAGCTCTAAATTATCCTTTTAAGGCCTAATGGTACGCGCTCGACTTTAAATTGAATTTAGAGTTATTACAATTCCGTCATATGCCTTTAATTTCCAAACACAATAAATTTCCTAAGATTTTATTTTGCTAAAATAAACACATTTTGTCCTTAGAGGTAGAAAATGTATTTGCTTGGACACTTGTAAATAGGCAACCTAAGTCGCCAGGGTTTAAGTTAAAAATGTCTTTTTTTATATTTGTCTTTTGCCTCTGTTTTTTCCTGTTTCCTTTTTGAGGGAATAATGTTTTTCACCTACATCCTTTGAGTCCGCTCACATTAAGAGCTTGTTGATAATGTATAATTTAGTGCTGATAATTAGCATCAGAATGTGTGTACCTTGTAGTCCTCCTTAACCAAAACATTATACATCCTTGCTACAGCCACAGCCCAGCTCCGAGCACCACAAGCTCGCAAAACGTCCCGATTGCAACTAGTGCTTTGTCTGGAGCCTCCATCAAGAAAGACAACTCTGTTGAGCTGACCCCCTCACTCAGCAATTACTACAATGAGAAACTCATTGGACATGTCCTTGGCTGGCAGGCTGACCACGCAGAAAGACAGGTACTTATATTTTATCAAGTGCAGGATATGATCGTTTGTAAATTTTTCAGAAATAATTTTAGTTAGTATAGTTTCATATAGCAAAGAAATTATGTCAAAACTGTTATCACAAACAAAAACATTGCCTGTCACAGCTAGGAATTATTTCTTAAGAAAACTAGGAGATAACATACATATAAAAGACTGTGGGTTTTATGGGCCAAAAGGTTTGCAGTTCCACAAATATTTAAAATTGGTTTAGAATACATGACAATGTTGATGTATGGAAATTGTTATTGACTTGATTATTAATTAATTGCCTGGTTACTGTAGGCAAACCGATACATGGAGGAAGCCATCAATGTTGGCAGTTTACACTGCAGTCAGGTGTCTGTGGAGCTGAAAGAAGCACGCTCTCGAGTGCGTGCAGCAGAAATACAGTCTACACTTCATGAACAAAGGTTGGTAACTCTTGTTTATCTATTTGAGAGCAAAAAAAGAACAAAAGTCATGGATCTTGGTTGTAGTCAAAGGATACCATTAACAGTACTGATTTACTGTTACTGCTTCAAAACTAATTGATTTGATACAACCTAATAAAATTATTTGCTTGCCATCCTGTGAACAAATCAATCATTCATTTTCTTAGCTGGAAGATATCTGTGAAAGTGACAGTTTATAGCCATCCCAGCTGTTTCTGCCTCATGCAGTAGTTCTTCATACACATCTAACAGTTTTATTTTTGGCTAGTAAAACATTGTTATTGTAACGGTGACTCATTAAAATTTAATCGTTCAGAAGTGTTGACAGTTATTGAGCAGGTAAGACGATAACTTGTTAGGCTATTAAAGATTGCAAGGGAGACAATTGGTGTATTGTTAGATAATCTCCCTTTGAATGAAACATTTTGCTAAACTGCCTCTTTATTTTCAGGATACTGTTCCTTGATAAACAAATAAGTGAAATAGACAACCTGAAGCCTGGTACGACGTTCCTACCGTCCTGACAGAAGGCTAATGTTTCTGGGTAGGGTTGAGTGGAGCCAAACAAAAGTTTGAGGGCTGTGTCTGTCTGTCTGTCTGTCTGTGCACACTTGTCACTGCTTCTTACCAACAGCCAAAGAAATACAGCCATGTGACGCCATGAGAAAGTCGCAGTTCCTGGTGTTGCCCAGATCAACCCAGGGAAGAAGATAGCGGGACAGCAAAAGGACACATCTTTGCCAATGGAAGGAAATAATGGGTTCTAACTGCAGCAGCTTAGAATTGTTTTAATTTATGTTAAGTACCTACATGGTTCAGAGATGAGTATTTCTTGGAAAAGCACATTGTGTTTTGTTTAGTGCTTTAAATGCCTTCTTTGGAACCAAAGAATATAAGGTTGATATTGTGCTATGAAAGTTTGACCTGCTAAGACGTTATGTTGTCATGTCCTTTTAAATTCAGAATATCCTCTGTGAAATTTAACACTATTATTCGTAAGGACTATCATATTTCACATAATGTACTCCCATTCCATAAGCTGCCTCTAGTATTTGCGGCATGTAATGAAGTATAAACACGATTATAATCTGCTGTCCACGAACATTTACCCTTTACCGGCTGTTTTCAACACTTTGGGGTCAATAGAGGAATTTTAACTACAAAGGGTTTTCCTCTGTTTTATCCACCTGAAATTAAGCATATATGATCTGATCTTAACTCAATCAAAGGATCTATTTTGTAAACCTGTCACCAAAAAGTTTTTCCTTCAGCTTTGAACGTTATTTATTCAGATTGATATTCTTAAATTATTGCCATTATTGCAAGTGATTCTGAGTTATAACTCTTGTTGGTAGCTTCCCGCTTTAGTTAACATGTCCAAATAACTTTTTCTGACTACAATCTTTGTATTATTTTTTTTTAACAAAGAAAAATTTCTGATGAAAATATTTCTTTTTATCACACAATTTTTTTTTCAATACTGATTAAGATACAGCTTCTTATAAATAGATTCACATTTGATTATGTATTTCAAAGGCTATAATTCAGTGTAAAATTTTCTCCTGCATTCGTCACAAGTATTCATTTTCATAGTTCTTTGTGTTTATGGGTTATCTACCATCGCACGTTAAAGGAACAGTTTCAGTATGTTATGTACATAGGAATAGCAACACTATGGTTTCGTTCATTCTACATTGTATGGTGAAGTTTACCTCCACTGTTTCAAATTCTTGCACTAAACATGGTTCACTGAGAACTCTTCATGGTCCTTTGCTCAAATGCTGTGACTGAGGTTACCTTAACCAATAACGTTACGCCATTTGGGCCTGGTTCCAGATTTCAAAGCTCTCCTACTGATAAGGAGAGATCAGAGCCATTCACTGACTTTTGTCTATCTTTGACCTAAGAGAAGAAGAAAAATTTGGTAACTGGACATTGAAATCATCCAATTTAATTGGATTTATTTACTTTTGATTTGTCAGAAAGAGATCAATGCTGTAAATGTTATGGAAGAAATGAATGTGTGGCATGCTTTTACTTGGACCTTTGTAATTTCCCATTGTGCCAAAGTTGTTATGAGGGCATGTTTTAAGCACAATTTGAACCAAAAAAATTCCAAATGTTTCACAAACATTACGTCAGTTATTTTAGGGATCTTATTATTTACATTTTATGTAGTTTTACAGAAGGAACTTTTCATGAAATATTGTAGATTTAAGATTCGAACTCGGGTCGTTTTGTTTAACATGTATCAGTAACAGTAATAATGAAATGACTTTTGAATAAGACATTGCAATGGGAAAAATATTTCCTAAAGAATTAATAATCTTTATACCATAAGTGTTGACATACATTTTCTATAAGAATCGATTGAAATGCTAACTGCAATGTTGAAAGGTAGTGACATGTGGAGCGTAAGGTGAAAGATTCTATTTTAAGAATAATAGTTCTGAAGCTGTGTGAAGAACATTGAAGACCAGACTTGTACTATCTCCTTAGGAAGCTGGTAGCGAAGCAGGCCCTTGGTCGGTGTATCCTTCTGTCCAATCGGAGTGTCACCCTTGCCTGCCTTCTCAAACTCTCTTACCTGGGGGGAGGCTCCAGGGCCTGCTTTCACAAAGCAACTTTACTTAGGTCAACCTAAGCTCCCATTCTTTAACATTGCACTAAGGTCACCTTAGTGACTTGAGATAATCTTAGGGCTTTGTGAAGGAGGCCCAGGGCCTGCTTTCACAAAGCTACCTTAACTAAGGTTAACCTTAACTCCCATACTTTAACATTGCACTAAGGTTACCTTAAGGACTTATGATCACCTTAGGGCTTTGTGAAAGGAGGCCCTGGTCAATAAATGCATGAGACTTATTATGTCTTAATTGGAGGAGAATTAAAATATTAAATTCTCCTGTCGAGGGAAAGTCGATGTCTTGCAGTTATATAGGCTTAGGCTGTCCTTTAAGTAAGAGAGATTGAAAATATGGGCCCTATGTTTAATGTTGTCCTAATCAGCTGAAACCGCTTCACAACTAAGGCTTTGTGCAAATACGGAAGCTACTACAAACTTGTAAATAGTGTATAAAAATGCTTTGTATGCTATCACTGGTTCTAGAAATCTTTTTTTGTACAAAGTATTCTATTATAAGATGAAGATCTCTGTACAGTTTGTGTATATTTCTTCTGGCTTACGCTTGTGATTTTAGTGAGGTGAGCGAATGGAAGGAAGGTTGGCTGACTGACTGGGACTTGGTCAGCGATGTATGGATGTAGCTAGGTGTCTGTTTCTAAACTATATGTTAGCAATGGTTGAAATAAAACCAGTAACCAAATGAGCTCTGCCTTTTGTTGTGAGATCATGAGAAGAATTCTTGATGATGAAAGTGATTCCAAAGAGAATACTAAAGGACCTTCCTTGTAACACTATCTTTATCAAACAAGTTAATCAATCAATCCTTCTCAAGCTAAATAAAACTTGTTTTATAAGAAAGTTTTGTAATCTGTCTATTACTCATCTACATTTTTCAAGCCTTACTTGTGACAGTGTTCTGATTGAAAGACATCCTCCAGCCTAATGCATGTAATGAAACGTTAAAAAGGTCAAGATTTAGCATTTAATTCACATAGACTATTGTTAAGTTACGTTAATTCATCGACTAGTAACCGTGGTGGGATGACATTTGAGAGAATAAATACTAAGTGATCAACAGGACACAAAATGCAACAATTTAAAAAAAATTACAAATCGTGATGTACAACATCCTCTGTCAATAGAATTTTATTGTTAATGCCTACGATTACTAATAGATTCACCTCAGAATGACACACATTAAGCACCATGTTTCTATTTTTAACTTTTAATTTAATTTGTTGTATGCTTGAATATCAGTGAAGTGTTAAACTTCAATATACGTTTTTCGTTTTTTTTAGTAAAATAACTCAACACAATAAGATTAGGGGATCTGTTTTTAGAATAGTATGATTTTCTCGATCGTTTGAGGGGTAAAATATCTTCATATCTTGGCAATACGTTGGTAAAGACGCAGATAGGGTATGTACGTTAGATATGAAGACAAGATGAAACAATTGACAAGTCAGCTTTAAATCCCCTATAAAAGAATACAAACACGCATACATATCAAGGCATTCACTGGCAAACCAACAACCCGTATTCAATGTAAGAATGTTTATCCGATGTCCCTCTATGGTGACATGTCCTAGGCGTTCTGCACGTGCACGTTAACCTGAAATCAATAAGTTGTCAATCAGTGTAAACTCTGCACATGTTGAATATGAGGTTAATAGCATTACTTTAAGAAAACACAATATAACGTTAAGGATCATTCTGGTTTGATCGTGATACTGAAACGGACGTAAAATCGCAAACACGTACATGGGTTTTTGTAAACGCCAAACTGGCAAGAGTGTGAATTAAAGTGAACTATAGTTATGAATATGTAATCTATAATAATCTCTTAACTCATATTTGAAGTTGAATACTATCCTCAGCAGATCATTCATTGTTCATTAATTTCAATGAGCTAGCCATATGTTTTTTTAGTTCTCGTTCGGAAAAAAATTCTAAGCAATATTTCCATGGAAAATACCAAAAGTATTTTTAGAATAAATTGAAAACCACAAAATGCAACAATACACATGCAAATGAAACGGCCAAAAAAACAAACGTAGGAAGAATTTAAAACCCCAAAGGGCACCATCACATGTTTGATGTTAATTAGAAAATGGATTGACCGGAATATTCCATCTCTACCATACCTCCCACGCTTCTCCCTCCAGTTGTTTTGATCGCTTAATATGAGCGTTTCCGTTTGAAATGATATTTTAGTAGGTTATTTACCCTATATTCCTGAATCTCTCATTGAATCCAGTATCTTGACCAATGGTATCGTGATTTGACCAACATTCTATACTTACTGTGAGAGTAGTGTTGGTAACATTACTTACCTCAACGTGGTTTCTTCCGATTGTCTTGAGATTTTGCAGATAGTTAAAAATGGTCTCTAACACGTAGCCTAAAAATAAACGCCAACACAGTAGTTTGATTGTAAAAGTATTTTCGATCATTTTGACATGTTTCATATCAAAGTTTGAGATTACAGACCAATTAGACGGTAAGAGTTGTTGTTCGGCCGATTTAGGAATTTTTAGTCGAGTCATGAACAAATTGAAATCTCTGAAAACGAATCCCAATATTTGCCATGCAGTATAAACTATCTCAACAGAATTTGAAACGAAAATTACATATTTGTAGCCAGCGGATACGTCTCATAAGTACTGGTAATGGAATTGTGGAAACGCATTTGCAATAAATTGATAACTAAAATACATAAACTGCTGGGCTTTTGAAAATACACTTAGCTACTTATATCTTACACTCATTTTTGAATCCTGAAGTCTTGTTTTAGCATTACATAAATAAAACCATTCGTTGAAAATTACCATCGCTTTACAGCTCAAATATTGCGCCTAGTGCTTCCTGCATGTCATGTCATAACCGGTATCACTTTTTCAAAATTATTATCCCTGATGATATGCATTTTCAATCCCTGGTAGCGTTTTGCCTAACTTTATTCGGATATCTGTTCATCTTTGTAAACCCCCAGTGACGTCACTCTATAGTTCTTCGGGGACAATATTTCTCTTATTTTGATACTGTCCCTCTGTTATGGGCATTTGTTTTGATAATGTCCACGCCCCGGACAATTATCTTGACATTATCCTCTACATATACCATGTCCTTGATAAGGGTTTCCCGGGGTGAAATGTAGTAACATATGCAAACGTTGTCTGCTAATCTCTATATCATAAGTTTTTTTTGTTTAAATCAATATATCATATATTGTCATACAATATTTTTCGAACTCACAAAAGGACTGACGTCATTTAAAGAACATTTTGTGTACGTATTTCGTGAAAACAATAACATTTTATCTGCTTAAAACTAGATGTTGATACGAAAAACTGGCTTTCGTTACAACGTGTTTCATTTATGAGGAAAAAAATTATTGCCCAAAGCAATATTCAGATCCATATCCACTTTCGAACGCCATTTTCGGTTAATTGGTGATGTATTAATGATACAAGGTCTCTCCAGGTCAGGGCTGCCTACTTGTACTCTTTTGGAGTATTTTGTACACTTGATAGTCTTGAAATATGATTGTACACCAACGTTGCAAATTGTACACCTATTCTGAAAAAATCAGTTCATTTCATAGAAATATTTTTGGAGTATTTGAGTGCTGTGTGTTTCAAATTCAATTTGAACTGTATATCCTTAGTTAACTAAGTGAGAAAAGTTTTCAAACCAGATCATAATACGTTGGGACTTACAGTATAAATACTAGCTTCATTGTTTTCGTACACATAAAAATTACTAAATACACGTAAGTTACAATACGTCTACACATTCACCGAACAGAAGGTAGGCAGGTCTGCCAGGAGCGTCTGTTTTTCATTCCTACGTAGTTAACGTCTGTCAAGAGCTTATGGAAGTGGAATACATAAGGAAATCAATATAGCTATCACAATAAGGCTAATTGACCCTACCTAGTTTTCACCAATTTGTAAAAAATTTATAACTACATTGTATACCAAACCTTCAATCTATTACCAATAGATTTGTACCCACTATCTAGATAAAACCCACAAGTCTTCAGTGATTTACCACTCAGTTAATACTCCTCATGTTCGTTTTACAAATTTTAGAACATTCTCATTAATTCAATCTCTTTAATTAAGTTTTTAATGTGTTTCATTTTATGTGCTTTAACGTCTATATGTATCCTTTTTTCTTAGTCATGCACGAGAAAACTGATTTTACTCTGGTGGAATGATTAGAATCGCTAAATTACAACTCAAAATACTTTTTGATCATGTGATTATAGGATTTTCGCTTCAATTAAGATGTAATGTTAACGTTTTAATTTGTTTGACGGATGTAGTTTATAATGAGGCATTATTCGATGAGAAAAATATATTCACTTTGATAAGATGCCATTATAATGTTTTCAAATACTTTGAGGGTGGAGTTTATAATGATTAGTAAACCAATGAAAATAATCATTTCATTTTGTAAAGATGCCATTATTAGTAAAGATACCTGTATTGAACATGTTTATAAGTCGTTATTCGATGACAAATTTAACGACAAACTCTTGTTCCATACCTTGTATACTAGTAATAAGCTAATTAATATGCCGAGAGTAAACTACACGTATATTCTACGACTGACAAATATGTTGTAGCCATATGCTTGAATTGTATAATGTTTTGGCAATGAAATTATGTAGGTAAAAATATTCGACTTATGCCCTACTTTTGCTACAAGTTATGTTTGAATTCATTTTTTGTGCGATTTAGCCCATATATTTGAAAGCCCATAATTATATAAACTTGTTATATAAAATGTTATAGGATACGTTGTATACAATTTGTGGCACGTTAAAAATTTTCCTTCATCTTGCATCTCAAAAGTTTGTACATGACTAAAGTTTATTGAACCGCTTAACTCTGGATCACCATCATGAAGTGAGCAACTTTTTACAAATTTAAAAACTACAATTAAGCCGTTTTAAGCTTTTATTGATATGTTCGTATTATTTCGAAGAGCACGTATCAACCCCTTTAGTGGTGACTTCATTTTGTATTTAGTTTGAAAATGTAACCCTGAAAGTCTTTCATCTTGTCTAACCCATAAATAATTTTTAAAATTCATGTCGCTGTTTGAGAATGATTGATGACACCACAAACCTTAGGTGATAGAAATTCGCTAAGGTAACCTTAGTGCAAGGTTAAATGATGGAAGCACAGGTGAAGCCTAGCAATGATTGTTAGTTTCGCGAAAGAAAACCATTGCAACTGATTCAGACTTACTAGAAGTATAGCACTTGGCGACAACTCCAAAGTACAAGACTTAAATGTATAAGAATAGGAAAGTATGTGTCAACCTTTTTGGATGCAGTAATGTGAACCTTTACGAAGTGGTTTATGTAACCCTACATTCTTTCTAATAGAAAACTACGTGAATAACACAGTGTTTATCTTATATAAAGACTGGGTAAAGAAGAACGTGAAAAGATTGTACAATGACTGCACGGTCTACTTAAATGCTTTGGAATCCAACTATGTATGTAATGGTCGTGAACTATGGTATGAAGTTGTTTTAATTTTCCGTTGGTGTCAATGCTCGAGGCGTTCATGAAATGGTACACACTCCTCTGAAACGATTTCAACATTACTATTACTTTTTCTGTTACCATAGGACGATGGTGCCACTCCATTTCTCTTTAAATGACGCTCGACCATTAGAAGTACTCGTATCCAAGCATCAGCTTATGTGAAAATCATTGTTTACAGCACATCCTGTTGCAGCGTCTATTAACCACACATTTAGACTGTTGTTGCTTCTTTTCTCTATCACATCATTTTCCTTGATGGTCAAAAACGTAAGCATAGGACATACGTCGTTTTTGTGAAAATTAGCAAGTTGATAATCCGTACATATTATTGTCTTCTGTAATTTCACATGGTAAAAGAAGGGCACTAAACGGCTTATTTAAGTGGTGTCAAAGTTGATAGAGACACGTAAGGGTTAGTTAATTGACGAGTCTTCAGCAATTCATACCATGCGCCCTTCAAACCACAATAAGAACTTGCAAGAAATATATGATTACAGATTCAAACCATTGTTGTCAACAATTTATAGAACATTTTCTTACAGAACAAAACAGAAACAGAACAGATAAAACAGGGAATATCTTAATTACAAACTGATGGAAATGTTGTCAATTCATCGGATATCAATCTGTGAATTAAAAAAACTACTATAATAATGTGGTATCGGGAAGTTGGGGGAAATCACCAGTAAGATCATATGTACGCGTTATTCGACAAAACAGAGCACTATAGACAGAGAATCAATAAGCTTAAAAGTTTCCATTATTGAAAGATGCTCTTTAAAACACACGAACATTATAGCTGCATACCAAACGTTGGTTCACATACCTGCGTATCCTAGTGCAAATATCACGTAATTTGCGATATCTTATCTTATCTCCATAGAATTGCGAAAAAGAAAAGGATAATGTTAAATACAGACGTGAATATCCAATTTGCCTTTACACAATCGTATATAATACCTAACAGTTAACCGTAGCAGTTTCGGCAGCTCACTGAAGTGACCGGGGGTCAAAATTTCGAAAACACTCAATTCTTAGTTTCTCTGCAAAATCCTTTCTAAAAGATCAAGAGCTTTAAATAAAAGTTATATTGGTTAATTTTCACTAAGTTATTGTGATTGTTCTGATTCTTTTCTCAGAGATTTGATATGGAATATCCTAATCGAGATTTAAGGAAATCGGAATTTCGAAAATCTGACCCCTTCTGTGTATTTCATCATGCCAAAATTCATCCTTTGTACGAAAGAACAGCGATCCCTTAATAAGTTAATATGGTAATTTTACACATGGACAATTGGTGATTCTTTCTTATTTCAACTGAAGATATAACTGACGTCCAAACTCAACCCAAATAACGTGATATTTGCACTAAAAAACAGTAGTAAGTGAACAAACTTTAGGTATGCAGCTTATTCAACAGCCACAACCAAATGTATATCAGCACAGGGATCGTATCTATACGATCCCTGATCAGCACAAACACATCTGTGATGGAACAATCCCTAGAGAGTTTCAACTTAATGATGAAATGTGAAGGAAAACTCCATTATTCGTATGATTCTAATTCCTATAAGCTTTTGGTCTTTTGATCTTCATAAGCTGCGTAATTTGCATGATCCCCATTTCGACGTGCGCTCCCTTCACAGCGTCGGACAATCACTAAGTTTCACTTTAAAATGTTGCATCTAATATTTAAGGTTTAAAATAATTCAAATAGTACATTAAACAGTTATCAAAGCCAATGATGATAAGGTGCTGAAAGATTTTACTGGATATGCAGAAGATGTACATTTGTTTCTTAAATGATGAATTAACCTCTAGTAACACTCAACAAGTGTGATTTTAATTTAAACCTATGTATCCAATGTGGAAGGGGTTAGGTAGGCGTATCCAACTAAGGTAACCTTCTTTTAAAGTATTTATGGCTTAATGATGGAATTATAGCAACATATAGATAACATGGAAAGCATTTCATAAAGAGATGGCAGAAGGAACTTTACGGAATAATAAACACACATGATGTAGCCATGAGAAAACAGAAATGGCAAAAGGAACTTTACGGAATAATAAACACACATGATGCAGTAATGAGAATACAGAAATGGCAGAATGAGTTTTACTAATAATAAACACACGTAATGCAGTCATGAGAAAGGCATAATATTTAATAAATACTGTTCTGGATAAGGTTTCTTGCCTGCCGCGCCCTTATATGGACATGAAAGTGTACAAAAGTTGTCAAAACATTCTTCTATAAATAATAATTCAAGAAACCCTCTTTTGAACATGCGTTGAAAATAAGAAAAAATAATTTTAAATATTTTTAGAAATCTTATTCCACATTATTCTTTTATTTAACGGTAACGCGAAGACAGAAAACCTTTGTTAAAACATAGAATAAAGAACATAATTCAGCTGCAGCTGGGTATAATGAAAACGCATAACGTACATATTTGTCATGGTCATTTGTACATGATAAAAACAAACAAGACTGATAGTGTTCTAAGATCATGACTCAAAGCCCACATACATACATACATTGAGAGAGGAGCTCTCAAACACTGTACACACAAGTTGTACATTAATTGAGTACTTCTTGGAGATAGCGGCTCAACATCGGTGTCCCTTTCTCGCTATTTTTATAATAGTGAAAAAATCTTAAACAGTTTCTAAACTATTTGTACCTATTTGATCCAATACGAATGTGGAGCTTGTGTTTTAACTATTATACTGCCGTTTGTTTAGTAACCCTTATTAATAGTCATATCATAGTGCACAGAAGAATCAATTTGGTTGCATTTTCTGTTATGTTATCTGCCTTTACATTTACTATAACCAAATCGAGGAGCTCTTTAGGTCGTTTTAAATTGAGACGACATTCAGTGATTCTCCTTTATTGTAGGTGAAAAACTTTCAAGAGGAGTTAAATTGTTTCTTCCGTGAACGTTAAAGAGCCACTCCGTGAGTTGTTGGAGTCACATATGCCAAACTTAACCAATGGTGTCATTTGATAGCGAAGTATCGACTGTTACCAAAAAGATTCATTTTAAAGCTTGTTGGTTTTTTTACAGTGACAATATGTAGGCAGAACGTCGAAATTATGATCGAAAACCGGACAGTGGCGCGCGTCAAATAGTCAACGTAATTTTGGAGACTTATTTAAAACAGCCAGGAGGGCAGTTAGGAGTTGATAACGTTTGTTAGGTTATATAACTAGTATCCATGTATATTGGACGTGATATCTACACCTCTGTGCATTTATAAGGCTGTTTTTAGATTTTCATGGGAAACTAGTTTTTGTCATAAATATGTCTTTTGGACATGAAAAGTTAAGATGTTTTTTATTTTATATTACAACATATGACATTTAGGTTCGTATCAAATGTAAATAATATGTTATGAAAATCACGGAGTGGCTCTTTAATGGAATTGTTGGAATTGTATAAAGTTAATAAGGAATCGAATTTTGCCTCAACATAGAACTCCCAGTCAAACTACGTTTCTTTATAAGGTAACATCAGAGTGATGTCTGGTATCATTCCTTGCAATGGCTTGCTTTGAATATCGAAATACTCTGTCATTGCAAGGTCCTCCTGTTTGAACTCCCATACATTCATAAATCTTGTGTACTGAATATTTCTATGTGTCATTCTTTGTCTAGCAGTATTCCTCTTAAAAAATCGTTTTGAGGGTGCTGAAGTTGCCTGCATAGTCTCACCAAATGAGGCCAGACTCAAAGTTACCGAAATCAACGCTTGCCCTTGACGTCAAACAGCGATGCAAGCTAGCGTCTTAGACCATCAGATAGAAGTGATTTGAACTTGATGAAATATGGATGTTTCACATCTTATTTCTCATCAGCGTTCTTCTCAACTAAGGTATAAACGTCTATTTTCTATCGTCAATAAAAGAAATTAATCCTTCGAAAATCGCAAATCATAAATGTGTGGTACGTACGTTTTTGTATATCGTCATTACTAACATTGGAACATGTTATCAATTAATATGTATATTAGCATTGAAACTGTGCTTTTCATCTCCTTTCTTTTCTTTTCGACGCAATTTCCTCTGCTTTTTTCTGCTAATCTTGAACTGTTTCAGATGAGGAGACGACACAAGCAATATTTCCTCCATTTTGATGCAAAGCAAAAAAAATTTCAGAATTTCAAACTCTATTCTAAACTATCTGTAATGATACACAGCCTCCGGTAATGTTGGCTAGACTGGGAACGACAGATAATGAACATTGGCTATCAAACGTCTTAAAAAACTACGTTACGGTCGTGACTCAGGGAATATGCACAAAGAAAGAACATTGATATCTAGAAATCTTTCGTAAGTGTTCCCATATATTCATTTCCGAAATGTTTTTCAAAGATTAAAATGACACTATTTTCAAATTATAATTTTTAAACTTTAAAATTGTTATATCCTATTTTGCCTTACAGAAAGAACACACTGACTCGTAAATAATTTGTTTAGTTATTTTCCTTTTGATAGTTTTCCTTAATGTAATGCACGTATTTGTTCGGTCACCGTACGACAAAATAACACTATATAAATCAACTATCAAAATAATAACCTACGCCGACATTTTTCCACATTATCCAGGTGCACAACCTGACATCCAAAATACCAAGATCAATTCGGCCCTTATTGTTTAAGATGCAATTGATATTAAAGGGATAAAGTGAATTAACGATTGATTAACATTACCTTTCCACGAAGAAATAACAATATAAGTGCTCTGCCTGCTTCAACATAAAAATAAATTTGGAAATGAAATTTCAAAACAACAATTACCACGACTCGAATGTTGGTAATGTAGTCAAATTAACACTAACCATAATTCTTGAGGTGTTTATTGATTTTTCTTATCATAATCTGTCAAAATAAATATTAACATATTTGATGATACTTTCACTAGTGTGTGAATACCCCTCATCTACACCCTCTTATACAACCCATCTTCTCTCTGTCGGGTATTTGGGGTGTCACGGTTGGGTAGAGACGATGTCTTTTATCGTCAACGTATATCAGTTTTGCAAGAACGTGGCCACACTGTCGGACAAACAACAAATGTAATGTGTCATTCCTGTAAGTATAAAGTTCCCCAAAACAATCTGCGCCAGCAAAGAGAACGGAACCCCCAGAGTAGGTCTAGATGTGAACTAACAGCTAACGCTAATACGCATGCGTATTTAGGTGACAGACCACAAACACGAGCTAGTGACAGTGGGCATATGAGGTGTTGAAATCGACATTTGAAATACACACGGACTGACATTACATACAAGGCTTTTGAGGAGAAATATTTGCACGAGGTAGGTGCATTAGTTGTGATATTATACAAGGGAACTGAATGACACGGCGATATTTACATTAGCCTTGCAGACTGGGGCAGTCGATTCCTGGAACAAATTGTCTGCTACTGTTGGGCGTAATCCCAGTAATGCTGTGGTATTGACAGCGGTGTTCAGTAACTAATCTTTGGCTTACGATGAATCGCTTATCCTTTTCTTAAACGGCCAGTTCGATTACGTTTTCAGCGATAAGCTTATGCTGCTAACGAAGCTATTTTTAGATACAGTGCGTCAGCAGTTAAGTAGATCTATAAATAGAATGAGAAAAGTCCCTTCCCATAATGCAACGCTGCATGTTTTCACAACATGGCGACAATCACGTTTGTGTCAGCGTGTCGAATGGGTCTGAGGGGTGATGCGGGGTACTTGGTCATGTGCCAGTGTCAAAGTCCGTAAATTTCAGTGCCGATTTCAGGTCTTTCCATTTTTGAGCAAGGTCTCCCAAATAAATCCGCTTGGCATTTCTCTCTTGTTGTCGTCTCGCAGGCGAATTTCCATCGTACTTTCGCGGTCGCCCTCGACTTCGCACAACTTCACTCATAGTAAAACTCTTCTTTTTTAAGAAAGATATCTAAGTTACTTCACATAAAGTTTTTAATGTACGGAAAACTGCAGCACTGTGAGTAATTTGGAGTGCGATAGTCTGGACGAATCTTTGTTTATATTGGGAAGCCGGAGCGAAGCCACTTTTCTCCTCAGTGTCATATTGATTGAGCTTAGCCATTTGAGATGTCATAATTAGTTATGCAAACATTATTTACATTATTAATCCCCAACAATCAAAACATCCAAGTAACTACAAGGTTACTACAACGCAGATCAATCATGCAGCGGACAACAATCTAATGGCCGCCATGATCGCAATAGAGTTAAGCCCCTTGGTAGTGCTGGTCAGTGGCTTCGATTGTTTTCGCTATTTTTTTCAGTTTGAAGGACGGATTACAACTAATTACCAAACATGAAAAAGTTGTAAACACAGAAAATAGAAAACAAATCGAATATATAAAAAAGTTACGTGTCGCGTGCAAAAGGGAATTCCCTCCCGAATATTTGTGGAACAGAAAATACCCGGTCGAACTGGCCGTTTAAAGTGATATTTATAATGTTAAAAACAACTTATTCTTCTTTGTCACGTGCCAAAATATTTAAAGGGGTATCGCGATGATTTGAATTAAAAACACTTCTAAATTTAAGCAGTATAGCCAACCTAATATGCCAACTATATGACAGTTGATAAGTTTAATGAAAATCGAAAACAAGCCTAAGATATATGCTTTTTTGCAGAAACCATATAAGTAATTTATTATAAATCAAATATAATCCATCATTCTCCCAACCTCAGATGAGAATTAAAAAATACTGATTGCTGCATGCAACTCAAAGGTCATTGTCCGGTTTTCCATAATAAACTATAACATTCACATGTCATTAAACCCTTTCGACAATAATTAAAATGATGGTTTTCAGCAACAGTCCGTACTTCCAGTTGAACACTATTGACAAATGTTACCATTTATCACTGCAACATCATATTCATTGACCATTTAGGGTATTATTCATGTCATTTATCAAATATGACGATATATCCTTTGTTCCAGTTACTGATTTCCCTTTTAAGTTCTTTTCTCGTGATTTGTTACATGTACATATGTGTGCCTTCAACAGTGTTGTATTAGTATTTCAAAGTTGTTTGTTTGCCTATTGCATTTTTTTGTTAACTATACTGAACATCTCATTGTTGTAAATGGAATTCCTTTGTAGGGCAATAAAGTATTGTTATTAATATAATTATTATTATTGACACTTAAAGAATTCTTCTCTTTCAATTTTGATCATATTATTTTCATTCTACGCATCTGAAATTCCTTGACTATTTGTTTTTAAGGTTTTCGACAGTTGACAATTAGATAAGAAAACAACTAATCTACCGAGGTGTAATATTAATACTCTAAAGGTGATGATGATGCTTTTAAATTACAGATTCAATCGGGTTGAATTTCGTGATTGGAATTGATAGGTAATCAATATAACTAGTGAATAAGATAGGCAGTTATACTCCAATTGTTATTTTTTAGTCTCTTGTGACTGGATGCATAACAACATACCTAAAGTTACAATTGAATAACCCTTATTGCCTTAAAGGTTGCACATTATTTATAGATAAAACATGTGTATACCAATATCTTATTAGTTTTAACAGAACTGGAAATGTTCCTATCAGCTCTAATGAGCTCTTCAGCAACTATAAGAGTTAAGATCTTCTTCAATTATTCATATGCTTTAAATGTTAAGTGCACATTGCAACAAGATTGGTTTTGTCAAGATAAGGAGTTCAAGGGTAATTCTGTTTGTGTATAATACATTATTAAAATTTATTCAATTTAAAACAACTATAAATCAAAGAATGACCCTTCAGGTTTCAAAAAATGGGTGGACCCAACCCGATTCAATATTTTTGATAAATTTCATGTAAAATGGGTGTTCCCCAACCACCCTTCTCAATCACTTCATTTTGTTAACCCCGCTTGAAATTCATGGACCTGTTTTTATGCCCTGTTTGATTCCTATGGCAAGGTTCACATAGGTTTTCAAAAATATTTGGAATGTGATTCTGGTTTCATTATATTTTTATCTTCATTTCTTTTAAATATCATATTGCATTGAATTCTGTGAAATTGTGCACAAGAAAAAAAAACAAAATTTTTGAAAAATAATTATTAAACATTACAAGCTGTAACAAAACCCCAAAAACATTAAACATATATGTATTTATTGAATTCATTTCTTTTATATGAATAATCGCTTTTCATGCATTATATGAATAAATTACCTAGGTTTCTCATTTTACAAGAATGAGTCTAAAGAATCAGAAAAAATCCCCCAAATATTGGAATGTTGGTATATTCTTAGTTTTATTTGTCATGTTCATTACCGACATTAAAAATCTACTTAGTTCATAAGCTTAAAATCGTGAGTTTATGAATACATGAAGTTATAGATGTGAAAGTGAACATTTATCGCCACAATGCCCAACCTGTCACAGTGTAACACATGTTTATGTGCAGGTGTTATTCATTTGATATTACATGGAGCTAATTTAACAATAGACATTTCCAAATGTTGTGTTAACATTTTGGCAAAAGTCAGTATTTATGATAAGTTGATGTTTATATCAATATTGAATTTTAGATGAATTTATGTAATTTTATTTGTCCAATATTATGTTGGTGCAATTTTCACCATTCATGTTTTTGTGATAAAATTGGTCACCTTTGTCTTATGCACGTGCAGTAATATTTTTCATCATATCAAAATAATAAATGTCTTTCAAATAGGTAGGTGTCTCTCGATAGACACCTAATTGATACATAGATTTACTTTCTTCAGATAACTGAAATTGAGAACTGAAGTGGTTAGAATAAGTTATTAGTCCTGAAAATTAGGAGATAAATCCCTTCTGTTTTTTATTTTGGGGTTGTATGTCGTGCATTTTTCACCCCTAAATAGGGTGAAAAATGCACGACATACAACCCCAAAATAAAAAACAGAAGGGGTGAAAAATGCACGACATACAACCCCAAAATAAAAAACAGAAGGGATTTATCTCCTTTCTAACATTGCTAATTAGAAATATAATGAGGAACTAATTTACCTTGTGCAACAACAATGTGATTAGGTCGAACCAGTACAGACCGGTTCCACTTGCTTTCGAAACTACGGTGCAGTTCATTTTCAAAGAACACGCTTCAATAATAAAAAAAAATATCAAAACATAAACCAACAGGTTTGAAATAAAACCCTTAAGTGTTTATTTAATTGAGGAAAAAATCAACAAAAGACAGTTTTTTTTATCCCGTCAAGAGTTACGTTTTTCACGTATATACATAGGACACCTATCACCTCTACAATACCGGCAAGGACTGACCAAATCAAGGGACGTTACTCTAAAAGTAGTTGTTTACTGCTAGCGCTAACTTCTCACGCAAGATGTGAACTGATTGAATAAACGATCAAGAAAGCTTTATAGTTTGTCATGGTTGAATACACTGTCTGGAAATGTGGTCACTTATGAATGAGAGGGGGGAAAGGGAAGGAAAGTTGAAGAAAACGTACGTCCCCTCTGTTCACTTGAGGAATCGCTATTACCGCGCGTTACGGTAAGAAGCGAGCTCGTTTTGAAATTAGATTTAGTGATAACAAATAAACTACTTCGACAGAAAATATACCACAACCACAGAATGGATTTATCTTCCAAATTGCATTTAAAAAATACGGTATTCTCAATTTCTGCATAGAATTGATTTAAAATTCATTTTGCTGTTGTCTAAGGCGATGAAAAAGTTCAGCGAATGGAGTTTGTAAACGTGCGCGTATGAATGTGAGTCGGTTGTAAATATTTAGAGGTGATTATTAGCGAAATAATCACTCCAAAATTGATTGTGGTAACCAATCAGAAAGCAGTATTTTCAATCTAGTTTTCGTGTCGTGTTAGAATATATTTTCGAAATGTCATACTATATGTCCTATAGCAAACTCACTTATTATGTTCTGGGTTTTCATAATGAGGACTTCTTACGGCCGATAATAAATGTAAACATTCTCAACTATTTTTTGCTGAAAAGCTTGGTTTCAATTTTCACTACGACCACACAGTGTCATTGTTATTTCTCCAAACTGTGTTGTCCCCCCTATCTGCATGTGCAAGATCACATGTTCATTAAGAAATAGAGTAGCCTCAACCATCATGTGTTTTGCAATAAAGTATTGTTTTGCCCTGAACTATTATAGTTACAGCACGATGCCAAGGGCAAAACTATACTTTATTGCAAAACACAATGATGGTTGATGCTACTCTATTTCTTTTCTAGCATGTCGATTTTAACTCGTGTAAATTATATTTCAGCCAAAATTAACTTAACAAAAATCGAATTTGGCAGTGAATTGGAAATGCTCAACTAGGGCCAGAACTAGTGACATCATAACGTTATTGTTGATCACGTCATGGGTCATTGTTTCGTGATGTCTTCCAAAAACTATACTTTTTGCGGAATAAAGGATAGGCGGCGCTTTTGATCAATACTAGAAATTTGAATCAATGAGATTATGTATGATTACAGTGTAATAACATTGTACTTCATTACATAGTTTTCATGTTATGTTTTGTAATATTTTAGATGACAGGGAAAATTATTATAGTGATATTCATTTAAAAATAGTGTCCAATTATTCTTAAATGTCTTAGATTGTATGAAATGACATTTTATATACTCTAAAATTGTCACAATTTACATTTCATGCTATGCACAGTTTATTTATAGTACTTGATTGTACACATGCAGCCAGTTACTCGTCAATACGGCCTTTTCCCTACCTGTCAATGTGAGATCACACACCTGGTACAATGGAGTTATCATGTCGATTTCACCGGCTCCAGTTGTGTGAATTCTAGAAACACCTGTTGCTGCTATATATCATATGTTTATAGCCTTTCACTCAATTGATATGGATATAAACATCTGTGTTCCCCTCTTCACTGACTGTAACCATTTTATTATCAAATCAATTTTCAATTTTAAAAGTTAAGGGGTAAATTATTACCAATTGACCACAGGTTTATCATTTTAGACTTACACTCCTGAATATTGTTTTCTTTCAGTACCTGTAACAATAGTTATATGAAAAAGATATGTTGTCATATAAACCATACAATTTTTTTGGAAAGGTTTGGAGGAGATTGCCACAATGTTGACATAGCCAGGTGAGACTGGGGACCAAAGGGGTAATGTTACATGGGTGACTATTGACCAACGAGGGCTTATAGCACTAGCGATAATCTAGTGTGCCTAACTATTACGTTAGTGATAGTCTTTTGTGATGTACTATTGCGATAGTTCATCAATAAATGAAATAAAAAATTCAGTGTATAGTGTCTTAACTATTTTCAACCCTATAGCAGAAAGAAGGATAATTCTTTCATTTCCGGATCTGTCCCAGAAATTTTTCACATCTAAAACTAGTAGTTGTTCTTTGTTAGTGATTTTCACGTTAAGATTCATATAACATTTTAATTGTTTTAATATTGAAACGATCATTAGTTAGCCATGCAATCGATACTTTTGATAGTTTTTAAAAATTAGACTCTGCACAGCAAATATTGTGATAAGTTGAGAATTGGATCTGTTGTTTCACCCTTATTATTCACCATAAAACACTTTATACAATTTACATGAATCAGAGAGTCATATGTAGAATTATGAATAATTAAGTGGTTTCATGGACTGCAATTTTACATTAATTGTTACATAACAACATTTTACTTGAATTAATAATAGAAAGAGAATTTCTGCCAGTTCTAAGAGGCAATATGTAGAGGATATTATATGAGTGTTCATTATATACTATGTTAGTGACAGAAGTGTTTAAATTTTAGTATTTCCCGGTCGAGAGATATAATGAGTTTAAGGCACATGTGTCATTAACATATAATGTCATGGGCACAAATATGATGTTCTATTTATTATGACGGTCGTGAAAAAAGAAATGAAAAATATAGTCGCAAGCGACCACAATGACAGGATTCAGCAAAATATGAGCACCCGTGGCTCTTGGGGGCAAACTAAGTGCTTTCCCAAGTTTAGATAGCGTTTTGAAGACATTTTTAGTGCACTGCAGTTGATTTAGCCGTATTCTGAAGCAAAATGACGTTTTGTATACGTTTTCAGTACGTAGCGAGACATATGAGCGGAAGTTAGGTTTACTCGATGTACACGGCCTGCTGCCAGTTGAGGCAAGAAAGCAACAACATCAAAATGTAAGGGGTATCTGGAGGGGAGGTAGTAGAGGTTTGAAAGTTGAAAAAGGGCTAGTGTTTTCCTTTGGCGAGATCAAGTGGTTTGCCGACACTGGAATACAGTTCCCGAGTGCTGGTACATAGGTTGAGGGTCTTATTATATGTAACTAATCAAGACTTGTCAGTCAGTCGGGTCAGGTCAGTCAGGCAGGCTTTTTTGCTCGCTTCTCTGCCTGTCTGATCAGATTTTGACAGCTCTTGACGCACTTGCGTGCATTTGGTCATCTCACACGTTGACCATACGTGCAGTCGTACGGACTTCTGCTTCAAAGAGCGATTTCGTCCTTCTGTACACTGTCAATTACGTGCTCGCATATAAGACATCAGAGGCTGTGTCTCCCAAACTTTGCCCCGTGTAGCATATCTTGACAGAAAGGGTATTTTCCTTCAACTTTTCAAATTATCCCTTGCTAACGCATTCAGAGAATCTTGCTACAAGGCACAATGTAGAGTTTTTCTGTCAATTTTTGCCCTTTCACACATACAAGAGCGCATGTACCTGCATTTGGACATGTCACACGGCTTGACCCTTCTTCAATATTGATGTTTTCCTTCAATTTTATGCAATCTAACCCTTGCTAACGCAACTGTTAGCATTTTTACCCTTGCTAACGCAATTAATTGACATATACTATGATGCAGACTTTGACTCTCTCTTGTGAACTGAAAATGACTTTTCTCAATCGATTTTATTCTTGATTCTTAAAGACCTTGGTCGTGTCTACCTCTCAAGCAAAAATCATGAAATTCGACGTTTAGGTTTTTGAGTTAACTGCCCCTGAAAATGCTCACATAAGCAAAGTTGCTCGACTTTGAGGGGTTGCAGAGAAAAAAGTATTAATAAAATTGCAAATGTTCCGAGATAAGATTTCTCCCTACTCCTTCAGCTATGATATATGTGAGTTTAAGCTCTTAATTGCCTGTATCTTTAGAGAAGAAGATTCTCAAAGATGCATTTCAAAAAATCACTTTATGGCGGCGAAACTAATCATGCTACGAATTTGCCATGATTTACTTTTTTGCTCCAAATGTAATTGCCTATCGTTTAAAACAAGTTACTAGTCTCTAAGTGCATTTTGAAAAAATATGTCAATTTTTTCGAAATTTGGATGGTACCGTGCCTTTACGCTTAATCCGATTAAGCCCAAAAGCTTATAGTGGCTTCATCTTATGAAGCTCTATCAGACTGCAAAGTTTGGCTGCAATCGCTTTAGCGGTTTGGGCTGAATCGTGCTCACAAGAATCGTGGAATAATGAAAACCTATTTCTGAAACAAAAAAGTTGATAATGCGAAAAAACTATAATACTTATGAATTCGTCATGATTGACTTTTTTGTTTGTACTGTTATTAAGCTTCATTCAAAACAAGTTTCAAGTCTCTAAGTGCATTTTGAAAAATTAGTCCATGTTTATTTTTAAAAATGTACTTTTTACCGATTTTGATCGATTATTGTGAACGGAAATGACTGTTCGCGACCAATGTTTTTATTGATTTGTAAAGTGCCCATAGTGGTTTCACATTCCTGAGAAAATGGTGCAGTTGTGAGTCTAACTTTTTGAGTTATCGCCCCTTGAACATGCTCACATGTGCTAAGTCGCCCGACTTCGAAGGGTTGCTGAGTAAAAAGTATTAAAGTTTGAGCAAAAATTTCACTAACTTTTTCTCCTCAGTACTTCAGCTACAACATATGTAACTTTCAGCTCTGAGATGCTAGTATCTTCAGAGGAGAAGATTCTCAAAGGTGCGTGGGGTCCGGAAATTTCAAAAAAGTTTAAAAAAAGTTTCAGGTCTCTAAGTGCATTTTGAAAAAAAATCCCATGTTAATTTTTGAAAATGTGAGTGGTACTGTGCCTTTAACGCTTAATCCGATTAAGCCCAAAAGCTTATTAGAACCCCTTCTCATGAAGTTCTACCAGGCTGCGAAGTTTGGCTGTTGTAGCTTTAGCGGTTTGGGCTAAATCGTGTCCACAAAATTGGTGGTGAAAAAAAAAAAAATAAAACACGCCAATAACAATAAGGATTCAGCAAAATTGCTGAATCCTTAATTAACATCCAAACATACGTGGATTACCCGCTGTTAGCACATGTGGAACACAACATCATAAGCTAAACAGTGTGAAGACAAAATATTGTTTTTGGTATCACGTCACTTGATTAGTATGGGCAAGTGTGAAAAGGAACTACTTCCTTTGTGAAATACTATTTGACATTATCTAATACATGATTTGGAATCAATATTACCTTTGCTCTTTAAAGGGCACTAGCATATTTTTTTTTATAGATAAGTGATATCATGAAAACAAAAATAAATGTTACCAATTGCAGGACAATGTTTTTTTTATCTTACAATATCCAATTAAATCATGCAAATCAATTTACCTTCCTCATATTATTATAAGAAGTTAACACAAAAATAGCCTCCAATGGTTTTTGCTTGATAGTTGATAATTTGTTCTACCCCTATGGATGTCGATGACCGTTGAGAAATAGGTTATTCATCTCTCTAAAGATAATACGTTTGGCATCAACTAAAGTTAAATCGGTGAAATTTAAAGAAATAAATTTACAAAAACCAACTGTGGTACCAACACTAATTGGTTAGATAGAAATGGTAGTACACTGATGGTGAGGTATCACCTGCAAGGGTAATCAACAATAATCATCATCATGTGATAAGTTTTATGTAATGTTTATTGTCGGCAGATTATGAGAATCATTGGGCAGGCTTTATGTATCGACCATCCAACTAACATGCAACTACTGTCCTTGGTCAGTCTATAAACAATCTGATCTGGCCCTGGTCCTTGTACAAATATTGGTCATGGAAGGCCCTCCTATGAGGTGAAATCTCTTTGTGTGGATAAGTAAAAGCTAGAAACAATTAGATGTGTGGAATTAGAGCCCTATTGTCTGCTAGCTGTTGGTCTCGATGATCAACACAGGAATATGAATAATTAAAGTTTGATTGTCAACATACAAGCTCTTCAATATACTAAAACAAATAGACGAGCAGAATAGAACCTAATCCATTTGCTGTTATTGTGGCCACATAGTAGCATAATACATGAAAGCTTTATTTACCTATGAGAAAGTCATGTTGGGCTTCATATTAACGTCATAATATAAAATTTTCATTGTGAAGTCTTGTCATAAACAATGCTTTGACGTCACTGTTCCCTATTCCTAATATTGACTGACGCTGGTAATCAACTTATGTTTGTGTTTAGATTTTGATTAGTTTCCTTAATCCTGCGACTCAGGTAGTAAATAGAATATCATATTGATACCTGTGACATACAATGATTATGACTCTTGTACCTAGATATCTAATCCCTTGATCTCTCTCTCCGGAACTACTAATATTAAGGCAATTGGAAACATTGTATGACATGGACAATCATGTAATATCCTGTATGTTACATGTCTTTTTCCTTTGCTCATATCTTGGTATATAAATTAGCATGCAAAAGAGATACCATGTTTCATTCAGGCTTCTGTGAACAAAGGATAAAACTCTCCTTAACTACATGAGATGCAGAGCCTGGATTTTCGAAGCTCTCTTTATGCTAAGATAGTTGTAAGTGCCATTCATTAGCATTGACTTACGACTTTCTTAGCACTAAGAGAGCTTAAAAAATCCAGGCTCAGGATTATAGATTGTGTGATAGATCTGTCTGGGCTGCAGTCTCTGTCCTTATTTGAAAAAAATCTCCACTCTTAAAGTCTTTTGGTTGCGAGCTTAAAAAATATTTATTTCCTCCTGATTTATTGTACTGCTAAAGCTTGCTTCAGTAGTACGTCACCTAGTCAAGTCAATTTGCTGACACTGCATACTATATACATTTGTCTGACAATAATTTAACTGAAAGTTTTCCATAAGCTTTGAATTATCACTGCATTTCTTATATATTTTAATTTTACTAAATTTCATCTCATAACACAACAGTAAGCTATGCAATGTACTCCCCTGTTCCTGAAACTATTTACTTGAGCGTTCAAGTTTGTCACAGTTAAAATCCCCATGGAATCCTTTATCCATTATCAGATTATGTGACATCAATGTAACGTGAAATAAATCTGTCATTTATTGATGAAAATAGATTAGAAATATAGAATTTACTGAATATGAAGAGACCATATGGACCTCTAAAGGCGGATAACATTAGGAATTAGTAGAAGTACAAGGGTTGACAAATAGTAATAGACTATTCTGAGTCACTTATTGCAGTAGCAAGGCTATTGTATTAAATAAAAACCTTACATTGCCTGGAATTCTCAACGTTTTTGCTAGAATAAATTAGATTATTGAAAGTGATCATTCACAAAACTTTCCAAATTAAAAATCACTGCAACATTGTTTTTTTAACAGAGCATTGTAACACTTCTTATCACATGTCAGGAACTCAGTTTCATCCCCCTTGCTCTCTATTTAGCCTTTTGCTGATATCTCAGTTTGTAGCTCAATTTCATGAAATTGATTTTAGGACTGACGCACAGGTATAATTTTTTTGGTGGGTTTGGGTTTAATGTTCAGAAAAATCCAAACCATCTTTGACAGACCACTTTATTAACCTTGGCATAAGTCACTTCAGCCATCTTTTGCTACCCAGGAGTAAATCTCTCACAACTTGTTGATAAGTTTCTGCATGTATCAACCACTAGCCAGTGATAAACCAAATTAAAGATAATGAATGGTAATATCTATATAAATGATAAATGATATCAGTCCTTGTGAAATATTGCCATGTAATATTTATATGGTACTATTAAACTAGTATAATATGGCTGCCCTTATGGCTTCACAATATATTGCAGTTGTAAGGTCTGTAGATCAGTAACACCATCACAATACGTAATTTTAAACTCCTGAATGATGTATATATATACATTCTATATGTCTACCACTGGCAATAATGTGCATATCAGTTTCTTTCACCACTGTTTAAGAAGATAATGCATCTTCTTGTGGAGAAACGTCAACAGTCTTTCTTAATCAAATCATACATGGAGATTAGTTCTTCAACGTAGGTTTACACATGGTCATAAAAAGAATTTTAAAATACACGACTTGTTGACTCATGATTCATAAGATGTAGGTTGCTTTCATTGAGATCTAAATGAAGGTTTATCTATTAATGCTTACCATGGTATACTCAACCAAAAGAGTTCAAGACCGCCCTCTATGCAAAATCAAATCATCATATGGATAATTTGTGAATTAAAGCATATCTTGAAATTGAAAATCCTTAACTTATTTTGTTAAGTATATTTTCTGAGAATTGAATGAACCCTCTATCGTAAAGTAGTGATATTCCTTGTATTTATATAAGTAACCTTATCTCAGAAGATATAACTAGCAGTATGAGATATAAGGACCACGTTTTACAGGGTATCATTCTTCTCATAAATCACATTTCCTGGTTGCCGTGGAAATTGTCAATACCAATAAATTGTGATGAATTGGGTCCGTATTGTTACACAGTTTTCCAGATACATAGAATTTTGGAAGCAGTTGGTTTTGTGCCAGATTCATATTGAGAATTTCTTTGAATAACTGCCTTTAAAAAATTGTCAGACAGTCGTCTATTTCTCATGCAGATAATTATTGGCTGATTTATTTACTAAAAATGACATATTGACAAACAATGTCAATTCATCATAAGTGCACATGTGAGTTTTGCATGATAACTGTTGTCTCATGTTAGTCATCTGTAAGAGTAACATGATGCAACAATTGATTGCCACTGAAGACGTCAATACAAAGTAGTAATTGGTTTATTACACAGGCATGAGTTCCATGGGAATTATACGAAAGTGCAAATTGTATTTTATTTTTGTTCTCTCTCAGGGAATACAAAAATTAAAATTAAAATAATCAAACTCATAAGACACACATATGAAATTTTTTATTATTTATTAATTATTCCTGATATTGATACATACAATAAAAACAAGTCATATCAACAGATGGACAGTTTATGGACAGTTGTATCAAATCTTTGGTTTATAGAATGAGTTCATTTTCTATGCTTTCACCCGCAAGCTCGAGGATGCCCCGCCGGTTCCGCCGGCCCCCGCCAATTAATGAAGATGACAACTTAATTGTCAACCTCTCCGATATCGACCTTGCACCGCCCATCAAAAGGATCTTGACCAAAGGATTAAACTTCGTGCCCACACCACGCCCCGCCCATCAACTTCAACTCATCAATGAATTCTTACAATTTGAAAGAACTGTCAGAATACTACACATCTTCAAGGATGAAGATAGCCCGCCATCCCGCTTCCAGGTACCCTCCACTTTCATCCCTACTACTACAAAGAACCTCGCCCTCGAATCTTACCTCCAAGTTACCTACAATGAGATAACGGCCCGCCATCCACCACAGCAACAACGTCGCAACCTCCCGCCGGAAGATATCAAGGCCCTGAACCTCTTCAAAAAGAACAACGACATCATCATCAAACCTGCAGACAAAGGAGGTGCAATCGTCATTATGAATATGAAGGATTACCTAACTGAAGGATACCGCCAACTCGGCAACAAACTCCACTACCGCAAAACCAAAACGGACCTCACCCCCAAGTTCGCCAAAACCATCAGAGACTTTATCACAACTAACAAGAAACGTGGATTCATCGAAGACAAAATTGCCAACTACATCAGCCCCACAGTCTTCAGAACCGCCGCCATGTACTTGCTTCCAAAGATCCACAAAACCAACAACCCGGGAAGACCAATCATCTCCGCCAACGGCAGTCACACTGAAAGGATATCCGCCTACGTGGACCACCACCTACAACCCCTAGCCCTCCAAACAAGATCCTACATCAAGGATTCGACAGATTTTTTGAGACGCTTGGATTCGACCACCCTCACCGCACAAAGCATCATCGGCACCATAGACGTAAGCAGCCTATACACCAACATCCCGCATGCAGATGGTCTCAGAGCCGCTAAAGAAGCCCTAGACAAGAGATCCGTCCAAGACCCACCCACTTGGATCATCACCCGCCTCCTCAACTTCGTCCTCACCATGAACACCTTTGACTTCAATGGGGACCACTTTCATCAAATCCATGGCACCGCCATGGGTTCTAAATGCTCTGTAGCTTACAGTATTATTTTCATGGACAAGCTCGAACAAGACTTCCTTGCCTCCTCCACACTCGTCCCCAGAGTGTGGTGGCGGTACATCGATGATATTTTCTTCATCTGGGAACATTCAGAAACAGAACTAGAATATTTCATCACCGCCCTCAACAATTACCACCCCACCATAAAATTCACACATGAATTCTCCAGAACCGCTGCCCACTTTTTGGACATCAACATCACCATAGAAGAAGGCCGCATCTACACCAAGGTGTACACGAAACCAACTGATTCACACCAGTACCTCCACTACCAGTCCCACCATCGCCCGTCTCTGAAGAAAGCTATTCCATATGGTCAAGCCCTACGCTGCCGCAAGATTTGCAACAACGAACACGACCTCAATCAAGCCTTAAAAAACCTCCGTCACCACTTCCTCCGTCGTGGATACCCCCCTAAACTACTGGATACCGCCATCAACAAGGCCAAAGATCAAGACCGCCAAACTCTCTTGAAGTACCGCCAACGTACAAGGGACAAGGCCATCACCTACATCACATGCTTCAATCACAATATTGACATCCGCAGTATCCTCTTGAAGTATACTAACATCCTAGAAGGTGACCCAGATACCCGCCACATCACTCTACATGGAATCCGAATTGCATACAGAAGACCCCCCAGTATCAAGGACAGCCTCATCCACAGTCGCATGAACACCCCTCTACCCCCAGGATGCTTCACCTGTTCTACCAACAACTGCCGCATCTGCCCCCTGATCATCCAAACCAACCTCATAACTAGCCACCACAACGGAAAAACTTTGAAGATTACCTCCCATCTAACGTGCCTGACACAAGGAATAATCTACTGCATTTCATGTACCCACTGCGGTAACCAATACATTGGTCAGTCCGCCAACAATTTCAAAATCCGTTTCCAAGGACATAAACAAGACATCAAGAACCGAAATTCCAGCAAACCCGTCGCCGCTCACTTCAACTCCCGCCTCTGTGACGTCACAATGATACGTGTGACGCTGGTCGCCAAGGCACCAGAGAACGTCACTGCCCGCCTACGTCATGAACAATCGGTGATTCGTTACCTAGATACGCTTCAACCCAACGGTCTCAACCTGCTTTGAACCATCCTTTTTTGTGCTTACCATCATGCCCGCCATCAACTGCATTTCCTGTGGTCTCAAGTTTTCCAGCCTTACCACCCTTAGACGCCACATCTCGTCGAAACACTCTACAAGTGTCACCACCTACTTTTGCCCAATGTGCAACATGGGGTACAGCCGTACTGATATCTATAGACGCCATTACAAGCGCAAGCACAACACAACTGATACCGAAATTCCCGCCCCTGTAATTGGAATGCAAGAAAGAAAAACGGTTACGAATTCTCCCGCCAAAATTCAACCACGTGATCAACCCGTCTCCAACAAGAACCCCATCTTTCGAGTCCGCCATGCACTCTACCCTGACCAGAAGCCTTCTAACAAGAAGAAGAAACCCTCCATTTTTGACACCACCCTCACGTTGGATACCGCCGAAGACAGCTTTAAACAACTCCTAGAAGATTTGAACTGCTCTAGCACAGATGAAGATGATGAAGAAATTGTACCAAAACCGAAATCACCCGCCAAAATCTCCGCCACCACCGCGACCCCTACCCTTGCTACGATGGATACCTATCATCCCTCTAAGAACTGGAAACTACCCGCCAACTATCGCACTACAAAGAGGAAGATGCCCCCACCAGCCGCCCCCCGCCCCTGGAAGCCACCCTTTGAAGCCACTACCCTCACTACCTTCAACCCCTCAATGGAATGGAGAAGACCCGCACCACTAGACACCCCACCTAAGAAGCCAAAATATCTCAGATATGATGGTGAACTCTATCTCATATTTGACCAGTGTTAAAAATGAACTCTATTACGCATGAACTGTGCCCGCCAGTGTTACCATGAACTCTCCCGCCTGGGCTACACAGCCGCTATGAACATAATTCTAACCTCATCTACCCTGTGTCTAAATCTACCCCATGATACCGCATTTATCCTGTTATTCTCAAACTTCCACATTGTAAATATGTTTATATTTTATGTATGTTGCATATGTCTACCGCATGCTATATTCTATACAAATGTGTAAATGTTAATACTGCATGCTATAACTATTGTATGTATATATGTATGTCTACCGCATGCTATATCTAATGTTGTGTATTATATCATTTTAACTTTGCTTCTAGTACATACTTACCTCTTTTGAAAACAAAACATAACTCTTTCATTTATCTCAAATATTTTAATTTTTTCAAATTTACCTCCACATGAACTGTTTGTATATAAAATACTGTTTACCGCATTTTAGTACCTTAGTACCTCAATATCTCTGTATAATTTGTCTGATGAAGGGAGGCGCAAGCCTCCCGAAACGTAACAATTAAACCTATGAAGCAACCCCTGAGTCATGTCTTCGTTTGGATGGCACCCCCCTATTCTTATTCTAACTAATTTTTTAATTAGTCCGCCATCCTGGCATCCTTTAGTGGATCCGGAGTATTGATCTCAGCCATACACCCGCACATTTCTACCGTGGAATACGCCGCCCCACACCTATATTAATAGTTAATAAATGCTTCAGCATCAAGAGCCAAATAGTAGGATAATTCCTGAAAACAAATCTTTTTCCTCTGAAACTCTGAAGGGTTGTATTTTGGAATGAATAAAACATGAGGAAAATGCAGACTCAGCAGTTATTGATTTTCAACGCTGAGGAAACCAACATTGCATTTTGAGAATTGAGTTAATCAGAATAAGTGATGCCTTTTAGAATTCTAATGAGGATAATGAAATTGCATAATCCACATTTATCGATGATGTGAATTGCTTTTGTTTTTGCTGTCTTTCTTTTGTTAATGTCAAACTAAATGCCAAAATTCCTGGCAATTCTATTCTTGTGCTTATGTTTCACCGATACACATGGTCTCATTTGCATTGATCTTCAATTGCTGGGAAGTTTGCAATATCAACATGTATTGATCCTGTTAGTTCTTTGTAAAAACGATTCACATCTTCTGTTGGCAAATGTCAAACATACTCTTGATCAAACCAAAATCTGTCATGATTCCAAGTGTTTGTAATTTCTATTTAGAAAAGGAATTCTTAAATACAAATGTCAATGGGTAAATAAAGACAATTGTAAACACCTAATGAAATGCTCATTTTTCATATCATATACTTTTTCTTTGATATGATATTTTTATGAAACTTTGATATTCTAAACTTCATGAAAAACTTACTGGAGGTTTACAATTGGCAGCTTCTTGTAAACGTGTCTTATCTAAATTTAAAGTAAAAGATTCCATCTTAATTGGATTTTAGAAAATCCTTTCTTCTTCAGAAGATAATGTTTTTCAATAGTAGCATTTTAATGAGGTATCAGGTTCCCAATTTGTAGATGATAAAGAAAAATACAAAATTACCATTTCAGTACTTTTTAAGGTTCTTTTTCATTGCAATAGAAGAAAAACAATTCAGTAACTTGTGTAAGTAAACCCTTATGAAAATAAATCCAAAATAATTATCTTGCTTAATGGGCCGTTTTCATAATAACTAAAATTGACATGCATTTATTTCACAGCAGAAGGTTTTATTTGCTTTGCATTTGGCTCAATTCCTGTGTAAATTATTCCAAGTACATTAATAAAGAGATGTCAATTACAGCACTGTTACTGGTGGACCGTTTCTGCACAAAGTCACATCTCAAGTCTCCATATTGGCCTGTGTGAGGATGATCAATTGCTATATTTACAGAAAGAAATTGCAAATTTCCTTGTACATCATGAAGATCAATTGTGTCACTCTGTTTCCAGTTCCTAGATAATAATCTCATAAGAATTTCTCATTTGCTGACATATGCATACATGTTATTTTTAAAGAGCTGTCAAAATTGATTCTATTATTATTTATATGATAGTATCGTTACTGAAATTTATGCACATTCTCAAGACATTCAGAGTATATAGAATATGCAATGAAATAGAACTTAAATGCACAAACATAGGGAAACAAGAAATTGGGTAAATCGTGAGGGAGGTGCAAATTGCATGATTCTTCCTACTCAAATAGTGTTGCAATCATTACTTCATCAATCACGCTATAATTATAGAGATCATCTCTTACATAGCCAGTGAATTAAATCACAAAAGGAGTACGAAAAAAACAGCAGTCAAGGTAAATCGTAAGGAGAGTCAGATGAAGACCCTAATCAGAAACATAATAATTCAATTTTCTTCTACCTCAAAATTGCCATGTCACTGTTTGATTTTTCTGATACCGTATTCGACTTAATAACCGCCCACTCCCCTATAAGCGCCCACCCACCACGTTTTTGAGTGAACAATATGCGTCCTGATTTAGCGCCCACCTATCAACATTGCTTACCTTGCATGCTGATTCATTGAGGAAGGTTTTTCAGTCTTGCAATAAGTCTTTTACTTCCACTAAAGTGAAGAATACAGGGTATTTCAAGACCCCCAGCCATCACCAAAATGATAAAACTTATAAAACCATATTTCAAAGACATGTGTATCGTAAGAAAACACTTTCAAGACTAAACTTGAGGACAATTTTTATCGTTTTAATTAGCGCCCCCTTTTACCAATTTTTTAAGCGCCCCGGGCGCTTATCACGTCGAATACGGTATACTTTTTCTCTCTCAGCTCGCTGATTTCCCGTTTGACTGACAGTTGATGATATTGGCACTAATCAGTTGTCAGGGGGTATATGTCCTTCATTCCTCCACAAGAAAGTAATACTATTATACATTGTAGTATGTGAAATGTGTCCCTCAAAAGTAAGAGCAAGCAATGATAACACAAATTGTACTTTCAGGCCATGGGGGAATCATGTACCTTGTATAGATTTAATGCTGCAATGTTTTTTACTGTTGGTTCATTTCAATTAGTTTGTGTAATTGTATTGTCGTTAATAATGATAGCAGCAGAGATTTCTCCTGTGATTGACAGGTTATGATATTGACAATAATGAGCTGTCTCCAAACATCATACACTTCATGTTGATCTGTGTGATATGTTCTTCCTTTGTGTATTCCATATAGAGCATTGTGTTACATGTGTTACAGGCGGCTCAATAAACATACAGAGTTATGATATAAATATAGTTGTTTATTACTAAATAAATTTGATACATATGATAAACAAACCAAGATTAGGATAAGTTATATCAATGTGTCAAACAGTCGTCAAAATATTCACAATACTTCATAATATTTGGTATGAAATGATAAACAAAGAATGCATGTCTTTCTTAATTTTTGGCTTTTTTTAAAAAGTTCCTTGAACTAAAAAATACATTGAATGATTGATATGAATTTTTCTATATATCTTTTGCTGTCTATTATCAACTCTTCACTGCAAACCTCAGTTCCTGAAATTGATCATGTGATGTCGAGTCTCACAGTGAATCTCCTCAGAATTATATCTCCAGTATTTAATTATGTGACAGTAGCAACATGTGGAGCAAAATTAATGGATTATAGAATGCCGTGTGCAAGGATTCCACAATGGATAAAACATTTAGTGTCTTAAGACTTTACCATTCATCAACATCAATAATGCACTTGCATTGACAAAGATAATCTCTGCATGAATTCTTGTTAAGATCTGTTAGAATGGTTGATTATTCTGAAGGAATGGTTGATCATTCTCTAGGAATGGTGGATAATTCTGTTGGAATAATAGAGGATTCTGCAGGATTGCTAGAATATTCTGAAAAAATGTTTGCTATTCAGATATGGTTGATAATTCTGAAAAAATGTTTAGTATGCAGGGATGGTTGATATTTCTACATGAATGGTTGATAATTCTGCAGGAATGGTCAACATTTCTGCAAGAATGGTTGATAATTGAGAATGAAGGGATCCTTTACCAATTTGGCAGGAATGGTTGATATTTTGAGACTAATAAATAAACTAAATATGCCTGTAAATAAATATTTTGAAGTAAAACTCACAGATTCAGATAATGGATTGAACTGCATTAACATGAAATAAGAATAATAATTCATTTTGTAGACTTATTGAGTGCAATACTATATATAATATTCTTAGTGATTTACCTGTAATTTTACCCACATAACTGCACTACTACTGTAGCCACTCCTGACTCTTGTCTGGAGAAGATTGGACAAGTTCCTGTTGAACCTATGATTAACAGGTGGCCAACGGGGTTGAAACCCTTTCTTTTGGAATTTAAAAACATGACCTGTAAAAAGGTTGAACCCCAGGAATACCTTTGAAAATTTAATGTTCAACAGCTGTTATCATGATATTTGGAAGAGTATGAAAACTGACCCCATAATCCCATTCTGTCCAATTTACCTTTACACTCCGGTTTTTGTAGCAACCTTCGACACATGGGTTGTGTCAACTCTATTGTGCTCTGTTCTTTGTGTTCATGTAAACTTGATCGGTGCTTTTAGATTGGTATAAGTTCATTTCATTGGTTTTTCATCAATTCAATGCCCTTTACATCATTGTGAAGTTGATTGAAAAAAGCTCATTTATAAAAAAATATGGACAGAATTAAATCTTTCGTGATTGTTTAAATATATGTGATGTTTTAGTTTCTACTTTTGAGAACATCTAAATTACATAAGACATAATTGAAAACATGGTATCAAAATCGTAATTATTCTGGCCTTTTTCAGCAATGAAGAGGCAGTATTCAGTGGCATATGTATGTCTGTATGTACACATGCAGTCTTCACTTGGTAAGTGACACCTCATTCACATCATCTATTGGATTAAAAGAGATTTTAACACCACATACACATCATCTATTGGATTAAATGAGATTTTGACACCTCATACACATCATCTATTGGATTGAATGAGATTTTGACACCACATACACACCATCTATTGGATTGAATGAGATTTTGACACCTCATACACATCATCTATTGGATTGAATGAGATTTTGACACCTCATACACATCATCTATTGGATTGAATGAGATTTTGACACCTCATTCACATCATCTATTGGATTAAATGAGATTTTGACACCTCATACACATCATCTATTGGATTGAATGAGATTTTGACACCACATACACATCATCTATTGGATTGAATGAGATTTTGACACCTCATACACATCATCTGTTGGATTGAATGAGATTTTGACACCTCATACACATAATCTATTGGATGAAATGAGATTTTGACACCTCATACACATCATCTATTGGATTAAATGAGATTTTAACCAAGAAAATTTATTATACAAACCCTAGTATTAAATTGGGAAAATTTTACAAAATCAAAATTGAATAAAATGGGCTACAGTATCTTTATTGCATTGATAATGAAATTGATATTCAAAATATTAAATACTGAAATTTGTCAATATATATTATGAAATCTAATACATCTGAAGATATTTGATATGCTCTTGATGACAGTGACTCACTAAAAAATTCATGAAGCACTTGAAATTTACATGTGGGTTATTTCTTTCACATTTTTACAAAGCATGTTTTCCTAAAATAACTTGAGATATGAAAGCATTGAATTTGAAAAGCTCATGAGTATTTGATCCATGTTTGTTGTACATTTCAAAGCTGTGTATTTTGCAATGTTGACAAAGAACATAATGCATATAGTCTATCAAGGATTGTGTTTCCTTTCTGCCACATGTTGAAATACACTTCATCAATCTATTTTGTTCAGTTGAAAAACTCGTTTGAAAGGGTAGGTCTAACAAGTATTTTTTAAATGATAACAAAATCTTTATCTTTATTTAAAAAAATTATCTTTTCTTTTACAAAAATTTATAATTGTAGAAATAGTTTGTTAGATTTTGAAAAAAAAGTCTTTTGAACGCTTTCATTATTAAACTGAGTTGTAGAAAATTTATTATTTGAAACTGTTCAAGAAACTTCTATCAGGTTTTTTGATATTCTTTTAAGAAATTGGTACATTTGTTATCTATTGACGATCAGTAAGATCCACTTTGTCTATTTGAGTCTATGGTTGGTTTCAGGAGAAATGTTTCATCAGGGAATAGGTCATTGCTATAAACAATGTTTATGTCCTTCGCCAGATATAAGTCTGTACACAAGGTACCATATGTACTGCAGGATGTCTGGTTACCATGGAAATACTTGTGCCAATATTGAGTTATTTTGAATACATTGTGTTGATATTCACACTTATCATAGAAATATCATTAATCAGCTTTGTCCTAGGAAAATTTGTACAAGTTTTTGACAAAAGAGGAAATGCCTTGTGGTTTATGAAGTAGAATATTGAAATTTATTTACCAATATTTAGAACTGTAATGTAGAACTGACCAGTGGTTGACTATCTTTAAAATAAAATTCAATAGTGCATAATAATGTTTGACGATATTCTATTGTTATGTTGTAACTAAGAGGTGTGCAAGTATCTAGGTGTGCAAGTATCCAGGTGTAGAAGTGTTCAGGTGTGCAAGTGTTCAGGTGTGCAAGTATCCAGGTGTGGAAGTGTTCATGTGTGCAAGTATTCATGTGTGCAAGTGTTCAGGTGTGCAAGTATTCAGGAGTGCAAGTGCTCAGGTGTGCAAGTGTCCAAGTATTCAGACTAGAATATACTTGAGTAAAGACAATTGATAAATTTGTAACTGTTAAGACTTTGTCAAATTTTAAAAGCTATATATATTTAATGAATTTGCATAAAGTTGCAAGCAATAATGTTTTTTTCATAATAGATTTAGATTACTATAGATTATTAATTTTACAATGGAAAAAGGATAAATAGCAAATATTATAATCACATAATTTATATATGATTATGGTTTAAGTATCTTTTTTCTATTGAGTAAAATCATTTATCAAATTATCTGGCAAAAAACAATATTATCAAAGACAAGGAGTCCTTCTTATCTCATAAATATCTTTGTAGCTCGAGATTTTCCGTTAGATTATATGTGATTAGAAAAACTGCACAATCAGTAAATATTGATTTTTGGACTCTTTCTATGGTATAAATGTCAAAAAGATTCTTCGATGTTCAAAAATCGGACACAGGGGTCAGGATTTGTGTCACTTTTTATGAAGCTAAAATGGATTTTGAATTTGAAATTTAATCATTATAATGAAAGATTAAAATTTATCATGATTCTTTAAAAACTTTTTTCAAAAATAAGGCATTCATCAAACAACTAATGATTGAAATTCAAGTCAACAATTAAAAGCACAATGATCTAAACCTTGCAGTCCTGATTTTCTTGCTCACTTCATTAAAACTAACTTTTTGAATTTCACAGTGCAGATGTTGTTATCTAGAAAATCATGCTATTCCTGTCTTGTGAAATCAACTCCTTCCACAGTTTTTATCAGTGTTTCTGAAACTTTACTTGTGGTTTGGATTTATGTTAGTGATGCGCATCTCCCCTTTGGGGCACAATGCATTAATATTTATATAATTATTGCCCTTGACTTGAGCCCTGCCCCTGTTAACTTTTCAATTTCAGAATAACAGTTCTTGCAAAATCAACCCATTTTTGAAATCTCAACTATGTCAATCACAATAAGACAACAAAAAACTGATGTCATGCTTTCCGTAAGAACTTCTTTTAGTGGCATTTTAGAATTTGGAAGCAACTAAGTACAAATATTCTTGGATGACAACTTCTTTATTCTGAGGTTGCGACATTTTGATACACAGGCCCGTAGCAAGTGGGGGCCCCCCCCCCCCCCCCACTAATTTTAGGGAAAAAAACAAACTTTTTTTGCTCTTTATTTCAATGTTTGTATGAAAAAATAGAATATTATAAGTTTCATGAGGCATCTGACCCTTTTCTGCAGATTGAGAATGTGACGTGACCATTAGATGCCTGTATTTGGTGTTTTTCTTAAATAAATAATCTGTCATGACCTATAAAGTAATAATAAACGTTATTCTTCCCCTTCCCCTACCAACCCCCCCCCCCCCCCCCCACAGCCCCCCCAAATTTCTGTTTATAATAATATTGCATACACTGCACAATTATTTGAAGTGCTTATCAAGAAGGTAGAGTGTGCATTAAAAGGGCACCTGTAAGGGGTTATTGTGCTCTCAGAGCACTCTTGTTGACCGTCCCTCTTTTTTTGGTAGTACAGTGTCCTTCCCTGACCATTATCATGTAACCTAGCAACATTCTAAATATTAGTTTGGTTTTACAGAGCGAACAACAAATGATCCAGTACTTCTTTATTTGGGGCAAAGTTGCAATAGATCACTTTGATGATAGTTAAAACTGACGTTCGTTAATTTCACAGCAGAAGGTTCTATTTGCTTTGTATTTGGCACTGTTCATGTGTAAATTATATCATGAAACATATGAAACGGATGCCAATTGCAGCTTGTTTCCAGAATATGGTTGCACAAGAGCATTAACTACTTGTGATAGTAATTCATTCCATGGGGGAAATTGGTATAAAATTTTATTTAAGTTATTTTGTGAAACTTTTGGGAAACGGATATTCATAAAAAGAAAAATGTAACATCTATTTTAAGTACTAAGATCATAGGAATGGATGGAAATAATTTGCTAAAAAAGCTATGAATTTTCATTGTTTAACATTGTTCATTCTTTAAATACTAATTCATTGGGATAAAGATACATAGATTTTGTGGCTTAATGAATCCTAATATGATGACCCTGTTGCCCCTTATGAAAATGTGATATGAAGCATGATAAGCAACATAGCCAATGGCTCTATTTCTTCTTTATATTCTGACTAGATGTTTCTTCTTTGGATTTGTTATGGAGTCAAACTACAAAATTTGGCGGAAGGTGTTTATGACAACATTTTTTTGTTTTTCCTTTGTTATGAGAAAATTCTCAATTTCTGAGTTTTGTCTCATATGCCCTGGGGATAAGAGTTCTGATCTTTTGGAGACCTTGCAATCATTACCGCTACAAGTGTCAAATTTCCCACAGTGTTGTATCACTAGATGTCCCAATTCATTTGTTGTAGAATGGCAAAAATTTTACAATGTCAAGGGATTGATGATATGAAATAACCGTATAAAGGAGCATGATTGATAGTGTTGACACTAGTGCAATGTCAACTTCGGAAAACTTTGGTGTAAAGTAATTGGTCTAATACATCTAAACACGTGATGCTCTCTTCCCAGATCAGTTTAGAGCATATGAAAACACACTTTAACTTCAGTCCTTTACATTTGATGTCGGTCTGATGATGTACATACCAAGATGCAATAGTATTGTTTTGTGAGGGTTCAGAATTCTTCCTTTTGACTTTATGTTTTCAGATTCCTTGATGTCACTTTTTGCATATTTTGCAAGAAATATTTTTTCTTATTTAACAGCCAAAGAACTTGATAAATCGACAATATTTCAAACTTGTGAAATTAATCAATAATATATTTTTTTCAAGTTTCATAGATATTTTCTCTGCAAGAATAACTTTGATTATTTATTATTATATACCAGAGGATTTGAGGACAGTGTAAAACATTTCTTATGTTGTATCATTATATATATATATAGCTAACAAGTTGGATATGCAACTATTGACTATCATATCTTTTATGATATGCCATTGACATGAAATACATTCACTTACTGGATGTTACCTCCACTGGGTCAAATGCTATTGATTGATATTGACATCCTGAATACCAGGTCAGTGTCATTCTTCATGAACTGGATGTCTCATCTTGCAGTGCTCTTATCTTTTTCATTTTATCATTGTTATCTCATTTAGAAGTAATATAAAAAGAGCCAATAGCTGTTCAATTTTTGTCTTTGACACTGAACATTACTAAAAGACTGGCATGGTTTAAAGATGCAATTCAATTGATGAGTGTTCTAAACATTGCATAAAGGGGACATTTGTGCATGATGTTCAGGGAGATAAGCACTATCACAAGCACTGGCTAGTTTGGCTGTGTTAGGAAGAATTGATCAAAACCTATGAATCGATGCCTCGATCAGCTTGCAAATAAAAAATATGGAAGATGTCAAATGTCCAAGGGGGCGGGTTAGCACATTGGTCAGCACGTTCGGTTTGGATCAAGATACGCATGGTTTGCATCCCGCCAGGGGCTCTGCAACTTTGTCTGCAGTAGCGAACTGTTCTACATGCAGTAAGGTTTGGGTGCAATGGTATACTAAATTTCTCTAGTTCCAGCGATGCTCGTAGGTTTCATTGCAAGGCATAGCTACAATGGTGTTGCGGGCTTTATCCAATCAATAATACTAGCAGCTGGGATATAAGTGAAATATTCTTGAAAGTGGCATTTAACCTCAATTACCACTCTTTCTGGGATTATTTTGAGTAGTATATTATTCATATCCTATGAAAAAATTATGAATTATTATCAACATTTCATAACACTTTGAATTCATCATAGCAATTACTTTACTTGTATTTAGCATTTCAAAATATCTTGAATCATGTTCAGTTTCAGTTTATGAACAGAAGAATAAAAAGTAATTGCTTCCATTAATTAATCAACCCCAAGAAAGTCATTCTTTTATCAAAACAAGTTATCCAATGATAATAATTTGTTACATATATGTACCATAAATTTGAGGATATGTCAGTTCTAAATCTTTTAAAACTCTATGATTAAAAAGAGTCATGTCTGTGTCAAATGTCAATTACAAGAAATTTCAATTGTGACCTTAAAACTGTTTTTGCACCATTTTAAACAAAAGTTATTTTCCTTATATAAAAAACATTCAGAACACCTCCCAAACATGTGTGACTTTTAACAAAGAAATAAGAGGAAGACTTACAATTGTTTTTATTTACTGCACAAGACTTTTAACCCTTGTTACATCATGCTGCATTGATTGTCTATACACGAGACAAGTGGCTGAATGTCCTTAATTTGTTTAAAGAAAAATAACATTGCCTTTTAGTTTCAGGAAGTGATATGTTCTTTCAAATATGTTTCTTATTACTTGACTGAAAATATTTTTGAATATTATCTTGTATTTTGTATGACTATAAGCAATGGATTGCATTGAGTTTCAGTAAATTCATGGTGGCAATGTTCTCAACTGATTTCTCTTCAAATAAAAAGATTGATTTTTGCTTTGAAGGAACCTTATTGTTTTAACCATAATTTCATCATTGTTTTACAGTGATTCATTCAGTTTTGATCTTGCTGGTTTAAATTTTCACATCACTTGATAGAAATAAATTTGTATAAAGAGATATTTCAGCAAACAAAATTTACATTTTGTATGCACCAATTTTTAGCTCATCAGGTCTGAAAGACCCGATGGGCTTATGGCATGGCAAGGCGTCCGGCGTCCGTCCATCCGTCCATCCGTCCATCCGTTCATCCGTAAACTTTTCACTTTTTCGACTTCTTCTCCAGAACCAATGACTCTAGAGAGCTGAAATTTTATGTGCATACTCCTTGGCAAATGGGGATTCTAAATTGTAGATTTCGTGACCCCATGACCCCAAATGGGGTCACAGGGGTCAAAACCTTAAAAATCTATTTTAATCTTCTTCTCCAGTTCCAAAAGGTCCAGAGAGCTGAAAAGTTGTGTGTAGACTCCTTGGGAACTGGAGATTGTAAATTGTAGATTTTGTGACCCCATGACCCCAAATGAGGTCACAGGGGTCAAAACATGAAAAACCTATTTTCATCTTCTTCTCCAGTTCCAAAAGGTCCAGAGAGCTGAATAGTTGTGTGTAGACTCCTTGGGCACTGGAGATTCTAAATTGTAGGTTTGGTGACCCCATGACCCCAAATGGGGTCACAGGGGTCAAAACCTGAAAAACCTAATTTGATCTTCTTCTCCAGTTCCAAAAGGTCTAGAGAGCTGAAAAGGTGTGTGTAGACTCCTTGGCCAACGGGGATTCTAAATTGTAGGTTTGGTGACCCCATGACCCCAAATGGGGTCACAGGGGTCAAAACCTAAAAAACCTAATTTAATCTTTTTCCCTAGTTCCAAAAGGTTCAGAGAGCTGAATAGTTGTGTGTAGACTCCTTGGGCACTGGAGATTCTAAATTGTAGGTTTGGTGACCCCATGACCCCAAATGGGGTCACAGGGGTCAAAACCTAAAAAACCTAATTTAATCTTTTTCCCTAGTTCCAAAAGGTCCAGAGAGCTGAATAGTTGTGTGTAGATTCCTTGGGCACTGGAGATTCTAAATTGTAGGTTTGGTGACCCCATGACCCCAAATGGGGTCTAAGGGGTCAAAACCTGAAAAACCTAATTTGATCTTCTTCTCCAGTTCCAAAAGGTCTAGAGAGCTGAAAAGGTGTGTGTAGACTCCTTGGCCAACGGGGATTCTAAATTGTAGGTTTGGTGACCCCATGACCCCAAATGGGGTCACGGGTCAAAACCTTAAAATCCTACTTTCATCTTCTTCTCCAGTTCCAAAAGGTCTTGATAGCTTAATAGTTGTGTGTAGACTCCTTGGACAATGGGGATTCTGAATTGTAGGTTTGGTGACCCCATGACCCCAAATGGGGTCACAGGGGTCAAAACCTAAAAACCAAATTTCATCTTTTTCCCTAGTTCCAAAAGGTCTAGAGAGCTGAAACATTGTGTGAAGACTCCTTGGACACTGGGGATTCTAAATTGTAGGTTTGGTGACCACTTGACCCCAAATGGGGTCACAGGGGTCAAAACCTTAAAATCCTACTTTCATCTTCTTCTCCAGTTCCAAAAGGTCTTGATAGCTTAATAGTTGTGTGTAGACTCCTTGGACAATGGGGATTCTGAATTGTAGGTTCGGTGACCCCTTGACCCCAAATGGGCAATGGGCCTTCTTTATTTGATTGTGAATAACTTTTAACAAAGTTACCCGTCTCGGACGTTGGGACAGGCTATCTTTCCTACACTGCCCATGACCCCATGGTCTAAACCCAAACACCTATTTCTATCAAAAGTCTGATGAGCTACAGAGCCCATGGCTCTATTTTTTTTATTATTTATTAATTTTTCCTGATATTGATACATACAATAAAAACAAGTCATATCAACAGATGGACAGTTGTGTCAAATCTTTGGTTTATAGAGTGAGCTCATTTTCTATGCTACAGCCCTTTCCTTGGTGATGTATATCTAATATCACCAAATAATCTACTTTATATTGATAGTTAATAAATGCTTCAGCATCAAGAGCCAAATAGTAAGATAATTCCTGAAAACAAATCTGTTTGCTCTGAAACTGTGAAGGGTTGGATTTTGGATTGAATAAAACATGAGGAAAATGCAGACTCAGCAGTTATTGATTTTCAACGCTGAGGACACAAAGATTGCATTTTGAGAATTGAGTTAATCAGAATAAGTGATGCCTTTTAGAATTCTAATGAGGATAATGAAATTGCATAATCCACATTTATCGATAATGTGAATTGCTTTTGTTTTTGCTGTCTTTTTTTTGTTAATGTCAAACTAAATGCCAAAATTCCTGGCAATTCTATTCTTGTGCTTATGTTTCACCGATACACATGGTCTCATTTGCATTATCTTCAATTGCTGGGAAGTTTGCAATATCAACATGTATTGATCCTGTTAGTTCTTTGTAAAAACGATTCACATCTTCTGTTGGCAAATGTCAAACATACTCTTGATCAAACCAAAATCTGTCATGATTCCAAATGTTTGTAATTTCTATTTAGAAAAGGAATTCTTAAATACAAATGTCAATGGGTAAATAAAGACAATGGTAAACACCTAATGAAATGCTCATTTTTCATACCATATACTTTTTCTTTGATATGGTATTTTTATGAAACTTTGATATTCTAAAAAATATTCTGAAAAACTTACTGGAGGTTTACAATTGGCAGCTTTTTGTAAACGTGTCTTATCTAAATTTCTAAAGTAAAAGATTCCATCTTAATTGGATTTTAGAAAATCCTTTCTTCTTCAGAAGATAATGTTTTTCAATAGTAGCATTTTAATGAGGTATCAGGTTCCCAATTTGTAGATGATAAAGAAAAATACAAAATTACCATTTCAGTACTTTTTAAGGTTCTTTTTCATTGCAATAGAAGAAAAACAATTCAGTAACTTGTGTAAGTAAACCCTTATGAAAATAAATCCAATATAATTATCTTGCTTAATGGACCGTTTTCATAATAACTAAAATTGACATGCATTTATTTCACAGCAGAAGGTTTTATTTGCTTTGTATTTGGCTCAATTCCTGTGTACATTATTCCAGGTACATTAATAAAGAGATGTCAATTACAGCTCTGTTACTGGTGGACCGTTTCTGCACAAAGTCACATCTCAAGTCTCCATATTGGCCTGTGTGAGGATGATCAATTGCTATATTTACAGAAAGAAATTGCAAATTTCCTTGTACATCATGAAGATCAATTGTGTCACTCTGTTTCCAGTTCCTAGATAATAATCTCATAAGAATTTCTCATTTGCTGACATATGCATACATGTTATTTTTAAAGAGCTGTCAAAATTGATTCTATTATTATTTATATGATAGTATCGTTAGACATCTCAAGACATTCAGAGTATATAGAATATGCAATGAAATAGAACTTAAATGCACAAACATAGGGAAACAAGAAATTGGGTAAATTGTGAGGGAGGTGCAAATTGCATGATTCTTCCTACTCAAATAATGTTGCAATCATTACTTTGGTCAATCACGCTGTAATTATAGAGATCATCTCTTACATAGCCAGTGAATTAAATCACAAAAGGAGTACGAAAAAAACAGCAGTCAAGGTAAATCATAAGGAGAGTCAGATGAATTAAGACCCTAATCAGAAACATAATAATTCAATTTTCTTCTACCTCAAAATTGCCATGTCACTGTTTGATTTTTCTGATATATTTGTTCTCTCTCAGGTCGCTGATTTCCCGTTTGACTGACAGTTGATGATATTGGCACTAATCAGTTGTCAGGGGGTATATGTCCTTCATTCCTCCACAAGAAAGTAATACTATTGTACATTGTAGTATGTGAAATGTGTCCCTCAAAAGTCAGAGCAAGCAATGATAACACAAATTGTACTTTCAGGCCATGGGGGAATCATGTACCTTGTATAAATTTAATGCTGCAATTTTTTTTACTGTTGGTTCATTTAAATTAGTTTGTGTAATTGTATTGTCATTAACCCTTAAGATGCGGGTCCCGGGCCTGTCCGGGTTGAAATTTGCTTTGACCGCATGTCCTCTGGGCGAGATGCGACATCCAAACTCTATTTTTCTCACGCTAGCTCATTAACGCCGAGGTTCACAGTAGCGAAGGACGGGCAATTGTTGCACGGCAGTAGTGTCAGTTCAACGCTAGTACTTTCCGTCCGTGTGTCGCTAAGCTACCGAATTTTGTTTCGTTGGTGTTCTAAATAATGCGCGTACATGTTCCGAAAATTATGCAACGATTGATAACGTTTATCGTACCGAAAATAAGCGTTAAAATAACTCAATTTTCCCCCACTCCCCGCCGCACGTGCTAATAGCCTGTGGGCACTTTCTACCCTCTCGCACGAGCTTACCGCCCCGCGCGTGCTATCGTTTGCTTACAAGCCTGCACTCACACCAAACGTACAACCTTATATCGCACGCCCTATGCTCTGAACCCTTGGGCAGATTTCAATACCGGTTGGATCATTTGAAAGAGCAGAAAATTGTCTTCAATTCAATATAAAATACGTAACTACGCTACCTGAATTGAAGATACAGCATGTGCCGCAAAAAAGGTGATTTTTACATATTTTTAGTTTTACACCATTTTGTCACACCAATTTTTACATGATGTGCTCAACGTATTTTGACAATTTTTATATCAAAAGACAGAGAGAAAGATTGTCTTTCTTTCCATGTAAAATGTGTACATGCGCGATAATAAAAAAAGACACAGCAAGCGCCGCACAAAAAGCTAATTTCTCGATTCAAATCATGTAAACTGAACGGCGATTTTGACATGTGTTCTCAACAGCTAGGCGTATTTTGAAATTGATTACATCGTGATAAAGAAGGAATAATTGTCTTCGATTTGATATAAAAAAATTATATACACCATATAGAATAAAGATACAGCAAGTTCCGCAAAATTGTGACTTTTGTTTATTCTTTACGTTTTTACCATTTTCTCGCACTTTATATCACATAAACTTCTCGGTAAATTTTGCAATTTCATATATCAAAATATAGAGAAAAGGATAATCTTTATTGCCATGTAAAATTGGTATGTACAAGAAAATCAGAAAGGACCCGGCGCGCATCGCACAAACAGGCAATTTCTCTATTCATATTTTGTTTACCGAGAAGCGATTTATTTTCAACTGCTTTTTACACTTCCTATCCATTTAACGGCAGAGCGCATTATCGACATTTTTATATCACAATAAAAAGGAAAGGATCGTCTTCAATTCTATATAAAATTTGCAAATTACAATTAGACAATAAAGGAGCGGTTAATGATGTCGCAATTATCAAAATCTGTTCTAAAATACCCGAGGGTACCATCTTTGCAAACTTTATATATTCCAAACCAAGTGGTACATATTTATTATTTTCATATCATCGTAAAGCAGAAAGAAATACCTTCATTTTCATGTGTAATTTGCCCATATTTGCATCAAAATAAAACGTGTGGAAACGATGCGACATATGTTGCGGTAAGGCGATTATCAAAGAATTTATTACTAGCTATACCCACGTTTCGTTGGTAATAACTTCTAATTACAGTGCAAACGATTGTTATGATTTATTTCTTCGTAAAGAAGAATAAATTGCCTTCAATTCCATATATAATTTGCATGTATACAAAGCGAATAACATGATTTATAAAGTTGGAAATAAAGACAATTTATATTGTGTGTGAGTGTATGTTTCAACGGGGATACCCCGCTCAGCGCGTGCGTTTGCCCAGGGCTATTAGCTTAGTAATATTACTGTGGGGGTCAGAGCGTTATCGGGATTTATCACTACCCTGTTTTCATAATTTATATCTTTCGTTTAGGATGGCGTATCGTAATAAAATTTATCGTGAAATATAGAGCAAAAAATTAGCTTCAATTCCGTATATAATTTGCATGTGTGCACTCAGTGATTAAATGATTTTATAATGTTTGAAATGAAGACAATTTTTAAAATTTTGTAAAATTCGTTCTAAACATATTATAAAAATAATTTTTATATCGATGTGAAGAGGAACTATTCATCTTTAGTTTCGTTTTGATTTCGCGCATGCGCTCTTGGAATTTATTGAGTTATGGCGCCCGAATTGAAAACAAGTTTACTTCAGTTATAGAAACCGTTCCATGGGTGATAGAAATTTCATTCAAAGTGTCAAGTAAGTATCATCCATTTGAAACACGGGATTCGCCGACTCGCTTTGTATAAAACGACGATAATGTCCGTATTTCGCCATGTAAACACGCCATATGTTGTTAAAACGGTTGCATCTGGCGGCGCTGGAAAATTCGGCCACAGGGGCTAATTGCGCTATAACGGTAGCGAGGCGGGTGCTGGAAAATTCAGCCACGGGGGCAAAACTGGTCAAAATAATATTCAGCAACGTAAGAGTTAATAATGATAGCAGCAGAGATTTCTCCTGTGATTGACAGGTTATGATATTGACAATAATGAGCTGTCTCCAAACATCATACACTTCATGTTGATCTGTGTGATATGTTCTTCCTTTGTGTATTCCATATAGAGCATTGTGTTACATGTGTTACAGGCGGCTCAATAAACATACAGAGTTATGATATAAATATAGTTGTTTATTACTAAATAAATATGATAGATATGATAAACAAACCAAGATTAGGATAAGTTAAATCAATGTATCAAACAATCGTCAAAATATTCACAATACTTTATAATATTTGGTATGAAATGATAAACAAAGAATGCATGTCTTTCTTAATTTTTGGCTTTTTTTAAAAAGTTCCTTGAACCAAAAAGTACATTGAATGATTGATATGAATTTTTCTATATATCTTTTGCAGTCTATTATCAACTCTTCACTGCAAACCTCAGTTCCTGAAATTGATCATGTGATGTCGAGTCTCACAGTGAATCTCCTCAGAATTATATCTCCAGTATTTAATTATGTGACAGTAGCAACATGTGGAGCAAAATTAATGGATTATAGAATGCTGTGTGCAAGGATTCCACAATGGATAAAACATTTACTGTCTTAAGACTTTACCATTCATCAACATCAATAATGCACTTGCATTGACAAAGATAATCTCTGCATGAATTCTTGTTAAGATCTGTTGGAATGGTTGATTATTCTGAAGGAATGGTTGATCATTCTCTAGGAATGGTGGATAATTCTGTTGGAATAATAGAGGATTCTGCAGGATTGTTAGAATATTCTGAAAAAATGTTTGCTTTTAAGGTATGGTTTTTATAATTCTTAAAATATGTTTAGTATGCAGGGATGGTTGATATTTCTACAGGAATGGTTGATATTTCTGGAGGGATGGTCAATATTTTTGCAAGAATGGTTGACAATTGATAATGAAGGGATCCTTACCAATTTTGCAGGTATGGTTGATAATTTGGATTAACCTAATTATGCCTGTAAATGAATAATTTTAATAAAAATCACAGATTCAGTAATGTTATGCATATTGATTTTATAATGGATTGAACTGCATTAACATAAAATTAGAATAATAATTCATTTGGTAGACTTATTAAGTGCAATACAATATATAATATACTAGTGATTTTGCTGAAATTTTACTCACATAACTGTACTACTACTTTATTTAAGAAAAATAATAAAATTGATATTCAAAATATTAAATACTGACATTTGTCAATGTATGTTATGAAATCTAATTCATCTGAAGATATTTGATCTTCTCTTGATGACTGTGACTCATTAAATAATTCATGAAGCACTTGAAATTTACATGTGGGTCATTCTTTCACATTTTTACAAAGCATGTTTTCCCTCAAAATAACTTGAGATATGAAAGCATTGAATTTGAAAAGCTCACGAGTAATTGATCCATGTTTGTGTATTTTGCAATGTTGACAAAGAACATAATGCATATAGTCTATCGAGGATTGTGTTTCCTTTCTGCCATATGTCAAAATACACTTCAGAAATCTATTTTGTTCAGTTGAAAAACTTGTTTAAAAGGGTAGGTCTAACAAGTTGTTGTTGTGTTGTTGCTGTGTTGTTGTTGTGTGGTTATTGTGCTGTTATTGTGTGGTTACCATACAGTGCGTACAGTGATCGTGCTATTTGTCCAACACGATTCCTTCAAATCGCAAACATGTTCGTGATTTCAGAAAATTGATTGTGTGGTGATTGTGTAGTGTATGTGTTGTGATTGTGTTGATCGTGCTTCAGCCTTAGGACACGATAACAGCACAACCACCACACAACCACAACATGATCGATAAATTGTCCCTCATGCAATCGTACTCTTATCGTACTCATGTTAAATTAACCCTTATAGTGCTAAATTTAAGGATCACGATGATAGCTTGTGCAGAACACGGAGTCACACGATTAGTGTACGATCACAATACAATCGTTACACAATATTAGATTGAACTTGCACAAATAAGAGCATTTCCCGTCAAAACATTTTCATCACGTGTGGTTCGTGTGTCTTACTTTCAGTCAACATGTCAGCACAAACGATGGTAAGGTATTAATGAGAGAGAGAGAGTGTTTAGTCAGTAAAGGGACCACAGGCCTATTATACACGAAGTCATACAGGATTTTGGTAAATAAGAGAGCACCATGATACATTATCAACACATCACTGTCAACTAGTTAGTTAGTCTCGGTTACAACACTTGACAGAAATCTATATCTTTTTTCATAACAAGAAATAAGTATTTTGTGAGGCAGTTATTGATAAAAATATCATTTGATGTAAATAATTAGTCCAGCTTTAATCCTGGAGGATATGTTCTGAAATATTCAGGCAGAATATCATTTCTCAATTTCTTATAAAAAGAGCATTCTATAGACAAAAATGGTATCGTTTTCAATATAAGGTATAATACAAAGCGGGCAAAGGCAATTGTCCCTTTTAAAACCTATATACCTACCGTGTTCTACCATCAACTTGTAATTAGAGCAGCGAAACCTACTAAGAAAAATACGAAACTTTCTCACACTGACACTACTAATATAAAACTCAATTTCTATTAATATTACCATACGATAGAAATCCAGTTACAAGACAAAATTAATATCTGATGAGCACAACTGATTTTTACCACAGACTCACGTTTTTGGAATGATAACAATTAATGACTGAACATTCGAAAATGGTAATTGGCCGCTCAATATTCAAATAGATCAAGGGAATATGATGACCAGCATGTAGAAATGCGGATGTTTTCATTATTCGGTAGGAAGCGAATCATGATGTCCTCAATTATCAATCGACTTGGCAAGTTTCTCGATGTTAAGAAGTAAACTTCCTTACGTGGTCTGGAAATTCAACTGCATTGAATGAGAACTAATGCCTGTGAAACACCGTCGGTAGTTATTTGCAAAAAGCCAGAAAATGAGAGAAAAACTCAGGAAGATTGTCCGAAGATAATGTTACACTTGGTAATATATGCTCTTATGTCTTTATCGCAATGACATTGTATTTCTTAGCTGCAATGCTTCACAGGATGAATAACAATTCTACATTGATCATAAAAAGCCATGGTTAACCTCTTTTGCATTTGCATAAATTATTATTAACGAAGTATCAACTGTTACCATAAAAACACAATTTAAAACGTATTGTTGTTTTACAGTGACAATATGAAGGTAGAACCTCACAATTATGATCAAAAACCTGACAGTAGCGCGCGTCAAATAGTTAAACGTAATTTTCGAGACTTATCTAAAACAACCAGGAGGGCAGTTAGGATTTGATAGTGTTTGTAATGTTATATAATTAGTGCCCAAGTATACTGGACATGATAGCTACACCCTTGTGTATTTATGGGGCTGTTTTCAGATTTTCATTGAAAACCAGTATTTGTCATGTATATGTCTTTTGGACATGAAAAGTTAAGATGTTTTGATTTTATATCACCACATGACATTTAGGTTTGTATCAAAAGTAAATAATATGTTATGAAAATCAAGAAGTGGCTCTTTAAAATCGTGCATTAGTCTTACACCATTCGTGATTGCATCGTGAAAGCGTTGTGTCAAGTTTGTGTTGATTGTGTTCCGACTGTGTTAGAATTGTGATCTTTCGTGCATTAATTGTACCCACATAGTGTACCTCACGCACAGAAACCGATTTCACATAACAGATCGTAAAGACCACAATACGATACCAGTACGATCGAATCGTAATGTTATCGTAGTGCAATCGTGCTTAGTATGAGTTGGGCTTTAAGCGTTTTGTGACAAAAATCATAAATGATAACAAAAGCTTCAGTGAAATTATCTTTTCTTTTACAAAAATTGATAATTGTAGAACTAGTTTGTTAAGATTTTGAAAAAATAAGTCTTTTGAACGCTTTCATTATTAAACTGAAATTTATTATTTGAAACTGTTCAAGAAAATTCTATCAGGTTTTTTGATATTCTTTTAAGAAATTGGTACATTTGTTATCTATTGACGATCAGTAAGATCCACTTTGTCTATTTGAGTCTATGGTTGGTTTCAGGAGAAATGTTTCATCAGGGAATAGGTCATTGCTATAAACAATGTTTATGTCCTTCGCCAGATATAAGTCTGTACACAAGGTACCATATGTACTGCAGGATGTCTGGTTGCCATGGAAATACTTGTGCCAATATTGAGTTATTTTGAATACATTGTGTTGATATTCACACTTATCATAGAAATATCATTAATCAGCTTTGTCGTAGGAAAATTTGTACAAGTTTTTGACAAAAGAGGAAATGCCTAGTGGTTTATGAAGTAGAATATTGAAATTTATTTACCAATATTTTTGAAAACAATCGATGATGTAATGTAGAACTGACCAGTGGTTGGCTATCTTTAAAGTAAAATTCAATAATGCATGCTAATGTTTGAAGATATTCTATTGTTATGTTGTAACTAAGAGCTGAAATTATTTAGGTTTAAAAGTCTCTTTTATCTGGGAGAACTCAATTTACTGTAGATGCTACCAGTTATGAACATTGTTCAGGTGTGCAAGTGTTCGGGTGTGGGAGTGTTCAGGTGTGCAAGTGTTCGGATGTGCAAGTATCCAAGTGTGCAAGTATTCAGGTGTGTAAGTGTTCAGTTGTGCAAGTATCCAGGTGTGCAAGTATCCAGGTGTGCAAGTGTTCATGTGTGAAAGTGTTCATGTGAGCAAGTGTTCATGTGTGCAAGTGTTCATGTGTGCAAGTGTTCATGTGTGCAAGTGTTCAGGTGTGCAAGTGTTCAGGTGTGCAAGTGTGCAAGTGTTCAAGTATTTGAGTAAAGGCAAAGGATAAATTTGTAACTGTTAAGACTTTGTCAAATTTTAAAAGCTATATACATTTAATGAATTTGCATGAAGTTGCAAGCAATAATGTTTTTTTCATAATAGATTTAGATAACTATAGATTATTAAATTGACAATGGAAAAAGGATAAATAGCAAATATTCTAATCACATAATTTATTTACGATTATGGTTTAAGTATCTTTTTTCTATTGAGTAAAATCATTTATCAAATTATCTGGCAACAAAAACTATTATCAAAGACAAGGAGTCCTTCTTATCTCATAAATATCTTTGTAGCTCAAGATTTTCCGTTAGATTATATGTGATTAGAAAAACTGCACAATCAATAAATATTGATTTTTGGACTCTTTCTATGGTATAAATGTCAAAAAGATTCTTTGATGTTCAAAAATCGGACACAGGGGTCAGGATTTGTGTCACTTTTTATGAAGCTAAAATGGATTTTGAATTTGAAATTTAATCATTATAATGAAAGATTAACCCTTAAGATGCGGGTCCCGGAATATTCCGGGATGAAATTAGCTTTGCCCGCAAGTCCCCTTAGCGGGATGCGAGTAGCACACTCTATTTTTCTCACGCTAACTAATTATGACCGCGTGTCTCGGTAGCGGGGCCCGGAAATTTATTGCCTAGCAGTAGTCTCAGTTCAACGCTTGTATTTTCGTTCCGGCTGTCGCTAAGCAACCGTGTTTTGTTTCGTTGGTGTTCTAAATAATGCGCGAACATGCTCCGAAAGTTATGAGAGTATTGATAATGTTTATCGTACCGAAAATAAACGTTAAAATCACTCAATTTTTCCCCACTCCCCGCCGCACGTGCTAATAGCCTGTGGGCACTTTCTGCCCTCTCGCACGAGCTTACCGACCCGCGCATGCTATCGTTTACTGAGACGCGTGCATTTTGACCCTATGCACGCCTTCCTATCGCACGCCCTATGCTCTGAACCCTTGGGCGTATTACAATACCGGTTGGATCTTTTGAAAGAGCAGAAAATTGTCTTCAATTCAATATAAAATACATAACTACGCCACCTGAAATGAAGATACAGCATGTGCCGCAAAAAAGGTGATTTTTACATATTTTTAGTTTTACACCATTTTGTCACACCAATCTTCACATGATGTGGTCAACTTATTTTGACAACTTTTATATTATAAGATAGAGAGAAAGATTGTCTTTCATTCCATGTAAAATTTGTACATGAGCAAAAATAAATAAAGACACAGCAAGCGCCGCACAAAAAGCTAATTTCTCTATTCAAATCATGTAAACTGAACGGCGATTTTGACATGTGCCTTTATTTCGTTTATATCTTCTCAACAGCTAGGCGTATTTTGAAATTGATTACCTCGTGATAAAGAGGAAATAATTGTCTTCGATTTAATGTAAAAAAGTTATATGCAGTATATAAAATAAAGATACAGCAAGTGCCGCAAAATTGCGACTTTTCTTTATTCTCTGTGTTTTTACCATTTTCTCGCACTTTATATCACATAAAGTTCTCGGGACATTTTGAAATTTCATATATCAAAATATAGAGAAAAGGATGATCTTTATTTCCATATAAAATTTGTATGTAAACGAAAATCAGTAAAGACCCGACGAGCATTGCGCAAACAGGCAATTTCTCTATTCATATCTTGTTAACCGAGAAGCGATTTTTTCAACTGCTTTTTACACTTCCTATCCATTTAACGGCAGAGCGCATTATCAACATTTTTATATCACAATAAAGAGAAAAGGATCGTCTTCAATTCTATGTAAAATTTGCAAATTACAATGAAACAATAAAGGAGCGGTAAGTGATGTCGCAATTATCAAAATCTGTTTTCAAATACCTGAGGGTACAATCTTTGCAAACTATATATATTCCAAACCAAGCGGTACACATTTATCATTTTCATATCAACGTAAAGAGGAAATAAATACCTTCATTTTCATGTGTAATTTGCCCATATTTGCATCAAAATAAAACGTGTGGAAATTATGCGACAAATGTCGCGGTAAGGCGATTATCAAAGACTTTATTCACTAGCTATACCCACGTTACGTTGGTAATAACTTCTAATTACAGTGCAAAAGATTGTTATGATTTATTTTTTCGTAAAGAAGAATAAATTGCCTTCAATTCCATATATAATTTGCATGTATACAAAGCGAATAACTTGAATTATAAAATTGGAAATAAAGAGTGTGAGTGTATTTTTCAGCGGGGATACCCCGCCTGCACGCGCTGAGCGCGTGCGTTTGCCCGGGGCTACTAGCTTAGTAATATTAATGTGGGGGTCAGAACGTTATCGGGATTTATAACTACCCTGCTTTCGTTATTTATATCTTTCATTTAGGATGGCGTATCGTAATAAAATTTATCGTGAAATATAGAGCAAGAAATTAGCTTCAATTCCGTATATAATTTGCATGTGTGCACTCAGTGATTAAATGATTTTATAATGTTTGAAATGAAGACAATTTTTAAAATTTAGTAAAATTCGTTCCAGACATATTATAAAAATAATTTTTATATTGATGTGAAAAGGAACAATTCATCTTTAGTTTCGTTTTGATTTCGCGCATGCGCTCTTGGAATCTATTGAGTTATGGCGCCCGAATTGAAAACAAGTTTACTTCGGCTGTAGAAACCGTTCCAGGGGTGATAGAAATTTCATTCAAAGTGTCAAGTAAGTATCATCCATTTATAACACGGGATTCGCCGACTAGCTTTGTATAAAACGACGATAACGTCCGTATTCCGCCATGTAAACACGCCATATGTTGTTAAAACGGTCGCATCTGGCGGCGCTGGAAAATTCGGCCACAGGGGCTAATTGCGTTATTACCGTAGCGAGACGAGTGCTGGAAAATTCAGCCACGGGGGCAAAACTGGTCAAAATAATATTCAGCAACGGAAGGGTTAAAATTTATCATGATTCTTTAAAAACTTTTTAAAAAAATAAGACATTCATCAAACAACTAATGATTGAAATTCAAGTCAACAATTAAAAGCACAATGATCTAAACCTTGCAGTACTGATTTTCTTGCTCACTTCATTAAAACTAACTTTTTGAATTTCACAGTGCAGATGTTATCTAGAAAATCATGCTATTCCTGTCATGTGAAATCAACTCCTTCCACAGTTTTTATCAGTGTTTCTGAAACTTTACTTGTGGTTTGGATTTATGTTAGTGATGCGCATCTCCCCTTTGGGGCACAATGCATTAATATTTATATAATTATTGCCCTTGACTTGAGCCCTGCCCCTGTTAACTTTTCAATTTCAGAATAACAGTTCTTCTTGCAAAATCAACCCATTTTTGAAATCTCAACTATGTCAATCACAATAAGACAACAAAAAACTGATGTCATGCTTTCCATAAGAACTTCTTTTAGTGGCATTTTAGAATTTGGAAGCAACTAAGTACAAATATTCTTGGATGACAACTTCTTTATTCTGAGGTTGCGACATTTTGATACACAGGCCCGTAGCAAGTGGGGGCCCCCCCCCCACTAATTTTACGGAAAAAAACAAACTTTTTTTGCTCTTTATTTCAATGTTTGTATGAAAAAATAGAATATTATAAGTTTCATGAGGCATCTGACCCTTTTCTGCAGATTGAGAACGTGACGTGACCATTAGATGCCTGTATTTGGTGTTTTTCTTAAATAAATAATCTGTCATGACCTATAAAGTAATAATAAACGTTATTCTTCCCCTTCCCCTACCACCCCCCCCCCCCCCCCTCACAGCCCCCCCAAATTTCTGTTTATAATAATACTGCATACACTGCACAATTATTTGAAGTGCTTATCAAGAAGGTAGAGTGTGCATTAAAAGGGCACCTGTAAGGGGTTATTGTGCTCTCAGAGCTCTCTTGTTGACCGTCCCTCTTTTTTTGGTAGTACAGTGTCCTTCCCTGACCATTATCATGTAACCTAGCAACATTCTAAAAATTAGTTTGGTTTTACAGCGCAAACAACAAATGATCCAGTACTTCTTTATTTGGGGCAAAGTTGCAATAGATCACTTTGATGATAGTTAAAACTGACGTTCGTTAATTTCACAGCAGAAGGTTCTATTTGCTTTGTATTTGGCACTGTTCATGTGTAAATTATATCATGAAACATATGAAACGGATGCCAATTGCAGCTTGTTTCCAGAATATGGTTGCACAAGAGCTTAAACTACTTGTGATAGTAATTCATTCCATGGGGGAAATTGTTATACAATTTTATTTAAGTTATTTTGTGAAACTTTTGGAAAACGGATATTCATAAAAAGAAAAAGGTAACATCTATTTTAAGTACTAAGATCATATGAACGGATGGAAATAATTTGCTAAAAAAGCTATGAATTTTCATTGTTTAACATTGTTCATTCTTTAAATACTAATTCATTGGGATAAAGATACATAGATTTTGTGGCTTAATGAATCCTAATATGATGACCCTGTTGCCCCTTATGAAAATGTGATATGAAGCATGATAAGCAACAGAGCCAATGGCTCTATTTCTTCTTTATATTCTGACTAGATGTTTCTTCTTTGGATTTGTTATGGAGTCAAACTACAAAATTTGGAGGAAGGTGTTTATGACAACATTTTTTTGTTTTTCCTTTGTTAAGAGAAAATTCTCAATTTCTGAGTTTTGTCTCATATGCCCTGGGGATAAGAATTCCCATCTTTTGGAGACCTTGCAATCATTACCGCTACAAGTGTCAAATTTCCCACAGTGTTTTATCACTAGATGTCCCAATTCATTTGTTGTAGAATGGCAAAAATTTTACAATGTCAAGGGATTGATGATATGAAATAACCGTATAAAGGAGCATGATTGATAGTGTTGACACTAGTGCAATGTCAACTTCGGAAAACTTTGGTGTAAAGTAATTGGTCTTATACATCTAAACACGTGATGCTCTCTTCCCAGATCAGTTTAGAGCATATGAAAACACACTTTAACTTCAGTCCTTTACATTTGATGTCGGTCTGATGAAGTACATACCAAGATGCAACAGTATTGTTTTGTGAGGGTTCAGAATTCTTCCTTTTGACTTTATGTTTTCAGATTCCTTGATGTCACTTTTTGCATATTTTGCAAGAAATATTTTTTCTTATTTAACAGCCAAAGAACTTGATAAATCGACAATATTTCAAACTTGTGAAATTAATCAATAATATATTTTTTTCAAGTTTCATAGATATTTTCTCTGCAAGAATAACTTTGATTATTTATTATTATATACCAGAGGATTTGAGGACAGTGTAAAACATTTCTTATGTTGTATCATTATATATATATAGCTAACAAGTTGGATATGCAACTATTGACTGTCATATCTTTTATGATATGCCATTGACATGAAATACATTCACTTACTGGATGTTACCTCCACTGGGTCAAATGGTATTGATTGATATTGACATCCTGAATACCAGGTCAGTGTCATTCTTCATGAACTGGATGTCTCATCTTGCAATGCTCTTATCTTTTTCATTTTATCATTGTTATGTCATTTAGAAGTAATATAAAAAGAGCCAATAGCTGTTCAATTTTTGTCTTTGACACTGAACATTACTAAAAGACTGGCATGGTTTAAAGATGCAATTCAATTGATGAGTGTTCTAAACATTGCATAAAGGGGACATTTGTGCATGATGTTCAGGGAGATAAGCACTATCACAAGCACTGGCTAGTTTGGCTGTGTTAGGAAGAATTGATCAAAACCTATGAATCGATGCCTCGATCAGCTTGCAAATAAAAAATATGGAAGATGTCAAATGTCCAAGGGGGCGGGTTAGCACATTGGTCAGCACGTTCGGTTTGGATCAAGATACGCATGGTTTGCATCCCGCCAGGGGCTCTGCAACTTTGTCTGCAGTAGCGAACTGTTCTACATGCAGTAAGGTTTGGGTGCAATGGTATACTAAATTTCTCTAGTTCCAGCGATGCTCGTAGGTTTCATTGCAAGGCATAGCTACAATGGTGTTGCGGGCTTTATCCAATCAATAATACTAGCAGCTGGGATATAAGTGAAATATTCTTGAAAGTGGCGTTTAACCTCAATTACCACTCTTTCTTGGATTATTTTGAGTAGTATATTATTCATATCCTATGAAAAAATTATGAATTATTATCAACATTTCATAACACTTTGAATTCATCATAGCAATTACTTTACTTGTATTTAGCATTTCAAAATATCTTGAATCATGTTCAGTTTCAGTTTATGAACAGAAGAATAAAAAGTAATTGCTTTAATTAACCCCAAGAAAGTCATTCTTTTATCAAAATAAGTTATCCAATGATAATAATTTGTTACATATATGTACCATAACTTTGAGGATATGTCAGTTCTAAATCTTTTAAAACTCTATGATTATAAAGAGGCATGTCTGTGTCAAATGTCAATTACAAGAAGTTTCAATTGTGACCTTGAAACTGTTTTTGCACCATTTTAAACAAAAGTTATTTTCCTTATATAAAAAACATTCAGAACACCTCCCAAACATATGTGACTTTTAACAAAGAAATAAGAGGAAGACTTACAATTGTTTTTATTTACTGCAGAAGACTTTTAACCCTTGTTACATCATGCTGCATTGATTGTCTATACACGAGGAAAGTGGCTGAATGTCCTTAATTTGTTTGAAGAAATATAACATTGCCTTTTAGTTTCAGGAAGTGATATGTTCTTTCAAATATGTTTCTTATTACTTGACTGAAAATATTTTTGAATATTATCTTGTATTTTGTATGACTATAAGCAATGGATTGCATTGAGTTTCAGTAAATTCATGGTGGCAATGTTCTCAATTGGTTTCTCTTCAAATAAACAGATCAATTTTGCTTTGAAGGAACCTTATTGTTTTAACCGTTATTTCATCATTGTTTTACAGTGATTTATTCATTTTTGATCTTGCTGGTTTAAATTTTTACATCACTTGATAGAAATAAATTTGTATAAAGCGATATTTCAGCGAACAAAATTTACATTCTGTATGCACCAATTTTTAACTTTGTTGGGGGAATTTGTTTATAAAGGAAATATTTCTCATGGAGACTGAATATGACTTGTCTGCAAAGTTAAACAGCTTTACCCTTACAATAGAGTTTCACATTCCTAAAAACATTACACAACCAGTGAGGATAGTTATGCACTACAACTGTTGTTTAAGAAATGTATATCAATATATCTATATCTAATTAATCCTTCTCAATCTATCAATCTCCTATTGGCATTTTAGAAATATTAGATGAGAAATTGTAGATTCACAAATTCAAAGATAAATATCTCTTGATTGTTATGTAGGTGTTCAAGATTTTAAGTACTGATGCACTTATATTTCTATGTAATTCAAACTGAGGGTATTTCAACATACTTTTGTTGTGACACGATATGAGAAGATACACTCCTGTTTGTGATTGTTTGCTATCCATGCAAGATAGAAATCATTGTCCATTCGATACCATGTGGTTAAGGTTATTTTGATGAGCAATATTAGGTGTAGTGCACAAACAGTAGTTTAATAGGATGTCTTGACTCGCTTTTGACTCGTTGATTTATGATACGAGTATCGAAGTATGATAGGAAAGTTTGATTTTCTTATATCTCTTTCAATTACGGTAAATTATGAAAATAAGTTACATTTAATGAAACAGTCTGTCATGTAAACATAATTCAAGTACTTCAATCATAAGAACGCTATGGCAGCAGTTTTATCATACAATTCAAACAAATACAAATATTTTGCATGATATTGTCTTAGAATAATTCTTTATCAATATTTTGATAATTTGGATAAACCTATTTTCATTGCTATGTCACCAGAAATGCCAATATTTTGATAATGTTAGGCAATGTTAAAGTTAACCCATTAGCTATTCCCAGCTGTTCATTACATACAAGTCATACCAATAACTGACAAAAATTATCTCAATAGCTCATTATCCATGCTTTTAGTTGTAAATGAAATATTTTTGAAATTCTCCTAATCCTATTACATAACCATGTGATTATTTCTACCTTCAGGCACACGGCAGTGGCGGAGGTGAAAGACATCGTGACAAGGCAGTCGGAGTGGATAGAGAGAGTGTATTGTAGTTGATAACAATTACTGGGAACAGTAGCCAGTGATCTAGAACACATACAGCTACTGCCAGGCTAATAGTGGCCGGGATCTGCTGGGGAACAGTCAGGAACGTGTAATGACATTCCATCTCGTTTGCTTCTCTCTGTAGTGTACGCAGGGTGGCCATTACATGTGGAGCTTGTGTAAATCGGTGTGGGACGGTCATAGAAGTTATTGATGCCTGAGGAATTTGAGAGGAGACTGGATATCATCATAGATGATGATTCAACTGAAATATTCATATCATCGGGTGTATTGTTTCATTTATGAATAGTTCTTATCATATGCTTTGACTTATAAATTGAAAAATTTGTATATAAAAATTTTATTGTTCATTTGTATCCACTTGGTTTCGTATTGAAGAGGAATTTAAGATTCTTTGCCCAAATAAGCTCTTGGATTACTGAAAAACAGAAGGATCTGCATCAACTGTTATTGATTTATTGAGTTTTACATGCAGTTGATGAAATTGACTACCCATGTACATATCAGATGCAGTTTGTACTTAATCAACTGTCGGATGAATGGTGACATGTGAAACATATCATCTGTGAACTGTCAATTACGAGCGTCTAAAGGTTATCCACAGTGTGAGCAATGTTCAGTGTTCATTCACATTTCTTTATTTGAAATCAACGTTGTGTGGAGTTTTAAGATTAAAATTCATCCGACACTCACAGCTCGTTTGAAAAGGATTGTGCCCAATTCAAAATAAATTTCACCAATTATCCCAACATCACTGTGGATACATTCAACTGAATTTTTGTTTGCGAGTATGTTCCACAAGCTGTAGCTGCTGTTTAAAGTAGAATTCACTATGGGAAGGAAAGTCAACCTGTCTCATCTCTCACAGGAAGAGTGTGAACAAATACTGAACGTCATTCAAAAAGATTTCGAACTTCGGCAGCAGGAGAAGCAACGATTAAGGTTAGTATAACGTCCCTAAAGGGAATACCTTTCTTACTTAATGGATGATGGAGAGAGTTCACAGCCTGTAGTATCTGATAGAGGTTTTATTTGTACTGTTAACTCCAAAACTATGTTTATTGTTGTAAAGTAATATGAACTTGTCATTTGACATCATAAGTGACTTTAGTTAATAAAATAGACTATAAACTAAAAGAGGTGAAACAAGAGTTCATGTGTTTATGAAAACATCTATTCTATTTTATCAGAAAGAAAAAAAAAACTAGAATTATTAAGAATTATTAAGGTCACCCACTTGCATTTTTGTAAAACAAATTTTATATTGTTTACGTTTTTTGTATTTTGTATTTTCATGTAATGAGGTAAGACTTAAATAAACTATCTGTCTGTCTGTCTGTCTGTCTGTCTGTCTCCAAATGTGTAATCTTTAATTCATCTTTGCAGTCTTTCATATTTTAGTTCTTCGGAATGTAAGGATGAAATGTGTTAAAATGCATATGAAACGCATTGAAATGGTGACAATGTATTGATGTTAAAGGCTATTTACCAGTTAGGTCTATAAGTAGTCAATGTCACCACTACTTATAACCGGCTATGTATTGTGTGTGTTATCGGTCATCTGAATACAGTGCCTTCTCTGGCAACTATACATACAAGTCTAACACACAATCAGATCACTTTCTATAAAAGCTTTGAGTATAAGTGAACCTGGTCACAATAAGATTTATCCCAAGGCTACCTTCAATGTCTCTAATCAAGTGTGAAGTACAGCTTATTTATTACCATAGATAGTCAAATAGGGATACCTTAGTTGTTAGTGTGTTTGACCAAGGGTTGTAAAGGGGTTGAAATCTGCTTCAAGACAAGTTCAAAATGTAGTTATTTGGTTTTGGGTACATATGACTATTTTAAGCTCAATACAATTCCACATTTCTAGATAATTTTGTGTGTGTTAACGGTCATCTTAATACAGTGCCTTCTCCGGCAACTATACATACAAATCTAACACACAATCAGATCACTTTCTATAAAAGCTTTGAGCAAAAGTGAACCTGGTCAAAAAACGATTTATCCCAAGGCTACCTTCAATGTCTCTAATCAAGTGTGAAGTACAGCTTATTTATTACCATAGATAGTCAAATAGGGATACCCTAGTTGTTAGTGTGTTTGACCAAGGATCGAAAATGGGTTCAAATCTCGGTTCCACATGCAGTTTTTTTTGTTTGTTTGCACATTTGACTACTTTTAATTCAATGCAATTCCACATATCTGTAGAATTTTGTTGTTATACACAACCTTGTCATGATAGAGAATATGCAATGCCTGAATTCTTGAAGCAGTAATGTTCAGTGGTCAGCTACATAAGACATTTGTACAGTTCCATAGTCAGATTATGAGTGCCAGCTTAATTTTTGCTCAGGTTTCACTCCAATACATAACAACATTCTTCTTGTAGGATTTCTGCTTACAGTACTGCTAGTTTCACTATTCCAAATTATGAACCTTTGAAGATGATTTCTCCCTATTGATATTCTAAAAGTAAAACAAATAAAGAATAGGGAATAATTTACATGGAAAATGTTGTTATGCATTTTTGTTGGTCCATGAAATTGTCCTGGATGTTAAAATCAATGGTTTGAAGCCTAAAATAAGGTTGAACATTGCATATCTTCAAAAGGTAATATCATTTGAAATAATTCAAGTTTACCAATGTTAAGACTGATTACCTTCAGCAGAATTTTAATTGATTATTAAATTCACCATCTTGCAAACTTAACTCAAGTAATGTACCATGTTTTGAGAAGTGTTGCTGGCCCACCATTGGAGAAACTACTGTAGGACTAATAGTAAGACCCTGCTAGTGGGGCACTGGGGTGAAAACAGCTGTAGTTGCTTGTGATAAATAAGACTGAGGCTACCTACATGTGATTGTTGGGTCGATAGAAAGCATTGGTAAGCAGTTATTGGGATATCTCTGTGGTGGACATTGCTTGCTGTGGTTAAATTTTTCATTACTTTCTGTGGTTAAGTTATTCATTGGAATCAGGACATTACTTTCTGTGGTTAAGTTAATCGATCATTACTTTCTGTGGTTAAGTTAATCATTACTGTCTGTGGTTAAGTTTAACATTGGAATCAAGACATCGCTTTCTGTAGTTAAGTTAATCATTACTGTCTGGTTAAGTTAATCATTACTGTCTGTGGTTAAGTTAATCATTACTGTCTGTAGTTAAGTTAATCATTGCTGTCTGTGGTTAAGTTAATCATTACTGTCTGTAGTTAAGTTAATCATTACTGTCTGTGGTTACGTTAATTATTAATGTCTGTGGTTAAGTTTAACATTGGAATCAAGACATCACTTTCTGTAGTTAAGTTAATCATTACTGTCTGTAGTTAAGTTAATCATTGCTGTCTGTGGTTAAGTTAATCATTACTGTCTGTAGTTAAGTTAATCATTACTGTCTGTGGTTACGTTAATTATTAATGTCTGTGGTTACGTTAATTATTAATGTCTGTGGTTAAGTTTAACATTGGAATCAAGACATCGCTTTCTGTAGTTAAGTTAATCATTACTGTCTGGTTAAGTTAATCATTACTGTCTGTGGTTAAGTTAATCATTACTGTCTGTAGTTAAGTTAATCATTACTGTCTGTAGTTAAGTTAATCATTGCTGTCTGTGGTTAAGTTAATCATTACTGTCTGTAGTTAAGTTAATCATTACTGTCTGTGGTTACATTAATCATTAATGTCTGTGGTTAAGTTAATCATTACTGTCTGTAGTTAAGTTAATCATTGCTGTCTGTGGTTAAGTTAATCATTACTGTCTGTAGTTAAGTTAATCATTACTGTCTGTGGTTACATTAATCATTAATGTCTGTGGTTAAGTTAATCATTACTGTCTGTGGTTAAGTTAATCATTACTGTCTGTGGTTAAGTTAATCATTACTGTCTGTGGTTAAGTTGATCATTGCTGTCTGTGGTTAAGTTAATCATTACTGTTTGAAGTTAAGTTAATCATTACTGTCTGTGGTTAAGTTAATCATTACTGTCTGTGGTTACATTAATCATTAATGTCTGTGGTTAAGTTGATCATTGCTGTCTGTGGTTACGTTATTCATTACTGTTTGAAGTTAAGTTAATCATTACTGTCTGTAGTTAAGTTAATCATTGCTGTCTGTGGTTAAGTTAATCATTACTGTCTGTAGTTAAGTTAATCATTACTGTCTGTGGTTACATTAATCATTAATGTCTGTGGTTAAGTTAATCATTACTGTCTGTGGTTAAGTTGATCATTGCTGTCTGTGGTTAAGTTAATCATTACTGTCTGTAGTTAAGTTAATCATTGCTGTCTGTAGTTAAGTTGATCATTGCTGTCTGTGGTTAAGTTAATCATTACTGTCTGTAGTTAAGTTAATCATTACTGTCTGTGGTTAAGTTGATCATTGCTGTCTGTGGTTAAGTTAATCATTACTGTCTGTAGTTAAGTTAATCATTACTGTCTGTGGTTACATTAATCATTAATGTCTGTGGTTAAGTTAATCATTACTGTCTGTGGTTAAGTTAATCATTACTGTCTGTGGTTAAGTTAATCATTACTGTCTGTGGTTAAGTTGATCATTGCTGTCTGTGGTTAAGTTAATCATTACTGTTTGAAGTTAAGTTAATCATTACTGTCTGTAGTTAAGTTAATCATTGCTGTCTGTGGTTAAGTTAATCATTGCTGTCTGTGGTTAAGTTAATCATTACTGTTTGAAGTTAAGTTAATCATTACTGTCTGTGGTTAAGTTAATCATTACTGTCTGTGGTTAAGTTTACATTGGAATCAGCTGAGTTTCTTTAGAAGTAATCTTTAACATTTTAATGAGTGAATTTGACTTTGAAAGACTTAATGTTTGACCTTTATATTCCGGCTAGTAAGCTTGCAAATTGTCCTTCACATAATAATTAATTATGGTTTATGAATTGACAAATGCACTATGTTTAAAGGTTAATTAACTATAATTATTGTAATGAATACAATGCAATCATTCATATTAGTCTATGAACCAACTTAACCTGTTTTGAAAAGGCATTATTAAAGTTTCTTCTGAATAATACATAATTGGATAATTTGCTTTAATACACAGATGTATGTTAATGTAGATCAAGAAATCATAATTTCCTCTATTTTGAATAATTTGAAAACAGTCTTTAGTTTAAAAAAGATAATCAGTTTGAATATGCAATAGATATTGCATAATTTCCATATTATAGGTGGTTTTATAAATACATGTATGAAACATACGGCTCTTGAATATTTTGGAAACTGTAGTGGTTTATATAATATAAAGGTGAATAAAAAAATGATAACCCAGAGTTTATTTGTTGTTCTGAAGTGCTATGCTGCTTTATAATAATGTTGTAAAAGAATTTTAGATAAATAAGAAATAAAGGCAAATAAAAATGACAAAATGATCGGAAATGAAAAAAAAAAATTCCTTTCCATATGTTATTTATTTGGTACTCACAACAAATCAATCACTTCTATCAATTTTTTTAGAGGGAAAAGGGAATTCAATAGATTAGGTTAATTTGTAGATGGTGATAATTAATAATCATTTAACAATAAAAATCTTTCTGTCAAATAATGATACAGAATTTGAATGCTTGTTGGTGCAGTTCAGTACATTGATCTCTCATAGTACTTGATAGCCCAGTAGTTAGTGCATTTAATCATCCTAGTCCAGGGTTTGAATCCTTGAACTGACTTCCAACATTTGTTGTGCATTGCATCCTTGTTGTTAAAAATTGCAACACTGTTGTTAAGTAGTAGCTCATGTTTTGCTATTCCAGCTATTGCTCCTGTGTTTCACCACTTATAGTCCTTTCGGTTTTCTCACTTTATAAATACATACAATTAACACACATCTCACATATTAAACAACAACTCCTCATTTTCTTTAAAAAAATCTAAATCAAAAGTTGAAAGATCTACTTAAAATAACATAAAATAAACATTTGATACTTATTTTTGTCAACAAGCTTTACAAACTTTTTACCATGGTTAAATTTGTAAGTAAGACTTTCTTTGATAAAAAACACACAAAATTTTTCTTTTCTGAATTGAACGTATCATATAGAATATATGTGTATTTTAAAGAATTTTTCATCTATCTCCTTGAAATGAAATTCATCTGTAGAATTGTCAGATCTCTTATTACAAACCCAATAACACATCTACCTCAGAATAGAACAGATTTCATATTAAAATATACTGTAAATAGAGATTCATTTACAATATCTCCTGTTACAGCAAATTTGATTAAAGATTTTCAACTGGAATCTCAAGTTTCACCCAACTTCAGATGATCATCTCTGTTTGCAACTTAATTGTCTGGCTGTAACTACAGATTGAATGTTGCATATCATGTTTAATCAGAACATTTGAACAGTCTCCTTCAAACTTTACAACTGTCTACTCTTGAAGTGCCTCATTTTTTCATACTTTGGTTTTTCATTTTTTCAATTCGACATAAATATTTGTTTTTCTTTGAAGTGAACACACTTAAAAGGATTTCATTCAATTTCATTGAACAGTTTGGTAGTTTTGGTTAAGTATTATTTTTATAACACACTATCTTATTTCAACATTTAACTATCTCAATAAATTTTCTTTTTCAACTCCCGAAGACAGGAAAATTGTTGATTATGATTTGCTTGTGTAGATATATCTTCCCATGAAAGTCAACAAGGTAAGGTGTTTGTCTGTAAGCTGAGGGTATGGGTTCTGATTAAACAGTTGTTATGTGTATGACATGTATTTACTTATAAAGGACTCTTTAGTAAGTACCGTTACCGTATAAGCAATATTTTTGTAAGTTAATTTTTCCTTCATATATACTTTAATTGATAATGACTATCGCTCAGTTATTTTTAATTTCAAAGTTTTCAGGATGCAAATGTTACTCTTTGCAAGACCTTGATATATGATATACAGAGAGCAAATCTAAATCTTCAGTAAACAAACAAGTATCCAAGCTCCTTGTCAGAGATTCATTGATGTACAGATATGTGTACAAATAGTCAGACAAACCTACTATTACATTTCCACTTGATCAACCATCCCTTTAAAAATGATTGACAGTTTTCTAGTGGAGAACTCCATCTCATATGGAAAATACAAGTCAATGCAGCTCCTTTATTCAATTATCTCAAATAGTCACACCAAACCATGTGAAAATAGACAGATATCAAATTGTCATCGCTTGAAATCAATGACCTGTGAAATTCCTGAGTGTTTGTTGTTTAGGACCAATTGACTTAGTTCTATTGCAGTTGAAGTGTGACAGTGATGGTTGTGTACATTAGTTAAAGAGACGGTTACACTTTGGTATTTTTAGTTGAGAATGATTTTAAGGCAATTTTGTTTGAGCAAATGAAAATCAAATTAGAATTACTGCATGGAAGACAATTCAAGTTATCTTTTCCCATGTAATCTCTGTTACAAGTTTGCAATATTTCACGATTCTTTCAAAATTTTGTAGTTAGAAACATTTTGCAACATTGATACTTGTCTTTTATGATCCCCTGCCAAACCAAGTTACAGGGGCATATGGAAATAACCTGGAAAACCATAAGCCCTAGATTATTGAAACTTGGTATATGGAATAATCATCATGTGAAGTCGTGCCTTTGAGGTTTTCGTGTTCTTCCTACATTTATTTTTGGCCATTTCGAAGAAATTAAACTTAGAATTTTATTTCCAGACCTGAATACAAGGCATTGCTCATTGAAACTTGGTATATGGAAAATCATCATGTGAAGTAGTACCTTTTTTGGGTTTTCAATTTCTTCCTACTTGTATTTCCAAGACATGCAACTTAAAATTTTGTTTCGGTGCCAGACCTAAAAAACACAAGGCCTTGCTCATTGAAGTTTCTAGATTGAACAACGACTTGTGCAGCGGTGGCTCTTTGGGTTTTTGACTTATTCCTACTTGATTTTTTTATGTCTCCATGGAAATGTTACTTAGAATTAAGTTTTTGAACCAGAACTAAAAAACCATAAGGTCTAGCTCGTGGAAACTTGGTGTGTAGAACAATCATCTAGTTTAAGTGGTGCCTTTTGGGTTATGACTTTTCTTGTTTGTTTCTATGGAAACACAAGTTAAAATACTGTTTCCAAGGTTGAACTTTTAAACCATAAGGAAACTAAGGTTCCTAAAAAAATCAACTTCTCAAGGATAACTGTTTTACCAATGATCTGCTTTGGAATGTTTTTAACTAAGAATATTAATTTTTAAGAATGTAATGGAGCTTCATAACTATTGTTAAAATATATATTTCAGACTTTTGCCACATGTTGGAGGATATGGCTGACTCTGTCTGCTTGTTCAGTATAAAATATCTATCCATATCAAACATATTCACTTCTGATATGTTGCAAATTGCACATTAGAAAGATGAAGAAGATATTCTTAATTTGCATTTATTCCTTTAATGTTCATCAAAATAACATTCCAAGCAGTATGTTTATGTTTTACAAAATAACAAATATTTGGGAATGGTAATATCGCATACAAACTATTTTACAAAAGATGTACTGTCACTTTGATGTGACACCTCACTGAGACAAAACTTACTAATATTTCATGTATTTAAAAGTTTTATGTTTAATAGTAGTAGTAGTAGGATATTTATATAGCGCTAGCTCCACAACATACAGCCATGCTCAAAGCGCTCCCTGAGCACCCATAAAACTATATACAAAGAAGCTGGCAGAAAGTTATTTGTATCTAAGGAAAAGGTGGATCTTAAGGCGTGCTTTGAAGGAAGTGAGAGATGGAGATGATTTTAAGTCTGTAGGCAGGAAGTTCCAAAGAGAGGCAGCAGCAAATGAATATGATCTTGCTCCAAAGGATTTCAAATTATAACTGGGAATCATTAAAATCAGCTGTTGTGAAGATCGTAGTGTTCTTTGTATGTTTAACCAAATAATATTGTAGGAATTAGTTTCAAACAAACTGTGTTTATATCATAAACAAATAGCAAGAATTTACAAATGGGAATACCACAGAGAATCATTTTACACAAGATAAACTGTTCCTTTAATGTTATACTGCCACTTAATGTGACGCCTCACTGAGACGAAACTGACGACATCGGTCTGCATTCCATGCCTCAGATCATCACAACAACAGCTGGACATGTCAATTTCACATCAAGGGCGAATGTAATTCATTTAGTCAATTAACCCCACTGTGATACACTTAACCCTATTATGAAACTCAATGAGAGCTGTTGCTACCGTGTTTGTCCTATCAAGAGCCATTGGCACTTAGAAAAATTTAAATAGCTTTCTATTTATTTCTTATGATTATACAAAATAAAAATTACGCCAACAGAATATGTTTAAAATTGTTTTGCATTTAAAGTTTTGGCTTGCCAACATAAAAAGAAAAAATAGACAGTCGAGATGCAAGAAAATACTTTGAATGCAACTCCTTGACTAATGGTAACTCATGTTTTCAATACAGCTGCCTAGCTTTATCCCACAGGGAAAGTTATGAGAAAGGGTGCCTATTATGTGTTAGAAATGTGTTTAGGGGGAGAGGACGCTTATTGTGTTGAATACAATATTTGATGTTGTCTTCAACAGAAATGGGTTACTTCATTTAGTACTCTAGATCTGGCATTTCTAATCTCCCTGATATATACACATGAATATATGTTTGCTGTAGTTTATGGTTCATTTCCTCTACATCGTTAATTTGTTTACACAGTTAAACATGGGGTGTACAAATTCAATTTTATGAAAATGATACTGAATCATCCCTGTTTAAAAAATTTGTTATTTTGTCAGATTACAGTAAATTCACTTTTGGAAATATTTTGTTTGTGTACAGAATTTTAAAATAACCCACCATTTTGATAGTAAATTCATTGATTGTGATCAAATTTGTACATTTCACTACAGTTTCATCTCTTCACGAGATGAAAGTATCTATGCATAACATATACCAATTATAAAACACTCTTATTATATGACAATAAGTTTACATTATTTAAAAAAAACCAAACATATATATATATATATATATATATATATATATATATTGATTATGCCTGTAATACATTATGAAAATACTATTTCCCTGTCAGTCTGTCAGCTTGCAGTAGTTTATGTTGTGAATGTATGTATATTCCATTATCTGTCATTATTGAATTATTCACAGTTTGAGATATTCTATAGTCTATTTCAACATTCATCCAAATTTAGACATAATTTTTATTTAAGGATTGAATACAAAAAATTATGATTTTAGTGAAGCATATTTCACCTACTCAATCATAATAAAAAAACATTCCTTGTTAGAAGAATTACTGAGTTCTTGTTTAGCTTGGGTTAAATGATAGGCGTACTTGTAGAATTACAACTTTAACAAATTGATTGTTATATTAGAATAACAGGTCAGGGAATATCTCTTTTATCATCCCTCTCCAAGTTTATTACTTATTTACCATGTGCAAATGGCAATGTAGTTCTGACTTTAATGAAAAGAAAGATGGAATATTTTTTCAGGTTTTCATACAATTTTGATTTTATGAACTAAGTAAGAAATATAATTTGTGCCAATTGTTAGTGTATAGTTTTCACATATTTTTTATCACATTTGGAGAATTCTTTGACTATTCATAGATTTTCTTGTAAAGGGTTACATATCTGAATGATGAGTATAATGTTTTGAATTTCAAGTCAATATGTGCGGAGTCATTGTCCCCTCAATATTGGAACTGAATGATTTTATAGCAAAAACAAAAAGATGATTTATTGGTTTGTATCATTTGTCTTAGAAAAAACTGGTTTGGAAGTTGAATTGTTATCTCTTGAGAGATCGTATATTTAGTAACATTTACTGATAACGTCTTTGAATTTCTCTTTTTGATCTGAAGATTCAGACGACATCAAATAGAAGACAAAATTAACAGCTATTACAAATTAAGGTTGCTTGGTAGACGTAAGAGTTACAGTAGAGACTCATCAATGTGTAGCAAGGCAGCTATCCCAATTATAATCCCCTACCCCACAACTTAGTGGTCACTGTACAGACTCTACTTCAGGTAACATTGCTATTGTGGACACAAGCCATAGTGGACTCTGCAACAATGAAAAGTTGACCTGCTAGTCTGACTGCTTGACTGATGATTGTGTTGACATTACATAATATCCTGTCCTGTTAGTATGAACTCAACTCATTTCTGTCAGGTCCAGGTGTAAGAGAGACCATTCATGCAATCAATGCTAAAATGTTTGTTTTTCCTCACCCAAAACAGTGGTTACCACTTCTTAGATGGTAAAACTTTTCATTTTGAACTATGTTTCAAAAAGCTATTTTGGTACTGTTTGCTCATACCTCTCATTTTATTTTTTAAGTGTGGTTGATGTGTATCAGCTACTCAATTGATTTATCTCAAACAAAAATGACAGAGTACATATTTTTTTGGTTTTCTTTTAGCAGATAGAGTGCCAATCAATATTGTGGTATTTAAACAGCGTTATTATTACATCAAAAGTCATTCAAGCGTTAAATTTTTTATTCTTTTTGATGATGATATTTGATATATAATTACTTGTTCTCTTGTACATTTGTATGATAAGCATTTCCCTCCCCAGGTTCTCACATGGAGAAAATGGTTTTTATCTCCAGCAACTTTTTATTTCAATAATTTGACACAGATTTTGATGTCTCTGTCAAGCAAACTGATGACAATAACATTATTATTAATATATCTTCCAGATCAACAAATTTTTATACATAAAATTTAAAAAGATTATGCAAGGTCATATTTTCCCTTAGCCATACCTTTTATCCAATGGCCGGGTTAAGAGTTCTGCAATTCGTATGAATGTCACTTCACAAGTTTGGAGATAAATGGTCAAACAAGAATTACATTTTCATGAAAACATTTCTATTTTTCAGTAAAATTGAGACAGATGTTCGGAAAGAGGAGGACAAAACTGGAATACTTGCCAAGCAACTAGAGTTCAACCAGAACTGCTGTATTCGATGTTGTCGGACATTCGGATACATCTTCAACCGTAAACAGAAGTGTATTCATTGTGAGTTCAATGTGTGCAAATCTTGCAGTCAGTACGAAGACAAACACAAGGGCTATACCTGCTACCAGTGCGTGAAAGAAAGGTGGGTTTGAACATTTATCATATATGTAAAGTACCGGGATCTATCAATGAAAATGAAACATGTTATCAGTCACTCGTAAAATAGCAGGAGAATGTGTTATGAGTTTCTGGTCACAAATAGCAACCATGTATTGATGTCATTAAACAATGCTCTGACATAATGACACATTCATGGAAGCATGTAGATGCCAAGGTTGACCGAAAGTCAATACAAGCTAGTTATGATGAAAATGTAAATATTTGATAGAAAATTTGCCTTTTTTTAACAGATACCATTTTTATGTTATTGTGTAAGGCAGAAAATTCTAATATAATAATTTTTTTCTACACCATTTTTTATGATATAAATTTTCTACCTCAATAATTGAGATAAACATAGTATTTGCCAAGAAAAGATAAATATCCTCTAAATGCATTGTTATCATGTACGTTACTAAAGGTTGAAATATTGCTACAGCAATAACTCTCTTGCTTACTTGTTTAAACATGTTTCTGTGATTTTCTTCATGAAAAAGGCAGAAAGATTTAACTCTTGTGACAAGTATAATTAAGGTATTGACAGTTTCATCATGTGCAGATTTTAACCTATGCATATCTCAATCATGATATGATAGTTCAGTAACTATTTTATTCGTGTTTTTTTAGCTGCATATTGTAATGATCTTCTTGTCAGAGAGAGAAAATAATTTTTGGGTCATGAAGATAATCAAACCAGATAAAAAGATGGCATTTGCCATTCAGCAGTTTTTACTTCTCCTCCAGAACTGATGAACCTTAAGGCTTTCTTATCCCCACTATTGATTCCCTTCCAAATGATTTCAAATTTTACATTTCAAATCATGAAATTCTTGAAAAAGTCATTACACCCTGAATAAGAATGTTAAGAATTTATAAAAGCTATGTTAAGAAATATCCTTATCATTCTGCCAACACTCTGTTAGTTGTTAAATTTTTTTAGGTAAATTTCAAATTTATCTTAAAAACCATAGATTTATGAAATATACTTCTTTTTCTTCTAGTAATTTGAGATGGCAGGTGGCTTCTATTCAGAGTACATGTTCATGGAAAACTTTTCTGAAAGGATAATTTTGTTACAATATTCACATAATAATGTTTTTTTATGATTCAATTGATCCAACTGATTACAAATAATTTGATGAAGGAAAATCTCTATAAATAAAATCTCAATTCCTTTATCTTGAGTTATCAGAGACACATAACATATCTTATATTCATTACATATATGGAATAAAGTGTGGTTAATTTGGATTTCTTTTCTATTGAATCTTATTTTAGAGAATATTTGTTAGTCATCAAACCTTTCTGATCACCCATTGATTTGTTGTTTGCATAAAAAAAGGCCTTTGAATTCATGCATACTTTATGCATTTTACATTAACATTTGATATCTGGTTACCATATTCAATAAACAATAAAAAAAGGTGTTAGTTTTGTACTTTAACAAGATTGCTGTTAATCTAATCTTCATCTTTATATTATTGTTTTGTTTAATCAATTGGGATGTAAATCACTACATTTGTTGTTAAATGTCTATTTGATTCCAGAGACTACAAGCTGCAGTCATGTGAGTGGTTCTACTGTAACGTGAGCCAGCGCTTCAAGAGGTTTGGTAGCGCCAAGGTTGTCCGCTCTCTGTACAAGCGCAAGAGTGGGAGCCAGTGTAAGTCTTCATTGTTCCAGGCCCCCAGTAGTGTACCCGCCAATGACTGTAAGTTGCTTTGATGTTTGGCCTCAGTGTCGTCTTGCATGATGAGTGTCTTGGTGCCAGATGTTCTTCAGTTCTTGAGGTCTATTCGTGGAGTCTTGGAATTCTTTGCTTTCTGGGTCTTCTCAGTGGCTGTTCTTCGGTTTGGAGGTTGTTTTCTTCTGGATCTTTGTAGATTCTCATTATGAGACCTTTAAATAATTTCCTTCTTATCTTCTTGGAGTGTGTTTGTTTGATCTTGGAGTTTTCTCTTTCTTCGATTTTCTTGGAGTCTCTTATTTTCTTTCTTGCTAGTAATTTTTTGGGGACCTTCCTGAAGGTTGTTCATGTGGTTGTTCCATGGATCCTCTTAGAAGCTATTTGGAATTCTTAGAGGTTGTTCTTGTGGTCTTGTAGTTATTTGAACTTCTTTGATATGGTCCTTGTGGTCTTGGAATTGTAGTTATCTTGGAATTTTAGAGTTTTAAGAGATATTTCCTTTTTTAATATTTCTTAGGTCTATTCTAAGCTTCTAAGAGTTCCTTACTTAAGTCTGTTAAGGGTCAGAGTTTATTCTTGGAGTTATTTTGTTCAATATGTTGGCTCTTTAAGTCTGTTGAGCTCTTTTAGCCTTTGACATCTTGGAGTTCTTAACTTTTTTAGGTAGTTCTGTTATTTAGGCTAAGGGGTCTTTGCCGATTGAAATCCTGGTGCTCTTTGCTTCTAAGAATCTTGTTGTTTTATTTTGTGATTTGGAATGTAGGAATTGAAAGCTTCTTGGAATCCTTGCATTCTTTTATTCTTGGATGGCTTTCTGAATTGTCTTCATTGCCATCTTGTTACACTTTATACTTATACTTTGTTTACTTTCTTTATTGTTCATAAGGATATCCCACTTATCCAGCAATCTGATTCTCTTCAAGACTATTCCACAGTGATGTTGATCTATTCATTTCTAAACTTTAAGAACATTTTTATTTCTATGTGATGTTATTAATATGTAAATGCTTTTGCACCTCTTATATACTTGGTTTGTAAAGAAATGAAGAATGATTTAACTGTTTCTGAAACACTTCAGGTGATACTGTGAACCATTTGGTTGAAATATGAACAGTTTTAATCTATTAAAACAAACACAATGAATATATGAATGTTTTCCTACATAACATGGGGAGAGAAAGCGCAGTGGCTAGTGCGTTCGGCTTCGGATTAAGGACTTGTACACACAGTCAGGTTTGGGTGCTATGGTACACTGAATTTCAGTGCAGTACCACCCATGGTTCGCTAGTTCCAGCCAATGCTGGCAGGTTTCACTGCCACAATGGTGTTGCGTGCTTTCTCTCTGCATTATTACTAGCGGCTGCAATATAAGTGAAATACTCTTGAGAGTGGCTTTAAAACCCCATATCATCTCACCTCACCTCACCTCACCTCCTACATAATGTACTCATAGGATCGAACTAGATATGCATATGATAAAAATATAATTAATGTTCACTTAAAATAATAAAAGATAAATTTCTCTAGATCATCAAAGGTGATCTTTTAAATGAATTGAAAGACATTCATACTTATATCAAATTGATATTAATCGTAATACTTTACCTAAATATAGAAAAAAAACTTATTCAGAACAAAAGATGCTGGTATGTTTAATCAATGATACTGGTTTTGGTGGAGATAATGTCTTCGTCAATGTTCTCTGTTTCATTAGTGTTTGTGGCGTTACCTTTTAAATATACATCTGTCGCTGGGGCAAAGTCAGAAGTAATTGTTCTCAACTTTAAATCAGCCAGTTTCTTGTGTTGTATTCACAATATTTGTAAGTTCGATCAATGCTTCAAAGGAATGTAGTAACACCCACCAAACCTATTGTCAGATATTGACAACCATTGGCATTAATGATATCAACAACCATTCAATATGAACAGGAAATGCTTATGTCAGTATTTCAAAGCAGATACATCAATATAGTTGCATCAATGACTAATTATTGTTCTTTTTAATGTCTTCAAAGTCATTTAGAATTTAAGTAAGTGATGTAATACAAGAAAAACCTTATGAATAACAACTTTTTTATTTTATGATGCCAACAATTTCTGGGCTACTTCCTGCCCCTTCTCCAAGAGAATGATGACAAAATGTTTATATATTGACATGATTATTCAACTAAAGAGGGGGCAAGAAATAAATTGACATTTGTTGTGAATTTGTTGATAAGTTTTAAATGGACTGATTAATGAATTTTAGTAACTGACTGCCCGGATGTATAATCATGTTAATAAAGATACAAATATCTGATGGAATCATGTAACAGTTAAGATGACATTTAAACTCATGTGAAAGAATTTGGTCTGTTATATGCTATTGTCTCATTTGAAGATGTTTATGATGATGTTTATTATAACAAATATACATGTAAAAATTAAAGATAGTGCTCTAAAAGATAATTAGATTAAAATATTTTACGATTTTTTTAAATTTTATATTTTGATATTATTTTACAGTATTATTAATTTTTTTTTACTGACATTTGGAGTATAAAACTTTCCACATTAATTTTCAAAGTGATTATGATTTCATAAAATAATTGTACTGCTCTCTTTACTGTTTCCAGATTTGAAGCAAGAATATTTTAAAAATCAAATAATTAAATAATTATATTAAAAAGATTAAAAAGAATACAAAGGTTACGGTAGAAAAATATTCTAAAAATCAAATAATTAAATAATTATATTAAAAAGATTAAAGAGAATACAAAGGTTACGGTAGAAAAACCTATCACTTCATCTATGAAATGCTTGCTTTAACTTAAAGAACTACTTGCTTCCCTATGTTGCTAATGTTACAAGAAGAATTTTCATGATTTGGAAGAAGAATATTCAGTATTGAATCTGAGAATTTTTGTGGGAAATAAATATTTTGTATTGACCTGTTTAAAGGGCGCAATGTCTGTTTGATATATACTAATCATTTGTGGAAATTATTTATAAGATTCACTTACTTTATAGAGTTTCATGTTAAATGAGGAGGAAATTTTTGTAGGGGATTAAAAATTCATGAGATATATTTTCCTTATTTGTAATTAAATAATCAATGTATACATAAAATACATTCTAGTTAAATCATTTAAGTTTTCTTTTTGTGGCTAAAGATTTGACAATTCTCTAACACTGCTTTACATTCATTTTTAAAAGAAAAAATGAATCAGATCAATGAAATCTCTGATCTTCAAAACAAGCAAGTAGGGTATAAATACATGAATAATAATCAGTGATTAATAATCAACATTGAGATATCAGTTATAAATAATACAATTATAACAAGATGCATTTAATTGATTATAAAAATATGCATGAATTTGCATTACAGCCAGCAACAGCCTGTTTTAGTGTTTAATTTCATGGTATTTATATACTTGTAAGAGATTGTATGGCTTCAACTGATTGTAAATATTACAAGGTTATCTCCCTTTCTCCATCTATCTGTGCCTTCAAAGTTGTTTCTTCCCTCATAAAATGACACTATAAATGATAAAATGGTTAAAATAAAAGTTTCCAATTGTCAATTTTTTTTCAGTAATCAAATGTAATGTCATTAGATTATTGTGTTCTATGCATCAATCTAAATTTCATGATTGGAATGTAATCATCAATCACAAATACAACATTGCTGTATAGGTGTATAAGGGATAGATCAGATAGATCAGAAACAAGGTTGTTGCATTAATTATTTGAATCTGCAAACTTTCAAGGATTTTTCCTATCAATGTTTTGAACTTAAAGATATGAAATGTTCTTCTTTTGTAGATATTACATACATACTTTGGATAGTCATTTCAATGTTTCTAAAATTAATAATCTGCATGAAATTACGATTTATCCCACAAGAAAGTTTTCACCTTTTTAAATGACTTTCAAATGACAATTTTATGCATGTTTATACACAATGCTTCTTTTGACCACGAAATGTACTTTTATGTAGATATTTGTTTGATTTGACCTACAGCGGACAGTGAGCTGGACAGTGGGTATGATCCCTCTCAGTTTAACTCCTTCCACCAGTCGCCTGTCAAGAGGCGTCCGCCCCTACAAGGACTGTTTGACCATTCAGATGACGGTAAGAATAATATTTTATTTTATTATATTTTTACTGGTGAAATTCCAAAAATAATGAAATTAACCAACAATGCATGGATCTAGAGGGAGATGCAAGGAAGTTTCACAAGTGAGCTTCAAAATTACCAAAAGCATTAGAGCTATGGTAGGGATTATATAGAAGTGTCTCAGAAGGAGAAAGCTACCAAGTGAAAATCCGCTCTCGCCCCTGCCCACTAAATATACAGCACATTTCTAAATGATATATAAAAAATGGGAACTTAGATCAGGCACATTCAGAGGTTTGAGATTTAATTTTAATCTCTTTGAATACTCTGAATAAGGTGAGAATAATACTGCAAGTACTTTGAACAAGCTTGTAAAATGGCTTTAATACTTACTTTCCTTATCATAGACTAACAGTTCAAACTTAGTTACAATAGTAACAATGATCTCCTCTCTTTGAGTCCTCAAGTCAGAGAAAACGGACTCGAGTCCATCCGGACCTGACTTAGGCTCGAGTACACTAGTACCCGTGGAAGCCCTAGCTTGTAATGATAGATGATACAGACAGTATTAGTGATACAGAAGATAGATGATACAGACAGTATTAGTGATACAGAAGATAGATGATACAGACAGTATTAGTGATACAGAAGATAGATGATACAGACAGTATTAGTGATACAGAATATAGATGATACAGACAGTATTAGTGATACAGAAGATAGATGATACAGACAGTATTAGTGATACAGAAGATAGATGATACAGACAGTATTAGTGATACAGAAGGCTGTGCATGGTGTTGAAATATTGATGGGTACATCTGGGCATCACTTCCTCTGAGAATCCTGTGTCCTGTCCAGACTGCATGTAGAAGCACAGGTAGGGTACCTGACTACCTGCACTCACGGTCGACTTCACCAGCTGGCTCCACAGACTACCTGGATGTAGTAGTTAAAATCTAAATGGGATGTTACGATACAGCTACCTCTCATCAGAAATGTATCATGATGCTAACGTCACGATACCATACGTCAGTGCAATATTCTTGCATATTACCATTTCAGTAATCTTAAGACAACATTTCAAAGATCCGGGCAAGTTGACTGATCAGTATTTGTTCACAAGAAAAAGACCTTCATGAATCTCATATTTTGATATTTTTCCAAATTAAACATTAACAGAAGTTCTATCTTAACGAGTAATGTCACTTAAATTTGGATCGATATTCACAAAATATTTGATCGTGAAGTACTTAACTGTATCCAGTATTATATCACTAACTGAAACCTGATGATGTATTGGTGTATCATGACATTACTAGGATCTAATGCAGAATTTCTGTCATTGTGTATTTTGAATACTGTAAAATCATTTATTTTCGCGGGGTGTTATTTTCGCGCAAACGTAAAAAATGACTGATTCGCGGGGTTTAATTTTCGCGCATATCGACTAAGCAATATAAAAAATTTAGTGAGCAAAACTACATGCACCGTGCAGCAAAGATTACACTGAAACTAGTAGTAATTAACAATGAAAACAATAATATTTATTCAAAAAGTCAATGATCAAAATTTTATTTATTGTCATTAAACGTCTTCAAGTTTTGAAGTGGTAACGATACCTGTCGCCAAGTTTTCCCGGAAGTAAACATTCGGAACGATTTAGTTTGATCTTTAACTCCCAAAAATAGTGTTTGAATGATGTGAATCCGCGAGATCTCGTTCAAAGAAATATCATACCGAACCGAAAATATATTTGAACCGAGGGTCCTGTACCGCAATACGCACCGAATCGAAGCTCAAGCGTACTGCAATCAAAACATCAGGACACGCATATTGGCGATCAAAAGTGGATTCCGCCAGGCCGGATTATTGTGATGACTGTGTTTGCACAACAAACAACGTGCATATTGGCGTACACACTTGTGAGAACTCTAATTAGTGACTCGTCATTAATGAACAAGCCAAACATTCCTGTGAGTAATAAAATGTTTCAACCAAATTATTTGGCTGTTATTGGTTTTCTTCACGTTCATAACCATAATATTTCGCGATGTTTTATTATTCGCGCATTATGACTTTGCGCGAAAAGCGCGAAAATTAAACCCCGCGAAATATTATGATTTTACAGTAATAAACAACTCTTTTTTTTGTGGTATCTATGTAGTTGAGACTCATATGTTTGACTCCTTTTTGTTGAAAATTTAACATTAGAAAAAGAATTAGGAGATTTTCATTATCCCGTTATGACATGTTCAGGAGTATATAGCTCCCCGCATGGCCCGTCCGTGTGTGTATCTGTCCGTCCCTCCCAAATTCTACAGCATTTCTCGAAAACTATATGACTTGGAAACTTCAGAGTTGGTATGAATGGTACCTATAGGGTGCTGGTGTGACTTTTAGGATTAACACTCCAGGGTGCCAATATTTTTTGAAATTTTGACCGAAAAAATGGCCAAGTTGGTATGAATGTTACCTATAGGGTGCTGATGTGACTTTTGGGGTTAAAACTTCCAGGGTTGCAATGATTTTTTAAATGTTATAAAAAAATGGCCAATTTTATTACTTTGTTTCTTTCTGACGCATTTCTCGAAAACTATATGACTTTGACACTTCTAATTTTGTATTAATGTTACCTATTATGTTGTGCCTTTTAGGGGTTGAAACTCTATGTGTTCCAATAATTTTGAAAGTTTGATCTGTCTTATAGTATAACAACTCCTAGGTGCTAATTTTCTTTGAAATCTTGACTAAAAACAAATACAAGTTTGATCATGTATATGACCTATGTACCTTTAATTGTCCATACATGTAACATCACCTTCTTTCATTGAATATGATCCTCATTCATTGATACGGTTGAATACCCATGTTTTTCAATTAACTAACATTGCATATAGGCGTTCAACCTATAGGCAGGGGTATGTAAGCGGTGCTCACTTATGCCTTATTACTTTACCATACATATAGAATTTGAGTCCAACAAACCATGTAAGCTATATTTTCTGTGTTTCACTAAATTAGTGAATTACAGTGTGCAATGGAGTATTTCTCTAGAACATACACAACACTTAGTTATTGACCAACGCCGCTAATGGCTGAAATATTGCCCAAGCGGTGTTAAACAATAATTCTACCATAACTGTGCAAAATACCCAATTCTGATTGGCTGCTGTGAAAAATCAGAGGGTGTATAATCTGGTTATACAGTCTTCTGTTTACTTCGTCTAACGCGCAAGAATTCACTAGTTGCCTAGCAACATTATTGTCAAAGTACTTGTCCGCCGGACATTTTTACAAAAGATAACATTATTGTGATTGATATTTCACGATTATAAAATTCCAATATAATAAACGTATGCAACTTCGTAACGCGGACAAACATGGTGAAACCCCGACAGTTCATGAAGGCAGGCATTCAATAACACGGCGCCGGCGTCAGGACTAGGCTGGTGATTGTTTGAAACAGAGACGGAAAAAATATCACACATAATTCATAAAACCTAAAATTACACTCACCTCATAACTTTATTCAAAACATCAATACCGACTTAAAAAATTAAAATAATGCAGATGTTATTCCGAAGGCTGACGCTGGTCGAGAAATTCTAACGTAGACTGAATAGAGTGAGCTCCCTTGAAAGCATTTGGATTTCCAAACACAGTATGTTTATCTCCTAACTCACTCACTCACTAGTTATTGACCAAATTGAAAGTACATGTCATGATATTTACTTTTATTTTAAAAGAAAACTCTTTCGATCAGGTGCGGTTTTTTTTATCATTTAGTTGAAGTGTTATAAAATCTCTCTGCACTTCAAGGAATAGCTTTGCTTTGTATATTTTTTTTATCCTATTCTGTTTTCACCAAATATATTCACTTACTTCTTTGGCAAAAACATTCACCATTAAGAAAAATAATTCTATTAAGAACTATTTACTTTTCTTTTCATGTGCAGCAATATACTGGGTTTTAAATGATGACAGAATTAATTGAAATTAATGATGTGTATGAAAAAACATAGAGTCTTTGAAAACATGAAAATGATGTTGTATACATCAATTGCATATATTTTCGTGTGTTTGAAATTTAGAAATAGCTAGATCAGATAAACAGTAAAAGAGCTTCTGTGACTAGACATCCACCAAGTTGATGTTGAAAAAAGTCAATAATCTGTCTAATATTCTTGTAGATGCAAAATTTTGTAGATAAATGGAAATGTTCTCCATTAAATGCCATTAACACTCATTAAGATACCGTCCACTAGAATTTTACACAATTCAGTTATTTATGTTTCTTATGGACTGTTTTATCAGGTAATTAGAACATAACGAAGAAGTAAAACAAGTATTCAAAATTTGTTTCCTACAGAATTTTTTTATTTTTATTGCTCCTTTAAGATGATAATATAATTCTTGTACCATATGTAAATATTACCTTATGTTAATATCAAACACAGCAGGTGACACATATAGACATCACTGAATAAGTTTTTATCAAACTCCAAAATTGAACAATATCTCTTTTGCAAACAGAGCTTTGTACACTTCCAAAGCATTAAATGTTTGTTTTACTTTTATTTCAATGAAGTATTTTGTTTACAAGAAGAACAAAGTCAATTACTATTTGAGTGCCCAAATATTTACCTGTCAAATAATTCAAACATATATGTCTGAACAAGTGTGCATGTTGCTATGTTTAAGAGGTATTTTCAGTTTTATTTATGTAGTGAACACCTGTACACAAAGGTATAGAATGCAATTTCAATTTGAAAACATGGCATTTGGAGGATTTAAGGTGTTACCTGGACACATGCCCTCAAAGAAATTACTTCAATTTACATACAAATGTTGTTTCTATTTTGAGGAGTTGGAACTCTTTTCTTTTGTAAGTTAGAAATGTCAGTGGTACAACAAGATTTCAGAGTTGAAACCTCCGCTTACCTTGTTTGTACATAATTTATTCAAGAATCCCTCTCGACTATATGTTTTTTTGCAAGTATTGAGAGAGTAAATATGTTGGAATAGTTGACATTAGAGCTTTCATCTAGCATCTAAACATTTGTTGAAATGAGAAACCTTTAGAAAAGAAAAAAGGCTTACTCATGAAAGCGGTGACAAGTAAATATTCACAATTCAAGCAATTTTACCATCTGATCATAATATAAATAAAATGAATATCTCAATTATAATTTTCACATTTTTTTTATATTTGTCTATTCCAAAAAGTCTCTGTTTACAAAAATTAAAGAACGAAAACCTTTCAATTGATGCACTCAGACTTGTTGATTGATTTGTTGAATAAAAAATAATTCCTTCGTATACGCCTACTAGAATCTGTCACGTTAAATGTAAAATGGAATTTATACCACAGAGAAGTTCTTCAAAATTGTTGGTGGAGGATGAAACAAAAGGTATTTGTGGCTATTTGAAAGAAGAGAATATGAAGCTGTTAAAGTGACACAGAGCATGTTTCATTAATTTTGTATGTGACTTAATTAGAGCCAAAATATCATATGACCTGCATCAAGTTCAAATCGTCTATCTAAAGTGGCATATTTATCTCTTTAATACCAAAATTGTGATATTTTCTTATTTTCGATTGTAAATTGAAAATGGCCATATAGATGTTAACGAATCGAAATTCTGCATCCCATTTACATGTTTATTAGTAAAATGACCTACTAATCAATACCAACCCATATTTCTGGTTGTATCTACTATAAATAAGTTTCCAAAATTATGTTTGAGTCATTCTCCAGTTCGTTCATAAATCTTGACATTTTCCCTGATTATTGCCCCTGTGTTAACTAATAAGCACTTAGATGTTAATTTTAAGAAACAACCACTACTTGTCGATGATATAACAACATTTGTGAAGTTTGACATATATGACCCCAACAACATACTCCATGCATCTTCTGGTCTTGAAATCCTTTTTGCTGAAATGTCTGACGTAATTATGAATCACATTCTCTCCACTCCTGCTGTTTTAAACTTAAAGTAGACTGGAGGTGAAGAGGTGTTAATGATACTTGTTTCTACCTGTATACTTTATGATTAACGAGTTGTGTGATACCTATGTTTTTCATGATTATATTCTTGAAATAAGATCCAGAAATTGAGAATACGAAATTAGAATTAAGAAAAAAGAAAAGTAACAACTGATAAATACTTTTGACATGAATAATTGAAGTTATCAGAAATCATTCTTCTGTGATTATGCATTTAAAAGTGTTAAAAGTGTATTTTTCTTCTGACAGTTAACTTAAATTTCATTTTTTTCTATTATTTATTTGGTGTTAAGTTTTTAGCTAATCTGGCCTGAAGGGCATATGGCATGGCATTGCGTCCGGTGTTCGTCTTTCCACTCGTTTATTTGTCTGTCCATCTGTTCGTAAACTTTTCACTATTTCATATTCTCCTCCAGAACCATGGGCTCAGGAAATGTGAAATCTTGTGTACAGATTCCTTGACTAATGAGGTTTGTTATTTAAAGGTTTACTGACCCTGTTACCCCCACAGGGACTTGTATCGCCGAAAATGAGATTATTATTATATATTTAAAATATAAAAATGATATCTCTTCTTAATAAATACTAAAGGGATATAACGCCCCCAGACCCCTCGTCTTGTTCCAGGACAAAATCAACTTGGAAATTCAATATAGATTAATATAACAATAGACACACATGAAGCCTGATAAATCCTCTTTTGATAGAATGTAAAATAATGAAAATCGGTTCCCTTTTGACCGAGCTACACTGTTTAGAAATCGAAAAAAGTAAGCTTTCTTGAGCGTACGCCAAAATCCTGCCTCACAAAAACATTGCTGTCAAACTGATAAAATACGAATTAAACACTCGCATACATACTATATACGACAAATACAACTTTATCGCGATCCCTATGTATTCCGATTTCGTAGCATGACTATTCAAATGAAATAGTATGTGATCCATACCTTGTAAGCGAGCTTTTACTGCATTAAATGAGGTGTCGATCGCTCGGGTCAGCCATTCGTTATTTACTCCAAAAAACTTTACGCAGAATGATGGTTGAATAAGTCAAACATATGCAAACACCACATTGCGTTATAAAAACTTTGGTTCAGCAGCAGTATATTGGTTATCATGATAAATGTTCACAAAAAGACAAGATTTATGGATAATCTACTTCTTCATGTGTTTGATAGCGAGGTTTCGGTATAGGTTCTTATACAGTTATCAAGCAAAGCTGATCTAAATGCCACTCAGACAGTCCACAATAAGGGTTGTTAATAACTCTGCTGAATCAACTTTCGCAGAATGGCCAAGTCAAAGTAATCAGATATGGAAGGGAATATTGATGCCTAAAGATTGTCTTGTGTATAATTTTATACTGAATTTTCTGTTGGAGGGTTAAAACAGAAGAGTTTATTCTTTTAACTTGCTTCCAACATTCAGAGATGCTGACAAATTCGTCACAAACCACCTGAAGCTTGTCTGTTTGCTAAGAGGGAAGTGGGGAAACAAGAGTAAACAGCAAAAGTAACCATAGAAAAAAAGGATATTTTAGCAAGGAGGTGTGCATATTGATTGGCTATAAAAAGGTTCTTAAGTTCATAGCTCTATTGTGATTTACATATTATAATCTTATTGAGACAAACAATGATAATTATTCTCTCGATTATGGAAATAGGAGAGAATGTTTCTAAAAGTTAACATGGAGTTTTTAAGAATTCATTTGATAGTTATCTTATTTTATAATGTTATTCTGATTTCATCAATGTATTATGGCTCTATTTAGGGAAATCTGGATTTTACAAGCATTTAGTTTTAAACGTTTTGGAAATATGCTCATCATCACCATTCATTTGAATCATGTACTTGATAAGCCTTATTTTGGTACACCGCAATATATTGAAGTGATTGATGACCAATTGTTCAATCCTTCCCCGTTCTGTAAAGGACATTTTGAAAAATATGTTAAAAAGCAAGATTTCTTAATAAAACTTAGTTATTGAAAACAAACAAAATATTTCAGAGCAATGCAGGATTTCTCATGGCTGATGTTTGGTAATTTAAAGGTTCTGATTTCCAATAGTTTTCTTCTAACGCAGTTGAGAGTCAAACTACTGACAAATACAAAGATTAAAAAATATTTAAAGTCAATATTTTCTTTTGTTTCAATGTTGACAATAGAATCTTGGATAATTTTAATTTTCCAAACTTATTACATCTTCAAGTTTGTTTAATGGTCAGTGGGTCAGTTTTGACCAGTTCTTGGTACATGATATGACCTACAAAGAGTTCAGCACGTGTAGGGGAACTTTTCTATCCTGGAGTAAAAAAACCCTGATATTTGTGCAGAGTGTGTGGGCCGGGGAATTGTCTTAGCCCTCTCCCATTAGTTGTTTGTGCAAATAACCTTAATCCAGACAATGTTTACGTTCTACAAAAACTGAAACTGCTGAAAAAGGTTAAAGCTAACACTGAGAAAAGGTTTGTGGTATGTATAATTGTAAATATTTGATTATGGTATATCATAATTATTTTACTCCAAAATTGACATATATTCTTATTATAAAATACCCTTGTCATTTTAATTTATCACATTTTGCATGGTATATAATGTCATAAGGCTTATCCACTCCAAAGCTATTACCAAATTTTGATTGTATTTTTGCACTGTTTAGGTATTTCATTTGAAACCATATAAGGTATTATAAATACCATAGTGAAAAAAGTTGGATGGATGTAAATGTCGAAAGTGCGTGGGCAGGATAGGTTACAAAGTGAGTCACTCATACCCAAGTTAACATCTTCTCATCAATCTAACAAACAAGCAACTAAAGTTACGCATTAACATTTTCATATTTTACATACCATTTTTTTTATTTCTGAGAGTTGTACATGAATGCTGTGAGTCAATTCATTGTATCAATGATCAGTAGAAAAAAGAGATAAAAAGCAAAATGAAAAGAATAAGTAGGTCATAATACAATGGAATTTAAACCATGCTACATGATGGCATCTTCAGTAGCATAATGAGAATGTTTAGGGAAATTGTTATTTTTTAAAAGGTAAATAAGTATGCACTTGTGTTTATGCATAATTTTTAATAACATGCATTATCATAATGTTTATAATCTCCTGTCTGCTATTTATTTATGAAATTTGAATGGATCAATATAATAAATGCAGGTCATGACAGTTTTAAGAAAAATTGTTTGATATTTTGAAGGATAAGATTTTCTGTTAACTTTTAAGGTCAAATTTGACTGTAAGACTTGAAGACGTAGAGAGTGACATTTCTTAGTGTGTTTAACCCATGTTTTATGAGTCCAGAGAATTCAACTAAAGGTCTAAGTTCCTAAGATTTTGGGGATTGGCTAAAATACTGGGGGTTGGGCAGATGTTTGACACTCAACTGACACCTGAAAAAATGTTACAGCCTTTCAACATGTTGCCGAAGATGTTTTCAGGTTGTGGTTAGAATAGTAATCATGGCCTCTTCCGAATGAACCTTAGTCAAGCGAAGCTATTTGCCTTTTTCTTCATTAAAATTTTTATCACATTTTCGGTGCTATTTGCAGAATTTCTGCTTATTACTTATTTCTAAAAAATATGAAATGATTCGTGATCATCATTTATTGTCCACTTAAATAAACTTAAGAACATGTACTTTGTATATTCAAACTAGCTTCTTATACTTCTTCAGGGCCTTGTTTTGCTAAGCAACTTTAGTAGTAAGGTAGTTGTCTATACTTTACACAAAAGGTTTCTTATGATTTTCCAATGAATTAATTAATCTGTCGTGCCAAAAGTAAAACAAATGACCAATATCACATACATTACAACATTATTTTAAAAATCATCTTTTGAACACCTTTGAACAGCACTGTATTGATAGTATAAACTATTGATCAGTAGCTCCCCGTTTTAGTAAAACCAACCATGGGTGGGGAGAAATAGCCTCGCTAGTCCAGAATTTTACCCCTTCACATACAAATCAAGGATGAAGAAGAAGAGCTTAGCTATGAAATACTTTTCCCATCAAGTATTGTATAAAAAAAAAAATAAAAAAAACCCAATCAGAATAAGAGCAGGAGACAACTTTGACCATTTTTAGTTGACGCTGTCCAAACTTTCCCCAGAAAGAAAATTTCCTGGACTAAACTCTGCAGAGAAAGATTGGCATAGGTGATTTTCCTCCTAGAGAAAGTTTGACCAGAGTATGAAATGTCTTGCTACACCGGTACGATTCAGTCCAGCCCAGGTGTTGTCCAGTTAAGCCCCTGCATATCTGAGTCACCTGGTGATGTCACACTTGGATGAGACCTGCTCTCAGCGTGGGCTGACCAAACATCTCCAGTGGCTATCGGTCATCATTGTAGCCCTTACCTCAATGTCTACAAATGGGCTGTTTGTCCAACAAGACTGACCATCTCAGAAACATCTCTTGACCTGTCTGATGAGACAAATGTCCTAACTACTTACATTATGGTCAAGTTTGGCCATGGTCAACATACACTAATGTGGTTAAACATGATGAAAGAGACACTAATTGATATGGACAAGAATGTTTTAAGGATTTACATTAGTCCAAAATAGAGGGCTCTGGCACACAAGTGATAAAACATGGTTCAGTTTCTGTTAATTGCTACTTTTGAAAACAACTCGAAATGCTACTTTTGAAAACTTCTAGTTTATAAGTGTTTTTACGGTATATGCAAAAGATATTTGAGCTGTGAATGAAAGACATATGACAGATAATATATGTTTGAAGACTGGAACTATAACAAATGTATTTCTATGTATAAAAAACTGATTTCAGAAAAGAAACACTATTTGCCTTAACCCTTAAGATGCGGGTCCCGGGCCTGTCCGGGTTAAAATTTGCTTTGACCGCATGTCCTCTAGGCGAGATGCGACATCCAAACTCTATTTTTCTCACGCTAGCTCATTAACGCCGAGGTTCACAGTAGCGAAAGACGGGCAAATGTTGTACGGCAGTAGTGTCAGTTTAATGCTAGTACTTTCCGTCCGTCTGTCGCTAAGCTACCGAATTTTGTTTCGTTGGTGTTCTAAATAATGCGCGTACATGTTCCGAAAATTATGCAAACATTGATACCGTTTATCGTACCGAAAATAAGCGTTAAAATAACTCAATTTTCCCCCACTCCCCGCCGCACGTGCTAATAGCCTGTGGGCACTTTCTCCCCGCTCGCACGAGCTTACCGTCCCGCGCGTGCTATCGTTTGCTTACAAGCCTGCACTCACACCAAAAGTACAACCTTATATCGCACGCCCTATGCTCTGAACCCTTGGGCGGATTTCAATACCGGTTGGATCATTTGAAAGAGCAGAAAATTGTCTTCAATTCAATATAAAATACGTAACTACGCTACCTGAATTGAAGATACAGCATGTGCCGCAAAAAAGGTGATTTTTACATATTTTTAGTTTTAGACCATTTTGTCACACCAATTTTTACATGATGTGCTCAACGTATTTTGACAATTTTTATATCATAAGACAGAGAGAAAAATTGTCTTTCTTTCCATGTAAAATGTGAACATGCGCAAAAATAAATAAAGACACAGCAAGCGCCGCACAAAAAGCTAATTTCTCGATTCAAATCATGTAAACTGAACGGCGATTTTGACATGTGCCTTTCTTTCGCTCATATCTTCTCAACAGCTTGGCGTATTTTTAAATTGATTACCTCTTGATAAAGAAAGAATAATTATCTTCGATTTGATATAAAAAATTATATACACCATATAGAATAAAGATACAGCAAATTCCGCAAAATTGTGACTTTTGTTTATTCTTTACATTTTCTCGCACTTTATATCACATAAACTTCTCGGCAAATTTTGCAATTTCATATATCAAAATATAAGAAAAAGGATGATCTTTATTGCCATGTAAAATTGGTATGTACAAGAAAATCAGAAAGGACCCGGCGCGCATCGCACAAACAGGCAATTTCTCTATTCATATTTTGTTTACCGAGAAGCGATTTATTTTCGACTGCTTTTTACACTACCTATCCATTTAACGGCAGAGCGCATTATCAACATTTTTATATCACAATAAAGAGGAAAGGATCGTCTTCAATTCTATATAAAATTTGCAAATTACAATTTGACAATAAAGGAGCGGTTAGTGATGTCGCAATTATCAAAATCTGTTCTAAAATACCCGAGGGTACCATCTTTGCAAACTTTATATATTCCAAACCAAGTGGTACATATTTATTATTTTCATATCATCGTAAAGCAGAAAGAAATACCTTCATTTTCATGTGTAATTTGCCCATATTTGCATCAAAATAAAACGTGTGGAAACGATGCGACATATGTTGCGGTAAGGCGATTTTCAAAGACTTTATTACTAGCTATACCCACGTTTTGTTGGTAATAACTTCTAACTACAGTGCAAAAGATTGTTATGATTTATTTCTTCGTAAAGAAGAATAAATTGCCTTCAATTCCATATATAATTTGCATGTATACAAAGCGAATAACATGATTTATAAAGTTGGAAATAAAGACAATTTATATTGTGTGTGAGTGTATGCTTCAACGGGGATACCCCGCCTGCACACGCCGAGCGCGTGCGTTTGCCCAGGGCTATTAGCTTAGTAATATTACTGTGGGGGTCAGAGCGTTATCGGGATTTATCACTACCCTGTTTTCGTAATTTATATCTTTCGTTTAGGATGGCGTATCGTAATATAATTTATCGTGAAATATAGAGCAAGAAATTAGCTTCAATTCCGTATATAATTTGCAATTGTGCACTCAGTGATTAAATGAATTTATAATGTTTGAAATGAAGACAATTTTTAAAATTTTGTCAAATTCGTTCTAAACATATTATGAAAATGATTTTTATATCGATGTGAAGAGGAACTATTCATCTTTAGTTTCGTTTTGATTTCGCGCATGTGCTCTTGGAATTTATTGAGTTACGGCGCCCGAATTGAAAACAAGTTTACTTCAGTTGTAGAAACCGTTCCAGGGGTGATAGAAATTTCATTCAAAGTGTCAAGTAAGTATCATCCATTTGTCACACGGGATTCGCCGACTAGCTTTGTATAAAACGACGATAATGTCCGTATTTAGCCATGTAAACACGCCATATGTTGTTAAAACGGTCGCATCTGGTGGCGCTGGAAAATTCGGCCACAGGGGCTAATTGCGCTATAACGGTAGCGAGGCGAGTGCTTGAAAATTCAGCCACGGGGGCAAAACTGGTCAAAATAATATTCAGCAACGTAAGAGTTAATGTAGAAATAATTCTTTAAAATTTTTTATTGTAAGTAAACAAATATGATAGGAAAGCTAATTCATAACAATTACAAAAATTCTAGAAATAAGATTTTAAACTTCTAGATTTATTTATATCTAGTGGCAAACTGATCAACATGAAAAGAAGGTATCTTCTGTTAACTCAATAACGCCGAGAGCCGCGTATGTGCGTCAAAATAATGAGATCCTCACAGCGAGAGCCGCATATAAGCGTCCGTTAATTAGCAGTTTCTCACAGCGAGAGACGCCTATGTGCGTAAATAGAAAGCATCTCTTATTCAGCGAGAGACGCCTATGTGCGTCCGTCGTATAGTATAACAATGAACTTATTTTAAAATCAGTTTAGCATCCATAAGTGTAGATAACAGTTTCGTAAATAAGATGCTATCCTCAGGAAGGCAATAAGAAATGAAAATCGTTGCTCTTTGTGCAAAAATATGCTACTTTTTGTAAATGAAAACATTCTGCATATGTTGGTCTTGGAAGGGAAAAATAAACACTTTGATAAAAAGGTTTATTAAATCAAATGAAACGATTGTAGTCTTTGTGAAGTTACCAATTTTGAAACATTGTCAGATACATTTTATTTGTTAAACGCATTGAATTCATATATCTAAGACGAAACGAGAGGAAGCGTTATTATAAACACTTATGTACATGTGTTCATAAATCATTTGATAAGAATTTGAGGCTATTGAAAGTTACACTTTGATTTTAACTTTACTTCTTGAATGCATCAATGTCCTGTAACAATAATAGTTTTAGCATGCACGTGGGTTTTTTTTAACTTCTACAATATCCTTCATAGATCCACGACCCTGTCTGCCATTGAATGGATACATGCACATGTTAAATTATTAGAGTTGACAACGTCCTAACAGAATAAATCACTTGGTCAATATTAATAATCATTACATTCGATAATGTTACGTGCTTTCTCTTAAATCGGGATATCATCTCTATAAATCCTTAATTATAATTCAGATAGTTGAAATACCGACACACCGTATCTACTCAACATGATGTCTAGATATGCAGTATTTGTATTTACAAATGAAAATGCATATAAATCAACGTATGTGAAAATACTCTTTGAGCATGTTTATGAATTGAAATCGGAAAAACCGCAAAATATCAACTCAAAGGTGAAATATCACATGTTATATTCCTGTAAAGTATCAATATCCAGCACCTGCATCTATCTTCACGAAACTATAAAACAATCAAGACTTTATGGCACAAGGCTAGACAGTGTCCAGTCAACTATGGCCCTCAAAGGCCCCCGCGAAGAGACGGGTTCTTTGAGCTAATTGGTCTCCCAACAGCGAGGAGTGTCTGTGGTCAGTGGCCCAGGCGTTGAGCCGTGAAGCTGTCTCGGAGTTAATGAGTTTAAGTGACACAAAGTATGTTTCATGATTTTTCATGTGGTTTTAGAAAAGCAAAAATAACGTATGATCTAAGTTAAGTTCAAATTGCCTGCCAAAAGTTATATCTTTTTCTCTAAAATGCCAAAATTATGATATTTTCTTGTTTTCAATGATAATCGGATAACGGCCCTATAATGTTAAAAAGTCCAAATTTGATGTCCAATTGACATGTATATAAGTTAATTGACCTACTTGACACTGTCAACCTATATTTGTCTTTATGTCGGCTGTAAATAAGTTTCCTAAATTACGTTTCAGTCATTGGCACGTGCCACTGTCCTGTTTTCGATCACAAATAACAACTTTAACCCATTTATTGTCACTATACTTAACTGGTAAGCATTATGATTCTGATTTTCTGAAACAACCAATATTTCTTGATAAAATAACACCATTTATGAAGTTTGACATATTTGACTCTAACAACATACTCTGTGCCCCTGAGCATTTTGACAGCAGATGATAGATAGATTTTGATAGAGATGCTGAGTAAATATTCATAAAAGGTTTTGAAACAGTTTATACTTATATCACTTCCTCCTGGATTCCGTGGAGGAATTTTTCAGAATTCATCGGCAGATTTAAAGGGCCACAGAGTATGTTGATACAAATTAGAAAATAGTGCCAAAAATCCATCTCATTGAAGGATCTTTACATAATTTTTCGCCAATTGTTTCGACCCCAAATAAGCCGAGAAATCTAATTAACTAGTAATGGTGTTTCCCGTGTCTATAAATAGATCGACTTTATTATTTTATTGTGCAAAGCATTGTGGTCGTAGTTGGCTCTCATCCTTTAAACAAAGTAAAAACTCGCTTTACTTTGAGTTTGATTCGTTTCAATATGGGCAGGTTACTTGACTATTCATATTGAGCGCGCCCATTGTACGTTGTTTTCATTTAAATACATCATGATCAAGATGATGGCAAAGAAACTCTTAAAAACTTTTTGACTTCCATAGAGCAGGGTGAGGTAATTAGCATATACCCACCTTATGACAACTGAATCTATTATAATTTCTCAGCCTTCGACGGAACAAGGATCTTTTTAATTTGCATATGTACTGTGAATATGTTTAATATTAAATTAACAACAACAACAACATCCTTTTTTGTTTTGCAAGTTTTTGTCACTTTTTTGGGTAAAAAAAATTATGGTTATTTCTTTTCACAAATTTCAAGTGTTAATAATATTTTAAGAAAAGAAATTGTATTTGTTTATTTGTTATCACTAAAACCCGAGCTACGTAGTACACAGGAAAAGAAAATCTGCGTAATGACATCATAATTCAGTAGCGCGCGCTCCTCGTACGGGTGAAATATAATTACATTGACTTGTCTTGGTATATATACTATTTCTCACATATCATGTTGTAGCTGAAACAATTATCTACCAATTGATATAATTTTTAGGCGTTTTTGAAAAAATGTTGTATTAGAAACACTAATATACTCAATGGCCCTTTAAGTCAATTCTGCATCTCATTTTACCAAATTCTGCATAAGATTCTTCAACTTAAATCAATGAAAAAGTATCCAAAATTGGTAAAATATCTAATTTCATAAACATGACTTGCACTTATTTTAAAGGCTGAATGCTATTTCAAAGAATAAACTTCTGAATGTAACATCTTGATTTGTGAAAAATATACTTTGTAATCAATATCTCAATTTGTTCTTGTGTAGCCACACATAATATTGTCCTTGAGCAAATATTTTCTCTGTTTTTTTCTTCTTTTTTTTTTTCATTTTTCAAAATGAGTAAATCTTGCGGCAGAAAAATGGTGAATTCTGCAGGAATGGTGTATTAGAATACCTTTTCCCCGGACCATACCATTTTCTGCATCAGAAGCATATTTCAACAATTTTTTTCTGCAACCATAGAATTGTAGAATCCAGGGGGGACTGGTATATAAAGCATTTTTCTTTAAAGCTGTATTTTAGCTTGATAGAGTTCAATGTAACAGTGAGATAATATTGGAAATATGGATAGTAGATATTACTGAGATAAAATTTTAAGAATAGTTTAACCCAGGATTACTCTTATTGTCAACAATCGTGATTGTGGTTAAAAGGTTACCGTATTCGACGTGATAAGCGCCTGGGGCGCTTAAAAAATTGGTAAAAGAGGGCGCTAATTAAAACGATAAAAATTGTCCTCAAGTTTAGTCTTGAAAGTGTTTTCTTACGATACACATGTCTTTGAAATATGGATTTGTAACTTGTATCATTTTGATTGTGGCTGGGGGTCTAAAAATCCCCTGTATTCTTCACTTTAGTGGAAGTAAAAGACTTATTGCAAGACTGAAAAACCTTCTTCAATGAATCAGCATGCAAGGTAAGCAATGTTGAGAGGTGGGCGCTAAACAGGACGTATATTTTTCAGTCAAAAATGTGGTGGATGGGCGCTTATAGGGGAGTGGGCGGTTATTAAGTCGAATACGGTATTCTGAATATAAATTTAAATATAAAAGCAGTATTTGGGATTAATTTTATTCAAGTGTTAACTTTAGAACATAAAAAAATTAAACTGTTTTAATTTTTATTATTTGATTTGAAAAACTTCATGTCAATATTAACTATTTTGTTTATCATTAAGATATAAGCTTTTTTCATTAACCTACATTCTGAACATTTAACATTCTCCTTTCAAATGTTATAAAATTTCTTCCATGTGACAGTTTCTATTGTCCAAAAAATTAATAAAATATGTTATAGTAACATACAGAAGAAATATTTTTCATTTCTATACTAACTATAATTGCTTCATTCTGAATGCAAGAACTACAAAAAACAAATTATGGGACACAGTTTGTTCCCAAAGAGAAATTCCTCTTTAATTAGGTAGTTTGGTGGCATTCTTACAAGGAAACAAGATAAGTAAAGCTTTAATCATGTAATAAAGTAGTCCGGTGCCGTAAGAGGACCCCTTCAATGTTGTAAGACGGGAAATAAAGCCGGGAAGTTGGTGTCAGAAGACCCAGTGATATCTTTATAGACACACTAAACCTGCCACCAGGAGTGACGCTTCTTTCTACACATGAATTAGGCACAGAGGTTTTATTAAGGATGAGGTATCAATATAGAGAAATAATTTTTTTAAAGGTTTAGGTATTACACAATGAAAAGTTCTAGTTTTTCATAGTAATCTGAATCTTTTTTGAGGTTTTAGATCATTCAAGTATTTTAAGATACTGTTTAGAAGAATCTATTATAAATTTGACATTCTGGTCATCGATCATCATAATATGAAAGGAGGTTAGTTTAGATTAATAGATTACAATGAAAAGATTGTTGTGAAAGTAAGATTGTTGATACAAACACAAGGATACAATAATAACATTTGATAATCATCATGATACACATAATATGCAAGGATATTTCACTGTCAGGAAAATACTTGAGACAAGTTCTATCCAAACCCTAGTGATGTCATGGTAGAAACAAGGAAACTGTCTGTATGAGTGACAAACAGATGAATGAAATAGATAATTTTAGAAAATAAAAATAAATTCATTAATAAATGTAATAAAAGCTATTTTCTGAACAAGGGCTTAGTGTCTCAACAACACATGCATTTGAGGTGATGTTAAAGATGACAGTTTTATACTACGTTGGAATAATACTGAAAGTTATAAAAAAATATATTTTTCAAAAAAGAAATATTACTGAAATATTATAAATTAATTTCAAAAGAGAGAATAATTTTTTGGTCTTAGTGTAGATAATGTTTAGGTTCATTTGAATTGTAAGAATTTGAATATCTGAATATTAGTTTTGTATATATTAGTTGCAGTTTTAAAATCAAGTCTTTTACTCTTTTTTTAGCACTGAAAATTTTATTCAGTGATGATGAGAACTGTGTGAAAGGTAAACCATTAACAAAAATAATATTTTTTCTGGGCATATTTTTACCAAATGCACATTAACTATCAGTCTGTCATGATTAAATATGAAATATGAATGATAATTATTTACAAACAGCACATCCTCACACGCTTAGCTGTTAGTAAGCAGTAGAAATAGCTAAGTAATCAAATGTTTCCCATCCCAGGGGCTTATAATGAGGTGAATCAATAGTTTGTAAACTCAGGTGAAGATAACCAAACTATGTCTCCACCTTTCGTCTTTATAATGAGGGCAATCCTTTTGAGTGCAATCCCATATCACCCACACATGTTGTTACAGTGAGGCAGAGCCAGGTTGCAGATCTCCCACTCAAATCTTATAATGAGGTCAGAGCCGTCCTGTAAGTCCTGACCACACATATAACGAAGAAGAAGTAATTAACCTTTCCTTTTGGCCAAACGTCCAGATTTCATTTCACAGGCGCTTGTCCTCACAAGTCCCCCAACTTTACTCAGACCCATGAGATGTAGTGACCTTTGACCTTTGTGATGTCATCGCACGACTCAGCAAGCAGTGAATGTTTTGAAGGCAGGCCTCAGGTGTAGCAGAGGATATACCACATATGTTATTACCTACACTCACTGTCCTCAGGTCCATTCGTTCAGGTGTACATCATTAGTGGGAATACCTGTATTTTACCTGGATTATTCATCATGGGACCTTTGCCTGATGTTGTGGTTGTCCATGTGGAGTACCTGAATAAGATCGCGGGCTAATACGACATGTGAGGGAAACAAAGTTAAATCAATACAATATGATTCGTGGTCAGAGGGACGGCAAAAACTTTGCAACGTGGTTTATAGGATTTGACCATGGTGAGTGACCATTCTTCTTTGTTTTGATGAGTTTTTGTAACAACAAAGTCATCGATACCACACCTGCCAGGTGTATTTATTTGTTGCAGCCATTGTCAATAGAGTTCTGAGGGGCAGGTATTATGAAGGTATATGCTGTTCTCAGTCCCTGGCTTACAGGATGACGGAGGCAGTGCAAGCTTTATGCACTGAATCAACACTGTACCTTTATATGTCAATTATTTGTCTACAGGAGCATCAGGTGGACAAAAGGTGGAATTGAGTTAGCAAGGTCATCGTGGAATATACAGGAGTGTCAGTATAATACCAGGCTTGTAAAGCTTGTCAGAGTAATGTACATACCTGTGTAGCAAGGCATATAGAACACACTGCATAATAACTAGAATTTATTGTACAAGTATTGAATGAAATTTTACAAGAGAGAACATGTACTTCATGCATAGAGAATGTCATACGTTCATTCTGTAAAGGGGGCATTTTCTTTTGAAAATGCTTTGTTCATTTTTGTGTTACTCAGATAATCAGGGTTTTTTTTCTGAGACGGAATGAAAGTATCTGTAGGAAATTTCTTTGTGCTTAAGGCATTAAGTTCAGGTGGTTTATTGTGGGGAGTTCATTGCATGTATCGTTTACTTTACATATGTCATGAATACTTATGACAAGCCATGAACAAGTGTATTTTCTCCACGTTCAATTGGATTATTTGAATATATGAATTATAACATTCAATTTTCTTTAGAATTTTACAAACAATTATGACGTCTTATTCTCCAGGCATAGTCATAGTTTATAAACAGTTGATTCAAACCTTTTATGAAAATGATCAACTGCTTTGAATAAAACATCTCTTGCAGTTCACATCACTTATGAAAATCAAATCAATATGTAAAGGCAAACTTTCTTATGAAAATAATCAAGTCTACATTCTTAAAGACAGTGTATTAAGTCATAAGATCTTATCAATGGTGTTTCCACAAAACATTGAAAGAAACATGATACTGACGACAATGTGACGATCAGGTCATGAAAGCCATGTGATGATAAGACATAAGATAGGCTCTTATTCCAGCCGGCTGGCAACAAGGAATGTCATGTGTGTCATAAGCTTGTAATTGACACCCGTCAATTGGCAGTGTAATCAATGACAGTGCAAAATCACACAGATACTCTATTGTAAAGATGTAGGTAGAGAAGCCCAGCTACAGAATAATCTGGTATTATATACAGAGGTCACATGAACTTACATGCCGAGCAAAGCACATTCTGATGAGCTGGTGTTTCCTGAAGTTGTAAAGACTTCATTTAAAGGGCCAGAAGTAGGGGGGTTGTTTTTGGTCGAGATGAATTCCAACGGTTACAAGGGATTTTAGGAAATTGTGATGTTAAGATTCATCAAATTTACATCCTACATAATATAGTGTGCTTGTGGTTGAAATATTCAATATCCCTTGATATAGATAAACATCTTTTGAAAAATTGACTTTGCAAAGAAACAAACACAATATGATGAAAAGTGGTAACTGCTTAGTGATGTAAATGTACAACTTTTTATGTTTACACTGATATGTTGGTGTTATTCCTCCAGTGCTCAATCTTTATATCTTTTTTGGTAAATTTGCTTTAAAAACATAAAACAAATATAGAATTAAGGAAGTTGGTAACTGTCTTAACATCTGAAATGAATCTGATACAACTGGACATGCTTCTGTTACGTCTCGGTGTTCATATGTTGCATTACAAGTCTGTATAAACCATTACTCAAATAGAGAAACCAAAGAGGAAAATCATCAGCTGTCGAAACAATGACAATTGATTGATAGCTGCTGTTGTACATGACATGCAATGTACATACACCGTCAGACATGGTAGTCATTAAACAGAAATAGAAATGTGTCACCAGCAAGTGCATTAGATTCAGACAATAGAGAGAATTGTTTTGAGAAAAAGATCTTCATAGGGATCCAAAACACTGATAAACTTTGGCAAAGAGATTATGACATGAGTTCATAAAATTTTAAAACTTGTTTTACAAATGTATTGTTCTTTATTTGCTTGTTAATTCACTCATTCATTATCATTTAAAGTGAATAACTTTCAATTCAGTCCGAAAAATATTAATCATATATCTAGATAAAAGGTTCTGCAAGTCATTCAAATCACTATTAAAATAGACAACAGAAATCAGGCATGTGTATAACATATTCTGGTCATGTTAATAGTTGGTCAAGTACTGTCATGTACATGCGGCACAGGATGTCAGTGATATCTGATATCGCTATGGACATCAAATCTATTGTCAACAATGTACACTTAATGTGCCTGTATATGACTTGCCATGTAAATGCGAGTCAAAATAGGATGGTACACATACTACCTGTTTTATATGGGTGTATATGAATATTTGTACATCTTCTTATATATGTGAGTCTATGAGCTTTGTTCACTGATCTACATTAGTGATTGAGGTTCGTCGTCTTTCATGCCACGTTAATTTCATGTTTGTTTACCTCAGGAAGCTTAGGTCTCTTCTTGTAAACATCAATTTATGATCAGCATATTTGCCCAGGCATAAAGCTTCAGGACTGATGGGATAGCAAGTGCAAAACACTCTCTTAATGATCTTGTCTAGGTTCAAAAGTTTATTGCCTAGATCCAACATATTTATTTTGATAAAGATTATTTCTTTATATCATATGTATACTCCTTGAGATTCTGGCATGTCTGAAATATGTGAACATATGAGCGCGAGTTGACCTTCCTTTTTGAATATTGCGAAATAAGTCAACAAAGGATTGATATTTGTCCTGGTAGATGTAAGTTAGGTGACTAAATTGTTAGAATAATTAGGTCTGACATTTTTATATAAGACGTAAAATTGCTCCTTTGTCTGAGAAGTATGAGAAACATTGAGTCACTTTGTTGTTTCTTTAGTCTTTCCTTAAAAACTTTGAATAAAAACTTTTAATAGGTTAGATTATGATACTTCTTAAATAAAAACAAGACAACTTTGCCAAAGATAATAAATTCTTTATTTCAATCTTAACTAAAATATCTTACATTGCTAGTCCCTTGTGTTCAATATGTTAATTATGAATATGGGAAATGTTCACGCTAAGCTTTATCATTCATGTATGACACTTGATCACTGAAGTGAAAACCTAACCTCCAAATGTCTACACAATCAAATATCTGAAATCATTGTTCTTGTCTTTTTACCATAGAATGTGCACCTGTGTTTTGATTGTGTATGTTCACCTGTCAGTCACATGTCGATGATGTATGTTACAACAAAGGTAAACAGTGCCTCTGGGGAATTCCTCAGACTTTTTCAGGATCTCCGAGTCGTTAAATTCCCATCAGGTCATAGACGAATAATCCGCTTCCTGATTGATTTCATAGACTGTGATACATTTAAAATCAGCTGGGAATTGTCAACAACTGCTTTACGAATATTGCACTTCAGCGCTTTATCTCAAATGGGGATTAGATGTCATTGTAACCCAGTCAGAATGGTCTCTGTAAGGTTTTTCTTATCAGTAAGAATTTCTAAAGAGAATTTGAAGAATGTCCCTCTGACCCCGATTCAAAGACCCTTAATACAATGAGGCCCTTGTTGTCACCTTTGTTGGAATTTTTCTTTTGAATTGAGTTAATGATCTGATGAAAATTCAGAAACACCTGAATAAAAGAGGAAATTTCCAAATAAACATGAACAAACTTGCTCCTATGTCTTTCAGAGTTCAGCGACTTTTGTAATGAAACTTGAATGCGTCTTTTGAGGTTAAGATTCAAGCACTAAGTTTGGATTAAGTTGATAATCTTTAAGAATGGTTGACAGTTTTATTCATGGATTTTAAATGGTCAAAAGATTATTGGTTAATTTGGTTTATGAAAATTTTCTCTTATTTGTATGAGAGTTGTCTGTCTCGTTGTTAACGATGATATATAATGCTGATATTCATTCAAAAATTTCATGTCCAAACTGCTCTCTGAAGTTATGTTTCAAAAAGCAAATTTTCAAGTTGTAAACACATTCTGTGTCAATTATGATCAAACTATTGTGATAACAGGTTTTCCTTTCCTTTAATTAACCTGCCGATGAATGAGTGGACTTGCATCATAAGACTCTTTGATTGACAGATGCAAGCATCTTCTTGATCCAGCTGTCTTTGATGTTTTGCACCTGTGTCCTCTCGTCAATTTCACTTACCTGTTGCATGTTCACAGCCCTTGGCATGCTGTACCTGTAAACACAACCCTCTTGTATCTCTGATAGATTGTACCTTTGTTTCTATCATTCTAAATTCATTTGATAAGAAATGGACCATAAGGTCATCACAGCTGTGATGGTTTGCAGACACTGCCAGAGACTCTCAAATGAAATTCATTTAAGTTTCATTTCATTACCTTCCTTGTAATAATAAATTCATGATGGGCAAATTCTATGTAAGGACAAATGAATCTGCACGTCTTTCTAGTATGAAAGATCAATATCACTACAAATTCTCATTGATACAGACATAAACCATAATTTCATCCCCAAATTGTGATTCTTTTCAAATTTTCAACTTCTTGTGTATGTATGCAAATGATGTGAAGAAAGAGTTACCTTAGTTGTATTGGAAGACCTCTTAGAAATTTGTGCAAATTTATCCATTGAATTTGATTATTGAAATAAGATGAAATATATATGACTATTTTGTGAACACTGAAAGATGCATTGTTTTGTTTAAATATTTCTTTGTTAAAACATCAACCCTTTTTCTTTTTCCAGGAATGAACTTTTTTTTTTTCTTAAAAAAAATTCAATCAAATATTTTGTTCATATGGTTAACAACACAATTTGCATAAATATGTTGAAATATTTGTTTGATAGAAAGTGTTCAGTGATGCAAGTATTATACCAGCCCTGTTCTTCAACCCTTTGAAAAAGTTCAATCCTGAATTCACTTCAGATCAATCAAGGGAAACATCAAGGGGAAACATGATTGTTTCCCTATGTGTGTTTTCTCATGGGTATCACTTTCACTCATAATTTTTGTTAACTTTTGTTTTACCTTAAAAATAGTATAGTTTTTAAGATATGAGGTATGATAAAGATAAAGACTTGTTGTATGTAATCAGTCTCCTAGATCTTTCAAATCTTACTATATGCTTCTTTCTGAAATTAAAGATTAATTTCCGCAAAATATCATGTTCTATTTTATTAGGAATAAAAATGAATTTATTTTATATAGTATGAAAATAACTGAAAATTTTGATATTTCATTATGGCAATATCTTTGATCTCCCAAAAGAAGTTTCCAATTTGTGAATAGGCAATAACTGGATTGTCCATCATTAAACCACTTCATTGTTCATCATTAAACCACTTCCTGACATAAAGTTTACCTATCTTACAGGTGTTTCTTCACCTTAGGCATAGCCTACTTACATCAGCATTGTTCCACAATATATTTCAGTAATCTGTTACAGTTGTGAAACTTACATAACTTGTCAATGGCTAGTTGCAATATTGACCCTCCTACTGAGAAAATGACCGTGGCACAGGTGATTAAACCCTTTAACGAGCAATTAACAATCAGGTGTGGTAATATCTCCTATATTTCCTTGTTGGTGGCCTAAGGCTATTAATATGAACAGAGGCATTTCAACACTACAGTCCAAATAATTTTGACAGCAGACTTTACGTTTAGAATTTGTATTACTGTAATATATATGTCATTGAGTTATAAAGTAATTGTAACATTATGTATGACATGGAAAGGTGTAAGGCTGTATACTGTGTATTAAGCATATGGCATCTTCTGTAACCAGCATTGGAATGTTTGCTCTTGCTCACTAGGACTTTTAAACTTCAGACAGAAATTAACTTATTTGACGTATCAAGCACCAAAAGAGCTAAGAAATTTGAAAGAGGAGGTGCTTATTAAAATGGGTTACGATAAACAAAATGGAGTCAAGAAAATGTCTAAATATCCAATAGATCCAAAACTGAAGATCAAGTTCTGCTTTCTAAAGTATTCAAAATTGAACAGTCATTTTACTTTCCCCCTTTACACCATCTTGAGTTATATGCAAGCGGTATACCTGATGCATAGAAGAAAGAGCGAGACTCGTGTTTTCAATGAAAGTGCTTAGGTTAATCATGCTTTTTTGCTTGCTAAAAACATGTTTTTTGGGGTGCCACATATTGTGTTTAATACAGTAAGTATAGATATTGTTCAGAAATATTGATTTAATTAGAGCACATTTAGATTTTTATTAAGGCATTTCATAGGTGTTACTAATGTACGTCATGGTTGCCAGAGCAAGTACAGAAAGAATAATTTTGCAATATTTTCTGAAAGACATGACACTAACTTGTTGAAAACAGAATTATGGAATGTCAACTGTCAAGACAACTATTTTTATTTGACAAATGGCGTAAGTCTATCTGTTGTTAAAATAAAAGTCAAAATGTAAGTCTGATTACTAGTTTTTGCGTTCTTGCACGTAGTAAAGAATCAAAATGACTTTGTATCCAGGAGCACAAAGTTGTAAGCTATGCCTAATTTTATTAGAGGGGTATGTTTAAAGAGAGATTAGCTCAGTGGATTTACTAGGTTGGGCAAAATAGATAACAGATTTTCTACATCCATGTAAATCTCTAAGTATTTGGTTGTCTACATTTCCCCATATTGAAAATATTCAAATAATTTCACTTCGATATTTATTGCTATTTTCAAAAGAAATTATAGCTCTTTTCTTTAAAACTTTAAAATACACACATTTATAAAAGTTTTTAGGGGGCATTTGGATTACCTTAAAGGAAGGGTGTAAGATGATTTAATGTGAGTTTAAAAGAATAAATGAAGAACTTGATAAAAAAAAAATCCTAGAAAAGAATTGTGAAACTTCATGACAACCACCATTGTCTATTTCCCCTGTATGTGAAGAGAGTTGTTCAAAGAACATGCAGAGCACCTTTAGAATCTCCCCAAGTGACAAAACTATTGTCTTTTGAAAAGATCCTATTCATTAGCACGTAAGATAAACGTTGACCCATACATTACAATTTCTGTTATTTGTGTTCAGTCACAATGCCTGTCAGTTGTGGTGTCCTGTGGTGTGTATTTCAGTGGGTTTAAAACAATATGCTACTCTGTTCATTGAGGGCAGGAGTTGGAAGCAAATAATTCTGAGGTGCCAATCTTCGTACATCAACTCAATAAATATGTATTTTGGATCTCTTTAATGACGGGCGTTCATTTAGTGCCTCATTATTGGCATTCAGTTCAAGAGCTCATAGATCAAGGTTTTTTCGCCTTTATTTTTTGCTGATTGATAGATAAGACGTTCTTAAATGAACAGATTTGACCATGGAGTTCTTGGCTTTTAGATTTGAAAGTTCTACTCAACTAAATCTGTTACATGTGCAAACAGTTTCCCTCAAGTCTGGTAAGTTGATGTGTCCATTTTGTGCATTTACTGCAAATTTATTTTGTATCTATGAAACAAACAAGGAAGATATTTAACAGATTAATTGGATAACGTGTTGTTGAATTTGAAAAAGTATTTTCTAAGACAGGCATGTATGGTGTAAAGTTTTTCTACAATAACTAAAGACTAAAGAATGGTAGAAGTTTTGGTGGTTTCTGTTTGAAATGCTACATCTGTGTCATGTGTTATTGCTCTAGTTGTCACAAGACATATATTAGTCATTTAACTGTATGAGTCATTTGTCACCTAGGAAAGCTAATTGCACATTGCTGTACTATTGATTCAAACCATTAATCATAAATGTTATATAGATAGTAGCTATTTTATGTTCAAACTCGAAAAAAAAAATTATATGATAGACTTAAGAGAAAATTTTAATCTTTACCACAATTTATAGAAAATCTAAATGTGAAATGTAAATTTGAATCATGACGTTAACTGGATGTTTAAAAGGTATTCAAGATTTCATTTATTTAGAACTAGAATGATAAGAATATAAATTCAGATGAGTCTGAAATCTTCAGAAATGTGAAAACTCAATGTTACTCTGACATCGTGACTTATATGAAAATACGGCAACAGGAAATGGTTCTTGTGGTATACCTGTAATGTAGCATATGAACAGCTGTTGCCAAGTCAATACCATTGTCAGGTAATGTGTGAGGGTCCGGGATAATGTACACTTACATAAACTGGATGATACATGCAGCTCACAGAGGGATATATATTTATATGATGAATTGACATTGAAACATGCAGGATGAATTTAGGTTAAAGTGAAACAAAAATGGAATAGAGAACGTGAAAAGATATAGAAAATGACATGATTAATAGATATTAATGATATGCTTTTAAACATTGAAAATGACAGGATGAATAGATATTAATAATATGCTTTAAAACATTAAAAAAGACTGATGAACAGATATGAATAATATGCTTTTAAACATTTATTGTAAATTGAAATATACATGATGAATATAAATTGAGGCATTTATGATGAGTATGCACTGAAATATAGAGCATGAATATTCACGGAAATATATACAGTGAAATATAGTCTGCATTCATTATAGGGTCACCAGTCTACATGGCCATATAAGCAGATAGTCTTAAATATATATATATTGCAAGGAAGAAGTTGATATCCACAAATCTTTCAAATCAAATTGAAACTGAAATATAGAAAATGAATATACAGTGTGAATTTACTCTTAAAGTGAAATATTCATAATGAATATTCACTGTGCTATATTTGAGTATTTAGATACACTGATGTACATTCTAAAAATAAAGGGGCTTAAACTAAAATGACTTAAAACACAAGGAATATTTTCATTATTAAGCTAAACCAAGATAACCATATTGTTTTCTGAAACTCACCAAGCATCAAGTGTTCATAATCATATATCTGATAAAACAAACATTGTATGAACATGGTGGAAGGATATGCTTTGGGTATAGACCACATGATGAAGTATACACTGAAATATTTGATTTTTTAAGGAAAGAATTCTCACTAAATTGATATTTGTTAACTGCTATACTCATGCCTCTGGAATTCATACTGCATGGTTTATTAAAAATTATTTTTTAAAAAACAATAGCATTATCTTTGATCTGATATAATCATCTGTTGCCTTCTTTCAAACATTCTTTTAGTTAACTCATCTGCATAAGAAATACCCAAAATCATTTTAAAAAAGAACCTTGAGTCATATAAATCTCATTATTGTCATGTTGATTACATTTTGCAAAAGTTTCTTGCCACTGATTTTGACGGTATCACATTATCATCAGACCCCTGTCTAGGTTTACCTGTGGTGGTCATTATTTTTATGCCTGAGAGAACACAGGAAGATAACGACTCTCCTGGACTCAACTCTCGTTACTCAGGAAGGTAGAATAAAGGTCAAGTAAGGAAAGTGGCAAACCAAAACGTTGAGAATTAAGGACTGATACTTTGGAATCTTATAACTAGACTTATGTATATACTACAGATTTGAGGAAATGGATTGCGCAAAAAGATTAGTTATTTTTATTTCAAATTATTAGATAAAGAATATTTTTAATGAATATGAATAAATTTATAGAATAAACACATAAATAAATAACTAAATAACTAAATAATTAGAATGGAAAAAAGTAGTAGGCAGGTAGGTAGATAAGTAAGTAAATAAATGAATAAAAAATTTGTGATACAATGCTAAAGTGACCTTATAAGCAAAATATTTTCTTTCCTTTGCAATTGTCTTAGTTTTAAATTCTGTAACGAGTAGGCTGATGCATAGACTACAAGTGAATGCAAACCTTATCACTCTTATCAATATTTATGAAAGAGGTTATAAAACAGCAATGGTGTCTTCCTTAAAACATAATGCAATTTAGATGTAATGTGATATAAGATCAAGGTTAGAAATCTAAATAGGTACAAAATTTTGTGACAAAGTACACCCTCAGAGAAGTACACAAAGAAAAAATTAGCAACAGTAAAATGGTAAGATGATTTTGTCTTTGACAAGGCTCTAAGTATTTGTTAAAAAGTTTCTAGAAAAGTGATAAGTTTTGATTTCTAAACTCTTGGCAGTTGGCATGTTTCACAAACATATAAGGATTATGTGCTATCATCAATTTTTATTTATGATATTGTTTTATGTTCTTTACCAATGAAGTCTTCTTTTGCAGAAGTTCTGTAAACATATTAATTGATATTGAACTTGAAATAACCCTTCTGAAAACAAGAGTGACTATATGCACTTAATATTCCAGAGGGATTTATCTATTTTACTAAAAAATATTATGGAAATCAAGTCAATTATCATATACATTTCAAAGGAGGTGTTTTCTCAAAACATCTTTGGAATTTATTCTTAGAGATTTATAACAGTAAATGTCATAAATCATAAACATCTTTTCGACTTTGACAGATAGACTTTGAATGTATGTTGCTTCAGGCTATGAGATGCTAAAATAAGTATGGATGTTAAAAAAGGGAATTTTGATGAGGAAGTGATTTGAAAGATCAGCTTTCAATTTTTAAAAAAGATGAGAATTTTCATTAAAAAAGATGAGAATTTTCATCAGCACGCACAAACATAAGAGTTGAGAATCAGCGTGAATGCACATTTGTTTAAATATTTGATCAGTGGTTGACCTTTAATTGTTTCCATTAAAAGTTCTTACATATGGAGAGGCAGTTTGAAATTATGTAGTAACTCTCTGAAACTCTCAGCATGGGGAATTGTTGTTGAAGTTTCATATTATTTGTCTCTTTGGACAATGATTTCAGTACAATGAGAATATCTAAAGCCAGGAATATCCAGCCTCCACAGGGCATGTCATTGGGTGAAATATGACCCATCCACTTGTACATTACACCCTTCATCGTAATCAGTTACTGACAAACCACAAACAATGTCTTGTTTGTGTATCATCAGCCTTGTCCAAACCACTTACATACATCTACACGTCTAGCTTGCTATAGTATATATTGAGGTAGGCATTCTCCTGTGACCACTGTGCGTTTTACGAAGGTCAGTTAGTAAAGTTTGCACCATGGGTGGTCATTCTTGTCTATCAGATAACATACTTGTGAAAAAAAAAAGATTTCTATGTTGATACCATGAAAACTAGCAGGCCCTGTGTCTTCAACGAGCCACAGACTGCTGAAGATGGTAGATCATATGGGAACATGTGAACTACAAAACATGGATTTCCAATTTACTGTTTTTTCTTTAGCTGGTTCAAAGGATTGTCTGATTACACAATTAAGAAAAATGTGAAAAAAAAAAATTGACAATCATGACCCATCATTTTATTCATGAATTAAATATAAAACAAAGGATCTGAAAGCAACATTTTCCTTTTTGTAAATTCGGCTATTTTTATAACAGAGCTTGGCTGTAATATTACACACATTTGAAAGAGACAAAATACGTTGGCTATACATATCTAAATAACACCAGATGGATAGGAATATATGATAGAAACATTAACATGAACTGAAATTGACAAATTGATGTCGATAACAAGGGAAAATTGTTATTCATTGTGTTAAGTATGCTTGCAACAGATGGGAGTTTGGGCAAGTTAGCTTTATTCAGTTGTAGGTATCAATAGCTATGTATCATATGCATATATATATATAAAATTGATTTAGTTTGTCATGTATCCTGTAGGTTTCTAATGCTGATATTTTTAACTCATAACATTATCCTTTTTGAAAAATTGTTAATTATGTTAATTTAGGTCAAAAGTAAATATCAACACAACTATCTAGTAAGCTTTTTTCTTCTGTAACTGACTTTATAGAAGTGAATAGAGAATAAACGTTATAATTTCAATAAAAAGAAATATCAACACAACTATTTCTTGGGTTTATGTTCATACCCAATACACATTTCTTTCTGCTTAGGAGAATTTTTTTAATTCTTGCTATTAAACTGGAATATTCATAAACCTTTAGTTAAGATAATTTGCAATGAAATCCTCTCTGTTGTCATGTGGTTGTTAGATGTTCGTCGAGTATGTGATGTTATGTACTGCTGACTTGAGATATAGGTTAATATAGGCGGGAGATTCCATGAATATTAGATAGCCATCACACCGGGCCTTTTTCAGAAGTCATGATGTTCCACATACTGGCAATGAAGTAGTGTGAAATAGCTGTCTATCATAAACAACGTGGTGACGTCCAACAGGCCAGGGTGTCATGGTGATACTCAGGTGCTATGAAGAAAATCAAAAAGCAATTTGGCAGCTAAGGTTAGCCATGTTTTTGATGGAGATCCTACTGTCAAGAAGTTGTTGTGGAAAAAATGCTTGCAATGAACATTGTAGACAATACAAAACAACTGCAAGATGTAGGTTGAAAAACTTAAAGTTGATTTTTTGTTTCACTATTTTTAGAGGATACCATTTTTGCCATGGATATGTTGAAGATGACATGAGTGTTTAAAATTGAATAACATAGGCCTGAAATTGACCACATATTTCAAATTCATAAGAATAACGGAATAATATCTAGAGGTCAGAAAAATATGAAGTGCCTGTCAGTTGTAGAATGCACAGCCAGAGCTTCAACCAGTTCTACTGCAGTGATAAGTCCTTCACTGCTGGTATTGACGAGGCTCTTGCTGTGTTGTAGAGGCTTTAACCAGGTTTAGTGGTTTGTCACTCTTAAAGCCTGTTGAACAGGGATTGTGTGTCGGGTAATCCTGTTGGTTTCTCCTAATTGTTAGCATAGCTGATGTAAATGAATAGGTATTTGTCGACTTCATTTGATGCTCGATACAAAGCAAATGATGTATAAATAGTCATCACTTCTTTACTCTCAAAGTGGAAACACTGGGATATGTTGATAAGTTTGTTTCATTTGATCTTATTCATGGAATCTCAGCTGTTGCCTTTTAAGTTTAACATTTAAAAAGCATTTCAGAATGCTCTTCATGGAAATTTTCACCGTTAGGCACAGTTTTATCAATTGAAACTTAGTTAAAAATTCATTTTGAAGTTTTTAATACCAAAAGTTTCAAATCAGTCTTTTGTCCATCAGCATACAATTCCTTACAAAACTACAATCAGATACAAAGTTCTCTTTGTATCTTGCATTGAATTTATCTTAATTTAGATCATTTTCCCACATTGAAGTCAAACGTAAGCTGAAATTCTTAAGAAAAGAAATTCAAATCTTTGATAATGTATCTTTAAAATCCAAAAGTTTCAACAATAGCAAATACTTTTTTTTACGCACTTAACCCTTAAGATGCGGGTCCCGGGCCTGTCCGGGTTGAAATTTGCTTTGACCGCATGTCCTCTGGGCGAGATGCGACATCCAAACTCTATTTTTCTCACGCTAGCTCATTAACGCCGAGGTTCACAGTAGCGAAGGACGGGCAATTGTTGCACGGCAGTAGTGTCAGTTCAACGCTAGTACTTTCCGTCCGTGTGTCGCTAAGCTACCGAATTTTGTTTCGTTGGTGTTCTAAATAATGCGCGTACATGTTCCGAAAATTATGCAACGATTGATAACGTTTATCGTACCGAAAATAAGCTTTAAAATCACTCAATTTTCCCCCACTCCCCGCCGCACGTGCTAATAGCCTGTGGGCACTTTCTACCCTCTCGCACGAGCTTACCGCCCCGCGCGTGCTATCGTTTGCTTACAAGCCTGCACTCACACCAAACGTACAACCTTATATCGCACGCCCTATGCTCTGAACCCTTGGGCGGATTTCAATACCGGTTGGATCATTTGAAAGAGCAGAAAATTGTCTTCAATTCAATATAAAATACGTAACTACGCTACCTGAATTGAAGATACAGCATGTGCCGCAAAAAAGGTGATTTTTACATATTTTTAGTTTTACACCATTTTGTCACACCAATTTTTACATGATGTGCTCAACGTATTTTGACAATTTTTATATCAAAAGACAGAGAGAAAGATTGTCTTTCTTTCCATGTAAAATGTGTACATGCGCGATAATAAATAAAGACACAGCAAGCGCCGCACAAAAAGCTAATTTCTCGATTCAAATCATGTAAACTGAACGGCGATTTTGACATGTGCCTTTCTTTCGCTCATATCTTCTCAACAGCTAGGCGTATTTTGAAATTGATTACATCGTGATAAAGAAGGAATAATTGTCTTCGATTTGATATAAAAAAATTATATACACCATATAGAATAAAGATACAGCAAGTTCCGCAAAATTGTGACTTTTGTTTATTCTTTACGTTTTTACCATTTTCTCGCACTTTATATCACATAAACTTCTCGGTAAATTTTGCAATTTCATATATCAAAATATAGAGAAAAGGATAATCTTTATTGCCATGTAAAATTGGTATGTACAAGAAAATCAGAAAGGACCCGGCGCGCATCGCACAAACAGGCAATTTCTCTATTCATATTTTGTTTACCGAGAAGCGATTTATTTTCAACTGCTTTTTACACTTCCTATCCATTTAACGGCAGAGCGCATTATCGACATTTTTATATCACAATAAAGAGGAAAGGATCGTCTTCAATTCTATATAAAATTTGCAAATTACAATTAGACAATAAAGGAGCGGTTAATGATGTCGCAATTATCAAAATCTGTTCTAAAATACCCGAGGGTACCATCTTTGCAAACTTTATATATTCCAAACCAAGTGGTACATATTTATTATTTTCATATCATCGTAAAGCAGAAAGAAATACCTTCATTTTCATGTGTAATTTGCCCATATTTGCATCAAAATAAAACGTGTGGAAACGATGCGACATATGTTGCGGTAAGGCGATTATCAAAGACTTTATTACTAGCTATACCCACAATTCGTTGGTAATAACTTCTAATTACAGTGCAAACGATTGTTATGATTTATTTCTTCGTAAAGAAGAATAAATTGCCTTCAATTCCATATATAATTTGCATGTATACAAAGCGAATAACATGATTTATAAAGTTGGAAATAAAGACAATTTATATTGTGTGTGAGTGTATGTTTCAACGGGGATACCCCGCCTGCACGCGCTGAGCGCGTGCGTTTGCCCGGGGCTATTAGCTTAGTAATATTACTGTGGGGGTCAGAGCGTTATTGGGATTTATCACTACCCTGTTTTCGTAATTTATATCTTTCGTTTAGGATGGCGTATCGTAATAAAATTTATCGTGAAATATAGAGCAAAAAATTAGCTTCAATTCCGTATATAATTTGCATGTGTGCACTCAGTGATTAAATGATTTTATAATGTTTGAAATGAAGACAATTTTTAAAATTTTGTAAAATTCGTTCTAAACATATTATAAAAATAATTTTTATATCGATGTGAAGAGGAACTATTCATCTTTAGTTTCGTTTTGATTTCGCGCATGTGCTCTTGGAATTTATTGAGTTACGGCGCCCGAATTGAAAACAAGTTTACTTCAGTTGTAGAAACCGTTCCAGGGGTGATAGAAATTTCATTCAAAGTGTCAAGTAAGTATCATCCATTTGTAACACGGGATTCGCCGACTAGCTTTGTATAAAACGACGATAATGTCCGTATTTCGCCATGTAAACACGCCATATGTTGTTAAAACAGTCGCATCTGGCGGTGCTGGAAAATTCGGCCACAGGGGCTAATTGCGCTATAACGGTAGCGAGGCGAGTGCTGGAAAATTCAGCCACGGGGGCAAAACTGGTCAAAATAATATTCAGCAACGTAAGAGTTAACATTCCATGACACGCAAGCCCCTCATCTCCTTCTGAAGCCAACAATGGACACTTCATGAGACGCTCTTCTTCAGCGGGAGATAAGTTCTACCCAGTACGTAAGTGGACTAGTGGGTCAAAATACGTGAATATTTTAACAAAGTTGATGGGTAGCTTATATCTAGACATGTGGCTGGTTTTAGTTTTTGTTTATCTTTCTTAAAAACTTTCTGGAATGAATATTGGCTGAAGTTTTTTAATTTTGACTTTGAAAAATGGAGGTTAGATACTACAGTAGGTTAAGAAAGTTATAACTTTATGACTTGCCAGATTGTTTGGGTGAGAAGAGCAAAATGAGAATATATCCTTTAAAAAGGTAAAATACTTTGAAACTTTTGAATTTTCAAATAAATTTACGTATTATGTTTCATGAATTAAGTATTTAAGATTATGACATTGATAAATGTAGATAGGATTATGTTAAAATAATACACACATTTTGTATATGGAACTCTTAAGATGATGTAATTAGCATTTGTTATGACCTTCATGGACCATGATTTTAACCCTCCTTTTACCCTTTCAAGTAACTATCTAATTCTTGCCCAAACATTATCTCTCACCCAAATCCTTAAACTTGAACATTTCTACCTCATAACCCTATCCTTGTAACCATAGCCAGATAGAATTCATGTTTTCCTCTAAGGATGATTTAAGCAAGTGGATGAAAATGCCAGTCATCCTTCTCCAGTAACACTAGCAGGAGTTAGCATTGAGCAGAGGTTTGTTGGGACCCCTTGCCCTCGATTTGATTCCTTTAGTGGACCAGTAGACCATCCTGCCCTATATCTTCACATGATAACAGGGTATGAAATATGTTAATTGAAAGGATGGTATGTCATAAAAACGTGATGGATATCAAGTAAGGTCTCCTTGGATTCCTGTTTTGCCATGTGATGTTACGCTTGTCATGTAGATGAGAAGAGACATTTATGACGACTGTATGGTATTATGATGAGAGTGAACATTTCTGTGTTACATACCTTAATCATGACTTGCCGTTTGGTTGATGGGGTTGTTAAGGGGTATCAGTAATGAATCTCATTAAAAGCAAACTAGATTTAATGATTTTGTATTTTTTGTATAAAAAAATTGAGAAACATTTCAAATATGTTTGCTTGTTATGAGAATATGAATAATGTCTAAAAAGCTTGACAATCATGAACAATATTGGCAACAAACTGTGACATGACCACCAAAACCAGCTTTTGTGTAGTTTCTCTTATCTAAATGTTTATAAATAACAAATTTCTCCTTGAAATCATCTAAGCAATGAAATAGAAGGCATGAGAGTATTTGGGTGACGATAAGAAAGTCTGGCTCTCCTATGGGATAGCTGTAAGCCAAGCTTAGTGCAGATCGCAGTACACATGCAGGGATAATAAATGATTTAGTGAAAGTCAGGCAGGTCGGTCTGTCTGTCTGGAGACTTGCATGACCTTCTTCTGACAGGGAAGATCATTGCGTTTTTTAATGGTGGCCTTCAGTGCAAAATGAGTTGAGAGTCTTGTGAAAAAACAAGTTTTGAATTCAATATTATACAGATTTACTTTAAAATGAGTTTGTAAAATATTATTTAGGATTCATGATGAAATTTGAAATTTTATTTCTGACATGGTGGTAGTTTAATAAAATAAAATTGACTTATTTCTTGCGAATTTTTATAATGCAAAATTTGTATAATGTGTTCCTTAAAATGTTAAGCGAACAGATTTCAGTATGTTGATTGATATACAAATCATATTTCTTATTGATATTAAAATTGGAAACTAAATATTGGGCCTCCATTTTCAATATAATGAATAGATAGTAGGAGTTAATTTTTCAAATAAATTTGGAAAAGAAGTTTTAAAAAACAGTTCTTGCCAATATGGTTAGATTGACCTTGCTTTCCTGATTTAAAAAATGTGTGGGCGAAACATTTATGTGATGTTTGATTTATTTAGTTTACTCTTTGTTGAAGTGTTTGAACATTTGTCATTTTTTTGCTTAAAGCTTTGTTCTTACTATATGTCAAATGCATTCCAGACATTTTTGTTATTTCTTATATCCCCCAATGGTAAAAGCTTCCTTGAGTAAGCAAACATTTCTTATTCAAATTGCTTTGAAAATAAATGTCTTTAAGGATATCCTTTTCCAAAAATGTTATTCTTGTAATTTAAAAAAAGAAGCATTTTTCACACATTGCATTTCACTCAAAACAAAATTGAAGAAAGCTCGTAAAGATAACATTAGGGTTTTACCTATGTATCTCTACACAGAAGACATGTAACGTCTACGTAGAGCAATTTTCGAGCTTATCAAGTCACTGTAGGGGGTAGTTATGCAGGGTGATAGTATTAGAGGGCTTCTCTTAGTGATATAGGCAGATTATGCAATCTTCTATTAGCCCTGTCTTCTTGTGAAGTAATTGCAGTAAGATTTGAGGGATAGATGCAAGTGCTGATGGTTCCTCTCAGGTGGCATGTCCTTGAGTCTGAACAATTATCTCATTATGCAAGTTTCACCTGACAAATATTGGCCATGTAATGATGAAAGGTAATGTCCATATTTACATTTGACAAGCGTTTGTCCCATTTGTAGTAGTGTTTACCTGGAGATCTCTGCTTGGGTACTAGCTGTTATACATTTCAGTAGTTGTGCTGTTCCGTTGACTCAGTATACATGACATTTGGTTTTCCACAGTCTAGCTGGTCATAAAGGATTCATAAGAAAGTTTCATTGTATGATGTATCTTTGAATTTTTAGAGTAGATATATATTTGAAATTAGTGTTCCTGAAATCAAGCTTTGACAGCTGCAACATATGTATTCACTTTACATTTACATTTTTTAGTTCGATTTAAAAGCATTAATTTTGAGGGGAAAATATAGGTTATAGCTGAAATAAGTTTTTCTAAGAGCATAGTAAAGTTTGTAAGTTTTTCGTCAGCAAGACATGTAATGATGGGTAAAACTTGAAAGGATATTTTAATAATTATTTTGAAATGCGTTTGGTGTAGAGAAATAAGGTTTATCTCTAAGAAAAAGCGATAACAAGAGCATTTTAGTGTCTTAATTCAAGACACTTCGTGAACTGCTGGTGACCCATGACAAATTGTGTAATGTTAGAAACATGTCGTTCAGGAGACTGGCAGTGATATAAGCTCTACCTTGATTAGATCCACTCCAGTAGGACTGTATTGTGTAGTCGCTGATGAAATATAGATAAGAAACTTGATCGTCAAATCCCTCTGTTAGTACAATTTCATGGCCATTAATCTATCAGTCATTGAACCAGAGATGGGTTAACACTTTCTGTGTTAGTTACGTCTTCTTCTTATTTAGGGGACAGTAAGATTTCTGAAATCTTATGCAGTAGATCTGATATTTCACAATTTCTTCACAAAGAAATGTTTTCAAGTCAAAATGGCGGTAAGATTGTTGTATTTTTAACTCAGATTTTTATGTTCAGTCTTTTTTTTACAGAGAAGAAGATATCCTAATCATAGAAACTGTACATTTCTGGAATTGCACCAGAGTGTATCTACAATATTTGAAAATTAATATTAATTTGTTTTTTTTAAGGAACCAAACTTTTATTACTCTTAGATTTATGAATTTGAAAGGATAGGATGTTTCTAGAATTCTCTAAATTTAAATTAGTTGATAGTTTTGTAGTTGTTTTCTCACTGGACAATCAAGAGTAAATGGAAGGAAATAGAACATGGTTCATGGTGACCTAGCGATTTCTGAAAGAAAGCATGTATGTCAATAGCGATATTGACGCCCTGATCTCAGGCCTATGATGTAGGTAACTGGTGATATATACAGCCAGCTGTTCAGCTTGACCTACTCCTCATGGTATCCCCTTTCAATAATCCACCGATCAATGCTGCTTAGGAAGGAATTCTAGCTTATGCTTAGGACATATGTTACTTACAATAGGATTCTTATGTGGTTGAGGGAAAATGTTTTTTTCTTAATTTTGAAATTTGTGAATCTATACTTTTCAACCAGTATAACTTAATTGCCATTGCTCATGCAAGAATTACTTATGATAGATCATGTTTTATGAAAATAAGTCTTAGTATTGGTAAAGAATTATCCCTGATTTTATATTATAGTCCCTTTGACATTACCTGTACATAGCAGGTATATATCAATTATTAAAAGAGTTCAGATGAACAAATGTTTGTTCCATGTTATATATAAAAATTATTAATAATTCTCAGAAATAATGATTTTTACAATTCAATTTGTATTGACTGCATAATATTTGAATATTGAGAAAAGAAATGTTTAAGTATTTTTCATATGGTGCTTTATATGATTCCTTTAAAGTAACATATGGCATATTGTTGGTAATATTGCATTTGATAAAGTGTAGTTTTTCTTTGATGGTGAATAATTTTCAAGATAAACACCATATGTTACAATAGAGGTTGAAAGAAAATGTTCACCAGTAAACGGTTGCAAATGTTGAAATAAAATATCAGAGAATGATTGACAAGTATGCATATCATAAGCGATAGGTTTATCATAACCATGTACTTGAAATTGACAATTCAGATAACAATTGACATGGATATGGATATACAATATACAACATGAATATGAAAACTTTACCATTATGTTGATTCGCCATTTTCTATATATTCACTATTTGTATCTGATTTTTATGTTTTGGATATATATAGGAGAATTGATAATGATGGTTGCAATGTTGATTTAAAATTAATTTTTTGATGATTTAGATCTTCTCATGAATTTCCATAATTATGAAAAATCAATATAGTGCTCAGAATGGACTGATTGATGTTTCATATAAATAATATTACTTTATTTCATATGAAGGAATGATAAAATGTATATTTTTATGTGTTTTAGAAGTGTTCTTCTAAAGTTGAATTTGACAAATTGAATTCATTTTGTTTTTTCTCTGTTGTATACAGATGCAAGTCGTAAGTATTAAGTAGTGTGATGTATGTCTATAAACCAACATTTACATCACTAATATTAGATGTTGTTTCTGTCTGCTATAATAATTTGACAATATTAAATCCTATGTTTAAAAAATTATTTCCAACATACTCTAATACCCCTCATGTGAAACTATTAAGTTAACACCATTTACTCTGTATCTAACCCTTGTATGTTCACAGTCTATATATTCAGATGTATAAGTAAACTGTTCATTTCTAATACATCAGTGTTTACTTATTTCATATGTGCACATATAGTATATATTATTGATGTAGTTATTGGTTTCTGTTTTATAACAAAATAATTTGTCTATATAATTTGATAATTAACTGACTGAAATATAAAACCCTAAATTTAATTCCCTTTGATATTTAAATACATAAGCTGACAGCATATGCAGCTCTCTGAGTTGTAAAAATTTTGTTTTTAAAAGTGCCAATGAATGTTTCGGGAGCGTTTTATAGATTTTAAATTAACTAGATTTGTCATAAGATTTTATTTCGTTTGTCAAATATATAAAATTTTAAGATAAAACCTTTGTAAGAGCTTCTGTTTGTGAATGCTATATTCCAATGTTCCAGAATAACAAGTTTTTTGTGTACATTTTCTTTTTGAGTTTCATGTTCACTAAGTGTCAATCTCTTTGTTTGAGTCTTTTCTGGTTTTAAAAGATTGAGTTAGAATGTATTTGCAAAGCGAACTTTGAGGAGGATTCCGAGGGTCACGTATGTTTGTAGATGGTTTACAACTGTCTCGCAATGTTTTCTCACTTTACGGGCGAAAAGGTCAGGTTTTGCAGCATTCTTCTCCCAGACAGAAACAAAAAACATCCTGAAATAAAGGTTTATTATGCTATCACTTTATCTAATATACATGTAGTGCATAATGAATTTCATCAAGAGACAAAAGCTTGACTATGAAAAATTAATCTTTTTAATGTTTTTTCACATTTCATATATGATATTACTTTTTTAAACATGAACAAACATTTCAGCTTTTGATATTTTGACAATAGTAGGGGTTTGTGTTGTTATTCAAACAAGTGATGTTATTTTCAATCCTTAATAGTATTGATACATTCTGTTGTTCCATTTAACATACAATTAATCAAAACATAGACAATTGTTGTGAAGCAAAATCTGTATATGTATGCATATGAAAACTATGTCACTGGTAATTTTAAACTTATTTGTAGAAGTTATACAGTTCTAGCCTATAGTATTTAAGGTCTTATCATATTGTAAGTAATTATTTTTTGCTTTGCCTTGGTGCTCCACTTTCCCTGTGAGAGCCTTGTTATTACCTCTTTGACTCATGAATCCAGGAGACAACAGGTTTGCATGATCTCAGCTCTGAAACATGATAAGTGTTGTTTTAAGCTTTTTCTTTTGGGAATTCTGTCTTTTGGGACGATACCGCTCTGATATGACTTGAACTTTAGCAACTACAATGCATTGGCAGTTCTTTGTCCTGAGCGAATTTCAACTGAAAATATAGTGGAATAGAATCATTATTGGTCATCCTCTGTCCAATTTTCTGCTCACTTATGATAATGTAAGTGACCTATTGACACTACTTTATATGATAACAACATAATATACATTGTCGTATTTTCGTAATTTGTATGATTGATGTTACATCAGATCATCAATGAAGAAAGATATCATTTATAATTTCAATTTTTTTGAGCTCTGCTAAGCTTTTTTTAGTGTATGTATCCATCTTCTTCGTCCTCAAATCCTTTTGTCCAATGTGGCTATTATTTCTAGAAGTAATACATCAAAACCATATTGTTAAAGTATTACTGAACAGGACTGATCTGTTACTCCACAGAAATTCTCACAATTTCCTGTAGTAATCACTCAACACCTCCATTCTAAATATTTTCTCTGTTCTAACATAAAATCAGTTAATGTAATCCATTTAAAATTTGACAGGCTTTTTCTCAAGTCATTGTTCAAGTGACCTAAAGTGACCACTTTTCTTCTCTGAATCATGCTTCGTCTCTTGCTTTTATATGCATTAAAGACTTTCCTTTCTGTTCTCAAATAAAGTCAACTAATGTAAGTGTCTCTTCAAAAGTGGACAGTCTTTTTCTCAGACCATTGATCAAGTGACCTGTAGTGACCACTTGACCACTTCCTCTATTGAGGGATCTTGACCAGAAAGATTGCTTGACCAATGTTTGCTGTCTTAACCAATAGATTCCTATCTTGAGTTGTTTGCATAAGTATGTGTCAATGAAGTAGTGGACATAGTGGAGTAGTGGAAGTCAATATTGAAAGTTTCTAATGAGGTAATCCACAAGGTCGAGAAAAGAGAAGTAACTAATGAGACGTTATTCATAAGTTGTGATTGAGTGAAAGCTGAAAAAGTGTCTAATGTAGAAGTGTATCTTAATGAAATATCTGACGACAAAAACCTTGATTTTACATAAAAGAAGCAAATCTAAAAGCAGTTTTTTTAAAGAGACTGCACATTCTGTTGTTTATGTTTCATATCGTTATATGTAAATTGTGGCATGGACTACATATTTGACATATTTTATCATTTCCTTCTTCTTAACACGGCCTCACAACAGTTTGACTTTGTTGGCTAGCAGAGCTTAGACAAACATTCTCTCTGTAGAAACAATGAGAAAACTCCAGGAGAGAGGCTTCCGTCCAATCTTAGAGACAGTAAACAATGGCGTTGACTCCCCAACGGAAGATTTGTTGTCTGAGATTTTGAAAAGAAGGTTATAAATAATGAGATCTTGGTCTATAAGAGGATGTCCGATGTGCAATGTTTGGCTTGACCGTTCATAAAGTGTTTGAAATTTTCTGGGGCATGTGATTTGATAGACATCGTTGTTCAAGAAGCTGCTGAACGTTTGGAGTACATGTATTTTGTCTTGAAAGGTATTGTACTTTTATATGGTTAAAACAAATTTCTATTTAATTAATTGAAATAAGGATTGGTGAACAAGCCTTAAGGCTTCATTAAACACCACTCCTTACATACAAGAAGGAAGCTGGACAAACAAACAAAAATTTACGAAGACACCATTTTTGTAATCAAATGCAAATGTATATTTGAAATTGTCATAGGGTTGTTGAGAATGGCTTATGATCAGCTGCATTTTAAAGTCTAGATGTGCTTTGGAAACTTTACGAAATTATACATTATTAATATTTCAAAGCAAATGGTTACTTTTACTTGTAAACTGATGTAGAGAGTTAAGGATATTGCTGTCAGTTGAGCTGTTCAAGGATTCATTACTGTACAATAATATCTTAGTAACGTATCCTTATGTATAGAAATACATACGAGGGGTGTTCCAAAGATTTCCAGCCTGACCATCAAAATCAAAGAAACATTCAAATTTTTATGACTTATTTTTCGACATAATCACCCTTGACTTCGATGCATTTGATCCAGCGTTTTTGTAACATCTGCAACCCATATTTAAGATAAACAATATTTGCTTATATTTATGTAAATGTTTTTTTTTATCTATATTCATCATAACTTTCATATTTTAAGAAAAACTAAAATTGTATGAACAATTCTTTCAGATGCTTAATTCTTATTTTTCTCAGCATTATTTTAAGGTAGAGAAAATTTCTGTTCCTTTCATTCCATTTATTTTTACATAAGATAATTTATGCTATTTGGTCCAATTGAATAAGTAGGTGTATTAGAATAATGAACTACAAAGAGAATTTGAGTAAAAAATAAACATTAATTAAGATACGAAAGTATCTTCATAAAGTGATTTTAGATTAGTTTTTTCGTCCATTCAAAAATATTTTCTAAATAGAAGAACTATAAAGCTTAAAAAGCCATGAAATATACATTTTGAAATGATATACTACTATGCTTTTCCATTTCTGTTGACCAAACATGTTGCATAGAAATAATGTAGTACTAAAATCTTTGAAGGGCATCTATAAGTGAAGCTTATCTACTTTAATGTATTGCTAGGTAATACCTCACAGAATTACCTTTCTCTTGAAGAAAAAAGTAAACAGAGCAAATTATGTTTAAAGTTTAAAAATAGAAAGATGTCATTAACATTCCACATAAAGCAATTTTCCTTTCACCAATGACTAAACATTGTAGCACTATGTGAACCATGGTAGAAGTTAAGCTCTTTACAGGTTCCTAGGAATAATGGTAAATCCTTATTGACTTTATGATCTAGGCTTTGGTTAAAGAAGCATAACAGAGTATAGTAATAATAATTGCAGAACCATGTCCAGAATTATTCATTGTGTTACCATTCGTATCAAGTGAAAATAATACCTATTGTCATTCAGTAGGTATGTGCTGTTGACTTCTGCTGATTTATACAAGTGTTGCTTTATCCTTTCGTACTGGATAACATTGACATTTGAGAGATAAATACAATTTTAACTACTAAACAAAATTGACATAAATGTTAAAATCTCTTTCGTCAATCCAAAAAATATTCATCTGAATAAAACTTCGAAAGTTGTCAGCACCTCTAAAGTGACAGTAGCAGCTTTTTTTATATACAATAAGTGATCTCAAGAAAATGAAAAGAAATGTAAACCATTGCTAAACAATGTTTTTTTTATCAAAAGAAGCAGTTCTTTAATGAACACACCATATTCTATTGAGCTATGCAAATCCAGTTCCCAACAGAAATGATTTAAAGGTATTCACACAAAAACTTCCGCTAATAATTTTGGTATGACTACGGATAACTGGGTTGAGTAATGAGATGTTTGACACTCTGAAGATAATAAATTTAGCATTTACTAATGTTTATTGGGGAACATTTTGAAAGAAATATAATGATAAAAAGCATGCCACTGCCCCTTTTAGTAAAGTATATTTATGTTTTTTTGAGATTTCATGATTTGAGATTCCTTCAGAACTTATAGTCAAGCCTTAAATAATTTAAAGTTATGTGAAGATGCAAATATTTTAATGCATTTTCATATGCACTCTGTGTGTAACTGTTTTGAATAAAGTCTGCCCTGAAGTGGCATGTTAATTACATGTCTTCTTAGTTTTTGATGAATAGGTTGATTTATTTCATCAAAGAAAAATATTACTAGTGGACATTTGTCAATTTTATTTCTATAGGTAACATTCACCAAAGTAGGCTTAATGCTACATTGATTTTATCTGTAACCTACATTTCAATCATAGACCAGTGAAAGTATTTTTTTCTCACCAATTTTCACCATTGTGTACCAACATAGAATGACGGTATGAGTCAATTTGATACCATGTGTACTCATGTGTATATGTACAGTGAATAATTGACAGGGAACTAATTCATGGAGTTACAAAGTTAAAAATATCCGAGGCTTTCCAAGGATATTTTTACTATTATCAACGAGTTTTGATATAATTGATATCAGACGACACGAGGGTGAGATTCTATTTATCATCCAAAATCATTTTCCATTACCTTTAAATGACAAATAAACATTAACGAACATCATACTACCCTAAGACTCCAAGTGCAGTTATACTATGGCATTGTGATGTGGTCATGTTTATGACGTCATAGCATTGTGATGTCATTGTTTGATGATGTAAAACAACTGTGATGATATGTACTCGATGTCCGAAGGGCATTGTTCAAAATCTACTGCCATAAAATATCTCCTAGAAGATATCGCTTGATCTTCCACTACCGATATCTCCTGTGGAACACAGTTTTGGATGGTAAATATACATATACTTCTTTCACATTATGGTTTTGGAACCATTAAGTCTTACAACTTACCTGATTATGCTAATCTTAAATGACTATTCTCCATATAAAACATGATTTTTGGGGGATTGATATCTAATATTGATATCTTATATTGATATCTTTATAGTTTGTTCTAGATTAGTAATGAGACTTTATTATCTGCTTTATCAATCCTTAATGAAATCTCTGTTTTATTTACATGACAATGAAGAAATTCAATGAGTTTTATCAATCCTAAAAAGGTCATTCATGTTAAAAAAAGAGTTGAACATCAGATTATTGTAATCAATGATATCATTGGATAAGAATCTTAAACTAGTATACATTATTGATTTGATCACAAGAAATGTCTGTTCTTTTTCAAATTATTGTAACAAATGCATTACCTACTCTACAGAAAATAAAAAACTGATATTTGTGCATTGAAAATGAATAAAGATAGAATCAAAAGATACAGAAAAAAAAATCATTTTTATATAAATCGACAAAACAGTAAACAGCATTATGTATATTTCTCTCTAAAATGAGGATGATCATATTCTACCCTAATCTAACAAGAACCTGCAGGGTTAAATCAGAGTAAATGCCAGCCTAAAAGTTGATTGAGCCAGGGATGTTAGTTTGGGTAATCCTAGATTATCAGGTACTGCTAACTGTTACATATTAAACATAAGACTCCATTTGGGGATTACTTATAGCATACATTAGTGGGTCACTGTGTGAAATGGATAACTCGTTAAGGTGCTACAGGTGTAAACGTTTGCTGTAGGTGTATCAAATTTGAGGCATATCTACATTGATTTGTATAAAATTATTTGTGCCCTACACTAAAACAATGGTGGTATTTATAGGCATATTTTTAAAGGTCTTTTTCTTTGTAATGTAGAAATGTATTGCATTAAATTTATTTGTTCATTTTTGAGATATTGTTTGAAGAATTTTTAGAAAAGATCTTTAGTCTTTACAAATTTATTGTTTAAAAAGTATATACAATATTTGCATATCAGTTTGGTATGAGTTGTCATTTATTTTTTTCATTAAAAAAAGGAAAAGTTTGCAAGACTCACTTTTAAACAGAAGAAATCTTGAATTAAAAAAATTATCCTGTAAAAGATTGATATCATTCCCTTTTTATGGTTGCTTTTCATAATAGTGTCCTAACCCAAATTATCATTAAGCAAGTTTAACATTTGCTGTTTTCATTTTTATATCGCTTGAATATCTTATATTCCTTTAAAAGAAAAGTTTGAAAATAGTTTTCAGCGTGCGATGCCCAAATTTACAGGAAAATCTACTTCTTGCGTCTTACGAGGCATGTAAATATGCATGGGTCACCATGTCCCAGATGGCTCATGGATGTATATAGACACTTCTCTGGTTCTCCTACTTTTGTGAGGAAATGTAGCAAAAATATTGACAGTGTCGGATAATCCTTGACGTGGCTCTCAAAAACCTAGATAAGTAGAGAAAGGAATGTCCTATAATCACATTTCTAGGCGGCCATTTGTAGGCAGAATTCCATTCTTGTTTACCTAGTGATGGATGATGAAACTGAGAAAGCTCTTTGCATAGATTAAAAGGATTAATACTGTATATAGGATCTTTATGATGAGCTGTGTTATCTGATCTTATGTATACATTTTGTACACTATGATCTTGAATATAATTAACTGTGTAAAATCTCATCTGAAAGACAGAAGCTTGTGTTGAATTGAATATAGAATATGCTATATTCTGTGTTAAATCTGTTATGTTGAGTATATTGTTTTTAAGGACATAAGCATCTGATGTTGAGTAAAGAATATTTATGAAAGTGTTAACATTTAATTTTGATTTTAGAACTTGAATGACATGCTGTGTTACATCTTTTCTTACGTAAAGTTTGCTGTGAAACATTCGATCTTGATCAAGTATTTGTCTTTGCTATTGAATATTATATTGAACCTTTGTAACTGATCTAATGATCTGTTCATTTGATAAAAAATATTCATTAAAATACTTCAAAAGAACAAATAAATGATCCTTACTGCCTAATGTGTGTTTTCATTCTGTAAATAGTAATATTTGTGCAAAGTAAAAAATGTGCAAAATATCTTTATCTAAACAAATTTTACTTTTAAAACTTTATGATTGATTTTTAGCCATTTACATCTATATTTTAAGAAAATAAATCTTGAAGTTATATAGATGATCTAGAAATAACAGCTCCTATAAAAAGTTTTGGCCAATCTGATATACCTTTTAGACATCAAGATGTTAGCACAACCCATCTCAATAAATGTTGGTTCTTGTATTAAGTCCTTCAACAACTATTTTGAGTTGAGGTGTTTGTTTTCCACCTTTTTACACCTGTCAGTATTCAAAATCCCCATTCAGGAATTGGAGCAAATTTAGCCACGGTTTGAGAAAGTGGTCGCATGCAGAAACCATCTCTTTTTTTGTTGATCGACAAGTACATGGCGTGAATGTTAACACCCAGCTTCGAACCCATGACATCCTTATTCTGTTGGTTCTTCTGAGGTCCACTGGGCCATACACAATATTTCTTTCTTTGGATGAGTTGATCAAGAAAAATAGCAGCATTCATTGTGAATGGCTGACAGGACTATACAATGTGTATGAAGGAAATGCTTTCAAAACATTTTATAAACGTAAGAGGGGACTTAAATAAATTTTAAAAACTAAACATATGGTTATGGAGTGGCTTGATAATGAAGTGCTACCGTAGTATATAAATTTGGTATTACTTAAGATGACAAAGGCATTATTTAGAAATCGTATAGAATATAAAGTAATGAATTGAGAAGGTGCTATTGTATGAAGTGAAGAAAGAGCTTCAGTACAAAAGATAGCATGTACATATATAATAGAATAGTTAATGATGAAGAAAATCTTTAGGCAAAGTATGTAACTGAGAAATTGAAGTTTTCCAGAAAAAGATCAGCAATATAAAAGGCAGGCAGTCCTTTCAGATGCCTTGCACTATATAGTTAAAGTTTTTTCAAATTCAAATGATTTAGAATTAAAGTAAATTCACTTTTTAGTGTAATAGAAAAAAATTGAAAAAGGACATTTAAATGGCCTTTTTAGGAATGTCTTTCTTCACATATATTAAATTTTAAAAGCGAAAATTCATGTTCAATTGTGACATCCTCTTGAAAAATAGAAATCAAGGTCTTTTTTTAAAATTCCTAAACACAAAAACTTATGTTGTAATAAATGACAATATATATTTAACACTTTGATCTGGAATGTATTAAGAAAGTTATGTATGTAACTTTGTATTGCCACAATGAGTACATAGTATAAATCATATTGAGCACCAAACATCAACTTCATTGCTGAAGAGCTTTAGTAGTACATTTGTATTTTAGAACACGTTAAAAGCCATATCCTAAGTCGTAAAAAACAATTTTTTCATATCAACTATGAAATTAGGAAATTGTGAGTAATGTTCTTTTGCTATTCCAAAGGTCACATATAAACCCCAAAATGTAAGAGCAGTATTTTAAGTGATGTTTTAAGGATTTAGGGATAATGTCACGACTGACTTCAACATAACAGTTTCAAAGCAAATATTCTAATTGTTCAGGAAAAGAATTTCTTGTGAACCAGACAAGACTCGAACTCATCGATCGCCAGATTTTCTATATCCGGTGCTTTCTTCAAGCAAGGCTCAACTCCTTGTTTAGACACTTCTCTCAAAACCTGTTCCAAATAAATATTTAAAGTAGGGATGATCGTCCAATCCTTTTCAAGAAACCAACAATCATTACGATATTTTCTTTCTCTTTTTGACAGAACTGCCTTTACCTTCTTCTCGATCCCCTGTTTCGGACAAACCAGTGTCGCGAGCGACTTCGTTGGAGTCGATACTTTCTTCCTCCAACAGTCGAGAGCAACGGTCGCTACATTTCGATGCCAAAAGACAGAGGGAGAAGGATCATACCAAGGGAAAACCATTAAAGGAAACAAGAGGTAAGTGTTGAAGTTTTGAAATTTCAATTGTCTTAGATCAATTCTGAGAATCGAGTTGGAGTCGACAGTCCTCCAACTTGTGCCTTTGTTATAACATTTGTGTTACCACATGCCGTTGGCTTCAAATATACAAAGGTGACTATTTATGCTGATTGTTTGAAACTATACTATATAAACTTTTTCTGGCCACAGACTCAAAAAAGACTTAAATATAAGTAGTATTAAGTGAATATTTTACAGATAGGGTTAGGTCTTAGAGTCATTAGTTAAATGGTTTTCAAACAAATTTTTTTGGTTTTTTTTCGAAGAGAAATTTTTCTGTTATAAAGATCAATGATCACAGTTATTGATTACATATAAACTATATAATTAAAGAATTTGATTTTATTCTCAGGTGGGTGTGATTCCTTTTTAAATACAAGCTTTTAGGGAAAGTGCAGTTCTAAGAAGACATTTTTGATAATACAATGTAATAAATATAAATATAATTGCATATATTGTTAATAATGTAATGATTAATATGATAAGAAAATCCAAAAGCATGGCAAAAGTCTTTAAAAGAACGTCCATAAAAATGGAATGTTTTGTAAATTCATTATAAATGTAAGCAGACTCCCAATCTGAAAATACTCAAAAGTCTATGCATCATCCCATGGACTTATATTTTAAAATGATAACCAGATAGAACCATAAAGTCCTCATATTTGAATATGCTCCTTATTGAAGACCCCCCAGCTACTTAAATATCATCAGAAATTCACACCTGAACCAAACCTTTGATGTTGGTGTCAACAATCGATCGTTATCATACTTTTTATTACCTGCTCAGTTGAAATAGGATTTACAGTATTTGAGTGATGTGAATATAATTAATGTATTGTCTGTTCAACGCACTTATTATTTTTAATAATTAATATCACAATCATGATTTTAGAATTTATTTACCATATAAATGATTAACGTAATATTTTTGGTAAGAAATGATAAATGTAAATGATACACCTAAAAATCAAAATGTCCCTTAGGCTTTATTTTTGCAGAAAACACTTTGATCAAATTGACCCTTTAAGATTTGTCGTGCTTTATTGTCCTTAAGTGATATTCACATTTATTTTGTTACTAGATATCAACGTACAGGTTTTGAGACAAAATGATCAATTTAAATATTATAAGTAAATTATCATTCCTGCCTAAAGTTGTAGTAGAAAAATTTAACTTTTTAAAAAAATAATCTTTTTTATTCACTTCATTTTGATGCAATCAACAAAGTTTTGTGGATAACAGGAGCTAAGATGTGGTATATATTATGTACCTTAGGTATGGCATGACAAACTATCAAAATAGGTAAAATACATCAAACAATTTAATAATTAAATAGTTAGTATTGCTATGAACACTTCATTCAGAAACATCATTCATATTTCAGTTTGAAGAATATTTAACTTTTTGTCAAAATAATTAATGTTCAATTTTTTTCTAGCGATATATCTTTCAATGGGAGAATCTAACTTAATGACCAAGCACTGATACGAATCATTGACCCCAGGCTACAGAGATGTGTTTCCTAACCTACAACTCTCTACCATCTATCTATATACAATCTTTATGCTAATACATAGCTCTATAAAGGTGTCGAGTATCATGTTAATCAGACCCTCAAGCTAGGCCTTGTATTGAATAACTTGATATTCATAATGATATACTTTCTAATAAAGTATATTCTATGTAAGCATATGAAGGGGAAAAGTGTACAGATGTATATAAAAGATAAATTGAAAAATGTCATTGCTGTTTAGAAAAGATAACTATACAGTAGATGATTTGTCATCTTCGTATTGTTCGTCTGGTCAAAAACAAGACAAATTTTATATATTGCTAGTTTGTGACGCATTTTCAACCTGTCGTAAGAAGTATTTAAATTGTATCAATGTAACATTTCAAACGATGTATAATCTGTTAAATTCAAACAATGCTGATGTTATCAAATCTGTCGCAATTTTTATAAAACATCTGTTGTCCATTTTAAATTTTCAAGCTAAACCTTTTTCTGTGTCACATGATCAAAGTCTGTCATGATGCAGCTGCAATTGTACTTTGGGCCACTGGACCTTCAATACTGAATAAACCTGTCTGTCTGTCTGTCTAAATTATCTGATGATCCATTTGGTAAAGGTGTAGATTTTGAAGCATTTGTCATCAGTATGTTTCCTCTCTAGAGACCTTTTAAAAGTTAGTGCCAAGAAGTTTGTTCTGTTGTTACATTTATACCACTGGATAAAAATATTGCAACACCTACTTTTTCAATGACTGTCTGAAAAAGATATATAAGATACAATAGATAGGGAGCAAATTCATGTTGAAGTATTTGTTCCTGGGTAAGCCATGTAAGGAGATATGAAAACCGAGGAACTCTTTAGTAATTACTAAATTTTTCATTTTAAGAATACCCTTTGAAGTTACTCTCGTAAAACATTTAAATTTTATAGTCGAAAATGTTTATCATAACAGCATTATTCGATCCGTAGAGGTCGATATTGACACTAACTGACATTGAGTGAAGAAACAGAACCAAGAAAGGAAGTCAGTATTTGGTGAAACCCCAAGGCAATGATGACAAAAAGTGGACGCAAAACTTTCTCTCACTGAACATATCTGTGATGCTGTCGGTTTTACTCCGATTTCTTAATGTAGTTGTCAGAAAAGCATCAAGCTTGGAAACTCTAGTTTGTTCAACTGGTCTGAAAAGCATAGGAATGAAATTAAGTAAAACATTTGTGTAGCAGTACTTTCTTCCAGGTGTATGTATAATCTCTATGGATAACTAGGCTGCAATGCATATTCATTCTTATCAAACCAGCCATCTTTCATTCCACATGACAACTGCATGCCTTCCTGTTTTTTAATTGGAATGATATGATTTGTCAACTAATCATATCTGTTCTATACTGGTAATAGAACATGCTTTGTTACTGACTGTTGTAAGACCTTGTGGAGAGGAGACCACTGAACAAGATTTTATTTATCTATCTATCTATTTAGCTATCTATCTATCTATCTATCTATCTATTTAGCTATCTATCTATCTATCTATCTATCTATCTATGGTTTTTATTCTAAAACTTTATTCCTTGGAGATGGTCAAATTTTATCAGAAAAGTAAAATCTTAACATCTATTTCATTTTCCCACTTTTTGTTTCTTCAATATAACTGAGACATTTGTTATGAAATATTCAAAAGAAATGAATGTAGAAGACACAGGTTCATTTTTGATAATTTGATGAATGAATTTGGTATAAAAAATCATGGATAACATCTTAAAAGTTCACAAGCACTCTAGTGATGGTAAATATGTTTTAAGAAATAGGACAAGCTTTTTAAAAGAATTTTAGAAAAGTAAACTTTACATCTGTGTCTGTTTTGTGTTTGGTCTGTATTCATGTAATGAAAGATAAACATGCTGTGTTGATCCTCAAAGAGAACTGAAGGTATTTTCTGTTGAGATCTGTTTGTTTTCACAAAATACACTAAATTCTTGCCAAATATCAGTTAAGTAGTTAATGATAGTTTCAATGATCTTGCTAACTATGCAATTTCTGTTGAAAGTTAATTAAGTATATCAGTATAGTTTATGAATAAGTATACTTTTTCTATGAACTATCTCTATTTTCAAAACAATTAGGTGTTTCTATCTATTTAAAAAAAATCTAAATAGTTAAAATTTTTGGAGCAATTCCTAGTAATTATTTTAGTTTAATTTTCACTTAATGAACCTTTGAAAAATAAATATCTTAAACAATTGTGACCAATAAGTTCCACATTAACTTATAATGTGCAGGAAAGGAAAAGATTATCTAGATTCAAAAATGAAAACCTTGTCTTAAAAATATCTTCCGTACTTGCATTGATTTAAATTTTAAGATCCATAATTGTTTGATAGATAGAATAAAAGTTATCAAATCAAATGCTTTGCCTGAACAAAACAGATTTGACATTTAAAAAGAGGAAAAACTGTTATGGACCTTTTGCATCATTTGTTTACATGTGCAAAATGTACAGAAGACTTGCAATGCAAATAAAGCTCTACCATTCCTAACTTCTAGCAAACATGTCTTTCAAAGGTCAAGGCTCTTTCAATGGATTAAATAATGTTGGAGATATCATTTTCCAACTTCCAACTTTGATTTAAGAGCTCTTGATTTGAGAGATTTTATGAAAGCTTCCTTCTTGTCTCACATTAAGATGAAACATTATATCCCTTGAGTAAAAGTGTTGACGGTTATTAGTAAAACGCCCTGCCATCGATAAGTACATGACATTATCAAAGTATTTAACATCATCAAGTACTATCCATGATGTCATTTACATTACACAGTGCAATGACATCACTGTATTTGAAGTTTTAATGAAAATATTTTGGTCCGAAATAGACAATTCAAACTGAAATGTATATGAAAATGATTTTTTTTTATTATAGAATCTCAGCAATCCTTGAATATTTGTGATAATTATCAACTGGTGTTTATATATATTTGCTATGAGAAGACACTTGTGTGAAAGTCTCTATCTCCTCACATCACCAAACAAATCGACATTCAACTTTTTAGTTTTAGATAATGTTATGTTTCACGTGTATTTGTTTGCTCTGTTTCTCTAGATATCTACAAAGAGGCATTTGAGAGTGCCCGGAAAGCAGAAGAGTTCAAGTTTAAGACAAAGTTTGATCTGTTGTTGGGTGATCTGACCAGAGCCCTGGATCGCCAGTCACCTGCCGGGATCACCTCCACCTTCGGGAGCACCTCATGTGAGTACATGTACCAGTACACAGGCAATGCAAATTAGAATACACATGTATATTCCTCATGTGAGTACACATACCAGTACACAGGCAATACACATTAAAATACACATATATATTCCTCATGAGAGTACACATACCAGTACACAGGAAATACACTTGTAGAATTCTACTGTATAAATTTCCATTGAGAGCACATACCAGTACAACATAAATTGATCACAATTTTTTTCAATACACCTCTGAATATTTTATGTGTACCAATCGTAAACAAATTTATTTTCATCAAAATCAAAATTTTAATGAGATTGTCTAACTTATATAGCTGATAAAGGTTTTGCAGTGAAAACCTCTGTCGGTTTGGGTCACAAGCTGAATTTCATATTGCCCCAAATTTACTGTAATGGTCCAGTGTTTCACCCAGTTCCCAAATTATATGATCAAGGTTTTTATTGCAAAGCAATTGAAAGTTGATTAAGAAATTAATGAACAAACACCTACAACACTAAAAATATATCTAGTGTTGGTACAAAAGAAGATTACACCTGTAAACATTAAGGCCATTTGTTTCTGTGACTTTTCATGCTTTACTCTGATAATCTGATGATTAGATTTTCAAACACAAACTGAAGATGAAATAGAATTTTTTCACTATGGATGTAGATTTCAGATGTCTTGTTGACATAACTACCTTATACTTTGAGAGTAATTGTTTATATGTGTCTATAGGTCACCTCCAGGGGACACCAGTTTAATCTTCTTCAGAAGTTTTATTACAACATTTAAGTAAGAAATTACCGACACATATGCCTGAAACACTAGAGTATGATATTGCTGTGATACTAAAGCTCTACCGGACAGATGAGCGGTCTTCATTGAAGCCATGAAGTATTTTTTATGACATGTTTATTGTATGTAGAATGTTTATGTATGTGTTGTCTGACCTTGTAACTTCCTGGACAGATGGGGAGGTGATGCTGACGTTCCGCAGTCGCATGAAGGAGCTCCTGACCGGCTTCTCACAGAGGCTGCAACTAGCTTATGAAAGTGAGTCTTACGTCAAAGTTCTTCTCAAAGCCATCAATTGTATGAAGTTACCTTTGTCTTCACTGGTGTCTGCGTTTGTCGTTTATCAAGCTGATCTACCGTTTAAATTTGACGAGCTCTCCAATGATTATACATAGGTTAATCATAAAGTTGATATCCTTACCAAGTAGACACAGCATGGTTTCCATTCTTGAACTTCACATCCTCCTCTCCTGAGAGCTTGTGTATGGAAGCTGTCAAGGTTTTAACATCACAAATTTGCAATCATGGCTTTGCAGTTTGAGAAGGAGATAAAAGTTAGCTTTTTTAATGGGTTAGTAAAACATTAGAACAAATAGCAAATCAGTCTTTGAGACTTGAGTATTTTGATAAAAAATCTATCTTCAGTATATTTGTTATGACTTTATCTGTCAACAATAAAAAAGTGGACATCATTGGCTCATCGTTGTTTGAAATACACACTGAGGCAGCACAATGAAAAACCTTGATATAAAAATACATGTTTGCAGCATCAATATTTATGGCAAGTCTGTGCACCAGGTGACCTGTCTCCTTGGAGTTTTAAGTCTTGACTGTTTAATTTCATTAAAGTGACAATGAGAAATACAAATTTGAAGTAGCCATCTTCTATCTGTATAGGCCAAACAGATTTTTTTATTTATAGCATTTGCACTTAATTAACAGAGCTGATTAAACACGAGCTTAATGAAAGAAACATTGCATGTTCTTGTGGGATTTGTTTGGTGCAGACAATTGTTGTCATTGACAATGTCTGGATCTGTTAGATCAAGAACTCTTACGGTTCTGTAGAAGGTGAATGGGGTTAATTTTCAAGATGGAAGATCTAGTGATCAAAGTATATTTGTTAATATTTCTATGTTTGTTGAAATATTAGATTTTTTTAACCTTGTAATCAACTATTATTCTGGGAATATTCAAAACAGTCCTTTTTGTATTTTGTCAGACAACCATAGAATATTTTCCATAGATGGTTTTGAGCATTTTATGAATGCTTCACTAAATATGATCTTTGAAACTAATTTTGGCCTACAGTTTTGATTAGGGGAAATTTTATGGTGAAAGTTAAAATTAATTTATATTTTGAAAATTCATTTTAACTTTTCAAATCTAAATTTAACTTATAGATGATAATATTTTCAAATGAAGAATTGAAATCTTAGAATTGGAATCCAGTCAAATTAAATATTTGATTTTGATACTCAACTGAAGCGGAGACAAATTGAGAATTACCGAGACATGTATGTATATTTTATACACTGTTTATGACAAAATGTATTGATACTATAAGATTATAGTATAAAATAAATTCATGTTTTTAGGTTTTGATATTCCACACCATGGTGAAACAACAAGTCAGCAGGTCCGACAAAATGTTTCTAAAATGGTGGAAGGAATCCTTGGTGAATCTCTTGATCTGGTGAGTGCTGAACTTCACTTGATGATACCCTTCTGTTTCTCACTGTTTAAATTCCACAGAAGTTTCTTACTACTCTCGAAAATTTGTTAGATTTTGCTCTATTGCCATGTAAGTGCCATCTACTGCAATTTATATTCAAGCAGGTGTTGGCAGGTTTTAGTTCTGTGTATTATTCTTAAATCATGCATGCTTTCTCCCTCTCATGAAGCCAGCTGCTTTACTTGAAGGAAAATGTCTTGAAACTGTTTTTGATTCCATTGTGTTTCTTAGCTAAATAACCTAAATCTTAAGTTACAAGTTAGCAAAATTAGATCGATTAAAAAGTCTGTTTAATCAAAATAATCAAAACAATTGTAAAATAATTTTTTTGGAACTTTTTTGCATAAACTTTTGGAAACTGTTTGCATAAATATCAAGTATTTGACACACCTGAAAGAAAAATAAAAATTGAAATGTTTTAAATGATTTTTTAAGAACTTTATATCAAATATCAAAAATACCATATTGAAAACTGTTCGCGTTAATCTAAAGTAGATCACACACCTTAATATTATAATGATAGAAAAGTTTTAAAATCATTTCTGTAGAATTTTATATATCAAGTATTAAGAAAACCATAATGGAAACTGTTTGCATAAATCTCAAGTATATCAATCAAGTGAAAGAAAAATAATAAAACAAATTTTTGAAATCATTTTACAGAACTTTATATCAAATATTAAGAAAACCTAATGGAAAATATTTTCATAAATCTCAAGTACATTACATGCCTGAATGAAAAATCAAGTGAGCTGATGTTTACATTAGTGAACTTTAAATGTGTACACATGTAGAAAAGAAGAAAGCACACCTATTGGAAAGTTCCCCGCATGTAGGGAAGGATAATCAGCGAGGAGATGGTCTACCTCGAGAGTGAAGTGTTAGACGCTCGCTGAGCTAAACTAAGGCCAAACTGGTGCGTTTGAAGTTCCCTGCTTAAACTAAACACCTGCTGATGACATTTTGCCCCATGTTTGGCTTGTTGTTTTGTGTTATCTTAGTTCGGAGTTAGTTAGTCGTTCATTCCATCGCTTGACCTATCTGAATGAGTCTGACTAGAAAACAAATAATTTCTGCATGGAAAGCGTGGATTAATTGTGTATAACAGGTTGGTACATTCCTTTCTTTTGTCAGTTGCTTGTCAGTTTCTTGTATGTTTCATAATGGTGTACATTTCAATCAGCTGATTCTGCTCCTGCCATTGTTGGTTTATGTATTTAGGCGGCTTGTCAAAGTATCGACTCCCATTTCATGGCTTGTAACAGAGTGACACATAGCGAACTGAAGGATTATATGGAGAAAATTGTTATTTCGGTTATTTTAAACTCTAACATTTCTTTGTCAAAGCTGACCCCATTTTCATCTTTTGTCTCACCATATGACATTTCAAATTATTTACTCTCTGAGTTAGTGTGAGGAAAAAGATCATGCATCGTCTGTATTGGTTTAAAAACAATGAACTCATATTTAACAGACACTTTAATGTTTTGCAGAAATTCTGTGACCTCACAAAATCTGTAAAAAAAATTCATCACATCAAATCATTCTTCAAGCTTATTCAACTAAATAAATCACTTTTAAATTTAAACAGAAAATACCTGAAATATCTCCAACAAATTAAGATTTTAGAGGGAAGTGTGTGAGTTGGCGTGAAAGATGTCATTTCCTTAAACAAACAGTGTGGATGTCGGCTTGCCCAGCTGTTACCACTGCACTTGACTGGCATTTGCTTGTACATTCTGCTCTGCCTGTGTCAGTTTCAATTTGGCTTATTTGTACAAAGAAACAAATTAAACTGTAATTCAACATTTACAAGACTTTTTTGAGGAGAGCACAGTTTTCTAAAGGGATAGTTTGGCCTGAGTGTAGTAAAATTAATGTCCAAAATGTGTCCAATGTTATCTACGACAGATCAAACTGTAAATCATTACAACATTTAAAAGAAAAATTAAGAATTTGTTTTGTTAATCTTGAATATATAATGTTCCTCGTGAACTCAGTGTAAAATCTCATAAAGATGTAATAAGAATTAATACATCATCATTTAAGAGTTAACCCTGGGCATACCACATAAACTAAAGCCTTTAGTCAGCCTTTTACTCTAGATATATATCATATATCTATTTACCACTTAATACATTTTATATTTTTAATTTATGCAAGAGATCCTCTGAAAAATGCATACATTTCCAAAACGCTTTGTCAGCATATTTTTGTGGATATAGATCGTATTTGACAGAGTGAAAGCCATATTCAAACGACAAGCATAAGAAAGCACTCTCATTTTATGCTTATATCTTAAATTAATGATTTTGTGTTATTTTGATGTCATTTTTTAGAATTCAACAATCAAATGTTTTCTTGAAGTAAAGATCGAATTTCAAATTTGTTATGGCTACTAAAGTGAGATCCGTATACACAATATTTCTTGCAATACAGATATGATCTAGACACCAATACTCTGTTTTTGCGACAGTGTCATATATAACTTATTACATATATGATTGCATTTTAATTTGTAAGGATGACTATAGCAAGCCGTAATCCAGGTGTCAACAGACACAAAATCTCTTGGTGTATATGATTAAGACAGCAACATGGTTGGTTAGAAGATATCACTCAAGAAGGCATGTGGGCTAGAATTTAGACTTTAAAACTGGTAACACATGATTGAGGTTACAAACCGTCAACCCCCTGGCCTGTTTGAGGCAGCCGGAACTAACCATGTCTGATATCCCCACAATTATCTCCCGTCCTGTCCGACACATCAGACGTTTTTCCGCTTGACCGAGCAGCATGAGGATATACGATCTACGGTGTCCCCGTGTAGACAACGATTAGCATCTTGCAAATCTTAACTCATTTGCTTTTAAGAGAGTACAAATGTTCATGTCTCGGTATTTCTATTAATAATGTCATACATAGAACTTTAGGTTTCATTGCCCTTTTCTTTACTTTTTTGGGGGGCATATCATCAAATGAAAAAAGATGATCTTGGTTTATTGCATATTTTGTTGTTGTCAAAAATGAATCCTTAAATTGAATCTATTTGATGTTGATTTTTGTTGGTTGAAAATATCTTGAGGTATGCAAACAGGTCTATTGACAAAGACAAACATCTGAACCCAATCAGGTTTGGCAGAACAGATATTTCTCGGAATGAGTGAGCTTTAACAAGATATTAATTCTGACATATTCATGCATGTATGCATCATAGATAGTAATAGGGTGTTATTGACTACATACTGGTGATAACTTCAAAACTAAAACACTGACAAACCTACATTTATCTATAATGTTAAATCATTTAGCTGTTATGCACATTGATATACAAACGAACCGTCTCATATGGGTTAACCTGTAATGATGTACATTCTATAGATAATAGAGATGACAACTTCACTGTGTGAAAGATACACTATTGTGATTGGATTAGCCTGGTACAGATATAGCTTATTGTCATCCCTGTAAGGGTGATATGTGTTAGTGCTTGCTCTTCTGACAAATAATGCTCGCATATTTCTCTGTCAATAATAGTCGTACAGGTATTTTAGTCACAGTCAGCTATGGTAGGAGCAGGTCATATATGTTAATTGATTTGATGGGTGGGGCACTCTGTGAAATAGGCTGCAGTAAAGCATCTAAAATAAACATTAAATAACTTGATGTTCATTATTCATGGATATGAAGTTGTTGATACATGTTTTTGATAGTGATATGAAATATATTTGAAGTTTCCAAAGAGAATCATCTATGGTTGTTTTTTGGATATCATTTAAGGGCAGTAAGAGATATCATTTAAAAATATAAGTAGAAATAAAATCAAAATAAGATAAGACATAGAGATAGTTCAGTTACAATTGGGAGGTTTGCTTTGAGATTTACTTGAAAAAGAAATTTTATGTTACTGTTTTGATCAATTTGCTCAATAAGATTTGTGTATAATATTACTGTTTGTTTTTCAAAATTATTGTTACTTCTAATGAACATATAAGCTTTCTGACTTCTTCTCATGAAGATTTCATTGAAAAATGTTTATTACATTCACACTTCAACTGTTCAAGTGACCACTGAACCCAATGACTGTCAGAAGCATCAATGTTATAACATATTTTAAAAAACCTTCCCATCCTTATGATAACTTTTCAAGTGCTGATTTAATGTAAGAGGAGGTAATAGCATGCCTTGGCGTACTCTTGTATCGGGGTTGAGCCCCACTGTTTGCACTTAGAAGTACACAAACATATTACAATGGTAGTCAGTGACCCAGAGCCTTCAACTCGTAGATTTCTCGACTGACAGCTAGTCGTCTATTACACTGGTCTGAAGATCAGATGATTTACGACATACATATCAGTAGTGACTACATGTAGTACAGGACTCACTGGTCTCTTTCCTCTAGTAGGTGTGGACTGAAAAATAATTTCTGTGTATCTTACTGTGTTGAATTCAAAATTGGATAGCCAAAGATGAGGTTTGTGGTTTATAATTACTATAACACAGGTATGAGTGCACTATTTCTATTCCACAGTCAGTCAGGTTTAAAAATTGCATTTTCAAAAATGAGGGTTTGGGTTTTTGATTATTATCACACAGGAATGACTAGGTGTGTTATTTGTATGTCACTCTCATGGTGTGGCCAAAAGACACAAATTTCTGTATTTGTAACCTGCTAGCTTTGAAAATGGAATGCAGAAGATGAGGTATGTGTTTATCAGTAATATGACACAGGCTTAATATAGGTGCAGTATGTATGCCCATGCAGTAGATTGCCACTAACGTATTGTGTTGAGGTTAATTATTATCAAACAAAAGTGAATGTAAGTTGTTCAAATGAATACTTTAGATCCTCTCAGTATGGTCTAAGTACATATGTATTTTCCACTAGTTATGAACTGAGGAAAAAGTTCAGCATTTGAATACTTTAGATCCTCTCAGTATGGTCTAAGTACATATGTATTTTCCACTAGTTATGAACTGAGGAAAAAGTTCACCATTTGTTAATATCAGATTCAATATTGGATTGATGAAGATGAAGTATGTGAATATTCTACTCCAATAAAATCTATTTTGAACAAGGTATATTTTAATCAAACGTAAACTTTTGTGAAATGACAACTTCTAGTTTCATTTGTATATTTTCATTTTCATTAATTTTGTATTTTGATGGGGGTAGTTTGTCAATATCAAGACTATTAACTAGGTCATTTTGGTCCTACAAGGTGTATAATATTACAGTGTCAATTTCAGTTGGTGTACAGAGGAACAGATTTCAGTTTGGTTTGTATATTTCTTACTGTGTCAATTTCGTAATTGGATTGTTGGACATGAGGTTACTTGTTCCTTAAGTGTACATTTCAGATTGGTATTTTGACTGGCCCTGTCACTTTTGTGTGTTGACAGTTTGTAATTTTGCAGTGTCATACTCATTTAAATTTACCTTAAAGAAAGTATGTGGGGCTATGTATAGGTACAACTTTCAAATTGCAGGTTATAGAGTACATTTGTTATGATGGAGGTTCACTACACTTTGTAACTGATTTCTGAAGGAGAAATATTTCTAAATCGTGTCTTAACTTCACTAAAAAAAAGTCAAAATACACCTTTGCCCAAAATAAAAACCATGCTTTCTATATATAAATATTTCAAACAAAAAACGACTTTGAAGTGGTCAGGTCTAGCAATGTTTTCCTGGATATCAGTTAAGTACTTCCTCATATCGTGAGTTCATTATAGAGTGTGGGGTCAACAGTCAACCCAGGCTTACTCATACCTTGCAACATCAGGTACAGTCCAATTTACCATGGTTCACATGAAACACAGAATAAGGGATGAATCATATATTTTCATATTACACATCATTGAAGCCCTAGGCAAATCCCATTAACCAGCAGAGGATGTCTCTAACATGAATGAACTCTAGGAGGTTATCTTTGTGATATAAACCTACAAATAAAGGCTCATGGTATAAAGTATGTTAGAGTGTTCAAAGTGTTCTTGTATGTCCTATTCATCGCCTGAGAATGTATATGAGATATTAGAAGTCAAGGATAATCACATCTTCTTGTTGACTGTATTCATGTAAACATTGCTGACGTTTAAGATGATAAGTTATCTTATCTGTGAAGGAGTTTTACCAGGTACTGTCATTCTGAACATTATGGTTTTTAATGTGATTTTATTTGCCTTATTCACTTTCTGATAATGTATATGAGTCATTTAAGTCCAGAATAATAACATCTTCTCGTTGATTGTGTGTTCTTGTAAACATGGAGGTTGTAAAACAATAAGTTATCTTATCTGTGATGTTGGTTTGCCAAAGGTACAGAACATTAACTGTGATTTGGAATGTCCCCTTCACAACCTGAGAATCTGTCTCCAACATGAACAAATCACAAGATAATACCTGAGCTCTAAAGGTGTAAACTGTCAATTTAAAGTCATAAAGTAGTTCACTTTCAAATCAGTTTTGGAAGTAATGACATGTTGATAATCCGTCCTAACCCACAAAAGGATCTATGCTTATATTTTTAAGGGAGATATAAATTCATAAGTTTAAATCTTTATCTTTCATTTAATCAAAAGCAAAGTTATTCTACTGAGTGAAATGTCAATTTCAATCATAGTGGCATTTGGTAACAGCAGGTTATGAAATAAGCCTGAAAAACTACCTGTCCAAAAGTATGGTTTAATCTATAATGGGTCAAGTTAAAAACACCTACAAAAGTTACCACCCCGGTGTGGCAGGCCATTTCTTCCCCAGTCTAAACTTTCCCTAGAGAGAGAATAGCCCAGGCCAAACTTTCCCCGGGGAAGGTCTGGCCAGGGGGAAAGTTTGGCCTGTTACACCGGCCCAAAAGTAACCAGGGCTTTATTTTGTACACTAGTAACATACAGGTTCTGCCTATAGATACCATTCCCTACAATAAAAATCATATGATAACGTTATCTGTGGGTGTATTGACATGATCAAGGACATGAAATCTTGAACATTATCATTTATTATCATTAGCAAAAATGTATATGTAATTCAGAATGTTTAGACAAAGCAATGCAAATTGTTTTCTAAAATTTTGTGTATCAGAAATGATGGTGACATTTGTACATTTCAGACGTCTGATGAGGCTGTGTCAGATCTGTCATCATTGTCAGACGATTCCGGCGGAGACCAGAATTCGTTTGAAGATCAAATAGCCCAAGCTATTGTTTCAAAGGTACGTAGATTGAGAGTACATTCTCTCATTATTTTCCTTTTTGCGTAGTATCAATCAATAAATTATCAATTAGAATTAGAATATGGAAATTACTCTTGCTTTTATTTGATTTTCAAATTTCAAATAATGCTTGGAATAATAAATCCCCCCACTAATATTGGGGTATAAATCTGTAATCAGTTATGTAATCACTTTTATTTAATGCCTTAGATCTATAAAAATCCAAAACGATTTTCTTACCTCAGTTGCTAGAGAACCACAGAAGGGAGGTAAGTGAATCTCTTGATCACCCTGATGGCCACTACACAGGACATTCATATGGAAATTACAGTGATGATGTTGAGGAAGACAAAACCAGTGATATTGTGAAAGATTTTGAGGAACTACGCAATTTTGTTCGGAACACACAAGCCCGAACAACCCCAGTGCCTCGTGATATTGAAGAACAGATTTCTGAACAACCAATCGAACGTGTAACCCTTGACAACCGGGAAGCTGCAGAGGACTTCCATATAAGGTGTTCTAGTGCTGACAGGGTATATAATGCTGAACCTCCTCTGCCAGATTTTTCAGAGTTTGACGGAATAGATTTTGATTCACATGAAATTGATCCTGATTTGTTGTCAATGAATCTTGCAATTATTCCCGAGGAAACTGAGGAAGAGCTTGAAGATGAAGCTAATGAGATACCAGACAAAACTGGGCGGGAGAACTGGATCTTCAAGGGGATGGTGTCCCCATATGACAACATGGGACACCGGCGGGTGGGCAGTGATCCGGCCAAACCTCTCTACATGATGGTGCCACAACCAGAGGATGACTTCGTGCCCAGGGTTGGAAATAAGTAAGTGCTCAAACTTTTATCAACTTTGATTTTGGCCTTGTTTCCATTTAGATTTTCTGTTCATTCCTTTGTCAACTATAATATCAATATACAGTTTTGTTGTGCCTTTGAAGTTTATCATCTATTGTGCACATTAAAGTTACTGAATATGGAAATCGAGAAATCAAGACAAGAACAATTTCTAACTTCTAAATGCATTTTGTTAGTTTTAGCAAGATGAGTACGAAACAATGGGATCATATGACTTTGGGGTGAAATGTAATATGCTTTCAGAATATCCTTTTGACTTTAACTGAGTTAATTAATATAAATAATATATTCGAAATAAGACTCAATAAAAAATCTTTTTGGAGAAATTTCACTCTAGCATTTCATTCATGTTAATTGATCAGGATGAAGCCACCTAAAATAATCAAGAAGTTACTTAATAGAGACTTGAGTGCTTCAAGTTGAACTACTAGTCAACTAGTTATCAAGAAAACAGGATTAACAATGTACAAGATTGACCAGGACACTATGTAACTATTTTGATCTGATGTGACAGAGATATATCAAACAGTGGTCTTTTGAAGGACATTAGGGATCTTACTTTTAAGTCCTAGATTTTAAAATATTGCTAAATCTTTAAACCATAGATCCATGATCTTGTACACATTTTTACTATAGAAAAATACTTCAAGTGTGTATACTCCAACCATCAGGCCAGGGTTTACTTTGAATCTCAAAGCAATTTAATATTTCTTTTCCCAGAGATGCAGATCAACTGTCCGACCTGTCAGATACAGAACATCCTGCTCAAAGTGCTGACGATCTTAGTGATGACGAGAACACTTTCTACGCAAAAACGTCCGAGGAACTTGCTCGGATATCTCGCAAACATTCCACAACTTCAGTGCAAACAGATTCAGATGCTGACTCAGGCAGTGCTTCCAAAATCTTGACCGGTGCTTTTAGAAATGATTCCGGCCCTATTTTGGGTCGAAAAGAATTAGGAACAGAATCGTCACATGGAGTTGATTCTAAATGTGGACCAGAACCTCTGAAACTCACCGAGGAGTTTGTTCCTGCAGAGGGCGACGACCCCACCTTTATCTTGCCACCAGAGAGTGTTACAATCGCTGAAGGGGAACCTCTGAGAATCATGTGTAGAGTTGCAGGAACCTCTGCCATTGGTAAGTGTTGAGAAGATTTTTGAGGTTCTTCAAGTGTGTTTGGTTTCTGAAGTTTGACCTTGATTTGATGCTTCTTGTGACAAAAAACAATGATCGTCATATAAGATTCTTAAATGATTTTTTATGTTAAAACAAAATTATTACTATAGTTGATTGTAGTTAAATCATATAAGAAGGTGTTGGTTAAGTTTGTTGAACAAGGAAATATTCTTTGAGGGAGGAGATTTTTATATTAAATCACATTAAGACATAAATTAGTGCTACATTTGTGCATAAATGCAGTAAGTTACCTGTTGGTATCAATAAGCTTTCAATATCCATTGACTAGTATTTAGAACCAAGAGTGCCAGTAAATCTTTTTCTACTGATGTTTGACATCTTATTACTTCAACAGCCTGTTTGCACATTTATACTGTGTGTTGTATGAAACTATATCACTTACAGATCCACCAAAACTTGGTAAGAATAATGTCACAATGGTGGAAAAGAATGATAATAATCAAAATAATCATCACAATGTTAATCACAGACATGGATTTTGCATGGCAGGTTTTGGTATGCTAAATACAGTCATTTATACCTTGTATCACATATAACATTATTTTGTTCCTTTCTTTATGCCACATCAGACGCGAGTAAGAATGTGATAAATCTTTTCTGGTTATTGTGTTTTTTAAATTGTTCTTGCATGACCAATCTTGAGGTGTATTGTTGTTACCATTGGCTATATTTCTATATCAATCTTTTGTATATACAAATTTAGAATATCATATCTATGTATGTTATGAGAAATGAAGTTTTTTTTCAGTTCACGTCATTAAATCAAAATAAATCTTTTTAAAGCATTTTTTTTCAAGCAATTTTAATGCAACTTTAACAAATTTGTCATTTAGGCAAAACAATATCAAATATCAGTATATTTGAACCAAACACTGGTAATGTTTAGATATCTCTCTTGTATGTTATTGAGTAAGAATCTGCGACGGTCAAACGACCATTTTAATTTGTGGAATTTCTTTGATCTCTAGTGCATGCTATTCATCTTGTAGCCCATATTTGCCTCGTTGTCACATTGATATCTCGATCGTGTCAACATCAGGGCTTTAGGTTGGAGTGTCAGTTCTCTCTCTTGGTGTTGTTTATTGTTAAATTGTATATGTTGTAATGAAATATGTATACTGTTTTATCTTCAGTATTGGTTAAGGTACCCTTTTCATTCTGAAAAGGATTTAAAAAATATTTCAGATTTTTGGTGAAGGCTTTTCACTGACACTATTTGTTTGATGGGGAAAATTTTTTTTGTTGAGGAAGATATTTATCATTATCCCCGCGCTACAAAGTTAGTGAGGTTAAAGCAATCATTCTATCCGTCTGTCTGCCCATTTGTTCATTCTTTTCAGAAACCATTAGATGTATATCAACCAAACTTAGCACATTTATTGACCATGACCTTCTCTACAAAGTTGACCCATTTACAACTTTCTACAAATTAAATTTCTTGGCCTTTTCATGCAAAACATCAATTATTTTACTTCTTTCCAAAGTGTACAATGTGGACACGGTTATCTCAACCATTTTCATTACATTTACATTTACATTCTTATTATACTCTTGATTGAGTTTGGACGATGGTTGATTTATGGCCCTTGAATATTTGATTTAACTTTTTGCAAATCTTAGGTCTGAAGCTCCAATGGACAGAGTTTTCTAAGGACACTATAACAGCTAAATGAGAACAATTTTGGTTGTGGGTACAACTGATAATGGTCTTGATTTAGTTTGAAAGCTACTCCTGAAAAAATAATTTTGATAGCGTTATGACCCTTGAATGTTTGATTGAAAAGACGGCACTGATCACATCAAAAAAGGTATTTGTTCACACTGTTACACTGTCCTGCAATTATTCTTCATAAGTATGAAAGCGTTTTTTTTATATGAGTTGATTTTGGCTAATAGCTGGTGGCAGATAGGTGATTGCAGGGGAATGTGAGCCATAATCACTTTTTTCTTGTTTGATGAATTTTGGATAACTAAATATCTCTATAAAAACAGTTCACATTTCCATTCATTTATAGTTGAACCATTTTGACAGGGATAAAACAATAGTTGATTCAAGAGAGAAAAAAGTCTTGCAAGTATTTATTAAATCCTTTTTGCGGATATTTTGAAATATATCAGTCTTTTAGAAAACTTATTCCCTTATTTCCTTGCTTTATTGATAGCAATTCATATACAGAATCATATACATTCTATAATTAAGTGAAGATGATAATCAGGATAAAACGATTAGCTTTGGTTTGGTATAGGTATACTGCGGTACAGCATTCATGGTTGAGTACATTTTAGTTGATACAAAATCAAGAATGCAGCAAACTAAATTCACATTGAAATATAATTGTTTCCATATAAATGTTTATGAATTAAAATAAAATGATAAGAGGCATTAATATCACTATGATGAAATATATATGGTATTAAATGAAAATGAAATTTAAATCATGATTCATCAAACTATATAGTTCAATCAAGAATTATCTCCCCTTGCAGATGTGTTCTGGTATCGAGAGCAAGCTGAGGTGGAAGCTTTGGAAGAGGGCGAGGACATTGATGTATTGAACGAGGGGGATAAACACGCAATAACTCTGTACAATCTGACCAAAGCCCAGGCTGGACAGTACATGTGTATCGCTCTCAGTGACCAGGGGAAGTGCACGCAGTACTTCATTGTCACAATCACTGGTGGGTAATTCAAAGTCATAGTCTCATTCTTGCAAGGCAAATTGTAATGCACACCGGACAAATAGTTCATCACTCACAGAACTCTTTCCCCGGACGTTTGCAACAATTTCTAAACTATGTTTGCATTCTGGCCCTCAATAATGAAGTTCAAAACACCTTACCCTATGTCTTTAGTGAGCGTTAGTCCTTACCACGTCATTTAGCTAAGGCCATGATGTGGAACACATGAAATTTCCCAGTTAAATACCCAATGAAAATAGCCAAGAGCTGACCTTTATTTCAAATAAAGAAATAACAAAACGGTGGTAAACTCATTGAAGAATGCGTCTGTCATAAGTCTCGGCGCTGCAATTACTAGATTTCCGGGATATCATATTCGCGATGGGATTGCACTTGATCGGACTGAAACAGCATACGCCAATAAGCAGCGTCATCCAAAACTTTAAAACGGGCATAAAAGGAAAATATTTGCAGTCGCGACAGGATTTTTGCTCATGAAGAATAATTGGCCCAGTTTAGTTGCCTTACAAAATTGATTGAATGACTTTAAGTGAATTTAAAAAACATGGTAGTTAATTGAATCTCCATTTAGATTAACTTGTCATTTAAATGTCGTATGATATGTTTTATATAATATTATATATTATTATATATAAGATTCAAGCATAAAAAGGTGTATGGAGAGAAGACCAATAGTAGTAGTAGACCAGAGTAAGCACAATAATAAATATTAACAGTTTGAGAATGCATTAAGTTTCATATTTTTCTTGTAAGATAGATACTTAACTATTTATCACTGATTTATTCGCAATTTCGTAATAAATTTTCTTCATGTCTTATGAGTGAGTGAGTGAGTTATTGTTTAACGCTACTTGGGCAATATTTCAGGCATTAGCAGCGTTTTATGTCTCATGAAATATGTTTTCTACTGTATACATAGTACTTAAATTCATTGAATGTACGAAATGATTATGTATCTATTTGGATTAGTCATTATAGTTGAAAGATAATGAACATGAGGTACATGTAATATTTTGAAAAGAGACTGGATGAAATGTTCAACATAATTTGAGGTTTTCATCCGAATGTTCTTGCAACATATCTTTTCAGACAACAAGCAAGAACTCAAGAAGCCGGAGTTCATCAAGACTATTCAAGATGTAAATGTTAAAGAAGGTCAAAGTGTCAAATTCAGATGTAAGGTCAAAGGTTATCCCCAGCCTCGCGTCACATGGTACAAAGATGGGAAACTCATCAAAAGCAGCAAGTCATGTCGGCTTGGTGAGTAAAGGGAGATAATCCATTGCATTTTCTATCCCACCACATTAAAATGCTGCTCTGACTCAGAGAAAGGTGAAAGTTGTCCACTGTCATTGCCTATTCCTCCTAAATCTATTATCAAGTAGTTCATGCAATCTTACAATCTTGCCTTATTCAACAATGCATTTGATTGGTTCTCCATTAATTTGTTTATTTGTAGAGAAGTTTGGTAACCGTGACTACATCATGACCATTGACAACGCCACACTGGACGATGACGCTGAGTACTCAGTTGTTGCCCGCAACATCGCAGGAGAGGTCAAGTCGACCGGGGAAGTCCTTGTGGACTCTGATCAACTAGGTCTGTTTCCATGGAACTCTTCCACTTCAATTTTAAATCAACTTCTTATAAGATCTTTGAAAATCTTTGAAACTTTGGATTGAAAAAGAAAGACAGATTTCAAAATTTGCTAAAATCCTTCATCATCCTCCTCATTTTTCAATTACATTATCATAAAAAAATGGCAAAATGTCATTAACAAAATAATAAGAAGTATCGAACCATAAAGATATCACTTGGCCAATATAAGGCTCATCAAATGCTTCCATCTTTTCATTTCCTTTGAACTGGAATCAGATACTCTCTAGCAACGAGCTGTACAAAACTAAGCTGCATTACTCATCATCAAAGGGATCAAAAGTAGTTCTCTTCCAAAGAACTTTGCCAATAACAACTTCTCGAAAAATATTTATATATTTTCAGATTCAATGGTGACAACACCAACCAGCAACTCATTCCAACAGCGGAAAAACGAACAAAACCTGAGCAGTCTAAGCGATAAGGTTATGTCGGCAAGGAATGACATCACTTCCACAGCAGAGAGCATGCTGGGTACAGCTGAAGAGGTTAGTAATTTCCTGTGAAAATGATAAACATAAGTATATTTGAGTTTTTCTTTGAATTCATATCCTATGCTGGTTGCATGCATTTTTATTTATTTTGTTGGAAACAAAACTACATTTGCATGATCATCCATTTTGAAATTAAAGTTATCAAAGCATGAGAGAAACTCTACTTGCACAAAGTGCTTAGGATGTCATTATGGTATAGTAATGAGCATCAATATCACAGGGGATTTTCATTTCCACAAAAATTATCCTGCTGGAACATCCCCTCATAAATGTTTGTTACCCGGCAATGGAGAATTAGTACTGATAATTGATTTATGTCTTATCATTGTGGAAATCAGGCTAGCATATTTTCCATCTTTCCCGGTATAAACTATCCCTGGATTCAAACATTCACTTCCATATGATGAGCAAAAGTAAGTTTTAAGAAATAGCACATCATGTAAATCATTTGATGCAAAATGCAAAATATTGTAAGCGTAATCGTGAATTGTTGTTCCATCTTTATGTTCATCATGTGAATCTAAGGTTTCTATCCAGGGTATGATTTGTGCACCTTCAAAGATGACTTTTGGATTTTATTTAATTTTCATTTAAATTTTTCTTTTTTATAACATTTGTTAACCTAATTTTACATTTTTGAAAAGCATCTTAGCTTCACTAATTACACTTGTAGAAATTGTTTGGTTTAAACTCTTTACCATCGATTACTTATTATCGACTGGATATGTATAGTCTTTCACTTTTGCCATCCTTTTATGCTTATAGTATATCATCTTGCATTGTCCATCAACTAATTTTGGGAACCAGTTCCAATACCTTTCATTTGCACTTTTTCTAACCCTGCTAATTACCCTATTCAGCTGTCCTACCTGAATCAGAATCTGGATGTCATGGATAAGGAACTTAACAATCTGGAGAGTAAATTTGATGAGCAAAACAACAATATGAGCCTTGATGAGCGATTGGGTGATACTTCGGGGCTAGAGGCTATTGAGGAATATAGGGCGAGGGTAAGGATCTCATTAACCCTTTATCGCCAGGTTTTATTCTAGGAGAGTCGTTCCTAGCCACACATGTGTTATATACTATTTTAATGAGAACTAAGTGGTAATGGTAGATATGGTTTGATACTAGATAGGTAACATCTTAAGATGAAGAGTACATTTGATAATGAAATCAACAATAGGCGTTTGAAATTCTTCAAGGTTAATTTTAACCAGTAAGAGTCAATGACAAAATGTGAACAAGGTATATTTAATATGATGTACAAAATGATTTTTTTTAAAAATTATTGAATCAACATATACTCAGAGGATATAAAATAATATGTAAATGGAAGGTTTTTTTATAATGCTTTAAAACAATAAATGTATATATGATGATATGTATAATATGTATGTCTAATAAGAAAAAAAACAACATTTTCTACTTCAAAATTGAAGTAAAATTACCACCAACTTCTATGAACATCTGATTACACTTTTTGCACACAAGGAACAACACAAGGGTAATTTTGTGGTAAAGGAATTTTTTTTATGTGCATAAAGGTTGTTAATGTAAATTTTTTTTAAAAATCTAGTTTAACCAAATTGCATAGAACATAATTTAGATTACATTCAAAAGAACACATGCACAAAGTCTTCGTACAATAAAAATTTGTTTCCATGAAAAAACTCATGATGTTTTGTTCCTTCCAAAGTTTGATCTCCTACCATCCCACATACTAAACTAGTTTCATATGTTTTCATTAACCTATTCACCATGAGAGAGCAATTTGCTTTGTAAAATTTTAGTTTATGTCTTCAATGGATAAAATTTCATGTAAAATATGAATAGCAATTTAAGGTCCATGATGGTACTTCCTGTAACAATTTCTTATATTCATCAAGAACACTAGAAATTTAAAATTTACTTTCATAAATGTAGTTTGTGAAGTTGAAAGCGACAAATTCTAATGTCAAGTGATACCGTGAGAATTGGCTTCTAGTTGAGCCAGTCTGGTAAAATATAGTATTCATACTTTTCGATGTTGTCGATGTAGCTATTGGACAAATTAGCTTGTTAAATTTCCGCTTGAGAAGTTATCTTTAATTAGCTTTATTTCTTTTGACAGGAAAAAGCTGCCAAAAATGTCCGGATCCTGACATCATCTGCGTTGAAGGTGCTGCGTACAGCAGAGGAAATAATACAGAGTGAGAGAGAAAACGACAACTTTGTTACCAGCACTCCCCGCCCAGACCCTTCTGATAAGACAGATTCATGCAACAACAACATTCGCGATGATGTGTCGTCCGTGTCGACGGATTCATTCAAGTTTGTGAAAAATAAAGATGGATCAAGGATAAAAACCAGTGCTACCTCTGTTAAACCTCAGGACCCTGATGAAAAGATGGAACAAAAACCGTTTTCATTTGGAGATTCAGAAACTGATGTTTCAGACTTTATTGGACGAAAATACGGATTACCGAGAGACAGTACTTTATCACCAACCAGTGAGTACGGACGAGATACTACCTTGTCACCAACAAGCGAATACGGACAAACTCGTGATAGTACGCTATCATCGACAAGTGATTCACTAAGGCTTGACTTAGCTGATGTTACACAAGATGAAACTAATGACTCTTCTACATTGGAGAGAGTGAATTTTGGACCCAAAAATATGGAAAAATCTCGATTCTCTCGAGATTATGAGGTGAAGACAGAAGGAAAGAAGAAATGGGAGGTGAAGTTGGGTGCTTTCTCTCCTAAAGCTGACGTCATCAACAGACAACAAACTGTGGAAAACACAGAGGAACAGGTAAAGTTTATAAAATAAAATAGGGCTTGGTTTATTGTAGCATTTTGAAATAAGAAATTCTAACAGCAACATTTTTTATAACGACATATTTAACACATTTAATTTATTAAATATTTATGCAATAAAAATTTAACTTGAACTAGTTATCATATGAAATTCACATATATATGTTTATAGCATGGACATAATCAGTTATCTAACCAAATCTGACAGTGATTAAATTATTTATCTTTATATGTACTAACTAGTATAGTAATATATTATTGCTATGAAGACTTCCTACATTTTTAGTTTCAAATGAATTTTCTTGAGCCTTTAAAAAGCACCGATCGTTCTAGGACTTGGTTAAGGATTAACAAGAGTTGACTGTTTTATACTTTTTTATTTGGTGTTGTTGTCTTTTCTTCTTTCTTATGATTTGTTTGAATTGATCTATTCTTTCCCTGTTGTCACACTGTCCCATCTGTGCAATGTGCAAGTCTTTACATATTGATGAATAAAACCGTCTCTGTAGATTTACATGGCTGCTGGAAAGGTCTACACTTTAGAAGACCGCGTCCGTGACCTTGAGTCAAGAGTGACCTCAGACCAAGGTCAAATGTCAGATCTGGAAGACGAGGTCGCATTTACCGTAGCTCAGATTTCACAGAGCGGCCGCCAGGTGATAATGCATGTCTGTTTTGTGATGCAGTCTTATCCGTAACTTATGATGCAGTTTCTCTCAAAGTGAAATGTGAAATCTGTTCTATTTACATTCTTTGACAAATTTATACCCAATGATTTTTTCTGTGGTGCACATAACATATTCTCTTGTGCCTATTTGCCTCAGTGTTAGTTTACACCCTATGTGCTCCAGTGTTAGTTAACACCCTATGTGCCACAGTGTTTGTAAACACCCTATGTGCCCCAGTGTTAGTAAACACTCTATGTGCCCCAGTGTTAGTTGACACCCTATGTGCCCCAGTGTTAGTAAACACCCTATGTGCCACAGTGTTAGTAAACACCCTATGTGCCACAGTGTTAGTAAACACCCTATGTGCCACAGTGTTAGTAAACACCATATGTGCCCCAGTGTTAGTTAACACTCTATGTGCCCCAGTGTTAGTAAACACTCTATGTGCCCCAGTGTTAGTTGACACCCTATGTACCCCAGTGTTAGTAAACACCCTATGTGCCACAGTGTTAGTAAACACCATATGTGCCCCGGGGTTAGTTAACACTCTATGTGCCCCAGTGTTAGTAGACACTCTATGTGCCCCAGTGTTAGTTGACACCCTATGTGCCCCAGTGTTAGTAAACACTCTATGTGCCACAGTGTTAGTTGACACCCTATGTGCCACAGTGTTAGTAAACACCCTATGTGCCACAGTGTTTGTAAACACCCTATGTGCCCCATTGTTAGTAAACACCATATGTGCCACAGTGTTAGTAGACACCCTATGTGCCCCAGTGTTAGTTCACACCCTATGTGCCACAGTGTTAGTAAACACCCTATGTGCCCCAGTGTTAGTTCACACCTTATGTGCCCCAGTGTTAGTTTACACCTTATGTGCCACAGTGTTAGTAAACACCCTATGTGCCCCAGTGTTAGTTTACACATTATGTGCCACAGTGTTAGTAGACACCCTATGTGCCCCAGTGTTAGTTGACACCCTATGTGCCCCAGTGTTAGTTTACACCTTATGTGCCACAGTGTTAGTAAACACCCTATGTGCCACAGTGTTAGTAAACACCATATGTGCCCCAGTGTTAGTTAACACCCTATGTGCAGCAGTGTTATCCTTTAGGTTATCATTTGATACAGTGGTAACACATCTTTTGCAATGGTGAAGTGGATTATTTGATTAATTCTTTTCATCATGGTATCATGGTATCATGGTGCATTTTATTGAAATCAATCTTTATTTGATGTTTTTTTTAATGAATATTTTGCTACATGCTTCTTCTATAAGGTTATTTCCTTAAGCTTTAAATGTTATTCTTAATGCTGTATATATCCTTCACCTTCTTTTCAAAGCTTTTTGATTAGCATGTAGCACTTAACGTAATTTCTGATCCCCTTTTTGCAGTCAACTCTCTTTAATCTGCAATGTGAAACTAAAATATTTCAAAACTTAGTATTAGCACTTTCACATTTGCAAGACATACTCACTAATTTTATGTCGCATGTATTGGTAGAATTAAAAGTGTTCTTAAATGATCACTTTATCTGGTTTATTGGATATAATTACGGTAATAATCTAATGGTCATTATTATATTTAGTATTCTACTATTAATAAAGTTTTTAAATGAATAAAGATATAAAGATATTTCATACTCTAACCCTATAGCTAACCATTCTAAAACAAAAAATGTGAAAATTTTTATATGAAGATTTAGGAAGACTAACTTCATGTTTGACAATTGAATTGATCGTTTATATAAGGTTAGTGTAAAAGGAAAGGCATGAAATGAACAAGAGTTGACAAATTACAAAAGCATTCTATTAATCAAACACGAACCTAACAAAGATATCAGGAGTGAAGATCAATGATGTCAATCAAGGCGGTAATCATGAGGCATAGATATTAACAAAATTGGAAGTAATAACCATTGATGTTAATGACAAAATAAAGAAGAATAGCAAAGACAATGAAGCAACATTATCATAATTGATGTTTGTGTTATCACCGTTATCCCTCCTCATGTGGTAATAAAGATTTTGAATGATCATTTAGTGACAAAATTACAATATATGTCCCCAGGTGGATACTATCCAGCAGACAGTCAACCGGCTCCATGAGACCTCTGAGCCTCCCTACATGTCTCCCCGCGGTGACCCCTCCCTCTCTCCCAGGGGGGACCTCTCCAGCCAACTGTCCTCACCGCGACTCTCCATCGACTCTGGGGTTTCTTCGATTCGGGAGAGACCCCCCCAGACTACCATGATCGGGCACACCTGCGAGGACGAGGTGCCTGAGAGTCGGGGTGAATATGATGCTGACTCTGGTATAGAGCTACCCTCAGTGAACAGACTCCGAGCTATGTTCTCTAGACCCAAGGATGAGGAGTTTGGAGACGGATCATTCACTCGGGTTAGCAAATGTTGATTTTTTAATAATTTGTAAACATGATTGTTAAGAAACTGTTTGACTTGGATTCTCGAAATTGGCAGTACAAGAAGGGAAAGGATATTCAAAGAAAGAATGTGATCATCATTTTATGTCCTTTTCTTCCTTAAGCATGTAATTTCACATTCATGTCAATGTTAAATAATATGTTTTCTGTTTTAGAGATGTTAAATGTCAAAATGTGGTCACATGTTGTTGTCTAATGTTGAATGTTAAACCCTTTGTTCTGGCATAAATGCTGGCCTTACAGCACATTGTGTTGTTATCGTTGAATGTTCATTTTTTTCATGTTTTGTTATGTAAATATGAAATGTTAAGTAATTTATTGGTCCCTCTTTGTTCAACATTTTTAGTGTCGCCATTATTGTCAGTAGTAATGTCTAGAAAATGTTAAGTGACATTTAGAAAACTATTTTAAATTCTAAGCTCTATATTTGTTTGATCATAAACATAAAAAATTCAAAATTTCATGTACCCATTGACAGTAAAGTTTAGACTTGTTGAATGTTTTATAGTTCACTAAAAGTGTTGAATATCTGGTAACAAATATACTACTAGCTGAATGTTTAATGGCTTACACTAATATGTTTTGCATATTTATTAGTTAACAACACCGGTTGAATGTTTAGTGATTTTTACTAACCCGTTTTGAATAACTCATTGCACTAATGAAAATAATCATGCTTGAAATTAAAACATACTCATCATTTGCTTTCTTTTAATAAATCATGTTTCTGTTTTGTGTAAGGTGTTGGTAGCGCAAAAATGGAAACTTAAATTGTTGGATATGTTATGTTATTTTTTATTTTTCTCCTGCAACAAACATACCAAAAGGTTTAGGCTTGAATGCTAGGTGGTTCTCTTCGAACTAATAGTCGATGCTAGTGTTCCATTTTAGATTCATTATTGGCAGCTTTGACTCTTTCGCTGGGCGGTTTTTGATGGGACAGATTGAAAAAAAATGAAAAGATTATGAACTGTTTACCTTTTTTACATCATTAATTACTGTAAGTGAAAACAGTTACTAGTTTATTTGGAACACATTGCTCAGGGTGTTACTTCAATAAAAATGCATTAAACACAATCTGGATTATTCCCTCAAAATTTCATATCCACCACAAATATACCATTTTCTTCCCTTTATAAATAATTTTAGGTCAGTTAGCAATTTTCATTTATTATACTTATGCTTGAAAGTAAATCAACTTAACATGCTGATCTTGATCTCAGGGGGGTGGGATAGGGCAGTGGTTAGCACATTCGACTTCCGATCAGGAGGTCCGTGGTTCGAATCCCGCCAGGAGTTCGGCAACTTTGTCTGCAGTAGAGAACTGTTCTACCCGCAGCCGGGTTTGGGTGCAATGCTACACTAAAATTCAGCGCAGTACCACCCATGGTTCGCTAGTTCCAGCCGATGCTCGCAGGTTTCATAGTCAAAATAGTGTTGCGGGCTTTCTCCCTGCAATAATACTAGCAGCCGCAAAATAAGTGAAATACTCTTGAAAGCGGAGTTAAACACCAACTCACCTCACCTCACTCTTGATCTCAATAAATTGAAACTGCAAAGAAATTTCAAGCAGATCATTTTGTGTTAACATGTTTGAGAATAAATTTGTCTCGGTGAATAAATGCTATTATTTCATTACTTGAACAAACAATCTAGTAATTATGAATTTGTCTTTATGAATTAAAAGACATAAGCAAATTCATTTCATAAAGAAGTGGAATGAAATCTGGATGAAAGCCTGATGAAGAAAACAACAAAAGTATGATAATCGGCTCTTGCCCTTTATCAGGGTATATTTCTAAATCCTTTTTTGGCATATTCGTTTTTAATTAACGGAAACTATTCCTGGCAAAGGATATGGTATTAAACAGAGAACTATTTGGAAACGAAAGCAGGGGCCATTCCTATTATGTTTATTATAATTTATAAAGAACTATTTAAAAGTATATTAAATCCTTTTGTCATTTTTGTGTTTCAAGATCTACAGTAAGAATATAATTAATGTGAACCTGATGAAGTAAAGACAACCTGATGAGCAGTTCTGTGTCACCTACGTCATGTATCTATACAACGCATCTTTTATGAAGACAACAGTCAAACGGGAATTGCTTTTGCATATATTTGAATTTATTCATAATTCATTATGTCCTTTTTGATTTCATAAAATGATGGAGACATATTCATATTGATTTGTTTCATGATAAACATCCTCATGTAAAGTTTCTACTCTTTTTGACTTTGTCTACATAAGAGTATCTATTGGTTGTAGTGTTTAACCAATCACGTCTCAGTATTGTCCTTGCTTCTGTACTAACATGTATTGCAATTTTTGGTTGATCATTTTATTGTCATCATGGCTCTTGAAAATTTTTTGGAATAATAATATAAGACATTGAATATTTTGAAAATAAATAATGAGAAAATGGCAAGACCCTTGAACCTTGAGCTATGAATGTGAAAATTTATGATGAAAGTGAAATGATCAGCCAAGGTGTTTATTTTGTTTATGTTTTTGTTTGTGTCGTTTGTGGTGTCAATTTCATATTCACATGTGCAATATCTGTGTTTCAGCTTAAATGAAGGTTTGATAACCTATTATCAATATTTTTACTTTTATGTCCTTATATGGCAAACCATGTACAAAACCTAAACCATTATGTAAATTAGTTAGTCCTCTACCACGAGTTAGTAATGTATTCATCATTATGTAAATATTTACTTTATATATTTAACTTTAACCCACCAAAATTTACCAGTTATAAACTTCTAACTTGCATAGCCAATTTTAAAAATCTTATTTGTTTTCATCATTGTTGATATACCATGTTGCTATTTTTACTCAAATAAAAGAGGAAACTTTGAAATTCATTCAATATCATTTCTTCCTGACCCTCTTGCCAGTTAACACACAGCAGGAAATTCCAATAATGAATTAGACCAAACTTTGAAACCAATTCCAAGTGATTTCTTTTGTTTGTAGTATTCTCAGATCATTTTATACCTTTAAGAAAAATGGGTAGAAATGAGAATAAACAGGAAAGATTTTGTTACCAATTATGTTATTGTATTTTTTTACAATAAATTGTGATGGAATATGAATTTAATCCATTATTAAGATTAACTATTTTCATAAAACTATTACAAAGAAGAGAATGTTTTTAGCTGTAATACAGGTAATCCCTATTCATTAAAATTGATACATGGGTGGCTACATTTGACCAACAAAAATGTTATGTTGGACAAACAAAAAACGTCAAAAGGTTAATGACAAGTCTGAAATCTAACTTGCAGTCTGACTCCTCTGACGTGGTGAGTAACAATGCAAAGTGTGAAATACTTTTGCCAATAACAAGTTGTAGATTTCTGTCAATCAATGCAATCAGCTAATTATTCATATTCACCTGCAATAACTCTTTGTTTAATGACTAGCTCTCTTCTGCAGCAAACGTGTTGTAAGTCATGTTGAGAACTCTAGCAAAGTAATTCTTTTCATACTAAAATGCACACATCATATATCCAATGTTTTAACCTGTACAGAATAACCATTTTTGATTAGGAATATTATAGAGAATGATTAGCAGTTATATATATATAATTCAAGAATAAATTTGTTTATGATTCTTAGGATTTTTAAGATGAGAACTTCATAATCAAGTAAATCTTAATGGAATGATATTCTTAAAAAAGCTTTTAGAACTAGCATATTGTTTTATCATCAAAAGTCATTTTGATAAATGTGAGGAAAACATTATACAGTTAAATAAATAAATTATTTTCCTCTTGAACCATTTTGTAGTCTTCTAAGGTTCACAACATACTGTTTATTCACTCATTTTTCCAAATATTATCATATGATTATCAGAAATATTATGTACATATAATACTAACCGTTGTTATCATCCTCATCCCTGAAATATCACAAAGGATAACAGATGATAATTTTCATTTGGGTTTCAGGATAACCCCAGGAGTTATGTATTATAATTCTAATTATAGTTTTTCTATTTCCTTACACTTGTCAGTTGCTGAATTGCTAAGTAACCGTACGGTGTGAAGAGTGTTTTGATTGGAGCTTATAAACATTAAGATTGCCTGATTATTAAATACATATTCCTGTCAAATAATTCTAATAATTTTTTGGTATATTTGGTGATTTTTTGTCAGGTTGGTTATTCATTATAAATTTATCTTATTAGAATAGTAACATTTATATATCTGATTTTTTCCCCTACAAATTTGCTGTGCTTGACAATAGGAAAGAAACACTCTACCATAGAAAACTTTTTTGTCTGTTTCTCTGCCTTCGTAAAACAATTTTGTTTCATTTGACTACGTTTTAACCAATATTGTTTAATTCTATTTGATTAAATCCATTTATAAAAGTTCATATTAAATTTGATTCCTTTATCATATTCTATTTTGTACTTTTATCTCTGAAATATTTTCCTGGTCATATTGTTTTTTTTTAATGATATCAGTTTTTGACTGTTGTATAAGACAATGACACTATGGTATCTTGCTTATCTATTTATAATGCTAATTAGTTGCATAAGCGGTTGCTTTACCATCTTCATAAAAAAAAAATTCAAAATTGTTATTTTCAAAATCAAGAGACTTTGTTATGCCTAATATATATAACCAAAAAATACTTATGATTTGAATAATTACATCTTGATCAATAGATTGATTAACTAATTAATTTTTCACTTTTGAGTTTATTTGCAATCTATATATATTTAAGAAAAAACATCCTAAATTAAAATTATTGTCAAGTTCTGTTAAATGAATAATTCAAAATTAACTATGTTTTCAGATCCACAGTATCACAGCTCGCCATGTTCCCAAGGAACAGCTTGAAAGATTGAGACAAAATGAGTTTGCAATGGGTATGAACTCAGAACCACCCCAATCAGAGTTGTCTCCAAAACACACCAGCTCATCAACTTTGAACTTCACCTTCTCAAGCCCACAGCGACCAGCCTCTCTCCAGTCCAGTTCTCAAATATCTTCAGTCCAGACCAATAGAAGTAATAGTCCTTCCTCAGCATCACAATCAGCATCGGCTTCAGCTTCACCTAAAGCAAAGGCCACTGCACCCTCAGGACCAGTAACTTACCGGGATCTTGAACCTGGTAAGGAACCAATCCTGATCTATCCTGAACCTTCCTCTATGACACCCAAGACATCCCACAAGAAGCTGCCCACAACCCCTAAATCTTCGTCAAATGTGTCTTCTACTGGAACTGGAACAAGAACTAGAGTTCGAAGTGCAACTCCAGTGCCCAAGAGATCTGAGTCAGATTCTGAACTTCTAGTGCTTCAAGCTGCTGCTCCAGGTCCGAGTCCTGCAAATGAAGACAGACCAAAGACTCCCAGGATCAGAAGTGGTGCCATTTCAGCTCGCGCAGCCTTTTGGGAAAAACGCATCATGCACGGAAGCACCTCTGATGAGGCGGTAGCTGAGGATTTCCCTGAAATGTTGCAGGAATCGGATGCTTAAGATTAAAACTGTTCTTGAAAAGACTTAATTGCAGTAATTATGTTTTAAAAAGTAATTTCTTCAAGGTCTGATTTGTTAATTGAACTTTTGGAATCTTTGGTTATATGATATGAACAAATTCTTATTATTTAACATCTTAGGTGTAAATTTTGCAATGTTATTATTGCTTGATACGTTGTGAATGCTTATAAACTGATCAGGTTTTTGAAATTTTGAAAACCATCACTATTATAAAGATATTCTACCTGAAGATGAAATATTCTTATTATAACTTTGAATGTGCTGTAAGAAGACCAGTGCTTTAAGGTGTATAATATACCAGAGTATACTGAATCAACAAATATTGTCATGGTTTTATTCTATTGAAAGCTACTATGTTAATCCTTGTTCCTGAATGAAAATAGAAAATGATATCTGAGATATAAGATTAAAATCATACCCTTGTGCAATGCATTTAGAGAAGATCTGACATGGTGTATTCATTCATATAATTCATTGTGTTATTTATATCATTTATGCTTGTCTCAATATTGAATTTATGAATTTAAGGTCAGTTATTCTATTTATTTCATTATAGCAGAGGATCAAATTAATAAAGATACATGGATCTTATGAAATTACATGTATTATATTTGAATTTCAAATCAAAATCAAAATAATTTATAGAGATGTATATAGTGAATATGATTTCAATCCAAATACTTTTGTGTAAATATCACTCTTTTTAAGGTAATTTTTTTAAAGAAAACTAAAAAATATTTATCAATTTGGTGTTAAATATATTTACCATAATGAAGTTTCTTTCGGAGAAAATGTTATTTGTTCATACAAAAAAATGATTGATAACATTTTGTTATTACCATATTCTTTGAAAAACTATTTCCTGTTTCTTGAATTCATTTACAAAATTATTGTTTGCATTACTTTTAAGTTAAAATTCACATCTAATTTGCTTGATTATACAGCGTAACTGTTTACTGCCTTTGTTAGTGGATTGTTTTACTCTCTGCGAACCAGTGGCCAGATACACACTGGCTTGTGCAATATAATATTATTTTGTCTCATTTGGCTAGAAAAACAATTTTCAATGTCATCATGAAAGTTTCTTTCTCACAGGTAGAAAACATTTTAATGATCAGTACTAAACATTGAAACTTCAAAATTTCTCTTTCCTAATATCAGAACAATTTATAATGTTTCATTTCACATTCATTTTCAGATTATTGGTGTAAGAAATATCTGTCTCATTGTTTCATTGATCATGGAAACATTGTTACGGCCATCATTGTTTCTTAACAATACATACTCCACCTTCACTGACAATAATCCATTTAAAGCAATGGTAAAGGACCCAGTTATGCCCCTGATTGTACTCCAATAAGAGGTATATGTATGATACATAGATGTAGATTTATTTCATTATTCAAAGAGCTAAGTGTGCAAGTAACTGCAAAAAGGATACTCATTTCAGTATGCCAGAAGGATATTATGTTTTGTATATAATGTATGCTTTTTTACATTCCTTCTATGTATATGTTCATTATGTATGTACTAATTATTTGTATTTTCATGTTATGGCTGTATATATATATATATATATATTTACAGTTAACAGAATAAACCATGTTACCAACACTTGTGGTTGTGTTCTTGTTGGAAAATTCAGTTGGTTAATGAATCAATCAATATGTAATCAGCTATGAATCACAAGTCCAAAGTATATCTTCACAGGACTCTGAAAACTTTTTGAATGACATAAGGGGCTTCAATCAATTCAGTGCTACAAAGCCATAGTTTGACAAAGCCTTCCAAACTATATGGCTTTCTATATGGTCTGAGTGATCTGCTCTTGAAAAAGCCATATCTCATTAACTTTTTATTGACTGATTTTTCCCTCTCCATTATCTCGATACAATTTCACCTTCGCCTGGAAAGATGCTTATAAGGGCAACAAGGGTCAAGCTTTCAAATCCCTTTTTTGGCCTTCTTTCTCTGAGGGCACAAGGCTTAGAAATGGTCACAGGGACAACATCTTAAAAGCCAATTTCCATGTCTTTCCAAAAGGAAAATTCTTAAAAAGTTGTAATTTTGTGTTCGAGCTCATGGGAATTATAATTTATAATTTATGTAATAAGGGTTACATTGGTCACACTTTAAAAACCTATTTTTTTTCTCCACAAGCGAATTCCCCAAAATGATAAACCATTTGTACACACTCCTTAGCTGATAGAGATTATTAGTTTCAAATTTTCTGACCATGTGACCCCTAATGATGTAAGGGCCACAGAGGCCACACCCTCAAAACTCCTTTTCCAAAAACAAGCTAGAGGCCTAGAAAGCTAAACTCTTTGCAGACTCCTCAGCTTTTAAGGATTATAAAAAATGGATTTGATGATCCTATGGCAGCTCATATGTTGATCCTTGGTCAAATACAGATGGTCATTATGTGTATTTACTAATAATTAGGATTTTTTCATCGTATTTAGGAGTTTTTAAATAAAAAATTACAGATGTGGTCTTTTGATCTCATAATTACGACTTTTTTCTCTTAATTATGATTTTTTAAAGACAAAAAAACAAATTTCAAATGTGGTACCCATGGTCTTTCATAGTTTTCCAAATCAGGTTTTCATAGTTGTGCTCCTTTTAAGCTTATACTTATTTCATTATAGCTAATATTAAGGTTAAGGACTAAAGCACAAAAACTAGCCAACAAGGTATTCTGTTGCAATTTGTTGTACGATTTCCATAAGAAGCTTGGAACAATTGTAAGGTAAAATGTAAAGTTAACTATATGTTTGTCTATCTACATAATTATACATACCATCTTCACAACGCACGGCCGAAACCAAAAGATTTCCAACTTTTCCTGCTTCAAGAGTCTATCTTGTTATGTTTTCACATATTTATGTTGATGTCTTATATTTTTTAGAGCTACCACAAGAAACGTCTGGTTTAACTGATGTTACCTCCACCCTTCGTGTATTAAAGGCACTATAGCACTTTTTTTTTCATTCGAATTGGCTAGTTCAAGGCATATGATGGTATAGGCACTCACTTAAGCTTTCAATCGATGCAAATAAATGCTTATTATTCTTTACAATTGACTGAAGTCGGCTTAAGATATGAAAAATCTGTAGTCAGCTGTGTACAAAATGGAAAATATGGACAGTTAAAATCGGCTGAGGTAGTAATGTGTGCAACTTTTAAATCTACTTTAACTCTGAACTGAGAATAAAGGATGAAATATTGTATCAAAATAACCAATTTTAAAAAATGTAGTTTAAGCATTGTTAATGGATGAAGATAGCGGCTGCCGTTTTCGCTCTTTTGGCTGTAAGCGAAATTTGAATATTTTCGATATCGCAGTTCATGCGGATTTAATGCAACGTTGTATTAAATACTTCCGTTCTTTTAAAATCAACTTTATAACCTGAATACGTACATATTTGTTAAATAACTTAAGAGGTAGATTACATGAGTGAGGATCGTTAGTAATATTAGTTATAATATTAAATTAGAGCTATACATGGTCTGTGCATTCCTTGTATATACGAAATATTGGTGTGCACCTCTAAGGTATATTTTTGGCAAAAATATTTCACGTCTTTAGATCATATATATCTTCAACCGGATCATATTTCTTTAACTTCAACATAGCATACGGTCGATGGTGTCTTGTCAGGGGACTAATCAGGGTTCGTGTTTCACACTAGGAAGTTTTCCTTGACAGTTTGAGGAAAAATCAAACTAGAAATATTAATTTATGTCTGGGTAAGACGTATCCTAACAGCAGAGTAAAGATGAAGTCAGTGGGAGGTAGTATATATTCAAATCTTGGATTTCTTACCATTTATTATATCTCCCGAATTGATATTAGATTTGTATCTTATACCATAATCTATTATCTTAAATAAGTTTCATGATTGGCTGATTGTTAAATGTAATCTCGTAGATGTTGTAAAATGAAATATATGTAGTGACAACAACTGGTAGTAATTAACGTGATTGTATAATATACATATAATGTAAATGAGGTATTTTATGATCGACAAACCACAATTGTCCGTTATGCTATGTTGAAGTTAAAGAAATGGAATGCTGTTATCATCAACGGTACGGATTCTAATTCGAGCATCTACGTTGTCAAACAGCGCCTTTTCAACTTTTTCTAGTATGCTATGTACATTCACTTGTGTCACGTCTGTGTTGTAATTCACGTTTTTATACATCAATAGGTCCTAGTCAATATACGTCTCTCTGACAACAAAAAGGAAAAAGGTAGAAATTCATTATCTAAAGCCGGACAATGAAGCGCGTCAATGACTCAGACTTACTTTTGGAAACTTATTTATAGCAGACACAACGAGTAATATAGATTGGTATTGCTTAGTAGATTATTTAATAAGGTCATTGATATACATGTAAATGGGGAGCTTAATTTCGTCTTGTTAAAATTATATGGCTGTTTTTGATGTACAAAGAAAATGTCATAATATTGGCTCCAAGATATAAAGATGCAACTTTGGATAGGCGTTTGAACTTAAAGTGGGGCTCCCGGGTAAAATCACCTTATTTAACCAAGCCAAATTGTACACTTATGTGCATATTTTCATAATATATCCTTCTTGAATTGATTTTACGTCAGGTTTTAACAAGTTTAGATAACTTGATTATGTAAATAATTTCGATTGAAAAAAGGATAGTAAATTGCCTTTCCGATCGTGTTGTTCCGTGAAATCAACCGGATGTGACGTCGACTGTGGAAAACACACGTGACGTAGCCGCCATAACAAATGTAAACAACACCACATTTCATAATTAGGTGATCGTGTTCTCGTAGCTATTGAAAACTAAGAACGTTTTAGGGTGATGTTTTTTAAATATAAGTGCTGTACGCAAATTTAGAAAAAAGGAAAAAGCCTTTTGAAGACTTTTACACGTTATTATGGAAACAATTAGTATGATAAATTCGCGGTCTCAAACCACTGCTTTACACTGTGTCTACACGGGTAATGCACCCAATTTAAAAACACCGGTGAGTGACTCCTTGTTATAATTTTCCTAAATCTTCAAAATAATTTTTTTCTTCGTCAGTTTACTGTCGAATGTATCAATATCACTTCTTTTTTCAGTCTCAATGAAACAGATGATTTGTCATCGTAAGTCTATCGAACGCAGCTCTCGTCAGTCGCCGAGTTTTGTTTTTATTTCGCTGCCGTGACTTTCGAAAGGCGGCCTCAATCTACATCAGTACACGTGTATGAAAAAAACATTTGAACAATCGGTGAAGTTAAATTTGTTGTACTGGGGATTTTGATTAAAGTACAAAATCACATTTATGATATGAACACAGATAATTTGTTGTTGATATTAGAATTTTCAAAAGGGTGAAAAATAACCAGATGACCCCATTTACATTTTAGTCTTTCAACTCTAAATTTCAAAATGATATATACTTTAATTATTTCAACATTTTTTGTAAATGAACTATAAAATACAAAGCAAAATAAAGTGAATCAAATAAATTTTATTATCATTTAAACAGAAGTGATTTATAAAATTTAATTTATTCAACCAGATTCAATATCAAACATTGCTTAAATTATTCTCCTTAACCAGGAAATTATATATAATTTTGTGCAAAGCTTGGAAATTATGTCAAGCCAAATAATTCTGTGTGCCAAACTTGACTTTCAAAATTAGGTCAATCATCTCAATGCATTTCCCCCCCCTTAATTTCGAATAACATAACATTAAGACTGATAAACACAAATATATGGTTTATTCTATCTTTGTAATATGAATCTTATCGCATGCATTTATAATCTATATTTTATCAATGTGTCAAAATAGTATTCACTTGAGCAATATTTTAATGCTGTGACAGAATGATGACAGTTTATGATATTTGGGGTGGAGGGTCTGGAAACAAAAACACTTTTAGATGGCTGAACAAATTTTTTTTTTTTTTATTGAATATGCAATGTCATTAGTTAAATATCTTGGTTATAGACATCAATGCATGACTTTATTCAGCATTCATAGCAGTTTATTTTATTTTATAAAGTTAATATTTAGAAAAAAGGAATTTTGTGTGCTGTCAATATGCAAGTAAATAACATCACAAACAAAACACTGTGGTTGAGAATGCTTATTTTTTTTATTTGTAAACTTTAAATAATAATTTATCTATTTTTATTGCAACACCAAAAAAGAAAGAAAATTTAATTGCACCAATTTTTTAAACATTATTTCACTGTATTTCTTTTGTCAATACATTGTTTGTTATATAATATATTTTGATAGACTTATTTAAAAAAAAATGTTATCCTAATTCCTAGTGAATATATGAAGGGCGATTGATCAGCTTATTTCCAATTCCAACAAAGGTAATATGAAAAATGGACGAATGAATGAATGAAGGTTCAGAATATTTGATAATTTTTGTATTTGGTCAGAAGAAAATAAAGACTTGTCATGGATTTTAAAACATGGAAAGCTTACAATAAAAATTCCATATCGAACATCGGCCATGCACAAATAAATCATTTAGCGAAATCAGCAAATAATTGAAAAAAATTGCCAGATTCAACCACCACAAGTTATTATGATTTTACTATGCATTCGTGAAATGTTATCATAATTTTTAATTTTATAATAAGTAATAAGTATGCAGCTGGTAATTTCATTTTGAATCTGTCCACGATACATTGAATGATATTTCACACTCGTGTATATTGCTGCGTTGTACGTACGTGCAAGTTGACTTACGTAATGAGCGGCATTTCGCTAAATCAAACGACAAAAATACAGTTACACAACATATGTTTGTTTAAATCATCATTTGTCCTTACATTGGCAAGGGTATTTGTAAAAACACGTACGTTACCCGATGTCTTTTCGACCGAAATTAGTACTGTTTTGACGTTCGAGTTCAATGTATGAAGAGACTCACTTCCGGGTTATGTAATTGGACATTAATTCAACTTAATCGTCATTTTCATTTTATTTCCTTGTTACTATTGCGTCAGAAGTTCATAAGGAGATAATTTGCCAATCTTTATATGAATTGGTCGACTGGTATGGCTCCTACAATCCGCGCTATTTCATTGTCTGACAGTGTAAAGATACGACAGAGGCCATCTGTTTTACACACGTGACGTCACACATTACATAGGACGAAATCGAGGTTTTCCCGGTGTTTTCCGTAAATTAAGATGGCCGACACGTCAAAACAGCGACGTAAACGGTAGAGTTTTCAACTTCTTTTACGATTTGCTAAAAACATCCTTCATCCGAATAGCTAAGGTATTTGTGATATTGATGACTTTTAACTAATGAATTTTGGAGCAAAATCACCCGGGAGTTGCACTTTAAGTCAGGTCATATCATATTTTGGCTTTCTTTATGCAAAATAAAAAAAATTATGAAACAAATTCTGTGTCACTTTAAAAACCTTGCTGGCAAGTCAAGCAGGAACGTACCTTATAATGACCTATTGATTCCATTTGGTCACCGCACATAAACCAGCATATAGAACGTAAAGTATATTGAATGTACATACTGAAATCATTTTACAAACTTAATTGTTAGCAGGATTCCATGGGATTGTTAGTCAAAAGATGACCTGATTTGCTCTCTGTGTATATCAAACTTAAACCCCTCGGTATCCGTTGTTTAAGTTTGTTTCCGTTGATTTTGATACGGTAGTGCATACACAGCACTTTTCGAGTAATTGTAAATTTCCACAATGCTTAAATCTTCCCCGTTGGTATTTCATGTTTGTCTGTGAAATGTTTTTCTTTTTTTCCAGTTTTCTTTCTCTTGGTTCTCGCATCCGTTGCTGTTGACCATATCCTGCTCAGAGAAAACAATTGTAATTTTTTTCAAAACGACCAAGGTGCATGTGCAAACTGCAGTCACGAACACTTGAATCATATACCGAGTGTTCCCACAAATACAACCGTCCTTGATCTTAGCTATAACAACATTACACAACTGAAGAATCAAACTTTCACACATTTACGGCAACTCAAATATTTGAACCTGAGCAGTAATGGAATAAAAAGTTTGGAACCGACGACTTTTGAAGACTGTCGGAATCTGTTACACTTGGATCTTTCAAACAATAACGTGTTTGTGCCAAACATCTCTACCGTATTTGACAGTTTGGTACATCTTCAATTCCTCAACTTAAAAAATAACTCGTATCGATATGGACGTAATTCGATCTACCCAGAAAGATTATTCAGCCACCTCAAGGAGGTAGAGACGCTGAAGATTGATGCCTTTGGCGTCCCAAATTTTGGCACAGGAATTGGCAATCTAACAGGGTTGAAGAATCTCGTTCTAGGGGGAAACCACTGCCATATTTATAAACTGTCGAAAGAGATATTTGAACCCTTCGGTGACATCGCTCTGGACCACCTTGACATTTCATATTGTTTCATTACTTCAATAAAAGAGGATGTTTTCAAACCTCTTAAAAATCTAACCAGACTGACGCTCAGAGATTCTCCAGTAGGGGTTAAACAAGCTTTGCATGCCCTTTCTCCTTTCGTCGGACGAAAAATGCACAAACTGGATTTACATAAGATTCACTCCAGTACTAAAAAGCCTGCATTAGTGAAAATAAACGATTCCATAATCCATAAAAAAGACTTGATGTATTTACGAGGAATCTGCGTCAAGAACTTCAGTCTTTCACATAACCTACTTTTAGACATTCAAACTACTTCGCTGCACAATTCAACGTTTGCAAACTGCATTAAGATACTTTTCCTTGGCGTCAATTCCTTCTTCTACCAGCCATGGCCATACCGTATGGAGCTTTCACATATTTTCACAAATATATTCGATATTTCATCACAAGTTCATGTTATGAAACCCATTCCTAGAATGTACTTCGCTGGCTTGGACATGAACAAGACGACCAGTTGCAGTGAAAACGAAGGGAAACCTGTTCAAAATATATTCTTCTCTGTGCCACCAAAATTGAATAATCTGAATTTAGCAGCTCTAACCTATAACTTTGATAACCTTTTCGGTAATATTCATGTTGATAATGCAACTGCATTAAGGAAATTGAACATGTCTTTCTTAGGATTGACTAAGTTTTGCTATGAAATTTCGGGCTTGGTTGATTTAGAAACATTTGACCTTTCTGGAAATCCCGAATTGTCATTGAAAGACTCATTTTTTGAAACCTTCCCAAATGTAAGACATTTGTATATGGATTACTTTTCATTAACACAGCATGCTATTGATAAACAAGGTAAGCGTTTATTAAGACCATTGAAAAAACTGCAACACTTGTCAATCAGCACGAATCGTCTGAAAAGCTTACCTAAGATGTTTTTTGTTGCAAATCCTCAATTAAGATACGTAGATGTATCAAACAATCTTTTTACCATGATTCCGTTTTCAATACACCTCACACCGAAACTTATCACAGCTGATTTTCGATTTAATTCCATCGAGTTCATTGATTACGAAGGTCGCTTACAAATTGACAACCATATTCAGAAAACTGGAATTAACTTTCATCTCTTTTTGGGGGGAAATGATCTTATTTGTGACTGTACAAGTTTTAACTTTCTTGTTTGGCTAACCAACACACACACAGTTCTTGACGATCAAGGAAAATACAATTGTTTCTTAAGCAACGGTGAAAAGTCAACAATTGCAAAAGAAATCATTGATAAAGCAATTGTCAAATCGTGGAGAAAGTGCTTAGGTGTGGGTTTATTCTACATGGCCTTAACGTTGTTCATAATGACAGTTGCTACTATATTGGTGGCACTGTTGGTGAAGACAAACAAAACAGTGTTACTCAACCTTTTCTACAAAATATTTGATTCAGAGATTACGAAAGCTAAGAGGGCTGACTTCAGACGTGATATTTACATTGCCTATGCTGAAGAAGATTACCATTGGGTTTGTCACCACTTATGTCCAGCCCTAGAGAAGCGACACCTGTCTCTATTCATCTGGGACCGAGATTCTGTTCCCGGAGACTCAATCCCTGACCAGATTGTAGAGAACGTCCAGTCCTGCTGGAAGATACTGCTCTACTACACAGACAACTTCCAGAAGGACCCCTGGACTTACATGAGCATCATGGCAGCCGTTAACTCAGTGGATGACATCAGTCCTGAGAAGGTCCTGCTCCTGATGCCCGAACATGAGAATCCTCGAGTCCCCAACTGTCTGCTGGAGGTTATCCCTGAGTCGTGTATCATCCGTGTCCCTGATGGGGCGTGTTATGATGGCAGTGAGGATCTTTGGGAAACCATAACTAACATGGTCAAAGAAGATTAAAGTGGCATTCAGTACAGCTGCTTATCAAAAGTCTATTCACATACCACTGTAAGCTGTTGATCACTTATAATGGACTTTGTAGAGAAAAAGAGAAATTACTGTTTTCACAATGTTGACCCTTGGTCACTTCAGTGACCTGCCAAAAACTATTACAGTAAACTGTTGGGTATGGCATGATTGCGTTAAGGTGCAATGGATCTTCACTTCTTTATTGAAAATTCAAAATTATCCGTTTCCGTTTGCACTACGATACGCAGGTATGTGAACAAACTTTTGATATGCAGCAGCATGTAAGTTTAATGAAAATCCCATGTCACTTAATTTAGTACCTAATTACCATATGTGTCGACGTAAGTTAAAATCGTGTCGCTAACTTTGCATTATCATTATTACAATGCCAAATAGATTATACTTACTTATTTCAATGAAATGAATAATCTGCTAAGGACATGTTCAGAAGCCGAAATTCCTACATTGTTACTAGTTTCATGACTTAGTAAACAATACAGACCCAAGTTTTCAGAATAACGTTTGCCGCGCGATCCATTTAAGCTAGATTGCCCGCTTTTGAAACCAAAATCGTGCCTTTAACCTTCATATTGTTACAAAACTGAAGAAGTAAAAATTAGAATGATTATTTTTAGATATAACCAGTTGATCTGGATAAAATAACATCATTGATAAAGTTTGGCTCCAACATCACACCATTCTCTGTGTGGCTTCAAACGTTATTTGAAACATGTAAATAACACAATCATATTTTCTTTGAAGATTCTAAGATTTGCCTTCTGAATTTTACTATCTTTAAGCATTCGATGATTCAACTTCAGTAGTTCAAAGCTTATATTCATGATGTTTTCTAAAATTCAAGTTTGAACTGAAATTAATTTTAATCGTAAAACGTCCAAACCCTGTCTATCATATCGAGTCAGTTTTATGTATAAAACCTGTTTTGTTAAAAAATAATAAAGTCTCTTATCACCACTATCACTTTGTTAGTTATATTGTTTCTTTCGGTTGAATGTAATGAATAAGACAGAAACTATTTTCTCTTTGGTGGTACGCGCGAATGTATCGAGGGAGATAACTTTCCCGGTAGGTGGCGTAAGTTAAGGTATATAAGTGGAGGGATTTTCAAATGTCGTCTCTCTCGCTCTAGACACGGCAGAGAATACATCATTAACTTTAAGTGTATTTTACTTCATGTTTATTTCTATATTCTATGTTTTATGTTGCAGGTGGTTGTTTGTGTTCACCACGATTGTGTGAGTGGACACTTCTATGAAAGTAAACTTCGTTTGCCGGCCGGAGTAGAATGTGCCGTGTGTGATTTCTGTAAAATAAATCAATTTTTACCAAATTTGGTATGTAGAGCTGATTTGCTCGATGATATGCTACCGTTTATGGTCTGGCTGTAGAGCCTTTATAATACTGAATTGGTGTGATTTAATTTTTCACAAAGAGACTGCGGAGTCTTTATAATACCTTATTATATTATGAATGCTGTACAATATGATGTCATTATCTAATCGTCAGCAATGTTTGTTTTTAGGCTTTAGAGCCTTTAGAATACTGGTGTGAGATTGCTGTCTTTTGTTGGAAGCAATGCGGTTTTCATGTGGGCATCACGTTGTGTACTATAAACTTTCTAGTATGAACTAAGCAATCGTTGGAAGTGCACAGTTCCAGAGTTTTTTCTCAAATATGAGTTGTTATCTCTGGTTTATGTGGCGGGCTAGTTCTATTCACCGTGATCTGATGTGCTGGGATGTATTTATTGTGTATATGTTTTGACGTGGAATGTGCGTAAATGATTTTGTTTATGAAAGGAAATAAATCTGCCATTATTTTTACAGAATAAACTTTTAAAAACAAGCACCGCCTCAGTCCACTATATCAGCGGCCAGGACCCGCGATATATATATATATATATATATATATAAATAAAACATTATCAGCTTTTTTAAAGTTAAAACATAATGATAGTATGCATACTTGAAAAACACATAATTTCCCCCTTTAGATTGTCTTCGCCTCTAAGTCACAATCATGAAGCAATGACCTTTGTACTTATCTCTTATATTTCTTATTGATTAAACTATTTCAATCTTGTAACAGAAAATGTTCTTCAATTGGTACATTTGTGTATTTGTTAATAATTGCATTTCAGCGTAGGGGTTCACAGGTCTTAAGTGTTGTTAAAACATCTTAAATCTAAACGTGAAGCTCTTGCAAGATTAAATTCAAGTTACATTTTAAGGTGAGTCCTCATTGGTTATATGCATTCTATTTAAAGTTTGGACACTTGCCTCAGTGACCAAGAATTTGTTTATTGAAGTTATTGCAATGGTCAATCTGCAGCTACCTCTCGATGTGATAAGAGACACATTTGTCACACAAGTTCAAAATTCCTCTTGGTAAGAAATAGATATAAGGAACGTGCTCAACATTGTATTTTGGATTCATAATTTTTTGTAAATTTATCATTTAATCAGTGTATAAAAGTCACCAATTGGAACGTATATTAACCCATCTACTTCTAAATCTTTCGAATTATAATTGGGAAATCCATTTTTACAAATATAAAACAAAAACGTACTCATGGGGTTAAAGTAAATAAATGGTAAATAAATAGAACAATTTTGGCAAATCTTTTTATTCAAAGCTTATTTGCTGTAATTGTGTATTGTGCAGGAATAAATTTCTTATGACTCTCATTTTCAATTTTTTAAAGATGTATCATCGAGAATTTTCTTAACAGAATTGAATTCGTTTCTATTTATAAAGAAAAACCTTAACACAAAAGGATGATATGGCATAGTAGAAATAATTGATTGTCACCTTGTTGTCAGATTGAAACATGTTGGGCATGGTCTTTCTTGGTCTTCTGTACCCAACAATTACAAGAACAACTCTACTTCACAGCGGCCCTATTGGAATTTCAATGTGCAAATTAATTTGCAAAACAATGTTTGGTTGCAAATGGTACACTTTCCGTCTTGACAGTTACAACTGTTACAATGGCAAACTGAACCACTTGCCAAGAGATCAAGCAGTTACTGGAGAAGTTTAGGTGAATATGATATGAAGTTTTTATTTATTTTTGCAATTTACGGCAATATACTCTATCTAATAATCAGACTAACATTTTTATAAGCATCTCTATCATTAACGTGTGATATACTATCTTTTTTCATTTACAGCATACTTAGAAGATAAATGGCATTTCAAAGACTACTTGCCGAAGTTTGTCTCGTATCATATATAGCAAATCAAGGAAACCAGTTTGTGTCGAACTCAGGAACATGAAAGGCCAGACATTTGATTTGATTTTATTCTACCGCAACATTGCTGGATAATTTATTCTTGATTGTTTAATAGAGGTTTGAACAAACAAGCAAAAACCTCTTAACTATGAAACTATTCTTTCGATACATTCATTGAAATATAATTTGGTATCATACAACAAAAAACGCCAGAGCTGGTATTCTTATTTTGAATAAGGTTATTTTCCCTCGCATCATTAGATCATACAATGTTTGACACACTAAGTGCTAAGCTATAAGCTAAAATCAATATTAGGAACTTCAACAACATTTTAAAAACATAAAATTTGACAAATTTTTCACAAAATTATTTTGCAGGACATAACCCATTATTTGTCATGTGATTACTGAATTGACATCTGATATTTCAGTTTTTAAAGAACACTATTTCAAGAAATTGTAACACGGATTAACGAAATCTGTACTGTTACTGTTGTTAAGTACACATTGTGATTTAATGAAGATTGTAAGACTATATTTTTTGATAATTGTTTAGTTTTATTTTAGGTTTAGTTCTATATCTGTTTTGAAAACTAAGACAATAATCCAAAACTCAGACTCATAGACTTTTGCCACTGTGGAGTTTAATATGGGCATGATTGGAGATAATCAAAGTGAGTTTTTAAACCCAAAAAATGTATGGGGATTGCTTTGCGTTTACTCCTATAAGACATGCAGATTATTAGGAAACAAACTAGGCTTATTTGTTTTAAAACAGGATACCTAAGAAAAGGCACTGCCCACGTTTTGCTTTGTTCTAGCAGGTCCAATGGAAGATGAGAAGAAATCAATTCAATTGAAGTACCACACCAAGGCCCTTTCATTCAATGATGCCAAGACTAAATGCAAGGAGGAGGGGGGTTCACTTGCACAGTTTCAAAAGGGCTTCGATGAGGACAAACTCAAACAGATCTTTATTGGAAATAAATTCGGTAAGATTTATCCACCTCGTTTTCAAATTTTTTATTTTATACGAACCAATTAACAAATTTAATACCATGTTTCAAATAACACTTTGTAGAAAAAATATACATAAATTTCTGTGAGGCAGTAGAGTGAGACCATAAACACCTACACTTTGCACAATAAGACACGCATCAAGAAACACTGTACACATTAAGACCACCCATTACATCTTCGGACTCCTTGACCTTCTTGGAAATACAGCACAATTTTTCCTCTCTGATTCCACTGACCAAGATCACCCATGTCTCCGAGACAGACAAACTCCTCAGAGATAATTCATTGACATATTCGCAAATGTCCCAAGAGACGAAGCTCTTGTGATAATCTAGAGAAGACTCTAAAACATCCATAACAACATCAACCTCACCTGGTGGTATCCTCAGCAGCATCCGCCTCATTGGCATCAGTATCATCAACTCATGCAACAGCTCAACTGCCTTTACAAGAGGATCTATCAATAAACCCATGGACTTCCAATGGGTTCCAAACTCGAACTGACCTCGAAGAAAGCACTCTGTTGACATCCCGCACAAAACATATCTGCTGGAAAAGGAAGGTTGACAACACCTTTGACACAATATCAATTATACCGACGAATCGATGGTTCTCCTTGACCATCTCAACTCCAAACATCAACAGATGACATTCACAATAATTACTTGTTGTACAAATATGCAGAGACAACAACCGGCTCTTTACCGACCCCTACTGGCCTTTACTTATTTTCAACTCCAAACATTCCCTACAAGTAAAGAAAATAATTACCTTTACCCTGGCCATCTTAGAACATCTGCTCGACGCCCTTGATACAGAACTAGAACAAATCTGTATTAACTTCAACTAGTAACCTGAACAACGATGTCATCAAATCTATCCACAGTTTGAAATACGAAAAACACCATCCTCAATCAACACCTTTCATCACCAACCCTCCCTTCATTAGATCTGTCAGTCACCATATCTAGCTTGCACCTAAACGTCGCATATGAAGGAAAATGAAATTGTCTATGAATAGAAATTCAATCATCAAATCATTTTCTCGCATTAATGATTATAAGGGAGAACTATAATTCATAGTTTTGGTGAATCTGTTGCCTCTAATAGGCCCTTAAGGGCTACAGTGGAAACACTCCAAAAAACTATGTTAATCTTCATATTCAGAAGACAAAAAGCCCAAAAAGTTCTTGTGTACAAACTCCTTGATTAACGAAGATTATTAACTATAAACATGACGACACTGTGGCACATTCTAAAGTGAAATTCAGTAACATGACATCAGCATCAAATTAGTTATCATTTTGCTCATTATAGTAAACTGACCCTTACAATTAGTGTATACCATTTTAATTTCTCTGTCCTATGTGATATGTTTTTCAGACTGTGCATGGCTTGACCTCACCTACCATACGGAGTTGAAGCAGTTTAAATGGGGAGATGGGACGCCTTACCTTGAAGAGGACAGATGGTCTGAGAACGAACCAACACACGTCATGTTTAGTTTGTTTGAGGAGAACTGCGTGTGTATGAAAAAGAGTTTACTGCTAAATGATTTTTCGTGTGAAATTCCTTACGATTTCATTTGTCAAATGGCAAAGTAAGACTAAGCTAAGAGGCATTATCAACACAACCTTTGATAATTTGACAAACAAAAATATGAAGATGTGTCAACCTAAACAATTTTTCAACAACATTTGAAGTTGTTTATCAATATGGAGAACGTGACACTTTCAACTTGAAAGTCAATAAAAAAAGGTTTAATGCACAAATGGCTACTTTTTTGTTTGGAAAAATGTTGTGGCCGGAAACACTTTGACTGATTCTTGCTATCTCATATCTAAAACGTGTCCCTGAAATTTGATGATTTATATCAACATGTATTCATGAAAATATACGTGAAACTATCCGAATAATAGCGAGGCTATGTTGAAAGTTATTAATATTTGCGTCTGTTTAAAAACTGTTAATAAGCAATTTGATCTGTTACACATGGCACATGGCGGGCTGGCACAAATTTAAGCCCTGATTCTGATCATATGATCCGTGTTTCGAAGGCAGGTTTCACTGCAATGCATGACCACAATAGTTTGCGTGCTCTCTTCCTGTACTAATGCTAATTACCGTGCTATAATTGAAATACTCTTGAAGGGTTGTTAAGCTACATATCACTTCACCTTTTTCACCTACCAAACTTCCACTATTGTTTATCCTTTCACATTCTGATGAATATATTGGAAACAAATTTTGAGCGTGTTGATATTTCAATATCTAACTCTTCACACGAAGAAAACCATAGAAAATGTTTCAACATTCAGAGATTTATAACTTCCCCAAGATTTTCGTTTGAAAATCAACGAGGTTCATTTTCAACAATTCTTTTTATGTATATAAACTCTTCAAAAAAAGAAACTTGACACTGACTTTCAAAGTTCAAGATAAAGACCACAGTTGCAAGTTAAACATTGAAATGAAAACTAAAACGCTGTTTGAAGATCTCTGTTCAGTAAATGTTATTCGATCTCAGAATAAGCATGATCTTGAAATGCACAGGTGCACAAGTGTTTCAACATCACAGGGGTGCACAAATGTCAGTATCGGGTATGGCCACCATTGGCATTGATTATTGCTTGGCACCGACGACCCATGGATGCAATCAAGTTGTCAATCACAGCCTGTGGAATGTTCTGCCATTCGTGCTGAAGTGCTGCAAGAAGTCCTGGAAGTGTTTGGGGTGGTGGATTCCTACTGCGCACGCGTCGATCCAGTTCAGTTCGTCCCAGAGATGCTCAATTGGTGACAAATCTGGTGACCTGGCTGGCCATGACAAACAAAGTCTTGACAAACACGTGCAACATGTGGTCGAGCATTGTCCTGTTGAAAGAGACCACCATGGACGTTGACGTGAGTAATAACGTAAAGCTGTAGGATCAAGTCCCTATACCGTACTTCTGTGAGGTTAGCCACAACATGCACAAGGGGTGTCCTAACACCGTGACGAATCCCGGCCCACACCATGACACTCCCACCTCCAAATGGGACAACCTCTTGAACACAGTTGGCAGCATAACGTTCTCCACGACGTCGGTATACACGTGCTCGTCCATCACTTCGTCGAAGCAGAAAACGGGACTCATCAGTGAAGAGAACAGTTCTCCACCTTGCACGTGCCCATCTCATCCTCCGTTGACACCATTGGAGACGTTCCTCCAGATGACGTTGCGTTAAAACGGGACGTCGAACCGGTCGTCGTGGAAAAAGTCCAGCCTCTCTCAGCCTGTTGTGTACCGTTTGGTCGGAAATTCGACGCAGGCCTGGTATCTGCGTTGTTGTTGACGTTGCTGTCCTGGTGCGTTCCCGAAGGTGGAGCAGTCGGATGTACCGATCTTGGGCCCGAGTAGTCACTCTTGGTCTGCCTGACCTTGGCCTATCATCAACGCTGTTTCGGGTGTTGAAACGGGTCCACAATGAAGAGATAGTCTGTCTGGACACGCCAAAGTGTGTTGCAACATCTCGCTGCGTCGCTCCTGCTTGCAGTAAGCCAATAGCGTTGTTGCGTTGCGCTCTGTTCGGTCTTGGCATTCTTCAGGTCGCTGTACCGATGTTGTGAAATCTGAATGAACAGCGGCTGATATGGCTGTTTATACCCCTAAAGCAGACGTGTCTGCATGTAAACCTTCATGATCCCATGCTACACTTTTTAGCAAGCCTTTCTTTAAATTACAGGTATGTATCATGAAAAAATTTGACCCGTTTCGAAAAAATCAATTTCGCATGAATGTAAAGTTTCTTTTTTTGAAGAGTTTATAACTCTTTACAAAAAAATGTACTGGAAGTCTAGAAGTTTAACATCTTTTTTGTCATATCTGTAAAAGTTGAAAGTGTTGTGCCAGTCAAAATTACAGTCATCAAACACTAGTTCCCATTTATTACAAATCTGAAGTTTATCGTGTTTCCATGTAAGCGTGTCATAAAACAATCTTGAGCCTTTAACAGGTTTCAACATATGTTTTTGATTAACACGTAAGTATAAGTTAATTAAATTGATATTTCTTGTCCGTTTAATAGTATCTTTTCACTTATCAGGCAAAATATGAAGAAGATAGTTAAAAGATCTTGTCATAAATAACATAGAAAAATTGGACTTATTATATGTATGGAGAGGTCTGAATAAACATACTAAAAAGTATACATGTTGGGGAAAAAATCCCAGAAAACAAGCTTGACTTGATTTTTTCTTGATTTCCCAACATTTATTTGACATTACTCTGAATGCTGATATCTTACCGGGTTATAAAACTGACCATTCAGCCATATCATTAACTCTCTCAAATACCATTTACCAAGAAAGAGGTAAGGGATATTGGAAATTTAATACTTCGTTACTCCTTCCCCCTGAATATAGTGAATTGGTTTAGAAAGTTTTGAAAGAAACGGTAGAAGAATATTCTGAAAATGATTTAGAATCATGATAAAGTAAAACTTACAATAAGAGATAGCTTATTCTTGGAAACATTTTTAATGAAAGTAAGAGGAAAATCTATATCTGTTGCATCTTTTCTAAAAAAATGAATAGAAATGATAAGACTACTGAATTGGAAAATAGAATACAGATTTGTGAAGACAACATAAGACAAAAATTTCAAAACATAGATGAGACTAAGCTTTCTGAACTTTCCAAATATGAATTAGAACTAGAACAGATAAAGGAAGAGGAATTCAAAGGCATCCAGATTAGAAATAGAATTCAATGGTATGAAGAAGAAGAAAACCTACAAAATACTTTTGCAGCTTAGAAAAGAGAACTTTTGTCTCGTTACTTCCAAAAATGAAGAGATCACCAACAGCACCTCCATCTTACAAGAGGTTAAAACATTTTATCAGAAGCTTCATTCATCAAATGAGGATCTTGATGAAAAGGTTAAACTAGAAAATATTAAAACGCCAAAATTAGATGATGACCTGAGAGAAGAGCTTAAAAAAACCATTGATTTTGATGAAATTACTTTTGCAGTAAAAAATATGAAAAATAACAAAAGCCCTGGTATTGATTGATTTCCTATTGACTTTTTTTAATTTTTCTGGAATGAACTCAAAGTATGGATATTCAGATTTATTAAGAAGGCTTCCTCTGAGAAAAATATCTAACAATGAAGAGAGGGGTTATTACTTGCATACCCAAAGCAAATAGAAATAGAACCCTGCTTAAAAATTGGAGATTACTCTTCTGAATGCTGTTTATAAGATAATAAATGCATGCATAACAAACCGTTTAAAGAAGACATTGGACTAACTTATACATGGAAATTAAAAAGGGTTTTATTCCAGACATCATGTTTGAAACTAAAGCGTGAAATATAAAAGGATTGCAAATTCTTATTGACTTTGAAAAGGCTTTTGACACAGTTTCAAAGGATTTTATTACCTTAATTTTAAAAGAAATTGGGTTTGGTCCACGAATGATACATTTGATTAATGTATTCACCTCTCAATCAACTTCATGTGTGACCCAAAATGGTCACTTATCTGAATTTGTTGATTATGAAAGGGGTTGTAGACAGGGTGATCCCTTATTCCCACATTTATTCCTTTTTCTAGCTGAAATCCTGGGTTGTATGATAAGAGATAATGACAAAATTAAAGGTATAGTTATTAATGACAAAGAATACAAGCTAGGGCAATATGTTGATGATACAGAATTATTTCTGGATGGCACGCCTGAGAGTCTATATGCAGCCATTGAAACAATAAACGCATTTTATAAGATGTCAGGCTTAAATATAAATATTGACAAGACTAAAGCAATTTGGATTGGTTCAATGGCAGGCAGTAAGCAAACATTGTGCACAAATTGAAAATCGAATGGTTTAATGGGAAGTTTGAAGTCTTTGGAATTACATTTACACAAAATCTTGTTGATGTATGGTTGATCAATACAATAAAAAAGCTGGAAGAAACAGATTACCGGGCAGTGTGGAGAAAAAGAAATTTGACATTGTTCGGAAAAATTACGGTTAAAAAGACATTAGCCCTCTCCAAATTAGTACGTATCTTCAGCTCATTGCCCAACCCTCCAGAAGACTTTATTATATCTTTGGAACAAATATTCTTTAATTTCATTTGGAATGATAACAGAGATAAGATAAAAAGGAGCACACTTCAATGATTGAAAACTGAAGGAGGATTGGGTATCGTTGACATAAAAACATATAATGAAACTTAAAAATTATCCACTCTTAAACTTTACTATAAAAAAACCCATTGATAATAACCCTAGTAATATACCTTACAGTAATATCTTTAATTACGGAGCAAATATAAACAAATTATTCAATATTAAAAACCCTTTTTGGACAGATGTTTTCGAAGCTTGGAAAAATTATTGTAGTAAGTTAAAAATTAAAGAGGACAGCACTGATCACATTCTCAGCGAACCATTATGGCTTAATCACAATTTTAAGAATCCCAACCATATTATTAAACACTGGACTAATAAGGGTATTCTGACCATTTAAGAATTATGTGATAAACATGGATTCATGCTTTTTGATTAGATAAAGGCAAAATACAAAATAAGAGGGACAATACTTGATCTCAATGATCTTGGCCTGTCTTTTGTCTGACAAGTCTGCTGGAACCGATGAATCAAGTTGGTTACCGCTGTAGGCTACACCGCTGTAGGGATGTAGCCGAAGGTTCTTGCAACATGACCTCTTGAAGAAACTCCCATGTTGATCATACCTATAACCCATTCACATTTTTCTGCTGTAAGTCTCCGCATTCTTCATATGTTTTTGCAAAAGACAGTGAGGAAATTAGCTTGCATGAGAGCCTTTTATACCAAAATTTGCATGTGCAGCTTGTGCAAATTCAAATAATTTAATTTTAAGAATGATTGTGAAATGTTGCACTCTTGCTATGTCATGTCCACGAACACTGTCGAACTCAGGTAAATACCGATTTGAAATGTTGAAGTTCCTATTTATTATTGTAAGCAAAAATACCAGGGGTCAAGTCTCTTTTGGACGTGAGTATATTTAATTTTTTGCAGACTTTTGGCTCTTAAATTTTGTATTGAATTAATTGGTAATAACAGGTCTTATGGTCCAATGATTACCAGTTTTATCAGAAATAGTTACATCTCGATGAATAACAATTTGTTTTTATTACATCTGATTATGCTTTTGAATGACTTTGAAACACAATTTCGAAATATAATTTTTTGCCGATCAAGTTTTATTAAACTTGGTGCAAATGGCAGGTTTGAAGCTCCATTGGAAACTAGTTATTTAAACAAAATGTTATATTTCTAGAAATAAAATTCATATATAGGTAGATCTGACGATATTTCTATTTGAATTTGAAAGCTGTTTTCTCGTTTCTTTTGGATCATGTATGTTTCCTCTTCTTGAGTTTTTGTTACAGGCCTTACTGATGATATGAACAAAACAGAAGAGTTCAAGTACCACGTCAAGGGTCTTCCATTTGCTAAGGCCAAGATTCAATGTAAAGAGGAAGGAAGTTAAGTAGCACAGTTCTCAAAAGGCTTCCCTGAGAACACACTCAAACAGATCTTTATTCATCATCTTTATTTGCAGTAGTTCAGGCCACATGGCCCATGGTACAGTTGTAAAATTAAAAGTATAATTGTTGTCACATGACCGGAATTACAATGCTCTCACTTTGACTAGTTTACACAGGTATATGGAGGTTAATCATATTAAATTTACATCTTCCGTGTTAAATATTTTGTGCAATGTCAATCTGCCTTTAAAATTGTGTTTAATGGACAGGAGGTATTCATTAAGAAGTGAAGCATATCTACTACACTCAAAGAAAACATGAAATTTATTTTCAACAACATTATGGTCACAATATAAGCAGAAAGAATCTGTATCAGGAATCGCATTAATGTTCTTCTTACGTTTATGATTAACCCATGGAGAGATACACGAAATTTACATAAAAGGTATATGACCAACTTCGAAGTAAACGTCTCATATTAGAACGTACAAGCATATTATCTTTCACTCACACCATGTCTGCAAAATTATGTTTTCAAATTCTCTCAGCTAAGCAAAATGTTTTCCCTTTTTTTTCTTATTCGCTTTCATGAAAATCATTTACAAAGTTACAAGTCGCAGAGGGTTAACACATTTTCTATTGTTTTCCATATCTGAAAAAGATATTGAAATGTTAACAAGTTCATTTACTTTTTCAAGCCTTTTCAACAGACTTCAAAAAGGATAAACAATAGCGTAAGTGGAAAAACCGCATTAGTGGTGATTGGCCGTTTCGCAAGGGAAACAAATTGTGCGGTTCATCGTTTTTGTAAAATTTGATTTATACAAGTAGATTTGCAACACCGCTGCTATTATAATTGCTGTGAGAAAGCCCGCTCAAATGTGAAATTTGAAAACTTCTCTGTAATCTTCTATCTACGATGACCAATATATATGACCATAATTCAGAAAAAATCAAACCATTCATACAGTTAAATGTTTAACCACATATGAAAAGTCATTCCCAGCTGGCACAATGAAACTATGAAATGTATTTAGCTCAAACTTTAGAAATATCCACACTGTAGGGATTTTATTGCCAAAAGGTTTCAAAGACTTATAATTGACAGTCATGTGGTCAACAGATACAACAGCAATACTTTTTATTGTTTTCTGTTAAATGGAAAAGATATTTCTTAACTCTATCATCTGCTACCATGTTCATGGTTTTATAAATTCAGACTTTGTGATGTAAACGATATGCTGCATTCTGATTGGATCAGACATGGTCATGTGATCGGTATACATTTCAATGAACCCAAAGTTGAGGGTTATACAAAATAACCTTCAGTAAATGCAGGTTGTACGATATCGTGCCGGAACTATTTTCTAAAGTGACAGCTGACAGCTGATAGCCAAAACACGCTGTACTGTCACCTAGATTCTGGACAGTATAAATACGCGAGTGTTATTTGTTAACTTTGATCTATTTAAATTAAACTTTACATTTTCCACTTTTTTCCAAAAATATAATCATTGTTAGTTTTTTGATACACAAAATGTATTATTTGTAGAATAAAAAAGTGTCATTTTTACCGAGTCTTTGGAACTATTTTGTTTATGCGTCTGAATACGGGTAGAGATCCGTCTTGGTGTAACCGGTACGTAGGTCAGTGCGACAAGCAGCTATAGAATTGCATTTCGAATGCATTTTCGCTTTAAATACAACGTTTGAATTTATAAGAAATGAATTTCATCATATGGTTGTCCACACGGTTATAACCTGTTTGAAACTTGTAAGATAAACTTTTGTATAACCGGCGTCGCAAGCTTGCCGGTTATACAAGTTTATCTTACAAGTTTCAAACAGGTTATAACCGTGTGGACAACCATATGATGAAATTCATTTCTTAAATGATCATATTTATTGTCTGTATGTCTTGTGTCTTGGCATTCGGCCATTACATAAGCTCTTCAGAGATTGTCGCCAAACTCATTCATGAATTGTACTTTTATGAAAAAATATGCATCAAATTGAATATTGGTGAAATGTTATGTTTCTAATATTGACACACCAAATACAATGTTAACTTTTGTTAAACGTTTAGTTTAATAAATCCTATTTTCCAATGAAATTGACAAGTGTGTCATTCGTTTAAAATGTGTGACTTTAGATTATCAAAGGTTATGTTGATAAGGACTCCAAGTACAGTTTACGGTCTTCGTTTCAAACTTGACAAATGAAATCGTGACGTTTTGTACACGCATAATCCTGCAGCAGTAAAGTCTTTTTCAAACACACACAGTTCTCTTCACCAAAACCAAGTATTTTGTGAGTTGGTTCGTGCTTGGACCATCTGTCCTCTTCAAGGTAAAGCGTCCCATCTCCCCATTTAAACTGCTTCAACTCCTTGTGGTAGGTGAGGTCAATCCATGCACAGTCCGCAACCACATGACATGGGACAGAGAAATAAACATGATATCAACTAATTTTTGAAATCAAAGGGATACAAATAACTTTTTGGCTGTTCGAATTTGAAGTTGAGGTGAACGAAAGATTTGAAAAGTGTACTGACATAATGTTAGCAAGTGTGTGCTTTATCAATATAGTTGTTACATTTTTCCAGAAAAAAATAAAATGATTCTTCAATTTGCTGTATATGTTGTTTATTTCGCAAATAAAGCTTAAATCATGAAATAGCAATGGTAACTAGTACTAAAAAAATCTACTGACATAAATTCATAACGGTTTTAGTGACAATGTAGATCAAACATACGCAACTCGGTTATTCTCATTAGACTGTTGGTCAGTTAATTTATGTTACGAAAATACACTCGGTCCCAAGTTAGAAACACTTTCCCAAGCAACGTGTTTTTTCTAAATCGCCATTGTAAATGTTTTGACTGACGTTCCGCCCCACTGACAATTCAAATACAATCTGTTGAAAATATAAGCCTCATGAGCTAGGCCAGGAAAGACATTTGTACAGGCTGCTTTAGCCCGATTGCTAATCCCTTTTCCATATAGGCCCTGAAGTAGATCTCAGTTCATTCAAAGATAATGACAAATGTCATTGCATAACTTCGTGGTGGATTCCCAAAGCTGGCGAATGAATCTCATTGCTTATCCTCAAATTTCATGCAGCAAATACTCACAGAAATTAAATGTTTGATGTACACAGGTACTTATGTACGTTTATGATACGCATTATTTTTTTTATTTATTTCTATTTGAATTTCAGGTGTTACGAGCATAACGCCCTTAACTGTAACTGTTGTTGGACCTATGTCATTCGTACTTCATTCCAGTTCTCATAGTAGGTCTTAAAGGTCTTTTTATTTGCGGTTTGTATGTTCTTAAATATGTTTTTTAAACCAGACTCTTCCATAGTTCGAATTCTTGCTTTGGTTTTCTTCTCAAAAACACTTGAGAAAAACAAATGTAATCTTGCTAAAGTCGATAATGAGTTTAGAATTTTGTTTCTGATTGTGACAACACAAGGTATGAAGGCACGAGAAATGTGTAAGTTATGTGTATTGATCGAAAAATAGTTGCCTATGTTTTAGAGCTCTCGTCCATAGAAAGTAACCTATATTTATTCCAAATATCAACCTCTTTCTATAAAACTTCAAAACCGTTGTTCATATCGTATGGACTAATATGAAACGTAAACGATTATATTTGTTGCTTTTTTCCAAGTTCATTCATGTAAAATTGTTTTGCTTAATATATGATCCTTTAACACATGATGAATTGCTGGGACTACATTTGACTGCGCGGATAAAGACTATGACAGAATTTCTCACAACAATCAACTCAGACATATCAACCATAATTCCTCGTATCTTGTTGATTATCTTTATACTATTGAGAACTATATGTATAAAGCTTACCGATGTTATTTCCGATAAAGATATGTTTGAGTGTGTCCTCATTGAAGCCCATCTGAAACTGTGCAAGTCAACCCCCCTCATCCTTGCATTTAATCTTGGCATCATCGAATGAAAGGTCCTTGGTGTGGTAATTAAATTGAATTGATTTGTTCTCATATTCCTCTGGACCTGCTAGAACAAAGCAAAATGTGGGCAATGTCATCTTAAGTATCGTTTTGTACAATCATTATCATTTATTTAATTTCGCAGCAATACATTTACAAGATGAAACCAGCGTGTTTCCTTGTCATGTTTTTTTCAGGAAAAGACTCGTAGCAATCCCCATAATATGCCTTTGGTTTTAAAACTCATTAGGTTCTCCATTTATACTCATGTCAAAATTAACATTGGGAAAAGCTCTGAACTAAATGTGAAATCGTGTGAATTTTGCATTATCAGCTTAGTTTTCAAAATGCATCTAGCCCAAAACTGACACCACAAGTTAACAAAATATATCTTCTTAAAGTCCTCAAGAAATCTCAATACCTTCTAAACATCAGTAACTCTTCCCAGTTGTAGAAATAAAACATTGTTTAGAATTGATTAACATCACTGTATTATTGGTCATATTCACATAATGACTATTGGCAACAACGTGATTGACGGCCAAGTGTGTTCTAAATGATCACTACAACTTTTTACTTACGAAGCAAGGGAATACAATTTCACCCATGATGTTTCCAGTTGCTTAATGCCAAATGATATCTCAATATATGTATACGTGGTTTCTGCTTATTCTGTAAAACATCTTGACCTGTGGTTATTTTTACACAGCAACAATCAAGAACCAATTATCAAGAAATGATTTGGTAGAATACTTATAACTCAAATCAAATGTCTCACCTTCCACGTTCCTGAGCTTGACACAAACTGGTTTGCTTGATCTGCTATATATGATACGAGACAAACTTCGACAAGTATTCTTCGAAATACCATTTTTCTTCCAAGTTTGCTGTTTATGAAACAAATATCATATATGGCACAGACATAGATGCTTATTCAAATGTATGTTTAATATTTGAATTGAGTAATTTGCTGTAAATTACAAAAGTAAAGGAAAGCATATCCTATTCACCTTAACTTCTCCAGTCACTCCTTGATCTCCTGCTGGGAACTTCATTTTGCCATTGTAACAGTTGTAACTGTCATGACGAAAAGTGTAAGATTTGCAACCAAACCTTGTTTTGCAAATTAATTTGCACATTGCAATGCCAATCGGGCCACTGTGCAGCAAAGTTGTCGTAAAAGTTGGACACAGCATACCAAGGAAGACCAGACCCAACATGTTTTCAATCTGACAACAAAGTGGATGTCAGTCATACCCACGTTGCAATCATAAATTAGTGAAATAGTCTCTGTAAAGTGGTTTTCGAAATGAAACTCAAAAGAGACTTACTCTTTCAATAGAGGAAGGAACGAATACAGCAATGCAGCTTTGAAAATCACTTAGACGAAGAAAGACTTGCAAATATCAAATAATTATATCATTTATTTATAATTGCATGTAATTTTACCTTGGATTATGTCCATTTTTATGATTTTGAAAATGACTCTTTCAGCTACATGTACATCATAGAGGAGTTGATATGTATTTTAATGAAAACAATTATATATACAATGAAACGATACCTTTACAAACATTTAATTCTGATATCTAACTGACCTCGAACAAACCTTTGGTTTTATTAACATATGATTTTTTTTAAATGCAACAAAACAAATTGTATTTATATCAAATTATAGTTTTTTTTAAAACATACTTTTCTTTAAAGACGTAGCGTACAGAAATCAACATACAATGTTAGGCACATTCTTTATATTTATTTCATTCTGAGGGGTATTTTGAAAAAATATAAAATTTTATCACATTGGGAGGTAGCTGAAGACATTATTCAACATTTATTCTAACAAAACAAATAATAATTTGTTTTGTCTGATGAAATTCCAAGGACCAAAATATCTTAATTTCACAGAAACGATCCAACATATTTCCTTAATTATACGATTAAATTTAAAAATAACAAAATATTCCTAAGTCACATTTGAAATAAAAGGTGTAAATTATTTCCATGCTTACCTCATAATATTCACAGAAATGACCCTTTTCTTTTTAATAACAAATAATAGTAGGAAAGTTACCCTTTCCTTTTCAATAATAAATAATAGTAGGAAAGGTTTGATTCTTTCTCCCACCATGACCATTGCAATAACTTCAATAATATCATGTAACTTTTGTTTTTCGTGGTCACTGAGACAAGGATTGATTGGAAGTTAACAATGAGAACTCACCTTAAACGTTATTTCAATCTAACCTTGAAATAGCTTCACTTAGCTTGCTATCGTCTGTCAAACACACTCTCAAACCAAAATATGACTAACCATATAAAGTTTTACATAGAATTTTAGATGTATTTACCAGTATTCAACACATTTAAACCGTTATCATGAAATGCATAAAATGTTTTACAAATGCAATAATGTATCTTTAGAATATTCTCTTTTATTTCTCTTTTGTTTTCTCTTATAGACAACGAAACAATTTAATCAAGAAGAAATCAAAGATAAGTTCGAGTATGTCTAATTCAAATTTAGACTATGATTCTAAGACTATTTTAAAGGGAAACTCTCATTCTTTTTCAGGTGTGTTTAGATTGTTATGAGGTACAATTCTCATATCAAGTTTTAGGAGCTGATACCATAAACTTTATATGGAAAGTGTTTTCATATTGCTCTTTGTATCTGTTTCAAAGTAAATAATTGTTTTAACACGTGAATTCTGCTTCTCTTAACTTCTTGATAAAGGACCAACAATGGTATGTTGTAAAACATCTTCAAACATAATACTTTAATAACATCTTTTTTATAGATCTTAAGATCCGGGTGTAAGAGCATGCATTGTTCGCTTTTTATTGACTTCTGTGAAATATGCAATGAAAAGAGAAAGGCATGTTTCATACTGATTTCACGCGCTGGTGACCAAGCGAAGTCTGCTATTTTTAGTTGGAAAACTCGAGAACACTTGTCTTATTTATTCATAACAAACCAAAGAAATAGTTATACTATTTTCAAATGTTTTGGTAAGATCAAATTATATCAATACAAAATTTTTTTGTAGGTCTATTTGCAGTGTGAAATGTTTTTCAAAACGTTTTCGAAACAAAGTCATTTGAACACGGCTAGAGGAGCTATGAACCAGCAATCAACTTCCTAATGCTACAGAATAAGCTTTAAATAAGCTTGTTATTATTCGAGAAGCAATAACTGACATGAGATTATTTCAATAATTCAAGAGATAGGTTTAACAGTTCTTAAGTTCTCAGATTAAGAGCATGGTAAAAGTTATTTTCAAATAAAATAAGATGAGAAAATTGCAAGATATTTGCTTTGGAAATACATTGGCAGCAAAACACTATAATCAATTATCAAAAAATACTGATCAAGGGGTATTTCTTAAAATCTCACTCTCTCATGTGCTTAGTTCCTTTGTAAGTGTTTTTAAAAAAGCATTGTCTTTTTTTTTATAAAAATCAGTGAAACTGAACTTTCTTTCTTGTCACACAATAACACGGGTTTCAATAAATGCGATATCGCCAAAGACAATGTAAACTCTAAGAATATTTTCAACTTTAGAAGCCAAATGTAGACAATAATGGTTGTTTCCAACTCACATACCTGGTGTGTATTGGCTGTTCTGTTGCACTTAAGATAATTCTTATTAAGATAAGATAAAAACTGCTTCGTTTATCTAAGCATGCGAAATAATAAAGAGAAAACAATATATAATGTGTCCTTTTTAAAATTAAGACTATAGGCATTTTTTATTTGAACGTTAAACAAATGTAATAAAACAATTGACAAAAAGCTAAATAAAGTTTCAAGTAAATTGTATGAAGTTTGCAAAACAGTTTACTAGAGACCTAGCATTTAATTCTCTCACATAAAGACACTCTTCCAAAAAGATATTCAAAAACAAACCTCAAACCGCAGGAATACACTGCTGCTTTTATTAGAGGTAACCTGTATATGTTAATAAAAGGCCAACTGTCTACATTTACAAAGTCCATATGGGCGAGTTATGAGTAATTGATCCACCAATCCATCGACGCACAACACGTGATAAATGATCATTCGAGAAGAATGAGTTATGCCTGTGTGCTTTGAGAAAGCTAAACTTAAATCAAATGTGCACTTTGCATTTGAATCTTTATGTTATTTGTACATATCCGTATGTATCTGTAGAGTAGTAACTGGAAATTGTTGAAAACATGTTAAACCCAAAATCATTCCTTTTTCACAGAACACTTTAGTGATTGCATCATTGCATAGGCCTCCTTGACAACACATTTGTGCTGTCTGAATTAAAGACACTTAACACAATTAATCGCTATGATTTGTATTTTTCAATCCTGGTTTCCTTAATTTACACTTTGTTCTCATTCTGTCCGTTACCATTCCTAACATAACTGAGACCATTTTCATTGGAATAAGATTAGACACATGTAATAACTATGATGTGCATCTGTGCTTCAACCATTACCCCTGCATGTGCCTGCTCTTGGTAGAATCTCCATTTGTATGCCATTAGTAAGTGGTTTCCGAGGAGACATTGCCTAACCAATGACTCAGTCTTTAAGATGTTTACCTCCCTAAAACTATATAGATGTAAGAGGCATTTTTCAACCAAATGCAAATCTGTATCTTACCCTCCTGCTAACTCATTTAGAAGCGGGGTATAGGAGTCAGCTATGCTCACTGGTGCTCTTGATCAACATAGTTTAATCAAGATTTCCGAGTGTAAAAACATTTTTAATTAATTCTATATGATCAAATATTGCGGGGGTTAAGAACGTATCGAAAAAAGGGAAAAAATCAATATTGATGCTTTATAAGAAAGGGTTGGTGTGAGGTTCTTTTGATTTTCGAAGAATACATTAATTAAGGACATTTTCATCTCTAGTTTTTTTTTCATAAATGCTGCTTTGATGATTAAAGAATAAAATTTTGTGCTTGTAGATTGAGAGAGGATTACATACATCATACATAAAACAAAGTTCAAAGTATTTGTTATTGAAAAAGATGAAAACAGGAATACACACAATCAATTATTCTAATTGTAAACACAATCCCTCCAACATCTTAGGCTATCTGCGCTCTAACGTTAGCTTTTATTCATTGAAAAACGCAAAAACTGCACAAAACATGACTTGATGAAAGACGTAAATAGTTGCTTCTAAACATTACCAATTACTTAATAGCAACTGTTTCAAATTGTTAATTTTGCCCGAATCTGTAATCGCTTTAACTTTTTAAAAGATAAATTCTTATTCTATTTACGATTACCATTTTACGCATTCCTAATGTGCTTGATATAAAGTTCAAAGTTCTATTATTCAAATGTAAAAACTATCCTTGTTCATTTAGTTTTCAGTTTGGATTGACAGAAGATAGTGAAGCAAACTCCACGAACAGTGGAAATCATATTAAATGTGAGTTCTCATTGAAGTTTAGATATCCATCATGTAATATTTTGTTTGTAAATATCTCTGTTGAATCAAATCAAAAGCAAAGTTTATATCCTCAACAGCTTCTAATGAATGTAAATGTTGAATCACAATCAACTGTAGCTTTTGCACCTAGGAAACTTTAAGGAGCCAGTTTAAATTGTTTCTCTTTCTAACTACTTGCTAGTTTTCTCTCTTTGGACAGCGCCATTGATCATTGTTGGCTGGACATAAGGCATTGATGATTATCATCGTTGTAATTATTATCATTCTTCTTGTGATGAAAAATTCAAATGATAGCCTGAATGAATTATTAGTAGTATGATCGAACATCAAAGATAATTATGTCAGCAAAATGAAAATTCCTCTTCACCGGTAAATTCATGACAAAGTATATTTCATAGGCACAATTGAAAACAGGCCACATTGCAAATGATACGGAGAACAGAAAGCAAGTTGCTAATATAAAAGGTTCATCTTCTGTTTTTTGTCTTAATGTCTATGGATGGAAGTAAATAGTCATATAGGTTTATTGCAACCTTAAGTTTGCTCAGATAAATTAGTTAATTCATTATATTGAGGTCGAATCTAATCAGTTAATCTATAGTCTTCTGTATTTGCGCTGAAGGATAATTTTAATTCAGTCTGACTCTGCATTTGAGCTTTTATTCTGTCAAAATTAAACATTACATAGTAGGTTTTGCTTACTAACAGAACCATCAAATTAATCTCTTTCAGAACATTATCAGTTGCTAGTTTTTATTCAAAAATGAAGCCTCGTTCAAGCAGCTTGTTAATTTCTGTGCCAATCCCTTACTACAATCTAAAACATTATTCAAACCAATGCATTTTTCAAAATATTTGAAATACCTTTGTAATTTCAAGTGATACTGTAGTGATACTTTTTGGTATCTTAAACTTCTTTCTGAATTCAATTTTCATTGTTTCCATGGCAACGCGACATAGAATTTCGTCTCCGGACCAGAATTCAACCACAAGGCCTAACTCATTGAAGTTTAGTTTTTGGAACAATTGTCATGAGAAGCGATGGCTTTTAGGCTTTTCCTTTTCTTGCTGCATTCTTTTTGGCCATTTCCATGGATGTTCAACTTTAAAAAGGTTTTCCCGCCCAGAACTCAAAACCATAATGCCTAGCTCATTGAAACTTGGTACGTTGAACAACTTCATGTGTCGTGTAGCCTTTGGGGGTTATAAACCTATTCTTACTTTACTATGTGCGGTTTCCAAGGAAACATTACTTAGAATTTCGTTTCTTACCAAGACCTCATAAACCATTATGTCTAGCTCTTTAAGATTTTTTGTGTAGAATAATCATCATGTTAATCGGTGCCTTTTTAGGTTTTCTTCGGAATCTATGTGAGGGTTGTTTCCTTGGAATACAAGTCACAATAATGTTTCAAAGCTCGAACCCTCCGAACTTAATGCTTAGTACAATAGAACACATCCTGCTACATCTCCGCCAAGCTCCATCATATACCCCGATATCCTTCGGCCTAAAACGCTCGTATCGCTTACGGCTGGTTACTCTTGGCTATTTATAGCCTATATTGACATTTGTTTGAACTCACAACCAGAATGTGCCGCTATTGCTGAATGCGAGTCATTTCATTTTCTTGCTATATTTAGCGATGCGAGTGTTTTCGGCTGAAGGATATCGGGGTACATGATGGAGCAAGGCGGAGACAAATACGCTGATGTAGCAGGATGAATAAAACAAGGAATTGTTAACAACAATCTCCTGAAGGATGAATATATCAACACTGATCTGCTTAAGAAAGTTTGATTTAAAAATATGAGTTACTGAGGGTTAATGAAAGAATATAGCTACATGATTATTGTACAATACATTTAACATTTTTGCACCTTGGCAGGGGATTTAGCTGATTATAACAGCTTGTTTGAATTAAGTTATCATTTCTCATACCATTGTCAATTAGCTATTTTTGCCAAATACCACGTGTTTCAGTGTTGGCCGGGTATATTGAAATGATCTCAATCACGACTTCATTTCCAGAGCAAAACTAAACAACTAATTAGATCTTGTTTAACGGAACTTGTATGTGCTTCAATCATCACGTTTCGGATGTGTGCCTTTTGTGATTATCAAATTCTTTGGCTTCTTAGTTTTCCCTGTTTCAATTACACATAACAAAGAATCCCGAAATTGTTGATTGGGCTATATGTCTTATTTGGTATGTGGATCATTCAGCATGCGTAAATGTGCCTATTTGGATTTTCAACTTTTTGGCTTTTTCTTTTTGCAGTTTCCATGGAAATGTAACTTGGATTTAACTTCAGGAGCACGTCTGCAAAACTGCAAAACAAATCAAGAGAACGTGGTATGTTGATCAGTCAGCATTGTTAATCTTCCTTTTGAGATTAACATTATGGGACATTCAATGTAGGCGGTTCAATTGAAAAGCAATGTGAAACTATTATCTCGTGAAGATAAGGTGTAATACAAAATTATAAATAAGGCATGATCATTGCCCCTGTCTCCTTGTTCATCTTGTGGAATGATTAAAGCTCATGGACCTGGTATTTGACAATTTCCATTAAGTAGTGTATACTCTATTCGTTTCTTGTCATCTATTGACATGCACAATTTGTGTTTTGCCAGATGAAAAACATGTTGGTTTTGATCTACCTTGTTCCTCTATGTCCACCATTTACGAGAACCACTCTACTGCAGAGAGGTCCTATTGGTGTGTCCCTGTGCAAGTGGATTTGCAGAACAACGTTTGGTTGTACATCTTACACCTATCTTCCTCTCAGTTTATCCTGCCACCGTGGTAAATTTCACAGAGCACCAGAAGATCAGGCACTGACTGGAGAAGTTCAGGTTAAATAAAATGTGATATTTTATTTGTATTTATAATGGAAGTTTGTTTATCTGTATTGTTGAGATTTATTTCAAAAGTTTGATTGAAGTAATGTACAGATAATGAAATATCAGTTCGTCGGTAGGATTCCATGTTGCTGAGGTGAGCGCGATAGCACAGTGGTAAGCATGTTAAATTTCGGATCAAGAGCAATAGTGTTCAAATCCGGCAAGGTTTTTGCAACTTTGTCTGCAGTCTGGAATTGATCAACATAAAGTACGGTTTGGGTGCAGTGGTTCACTGAATTCAGCGCAGTACAACTCATGGTTTGCCAATGCTAGCTGATGCTCGCAGGTTTTACCACATTGCATAGCCACAATGGTGTTTTTGGCGTTCTCCCTGCAATTATTTTAGCAGCCGTGATATAAGTGAAATACCCCAAATAACCCCACCTAACCTTGTTACTGAGTGGTACTTAAATCACATAACGTGGCTTCGAAATATCATTGTAATGTTTTTTTTCCAATTAAACAACAAGATGTAATGTTTATATATTTTTGTATTTCATTAACATGAAATATGTCTTCTGAGTGATATTAATATGATAGCATATTTCATTAACGGTTTACCTGGCTGCTACAGCTAGCAGCATTAATGTGATCTTTAATTGATTCCTCAAAAGGTTACCTGGATGGTACAGCTAGCAGAATTTATAGCATCTTAAAATAAATGACGGAATGCCTGACTTCTGATTGAAATTGTATGATATTACAGTTCATCAACAGCTTACCTGACTACTACAGCAACCAGCATTTATGTGACCTTGAATGATTGGCATAATGTCTAACTGCTGAGACTGACATTCAGCAATCAATTTATGGGCGCTTAATGATATTTATATGACAATACATTTTTGACAGGATACCCAGCTGCTGGGCAGCATTTCAAACACAACATGTATGAGATGGTCACGTGTCATATTTAGCAGATGGGGGAAACCAGTTTGCTTCCATATAAGGGACCTGCAAGGTAAGACTTATTCTATCAAATTGAAATGTCTATAAGGAGTAATTGATAGATAACTTAAACCATGTTTCATTTAAAATGTTTTTATTTCTTAAAATCTATTAATTTTAGGATTAATAAGATAATCTATTTTCTCTCTAACTTTTTATATTGCAGTCCCAAATAAAATATCTGACAAAGCAATTGAGTTGAAGTACCACACAAAGGGCCTTTCGTTTGCTAAGGCCAAGATGCGGTGTGGAGAGGAGGGAGGTTCACTAGCACAGTTCTCAAAGGGCTTCCCTGAGAACACTCTCAAACGAATCTTCATGGGAAATAAATACGGTATGTCAGATGGATTTGCCTTGTTTTTATCTCTATTTCACGTTTTATTCGTTTGAAGCGAATGACATTTTGGTTTATCAAGTGTCAAATCAAATGTGAAGTCTTTAACATATTTTGCTTGGAAGAATAAAAGTATGTGAAGTTATCCTGTTAGAAACACAAGAAAGAATGCACAAACAATTGGTTTGGAATAAAGTTTCTAACTGTGTGCTTGTGCATTTCAAGTAGAATACTACCGTATCTAAGCTCTGTGCCATATATACTGTGGAGCACAGTGGTGTAGTGGTAAGCTTGCTTGCTTCTCACGCCAGAGACCCGGGTTCGAATCCCGGTGGAGACACCAAAAATTTGTGACTTGGGTCTCATCCTGTGTTGGCAAGATATTTCATCCACTTTGCACTCAGTTCACCCAGCTGTACAAATGGGTACCTGAACAAGGGGGAAGTATGGACCTATACGGTCGCGCGGAGCGCTTGTTAATCGGCAGCACCGAATGAACTATCCCTCCAGGGTAATAATACTCATGGCGCTTTGAGCATGCTTTGTCATGGATATATGCGCGGTATAAGAAAGCTATTATTATATACATTTATTCATAAATCGATACCCCTATATTGACTGTCATTTATTGTGTTCATGTACACACAACATATTGCACAATCTAAAAATTATCAAAACGGTCCATTAAAACCTATTTAAAATCGTGCTTGCAACACTTCATCTATAACATTTCGAGACTACCGAGATTATTATAGGATATCAAAATAGATTGTCATGAACAAAATGTGGAGTTTGAATATGAATAGCTTAAAACCCTTGACCAACGACATAGCATGGACCAGTCTTTTTTTAATTATTGAAATACCATGGTAATATTGGATATTTGTCTAATCAATATTTCATGAACCTTTGAATAACGAAGCTAATAATCTGAGGGTTTTGTGGGTGTTACAGACTGTGCTTGGATTGATCTCACCTACCACAAAGAGTTGAAGCAGTTTAAATGGGGAGATGGGACACCTTATGTTGATGAGGACAGATGGAATGATAAAGAACCAACTCACACACTTCTTGGTTGGGTTGAGGAGAACTGTGTGTGTATGAAAAAGACTCTACTGTTGCAGGATATCACCTGTAAATCCCGCTCTGATTTTATTTGTCAAGTGTCAATGTGAAACACTCTGCTCATAAGTATAAAATGTGCTCCATTTAATCAAACACAATAAATTCAAACATTTGAATAATGGTTGTTCAGTTTTGTTTTTTTCAACATTTGATTACAGGTTTTCATTTATAAGATAAATTAATTGTTAAATTCATTTGGATTCATTGTCATTCCCCAACCCGGGGACTAATATGACTGTTCCGTCTTTTTGAGAGGCAGAGGAGGGTCAAATTCAAAGGGAATTTCCAGCTTAACATACTTTCGAAACCACTTACATGCTCTACTGAACAGAAGTATTCATTTATTTATGATGATCCATAAAGTTAGAATCTTCCAATTTTTAATGTATCATTTTAGACCTAGATAGATATATATGGAACTTGTTGGTAGACATTGATACCACAAATATTAAAAATCGTGCCCGTGACTTCAATTAATAAAGCACATTGTCCAATGATAAAACATGCACATACGGAGAGTGTTAATGTGAAAATCCACAGAAAGCATCAAAGTAGGCTAGCCAAGTTTAATGCTTAGTATAAGTTTAGTTGTTTAAGGGGACAATATACTTTTTGATGGTTTTATGTAAATGAAATTCTATTTGATGGTTCAACGTATTTGTATTTAAATTTATTCAATTGTATTTATGTCTTAAGATCTCTCTTAAATTGCTTAGCAATTAGTCGACTTTATGTATGCTATGTCTTTTATGTCGTTCCATATTGGAAAAATGTAGTTGTGAATAAAGAATTGTGTCCATCCATTTATTATAAAGTTTTTATGAGTAAAAAACAGCAGTGCTTATATCCCTACAGGAGGTTTATTTCATGGTCAATAGAGTTGCTCAAATATCTCGTTTCTGTAGTTTTGTTGAATGAATATTTGCCAGGAAATTAATAGCATAGCAAATAAAGGATTTGTCTATGAAGTGTCATTGGTAATATGAGACGAACTTCACTGCATTGAATAAACAGGAAACAGCACTTTGGTGAGTTGAATAACCTAGTTCTTTGATAAATTATGAATGCAAGCGAATTGCTGTCCATGTGCGTGGGCGTTTTTCTATGAAGCATATTGTCCAATGATGAAAAATGTAACATATTCTAAAATTGTTGATAAACAGCAGTGTGTATACATGTCCATTCCATCTTTTATGTTTTTTGGTCATTTGAGCTGCATTCTAATTTCATAACTGAAGTGAATGAAAATGTCATTAAATGTCTATATCCGTTATTCTTTATAACGGAGCAAGTAAGTCATGTTATAAACAACTATCCTCATATTCATTATCATCATTTGGAACATCATCACTTTAGTAATCATCATCACACTTTCTTCACTACTTGACTCAATACCTTATTATGGTGTGGTTGTTTGAGGGTTCAAAGACCCGAGATCTATGATAGGTGTAATGTTATCGCTCTATAAAGGGGCACACAAGCTGAAGAAGTCGACAGACAGAAGCCAGACTAAATATAAGTGTAATAAAAAGCAGTGTATATATCTTTCTGTGCCTTTCAGTCCCTCCCCTTCTTGATCTACCGACTCTCATTTGGATGCTCTTGATCCATGTGTATAATAACTGAAGTATTGTTGCAAACACGTGAAATCTCACCTCACCCAATCACTAACTGATACCCTAAAAAGTGCATCAATTGCAAACTTTGATGAAATACTCAAAAAGGTTGTGAATGAAAAACTAGAGATGTTGCTCCTTACCAAGGAAAGATATAACTTTCCTCTTGTGAATTTTACAATACATTATAATTTTTCGTTACAAAAAACATTACATAAGGTTTCATTGATTATGTCATTGAAGCTTTGTTCAACTTATCTCATTTTCGACGAAGGTAAAAAAATAAGATAAGCAGAAAAACATGATCTAAGTTTCAAAAAGTGCTATGTGATAGTTTAGCAAATGAAAATAGGCATCGTGAAAAATATCAACACTTTACAGTACACAGGTAACGTTATCAGCTCCTGAAACCAAATGTTAACACCATTTCATGCACATAGACAGCTATGAAAAATACTTTTATTTGGAAAATGCTAAACATTGATGATGAAAATCGTCTAGGTCTCATTGTCAGTTTCAAAATATTCATATTCGTATAAGTCTAATTTTTCCAATGCATGGAGTTATTCTTACCCGTGTAAGCGAATTGATTGCTACATTGTAACATCCTGGTGTTTTCTTACAATCTTACGCATTTGATATTTCTAGAGAATGTAGAGCATATAGTCCATGAAAAAAGTTCAAGAGAAGACGGGAATCCACACGGGATAAAATATACTACATGTCAAGCAGTTGTCATCCAGCTAAAGGGCTTACACATCGGTCTTATTGTACACAGTTGAAAAGGTATTTTCAAGGTATTAATTTCTATGAAAATCAAATCACAAATTAGAATAATTTTACATTCTATATGTCAAATTGAATTATGATTTGTCATAAAATTATTATTTTTTGTTGTTTAAATATTAACATTATATAAATTCAGACTTTGTGATGTAAACGATATGCTGCATTCTGATTGCATCAGACATGGTCATGTGATCGGTATACATTTCAATGAACCCAAAGTTGAGGGTTATACAAAATAACCTTCAGTAAATGCAGGTTATACGATATCGTGCCGGAACTATTTTCTTCATAGCCAAAACACGCTGTACTGTCACCTAGATTCTGGACAGTATAAATACGCGAGTGTTATTTGTTAACTTTGATCTATTTAAATTAAACTTTACATTTTCCACTTTTTTCCAAAAATATAATCATTGTTAGTTTTTTGATACACAAAATGTATTATTTGTAGAATAAAAAAGTGTCATTTTTACCGAGTCTTTGGAACTATTTTGTTTATGCGTCTGAATACGGGTAGAGATCCGTCTTGGTGTAACCGGTACGTAGGTCAGTGCGACAAGCAGCTATAGAATTGCATTTCGAATGCATTTTCGCTTTAAATACAACGTTATAACCTGTTTGAAACTTGTAAGATAAACTTTTGTATAACCGGCGTCGCAAGCTTGCCGGTTATACAAGTTTATCTTACAAGTTTCAAACAGGTTATAACCGTGTGGACAACCATATGATGAAATTCATTTCTTAAGTAAAAACATTTATTTTCTGCAAAATTTCTTAAAACTAACGTCTCAAATATTAATGATAGGTAATCTCGAAAGATATATTTTTGAAAGTATGTCTGAAATGAAACAAAGAAGAAGTTTTTAAATAAATGAAACTGTCATGTATATTCTTAGAGGGTTAAGATAAGTTGTGCATTTGGATTTCCAATTTGAATAAACACAACCTCCAAGTCAGGGCGCCTTCCCTTCGAGTACCTCTACGGTAGCAGCCCTGCCTTCCCTTGCGGGGGCATTGTTGTCAAGATTCTTGACAACAATAGGAATTGACGTCATCGATAATCTCGAACCAAATTGTTATTTTACATACAAATAAATTGGTTCGAGAGTATGTTTTAAACGTTAGGCGTATGAAATTCTATGAATATTACAAAAGTTGGTGTAATTTGCTTCAAATATAATTTTGTATTTGATGAGTATATGGTGGACAATTTGTTATGTTTCAAAAATTCAAAGACAACTTTATAAAATAACAAAAAGTTTCGTTTGCCGTACTCATTTCTTGAGTCGTTGTTCGGAGTTGCATTTTGAATCCTATGAGTTAGGAGCTTCACTTTTAGAGCGTGACATCAATCGTTGTTTGCACGCGCTGTGTTAGAGCTTTTTCACCTTGAAGCCTTCTGATGGCAGCAAGTATATTAGTGACGTCACGGAGCGGATACTCGCTGTCTGGAGCTAGGATTAAACATTGATTCAATATCAGTGGAGGTTTTCCTTGTGTTGATAAACATTTGTTTGAAATCCTTCTCGATATGAAAGAGATACTAGAATTAACTGTAATGTTCGATCATCGAATTATGTGTTTGACATTTAAGCTAACTCTGACGAAGAACTTTAAAGTAACAGAGATTTTGTTTTATGATTTTTCATATGGCATGAACTACGCCCTGTAGTTAGTTCAAATCGACACGTTAGACTTATCTAATTTTGATATTTTCTTGTTTTTAATGATAATCATAAAAATAACATGTAATGTTAAGAAGTTGAAATTAGCGCCCTTTTTACATTTATACGACATACTGTAGCTTTCCATTCCATGTTTGTCTTTTAGTTTGCAGTAAATAAGTTTCCAAAATTACGATAGAATCATTGTGGTGCGTAATTATTCGTTTGTTTTACTGTGGCTATGCATTGCAGTGACAACTGCGGCAGGAAATAGCAAACCATGGGTCGTACTGTACATGTATTCAGTTAAGCATAGCATCCAAACCTTACTGCTGTAGAATAGTTCTCTTTTGCAGACAAAGTTTGATCATGTGCACACAGTGGTTATGCCCATGGTCAAAATGGTCAAACAGTTTTTATGCCTTGAAATGAGTCGTTTTCATTTAGAAGAATACCCTTACTGATATGGAAAGTGGCACTATGTATGATTGATTTTGATTTGCTTCCAGATGAAAAACATGTTTTATAGATTTGCTTTTGTTTCCAGATGAAAAACATAATGTGTTAGATCTTCATTTGTTTCCAGATGAAATACAGATCGTGTTTGATCTTCCTTGGTCTTCTGTGTCCGACATTTACGACAACAACTTTCCTGCACAGAGATTATGTTGGTGAACCCATTTGCAAATGGATATGCAAAACAATGTTTGTTTTCGAATCTCACATTCTACGTCATGACGCTCTCCTTTGTTATAAGGGCAGGATAAACAAGATACCAGAAGACCACACAGTAACTAAACAAGTTAAGGTAAACAGGAAACATAAGTGAACATTTTATTTGTTTATTACATTTACAGAGATTCACATCATTTACATTTACACAATTAAAAACAGTGGTGTTCATGACCTCTCGATTAAATGATACATTATATTATCAACAGGATACCTGGATGAACGAAATGATTTCAACACATCTTGCAGAAGGCTGTCACGTGTTGTACACAGTACATCAACGAAATCAGTTTGTATCAAACTCAGAACCGTAGAAGGTGAGATATGTTGTACGAAATTCGAGTCTAAATAATCATACACAGACAGCGCTCGATATCCCATTCTGATTTTTCCAAATTTCTAGACATTAATATAAAATGTTGAGGTGAACTGTAGGCGGCTGATAGTTTAAGAGCTGGTAACCTTAAATGTTTGGGATATGTCCCTTTCAAAAAGAATCACACAAATTTTTCTTAACACGCATTTACAAAAGGAAGGCTCGGTATATGGAGATTACATTCATACTGCAGTCTTACCTGAGAAATCTTCAACAATACAATTTATGTGTTCGCTAGTGACAAAGACCATCTCAACGTGGTCCTATGAGAATGGTGCCATTCTTGCTACGTTTCTAGAACACTTCTGACCAGAAATGATAATCCTTTTCTTTTTATAAAGAAAGGAAAATATTTGCAAACATGCAATGTTATTTATGATTAGAAATCATTTTGTCTGATTTGTAAAGACATATGATTTATCTCCTTAGAAATAATCTAATTATATTGATACTTCTAACTGGTAGCAAAAGGGTATAGGATGACATTATAGATATAGTTATATATAAAAATACAACTACCAAACTGTGTTTTATTATACGAGGTTCGATGGACTTGAGGGACAAATCAGTCCAGTACTTTACTGAAAGCCTTACTTTTGATGATGCCAAGCTGAAGTGTAAGGGAGAGAGAGGTTCACTAGCACAGTTCCAAAAGGGCTTCAATGACGACATACTCAAACAGATCTTCGTTGGAAAAACATTTTGTGAGTAGAATACACTAAACATGTAATAATCATATATCTATGTATGTAACGAACCATCTGAGTTATACCACAATCTGTAGATTATGAGCTCACAATATAGGATATTACACCATTTCAAGATTGTTTACCACCTCTTATTACCTTTTCATGTTTGTGAGGTCCAAAAGCTGGTGTCTTTCTCTCAATATGCCTTCTTTCCATCGGTTGCTTCATCCTTTCGCTGTCCACTTATTTGGATGTTTTTCATCAACGTGTTTATTAAATACTGTTGAAAACACGTCAAACCCCAACCCACTCAAACACTCACTCAAAATATTCCAATGAAGACACATTTCCTTTCTTCCTCACCTATCCAAATTTAAATGCCAAAAGACTAAATGCATATTTCTTTCAAAAATGATATGTTTCCTCTGGTTCATCACAAGAGGCTAACTTTTGAAATGTTGAATTTATCTAACGTGTAAGTAACTGACATTTTTATAACCGATTTTTAAACTGAGCCTTGATTGTTGATGGTTGTCACATTATTTCGTATCAAATATATTAGATTTTGATGAAAAAATAAATATATTGCCAAAAGGTAAAATATAGTACACAAAAAATAAGAAAGTGAACAATGGAAAAATGATCGGCAAAAAGACTACATTAGACTATATGAATGTTTTTTTGAAAACAGAAAGGCTTAGATAAAAAAATAAGTTGGGAGAGATATTTATGGTACCACATTTGTAATACCTTAAACTTTCTTCTTAATAAGTATTAAAATTCCATTTGGTATCGAATTTAAAACGGAAAATGATCGAATATGCTTGGTATTAATCAAGAAATGATTGTTTAAATACATTGTTATATAATCTCCGTCTATCTATAAGCTATAAGGTGTGATTTTGAAGAACTTACAACTCTCTTAGTTAATGTATAACGATTTCGAGGTTTGATTCCTAATGCTCTTCAAGAATATAGGGGAAAACTCCATCTGGACCTTGTGTTCTTTTGGGCTTTTATCTGTACTCTTCGCCCTCATTTGAAAAATATTTTTACATGGAATTTGGTCGGTAAGTGTATATCAGAAACTATATATAAAAAAAAAAATTTGATACATTAGACCAGACCTCTTAAGAGATTTGATTATCTAAACAAGTGGCATGGTGCCTCGTCGCTGCCAGGCTCGAGCATGCAACCTGGGACAGTAACATTTATATCGAGTGGAAAATATTGAACTGACTTAATTAAATTCTATTTTTGTGTTCGTTTAATGTCTGCTGTACATCTAATCAGCTGCATTGTAATATAAACCTTTTGAAAAGTCAAAACTCATTCTTGGTTAGGTTAACATTGTAACTGAATAGGTGAAGCAAATGAAAAATCTAAACTTAACAATCAAGCTTATAAATAGCCAACACGTAATCGAAAGAAATAGTGATAACCATTTATTGAAAATAAAAAAACGATTTTAAACCCTCAGAATGTAGGAATCGCACCTCGTTACAAACAACACTTACAGAATTTAATCTTCTAGTATATATCTTTCTAAATATGTTCATTGTCTACCTTTATGATCTATGTAATCATGCGACATTCAAACAATCATTAGACTTCTTTGTTGTTCCTGTTGTTTCAACATATTCATATTGCATATGCAACATGGGTTGGCAAACATGCCATTTAATTGGCGACCAAATACATTATTCAACAAGATCAGAACAGAACATATCAAATGAAATTGGGATATACAAAACTAGTGAAAACATCATGTTTTTAGAAATGCCTAGTCAATGGGTTGACTGCAGCTTATGGTCATACACGTAATAAGATTCAAACTAATTTGAATAATTTTGAAATTTCAAGGCAATTGTTTACTTTTGTTTAAGAACAATTAAATTCTTAAATGGAAAAACGGTTTCTGAGATAATAGTCACTTTAATGACGATCCTTATTTGATATCCTGAAATCAGACATCTAGGAATTGATCCATACCATGTACATATAGACGATCTGAAAGCCCTCAGCTAACCAGAAATATAACCTCAAATTACAAAAAAACAATTACATGAGACAAAATGAAAACGCTTCACAATGTAATAACCGACCCCTATAAATCAAATATCGAAATGAAGACAAGCTGAGAAACCTGTGCAATCTGTAACTGTCTCCTCACCAACCTTATGCGGAGTTAAAGCCCTTTACAAATGGGGAATCACAAGGTTATTCCATTAGATGAACACAATGACGTGGTGAGATGCCTTAAGAATAGGCCCGTATGCTCCTTCACGTCAACACGTATTGAGTCGACCCATTCACTTGTTAGATAAGCACAGTGACCTTCACAATCTGGAAATCAGGCTCTGTACTCCCTCATGTTTATACAAATACAAACTGAGAGCTTGACAATCTCGGAATCGATCCTGATTTGACTCGACTGAACAATAATGAATCAATGAAATCGACCTCTTTAATCAATCTGGGAATGGATACTGATAGTTACTGAATTAAATATAAAGACGTGCAAAATGAACTTCACAACAGAGGAATCACCTCTATGCTCCGTCAGTTTGACATAAAGCTTTTCACATTCTTGAAATCGACCCCTCCACTTGCTAATGTAACATGCAAACAATTGCCATGCCCTTCACAATCTAGACATAAGAACAGGCTTTAAAAAAGCCCTTCACACTCGAGGAATCGATTTCAACCCTTTCTAAAATCACACTGTATACATCAGGCAGTGAGATAGGAGGCCAAAGCAATTATCATTTGATAAGGTATATTAGCTGGCGCTGACATCAACACTATTTCGTGTTAAATTTTATGGCAAAAGTCGAACTTGCTTTATTTCAGTGAGCATAAAAGAACATAAAACTAAAATGTCAAGTCTTAGCTCTGTTAAGTTATGAGAAACCATGAGTGAGGGTATATCATTTTGACAACTCTGTCCCATTTGTTTATATTTTAGACTGTATGGATTGACCTCACCTACCATAAGGAATTGAAACAGTTTAAATGGGGAGATGGGACGCCTTACTTTGAACAGGACAGATGGAGTGATAATGAACCAACTCACACACTTTTTGGTTTCCAGGAGGAAAACTGTGTATGTTTGAAGAAGACTTTACTGCTAGTAGATGTTTCATGTGAATTTACACATGGTTTTCTATGTCAAGTCCCGATGTAAATCTTCTAAGAACCACAATAGTGTTGGCCAACTGCCTAAATCAACGCAATTTTCGTATATTTTTAAAAGCTCAATTTCAGAAGTAAGGTTAATGATGTTCAGCTGATGGAAAATATAACGATTAGTCTTTTGAAATTGATCTCATTTCTGTTTAATTTGGCATGTTTGTTGTTAACATTAGAAAATTTACATTTCATCATCCATTATTTTCTTTTCAATGAAATGATATGTTTTTAAAATGACATCAAGCTTAAACAGAACATATTCAAAATCTGCAGTTCTTTTATTCACCAAAGTGTCTTTTTCAAATGCACTGAGTGCCGACGTGTTGAATCTTAAACTGCTAGGCTAGAACTAGAATTGTTTAACCTTGTTTGTTGTCCACATGTAACCCTGCATTATTGTAATGCAAATATTTTAGAAGACATCTTTTTGTTACTTCCTTCAGTCTTTGTCCAATACTTTGTAGATATTCTTAATATATAGCCACGACGATGCTGAAGAAGTAGATGTGAATTATACATGGAGTAAAACTTAAAAGAAATTTAATTGTTTCAAATGGCATTGGCAGATATCAATGTCTGACATGTACAAATAAGCATGTTCTGACGTGATAGATAGCAGCAAAGGGCAAGTAACTCCCATCAACCAATCCATTCTTTAAATTTCAAAGACTCAAAACTCATTTGATATTGAAGATTCCAAGTAAGGACACCCCTAATAAGCTGTAAGAAATCCCTAAACACTTACTGTCATATTATCTTTATATAATTTAGACAATAACTATTGAGTGACGGGGAATGACAGATTATTTTTCCCAAGTTATATTAATTCCGTAATTCTCGAGCCTTTGCGAGAAATTACACAATTAATATAACGAGGGAAATATAATCTGTCAATTCCCGTCATGAGTTGGTTATTGTTTATATTACCCATATGTATTTAAAAAAGATTAAACTCGAATACAATAGTGTCACGCAGTTCGAGCGTGCGACCTATTTCTCGCCTCTCCTCTAATGTACTTTCATAAAATATCATCAATTATTGTATATATCGAAAGTACATATTAAGTGCTTTACATTCATGTATCTATTTTTATCATTCATGTCTTTATTCGCCGACTGTGGCTATTTTTATATGTTCCAATGTCATTTTCATGCTCCATTTTTCAGCCTTTTTACATGTAGCATTAATATGCCAATGCCCAGGTTATATATATTTAAATCTTCTTGTAGAGGAGTTTGCGCCCTTTACAATAAGCCATTGTAAGGCTCCATACCTTAAATATTTATGGAGCTAGGGATAATGTACTTTCGCTAAGAAACACAGATTCACGATATCCTTACGATAGGCTACCATTCGGTTCTTCGAGCTAGGCATGGTTACTCCGAAGTCCGCACGGAGCAAATAAATAGCGAGCTAAGCTCTGGTACCAGTAGTCTTGACTTGACCCTTGCTGGGAGAGGTCACGGGTGGACCTGGGACGCTGGAGGTGAATCGGTGAGGTTAATATTCCTTCATTTTTCTCCGTACCTTTCTGGAGTATGTGATCACTTCCTTTAAGAACTTACAGTTTTAACCTTACCTTCCCTCCCATTATTTGATAAGTTCTGCTATAACTAAACTAGTGTTCTTATTCATTTACTCACTCAAGTAGTGATTAGGGATAATCTAAAGTACTGTGTGCTTGTTGTTTATTCATCCCTATTGTCAGTCCACCCGTGCCCCGTTTCCCTTCACTTGTATATTCGCCAAAGTGTTGCTTTGTCTTATGTATGCTATCTCGTTAAGACGGCCATTAGCTTATCTTGTTGTTACAACGTCTGGGGTATGCTAGAGTGATTCCCTACAGTTTGTCTATTTGTTTATTCATGGGTTGTTGACTTCCTTAATTAGTTGTTAACTCCTGTTGAGTGGATTACGGGTAGCTTGTTGCTGCACCCGGTTATCGTCTTGTGTTGACTGCAAATAAATCACTTGATTCACGGATTGGCTTCTCTCTAGTTATTTATTGGCTTGATTATTTTCTTTTCTTATCTTTCTGTCGGATAACGGGTCTCACCTGAGTTTAGGTATCGTTACACCGTGACAAATAGAAATAAAAGTTTCTCTATACAGGATAAGAGTGGGGAATCTGCAAATCTATATGCATGTGCTGTAGCTTTACTTGGCACTTACCTACGCACTGTGCAACTGTCATTAGTGAAAAAGTTTTAAAATAAAAGCTTGATGTAGTTGTTGTTGAATGTTTATTCTATCCTTTTATAACCGTAATTCAAAATTGTTATATGTAAGGGTTTTGTATTAATTTGAAGAGGTCAGCAACGCCCTACAGTAATACTTCAAGACGGCTCTAACTGAAATTCTTGTGACGTAACCTATGGAAATGTGACGTCGTAACCTCCAGTGTCAATTACGCCATTACAACAGAACGTAACCATGTGTTTTCTTTGTGATTCTAAACTTTACGTAATTATGTAGTAAGTCAATAATTCCTAAATTCTATATAGTTGTGCAATTACGTGTTTTGAAAGATGAATGAAATAGTTGGCACCAACGTTCATTTTCGTTGGTTCACAATAATCAATCAATTGCCGGGAAAATGTGTAACTCCCGTGTGACTTACAGGTAAAATACTACCCTCTGTCCATCTTCCCACATGTGTATTATATGCAACATATTATTCACATTGCTTAGTTTAACTTATAGATACGGAATATCATATTTCTATTTAGAAAGTTTCTGTAATAAGTGAGATTTGAGTCAAATTTTGAAATTCTAAGATGGGACGGCGGTGTCCGGACAAAAGCCCACCCGGACAAAACCCCACAAGGACAAAAGCCCATAGGACAAAACCCCACCCGGATAAAACCCACACCTATTTTTAAGTATGTGGACAAAAGCCCACCAATCATATGAGAATTATATATTGATGTACATATACATGTATGGGTGTAAAATACTACGATGTTGTGACATGATCAGTGGTGTCTTGAAAGAGATTAAATCTTAAGTGATTACTTTAATTGTCACTTGTCAATGAATGAATACCAATAGTATGGCAGTGCAGTGTGTTGACAATAAATTGGCTTGAGTCAAAAGTAATTACTCCAAGGTAAGTGTTTCACCTCAATGTCACACTGCAGTGTGTTGACAATAAATTGGCTTGAGTCAAAAGTCAGAGACCATCCATCTGTTTGGGCAGCTGTTCAAGGATTTCAGCGTGATTATGCCTTGGTGGCAACACGTTTACTCCAGTTTGAGAGGGGTGAGCGACAATCCACACGACCCACGACCAAACGTGCTGCAAAAGAGGCCATACTTCAGAATCTAATGCACAGACGTTGACTCTTGGTCTTGTATGCTTATGCTATGCTATGAAAATGTATTTTTCTGTAATGACAACAATATGTCAATTTCATGAATATTACATATTCAGTATTCACAAGTTGTTAGTGCTGTTATACTCCTGTTGTGTCCTTGTATTTTTTTTGAAAAATATCATAAACAAGTATGGGCTTTTGTCCTAGTATATTGAGGTTTAGTGTGGGCTTTTGTCAGGGTGGGCTTTTGTCCTATGGGCTTCTGTCCGGGTGGGATTTTGTCCGGGTGGGCTTTTGTATTAGAATCGGGACGGCAATAGGAGCGAGTGAAATCCTTGTCAACACGTGTATAACAGAAATTTTAAGATATTATTCTTATTGATTTCAGTAAAACCTATGATAATACATCCTAAAAGACTTAGAATATCATATTCATGTTTGACAATGTTGGATTGTATATCTTATGTGTTATGAGTCAAATGTGAAAGGAGTTTGAAGTATATGTTATGATTAGGATGGGAAGGCCAACGTCGGAGCTGTTCACCTCTAATAAATATTACAAATTTGGGACACACAATTTTAGAGGTTTCAATCAACGAAGTACAAATATTTATGGATGACAACTTCTTTATATTGAGAAAATTGCGACGTCTCGATACAGATTCCAACTTAGGATTCCAAGATGGAACGAGCCCAATTTTATCATCTGGAAGGATCCAAACTTGAGATGATACATATATACGGAAAGGCAAGCAAAACTTTTATGATTCCATTCATGTTTTAATATAATCAAATAAATTTCTGTAAAAATAAATGTTTCTTAAATGATCCCTAATGACAACAATTTTAACATTTCCAGATAAATTGATGAGGGTCAAAGTGCATGCAAAAATGCAATTTCCTAGTTCGTCAGCTGTGAGATATTTGTGAAAAAGATTGTAATTAAGTGTTTGTGTATAATGTCATTATATTAGTTGTATTGTTGGTAATAATATAGACTATAGTTGAAAATAAGTGTTTGTTGTAAAATCTGTTCATTTTTAACAGCGTCTCTTGAACAAAGTTTATCTGATTGGGCCTACTATCAATGACCATGGTATTAAGATAACTCCATTGAAATAGTTTGGCATATGTGTCTCCATCAAGATAAATACACTCTACACAACTTTCAGCTAGCGTTAGGCTCTGCCATTTTGGGACACTGTCCAGGAAGTCGTCCAAAAATGTAATCTGAGGTTAATATTATACGCTTTCATGATCGTACGGAACAGAATCAACTTCAAAGTAATCAAACTATCAGTATCAAATTAATAGTGGCCGTATATTAACTTACAGAGTGTAAAAATGTTCAACAGGAAACTGTTGATTCAGGTCTAGAATTCCTATCAAAAATAAAAATGTCAAAAACTTAAAACGCTATACATTTACAACACAAGCCTTAGGAAACAAGTTTCGGGATCCGGATATGTCGCAGAAATGATCGAAATCAAAATCCAATCGGTTTCCACAACTGTATAAATGAATCATTATTTCCTAGCCTCGGAATCTATGTGGAAACCTATCCCACTGAAAATAAAATAAGTTACACTTGGCGGAAACTAAATGGAAATAAAATGTTTAGATTTCCATCCTACAAACGTTGCGGAAATAATTTGTTGATAGTTTCCATTGTGGAAATGATGCGGATGCTATAACCCTTCATTTCAGGATAACAGATATATTAATTACTAAAAACCCGCTTCATTCCTGTTCGTACGCAAATGAAGTTATTTTTGCAATGCATCTTAAACTGAATAAATTGTCTGTTGCAGATAATACTATTTCAGATTTTTCATTTTGACCTGAGATGTTTTACAACGACATCTTTAATTGTGATTCATTGTGATCCTAGAGAAAAGGGCTTTTCCAAATACATGCTCAATTGGAATCATTTACAAAGTTGCCGAGTCCCTGGCGAGAATCGAACCACAGACCTTACATCAGAAGTCAAATGAGCTAACTAATGCCTCTCTAACTCAGTTTGGTGCAAGACGATCGCCCCTTCGTCAATAAACTCGAACCCTGTCATCGTTCCTGAATAGCCAAAACCTGCTCTCATCTGTTAACAGCATCCTCTTGCAGTCACGTCACGTCGCTACCAATGGTGCATAATAGTTGTCCATCGTAATCTGTGTTGATGGTGTAGACAGGTCAAAGCCATTCCTTGGAAAGGGTGGTAGGCTCGTATACCAGCCAAACGAAGTCGACAGAGGGTTGTTCACGTGCTGATGACATGATCGGATGTCGTTGCTGCAATTGATGTTGCCGTTTTGAATCGCTTTTGCAGGTGAACCTGCATGATGTAACTATCTTCGTCTCCCCGATCTGTGTCCTGTGTCTGGCCTGTCTGCTGGTAGCACATTAACTTCCTTTTTATGGTGGTTTGGCTGAAGACAGCTCGCTTGGTAACGTTGCGTATGCTAATGTCTTGGCATAATTTTAGTGTTCTTAATGTTACTGAATGTTTGCTCTTTCCAACAAAATTGCTGTACGGGCATCCAGTGGATGCGATCTATGCAATGCGTTCGTGTAGAGGAAACGATACAGTAATGTTATCATTTTCTGCTTAGAATCAAACTCTTACCAGCCCTCTTAATGTTTGCATGAAAAAAATGAAAACTTTCTTTTGCCTGGGAGTTTATATAACGCGCCAGTCATACTAAGCGAAGAATTTGCATGACTGTCTCACAATCGGCGACACGAGATGTCTGTCTGCAAGACATACTTGAGACAGCAGGGATATCCATTGCTATTGATAACTGATGGTATAACAAAGGCAGTATGACGATTACAAACAGAAACAAATGAAATGGTAAAACATTGTAAGGAATGGAAACTTACTTAGACTTAATTAGTCATCATGAGGTTAATTAATACCTTGGGTGACTCGCTTTATAAATCTCTTATAAAGATGTTTGATGATTTGCTCAGTTCAAAACTAAATCATGTTTCCAAAGTTCGGGGGCAAAAAGTTGATGTAGTAAAAAAGGTAAGTGCAATATGATATACCTATGTGTTAAATCTTCTACCTCTATATACTGTTGAATATGGTGGGTTTCCATTAAATGCAGGAATCAAAGCAATAAAATAATGTAATATGCCATTCTTGGTTACCAAATCTTTTTTTTATACCATTATGGCGTTGTATGACAATGGAAAACAATATTTGGTGACCGATGTTATAGATTTATTGTTAGGTTTAAATTAGTTCTGGTAGTGTATTAAATATTAGTTTTACAGGTTTGGGTAATGTATTTCTGAACAATGTAAAGACTTTCAAAAACGGTTTTCATTTATAAATTCTCAATTATTAACAAAATAATTCTAGTTTCTTGATATTCGCAATTGTAAATCAATGATTATTACTTTAAGAATCATAATCATATATTTCCTTAGCTTTTCCAGCAAAATACATGTTGAAAGTTTGTCAATTCTTGTTTACCATGCCTTTACACTCTCTATTTCTTAATATAATGTTTCGATATATGATTTAACTTTTGACAAAATATTCTACTCCGGTTTCCTGCTTTGAATACTTTAAGAAATGATTATATACTTAATAGTTTCATCACGCTTGTGTTATAGAATGATTTCTTTAAAGAAACTTTACCTGGCATAAATATTCTCAGTTTGATAAATTTTTAAGTTGTTTAAAGTTAATTAAAGTGATCTGCACATATTTTTACTCTTATCTTACGATAAAGACGGTTTAATTAAAGAAGTGAAGTCTCTACTCATTGTAACTTTCTCTCTTTTTGTTTTTTTTTTATAGAAAAAGACAACTTGCACTTAAAGAATTAATAATTAAAATATGAACAGTTCTTCATAAGATCAGTGTTATCATCACTATAAACAATTCTCAAAATGAGTTCTTTGTTAATTAGTGTTGTCTTATATAACTGTAACTTTATCCTTATTTCAAAGTTATCAGCTTAAATTGGGCAAAACAAATGACAAAATCGTGGCTTACTTTGAGATAATGTATATTTTGTAGCTTGACATTTTGAACAATTCAAAATTTCAGTTCCAAATTACCAATTTTGCTCTTAACTGTGATCTAACGTAACCGAAATTTTTTTACTGTATAGAGGAATTGAAATACACAAATGCTGTTGAGTAGAAAATGCTGTAATAAAAGTTCAAAGTGTTAAATGTCATGGCATTTACATGAATTATGTTTGAGGTTTAAAGGAAGATAGTCAGTTTAGTGAAGCACTTGCAAAACAAGACAAGTCACAACAAGGTTAGTTCCCTGCTACTTGATAGCTTTTCGCTTAATAATTTGTTAGTATCATTTACTTCAATTATGAAAGATTAATTATTTGATGTCAACTAAAATAACATAATCAGGAAAATTTAAAAAGGTTTACAGTAATTCAAAATTGTTACTCCTTTAAGTTACATCCATTAAACTAATATTTAGTGATTTTGGACATATCAATTTCCTAATTATGTAAAGAGAAAGTTTATTGGGCTTTAGGTGTAAGAAAAAAATGATGTGAATTTAGATATCTTGGTAACATTGCAATTCCGCAAGGAGGTTTGTAATTTTGTCAGAAGTATAGAAATGTCGTATATCCAGTAAGGTTTAGTTGTAATGCTACACTGAATCTCATCGCTGTTCCTTCCATTGTATGCTAGTTTCAGCTTCTCGCAGTTTTCGCCGCAATATATAGCAATGCAAATATTTCTACTTATCATCCAAAACTGTGTTCCACAGGATATATGGCTTGTGGAAGATCAAGTGATATCTTCTAGGAGATATCGTTTCTACAGTAGATTTTGAACAATGCCCTGATCAAGTCAAGTTCATGATATTACAGTTGTTTTTCACCATCAAGAAATGACATTACAATGCTATGATGTCATAAACATGACGACATCACAATGCTATGGCATCACTGAAATGAGTCTTAGAGTAGTGCAGTGTTCAGAAATATACATGTTTCACGAAGTCGAAATGGAAAATGATTTTGGATGATAAATAGAATCTCACCCTCGTGTCTTCTGATATCGGCAAGCCTCTGATATTTGTCACTTTCATCAACCCGTGTTGATAGATTTGATATAAGAAGACACTTGGGTAAGATTCTCTATATATGTTTTCTCACAATGAATTATATGTGATAGTATAGAAATTAATCAATATAAAATAACTGACAAAATTCACATGTTCATTGGACAGAAAGTTATTCTGAGACATTTGTTATACTTATCAAAATATTATTAAAAGGTTTATTTTATCATATTTATAATTATTGACAAATCAATTGAATATATTCACAATGTTGTTCAAAATTTTACAAATGATAAACACGATGTCAAAGCCTCTTCATTTAAACCTTCAAACCTTTTAACAAATATCCTGTACAACATGAAACAGGGATATAACTATTGGTAAAAGGACAGCTCAGAAAGCTTTGAATATATGATTCTTTTGAATAAGTAATTTTGAGTGTTTTTTCTGATTCAAAAGGCGGGGATTTTTTTTCAAAGGAGGAACTACAAAATTACTGAAATACAGAAATACAGATATAATATGTTTGACTGATTCTTCTCTGTTGCCAGATGGAAAAAATATTTTTTTTGGTTTTAACTGGTTTCCTGTGTCCAACATCTACAACACTTCTGCACGGAGGTCCCATTGGCGTTTCCTTGTGCAAAAGGACCTGCAAAACAACGTTTGGTTGTAAATCTTACACTTACCACCACGACAGTTACAGCTGTTACAGTTCGAGTTTGAAGAATGTAACCGAAAGTCAGACAGTGACTGAAGAAGTTAAGGTAAAGAGATTTGTTTTTTTAATGAATTTATAGCAAATTACTTCATGCAGATTTCAGACAGACATTTTTAAAAGTAGATATATTATTGACATACTGCGAACGTTATATATTGCCTTTCAATCACAGGATACATGGAAGAAAAGTGGCATTTTAAACAGTACTTGCCGAAGTTTGTCACGTATCGTATACAGTAGATCGAGAAAACCAGTTTGTCTCAAGTATAGGAACATGGAAGGTGAGATATAGTGTGAAGAACTCAGTTATGACTGATTGTACCAAGACAGTGCTGGATTCCTGATTCTGATTTTGGTTAAATCTTAAATGTACTACGTACCTTACAGGTATAATGAGGTAGTCAGTCAACCTATTGGAAACAAGGACATATGTAGGGGACTTAACATCCTGTCTCAGGGTAAGACGTATAGCTGACGCTCCACTCTACTTACCCTGGGTGTAAACCCCAGCATTTACTTCGCACCGTGGCCTTTGATTCAGCCAATCTTATACTTTTATCGCGATGGTGTGCGATTAAATTTCAGCCAACCAAAGAAAGCCTCTCCAACTCCATTTGGCTTTCAATCTGCCGCCAAATGTCGACGTCCACAGGTAAACAAACTGGAACTGTTATGTTTTTTTTACCAATCCACGATGGTGCCCATGTCCGAGTCAAATTTTGCGATTCTGTTTAAATTATTACAACAAATCATACATCCAGTGTTTAAGGATCTGTTTGATTTCCACCACTTGACTCAATACCTTATCGTGGTGAAGTGGTTTGCGTGCTTCAGAGACCCCTAGAGCTATGCCAGCCGGAGCTAACATGCTCCTGGCAGGCACCCAAACTGGAAAGGTCGTCGAGTAGAAGCCAGACCAAATTTGAGTTGTTCTAACACCTGTTGTCTATCTATCACTATGTTTTTCTTTCCGTCTTTTCCCTCTTCCAGTCGATCCCTGTCTACCTGATCTGTCCACTCTCTTTTGGATGCTTGTCAGCCACGTGTTTAATAACTAAAATATTGTTCAAAACACGTTAATCCCCGACTCGCTCACTCACTCACTCGGTTTGACTTTCGAAGGGATGGACGCCGCCAAAATCATTTGCCGACTGGCCTTTCAAGCGCAGTCATTGGTTGATTATTTTTAGAAAGTTCGTTGGTCTAAGGCCACGGTGCGAAGTAAATGCTGGGGTTTACACCCAGGGTAAGTAGAGTGGAGCGTCAGCTATACGTCTTACCCTGAGATAAGTAGAGTGGAGCGTCAGCTATACGTCTTACCCTGAGACAGGATGGGGACTTAAGGACAGATTCAATGTAAAGTGTACTCGCTATGTATCCTCAACAAAAGCATCTGATTTTCAAAATCTCTAGGTTAGAGCTTGTAGAAGAAACTGATAGCGGGTTCAGGAAAGGTACATAGTGTTTAAGGGAATAATGAATAAAGAAGCTTAAGGTAAGACATTGATTGGATTTTTATACTGTATTGCAGGCCCATCGAAAGATAAGAACAAATCAATTCAGTTAATGTACTATAGCAGAAGACTTTCATTTGCTGATGCCAGGGTGACGTGTAAGAAGGAAGGGGGTTCACTTGCACAGTTTCAAAAGGGCTTTAGAGAGGACAAACTCAAAGAGGCCTACACTGGAGACAGTTTGGGTAAGTTGGATTTATTTTTGTAATATTTTGTAAACGGTCAGATAATGTGATCTGGGGTTCGAACCCCGCCTTTATATGCAGTAGAGACTGTTCTACATACAAACAAAATCAACACATCTCCCCGATATCAACTATTTATCAATAACTACATGAATGCAGTATACATGTACATTGATATATTGTAATGTTACAATCTTCTCAATAACACAAACTTATATCTGATGTCCATATTATAATATTAAAGAAACTCTCTAAATGATAGATAAGCAGATTAACCTTTACTGCTGGGATATCTAAATCTCAATTCTTGTCATCGGAGAGTTGAGTAGACAAAATTAAAGGTCATGACATAAGTTAAATAATTGCTTTTCGGTCCGGTAATTATTTCTAAAAAATGTTTCTAATCATCTTCAAATTAGTATTAATATCTAAACAATATATTTCTCTCGAAATTAATTACCTTGCTCTGGAACCCTCATTCTCATTACTCGTCCTCTCTAGACTAAGGTAAACAATAGTCATTTTGAAATTTTTTTTAATGGAATCAAGTGAAGACGAAGTTTGATTGCATGACTTATGTTCATCGAATACTCAATCTTGATTCTACAATGTATTGTTTAGACATTAAGACAAAGCTGTGTTTGTTTGAGTGATTTAGAATTTTTAAGATTTCTATTTTGGAATTATTATATGTTTTTTACATGTTTACATATCAAGATGTATACTTCTTATTAATGTAATTAGAGACAGAAACCATGTACATAATATATATATATATATATATATATATATATATATATATATATATATATATATATATATTGCTGTATTGTAAAATTATATATACAATTGCTGTATATATAATTTTAATGATGACTGGATGCGTCGCATTTCGACTTGTTTACAAGTCTTTTCAACAGTGTGGAGCTTTTACAACATGGCAAATATATAGGTACATAGCTTAACGCTGTAACAATGTGTAGTAGACTTAGATTGATAAGCAAGTGACAAGTGGTTAGCGTGAGTAGTGCACAATGCACTATTTATGAGGGATTAAGATTTGAGTCATTATAGAGGCATCTTCCTGGTCGGTCCCAGTCCGTGAATTGATCTATTGATTCAATTGCACAATTGACATTTCTTGTGTACATGTAATTTCTAGGAGTATATGATTTTATGCTTTTTGAAGAGTGTCTTTTTATAAAGTTGAATTTACTCCAAAAGCTTTTTGTAAGGTTTTGATGCGATGATGTCGATGAAGTATCATTACTTCTCTCTTCCAATTTTGATACTATTGAGTCGTCCTTCACGCTTGATAAACTTGTGTTAGATCGGTGAAGGTCCTCGGATGATGGTAAGTCATCTGACTGGCTCAATACCTCTACAAGAGAGGACTCATCCGATTCTAGGTTATCATGTTGAATTTGTTCTATATCAATTGATGGGGGCGTTGTTCTGTTGTGTTTCTTCCAATCCTTTTGTACCCTGTTGTTTGGAAGCTTTTTTTTGTCCTTTGTGTGATGTTTTCTTCTTTTTCTTCACATTCGAAAAGTTAGATGATGGCAGATTTATCAGCCAGTTCTCTCTTTTCATCCACAATTTCACAATTCAGGGAGGAAAACAAAAGTGTGAAATTGTGGATGAAAAGAGAGAACTGGCTGATAAATCTGCCATCATGTAAATAATATATATATATATATATATATATATAATTTTCATAAATAATATAGGTAAGTAAGAGTTGTAACAATAGACGATATTTTTATGTATTATTAAAGAAAAAAAAGCATTACTTTTTGACAAACACATGAAGCAACATGTAAGGATTGTTTTTTAAAAAAATTTCCTATAACTGATATATAAGCAAGAGCTGTTTCTAGAAAACTACAATCACAGTCGTTCCTTTACTATGTATCACTTGTAATAGTCTTGTACCTTTCCTCAAACAAAAGGTTTATGCTGAAAGATTATTAGCATTCGAGCTCTTGGAAATTTATCAATTGCTAGATACGGTGCAAATGAAGAAACTCTTCTTTATCTCTGTACATCCCTCATCCACCCATTGTCTCAAAACGTCTTTGTGGTGTGGTGTAGTGTGGTGGTTTGGGTGCTTCAAAGATCTCGAGCGCAATGCCAGCTGAACCATACATGTTCCTAGTAGGGGCACTGGTACTTGACAGGTCGCTGAAAGAAGCCAAACTAATTTGAGTTGTTCTCAGTTCAGCTATCAATCTCTCACTATGCCTTACTTTCTGTCCATTCCCCAATCTTTTCGACCCCTTTTCACCCTGATCGGACCACTTACTTTTTGGTAATTTATCATGATTTCTTTACATGATTAATGACTGGTATATCCCATACAATACCAACACACTGACTCTTTCATTCACTGTGCATCTAAGGCAAGGAGAGGGTCAAGCTCAAACTTGTTTCCATTAAGTTGACGGTTTCTGTGACTCAAAAGTTTACTGTTTATCGCAGTGTGGTAGTTTGTGTGTCTCCATGACCCAGTACCATATCGTGTCTAGGTCTGTGTGTTCCATGATCTAGTACCTTATCATGGTATGAATGTTTGTGCACGAGTACCTTATCGTCGTTCGGAGGTTTTGTGTCTTCATGACCTTAAACGTTCCAACGGTGTGGCGTTTAATGTGTCTATGTGACTCTAAAGTGCTGAAGAGATAAAAGGGTAGCACCGAGAGTCATCTTAGGTCGTTTAAAAGTGTTCTGTCAACGCGTACCATACATGGAATGTTGGCTTTGATGTTCATTTTTTCATTGTTGTAGTACGGAGACGTTGACTGTTACTCAGTAGAGGGTTTTACAGTCTTTCTTCTTTGATACAGAGACATGGCCCCGGATCGTGCTAGATGTAGACAACGCTAGACTGCCTACAGATCTATTTTCACAATGTTATTCTCTTTTGAATCGATTGAAGGGTAATTATGACGTTTACCTCCATCTATGTTTACAATTATTCTGAGGTCCGTTGAAAGTACTGCAACAAGATTCAAAGAAAGATGCCACTTCCACAACTAAAGATATTTTTAAGCTGTGAACTTCATTTTTTGAGTGCAGCATCATACAGAAATGCTTTTATTGTTCCCTGCCACAATGCTGAATAAGAAAAATACGTACGTACGACCTGAAAGTTGGACATCAAACAAGCACTTTTATTCCTAAGCCACTTTTAAACTCTTAGTAAAAATATTTCTCATGAATTGTTGTCCCCAAATCTCCAAATTTATTTACAGTCTAAATGGAGGATTACGCAGAAAACGAGTACTTATCGTGACCTTGGCTTTATTGTTTAGGTCACCACAGAACTTTGCCAGCTTTTCAAATTCTTGTGAATGGGATGTTCCATAATCAGTCAGACTCATGTTTGAAAATTTATTGCAGATTTTGTTCCAAAACAGTCAATTATGTTGAGTTTGTCATAATTCTCACAACAGCATTTTGAACACCTGCTTATGTACCGCTCCACTAAAAGGTTTCAAATTTGGTGACAGTCTACATTAGGAGATAACACAGACAGTACTCAATTTATTGACCTTGAACTATTTTCAAGGTTAACAAAGCACTTGTTTTTCTTTGTGAACGTGATATCACCTGAACCGTTCACACAGTACGTGTCTCCAATTTAAGTGACAGTTTCAATCTGCTGACAAAATAACCATGGACCGTGACCTTATCTTTATGCTAACTATGACATCTAGACCCCTTTTGAAACTCTTTAAATGCACCTTGCCATTCGTTGCGTCTTGTATCTCCAAACTTCGGGACAGACTAAATGAAAGAAAAGGGGGCAACAGTAAATTACCTTAATCTTTTTTTCAAGGTCAGCACGACACCTTGAGCCCTCTAGGGTTCATATCAATATTTCATATCAATATTTCATATCAATATTTCATATCATATTTTATATCAATATTTTATATCAATATTTCATATCATATTTTATATCAATATTTCATATCATATTTTATATCAATATTTCATATTATATTTCGTTGATGGTTGCACCAAATGTCTCAAAATATGGTAATAATTATACTGAAAATGGTTCCTGAAATGTGCATTTTGCTATAATTTCGCACTTTGAAGTTCATACATCTGACTTACCAAATTCACCTTCTTTATTTATTAAAATGAAAAGAAGAAGTTGAACATAATTATTCTAAATTCAAGATTTTTCAAAATTCATATATAAGCATTGTTTCAGGTGTTTTAGGGTTTTGAACTGTAGAGAAAACGAGAAACATTTATCAGACAGCCACAAGATAAACTTCACATTACGATCAATATAGGGAACCATAACGTACCAAACCCGACTAAACACTCACGATATATCCATACTTGATAAGGGAGGGGCGATTACACAGTCATTATAATCACATCCTCAATTAAACAACTGTCTTTTACATATTTTGGCGAAAAGACATGAATAAATGGCAGCTCTCGGCGGCCGCCATGACTTGGTATTCATAAAACAGATAACTCTTATCTCATGTTCTTGTGTTGATTTTATTTCTGTGTACGCTTCATTTATAATATTTTAGCGCTGCTAGTCCGCAATATCATGATTTTCACATGTGGTAAAATTTTGCACAGGAATTTTTCTCGTTGCACAATATTACTCGTTCAGAATCTAAGATGATATTGTGCTAAATTATAACAATTGAATGCCAGTTTGTGTGTTTGCAATGGACAATGAACGATGTCGAACCTACATTCAATTTCTCGTGAACCCGCTCTCACGCTCGCTTGGCTCACAAGAGTTTGAATGTAGGTTTGAGATCTTTCATTTTCCATTGCAAACACACAAACTGACATTCAATTCTTAAACAGCTCCAATCCACTTTTTGATAAGACATTATTATGTAGAACAATCTCCTGTTCATCATGCCTCTTACAAAATTATCAATACTATTAAATATGTCCGTGCTAGTGCTAAGCACTTGTTGCTGAAGAGTTAAGATGAACATTTTTTTTTCGTTATGGCTTGTAAATATGAAACCGTGTTTACATTTAACTTCAAATAGGTAAAGTAATCAATAATGTAAAAGTTTTTGGTGCAGGAATTCAAACCAAATACTGATTGTAGATCAATTTGAATTATCTGTGCAATATGTATCTATTTCAGAATGTGCATGGATTGACCTCACCTACCATAAGGAGTTGAAGCAGTTTAAATGGGGAGATGGGACGCTTTACCTCGAAGAGGACAGATGGTCCAAGCATGAACCAAGCCACACAATGTTTAGTTTTGCTGATGAGAACTGTGTGTGTGTGACAAAGTTATTATTGCTGCATGATATTGCATGTACACTTCGTCGCGTTTTCATTTGTCGAGTAAATAAAATATTGAAGGTCAGAGACAAAAATGTCGCATTGAAGATAAAGAAAAATAAAGAGTTTTCTCTTGAAACTACTAATGGATAGCTGTCACTATTTATATATTTATTTATCATAATCACTTTTCAGTATCAATTTTATTTATAGGAATCATAACATTGATATCTGCATATTTACCTGTGAAAGGCAGATCATTTATTAAAAACAATTGCAGTGATGTAAGGCTCATTGAACCCTGGTGTCATATAAAAATGTATGGAATGATTGCTGTCACTACTACAAGTTAGTATTTTATACCTTTTGGAACGTGTCGTGAAATGTTGATATATAACCCTATCATACGTAGAAACATCTTTCAAATAAAGAATACTCGACTATAGCAAAATCGTGGAAGCAAAAGCTGGCAGCTTACTGACCTTTAAAACACACTTCTGGAAACAGGTTATCTCAAATGAATTAAACGTACCATGTTTCATGGTTCAGATTTTGCTGGCGAATGAGTTTAGATGCAGCGCTAATGCAGACAGTGTTTTCGATTGAACATCCACATTGTACAAATAAATATAATTTCATCTTTGTATGATGTGCCCTCTCTGATTTTGACAGAATGCAGTTTTGTTTAAACCACGCCAAATCCCACCCCACTAACTCCGAGTTAAGGAAACAATGCATAGAAGATAATTGAAATCATTGTTTGTATTCAAACAATAAACTTTGTTATGTAAATTTGTCTGAATACATATTTCATGTGATGCATGTCTGAATCATCTCATTTGTAATTTCAATTTTCTGCATATGGAGTAGAAAAACGTGAACATACTTCCATCTGTTCGACTATTGCCGTTATTTACAACAAATTAACTGACAGCGACATTCTTTCTTTATTCAACAAGTTTGAAATTGTTGGTTTGTGTGAAACTTTGACCTAAGAGTTTGTTCAAGTCTGTAGACTCAGATATTGTCAACTCTCGGGCTAAATATTTGTTTTAGTAAGAAAAGAGCCTTTACACTTCATCTTTTCCAAATAACTGAAAATGTAGTAGTCATTGCTTATTTGTGATAAAGATTTATTGATAGAGTACGTGTATTCACCCGGAAAGTTCAACACGCCAGGTTCATATTGCAAAATGCCACAAATTTTAAAAGTCTATTAGACGTTTTATAAAACAATTTAGAAGTGCAAACTTTAGGAGGTGATTTCAATGCACGATTTAGTACTGATCCCTATTTGATTATAGATGATGTAGAAGAAAAATATTGATTTGGCGTAAATATTGATTTTACTGAAATGGTGACCATAGAGCATACAACAGGGTATTATTATTTAGCATGAATGTGTGTGACATGCAGTGAGTCTCCTACGGACTTTTCACATGCAACACGTCCAACACGTGAAGAAATGTCCACGCCTGTTAATGTTGCCAAGTGTTCCTTAAAAAATCACTATTTAATTCTAACTTCAGATTAGTGATCTCAGATCCTTGATCGAGGGTAAAACATCCACTTTGTTTGTTTTATCTTATACAATGACACTTCGCCACACCTATCTCAAGATGTTTTGTTTGGTATTCACTGAAATACGTTGTCTTCTGTGTGAAACCAGTACTAAGAAAATGACAGCACCAGAGATAACTTATGTGACATCGTCAAGACAACCCTATCAGACTGTTACATCTCAGAAATCTGTTTCAAACTTCAACAGAAACAATATTGGCAACATTTGAAGCCATTTTGGAGTAACATGGTTGTATCTTGAGCCGATTCGTATTTTTCTTACCTTTTCAATGAACTAGCAACACAAATTCAGGACAACTGTTCAAATATTATTTACTTACATTCAAATATAGTACAGTTATTTCTCTTATTATTTGCTGATGACGTAATGCTCAACTAAAGCACTGTATGACGATTACAAACTTAAATAATTGAATTGGAAAGTTTTTAAAGAACGGAAGATATTTCATATTTGATGCTATGATCAGTCCCATACTACTTTATGGATCCAAAGCTTAGGAGACAAATGATGTGGTAGAAAAGGTAAATTTAAATGCAAATAAATTTTGGTGTTTAATCATCTACTTTTGATATTATGATATACATTGAATGTGGCATTTCCAATATGTGAAATATATATGCAATAAAATAAACTCATTGACACTATTTAATATGACATTATTTGGATAACTAAAATAATTTTTATAACAGGATGATGTTTTATGACATTTGAAAACGTAATTTGGTGCAGATGTTAAAGATTTAGTGTTATGTTCTACTGAAATAGGTAATATACTTTAAGAACAATGTTGAGACTCGTACACAAAGTTTCTCATGCCCTTTAAACAAAGGCTCCAGTCTACTAGATTGGCTTCATCAATTATCTGTATCGCCTAAATACTTCTATTTCAGAATGTTTTACAATCTGTATACAATGAAAGCCATTTGTAGAAATTAAATAATGAGATTTGGAACCTTGCACGACTTAGCGGCTCATTTCATGAATTATCAAGTGAATGATGTGTATTATATATTACGTAAAATGAGCAATCTGAAAGGACCTGACGAATAAGAAAACATTTCTATTTCTAGAATTGAGACATATGTACATCAAAGAATATTATTATTATTCATAAATAAATTCATATATTTCCTTAACCTATCTTGCAAAAACATGTGGGAAATTTGTGCTTCTGTGCCATGCATTTACACTATCTACTGCCTTATTGCCAAAAATCTGAATGTGTAATGTATATATATATATATATATATATATATATATATATATATATATATATATATATATATATATAATTAAAATAGTAAAGAGAATGTTAAAACATTATATTAAAATAGTAAAAAGAATTTTCAAACTCTATGGAAATATATATTAAAAAGAAGATGTAGTGTATATATACACACCCACACACACCCACACACACACGCAATATATATATATATAAATATATATATATATAGATAGATAGATAGATAGATAGATAGATTCCAAGTCGAGTATTTATCGAGATGATATTGACATGTGATGTTTGATTGATAATTTATAGACCATCAGGTTCTTGAAAACAAATTGTGTTTAAACTTGTGGATCTGTAATGGTTGTCTGACAATATGTACTTCATAGTAACATTGAGAGCCTTACACAAACCAACATAAATTAAGAACAGTTATGGTGGCAATAAGGAAGTACTAGGCGGCGAAGCTTTCATCCTGATTGCATTCGGTCACGAACCGGGTGTTATAGGCGTTAGGGTGTTCAATTATTTGTGTGTGGAAGGCAGTGTTTCGGCTTTTATTGTTTTGCCTTTATAACTAACGTATAGACGAAATTTGAATGTCGAAACGTCATCTTCAACAAAATTAAGAAACTCTATTCAAAATTAAATTTTTTTTGGAAGTAAACTACAATCACTGCGTAAGGGTATCTGATGACCTTAGAATCAATCCCTTCCCCTTATCTGCACTAATTGTAATATGAAGGTAATAGAAGATGAGTATCATTTTCTGTTAGTCTGCCCCTTTTATAGGCATTTACGGGGAAAACTTATTCCTCCATATTATTTCATATTCCTTTCAAGGGAAAAATTGTACCAGCTAGTATATTCTAGCAATCTGAGCATATTAAAAATCTGTCCATTTATTTGAAAAGAAACCTGCCAATATAATTTATGTAAACTTGACATGCGTCGATTTTGAGCTGTATTTTCTTGTGCTTTTGGCCATGAGGCCTATTCACAGAATAAACTTGTCACTGTATTTGCTCAAGGTGTAAAGATTATTTTCTTCAATCAATCGTGTCAATGGTATAAGAAATGAGAGGCAACACGCGAGTTGTTGAAGTAACATGGGCGCAACGTTATCATTGTGTCACATGTCGGGAAGTACTGCTACTTGCTGAGAAATATAAACTTAGAGATATGAAGTATCTTACACTGATAGAATACAGGTTCATATAAAAGACGAAAGATTGGAGTTGATAATCTTTGACAGGTTATATAACTTGCATTCAAGTGAAAATTAAATGGACGTGTAATTTCCACTTTTGCAGAACAATAAGGCTTATATTCGATTTTCATCGAAAACTATAAATTTTTCTATATTTGGTGTTTAGAGAAATATTTTCATTTATGTCAGCATATATAATACTGTAATAAAGTAAAAGTAAAAAAAAACGACTTAAAAACCACGGAGTGTCTCTTTAATGATCTTGAAACAAACACAAGAAAATAACAACATTAGCACAATCAGAATGTAATTTAAGAGCATTTGCTTTTGTAGAGACGGCATCTTGACCACGGATACAGATAAAAGCACACATGTCAAATGTCATTTGTATAAATGTTATGCATCATCTGCTACTTTCGAAAATTAATTATTTTAGCATGTGGTGCACTGAATCAATTCAATTTTGTTTACAATTGTTCCAGGTTTCTTAAACTATTTTCTCATGAAACGACACTTTATTTTCAACCTAAAGCTTAATAATGTGTTGACAATGCAAACGGATAACCAATATGCATAAGATATCGATAACACATATTTTATATTACAAAACAACAACAGTAAAGATGCAAATGTTAGATACCACCACTACCAAAACACACATAAAGTTCAGCAATTGGTTAAATTACATTTAACCGGCAATCAGAAACTGAACAAGGCTGGATATATAAATCTTTCACATACTTATTAAGAAAGGATTTTCAAATAAAATCAATTTTATATAAATACTAGATCGATTATCCCATAAACCAGTCTTAAACATAAATCTCCGTATATCTAAATAAAGAATATTTTATTACTTTCTACATGTCATTAAACTTTCCGTATAGTTTTTGATATTTGTAGAAATAGAAATACACGACATCAAATTAACATCGTTAACAATTAATTATTGTTATATTTGAGATCACACTATCTACAGCAGAACCACTTTTTGTACTTTTTCGGGCGCCCTCTTACTCTTTATACGAACCAAAACCCTCAGGCAAGTCAGACAACATCGCTTACAGTGACTGTAATTGAAGAAATACACTTTAAGAATAAGTATTTTACCCAGTCAATCTCGATAATTGTTTGGCATTGTTTTGTTAACAAAATCCAAACTTTGTTGACTGGGACATTTGGTGTTCATCAATATTTTTTTAAATATATAATTTGTAAACAGTAAATACGCGTAAATTTTCAAATAGATACAAAATAGATAAAAAACAGATTACTAAATATTTTTCCCTCGAAGCTTTCGTCTAATATATGATGTTATGAAGGGAAACTAGAAATAAAACATTTCGATGCCTAACCTTTGTCAAACACCTCTAACTTAGTTTTCTTTGACCTTGTTCGTTATTGTTTCCCAAAGATCCTCATAACACGCCCCACCAGGGACACGGATGATACACGACTCAGGGATAACCTCCAGCAGACAGTTGGGGACTCGAGGATTCTCATGTTCGGGCAGCAGGAGCAGGACCTTCTCAGGACTGATGTCATCCACTGAGTTAACGGCTGCCATGATGCTAATGTAAGTCCAGGGGTCCTTCTGGAAGTTGTCTGTGTAGTAGAGCAGTATCTTCCAGCAGGACTGGACGTTCTCTACAATCTGGTCAGGGATTGAGTCTCCGGGAACAGAATCTCGGTCCCAGATGAATAGAGACAGGTGTCGCTTCTCCAGGGCTGGACATAAGTGGTGACAAACCCATTGGTAATCCTCTTCAGCATAGGCGATATACACATCTCGTCTGAAGTCAGCCCTCTTAGGCTTAAGAATATTTTCACGAAATATGTTCATCATCATTTGAATGAGAACAGTTTTGTTTCCGTTTACGAGGAGAAGTGACAAAACCATAGCTACGAAGATTATTAATGTAGAAGATGAGATATAGAAAAGCTTAACACCAATGCATTTCCTCCACATGTGACTAATTTTTTCAACTTGATATCCTGTATTGGACTCTAATCCTTGTTCTAGAAGGCACGAATAGTTTCCGTTGCGATCAAGATGCACTCTAGGATCCTTTTCTTTTATCCACCTGAAGAATTCGAAGTTAGCACAGGAGCAGGTGAAAATGTTGCCATCTAGCAGAAGACTGAATTCATTTGTATCAGCAACATGTTCATTTATCTCTTCTCTGTTGGATTCTGCTAGGGTTCTAATTGTGTTTGAAGATAAATCAAGGACTTCGAGGTGGAGTATCCTCCTCACGTCATATGGGATTGACGTGAAAGCATTGTTTGATAGGTCCAAATGTATCAGTTCAGTGTTGGATTCGAACAGACCAAATGGAAGTTGTACAAGGTGATTGTTCTTGAGGTTGAGATTTTTCAAATGTCTTAGGGGTTGAAGGAGACGTCTTCCCTGGCGTAGGAGTCTGACCTGTTTCATGCTGTAATCACTCAAATCTAAGCTCTCAAGTGATGGCATGGTTTCAAAGAATGTTTCTGGTGTAATGAGGTCTGGGTTTCCTGATAGTACTAATACTTTCAAATTTTCAAATCCAATAATATGTCCATTAAAATCTTTCAGACCCAAATTGGAAACATCAAACACCCTTAAGGATTGTCCATTGATAAAAGTTACATTACTTGCAACTTGCCCAAAACTTCCAGACACTGAACTAGCATTAAAGTGCTCAAGAGACTTAGGAAAGGGTATAACAATTCCTGTTGCCCTACCCTTATCGCCAAATAGAAGACTACTCGCTTTATGAGTGTCTTTTTTGTCTGGTCTTACCGCTCCTTTTTGATTAGATATATCCAAGTGAATCAGGTTTGACATCTGCTCCAACATTAGGAAAAAGTCATATCCGAATCCAAGATTGTTTTTTGATAAATTCAGGTGACTTACACATCTGGAAAATAGTGTGTTCATCATACTCTGTGACTTTAAATACAAAATGTTGTTATAGCGAAGGTTGACTCTTTTGACACAAATGTCAGCTAAAGGTTTAAGATCAGCTGCCTTCAATATCTCGTCCTCGATTTTGGTAATAGAGGTCACTTGACCTGCATATCGCACTATGCTCAGATCCAAGCCTTTCATATCCCTCCCATGAAACGGACCAAGAGTCCGTATCGCATTCTTGACACCACAAACTGTGTCTGCCAGAGAAAGGGTTTTGAGTTTGGAGAGAGGTTCAAAGGTCCCTGTTTCAACTGACACAATATGACAATGATGAATATCCAATGCTTCTATGCTTAGATTTTGAAACACGAGGAATGTGTCATTTCTTAGAGTGTCCATTTTACAAAACTCGTTTGCAAACTCTAGAGTTCTTAGACTAACAAGATTTTTCATTCCTTCGTTGAACCTCGGTTTTGAAAATGAATCAATCCTGAGTGTCTCAAGCTTTGTCAGATTCCGAAAGATGTCGGGATAACTTCCAACATCGCCGAGACGATTGTTCTGCATCACTAAACTTTTAAGATTACCAAGGGAACAAAACACGCCATTTGGGTATGATGTTTGAGTCAACTCCAGTCTATTGAAAGAAATATCCAGATATTCAATCTCATCACATCCACTGAAAGCATGTCTTTCAAAACGAGCAATTTGGTTAAACCTCAATATCAATGATTTCAGTCTAGTGACATTTTTGAAGCTATAATTGTTGACGATAGATATCAAGTTATTGCTCAGATCAATTGAAGTTGTATTATTGGGAAATTTGGACGGGATATGCTTCAAGGATTGATGACTGCATGATACATATATTCCATCATAAGCTCTGTCAGGTTTGAGTTCGCAAACGTCCGTCCAGCCAGATCCAGAAACGGACAGGGTACTGATGTACAGAAGGGCGACCTGGGGTGGCAACTTCATCACTCCACTGAGAATTAACTGCAAAAAAATTAAGATGATGAATCAACGGTCGCGCTTATGAGAGGTTAATCATAATTGGTTTTAGGGTGTTACAGCCATACATTCCCATTCGTTTACAACTGTTTAAAACAACATTTTCAGTTCATGATTCGCATTTGTGAAGCTTCAGAAATCTGCAATCAACTGCTCCTTATTCCGATGACTTCCATAGCTTGAAAGTTCATTCATTAATTCATTGACGATTAATCAATTCAAAGTTTTTCATATTGTTTTACCGTTCTGCCGGATCAGGCACGGATAGGAACGGGTCTCATTTAAGTTAAGATTTCGTTACACCGTGACATCTTTCACAACAAAAATCTTGTTGGCCTTCTTCATATCAGACCTAACCTGTTAATACCATCTGTACCCTTTTGTGCTTCAATGTTGTGTTCGCAATGTCTAAATTAGCAGTTTCTAAAGATATAACACAGAAAAATTACAAATACATGAACATTATGTTTTTATACATATGTAATCCTCTGAAGCCGTTAGTTAGCAGATTTTGTAATAAAGCATATACCTTACCTCACAGGGAGTCATAGAGCCACTCTCCTTTACAATCACCTACGGTAATAGATAGTCTCTGCTTGCTGAGTTGTATATAACCACTTCCTTGTTTTGTTTACTGCATGCAATGAACGTGAGGAAGGTTTTCTTACCTGCCAAATAACATAATAAATCTAAAACTGTCATTACACCAGGAGTGTCTATGAATTTTTATTATTGCTTTGTTGTTTCACTGTTGAACTGTAACCATGGTTAGACTTTCATGTTTTGTTGTGGGGTGGGCGCAATGAGTGCAATGTTACACGTACCCTTTACAGATTGTGTCACCTACTCTATAAACATGTTGCAATGCAAAGTGTATGTGTTAAATGTAAATGAGTTACGGATATATATCCATATTTCCATAAATTATTTACATTTAACATATATATCCATAAATTATTTACATTTGATACATATATTTATATACACGTATAAATTTTTATTACCATCATATTATCATACTTTACCAATTTAAATTGTGTTTTTCACATTGTTTTGGCCAGAAAGAGAGGACGTTCCTGATTTTTCATAGTTCACATGATACTTATATTAGTTTATACATTTGGGTCATTAATATAGGGTTATTACACAATCCATTTATCTAAGTTACTTTTGTTAATATTATTGGTGTGTTAAATAAGTTTTTTGTCTAAGAAAAACGCGCATTTATTCAAAGAGAAAAACATTAAATCCGTAAAACGCCACAAGTGTGTAAAGCATGGTTACGGTTAATTTATTATTATTATTATTATTATTATTATCAATTAGATGTAAATGTTTTAGTATCCTGTCATAGTGGCTTTTTGAAGAAATAAAGAAAATGAAGAAAAACTCCAAGATTGAAAGCTGATAGAAACTTCAATTTAACCTGTTAAACATGAAACCTCAATGGCGGCAGGAAGAAGAAACACCATCATCGCTACCTGTGAATATCAGACCGTATTCTTTAATATTGGTTCATATATAACAGGTGCTGATTCAGATATAAGATATATAAGATAATGAATAACCTTAAATTATTTTATAACTTCAATGAGCGATAATCAAACTACAAACTAAGTGAAGTCAGAATCACCCCAATATTACCAAATGTCCCAGAATAATGGTATGTTTAAAGTGCAACTCCCGGGTGATTTAGTCCTAAATTCTTTAGAATATCTTCAATGTGTTTACATGTACATTTAACATGAATGAACAACAGTTTTCCTTTGTTACATTCAATTTATTTTCGTTTAAATAAAGGATGAAAGTCATGTGCATTTGCTAATAATTACCACTGAAGTAAAAATTCTATACCGTTTACGTCGCTTTGAAGCGTAACAGCCATCTTGTTTTACGGAATCGACCGGAAAAAACACGTTTTCTTACCAATACAGGAAGTGACGTCAACTGTTGCAAACAAACAAAATGGCGACTGCAGATTTTACCACGAGTGACAGCGATACGGGTTCTGATGCAAGCTTTGATGGCGCGCCAGAGCCCTATCGCTTTGAACCGTTAGTGATCGGGAACAGATCCAACACTTCCCAGTTGGAATCTGTTCGGGATGTACGTTCGCTAGACGACATGTCATGGTTAGCATCTTTTCAAACCACGTGTTTTCATCCAGGTTATTATGTACGCGTGAAAATATTACGTCGTTTTATTATCGAGTAAATATAAGCAGCTTCTTGAAAAGCCTTGATGAATAATTTGTCTTTGAACAACGATTGAGGAATGAATATATATAATAAATCAATTCCAATGATTATTATTACCATACGGGAATGGCTACCGTCGTTTTTAACACTCAGTTATGTCTCAACTTCACTTCCGTGTTACGTGATCGTACATACAGTACTTTCAATGGCAAGTTTCGTTCAACACAACCCTTATATATTTAATAATATATTTCAGTTAATTCAAGCACATTCGAAATATAGCTTATGTGGGATAAAATAATTTTAAAATACAATTTTATCATCACAATCTGAAACTGTTAGATCATAAAAGTTAGGCCTTTTTTAATATTCCCAAATTTAATAAGTATATAATTATGGTACACTTCACTAATTGACCTTAACGGAACCATGTTTATGTGATGTTCTCACTAAAATTTCAAATGAAATGAATATATGAAAACCAGAGATAACCATTAAAACAAGTATTTATTCAAAACTTCATTTCTAATACAATCAAATGTCTCAAACTTTCTACCTAAGATTTTTTCAAGTATCTAGTTCATTTATGCTTATTGTAATTTGCAGCACCATCCGACAATGAATTGCTATCATATAAAGAGAGAAATACATGTATATCTGTGTACAGTACCTAGACAATTTCAGTCATCACTTGCATGAATGTTAATAAAGAATAATTTTCACTAATCAAATTTCCCCAAAATTATTTCAAAGTATTCCATAACATTATATAATTAAAAATAAAAAGACTTGTTCTTATCATTTGAAACAATGATGAATAAATTCAGACTTTGAAATTGTAGTGATATGCTTTCTTCTGAGTGGACGTAACAAGGTAACGTTATGGCTAGATATTGCAATAAACCAATCATAATTTTTCAAAGTATAAAAGCCGAATGTTTCGTTTACACAAACACCTGTCTTCTGATTTGACGAAAGGTCCGGTAAAGGCCAGGACTACTTTAACTAAGTAGCATTGTTCATTGACGAAATCACCACTGTATTCTCTTTCCATATATTTTTGAAAGTGCTAAGACTAAATATTCACAATTGAGTTTCAAGCTTCATTCATACAGTTTATCAAAACATTAATTTTATACTATTCATAATCTTGTCTGCTTTTCGTAAGTAATCAAATCAAGTTACATAGTTGCATTTTCTGTAACTTGTTTTTGCACTAAATATTTTTTTTCAAATTAATTGGGAATTCAAAGTTCCCTTAACTTTCAAAGTCTGAATTTATACGAAATACATTTCAAAAGGCGTTTGTTCATTGGAGTGTACACAGTTGAAAATTCAATCTTAGTAAAATCAAACTAAGGTGTTTATACCAGTTAACATAGCACCCTTCAAACCATTATGAAATCTATTTCTTAAAATGATCTAGTTATTGGCTTCTGGTAATTAGCATTTATTTATGTACATAAGGAATAAAAATGCATCTTAATTTTCAAAAGTTATTATTTTATTTCTAACATGTTTTAAAATTAATATCAATATATCGGAGTCAGCCAATAACAGGTGCGTGTCCCTTTGGTAGGCACATCTTGGGGAGTTGGGAGCGAAGGACATTTGCATACAGGATGGATGTGGAGTGGCCACAATGCTTGACAGTCGAGAGAATACAATGATTTCTGTTGGACACATCCCTGGAAACGAAAGAAAAAAAATCAACAATATTCATATAAAATGTTTACTATAATCAAAAACACACACGACATCATGTTACTGAATACATTTCCCCTTATTTAAGGACATGATACAAAAGCTCTTTAAGGAAAACAGTTGTACTTAAAAGTGTATAATAATTTATATAATGTATAATCTATCACGTTTCTGTCATGGCGACACTCGCATTATTTTGTAATCAAGTGTATCCCTTTCAGTATTCATCTGTTCCCGATATAAAATGTCGCTTTATAAGGAAGGACTTTAATGTCTTACTGCTGTTATCCTCATTTTGAACCGGCGATTACTATTAAAAAGTTCTTTGAATATGTTTACTGATATAATGAAAAATGATGAAAATATCATACCCACAAAGATGCTTCAGAACTGTTTGTTCGTAAATTGTGGATCGTTTTAGTTGTGTACATTTGTTGCTCGTAGCCGCAAGTACACAGGTGCTGTCAAAGTCTGCAAAAATATGAGGTTTGCAGTTTGAATCCCGCAAAGGTTTCGTCAATTATGTGTTTCAATCGTTCGCTGTGAAGTGAGATTTTGGAGGCATTCTACCTTAATATCTGGTGAAATTTAAACATCAATTCTCTAGTTTCAGAAATGTTAACGTAACAACATTATGTAGCCATAAACGTCTCTAAAATGCAGACGTTTGAAATGAGACAATAAGTGAAAGCGACGATAATACATAATACATACTGCCTCTGTTGTTACAGAGGGTCACCAACCCCTGCATCACGTGGTCTGGATCTTGTACTGAGGCTTTCATGGCTGAATCCACACACTGGCTTCTAACCTTCAGGCTGCACGTCAGCGCTTCTCTGTAGGTGTCCAGGTTACTGACAACATAACGACGAGGACACATTATGGGACTATAATAAAATTCAGCCTTGAATTAACTACTTATGGATACACTCTCTACAACCCTAATTTCATCAACCACCAAAACTAACAAATCACAAGAAAAAAGCAACAAAACATGAAAAGAGTTATCTTTATAACAACTAATCACAAAAATGGAAACCAAAGAGCTATTACACTAAATCACATTGCACAAGGTAAGTTCTCCATAATGTTTGTAGCTTGTTTGTTAACTTTGTAGCTTAACCAGGGGGAGTCGTGTAAGCATGGATGAGGTGATGGCTTAACCGGGGCGAGTGGTGTGAGCATTGGTGAGGTGGTAGCTTAACGAGGGTGAGTAGTGTATGGATGGATGAGGTGAAGGCTTAACAAGGGTGAGTAGTGTAAGGATGGATGAGGTGAAGGCTTAACGAGGGTGAGTAGTGTGAGCATTGGCGAGGTGGTAGCTTAACGAGGGTGAGTAGTGTATGGATGGATGAGGTGAAGGCTTAACAAGGGTGAGTAGTGTAAGGATGGATGAGGTGAAGGCTTAACAAGGGTGAGTAGTGTAAGCATGGATGAGGTGATGGCTTAACCGGGGTGAGTAGTGTGAGCATTGGCGAGGTGGTAGCTTAACGAGGGTGAGTAGTGTAAGGATGGATGAGGTGAAGGCTTAACGAGGGTGAGTCGTGTAAGGATGGATGAGGTGATGGCTTAACCGGGGCGAGTGGTGTGAGCATTGGTGAGGTGGTAGCTTAACGAGGGTGAGTAGTGTATGGATGGATGAGGTGAAGGCTTAACAAGGGTGAGTAGTGTAAGGATGGATGAGGTGAAGGCTTAACGAGGGTGAGTAGTGTAAGCATGGATGAGGTGATGGCTTAACCGGGGCGAGTGGTGTGAGCATTGGCGAGGTGGTAGCTTAACGAGGGTGAGTCGTGTAAGCATGGATGAGGTGAAGGCTTAACCGGGGCGAGTGGTGTAAGCATTGGCGAGGTGGTAGCTTAACGAGGGTGAGTAGTGTAAGGATGGATGAGGTGAAGGCTTAACGAGGGTGAGTAGTGTAAGGATGGATGAGGTGAAGGCTTAACGAGGGTGAGTAGTGTAAGGATGGATGAGGTGAAGGCTTAACGAGGGTGAGTAGTGTAAGCATGGATGAGGTGAAGGCTTAACGAGGGTGAGTAGTGTAAGGATGGATGAGGTGAAGGCTTAACGAGGGTGAGTAGTGTAAGGATGGATGAGGTGAAGGCTTAACGAGGGTGAGTAGTGTAAGGATGGATGAGGTGGTAGCTTAACGAGGGTGAGTCGTGTAAGGATGGATGAGGTGATGGCTTAACCGGGGCGAGTGGTGTGAGCATTGGCGAGGTGGTAGCTTAACGAGGGTGAGTCGTGTAAGCATGGATGAGGTGAAGGCTTAACCGGGGCGAGTGGTGTAAGCATTGGCGAGGTGGTAGCTTAACGAGGGTGAGTAGTGTAAGGATGGATGAGGTGAAGGCTTAACGAGGGTGAGTAGTGTAAGGATGGATGAGGTGAAGGCTTAACGAGGGTGAGTAGTGTAAGCATGGATGAGGTGATGGCTTAACCGGGGCGAGTGGTGTGAGCATTGGCGAGGTGGTAGCTTAACGAGGGTGAGTCGTGTAAGCATGGATGAGGTGAAGGCTTAACCGGGGCGAGTGGTGTAAGCATTGGCGAGGTGGTAGCTTAACGAGGGTGAGTAGTGTAAGGATGGATGAGGTGAAGGCTTAACGAGGGTGAGTAGTGTAAGGATGGATGAGGTGAAGGCTTAACGAGGGTGAGTAGTGTGAGGATGGATGAGGTGAAGGCTTAACGAGGGTGAGTAGTGTAAGGATGGATGAGGTGAAGGCTTAACGAGGGTGAGTAGTGTGAGGATGGATGAGGTGAAGGCTTAACCAGGGTGTGTAGTGTGAGCATTGGCGAGGTGGTAGCTTAACGAGGGTGAGTAGTGTGAGGATGGATGAGGTGAAGGCTTAACCAGGGTGTGTAGTGTAAGCATTGGCGAGGTGGTAGCTTAACGAGGGTGAGTAGTGTGAGGATGGATGAGGTGAAGGCTTAACCAGGGTGTGTAGTGTGAGCATGGGCGAGGTGATGGCCTAACAAGGGTGAGTGGTTTGACCATTGGCAACACCAAAGTGTGGAATTTTAAATTCATATGTCCAAAATCAAGACGCCAAAACCAAGCATTGCAGATCTAGATCAATTCTAACAACGACGTCACTAGATCTTAAATTTCCCAAAAGACACATTAACATCAACGCAATTACACATCTACCAACAACGTAACAATAATTTATGATCATCATCAATTCATTCTACATGTATGTTACCGATATCATCGTGATCGCAATCCTAAATTTTGCAAGGACACTACTATTACCAAAACGCGCGCCAAATTCCACCAACGAAATTCTTGATTAACCAACGACAACTAAGAAAACGCCACCACGAGCACCTACAACAACAATGGTATCCACTCCGTGATATTGATAAGATTTGAAATTATAGTGTTCCTATTACCTGCAAACCTCCTCGTTGTTATCAAATATTACTGATTTGAGAATGGTTTCTATCAACTCGTCTATTGAAAGGTGTCCAAGCAGCCTAGCATATCGACTGGTTTTGTAGAAGCAGTTCAACGCTGAGTACATTATATCCGTGCTTGAACACTTCGTCTTCGGCAGTACAATATCTGGAATATTCAAAACTGGCATTCATGACTAGTGATTAACTTGGGAGTAAATTCATCTTCTAACGGCATAGCGATGTCTGAATTCGAGTGAAACATAATTACCTTTTGCAATATTGCAATAAATACTTAAAAGCATGCTTTGAACGTCTTGTATCATAAACCCCTTGGAGAAAAATAACCACCGCTCACAAGAGTTATTGAAATGATTTAGACATATTTATTAATGAAAATATTCCATTCATCAATGGTTTTACCAAAAAGCTCCTAGATGCTTATATTTGGCCGTGATTACATATTGGTAAATTTCAATACAATTGTATGACAGTGACACATATCTGATTTATATCATTTCTTCAAAGAAAGATGTTATGCTTGATTAACATTTCGTTTGTTTGGCAGTCATTCTGTAAAAGTGCTTATGAAATTCAAATCGATCAGATTTCATTATGTAATGGTGAATAGATTTCAAATAGATTCATCAGGTTAACCATCTTCCCACGGCAAGGTGAAAATGTATCGTGATAGAATCTTTTCGTTTCGGCCTTGACGTTGTGAAGATGCAGGTTAACAGGCAATCTCTCCCTACAGAGGTAGCTCTGTCATTAAATCCTATACAACCTCTGTTCTAATACGAACTCTTCTCGGCCTCCGTCAGTTTACCAAAGTCACTATATAAAGCTGACGTGTTCTTTAAAGACGACTCAATGTGCAAAGTTACCACTAAAATAAAGTTGAGCTTTCCAAAAGCAAAGTTTCTGAGGCGTTTGGAGTAGAAATGTTTTAAACGGCGTCACCGGTTGCAACTACCGTTGACTGCATCCAATCAAGCTACTAGATTTCTAGACCGAGAAACGCTTGTATTAGGACAGAAGTTATAGGGGAGTTTTTGACGGAAGTACCATTTTTGGGAGAGAATGGTTAACAGGTAATCAAAATTTAGGAAGAGTATTACTTCAACTGGTTTCAGAACTCACTGCAAATGTATTGATGCCTTATTTTGAAGTGTTGCTGATATCCTGAGAATTAAAAGGTATAATTTTTTAATTCATTAGATAGATTGAATGTTATTCTTTGCGAAATAAGCGTGTACATTTAGAAGATAACTGTGGTATTGAAATTTGATATGACACATTTTGGAAGGGTCACATCTGTCATACGTTATTAGAGGTGTTATATCGAGAAGTACTTGATGTTAATCAGTCCATTGAAGGTCTAAAAATTGTTCTTGTTTTTATCACCCAGACATTGTAAAACGGCATGCGTCAATAAGATAAGATAAAGGCACTCTTGCACAATTATCAAAAGTAAATAGAAGGATAGGTAGCTGATAGTGTGGAAAAGGTCTACTGCATTCATGTAACTATGACGTCTTATTTCTACTTCTGCAAATATATGACGACCAATTTCGATTTTTACTGAAAATTGTCATTTTTTTCGCATTTGGGGATGGACACGCAAGACGATTCAGTCAGGACATTTAGTATTTTAACACAATTGAAAGCTTAATGCAATTTCCAGAAACACGCAGAGAGTCAATTTCATATTCGGCTTTATGGTTTCGACAAAAAAAAAGAAGAAAAAGTGGAAGAGAGACCGTGGAAATTACAAGCTCGTTATACGAACGGACACTGTACGTCATTTTCATTTTCATTAACTCTTATAGGCAAACTAATATCTTGAAAACCTTTCTTTTTTTTTGGACACCCTTAGTGTCAATCGGGGTTCATACTCACCCGGCGCTTGCTGACACTCCTGTGGGTAATAGGGAATAACCTCCACATACATCTTCACTGTTTCCGCCCCACAATCCCTCAGGATTTGAGGAGCACAGACGCGACCGAGGGCATAGGTCCTGTAATACAAGTGTATTCGTTTTCTAAAAGCATTAAAAACATTGTAGCTCTGTTTTGCGTTTTATATTCAAGTTAATGGACCAATTATTGAAAATGTTCCTACATAATGATGCGAAGAAAATCCTGGATTTTTACTTATAAATAGAGTTAGAGAAGTTGCTTTCAAAAGTGATGTCGATTATGATAATTTCCGTACCAATGCAATACATAGAATCTATAATTTTGGAACTTATGTGATATTCTTTTATAGATGGTACATGTTGATAAAGTAATGAGTCTGCTCGCCGCTGATGGATGGTTCTTATAGAAATAACATGTCTCTATTCATCTCTGTAGAAAAGGAGAGGGAGTATGGTGACAAAATATGGTTATGTGCTATCATGGGTTTATCATTCAAAAACGTATGACGGTAACCAAACACAATCTCTGAAAGCAAGTGAGAGAGCTTGACTTACAAGTATCACATTGATACTGATGTAGACATAGCATTCAATTGATGTCACTTACATACAAGTGGCGTTCTTCATGAGCTCGGTGTAGCCAGATACAGGGGTGTCATTGACGGCTCTATACACCATCTCACTGACGTTCACACACGACATCATTTCATCCAGCTTTGAACTCACACACTTGTCATCGTATTCTTCAAACAGTAAAAAGAAGAAAAGAAAGTGTTACCAATGAGGCTTCTACAAATCTCTGATTATCATCATTAGAAGCTCCTTTAATTTTCTGATTATCATCACCAGAGGCTCATGTAATTCTCTGATTATCACCACTAGACGCTCCTATAATTCTCTGATTATCATCATCATAATCATCATAGGCGCCTATAATTCTCTGATTATCATCATTATAGGCTCCTATAATTCACTGATTATCATCACAATAGGCTCCTATAATTCTCTGATTATCATCTTTATAGGCTCCTATAATTCCCTGATTATCACCATTATAGGCTCCTATAATTCTCTGATTATCATCATTATAGGCTCCTATAATTCCCCGATCATCATCACTATAGGCTTATATAATTCCCTGATTATCATCATTATAGGCTCCTATAATTCTCTGACTGCATCATCAATGACTATCCTCTTACCGCTTACAGGTGATTATTCATAGCAATTTTAGCAGTGTTGTAATCCGGGTACTGCAAATAATACGAAATTTTAAGTTAATTGATTAGCCTTTAATATATAACCCAACAGGGGCATTTTAGAAGTCTTGCAGATAAACATACCCAGACGGTAGGGGATGAACTATTGTCTGTCATTTTATTTGGTGACTCGAACATACCTACTGAGGCTATCGGGATAAATCGACTATATTCGTACATGTGAGATCTCTGTCGTTGGTATACCCTGATGAGCCGTTCACAGCTCAGTAGGAGCAATAGTTAAAATAATATTTCATAGAACGGGGTCGATTCTTATCTGACTGGGCTATTTTTGAGTCGAGCATTAAACAGGAATATGAACTTCACCTCAATAGTATAGACATTTGATAAGCAAATGAAAATGTTTTAAAAGCAAACCGGAAGTGAGGCGTAAGGAAACATCCATTGAGGTCCTCTAAAATCTATGTACTAGTAAACCTTTTAGCAGAGATTTGAGAAGATTTAGTGATGCAAACTAGAATCAGTATTATTCCTTCCTGTAACGTTCCTGTAATCTTACTCTGTCTGTTTCCACATATCATTTTACGAAGTTGACCAATCCTTGAGAGCGTGGGGAAGACGTTCCAGAGGAAGAAGGGGAAGCGAGACGTGCAGTTCTCTACAACTGAATGGTCGCACAATCCTCCTGGCTCGTTCTCCTTGACGCTGTTAAACATGTATGTAAGGGGATATATTAATGTATCTTTATTAATCAAAACAAAACAAAATATGCAGTTTCCAAAAATATATATCATGTCTCCTCGGTTCCGTTCCACGAACACTAAGGTGACAATACTAGGGGCACAGAGTACGTTTTTGGAGTCAAATATGTCAAACTTTATAAAGGGTATAATATTGTATAGAGGAAGTGATGGTTTCTGAATATCAGCGCGAATAATATGTCAGACATTCTATAGATTTTCCTCTGTTCCTTTTTTTTCAAAACATAGGAGGTGATATCATTTTCAATTGTTCGAAAGGAATAGAACTTCTTTCAATTGGAGATCACGGATAAGAAATCAATGAATACAGCCAGTACTTTTTATTGCAAATCGTGAGTATGAAATTAACGAATTTCAAATGTCCTAAAGATAATATACATTTATGAGACCAATATTCATAGTGAATAACTCACAAATCGGTTCCTATTGATGCAAGAAATACCTATTTCAAAGATATTGCAAAATGACCCATTAGTGCATTTACGTTACTTACTTGCACAAAGCATGTGTAAAGTTTTGGTCATTCTCAAACAGCACATTCTGTATAGCATATGGGGAATCTTTACTACTGGCGAATGCACTTAAACCGGCGAACCCAAATGGTATGAGGAACATGTTTGGACACTGTTCCACTGCAGTGTAGTTGGAGCAAATGGCCAGTCCAATACTGCTAGTAGCTGTAAACGTGTAGTTTGGTGTAGTTGGTTGCACATCATTAAATTCTCCTGAAAGATGTATCATACACGTTACCATTAGTCAAGCGGACCATCACGTATTTTTAAACAAAATTCCCCCGGAAACTTTGATAAACAGTTATTTATAAACAGTTAAATAGCTGTTTCACAAATTAACTGTATTAAACATCCAGTAAACGTACCTAAATACACGTTCTAAACAAAGTCAGTATAGAAATGTAGATTAGTGTTTTTTACGACAAAAACACAGGGAATCTTTTGATCAAATGAAAATATTTCGCTTATGAAAGAATTAATCATTTGTATACTGCAATTTCATTTGAAAATGTGTTCCTTATCCCCACTTGATATGTTTTCGATGTAATCGGATTGTCTCCCTTATATCATAAAGCGGTATATTTAATTGCAGTTGCTTTTGAATTAACTCCCTTATATCTTGATATTTAGGGATTTATGTGCGTGACCTTGTGGCAACTAAATCCGTTGTTCCTGACCATCATATACCAAGTTTTTACATCGAATTTATTAATATAACTCTTTCTACAATTTGTCCGATGGTCAGAAAATTTAACTATTATAAATTTTTCACCAATGGCTTAACATTCTACACACACATTTGGTAAACTTTTCCGGACATGGGAAAAAAATCAACAAAATTTGACATTTAAACAGTTCTAGTTATACCTTATCAGTTCATATGACAATAACAATAACGAGACAATGCATATTTCATAAACATCCTTATTTGAAGACAACTGCAGAATCATCTTACGTGTTAATTATATGATATAAGCTATGATAGAAATATTCGTCCAAATAAATGAGTAGATAAAGTTTTACCAGATTAATTATATCTTCTTCATGAACAATATCATACTTCACTTGAGGCTGACAATGAATGCTTGGCTTTCAGCGCTTCTACTCATATCTCCATCTCTATATATGCTTTTTCTTAAGTGGAATCTGTGAACATATCCAACAACATATTCAACTATAAGCTTGTCATTTCCACAATGAAGATATATTTGAATCTCACACCACCATAAAGAAAAACGAATATGCAATGTAATAAAATATGACGTCTAACAGAATTGATAATCTTTTATATCATGAATACATAGTAGTATATAAAATTCGTTTACCAAAAACTGAAAGGACCAGTCCAAAACTTATATAGACCACCAACATGTCGACCCTGAAGTCAACTACTGACAGCTGTTTGATAAGACAGAGTCTTATTGCTGCTCTCTATTTAAAACGTTTCACTGATTAAAGGTTACTGAGTTCTTTTGTTACTATCAGAACGACTGTGACGACGGGAAAAATTAAGGAAATACCCTTTTGTTCCGATATGATTTCAATGCGTAATTGAACACATAGTCAAGAGACATGTTGCATTTTATTGAAGATCGAAGCCTTTCAAAATGAACAAAATGATACATTTGTAGCATGTAACAAGGCAGAATTCTTGTCAGAGGTAGAGAGATGCCCCAACTGTCGATAAAGACTCTTGTGATGTGCGTGTCTATTAAAATTGGTATCTTTATCAGAACTGTTGGTGAATTGGTGTGTTCATGACATGGATTTATAAAGAGGCACACTGAAACCAAGAGAATATATTCTTCACAAGTATTTAGAGTAACATTTGGGTAACAACTTCTTTATTATTATAATAATTCATGATGAGTCATAAACCTTTCAGAGAAACAAGTATAGGACACATACTTGTGTTACACTTTCGGAGTAGGGGGAGTTTGGATTGGATTTAATTCTGTGGAAACAAGACATGAGGTAATTTTTTCACCTCTACATATAAACTGTAAATATAAACTGAAAATAAAGTTGTCATCATTTTCTAATGTAAACATGAACTGACAAGGAAGTTTCATACTTTTCTAAGCAAGCAAGGAAAAAAGTTACATGTTGAAATGAAGTACCTCTTATAAATGCATTCCTTAAAACACAGAAACACTCAAATCTGACGTTTATAAAACCAGTAAAAAAATCACAACAATGGGTTCATTTCATGTTTTAAAGCCACCTACAGTTCTCAACTTACTAATTAAATTCGTGCCAACTGCTTTAATACATGCGAAAACGCAATGTCTGTTCTGAAAACTTGTTATCATGTCACTTTACTATGGAGGCGTATTAGTGTCACGATGAAAAGAACATCTATTTTCTGACGTAGGAGATAGTATTTCCGACGTGAGAGATAGTTTCTACGTCTTACGTACATGTAGGACTTAGTATCTTCAAGGTAGGCGATAGTATCTCCTACGTAGGACTTAGTATCTCCTACGTAGGACTTAGTATCTCCTACGTAGGAGTCTAAAAACTGGTTCGATGCAGCTATTTATTTATTTATTGTATTGTATAATGTATTTCATGTAATTAAAGTATTTCGAGGAATTCTAAGCTTCCACCTTATATAGAAAGAATAAGGAAAGCCTGCCCCTACACGATATCTGGTCGAAAATCAGATAATCGCAAAATCGCTAGTTTAAATAGTTGATTTTGTCCGTTTTTCCCCTTTCGATGTTATTACTTTAAAGAAATGAAGCTAAACTTAACGCTAGCCCTTTTCTCCAAACTGAAGTCGTTCGACTTTTAATCATAATTTGATTATGCCATTCAGAAACAATACACTATTTCAAGTTGTAGATGTTTTAGAAAATATCGTCCAGTTTTTCGCATCCTTTTGCTGTAACATTACTCTTGTCATACTGAATTTCTTGAATACTTTTGTATATGGAAAACAATGAAAACGTATTACATATTTTCATTCCGAACTACAACTAATATGATTTTGTTAACGATTTTTAAGGAATTAACCCTATGGCCTTTTTAATTTACATGTAATCATATACCCCGTGTGCTATTAAAATACATTTATTACATAATTGATGTATGTGGATATTACATTTGTGTTCACAGTGTTTCCAGGCGAGTGTGACTACTCTTACGAGTGATTGTCAGTTGAACAGTTGCGATGTCATCTTCCAAGATAAGAAGAAACGTATATTTCACTTATATCTGATTGTTGACTGTGACTCAAGTTATGATATGTTTATAACGTGGCTAAACATCTCAAAGTCCTTTGCGTGACCTTGCTAGCCATATGACGAGGGGAAGTCAATAAGTTCATAGAAATGGATATAAAACCAATGGTTGTGATATAGATTTTATTTTTAGATACAATCTCCCTGGACTTATCCTATGCTCTTTGCTCTTGCGGTAGAAGTCTTTTTATTGGCCCCTCAGTCACTCGTCAGTAGCTGCCTTGAGTTCATCATCATCGCATAGTAAGCAAGTCGCTTGGGACCAGATCTGATCTGCAGGGGGATGGCTCAATTGTTCAGAGCCACATTGTTGAAGTGCAGCCTTTGTAATACGATTCGTTTATTCACTCTTAATGCCCTAATACAGAAGTGCTTATCAAAGAAACGAAAAATGATATGTTGTATTTGTTGAATTTTGTGGGTTAGTTTAATAAATACAGGACTTTATTGGAAAATGTTGAAAATGTATAGATAAATCAGTAAAAGCATGTGTTAAACTGAACAATAAACAATGTGCAAATTACTTCGACTGTCCTGTTGGTTTGAAGCAGGGATGCATATAAAGCCCGATCCTATTTTCCTTTTTCATCAATGAATTATCAAATGATATAATTTCAAATGGAAAATATGGTGTTCAGTTATTCCCCCCTATGCTTGAAATATTACTAATGATGTTTGCGAATGATGATATTTTAGTATCGGATGCTATTTTAGTATCGGATGCTATTTCTGGATTAAAATACAACTCAATATTCTGGAAAGTTATGCAGACACCTGGGGACCAGATGTCAACTTAGATAAAACTTACAGTTGTGGTGTTTAGAAGGGGCGGACTTTTGGGTTCATGGCCCCAGATGGTTCATAAAAAGGGAATTCATCACAACTGTAAATACATAAAGATATCTTAAAGAAATAAGTTAAATACTGTTGATCCTTCCGCAAATTTCAAAATATTGGATACTCAGGTGCAGCCAATTTTACTCTACTGATCTGAAGTGTGGAGACTTTGAAAAGATTTAAAATGTACATGTCATGGCATGTAAAAGATTCCTTAATGTTCCTTAACGCCAAACGTTATTACCTACGGCAAATGTGGCCGATATCCATTTTATATCATAGCTCTATGTCGGGCTGTTAGAAATTAGTTGAAGATAATTGATAATGAAATAGTAAATAATTGAAATATCTTAAAGCATATGAAATGTTGGTTAGTTTGGTACTCATATTATTTCTCATCAAGGCGAATGTTGTAATTTAGTCATGGATTTGGTTTGTGTGAATCAGCTAATTATTTGGTAATTAATTTTTACTTCTCCGAAAATTGAAAGATGTGGCTAAAGATATGTTTTACCAATCTTTGAATAGTACATCGCAAAATAGTACAATATACAGGAGAATATCCGTATTTTGTATATAAGATTTAAATCTGGATTAATACATTTAAAAGCAAATGAAGGAAGATGGTCCAATATCGATTATTGTTTAAGAATGTGTCCATTGTGAAAATACGATGTAGAAAATGAATATCAATTTTACTTGTATGTGAACAAATTAATGAATTAAGAAAACTGTATTTTCCAACTTATTTGTGTGTTTCTCCAAATATGTTTAAGTTTAATTGCCTCATGATAACGGAGGATGAAGCACTTATGCTTAATATATGTAATTATGTGTTTCAATGCCTAAACAGAAGGCAAATATTACTTGAATCATTATCATTTTAAAAACTGAAAATGTGATATGTATTGAAATGCACATGTATATGGGCCTATGGCCTATAAACACGAATAAACACACTTGACTTGACTCGACTCTCCTGCACTAGAGCGTTGTAATGAAGAAGCTTAACTCCAGGAGTCAACATGATGTGCCTTTTCTTCCTAATCGGTACTCTCAATTGCTTCAACAAGTCAGCATAGTAGGCTCCTGTTATTGCAGTTTTAGGTGGTTTATATTATACCATTGAATCCCAGAGGATTGGCGCCATGATCTTGCAGAAGGCCGAGTTCTGAACTTCTTAGTTGCAGGAGAGTGTTAATGCTTTCTTTGCATGGATCCTTGCATGGTGTCAGGATACCAATAATGAATCCACGTTTCATCCCTTGTAACCAGACGGACATGAAGTGATCGGGATCAGCATTGTAGATGTCCAAGAGCTCACGACTGGATTAAACTCTCTGCTGTCAATCTTATGCATTTAAATTTTGTGGCACCAATTTTGCAGACAACTTGGACATGTGCAAATGCTCATTTATTAAGGTGCAGACGAGTCCATGAGTAATCCACACTCTGAAGATATCTCGTCCATCTTTTGTTCTAAGCCCTGGATCAGCCTTTTTGACCGTGGGTCATCGTCCAAGGAGCTGCGACTCCGTTTAAACTCAACTGACCATTTGGCAATAGTAGAATATTGAGGGCATCGTTCCATACACATTGGCCATACGTTTATGTATTTCGGTTGCATTCATCACTGCTTTCGTGAGAAACTTGATAACTGCACGATGCTCAGTTTTAGAAATTTCTATAATAACAGGAGGGTAGCTGTGTTCAACATGTTCAAGTAAATAATCGGGAATGTTTGTGTTTGTCTGTAAACTGTCGTCAGATGGCCCATCTCAATAATAACATCAACGATGATATCTTGAGGTGTGCATCAATGCTGACTTCTGAACTTATTGACTTCCCCTCGTACTCTTATTAAAAAATGCTTGTGGTTCCAAACTCCAATCTTGTTCTTTTTTGGGGGGCGCTTATCAACCGGGAAGTCAAATTCTTAGTCAAAGTCCAATTGTCAATAGATAAAGAAGAAAAGGTAGTTGATGTTCGTCGCACTAGACATTGTCCTATAGCGTCCAGTGAGTCACTTCAATGTGAAGGTGAGATGATTGCATTTTGATTGAAAAAGATAATCTTCTCGTAAAATGAAATGGTTGTAATCAAAATGTAAACCATTCTGATTGACATTAATTGGAAGCATAATTTAAGAAGCGCATCGATTAATATGAAACTTTTATAAAATAAGATAAAATATGAGTAAACCTAGATATAAATACAAGAATAATATACATGCATAAAAAAGAAGAATGCCATTAAATTATCATCGAGAGAATTTTGTTCATATGTAAAACGTACGTTTACGATTCCAATGGTTTCGGCATCGTATTCCAATCACTCGACAAGTTTTATTTATAAAACAAACGTTTTTTAAGTTTTGTTCAATAGGCCTTTAGCAAATGAATACCCAGAGATTAATAACAATGTGTTTGCCTTTGTCGATTTAGTACTAATTGTACTGATTTTTTTTAACATTCAACTTTGAAATAAGCTTAACAATGCAAGAGCTTTGAAATGGAATTTCATTTTTATCATATGGATCATTCATTCATTCATTCATTCATTCATTCATTCATTCATTCATCACGGTTTTTGTTTTTTTTCACGTCAAACCGTTAACATAGATGTTATTTACAGCTTTGTTTGTATATCGCACTCACAGAGGCGAAAGTTACTAATTGAACTAACGAATATGAAATCACGTGAATTACAAAGAGGTACTGTAGTATATGGTCTTCTATTTAGAGTGTACCTACAGAATTCTCTTCCCATTCAAACACACAATAGATTTTTTGTGTGCATGTAATGGTTATGTAATGTTAATTCGAAAAAAATTATCCCTTCTGTCTTTTCATGATGCCAAAATTCGAATTTATAAACATTGAATTTAGTACAAGTCAAGATAAAAGAGTAAGTGCATGTTTAATTTACAGATGCAGCTCCTAAATTGTCTACTACTCACGATCGTCGTAGTTGCGGTCAATGGGTTTGAAGAGAGACTGGACAAGCGATGGGAAAACTTTAAGAAGGACAACAACAGGAATTACCAAACTCCTGAAGTGGAAAATTATCGGTAATATGTTTAAAAATGACCATTTTATACCATGAAAAAAAACAAGTTCATATCTCTGACTGATGTGCTTGTCTGGGGTATGGGATATAAACCTTAACTACAGTGGAAAAGACATAGCTGGCCATTTTGGACGTGCAGTATGATTGCTTTCTTTCGATTTCGAATATATACACATACATGTTTGTCTATGTTTTCAATGGAATTGAATTTTATTTGAACTTGAATGATCAAATAGTAAATCGTTGTAACTTATATTTGTGATTCACAAGTGACTTTCCAATATGAATCAATAATTTTGGCAAGGGACAGGGTAGGGGAAAAAATAACGTTTATACTTTATAGGTCATGAATATTAAATTCGCGGTTGTTGAATAACAATGAATTCCCGAAATTTTACAAACGCAACTATTGATTATCTTTCATCAGATGTGTTAGATATTCAAATGAGTCCTGGACAAAAATTAACATGTTCTGTACAATCTGAACGATAATAAACTGAAGTAGAAAAAAAGTACACACTCCAGGACAAATTATCGAGCATTTTAAATGTTTAATATTTATAGTGAACCATTTTCAAATATGTAAGGACATGTTAGATTGTTTCGTTCAACACATCACTTCTCTCTATATCTGTCTGTATCCACTAAGCGCATATTTTAAAATTTACATGAAAATACGTTGCATGATATTGATAAATAGTGGAGTTATAATCGGGTGTAACCCCCAAATGGAGTCAATAAAACATAGATATGTCTTCTCAAGGTAAGACGTCGCAGGCGATTGACCGTTTTTCTGCTGCAACCAAACGTCCTGGCAATCTGGTTGTTCGAAACCGCGACACTTTTGACATTGCGGTGGCTCTGCTGCTGCTAAACATGACATGGTCTTCTCCTTCTTCCCTAACACGAGTGATGATCGAAGTCATTGCTTTTTATACTCTTTGCGTGTCCCATTCATATTCATATGAAAAAAATCGTGATTACTTTAAAAAAAAAATGATATGCCTCAGTTGCGTTTTGGGCTGTACTTTGGGTGTGTACTTTGTTTTGTCTTTCAGTTTGTAAAGAATACATTCCACGGTCCTTAGCAAAGGTTAAACATTATATATGGTTATTGCCTGGACAGATCCCGACGGTTCGGCTTTACTTACATTTTGATAATCAAGTGTTTGTAGCAATGTCATTGGGCTAATACAAAGTCAAAACAAGGACCCGGCCTTACGGAAACTGTAATTTGTTGTTAATATTTTGAATATGTGATTATTGTGGGAAAATTTGTTGTAAATTCTCAAACTCTCTACCGATATGTTTCATTTGACATTGAAGATGAATCAAGACAATTTAAGTATTGCGTTGCTTTAGGTTTATGTACTACAAAATAATTTTAAGTATCAGATACTGTACAATTATCTTGTACCAAAGCAATGTTATGAAATAAATATTCTGCTATTGAATACGAAGCAATATGAAAAAGCTAGATTCAACATCGAAAACTAGTTTCTATAATCATAGATACAACTGAACTTAACAAAAACAAATGAGTCTCGAGGGAGAAATTATGCATATATACCATTGACATGTTGAAACTTAGACGAAGAATTTGGGAGGACAAGATAGAGGAAATTGAGCAACACAACATCGAGGAGAAAAATGGCGAGCACACCTACACTATGCGGGAGACTCCGTGGGACGATATGGTACCTTTCTTTCTTTTTTCCGAAAGTTTTAACTTAATACCGCTCAAAATTTCATGTCATTTTAAACTCTTATTTAATTGCATGTTTTGTTCACTCGACCCAAAAAAGTAAATGCATTTGTAATACATTGTCGATAGTATTATGTGGAATACAACAAGGAATAATTCTCACACTATCCATATTTTTAAAACATACTTGATAAGTTTTTTTTTGCTGTTTTCGTCCTCCATTTTCCTTCAAAAGTCGGTAGGATGACGAAAAGACATCATCTTACTTGATCTCGATAAAACTAATTTTTTATAGTATCCTATTTTCAATCTATATTAAACGCTAACTTTATTCAGACATACGAGGAGTTTATTCATGGGGACGAGAATGATGTCAACGACATGCCAAGAGTAAAGCGGGCGGTAAGTTGAAGCTTAAGATTTGTAGTAATGGCCATTTACAAATAATCAGCCGATCATTTCATCGAAGGTTTTTACACCTCTTTCTCTGTCTGTCTCTGTCTGTCTTTTTCTGTCTGTGTCTCTCGAACGTACGTACAAACGAATATTAACGTTTATTTTCCAGGGCAGGAACGGGACTGGTGACTGTTTCGAAGAAGAGAACTGGAATGACACTTTCCCTTACAATTTCACATCAGTGGCATCCCTACCTGCTAATGTGGACTGGAGTCAGAAAGGTTATGTTACCTCCGTTAAAGACCAGGTATATGTTGAACGTTCACATTTCTGAACCCACTTCCATTAACATTATAACAATACTATGGCAGGCTGCAGATTCACAAAATACTCTGTGGAATAATTGATTTTGGTATCACTTTTACAATGCAGCAGGGCAAAGGTTAATTCTATCTTAAGAGGATATTTGCTTTTTCTTGAGAAATACTATTATAATCTCAGGTGATGTAAAAATATAACTTGTGTCGCTGCCACCAGCGTTAAAGGGAAACAGAGTATGTTATATGAGTCAAATTTGTCAAACTTTATTTATGATGTTTATTTATCGAGAAGCATTAGTTGTTTCTGAAAATCACAATCTTAGAGCATATCAGTTCATTATATACAATAAACAGAGTCGCAATTTGTGATTGAAAACCGGACAGTGGCGTGTGGCAATGACTCAAACGTAATTTTGATTTGCAATTAAGAGAAAAAGATGCAAGTTAGGGGAAATATCTGAACTTAATTCAGTGTAGATTGAATTTTGGTTCTTTTTTAAGCAACACAAAAAATCATGTAACGTACTCTGTGTCACTTTGATATTGAAATTTAGTACCACATAAAAAGTGCATAAAGTGCATAAAAATATGGTGTTTGTCAAGCAAAGACAAATTTTCTTACTCGTTATTTAATAATTTTGCCGAAATCAGTTTGAATTTACGTTGAATCGTTATGAAAGTGTCAATACGTATTCGATGACATCAGAAATGTTTTCCTTTAGTCACTGAAGATCTTTTGGCAAAAACCTCAAGTAGCTTATTAAATTGATTTATCAGGGCGACACAACACTCATATTGGTAATGCAGTATGATACAGATAATACAGACAACAAGATCTTAAAGAGACAAGCGCCGGCTGTGAATGAAACTGTTTTTAACAAATTTAAGTCAATCAGATTCAATACCGTGGGGGTTAAATGACACCTTCGAATATACAAAGTAGATAAATGCTTACTAGCACAGGATTAATAACTCTAGCATATACACTGGGTGAAAGAGTGTACAAGGTTAACATACATCTCCTTATCACAATTTGCATCTTAATTTCTCTAGGTAAAGTTGCTCTTGTATCAACCTATGTTGTTGTAGAGGATAAATAATCTTGTGTAAACATTTTGTTTGCTGTTAGTGACCCTAGTAACAACAGGTTTTTAAACGTGATGTAAATATGCAATTTTAGGGTATACATGTACATACCATAAGGCATATGATTGTTGTTCATCAAAACTGTTGTAGAGTAACGGTTTCAATTCTAAAGCAGGGATGTGCGCATGTTAAAGCCAGGCTTACACACCTCTGCCGGTTCGTTCGTTGACGTAATTCTCGCTCATTAGCATCATGATGTAAACAAGATTGCGGCTTTTTTGAGCCGATAAACATAGTAGACAAATTTTCAGGCTTGTAATTTATTTAATTATCGGCATTTACATTAAAGTAATCACTTGATATTCGAATATACTTCTCATCTGTAATTGGTCCAAATATTAGAGTGTTTGATCATTTAATGATAATAGTGGATATTTGTAATGCACCTGTATCCGTGCATTGAATGTTTGGTCAAGGCGCTACAAAGGAAAAAATGTATACAATATATACACAGGAGATTACACAGAGTTACAGTTTGATGGAGATAATATTTATGTAAATGCTAAGGAGAAATAATGAGTTTTTAGTAGTGACTTGAATGAGTTCCGTGATGAGGCACATTTGACGTCGGTTGGCAGTGAATTCCAAAGATATGGTGCAGTGTAGGCAAAGTTCTTATGACAATGGGACAAGTCTGAATTTTCATGTTGTTGTTACGCCAACATTAGCGCCAGCGAACCCAATCTTGGTTCGCACAGGTTAGTTTTTACAAGGATGTATCTGCAGCTAAAAAAAGCGACGTCAGGATATCAAAGAGCTTATTAAAAGGTTTTTAAAGGTGGATTTGATTTCAGAATATTCTTGATTTGGAGATTTCTGTTGTCGACGGGCGTACTTTTTGCCTTCTTTTCCGGCTTATTTGACGATTGCAATGCAAGAAGTATATTCAAATACAAGAAATAAGCGATGTTTTATACTCATATTTTGAAAACAGAATGGTGAAAAGATTTGCTGAACTTAGGTGTAAATTCTTTTGTAAAGTTCTCAACATGTTTGTTAATTGCATCTTTCAGTGATAAATAGCCACTGCTGTGAATTACGTGGCTATTTTTTTCAATTGCAATGAACATCGATGCTAACAAGTCCTTGCTTGCTGGAACAAAATCGCAGACATACACCTAAACAAAATTAAAACATTTGAACAAAATTTAATTCTGAACAAAATGATGTAAACAATTTGTTTCAAAAATCATCATTGTGTAAAGAATCCAATTATAGTACAAAGATTTGACTTGTGTATTTTTCCTTTTATTCATCGGCAAGTGAAAGTAAAAATTACCTTTGAAAAATATAACAGAAATCAAAAAGAAAAAAAATAATGGTAAGAACAATATATCATTCTGAGAAATAGTTTTGATTTTTGAAATCACTCTTCTGTAACTTTACCTATTCAGGTTACAGTGGGTGTGTCCGATCTGAGAGAGCTCTTGTGTAATTTACCTATTCAGGTTACAGTGGGTGTGTCCGATCTGAGAGCGCTCTTCTGTAATTTTACCTATTCAGGTGACAGTGGGTGTGTCCGATCTGAGAGAGCTCTTGTGTAATTTACCTATTCAGGTAACAGTAGGTCTATCGGATTTCAAATCACTCTTCTGTAATTTTACTCTTCAGGTTACAGTGGGTGTGTCCGATCTGAGAGAGCTCTTGTGTAATTTACCTATTCAGGTTACAGTGGGTGTGTCCGATCTGAGAGCGCTCTTCTGTAATTTTACCTATTCAGGTTACAGTGGGTGTGTCCGATCTGAGAGAGCTCTTGTGTAATTTAACTATTCAGGTTACAGTGGGTGTGTCGGATCTTAGAGTGCCATTGTTTAATTTTGTCTATTCAGGTTACAGTGGGAGTGTCGGAACTAAGAACACTCTTGAACAATTTTACCTATTGAGGTTGCAGTGCTTGTATTGGATCTCAAGGCACTCGTGTGTAGTTTTACCTATTCAGGTTACAGTGGATGTGTCTGATCTCAGAACACTCTTGGACAATTTACCTATTCAGGTTACAGTGGGTGTGTCGGATCTCAAATCACTCTTCTGTAATTTTACTCTTCAGGTTACAGTGGGTGTGTCCGATCTGAGAGAGCTCTTGTGTAATTTACCTATTCAGGTTACAGTGGGTGTGTCCGATCTGAGAGCGCTCTTCTGTAATTTTACCTATTCAGGTTACAGTGGGTGTGTCCGATCTGAGAGAGCTCTTGTGTAATTTAACTATTCAGGTTACAGTGGGTGTGTCGGATCTTAGAGTGCCATTGTTTAATTTTGTCTATTCAGGTTACAGTGGGAGTGTCGGAACTAAGAACACTCTTGAACAATTTTACCTATTGAGGTTGCAGTGCTTGTATTGGATCTCAAGGCACTCGTGTGTAGTTTTACCTATTCAGGTTACAGTGGATGTGTCTGATCTCAGAACACTCTTGGACAATTTACCTATTCAGGTTACAGTGGGTGTGTCGGATCTCAAATCACTCTTCTGTAATTTTACTCTTCAGGTTACAGTGGGTGTGTCCGATCTGAGAGAGCTCTTGTGTAATTTACCTATTCAGGTTACAGTGGGTGTGTCCGATCTGAGAGCGCTCTTCTGTAATTTTACCTATTCAGGTTACAGTGGGTGTGTCCGATCTGAGAGAGCTCTTGTGTAATTTAACTATTCAGGTTACAGTGGTTGTGTCGGATCTTAGAGTGCCATTGTTTAATTTTGTCTATTCAGGTGACAGTGGGAGTGTCGGAACTAAGAACACTCTTGAACAATTTTACCTATTGAGGTTGCAGTGCTTGTATTGGATCTCAAAGCACTCGTGTGTAGTTTTACCTATTCAGGTTACAGTGGATGTGTCTGATCTCAGAACACTCTTGGACAATTTACCTATTCAGGTTACAGTGGGTGTGTCGGATCTCAAAGCACTCTTGTGTTATTTTATCCATTCAGTTCACAGTGGGTGTGTCGGATATCAGAGCGCTCTTTTTTAATATTACCTATTCAGATTACAGTGGGTGTGTCGGATCTCAGAACACTCTTGGATAAGTTTACCTATTCAGGTTACAACGGGTGTGTCGGATCTCAAAGCACTCCTGTGTTATTTTATCCATTCAGTTTACATTGGGTGTGTCGGATCTCAGAGCGCTCTTGTTTAATATTACCTATTCAGATTACAGTGGGTGTGTCGGATCTCAGAACACTCTTGAACAATTTTATTTATTCAGGTAACAGTGGGTGTGTCGGATCTCAAAGCACTCTTGTGTAGATTTACCTATTCAGGTTACAGTGGGTGTGTCGGATCTCGGAGCGCTCTTGTTTAATATTACCTATTCAGGTTACAGTGGGTGTGTCGGATCTCAAAGCACTCTTGTGTTATTTTACCCATTCAGGTTACAGTGGGTGTGTCGGATTTCAGAGTGCTCTTGTTTAACATTACCTATTCAAGTTACAGTGGGTGTGTCGGATCTCAGAACACTCTTGAACAATTTTACTTATTCAGGTAACAGTGGGTGTGTCGGATCTCAAAGCACTCTTGTGTAGATTTACCTATTCAGGTTACAGTGGGTGTGTCGAATCTCAGAGCGCTCTTGTTTAATGTTACCTATTCAGGTTTTAGTGGCCTGGGTGTGTCGGATCGCAGAACATTCCTGTGTTATTTTACCTATTCAGGTATTAGTGGGTGTGTCGGATCTCAGAGCACTCTTGTGTTATTTTACCTATTCAGGTTACAATGGGTGTGTCGGATTTCAGAACACTCTTGTATAATATTACTTATTCAGGTAACAGTGGATGTGTCTGATCTCAGAACACTCTTGGACAATTTACCTATTCAGGTTACAGTGGGTGTGTCGGATCTCAAATCACTCTTCTGTAATTTTACTCTTCAGGTTACAGTGGGTGTGTCCGATCTGAGAGAGCTCTTGTGTAATTTACCTATTCAGGTTACAGTGGGTGTGTCCGATCTGAGAGCGCTCTTCTGTAATTTTACCTATTCAGGTTACAGTGGGTGTGTCCGATCTGAGAGAGCTCTTGTGTAATTTAACTATTCAGGTTACAGTGGGTGTGTCGGATCTTAGAGTGCCATTGTTTAATTTTGTCTATTCAGGTTACAGTGGGAGTGTCGGAACTAAGAACACTCTTGAACAATTTTACCTATTGAGGTTGCAGTGCTTGTATTGGATCTCAAAGCACTCGTGTGTAGTTTTACCTATTCAGGTTACAGTGGATGTGTCTGATCTCAGAACACTCTTGGACAATTTACCTATTCAGGTTACAGTGGGTGTGTCGGATCTCAAAGCACTCTTGTGTTATTTTATCCATTCAGTTCACAGTGGGTGTGTCGGATATCAGAGCGCTCTTTTTTAATATTACCTATTCAGATTACAGTGGGTGTGTCGGATCTCAGAACACTCTTGGATAAGTTTACCTATTCAGGTTACAACGGGTGTGTCGGATCTCAAAGCACTCCTGTGTTATTTTATCCATTCAGTTTACATTGGGTGTGTCGGATCTCAGAGCGCTCTTGTTTAATATTACCTATTCAGATTACAGTGGGTGTGTCGGATCTCAGAACACTCTTGAACAATTTTATTTATTCAGGTAACAGTGGGTGTGTCGGATCTCAAAGCACTCTTGTGTAGATTTACCTATTCAGGTTACAGTGGGTGTGTCGGATCTCGGAGCGCTCTTGTTTAATATTACCTATTCAGGTTACAGTGGGTGTGTCGGATCTCAAAGCACTCTTGTGTTATTTTACCCATTCAGGTTACAGTGGGTGTGTCGGATTTCAGAGTGCTCTTGTTTAACATTACCTATTCAAGTTACAGTGGGTGTGTCGGATCTCAGAACACTCTTGAACAATTTTACTTATTCAGGTAACAGTGGGTGTGTCGGATCTCAAAGCACTCTTGTGTAGATTTACCTATTCAGGTTACAGTGGGTGTGTCGAATCTCAGAGCGCTCTTGTTTAATGTTACCTATTCAGGTTTTAGTGGCCTGGGTGTGTCGGATCGCAGAACATTCCTGTGTTATTTTACCTATTCAGGTATTAGTGGGTGTGTCGGATCTCAGAGCACTCTTGTGTTATTTTACCTATTCAGGTTACAATGGGTGTGTCGGATTTCAGAACACTCTTGTATAATATTACTTATTCAGGTAACAGTGGGTGTGTCGGATCTCAATGCACTTTTGTTTATTTTTCCTACTCGGGTAACAGCGGGTATTTCAGAGCAGTCTTGTTTAATTTGGCCTATTCGGGTGACAGTGGGTGTGTCGGATCTCACAGCAGACTTATGTAAATTTACCTTTTCAAGTAACTGTGGGTGTAACGGATTTTTGAACACTCTTGTTTGATTTTACCTATTCAGGTAACTATGGGTGTCATGGAGGGCTGCACACATCTGCATTCAAAGACGTAATATCCAAAAAGGGTATTCCCTCAGAGCAGACTTATCCATATTTGGGAAAAGTAAGTATTAACCATAGGTAAGTGGGAAAAGACACTTCTACTATTGAAAAAAGTAACAGTGTCCCGAAGTGGCTTCGATTCATTCAACCAATAGTATGTTTACTCTTAACAACGATAAGCATACCAAAAGATGTGAACAACGATTGTCGTAGATATACAAGATAATATAACATATTGCTTTTGGCACAGAGGGAGCAATGAAAACAAGATTAAGATTACATAGTGTCTCCAGCTATTTATATCAAGTAATATAGTTAGTTTACTTGAACAAGATGATAGAGACACTCTTTTAGTGCTTTATCCAATGTTCCTTGTGTCTTCAAGCTCTTGTTCACACCATTCTTTATTCACTGAATGGTTCCTTGGAACTGCATCTTTCTTCAGTAAATAAAGAAATTTCTTCACCGAATAAAGAAATTCCATACCCATAAGAACGTCTCTCTTCAGGTTAGGCCGTGCAAAAAGTTCAACTCCGTAGCAAACATCAAGGGCTACATGACAGTCACCAAAAGCAGCGAACTACAAAATGCTCTGGCATATATCGGCCCCGTATCAGTTGGAATAAAGACTGGTCCGAAGATAATGAATGTTGGTAAAGGAGTGTTCACTGACTGCACTGGACCGATAAACCATGCTGTGTTGGTAGTGGGGTACGGAGTCTACAACGGGCAGAAAGTCTGGAAGATCAAAAACAGGTATGTACTTTTGAATATAGGTTGGATAACTAAGTGGGGATAATGTATTTAGTACAAATAATTTGTTATTCTACAAATTAACTTTGATAATGCTAGCAAGTTGAAATTTGACTGTTCTACATCCTTTTTTATATCTTTTTAAAGGATTTTTACTAATATACATTTTTTATTTATTTATTTATTTTTTAAATTTTTTTTTGTCCAATAAATAATCAATACATTTTCAGAAAGACATAACATAATCAACAATACGACTAGATGGATTATATACTAATTCAACCAAATTATAGAGTCATAGTATAATTTATATGAAGAGAGGAGATAGACGGAGAGGGAGCTAGAAATGAAGAGAGAGGTAGAGAGAGGGAGGGAGTGGGAAATAGTTTGTACGAGGTAAAAACATATCAAATAATACATTGGTTTGGGTTTCAATTGCATTTGCCAAACATATTTATCTTGACAATTAACTTTAATTGTTACGTGATTGGCCTTTGTTTCTTAATATGTGTCCTTTTTCTCAGGACCATTCATGTACGGTTAAATTCTTGAGGATAATTAAAATCCAATCACATCTTTAAACTTGATCAAGATTACATTGTTTGATCCCTAGTTAACTGGCCTTCAAAATGCCGCTTATTCAAAGTATCTAGTTTGCAAAGGGAAAACACCTTAACGTGCGGTTAAATTTTAAGACAGACATGAAATGGATCTTATCGTTCAAATTTGACGTCAAAATGATAATGTTTAGAAACAAGTTACAAAGGTTTTCTGTGCATTATATACAGCAAGCAACCTGTGTAAGGAAGGTTGTTATCATTATGTTATTATAAGCCCCGTATTAATCTTATAAGAGAAGTCGATCCTAAGAGGAAACTAGGGCCTTACAAACCACTACAAACCGGGTTCCCTGGAAGCAAATTCTAAGGTCCATACATGATGACTACATGGCTCTGAAACTGCATATTCATAGGTGCTACCACATCTCAGTTACAGAGATTTCAGACAGTTCATAACACTGCCGCCCGTATTGTCACAGGCACGAGAAAGTACGGAGACATCAGCCCTGTACATCAATTCCTACACTGGCTACCAGTTTAACAACACATTCTGTTCAAACTCTTATGCATTGTGTTCCGTTTTCTCTTTCCTTCGGCTCCTGTGTACCTTTCCAGTACCCCACGCCTTATTTTCCCCTAAACGATGAGACCTCAGATAAAAAGAATCTAAAGTACGATATAGTTTCCTTGGACCATTGTAGTTAATGAGATCGATCAAAAAGCTTGTGAACTACACTATCCAGCAACGCAAAATTAAGACATAACGTTTTTAAACTCACTAAGATGAAAAGTACTAAAGAAATGAAAGCATCCCGTTTTAGTGCAAACTTTTTACTTATGTAAGAATTTGGCAAGTTAATAAATTCTTCAGTCAAGTTAAATGCATTTTCATATCCGTTATATGAATCAATTCCTCAGACGACTCCACCCCTCTAGCCCCCATTCATTGTGTTCACTCCCCTGCAACTGGATAGGTTACCATTGCTGTACATGTTAATAGGCTATTGGTAGTTAGGTTCATTAGCTAAGGTGTCGATTGATAGGTGTAGAGGGGAACCCCCAAGACATAATTATGTGATCAGAACAGAAGTCATTTAACAAAACAACAAATACTAAGTTCAAGTCGTTCGATGTTTTCGTCTCTTCCCACATACTGCTTCCTGTGGTTAGGAGCTGATTGTCCACATTCTAACTTTAAGACCTGCACACGACTGGAAGCCTCCTCAAGATCAAGGTATGGGGCTTTACTGAGGATGCATGATAAGGCCTGGCTAATCTGAGACACAGGGATGAATGGTACAGCAAGCATCATTCTAAACCACTGTCCAACATGAGAGTTCGTTGTGTAATCTACAGCCAACTTCAACTTCTGTAACGTTCTTTAAAGACATTGAGCATAATGGAAAAACATCCTTTAACAATCACTTCGCTTCCAAAGACAGCAGCACTAACTCTCATCAACCTTATTTCAAAAGCCTGCATTATTCGAGATGGCTTTAGATACAATCCGAAGATTGAGACTTTGTCCTGCAGCATCCTGTAAAATCTTGTATCAGTTGAAGCACTCTTGTTTGGGGAGGAAACCGAAGACCAGTGGCAGCATCACTCCAAGAACGAAAGCATGGATGGTCACCAGCTGGTAGAAGAGTGCAGGGGATGTCTCAAATGTTCCATCAAATGCCAGGTTTAAGCCTTCTGTAGTTCCTGAAGACCAGCATTGGAGGCAATTGTTATGATCTTGTCTTCTCCGGTACCATCCTTTCCTAGCAGGAAACGGTCACCCTGTACTGTAGAGATCAACTCTTCTTCGAGACTGATGTCTTCTCTTGTGTTCGGCATCTTTGGAAATCTTTTCCTCCGTTTCCGATAAAGTACAGTCCTCACATTGGTGAGGTGGGGCTGGTTAGCAGCGGTCTCCTATGGTGTGGCATCATACTGGTCACATAGCAGACGAACCTTCTCCTCTTCATAGATGACCTGCATGGGCACTGCTTCTTCTGTCGCCCTCTTCCTCATGTTGCCCACAGCTTTCTGGCAGCCACTTTACCCATGTTGGGAGGATGAGTGTGGTCATGATTGCCGTCAACCGTCAACATCAGGTACCCTACCCTACTCAGTAAAGTAACAGTAAAAACAACAACAGGTAGTCCAAAGACAATCACCAAAAACACTCACCTCATTAACTCTTCAGCTGCTGGTTAATTGACAGTATCAGCTAATCCGACTGAGGGGAGAGAACACAGTGAATGGAACAGCCAGTCGAGGGACTAGAGGTACTAATTAGTGGCTTGTAACAACAGGGGGCTAGAGGAACAAATATATTTCATAGTTTAAGTGGTAAAGAAAATCTTCTGTCACATCATTCTTGATTAAAATCATATCAATGTCATTTCAAATTGTGAATAATTTTTTCATAATGTTTTGACATAATTAAATATTTAATAATGCTATAAGACTGAATTTAGAAACTTTGCCTTCAAATGTGTGGATTTTGAATGAATTAAAGTGTAAAATGCCACTAGTGTAGTTTTAAAGATATGAAATTCATGGTTTCTCACATTCAGTACATTTGATGATTTGCACCCCAAAAAGGTGAAAAATAATGTCAATTTAAAACTAATTCCTTAAATATTCATTTAATTACTATTATCTCAGTATACGAACACTAGGGAATATCCCGTCTTGAAATCTAGTAAACACTCAATCATGAGAATAATTTTCATTGTGATTAAAATGGGAACCATTGATATGTAAAAACCTGATTTTCAGCTGGAGCGCTTCATGGGGAAATAAGGGCTACTTCTTCATGGCACGTGGTAAAAACGAAGACTGCGGAATATACAAATTTGCCGCTTACCCAACAGTGGATGGAAACAGTCGAGGTTCTGGATCCGAAGGATCAGTGCAGGACCTAGATGGGGGTGGAGGTGGCGGCGGCGGTGGCGGTGGAGATGACGGTGGATCTGTCTACAACCGGGGGTCTCTGTCTGTGCTCACCATGGCTCTCTGTCTCGTCCTAGGTGTACTGAAGACCAGTTACTGATATGATTTGTTGAAAAATGTTTCATGGACTGCATAGAATTTTAACCTTAGTGTCCAGATAATTTCGAATTTGTATAATTTCCCAGGAGGAAGCTTAGGTCCATGATTTAGCCTTCCGCTTTCAAATCAATTATAAAACAATATAAGCACACTAAAATTATGATGCCAATCCTAATTATTCCAGTAGTATATCTTCTAACCTATAACCCCAGTAATCTTAACATCTTGGATCGATATTATGAGGGAAATGATATTTGTGATAATAATTGATATGACTGCAATAAATGATCTGCTTTTTCTCCGACTAGCGACATATGACCAACTTAAATCTTTGTATACTGTCCAAAAAAAGAAACGCACAGCCAGAAATTGTTGTATTTTCAGACGCATATAAATTCAAAGGAAATGAAGTTACAAGTGTGATTTTTTACATCAGATTTAAGAAGATATCAATTAACACAATTACGTAAAAACATTAGATATGGCTTTCACACTATTTCACACACGTCCATAGAAAGTCAGATTCTGTTGTGGCCAGCTCGTGCACTGATGACAGTTCTGACCCGCCTTGGCATCGACTGGATTAGACGCTGTATGGTTGCTTGGGGAATCGTCTGCTACTCCTGCTGCAAGAGCCAGTTCTTGTAGAGTTTGTGTCTGTCGTTGACGCTGACGAAGACGTCGATCAAGTTCATCCCAAAGATGCTCTATTGGGTTCAAATCTGGGGAACGAGACGGCCATTGGAGCACATTAATGTTTCCGGCGAGGAAATCCCTAGTGACTCGTCCAGAATGTGGCCTGGTTGCGAAGATTCCAAACACTCACTTTGTTACACCAACAAAGTCGATTGACACGGTGTTGACGACGTAGAACGTTTCCAACGTAAGGCCTCCTGGCTCTCATTCCATGCTCCCTCAACCTGTTCCGTACAGTCTGGCTTGAAATTCTTCTCATTCCCGGTATGTTGCCTGCAGTACTCTCGGCAGTAGTTGTGCGATCACGCAAATGGATGCCCCGGATGTAGCGATCTTCAGCTGGTGTGGTGACACATGGCCTGCCTGAACGAGGACGGTCATTTGTCGTGTTGGTCTGGGCGAACCTGGCGAAAAGTCTTGAAATGGTGCTCTGTTTTGGACAATAAAAGTAATACAAATAGAAATATTTCGATTTTAATTATGAAAAATCCCCTATGCGTAACTTTTTTTGGATAGTATATCTATGATTTGTGTTTCTTTACAGATAGATTTCATCATTGTAAGGCTGATGACAGTACTTGCTTTAGTTATGTACATTATTCATGAGCACATGAGGGCGAATGTGACTGAATGATAGATAGAAGCTTGTCAAGTATCTTCTGATATCCTTTAAATCCTCACTTGATAAAAACTCAACGAATCAGAAAGACTTACATTTGTGACGTTTATCATTTCGTCCTATTTAATTGATATCATAAACTCTGAGCTGAAAGTAGGTCATGACAAAGGTAAACTGTTTGTAAACTCATTCGTTATGATACACTTAATACAGAATCATTGTCGAATGTTTCATATGATTTACGATTTTGACCAGGTGTACTCTGCTTCTAGCCACTTGTGATAATGCACGATTTCCCTGCCACATATGTTTCCTTGTAATTGAATAAATATATACTTACAACTTTATTTCATTATTGCGTTTAGCGCGGCGGGGGATATTATATATCGTCCGTTCGTACGTACGTAGCTAGGAACTGAAATTACTTAAAAAATTATGACTGGATTCTTTTTATATTTTGTATAAAGATTCATTAAATGAAAGTTTATATAGAAGACTTTCAAGGTCACAATGAGTCTTTTTGACATTTTACCCTGTAAGCACGATTTCTCAAGAACCATTTGGTCCGGCATCTTCATAAGTTTCTAAATAGTAAGATGCCGGACCCAGTCCATAATGAAGACGTACAAATTATTTTTCAAGTTACTGTGAGGCTTTGGATTTTTCAGTATTGAAACCGGCATTTTAAACTTGTCAGCGCGTTATCTCAAAAAACATTTTAACATTCTTTTCTTAACTTACAAATACATTCCTATTTGACAAGATAAAGGCCTTTTATAGATGCATTTACAAACTTTCTATATTTGTTATTTACATATAATCATCAATGTGTTTAAAAAGGCAGAAATATATAACGGTTAAATATAAATTTATATATAAAAATATATAAGAGTAGGATCTGCAAAAAATGGAATTAAGTATTGATTGTTGAAAATGACTTGTATGAGGAAACATAGGATGAAATATGCTGTGTTAAGGTTTAAATTCGCAGATTTCTTATACAAGTATCTGCATAGCTGTTGCATTAACCATACATGTAGCAGCTGTCGGTTATTTGTCTTCATATAGTATGCCGATACGAAATATGGGTGCGCGTCAGTGCCTTTAAGTGTATTGTGGCAATTAACTGCATAACGTTCCTTGGTACGTGAATCCATGTAGTCTTCACTAGCATCGGTCGTAAGTTTTAGTTCACAATAATTTTGTTTAAAGTTGGCTACCATACCAAGGAAAAAAACATGGCTGTCCGTTTTAAACAAAACCTACCGATGGATTAACCTCTAACTCAAAATCAAATGATCGTAAGTTACTTAAACAACACAAAAGTTCATAGAAAAGAACTACCAACCTGATAATTGTTAAAATAATTAACGTTTGATCAACAAACCATCATTGTTTTGATGATTCGTGACATCATTGTGGACATCCCTGAGATAACATCCAGGTTAGCCATCTTGATTAATGTTCCAGATGCCCTACATGTCTATTAAAAAATGTCCATGAAATTCATATGCCAACGAGATATGCAATATTTGAATGTCAATTAAACATAAATTAACTTTGTCAGAATTGCATTAAATGCCTGAGAATGTTCGATATCCCTTTACTTCAAGGAGCCGCGAGGCAAAATATACCACTGCAGTAAGCGATTCAATTATACTAAAAAAATGAATTTTGATTTGTTCAGTAAAGTGACTATATACAGTTATATACAAAAATGTCATTGTTTTATAGTAAACCGGACAATGTTCAACTCGGGCCAAAAATGATGAATAAATAGTTCAAACATTATACAGATCTTCTTTGATATGTATTAAAACAGGGATATATATATATATATTCTTAATGTTTGGAAGGAATGACAACTTTAATGATCTACTTTTTTAAATCAAAGATCTTAGATATAAGTGTTCCAAACATAAAATACATTTATTTGACCAAACTGGTGTTTAATTACCCTCATATTAATTACATGTGGTTCTTGGCGAGGATCTGTTGCTATGGCAGCGAAGTACAAGATTGTGTACACCGTGAGAGATGAGAGTTGAGGATTATCACAAATAAATGCATCGTCGTCAGCCGCTCAAAAAAGTATTTAACTTTAATTCGAGATGAAAGATGTTATTTGCCTGTGTTTTTATATGCGATATAAAGCAATAGCAGGCCCTCCGTAAAATTTCCCATTCTCTTTAGTTGAGTTAAAAACGTCAATTCCTAAATGAATAAATACATCTTAAGGAGCTGACTATCTTTGCTATGCTCACTTTTAACATATACTAGAAATAGTCAAAAATGAAATCAACCAAAATGTGCTATCTGGAAAATGGAAATGACATATAGTTATGAATTACTTCCCTTATATCATTACATGTAGGTCCTGGTGAGTGATAGATTATAAGCTATGCATTTGGTCAGATATTATAAGGGAGCTTTGCATGTGGCCTTGTGGGAAATACATTTTTCTTGGCCCTCATATGCTATGTTTTGACATTTAATCTATTGAACAATACACTTCTGCAACAAGTCTAATGTTCAGAAAACATAACTAATATAATGTTTTCACCATTGCCTCACCATTGCACATAAAAATCTAAAAAAAATTCTGGACAGGATAACATTTCAAAATTGGATGTTTAAACTGAGTGACAACGTAGCATTTGATATATCAATAACAATAACGTTATAATGTATTATTTAATGAGCATACTTACTTTTTGAAAACAATTGCAAATGCATCATAAATATTTATTAATAGATTATATCGTATAAGGTATAAGTAAAATATATGTCTCCGATAAATCAGAAGTATATAACTTGACCATATTGAAAGCTTCATGAACTGAAATACATAAACACTTGAGGCTGAAGGTAATCGGATGGCTTTCAACGCATCTTCAAACTGATTTATCCATCTAAAGTTTAGGTACAATTTCAACCAGAATTTATTATCGCCCATTATTATTATTTACAAATGCAAAATATCTTTGTTTATTGCACCTGCATATAGAAAAACGAATACACATCCGACATGATAAAATGCCATGTAACAGAAATAATCATTTACTTTTACACCATAGATAAGTATAAAGTAATTAGCATATAAGAATCGTTTACTAAACGCTGAATAGACTAGTCCAACAATTACATAGACCACCGACATGTTCACACGTGACGTCCACAACTGGCAGCTTCTAATAAGATCAATCATCTTCCTACTCACGGCTTTTCTATCGCCAGTCTCAAACTCACTAACATGCAAAGCGTTCTTCAGAAGATTCCAAGGGTAAAAGATCATTGATTTATATTTATTGACACCAAAACGACCAGTCATTTTGCGTGGAGAAAAATCAAGGTGATACCCCTGATTGTTCAATTATGATATCAATGAGCGATTAAACACAGCCCGTTTGTTTTGCATCTCATGGAAGTGAGGAAGGGTCAATATTTAAAAAATCTGATTTTTGTCTGTCTTTGTAAAATATCTAATGGGTCATCAACAGCGGCACAAATGTGATATTCTAGAAATGTACTTTTGTTTCATTTAATTGTTATGGACGATTTTATGACCAAAAAAAATTACACCACCAAACTGATACAAAATACACTGCTGTGGGAACAATCTTTCGAGGTGCAGCTGTATATGCATCTTCACAACTCCATTAAGATTAAGCGGAAATTTGACTTTCAATTTAATTTTGAGCTCACAGTTCATCATAAAAGAAAATAATTTGATAAGATTTTGCGTGATGTGTCGTGCATGCATTTTTCTAATGAGTTAACTCAAATTTCATCATTAAGATCTACACAAACAGAGGAGAGCTTTAAAGTATGATTCTATCCCCTTTAAGGACTTTTCATCAATTCAAAAAAAAACAAAACCCCAGCTTCTCATGGATGTAGCTTAAACAGTTACAATCCTTCAGTAGTATTTGTAACAACCCGTGCAACCCTTCATTAATAAACGTAGCTTTTCCCAGTGTCCAAAAACCACAATAGCGTAATTCGACGGATCGGCAATGTCAAGGTTTGAAAATCCGTGGGATTAGGCCGTTACCGTCTTATAACGGGTATATCCTGGTGTACGTTTTCATTATCAAAACGACATGTTGACATCAGATGTATATCTGTTAATCTATGCACAAATTACACCGCATCTTGTAATGAACCTATATATCTTTATACGAAAGTTCATTTGTTTAAATGAACGTAGCGAGACTAAATACAGTGTTTTGATTTAACTGTACTGTAACATAATTAAATCGTGAAAAACAGGGTGAACTCACTGACAAACTTAACGAGAAAACAGAAATGCTTTAAAAGAACCATCAGGTCTATGTAAACTCGGAGAATACACATTCGGCTAGCAGAAACCATGTTAGAGGCAGAAAGATAAATTGTACTGCAGCAGTAAACACTCTTGGATATGTGCGTGTGTTTTTAAGTACTGTTGGTGAACTAGTGTCTTCATGACTTAAATATATAGACACTCACAGCGCTAAAAACAATACTTTACATATCAAGTTACGTCAAATGAAGGTCACAGATATGTCAGAATATATTAACCGTATAAAAGTTAGATCTGTGTTAAGGGCACCTATAGGGGTAGTTTGAGAGCGGGGTTAAATTTGTTGAGACGAGATAGTGGGCATTTTAAAATCTTTACATGACCACTTTAAACATATTAAAATTATTGAGCACGACATACAAAAGCTATTTTATGAAGGCTTACAGCTGACAATCTTGACAAGGAAGTACTTACATAATATATTAGATTGAAAAACGGTGAGCAATGGTACGCTTCAATATGAAATTGTTAATCAGTTATATCAGTTATGTTTCGTGATATTTGTTACGATATGGCTGTAACTGATCGGAGGGGATTTTTAAAATTAACAGGTGATTCCCGTAACTATATAATGTAAAACATAAAGTGTGTTTGGTATATACAGATAAGAAAATACCTTGTAGCCTAGTTCATTTAACATAAACCTAACGTATATTTCATACATTCGATTTGACATACATTGAAACTTAGAAAAAATATCAATCCGGCCCAGTACAATTATTTAATAACACCATAATGTCACGTTAGCATGAGCATACATGTTCAGCTTACACTCAACTTGCTTCATTTTACATCGTGGTGTTGTGGAACCAATTTATCTGCCAAAAATTGCATATCTCATATCTTGACTTGTGTAATGTTTTAGAGAAGAACAGGGAACAGGAACCAGGGATGTGTTTCTGCACACAATCCTTCAGCTCATCAACCAACAGCCCCGTGGTATTATTTTCCAGGACAACAACACAAAATCTCTTATACAGAGACTGACACAAATCTACTTGAACAACATGAATGTGCACGTTTTGCGTGAACTGCGTGTTCGCCAGACATGAACCTGATTGAGCATTAGTGGGATCACCTCTTTTGGCGGACACGTACCTCTACATCCACACAACCGGCAGCAACTTGACCAGTGTCTGATTCCTGCATGGAATCGCCACGTACTCGCTACAAGAGCAACTGTCAATCACTACACACTGTGTTAATTTCATAGTAAATAACCTTCTGTTTGTACAGTTCCATTGTGAACCTTCAGTTTGTTTCTGTTCATTTGACTATTTCAAGTTTATCGTTAATGTAATGTGTTTACATTAGAATGACTCAGAATTGAACGCTTTAATGAAACCTAACAATCATTTTGTTAAACTTGTTTTGCCGTTTTTGAATGACTTGTCAAAGGGTGGCTGTTATCCTTCTTTTGAATTATAGTTTTATTCGTACTGATTTACCTCTGTTGTGAAATACCAAGAACGGCAATAACACTATTTATAAAAACTGCAAAAGTACAATAAAGGCCTGTGAAAAATTAGAGAAAAAAAATATTCACGTACACTTATTTTGGCCAGATAAAGATTTTAATATGCATGTTTAAATTACTCCTGGAAACAATGTGGGGTTTCATATTTCAAAAGAGAAAGCTTTTCGGCATACACAAAGAGTGTATAGAGGGCCAATTCATACCAATTAAAAAAAGTGTTGTATCCGCCAATTCTCGTTTGTAGGCTTTTAGACACATTCAGTGTAACATGTGTCACGGTGTAACGATATCTAAACTCAGACGAGACCCGTTCATCCGACAGAAAGATAAGAAAAGAAAATAATCAAGCCAATAAATAACTAGAGAGAAGCCAATCAGTGAATCAAGAGTTTATTTGCAGTCTAAACAAGACGATAACCGGATACAGCAACAAGCTACCCGTAATCCACTCAACAGGAGTTAACAACTAATTAAGGAAGTCAACAACCCATGAATAAACAAATAGACAAACTGTAGGGAATCACTCTAGCATACCCCCAGACGTTGTAACAACAAGATAAGCTAATGACCGTCTTAACGAGATAGCGTCACTAAGACAAATCAACACTTGGCGAATATACAAGGGTAGTTACGGGACACGGGTGGACTAAAAAAGGGATGAATAAACAACAAGCACACAGTACTTTAGATGATCCCTAATCACTACTTGAGTGAGTAAATGAATAAGAACACTAGTATAGGTATAGTAGAACTTATAAAATAATGGAAGGGAAAGTAAGGTTAAAAACTAAGTTCTTAAAGGAAGTGATCACATACTCCAGAAAGGTACAGAGAAAAATAAGGAATATCAACCTCACCAATCCACTTCCAACGTCCAAGGGTCCACCCGTGACCTCTCCCCGCAAGGATCAAGCCAAGACTACTGGTACCAGAGCTTAGCCCGCTATTTATTGGCTCCGTACCGATGTCAGTGAAGACCATGCCTTACTCCAAAGAAGAGAAGGTAGCTTATCTAAGGATATCGCAAAGCTGTGTTTCTTTGCGAAACTAAATTATCCCTAGCTACATAAATATTTAAGGTATGGAGCCCTACAATGGCTTATTGTAAAGGGCGCAAACTCCTCTACAAGAAGGTATAAATATATATATCATGAGTATTGGCATATAAATGCTACATGTAATAAGGCTGATAAATGGAGCATGAAAATCACATGTGAACATATAAAAATAGCCACAGTCGGCGAATAAGGACATGAATGATTAAAATAGATACATGAATGTAAAGTACATAATATGTACTTTCGATATACACAATAACTGGTGATATTTTATGAAAGTACATTACAGGAGAGGCGGGAAAAAGGTCGCACGCTCGAACATGAAACCGCTTTGTTCATTTATGTAATCACCATGAAGGTTAGAGTGCCAGAAATTGGAATTACCCGGCAATTCAGTTTATTTTTGATTTCTGTTTCCTTGTGTTAAGTGTATATAATGAAGCAGATAGAAAGATCCCAGTTATCCCCGATATTGACGTAAACAAGTGTCACGCGGTTCCGGTCTCCTTGGGTTACGTGCTCTGTGAAGGTAAGTATTATCATTATATGCATTTCGCAAACGTACAACTTGTACAGTCATATAGTTTCTTGCATAAGTTTGTTGGAGAGGTGTTACAGAGTATCTAAAATTTTCCTTCCTTAAAAATGTTTGAGCAAATATCATGGCCAATATTTTCAGAAATAGTTACCTTTGTTATATCCTTAATGCTACAATAACAGATTTACAATTCGTTAAGACCATATTGTAATTGGTCTTTATAAAGTCTAAATTCCCGATGTCACTATTAACGGATATCCTACATTGTAACTGTAAAGTTTATGCAAGATAATGGAATTTGACTGCTACAACGCTCTTATAGACTGAAAGATGTGTGCCTTTATTCATATAGGTTGTTCTATTTGATACACATGTACAAACGTAAGTGATACTAGTGTTCACAAGGATAAAAGATAGCTTAAAGATAAGAAGAGAGAAATTGTTCCGTTGATAAGGAAGTTTTCATAAAATGGGCATATTATTGTGAAGAGAAGAAGGTGTGTTCACGTTCAAAAAGTATAAATCAAAGTCATAATTGTTATGGCTTTTTAAAATGGGCTTTCGTTGTTCGAAATTATAAAAATGAATATTCCAACGCATGTATTATTTGATTTGTTCAAACCTTATCCGATTCGTATAGTCAACCCCTAAATGCCAAAATTGTCACAAGTTCTTGTCTTTAATTGAATCTAGCAATAGCCTCATACATTCGCGAATTCTATATTTCACGTCCCTTTTCAATCAAAACAATGGATATCACTAATAAAACGCTCACAATAAATACAAATTTGTGCCACTGTCTTTAATCAGTTACCAAATTTAAAGTTACGTTTAACTGATTAGCGCGTGTGAGCCGCAGTACATTGTCTGATTAAAAATAACAACAGAACCTCTATGTTATCACTAAACTGAACCACAGGCATTAAATGGCGATCTTCGATAACAGCCTTACCTCTTAATGAACTAACGCCACTGGCAAGGTTTGTCCAAAAATGCCTCCAACAAAATACTCTTTGGAACCTCAAACTTCATAATTTTTATTTCCTGTGAGAGTGAGAGAAACACTAACCTGAGAGTTACGTCTAAAGCACATAGGCATGGTGTTAATATGGGACTAGAAAACACCACTTACACCATAACACAAAATAAGTTAAATTTTTTATATTACATGTACTTCATCAATCAATGATTTTTTCAATCTTTCTGTGATTGTAGTTTCACACCAATCTTCTCCAAAGATCAGTATGTTAGAACTCAGTCAGTCAGCCATGTTCTGTTGAGATTGAGTTAGATCGACATTTTTTTTAAGAAAGGAGAATTCTTATCTTAAAAGGAGAAATAGTGGTACAAAGGTAAAGAATTGGACTGCATAAGTTCATATAAATATTTGGGATTGGTGTTTAGTAATTCAAAATCTTGGTCAATGCATGTTAGTTACGCTGATTTACAAGCACAAAAGGTGATGATCGGTATCTTTATACAACTAAGTATCCTCAGAAATATAAATATGAAATCATATTTTTAAGATATTTGATGCAACAATTAAGCCGATTTTAACATATGGAGCTGAAATCTGGGGTTTGAATTATTACAACGAAAATGAAAGAGTCCAAGCAATAAAATATTAGTTAAAGTTACTGAATATGCCTCCATATCGTCTGCCTAAAAAGTGTTACAATATGATGATGTTATATGATAAGAATGGTCATACCAGTTAGAAATTTCCTGTTTTCAATGGGGTTTGGTTTCGTATGGTTAGACCAACATGTAGACTCGAATGATAAATTTATCTTCCAACTAACAAGATATAACAATATAACTATTTACAAGAATGGATTGAAAAAATATCACTTTCCAGTAAATGTCTGTATTATAGAATGTGTAAATGTACCTTGGAGTCAGAAATCTATCTCTCATTTGTAAATGTAAAAAAGTTTCGTATAACTTTAAGTAGACTTAGGTTTTCTTCACATGACTTACTCATCGAGAGTGGAAGATTCAAATCAATCCGAAGTGAAAATAGAATTTGTAAACTTTGTAATCTTATCGAAATAGAAGATGACTATAATTTTGTTCCAATTTTCTAAGAAAGTTTACATAAAAAAATATTACCTTGTCCATCCAAACCTTTTTGAGTTCGTTGAATTGGTGAATAACTCAAATCATACAGTGCTGCAAAATCTGTCCATGTTTGTTTACTAAGCAATGTTATTTAGACCAGACTTTATAAAGAAACAAGATATAAATTACACTTAATTGTTGTCAAGTTAATGTTTAGTACCTAAGCGTGTACATATTAACATATGCAAGTGGCCTTTAAGTACCGGAAATAAATTGAATTTAATTTAATTGAACTGTGACATTGACGTATGCAGATGGGTGGTGCAGGGATTGTTCGCTTTTCATTTTGCTGTCAGTAGTGTGCATAGTCCACCCGATCGATAATCCTGTACCCGCCCTGCCTGTTACAATAGGTATTGCGTTCTAGGTCAGATTTGTATGACTAACAGGTTGCGCATAGCAAACAGGAAGTAAAATTCTCAGAAATCTAATCTCCACAAAATATAGCCCTTCGGAGAAAAGTTCATTATCGTTTGTTGTAGTGGAATTGTTCAGTTCAGGAAGTCTTGTATAGTCGCATTAACGTAACGATGAGATAACTACATTTTTAGGTTTTCTGATATATGAAACAACTTTAACAACTTTATCAACAATGTAGATGTTCTATTCGAAATGTTAAACTATTCTATTGGTATTGATTGGTAGAGTCAACTATTATTTGCATCGATGAAGTTGAAGCCAGTTTGAAAAGAAAGTTCAAAACCATACATCCGTTTATACATTAATGCATATTAAACATAGACTAAAAAGTTACTTGTTGCAATGTTTAATAGAACGAATTTGTCTATATTAAAATCGTAGGTTCATGTTTGAAATGTACCTCTGCATAGACAGTCGGTTGGTCAGATCATAATATTATACTCTTGTCAGTGTATTTAATTGATGAGCATACAACAAAGTAATGATAATGCCCAGAAAATAAGTTCACACATAAGAGTTTGTATTCCTTATTCACATTCAATATGCACAACCCCTTAAATTTATGGCCATGGAATATGTATAATACCTTAAAACTTCAATTAAATGTAAATACATACACGTAGTGAGTAAATCAGGAATTACACATAATCGCTGAAAATTTCAGAGATTATACATATTCCCTATTCGCTCCCAGCAGAGGCAACTCCGTCATAACTTCGTATAGATTAATATACTTATTACCTGTAACATATACTTGTACATATCATCACTCAACGCTTGAACGCACTAGTACACAACAATATTTCGTAAATAAACACAACGAATACACAGATACAGCATATCTCTGATATTACTAACGATACGCACTCAGGCATTCCACCTCGTAAGTTATGGAGAAAATATGTGTGTTTACAGTTGATAAAATTAATTTTAAAGACAGGAAGTATTTAATGCAACGTTACATTAAATTCGCATGAACTACGATATCTGATATATGAAAATTGTGCTTACAATCTGAAAAATGGAAACAGCAGACACTTAGGTCAATTTAATACCAATGCTAATACTATGTTATTAAATAGGTTATAAACTATATTTCACCCTTTGTTCTCAGTTCAGAGTTTAGGTTAATTCAATAGCTGCACACATTACTAGTATAGCCGTTTTTTCCGTCCATAATTTATCAAAAGATTTTGTCCAAGCCGACAGCGGCTGTCTAAACATTTTCATTGTTGATTGCAGGTCAATTGTAAAGAATGATAAGTCTTTCATAGCATCGATAGAAAGCTAAAGTGAATTTCTTATCCTCATTTACCTTAAATAGCTAATTTGAACCGAAAAACGTGCAAAAATGCCCTTTTATGTGCTAACAAAAAAGAGATCAAAGACAAAATTTCCCTTTTAACTTTAGATCAAAAGATTATTACGTAATTAATGAAATGATCGGGTCTTTGTTTTCCCGTCAAACCGATTACAAAGATAACGCTGCGTTTGTAAATTACACGCCATCGAGAACCATGCACAGGGGTGAAAGTCATTTGGGCAAACGAATATGTCAACGTCAGATAAGCATGTGCAGTTACTATTATTTATAGTTACTATATTATACTTTAATGTGTGAGAGAATGTATTCTTATATTAAAGGCCGAATGACACACAGTACAATACGTTTACATTTAATATGATTACATTGTAAATTGACAAAAATACACCAAACAGGTGTGCGAAGCAAACTATATGTGCATACTCCTTTCAAAATATACTAGGTGCATAAATTAAAGGAACCCCTTGTTTTTATGAAACATCTTCGGTTTATTCAACACAACTGTATGCCATGTATGTCAGACATACTTAATAAGGAGTGTGTCCACCATTATCAGCCACACAAGCCCGACATCTGGCAGGCATACTGGACACCAACCGTCGAATTGTCGCCCTTGGTGCCACTATTGTTGAAGTGCTCTACCTAGTGCAACAAGATTGGCTTGTGCAGTGTCCCTAAAAAAAACTCAAATGTTCGATGGAGGTCAGATCTTGGGACATGGCCGGTCAGGTTAAGTTGTCACACCCTGTTATTGCAAGAAGTTGGTGGAAACACTAGCTATGTCGCCCTGAAACACTGAGTTCCGACCTGGAACCACGTGTGGTCGTAAAGATTTCGTTCACATACCGCTGTACAAGAATCAAAATCAATGTATTGGATATAATCCCTCCCCATACTATGATAGAGCCGCCTCCATCGGAGTCATGTTCCTGTACCGTGGCTCTTGTAAAACGCCCTCCTTGACGACGCCAAACACTTGATCGTCCGTCCGTGAATCTCAAACAAAAGCGGGACTCATAATTGAACGTTACGCTTCGCCATTGCCGGTTCCCCCATCTCAGATGGTGCTGAGCCCACTGATTACGAAGACGTCTGTGGTTAGTCGTCATTATTACACCTTGGAATGAACGTCTTACCTTTAAACCTCTGCTACAGAGTCCGTTTCGTACGGTAGATTGTGAAATCCGTGTTCCTGTAGCTCTGAAGAATTCCCTCTTCAATTCCGGGGCTGTGACAAACCGATTGCTCAGAGCTATGGTTCTCAGGAGAGTGTATTGTCTTGGGGTGGATTTAGGCAGCCTTCCTGTACCGGCCCTCATTGTGACGCTTCCTGTCTGACGATAAAGGTTGATGAGACGCGGAATGACACTTTTAGACCTTTTGAAGAATCGGGTAACATCATTCTGAGAGTGTCCACCTTCTATCATGCCAATGGCCTGCCTTTTTTGTGCGTTCGTCAGATACTTTGGAACAACGGGTCAGTCATACTCTCGGTTTTATAGCGTTGAATGCACGTGCGGTTCGGGATGCATTTGCATTATGTGAAGGGAACATGATGTCACCCTGTAGTGTCAGCCCTCAATGGATTCAGTTCTGGGTTCGAGTGCTATCAACATCCAACTTTTATGTATCTTTCCTTCTACTATAAATTCAAAATGGGGGTTCCCTTACTTTTGTGTGACTAGTATATATTGCAAGTAACATTTTAGTTTTATATACATTTCTGATGAGTTAGTTCTAATTAGGTATAAGCTGTTTCGACTTTCTTAAATCTAAAGAATTACACACTTATTCCGTGAAGAGAACTGGCCCAGCACTTCGAATCGCGGGTCAATGAGATTATTTTGGCGTTCTTGAGCACCTCGAATAAATATTCCGGTTGTTACAGATGTATGGCAGTGAATGCATTGCCTATACAAATATAATGGTAACATCAATTCTGTGCAGATATTGTTGGCGAAATACGTGTGTGTAGCGTATTTTATTAATTTCATTTAATTTGTGCTCAAGTAGAATAAACATTTAGATCTGACAACCACAAACAAGTTTTTAACGATAAATATATACAAAGGTAGGGTAAACGACAGCATATGACGGTAGCCAAATGCGACACAGGCTCGTCTTTAATTTGTTCAAAGCTGACTTCTTGCTCTCATTTCAATGGTCGGTTCAAATTTCGTGTAAGGTCAGATAGGTCCCGTTTAAGCATAAGTACTGTATATATTATTTTTCATAAAGGTACAAGTCTCTCACAACTCTTTTAGAGTGGCACATATATATTTTATAAAGAAAATGTTTCATGTAAATTTACAGTTTATATATGGTGAGACTCTAATAAACTATCTGTCTGTCTGTCTGTCTGTCTGTCTGTATGTCTGATAAACATGACCTCAGTCAGTAATCCCCTAGATGTAATGACGGATAATTACCGCTAGTTTTAACTAGATTGGATGCAAATGATTATATAAAAATAAAATCGTGTACTTTCTAATATCAAGCTTGTACTTCTAATTCAATACAGCGCCACATAAACTGTGACATATAAGAGTGTACATTTCAACAGTTTGTCAGGCTATAGTGATCGCGTGATCTGAAACCTGCGGTTGTATCCTGCAATTTGAACTGTGAACTTTTTTTCCGGTACTTTTTTTCCCGCGGACTTTTTTTCCGATCACCATTTACTTTACCGTCAATAGGAGATACATTATTTTGACGCTAGAAGGACATTGACCCGTATACGATTCGAAGTCATCCGTCACAATTTTTTTAAAGGATATTCCCAAACACTATCATGATTTCAGGTTCATTTAAAGAGACACCCCATGTTTTTCATCACATATTGTTTGGCTTTCGAACCTAGTTGCGACATATGATATGATTTCAAGACATCTTACATATTCATTCCCAAATGTTAATTACTTGTTTTCATTTTCAAAATATTGACGAAGTCTCAATAACACATCTTGAGGAAGTGGATGATCAATGTATGATCTGGGACTTGCCATAATTCCACACTGTTTCCTGAGAGTTGTACAAAACTCATTGATAGTTTGTTCTATTGTCCAGCATGAAGGAAGCATTGTCAGCAGCTGTTATTGTACAGATCGTGAAGATGATTTAAATTTTGTTTTCATTTCTGTGATCAGTTCATTGAAATCAGTGCATTTTTGACATTTGGACGAAGAAGGATACAGTTCTGAAGGGTTCATGTCAAAGGTTTTAGCAACTTTGGTTACAATAGCTGATTCTACTAGTACAATTTTCCGTTTTAGATAAGCCTTAAGTATTGTTACAGGACTACTTTAATATATCCTTTTTTACGAGGAAACGTTATCTTGGACAGACTTTTCGATATGAAACATCCTTAAAATCTCTACTTAGGTTTTTACAGGCAATATATAAAAACATTTATTTCTTAAAAACTAGAAATTTTACCATCGTGATTTTTTATATGTTAGAGTTCAAATAATGAAGAATAAGCTGTCCAAATTTCATTACTGTGTGAGGTGCGCCTTTTTGTATAGAGACTTTTGAATATGGTAGAATTTCCGTTTTTTTGCCGACGGTAGGTATGTTTAAATTCATTCAAACTTAATACGGATGGGTGAAAGTATGTATGATTGAAGTTCTGGGCTGTCCGATTAATACTTTCATCCTTCATACAAATTATTATCACTCAAGCTATCAAATCCCGTTGATACTGCTTATAGAAAATGGACCATATACTGAAATCGCTTAAAATTTTACCGAATTTGAAATTTGCGTAACTCAGGGTATTTCTTAAATATCTGCAAAATGTAAAAGTATGCCGCTTTGGAATTATATCAATAACCTAAATTTATTTTTTAGCGCACATTTTTCTGCAAGTGGTGTATTTCATAGAATTGCGTTATACGTGTCACAATTATAGAACCCTGAAAGAAAAATCAATGCGAATATGCAAACAATATTTTGTTTTTGTAATGACCTATAAATGTACTCTGGTTGGTGTGAAAATGAAAGAAATCGGTGAAATCAACTGGGAGGCTTTGGTCGAATTGAGCTGGAATGACCCTTTGACGTTTGAATGTTCCATAACATTTGTTTTCAGTCAACTTTAAACAGTTTTGGCATCTCATGGAAGTGAGGAAGGGTTAATATTAAAAACAACCTTGGGTTTTGATTGTCTTTGTATAAACTCTAATAAACTCCCCAGCGTCTAATATGCCATATCTTTAACTTCTTTTCACGAAATTTTATTTTAATTTTATTTTTGTTTCATTACGTTGTTAATGACAAAGATATTGCACCACCCAACTTATATAAGATGCATCGCTATGAGACTAATCGTTCGAGGTGCAGCTGTATATATATTTTATAAATAATCGCTTTCGGTTTTTTTATCCTATATTTCATCATTGAAGTGAAAACTGAAGTTTTGTTTGACACGTTGTGCATGCATTTATCTGCAAGGGTGAGATAAGGTGAATTGGGAAGCCGCTTTCAAGATTACTTCAGTTATATCGCGGCTGCTAGTAATTTTGCAGCCCTGAAAACCATTATGGCTAAGTGATGTGGTGAAACCTGCGAGCATCGGCTAGCGAACCATTGGTGGCACTGCGCTGAAATTCAGTGTATCATTGCACCAAAACCTTACTGCGTGTAGAACAGTTCCCTACTGCAGACAAGTTGCCGAGCACCTGAAGGGATTCGAACCACGGACGTACATGTATTGATCCAAAGCCGAACGCGTTAACCAGTGCGCTATCCCACCCATTAGGTCCCATATCCGACGGAACGGCACAAAACCACAACAGCGTAATTAGACGGATCGGCACCGTCAAGTTTAAAAAATCCGACGGATAAGGCCGTAACCGTCATATCAAAGCGATATCCCGGTGTTTTCAAATTCAACACTGCCCCCCAGGTTTTTACATTTTGAAAATTAATTTTTAGCACTATAATTGAGATGAAGACATGTTTTTAATTCTCTCAGGTAAAATAAAAAATACCGTGTTTAATGATAATGATAGAATCCATATTTTTTAAATTGCATGTCACTCAAAAGCAAAAGTAGAGGTTGCATTGCGAAACAACTACTCATACACTAATTACAAACCATATCTAAAGTGAAATAGGTGCTGTTGAAGATATCAATTGAGGTATTAAACAATTTTGATTAAACAAACTCAAACAGGTGACACTGTATTAACGATGACTAACGAGCAAAGCCTTCTGTCATGACACTGCACGACGCTTCTCCTAAGGCTCCTACCACCTCCCCCCCAGCTTAACAAATGAAAAATCTTGCCCCCTCCCTCCCCCCCCAAGTTTTGAAGTGTTCCTACGCCTATGTAACACTCATGATAAAGTGCATGTGTTTATCAGTATTGTTAGTGAAGTAGTGTCTTCCTGACACTAGGCACTTTCAGCGCTGATAACAATTGAATATAGCTTTACATCTGACAATCTTGACAAGGAAACTTACATAATATATTAGAAAGAAAAACAGTGAGCGGCGCGACCATTCATCGACGCTTCGAAATAACATTGTAGATCAGTTATTTTTCGTGATATTTGTGTTTTAAAATTTTGTTCAACTTCCACGTCATGCGCGAAAACGACAGAGCAGGTGGTTGGTTTTAAATTAAATGTTAAAGTGGTTGTCTACTGTCTTTTGAATAATAGTTTTATTCGTACTGGTTTACCTCTGTTGTGAAATACCAACAGCAATAACACTATTTTGAAAATAGGTTCCAAGATAAAAAAATAGTATAGAGCTGAAAGAGTATACGAGAAACCTCTTTTGTTAATCAGAAATATTTCATAAAATAGTCATATTTCTATGAAGAAAAGATGTATTCAAACAGTTTAAAAATAATCCTTGTCATATTTGTCATTCCTCATTACAAAACAGAACATTCAAACGCTTGCTTTTCTTGATTTGTTGAAATCACAACATCCGCGTATATAGTAAATCCAAAAATGCACAATGAATTATGTCAAAAGTTCTTGTTTTTAATCTAGCGGTAGCCTCACGCATTTAAGAATTCTTTATTATACATCCCAGCCCTTTTTAATGAAGACTATAGTGATATCACACATTTAACGCTAAGAACAAATAAAAATATGTTCCATTGTCTTTAATTAGTTTCGAAAGTTTGACTGAAATGCGCGTGTCAGCTATGGCACATTGTCTGTTTTCGATTAAAATAACAACAGTACCTACATGTAATTATATGTTGTCACTAAACTGAACCAATTAGCATTAGAATGAAGATATTCTATAACAGTCTTACCTCTCTATAAACTAAAACCACTGGCAAAGTTTGTCCAAAGATACCTCCAACAACATAATCTATGTCACTTTAAACTTCACAATTTTTTATTTCCTGCTAGAGTTTAAACAATAACCTGAAACTTATGTATTAATCCATCCTGCTACATCAGCGTATTTGTCTCCGTCTAGCTCCATCATATACCCTGATATCCTTCGGCCTAAAGCGCTCTTACACCTTAACACAACTAACTAAATTAATGTATATGTACCTCTTCAATCAATGTTTATTCTATCTTTCAATAATTGCCGAAGATTCAGAGGCGTAACTACCTTGTAGCACAAAAAGCAAGTGCTTACACATTGAAATTCACTAAAATCATTTAGTATATACGTCATATAGTCTGCCTGTACACAATATTTGGCATTCAAGTTTCTTGAATAAATGTTTCTCTAAAGTATTACTGGTGACAGTCGTCAAAACGAACAGTTCTTCGCGGAAAATCGATCACGTCCAACCACATGATAACTAGATTATTGTTTATAGAAGTGTCAAAAATTGTTTACATTAAGTTCTGTGGCATTAGTGTCTTTCACATGTCTCAGACTATACATCAGCACCGTATTGTCAAGTTGATAAAATCCCTTTGCATCCAAGTAATAATCTTACAATTTGATCCGTCTGATCATTGGACGTTTCAATGATTAATGTTCAAAAGTAGTTACAAGTTGTTAATTGCGTTATTCTTACCAAAGATGATTTTGATGGTACCTTGATATTTTATTGGTGTGATGTTTTACTCAGTTTGGTTTATCACATCCTTAAGTTGTGCTTACAACTGAAAATTTCCTAGTTACCGCCCTGGGATTGGTGTCCATCTACAAGGACCAGTAATTAAATCTGGCTTCAGTATTGCCATGTTGAGATCTAGTTGGATCGACATCGGCGTATGAAGAGGGGTGGTGCAGGGATTGTTTGCTTTACATTGTCAGTAGTGTTGCATAAATCCCTCCCTCCACCCGATTGAAATCGCCCTGGCTGTTAGATTGATATTGTGATTTTTAGGTCAGATGCGTTTAAATAACAGGTTGCGTTAAGCAAACAGAAAGTAAAATTTCTCAGAAACCTAATCTCCACAAAATATAGTCCTTCGGAGAAAAGCTCATTGTTATTGGTTGCAGTGGAGTTCAGGTCATCCAAGGAAGTCTTGTATAGTCGCTTTAACGTAAAGGTGAGATAATGATATTTCAAAAGTTTTCTAATGCTTAATGTAGGAAACAATTATCACAGTTTTATCAAAAAATGAAAATGTTCTTTTCGAAATACCCTGTTTTATTGGTATTGATTGGTAGAATCAACTATTATTTGCATCGATAAAGTTGAAGCAAATTTGACCCGTTTTTTCATTCATGCAAATTTTAAACATAGACACAAAGTTACTTGTTGCCATGTTTACTACAAAGTATTTGTCTGAATGTAAAACGTAGGTTCGTGTTTGAAATGTACCTCTGCATAGACAGTCGGTTGGATCGATCATTATATTATACTTTTGTCAAAGTATTTAAATGAAGAGCCCACAACAATGTTATGATTATGCCCAGAAAATAATGTCACATTTAAGTTTTTGTATTGATTATTCACATTTGTCACCTATGATATGTACAACCCCTGAAAATCCAGGCAATTTGTATAATTTTTTATGGTTCTTTACATGGAATATGTATAATCCCTGAAAACTTCAGGGAATGTACATACACACTGGGTGAATTATTAATTACACACTATCACTGAAAATTTCGGGGATGATATATATTCCCCTTCTCTCCCAACAGAAGTAGCTCCGTCATAAATTCGAATAGATTTGTATGCTAATACATATAACCTGTAACATAATCTTAATATCTAACGCTTAAATGTGCTAAAAAAGCTCAAAGACAGAATTTCTCTTTTAGAGTAAGATCAAAAGAATATTACGTCATTTATAAAGGACCAGGTTCTTTTCCCCGTCAAACAGATTACAGAGATAACCCTGTGTATGTATAGTACACGCCAACGAGTCCCACAGGGGTGAAAATCTTTTTGGCAAACGAATATGACAACATCAGATAGGCACCTGTATTTACAATTTTGTATTTTTACTTTTATGTGTGAGAGAATGTATTCTTGTATTATCATATCATAGTTCATGCGGTTCTAATGCAACGTTGTGGTCTTTTAGAATTATTTTTAAAACTGAATATGTACATATTTGCTGAATAACTTACGAAATTTTGGTGTTCACTAGTGCGTTTAAAATGAAATTTCGAGTCGACTTTTATTGTCCAAGGGTTGGCTTCGGAAATTGCTCAGCTTACTGACTTGTGCTATTTTTCGACTTTAGAAACATTTTCAGGGAAAAGTATCATTCCGATGTTTTTCGACATGTTGCTTGATAAGAATTGTTTAAAGGTGTCGTGATCAAAGTCTATCACTGAACTGGCACAGCGATTACGTACTGGGTAAAAGCTGTTGTACAAATATCTCAAATCGATGGGCAGTACAATCCAGGGGGTCAGAACTAACTTGAGAGGTTTTCAACAAAAACAAAAAATTTTTTTTTGAAGGTTATAAATCGACCGTCGTGATAATAAACTTGAATTTATTGGTTTTCTAGTTACATGCGCGCAAAAAATCTATTTGTGCTTTAATACCCTTCAAAATCTTAGTCTCAATAGAAGTGCATCTCGCGCTTGCGCAAAAGGGGTGAGATAATAGCTGACAATGCGATAACCTGACCTAACCGTCAACATGGAAGGAGGAATATTAATCCAGTTCCTAATCGTTTTTGAAAGAGCGTTGCATAGATGAGTCATAACGTATTACCAGTGCCAAGACATTAAAGTTACAAAGAGTACCTTTATGATTTTCAATGTCACTCCAATGCGATCCAAAATACCATATATATAGATTGAGTTATTCTAAAACGCTTTCTTAAAATTACATCGATTTATCTAAAATGCCAAACTTATGAAAATGAATTCTTGTTTTCAATAATTTTCGGAAAATTGTCATAGAAATGCAACCCACTCGAATTTCTGCTTCCCACTGACATGCATCTTAATTATATGACGTAATTAATATTACCAATCCATGTACGTGTTAGCGGCTTTTGTAAATAAGTTTCCAAAATTACATTTAAGTTTTTGTCGCGTGACATTGTCAATTTTTCGATCACATAACACGACTTAAACCTGGTAATTTTCCACATACTACATATACATACAGAACTAATAAGCAATAGCATTTTCATTTTCATAGACATCTCGATAAAATAACACTATTTATAAAGGTTGACATATTTGACTCCAACAACATACGCTGTGCCTCTTTAACTCTTCATGTTAACGAATCGAAGTCATCCATCATGAAGCATATTCCTACAAATTATCATGATTTTAAGTTCATTCAGACAGCAGTATTTTTCAATACATTACAGTGTATGTTTTGCATGGATAACGCGAACGTAATTGCCATATCGAACATGGGTTCAAAACATCTTAATTTCATTAAAAAATGACAGATAAATGTTAATCAATGAAAATCTAAAAACAGCCTATTTTATATATTGAAATATTTGCAGAAGCAAATCACACGCCTCGAAATACGTGGATGCTATTTCTATCACTTATCACTTTCAACTCCAGTCTGCCTGTCTGACTGTTTTAAATGATATTTCAAAATTACGTCTGACTATTTGACGCGCGTCATTCTCCGCTTTTCGATCTTAACGCCTGCATATTGTCACTGGAAAAAGTAAATATGTTTTTAGATGATACTTTTCAGTAACAGTGGATTATTCTCGATCAAACGACACGTGACTAGCGGAAAGTTTCTTTAATGTGTACACAGTCAGAATCGCAGAATGTATGTGTTCGATAATACCAACCGGCAGATATTCGGAAACTGGTACTTCATTAAAATTTAGGAAAAGGTATTAAGTGCATGTTTAATTTACAGATGCAGCTCCTTTATTGTCTTCTACTCACGATCGTCGTAGTTGCGGTCTCTGGGTTTGATCGAAGACTGGACGAAATATGGGAGGCCTTCAAGAGGGACAACAACAGGAATTACAAAACTCCTGAAGTGGAAAATTATCGGTAATGTATGCAGATTGTAGACCATGAAAGAATGCATTGTAACAATAGCAGGAGAGCATAACTTATTTTGCCAATTTATAAAGTCTTTGTGATTACCTTCTTTCGATTTCCTATGAAACTATAAGCTGTCAATCTAACCGAAATCACAGCGAGGCTATCAAGTGCGAGAGCGAGTTTGCGCTTTCATCTAACTTTAATTGGAATTATCTGCCTGTCTGTTTTCATTGAAAATGAATTTAATCTTAGATGATGAAACATTGTAAAGTCTGCTATAACACCACAAGTAGAGAGTTTGCCATAACTCCACAAGTAGAGAGTTTGATATAACTCCACAAGTAGAGAGTTTGCTACAACTCCACAAGTAGAGAGTTTGATATAACTCCACAAGTAGAGAGGTTGCTACAACTCCACAAGTAGAGAGTTTGATATAACTCCACAAGTAGAGAGTTTGCAATAACACCACAAGTAGAGAGTTTGATATAACTCCACAAGTAGAGAGTTTGCTACAACTCCACAAGTAGAGAGTTTGCTGTAATTGCATGCACAAGTAGAGTTTGCTATAACTCCTTAAGTAGATATCGGCTATAACTCCACAAGTAGCGAGTATGCTATATAACTCCACAAGTAGAGAGTTTGCTATAACTCCACAAGTAGAGAGTTGAGAGTTTATAACTCCACAAGTTGGGAGTTTGCTATAACTCCACAAGTAGAGAGTTTGATATAACTCCACAAGTAGAGAGTTTGCTATAACTCCACTAGGATTCCAAAGGGAATTTCATAAGAAGCCCATGATCTTCATTGAGAATAATTTAAGGGTTCAGTGATTAACAATTCTTACCCCTGAATAGCTTTGATTTTTTCTGAATACATTAGGAGCCCAATAAGTTGAATGGAATTACATACGAATTATTTAAGATTTTAAGGAGGTCGACATATTCATTCGTTTGGATACCAAAAGGAAGGTTATGAAGTAAATAATTGCAGTGATATGCAGTTATCTTTTCTCAACTCTTACATGACTGGTCGCATTTCAGGAAGTTATGTGTTGATCAATCAGAGGCTGATATTGACATCTGAGGAAAGACACGTGCAAATCGGTCACGTGATTGCATCATATTTGCATCCTTAAAACTTACACCAGGACAAAAGTATTAACACTGAAGATTAAAATGATGATAATTTTAAAGCAGGCCAATGTCTAAGATACGATTAAAATACTTAAGCACCGTAAAATCAACAACTGAAATTTGCACCTCATTCGAAAGGTTTTTAAACATAGCCACACTACCTGTCTGGCCCACAGGAGTAGTGCCTGGTGTGTACTAGAGTGTTCAGATACGGACATAATCATAGGTAATTTCATTGACTGTCACTAAGAAGTGGGGAAACCTGTTGATTTGGCATTTATTCATTTGAATCCTAGTCTGACGAAAGTAAATATTATAATGACATTACTGTAATTAGAAGATACACTTTTTTATATCATATGTATCAATGTCAAGTTGATATTTGTAGACGAGAAATATGGGAGAACAAATTCAGAGAAATAGAGCAGCACAACATCGAAGAACAAGAAGGCAAACATTCCTACACCATGCAGCCAACTCCCTGGGACGATATGGTACCTTTTTTCTATTCTTTAGAATCTTCTGGAAATTTCTAATCGTTCTGTGTCATCATTTCGAGTTGCCCTTATAGTTTTGTTAGTATTTATCTCTTGTTGAATTAGATTTTTGATAATTTCTTTCAAAGATTATTTTCATTTTGTCCAAACATAGTTTATGATATACTGTAGTCAATAACCTACCAGAAATGCTAAATTATTTATGTCTATAGTCTTAAAGAAAAATAAAAGTTTGAGTCAGTTTGATCAGCGATTGTAAATTTCCAAAACCTCAAAATTAATTTCACATGGCCTGAATTCCACCTTTTATTTTTTCCAACCTGTCATATTCGGAGGGAAAAGTTCTTTTGAAAACTGAGACTTTTGTATACAAATACAGTGTGTGACACATAGTATCATTATTTTTAATTATTTCATTTCAAATTACGTTTGACTCGGTGTAGCTTGATTTTATCTGGTTTTCGATCAGAAACCTTGACTTTAAACGTTCCCATGAATGATAATTTCAGCAACATGCATTACTTCCTGATAAAATGACAGCATTGACGACGGTTGACGAATTGGAACCCGTCGATAAATCTGAAGTGACTGAATTATTCAAATGTTTTGCATTTAATACAATTATCTGGAAAAATGAACGATCATCCTGCTAAATCAGCGTGTATATATATAAGGTCATTCCTTCCTTATACCTGATCTCTTTCAAGCATAAACCCTCGTATGGCTTGTGCCTTGATATACATGGCTATGCTCTCCTGTTAATTTTGCAGCCAATGAAATGTCGTTAATAAGGGAGCTTGAAGCTATACTAGCTTGAACTCAAACGGATTTTTCCATCCGGGTTGTGCTGCTATTGCTGAATGCGAGTCGTCTCTTTGGCTGGTTAGATTGCTAGCGATACGAGGGTTTTCGATTGAAAGAGATCAGGTAATTAGGAAGGAGCGTGGGTGGAAATTTATACGCTGATTGGTTGATGAACGATAAAACCTTTGTCCTATGGACTCAACTCATCACAAATTCTGTGTGAAGTACAAACCGTAGACCTACTAGAACTTGAAATCTAAAATTTTTGTCCTCTATTTTTTGTCTCTTACTTGCTATGATTTGTCTCAGCAAATATTTTAACAGATATTTACATCATTTACCTATTTCCACTTTACCATGAGGTGATGTATTAATTTGTGTCAACTGTCGCCATCCTTTAAGTGTATATCTGTGAGACAGAGTACATGCAGCACATCCTGGTTAATTTCTAAGTAACGGGTTTCCAGTCATGTTGTTTATATACGTACATGTAATGTGAGAAGTGGGTTATATGTATTGTTGATATCCTGCAACTTAACATTTACTACAAATATAATGTTTCCCGTTTTGTAGACTTTCGAGGAGTTCATGCATTGGGACGAGAATGGTGTCAATGATATGTCTAGAGTAAAACGGGCGGTAAGTATCCGATTAAAGCCTCCAGTGCACACTAATATTTCGTATATGCAATGAATGCACAGATAATGCATATCTCTCGATATTACTAACGACCCACACTTAGTTAATCTACCTCGTACATTTATGTTATATAACAAATATGTACATAAACATGTTATAAATTGATCCTAAAAGACCTAAAGTATTTAATGCAACGTTGCATTAAATCCGTATGAACTACAATATCAGAAATATCCAATATTTGCTTACAGCAAGGAGAGCGGCCTGTCCTCATTTCGCCTACACTGTTATGGGTTTATGCACATGACAGATTCACCCTGACACTTTAAGAATAATGAACTCTTTCATAAATATAACAAAGGAAGAATAGCTGTGGGGTCACGGTGATATTTTATTTTGCATCCCATGATCCCAGCAGAGAGATCCCAGTTTTTGTTATACCTTTAATCAGAATTCGGCCGTTTTCTCTTTGTTGATAACAGGTCAATTGTAAAGATCAATAAGTGTTTCGTTGCATCGATAGAAAGCTAGAATGAGTGTCTGTATCATAATGATCAAGTAAGCAAAATTGCCAGTTTGAACCTAAAACGGTGCTATAGCGCCTTTAAACAATGCCATAATGACATGTACATGTAATAGGTCCAAAGTGTTTGTGAAAACTAGCCATATGCTTGGGAAGTGACTATTGACCCTATACTTCCGCCATATGAAGTGGATTACTAATCGTATATTACTCATACATTCATCAAAAAATTAGAATGGTTAAACACACCATATGCAATATCACTTCAAACAATCCAAAAGGATACAAAGAGCAATATGTTACCCTTTAAAGTTATCAAAAGGTTTGTGAATTAACGTAAGGAACATATTGTGTCGTATGGAGCGATTAACACTAATACAGACATATATAATAAGATTTCGTGGATATACAATCTCTTCATGAGACTTTAGCTACGATATATGATTTATAGATAGTATTATATGGGTATTTTCATATCACATCCTGTATCAGCCCGAGACACCAATATCAGCCCGAGAGCTTTATCTTGAGGGCTGTTATTGGTCGAGACATTAGCAACGATATATGATTTATACAGTTATCAACGGTATAAGAATTCATACAGAAACGTCGCTACTGCCTAATAAAGAAGTTGTACATAAAATATTATTTCAATTTTTCACTACGGACATTTGAGAAGCCAGTCTCGAAATATTCGTCTGGTAGTTTGTAAAAATCATGTTTTATTGTAGATTAACTTCTTTAATGCCCCTCACAATATAAACTTTCGTTCAGTCATAGTTATCTCAACATGATCGAGGCCATGTTTGTTATGTCCGCGTGGAGAATTGTGCGGAAGGGTTGACGTGGCTCAGATAAACAGGTCAGCTAAGGTCACGCAATTTCTAGTTTACAGGGAAGTTACGTTTTACTTGTGAGATTCACATATCGCTGCAAAGACAATAATGCATAGAGTATTGAATAATTAATTCACTCGTGATTCAACTGAACTAGCTCTCACTCTCTTGTTCTGTGCCTCTGTCTCTGTCTGTCTATCTGTCCATCTATCCAGGGACCTTATATACTTATAAGGATATAAGGTCCCTGATCTATCTAACTGCCTCAGTGTGTCTGTCAGTCTCTGTCTCTCTCTGTCTGTCTGTCTCTGTCTTTATGTCTCTGTCTCTGTCTCTCTGTCTCTCTCTCCCTCTCTCTCTCTCTCTCTCTCTCTCTCTCTCTCTCTCTCGCTCTCTCTATCTCTCTCTCTCTCTCTCTCTCTGTCTATGTCTCTCTCTCTCCCCCCCCTCTCTCTCTCTCTCTCTCTCTCTCTCTCTCTCTCTCTCTGTGTGTAGTTATTCTTTAATCTACATCATTCTACTAGCGGATGTTTTTGGTCTTTTGGTTTAACATTTAGCTTTACTTTACAGAGCAGAAACGGGACTGGTGACTGTTTCAATGAAAACAACTGGAATGACACTTTCCCTTACAATTTCACATCAGTGGCCGATCTACCTGCTAATGTGGACTGGAGTCAGAAGGGTTATGTTACCTCTGTCAAAAACCAGGTACATGTTAAAGTTTTAGATTGTGACACGCATTATAAAAAGGATGAAAACCATGTCCAGGCCTGTTGCATAAAAATAACAAACTGAAGATTGGTCTTCATATAAGTTCATTACCAACCGGTTTCACAACATAGTGATCATCAGGGTAACTTATACATTGTGTTGCTAATGGTATAGCGTTAAAAATGGCAAGGGACGTAATTCATAACTTATATAGGTAAAGACAAGTCATTATTAACTATTTTGGGGAAGAAAGAGGAGAGAATTTGTAACAAGTCCTGTCAGTTTCATAACTCCAATCATCTTATTTTGATCAAAATTGGTGATCATGATAGCACAGGGGCGTGTATCGCTTAGAAATAGCTTTAGAAAGACATATATACCCATAGACCCTACCCTTTTATATAGTAGTAGGGTAGGGTCTATGGGTATATATGTCTTTCTAAAGCTATTTCTAAGCGATACACGCCCCTGTGCATGATAGTGTTTCATTATAAATAAAAAAATCTTGGAAAAACCGCTATATTTGGAAGAAAACGGTAGGGAGTCATGTATTGATAATGAATAGTTTTCTTTTATTGGCTTCTTAGAGATCAAATTCATCGCAGTTTCCACAGAAACATTAGGGTTGATTTGGAAAAAAAATCACTAATTTTAGAGGCCCAAAATAATAATATCATAAAAAACATGATTATTTTCTTAAAGTTATGTTACTCAATATTATGTTTATTTCATTTTGTTGTTTATTAAACAGTTTCCTCTTTAAAACACTACGAAGACAATGGCAAATTCAGCAAAATAATAATATTAAGAATAATATAAATTTTATACATCCATAGAAAAATCTGAAATTGATAAATATATATTATCTAAAAACGCTGTTCCTGTTGTGGGTGATATAATGTTAGTGACGATTAATTAAATTAACTAAATAAACACTTAAGTAAAATATTTTAAAAAAAAGAAACCCGTTAAAGCAGTATGGATATCAAAATCACAAAATTGTTAATCTGTCCAATTCAATCAAATTGCCAGATGAACAAGTCCGACTGCTATTACAATATGACCTAAAGCGAGATGAAGTGTTTGAACTCATAAAGAATCTCTCTGATTCTCAGATTTCATAATTGTAGGCCTTTTCGTAATATTTGTTAAGAAAAGAACTGAAAGTTAATGTGTTGCTATTCTCTTATGGTGTATGAACGATTCAGTCCCATAAGAAAGAATGCCCAAAAGACAGAATTAATCACAACACTAATTAGCTGAGCTTTATATCTCAGTGGTGTCTTTTTCTGTCTTTTGGGAATTCTGTCTTCTTTTAAATGGGCCGTTCCATTATTTTCAAAGGGTACAGCCCATGTTACACATCATTTGTCAACCATGAAAGGTGTTGTTTTAAGCTTTCTGTCTTTTGGGAATTCTGTCTTTTGGGACGATACCGTATGAACGTCAACCTTGTATCAAAGTTTCTCCTACCAATGATGAAATCCAAAGTTTATGTGTCATTTATCCCTAGGGACAATAGTTAGTTAATGCATAAATTCAGGACCATGATTCTTTTCCACATATAACTTGTTTTTGGATATCTTTTTTTATTTCAACAGAAAAGTCAATAAATGGGAGGATGATATATCTGAAGTTTTATTTAATTTTATTTATCATTCGAGAGCACTGCGTTTTAGTTTACAAAAGATGGGTTTCCCAATAAAGTTATGTTTATATTCAACACTTTGTAATCAGACATTCTTATCTAATTTATGAAATCAAAATGTACAAAATGTTGAAATTCAAAACATTTTGAAATCCTCCACTCTATTTTGATAGTTAATAACATCCCATCGTTCTCTTTAAATAATGGTGTATACTAAACTTTATGAACACCACTTTTTATATAAATACAATTACTGCATTTGGTCTCGGTGTTTATCAACGGCATGTGTTTACTGTGCAGGGACGTTGTGGTTCCTGTTGGGCGTTCTCGGCAGTGGGCGCTATAGAGGGGCAGTGGTACAAGAAGACCAAACAACTTGTGTCTCTCTCACCTCAGTTTCTTGTGGACTGCTCAAAACGTACGTTATCATATCCTTAGTGACGAGGAAGAGTTTTCAGTACACATGCTAAACTACACAGGAAATTTAAGATTAATAAGTATTTATGAGTTTATAGGTGTAAAATTTAATATCCCGATCCGTATACTAATATTAGAATAGATGAGAATTATTGTTATATATATTTTATATGAATTCAACGTTATGGAAAATAAAATAGCGCACGGTTAAATTTAGAAGTAATAAAGGGAAAATTATGATCAACACGATTCAACAGCTTTTACGAATTTGAGAGAAACGTCCGTAAAATTCAAGTATAACTTATACCTGCAGACTACGGTAACGTGGCAAGTTTTAACCTAAGCTTTGACATTTTAACCTTTTGATCCTGTGGATTGATTGTAATTTTTGGTTTCTATAAGTATACGGATTAGATTCAAATCATTATAAATTGACAATAATGTGATTTTGTACAGACCACAAATCTGCAACATGGCAACATTCCAGCCAATGAAAACACCGAATGCATGTCTTTGAAAAACATATTTGTTGACACACAGGCCTTTGCAGTGACACAGTCGCAAAACAAGGCGCATGTGTTCTGTAAAGAAGACTCAAAGTGCAATATGTATGTTACCGTAATAAAGTTTAGCTTTTTGGAAGCTTACGGAAATAACGATAACATTTTTAAAAGGCGTCGCTGATTGCACAACTAACTTTGATTGCACCCAATCAGCGTTCTACATTTCCAGATCAAGAAAGCTTCGTATTAAGACAGAGGTTGTATTTAGATTTATGACGGAGCTACCTCTGCTGGTAGAGATTGAGAAACGACATGTCGCTACGAGAAATGGTTGTCCTAGAAGATCATAAGTGTGTGTCACAGGTGAAGTTTATCAAAATTACCTATTTAATTATAACCATAATTACCTATTTAGGCAACAGTGGGTGTAATGGAGGACTGCCGTCAAGGGCATTCAAGGACGTCATTGACAAGGGTATTCCTTCGGAGAAGAATTATGAATATGTTGCTCAAGTAAGTACGAATATTTTTTACGTATGGACTATGAAGAATGGTTTTCGAATTCAAAATTCCATTCAGTGATTGACTCACTCCACAATAAAGATGATTAGAATGATACGCTCATACTTTCAACATCTTCAACAGTCGCTCCAATTAGTTGATCAAATTGATCCAATTTTCAGTGCGAGGTGATTACAGGTTTTGAGAAGAACATCCCTTGCCAACGTCAATGTTATTGATTTAGGGACTTCTGATAGATTTGTCTCATTTCAGGAACAGACTTGCAAACAAGCCAAAATCACTGCCAAAATCAAGGGTTACAAGACAATCAACGCCAGGAGCGAACTGCAGAATGCTGTGGCGTATATCGGCCCCGTATCAGTCGGAATCCAGACTGGTCCGAAGATACAGAATGTTGGTAAAGGTGTATTCACCGACTGCACTGGACAGATAAACCATGCTGTGTTGGTTGTGGGATACGGAGTCTACAATGGGCAGAAAGTCTGGAAGATCAAAAACAGGTAAATTGTTCGATAAAGGTTGGAATACTGTGGATATTGAACAAAGTACCATTGAAGTTTTCATAATGTTAAAAGTTCAAATTCACTGCTATATTCGCAACCCTACAGGAAAACACAAAAGGGATTTGTGTCGCGTCCTCGTCTGCCCGATAGTCCCGAAAAATCGTAACTGCCGGCAGGGGAAATATCGTTTTGTCCCACAGTTTTTTTTATCCATCTTTCTTGAATAGTCCACATGGGTATACACATAATGTTGAAAAACCTTTAAACCTAATTTAGTGAAACCAATGTTGCGCTATCGCATCTTCGACATGACGCAATAAAACGTGTTGAGAGCAATTGCCTTGATCTAGAGTACTTAAAATTCCAGGTTCAGAACGACAGTGCCTGTCTTGTAAAAACAACTCAGCCGTTATTTTATATTATTTTTTCCTTAAACTTTATTCGTACTTTGTATTTATAAAAGTGATTACAGTCCGTTTTTTTGGAGAGGAAAGCCCCTAGTAGAACGAGTTCGAATCCAATGCAGTCCAATGCAGTCAATTTTAAAAACTTTCAAACCAAGGAAAACCGTCTTATTTTATCAGACTAAATCATAATGACTTCTGTGACCTGATTTCTGGACCGTAAACAATAGTTTAAGTATGCCTTATGATTGATGGTCGGATTCACGTCTTCAATGATAAAGAATCACAAAAGATACAACTCGTGTACTTTTGGAAGATTTGAAATTCGTGGTTTTTAAGTTCCCGTACATTTTCGCTATTTTATGGGATTTGCTTTCCCCTAAATGTTAAATTTGAAATCAACTCACGTAGGTATATTTTTTACATGAACACAAGGTAACTGTCTCTCGAATTGTGATTGAGAAATATATAAGCGATATGCACTCTCTTGTAATGATATCCTTGTATATTTTTCCAGCTGGGGCTCCTCATGGGGAGATAAGGGCTACTTCTACATGACACGCGATGGAAGCAAGGACTGCGGAATATACCGCTTTGCCTCTTACCCAACCGTGGATGGAAACACGCGGGACTCCAGCTCTGATGGGTCGGTGGCTGACCTCGGAGCAGTTGTGGATGGATCTGTCTACAACCGGGGGTCTCTGTCTGTGCTCACCATGGCTCTCTGTCTCGTCCTGGGTGTACTGAAGACCAGTTACTGATATGATGAGAGGACGGATGAAAAATGAACTGTGGTCAAATGTTTTCAAAAGATACTCATTTGCAATTATGACCATTTTGAATTTTAAACATCAAAAGTTGATCAATTGCCAGTGTATATTTTATCTGCGTATTCTAACCTAGACATGACTTGTACTTTCGTCTTAATCTATTGACCACAGTTCATTAACAATCGCTACACTCGTTTTGTACATGCCTGTAGTGTTCTATGACTACCATTAAGTCAGAACTGTAGCAGATGACATCACTAACTAACAAACTCCCCCGTATTATAACTGCATGCTTTAGTCTCACTATCCAAGTATAACTAACACAATCAGTGTAACTATGTATTTATCTGAACTCTTCCACATTTTATATAGCACGATTAAGCAAGCGATCACTTTTAATGTGACATCAATCACGTTTCTTAAATATATACGTGGCTTAAATAAAATCCAAAGTGTCATATGATCTGAAAAAGAACCTTCTGAATTGGCACCTTTATCTCTTAATTTCTCTTAATTTGTGTTCAATTGTTACAAAAACGGCCATACGAAAGTTCAATGTAGAAATTCTGAGTCCCATTTACATGTATTTTAGTTAAATGACCTATTTACTACCAAACCTAATTTGTCGTTGTGTCTGCTGTAAATAAGTTTTAGAAATTACGTTTTGAGTCATTGGCGCGTCCCGCTGTCCAGTTTTCGATCACAAATTTCATCCTGAACCTGTTTATTGTCATTTAACTGAACTTAGTAGCAGTAGTAGGTTGTTAATTTTCGGAAACAACCAGTTCCTCTCGATAAATTAACACCAATTATGAAATTTTACACATTTGACACCAACAAAATACTCTGTGCCCCTTTATCGAATTACCGAGTTGACAGTAGATTTCGCACAAGACCCTGCTATATTGACTGCTAGACAACGCAATGTATATATATCAACAAGTAATGGCTCACGATTTAATGAAACCTATATCCTGATTTTATTACACCGTAATGACGACGTCTCGGTGCTATGACATCACCGCATTGAAGTCTGATGGTAGTGAGTTATGTAGTACATTTTTCATTAAAATAAATTGGAAAATGATTGGATGATAAACGAAATCCCTACCAAATCTATTCTGTTATCATATTTATCATCAGTCGTTGATAAAGTTAACATATCTTCGGCAAGTCTAAGACATTTGTAACTTTTATCAGCTCGTGTCGATTCGTTTGGTATCAGAAGATACTCCGGTGAGATTATCGTTATCTTTCACGACAATTGAACAAATGCAAAAGGAGGACATTGCAAATTAGACTTTTATGTTCCATCAACTTGATCCAGAATTTAGTTGATAAAATACGTTTGAATATTATATGATTTATGATTCGTTTTAAATTTATCATAAATGTTGTATTTTGCTTCGACCCGCTTGTGATGATGATTTCCTTGCATTGTATCTTTTCCAGAAAAGAAATAAAGAAACTATTTCAGTTTTATCCCATTACCGTTTTTATTTTTCCAATTATATGTAACTTGATTTTACAGTTTCTTCATAAGTGTAGGAGAATGTCCGAAAACTGACCATTAGTTTTGCACGTGGAGCATGTTTGAGGCCGTTAGGCCGAAACCATGCTCCACGTGCAAATCTAATGGCCACTTTGAGGATATTCTCCAACTTAAAACAGAGTTTAAGGAAACATGTTCGCGCGGCTCTAATGATGGCCACAACACATCTTATCATATGCACAACAAATGATTGTTAGTTTAATCAACCCCCTTCCTAAGTGAAAGACATGAAAACTCCATTAGTATTCTAGTCAAGTTAAGTAAACTTTATATTCTAAAAAACGGAGAAAAGCATTTCGAAATGTTATACTGATACACATATTGAATATATGTCAAAATCACCATGCAAGCGTATTCATATTTAAATGATAGAATAATGAGAAAATCATGTTAAGCGAATACCTTTTACAAAATCTTGCATTTAATAATAATTTGAGTATCGAATTTCGTCGTAGGTAGGTATGTTGTTATTTTGTCAGAGTATCTAATGATCAAAATTAATTTTTCTTCTTAAATTCGTTGCTGTGATTCGGATGGTTTGAAACCTTAGTTCAACTATGGTAAATGTGTCAGTAATTTAACTTGTATCTCATAATTCACTATAAGATTATTTGAGATCAACAAATCATCATTTGACAAAACCCATATTTAGATTATTTGGGGCATCCAACTATGAGAAATTATCGCATATTTAGGTTTTGACATATGTTACTCACGGATGTAAATAAAATAATGGTATTTGGCCTTTTTGTATTATTTGATGAATATTTCTATTTCTAACAGATGATGAAATATTTAATTTTTTTCCAACTTGACACTGTAAAAATTTGCATATTTGCCTCACGTTCAGAATCATAATATATCATACATCACAATCAGCAACGATGGCAAACAAACGCCTGTAGTACAAGGGAATACGCAGTATGACGACTATGAAATTGACATTTAAAACCTTGGTTAAACTCGTAAGAATATCAATTTGGAACATGCGTTTAGGAATGTCAACATATCTGACATGGTCACAGTAGCCTCTATTTCATGTAATTATCATACCACATGAGATACGACTAGCAAAGGACACACATACATTTTTCAATTATAACTTTTTCCGTGATCGTGTTGAGATTACAGCTTGCATCAGAAACGTACGAGGGGTGTCCCAAAAAATTCCGGTCTGACAATCAAAACCAAAGAAACATTCAAATGTTCATGACTTATTTTTCGACATAATCACCCTTGACCTCAATGCATTTACTCTAGCGATATTGTAACATCTGCAACCACTCTGAAAACCACTCCTTATCACGAGACCCCAAAAACTCCTCTACTGCAGCAATGACGTCATCGTCAGTCTCAAACCTTTGGCCACGGAGCTCTGTTTTCAGTCGAGGGAAGAGGAAAAAGTCTGAGGGGGCAAGGTCTGGAGAATAGGCAGGGTGGATGAGAATCCTGAACCAACAAGTCTTTTCTGCACTGGCTGCAATTTGGGCAGTGTGAACGGGAGCATTGTCCTGCAACAGCCACACACCTTTGCGCAGTTTACCCCTTCGTTTCTCTTTGACTTTTTCTCGTAATTGTCGTAGTTCATTTGCGTAATAGGTGCCATTGATTGTAGAACCTTTCTTTAAATAATCAATCATTATTACACCCTGAGAGTCCCAGAAAACGGATGTCATGACCTTCCGACTGGAGGAACAAGATATGAACTTTTTAGGGGTCGGTAATGTTCTGTGTTTCCATTGTATGCTTTGGCTTTTTGTCTCAGGATCAAAATGATGAACCCAGGTTTCATCTTGAGTGACGACATGAGCGAAAAATGCTTCTGGGTCTGCGCGATACTCGTCAAGAAGTTGCTGACTGACCATGACACGGTCCTCAGATAACATTCTGGGCACCCAGCGTGCTGATACCTTATTCATATGTAAATGTTCATGTATAATTCTGATATAATAATAATATAATATAAACTGATGTTTTACTGATGTGGTGAGTATCAGCTAAGTATCTGATAGTCCCTCGCCTGTCTTGTATTATTGTGTCAAGAACAGCTTCAATGTTTTCACCTGTGGCGAAATCAGATGGACGACCAGGACGGGGCTCGTCTTTAGTGCTTACTCTACCCCGTTTAAATTCAGCACACTAATGTTTAATGGTGCTATATGAAGGAGCAGAGTTACCTAATGTTTGTAACATATCCCCATGAATTTCCTTTGGAGTGCATTTTTTAAAACTCAGATATTAATTTTGATAACAGCCCTACATTCACTTTTCTCCATTTCGGTACAAGATGTGAGGGTACCTTTGAATGACAGGTTATTATAAGAATTGAAGAGTATGCATCTCGTGATTTTCATTCCATTTTCACGTCAATGAAGGTTTTTCATGAAAACATGGCAAATTTTACATTCCATCAAATCGGGCTTAACATAGTTGATATTATACGTTATCTAGGGACTACCTGTACTACATTTCATTGCGGAAATATTTTTGAATATTTTATATGATTTACAATATATTTGGAAATTTGATACACCAGTTGTATTTTGCTTCTACCCACTTGTTATGATGATTGTCTTGCAATGTAAGTTTCCTAGGAAATTAATAAATAAACTCTTAAAAAGGAGTCAATGTTTTATTCAATAGAACAACTACAAATGTAGTACACTGTTGTATTCCATCTATGGAACTACAGGCGGATACAGCAGTATTTTAAGTTGTGATATCCCATCTTAAGATGTGTGTATAAACCAGTATACTATACAGTGTACCTCAGAAGGTTCGACGGAAATATTGGCTTGATAACTCAATATTCAGTTTTCTGTGTAGCCAGTAAATTGATACTCAGTTTATCTAATGTAAATGCACCTGGAAGACATATGATTATGTAAATTTGTAAAATTGTAGTAGTACACAACATAATGTGCCATGTTACTTGAATCCATGTTAGCTTCATTAGCTTACCATTAAGAATAGATCATACATGTACATAAGTGAAGCAGTTTTGAATGTTGCAACAATTATCTACCTTGAAACAGAGTTGGAGCTGTGTTCTTTGAATTGAGACATGGTTAAAAAAAAATCATCTTACGCGAATTTTGTGCATTACCTTAAATTAACATGGATAGTATGCAATTCTTTCGAATTTCTGTTTTGAGGGAAGTAAAACATAGTGTACGAAGGTTCTTGGTTTTTTTATACGTAAAAAAAGGATATGATCCGGATATAACAAATATTTAAATGTAACAGTCCCAAGTCTATACATAAAACTTGGACGTGTAATACTTTTTATTTTATAACTATTCACAACACACTTGGGTCCTGAAGTCGCTTTTTAAAAAAAAAAATTTTCGCCAGAATGTTTGGAATTTAACTATAAAAATCATGAAATGTACAAATCTTGTTATCTAAAGACGTTAGCAACGTATATGACTTTCTTGGACAATAATCTATTGACGCATCTTCATAGTAGCAAGCCAAAATAGCCCTTAATTTCATTCTCTTATATCGTCTAGATAAGGAAGTTCCAAAATAAACATTTCTTTAAAGGCGCATTTTTTAGAAATCTGAACAGATATTATTTTATAATTTTTTTTTGGAAATTAAGTTAAATTTCAGTCGCATTATTTACTCAATTATTGAAATATTTCGATTCGTATGTTTGGTGACGTCTCTTTTCTTAATCAGTTTATGTGGCATAATTTAACCTTTTCAATAGTCATCCGGACAGTATAAACATATTGCACGGGATCATAAGGAATAGCTTTTATGGGGTTAACATTAGGGTTACTGGTTTGTAAGTATAAGTCTCACTCAAATGGAAGTATGTCAATAGTTACGCATGAATCTTATCACATAATGACCATTGTGACCGCTATAGAGATTCAATGAACCGTGAACGTGGAATAAAACCTCCCTTACCTGACGATGACTTTCATTTTTTTCACTAGAAAAACAGATGTTCAAAGACAAGGATGGCTGTAGGATCAAAAGCAGTGTTCGCATTTGCGATTGTTTCTCTTATTACTGTAACAGAACAAACAAATGTTTTAACACCGTGTCCGACTCTAGCATCCCAGAAGGATTTTGATATCAACCAGGTAAGAATAAAATATATTGCCTGTACTCAAACTAAAGTATATTTAAGCCTCTCAGGCAGAATATCATCTTATGTTATTGTATAGTCCTCACCTAACCTCCTAAATCTTAAGAGATATTTTTGTTGATTGTTTTACTCCAGAATCATATTATCATTGGTTATCGATGTTTAAGAGATACAATACACAGGGCTGTACATGTAGATTATGAATATGTTGAAATGGCTTGTTACATGTATACAGAATTTTGAACATCTTAATAATCAGCATTTGGTGAAGGCCAGAATTAATCGTTTCAAACTAATACTTGATACATTTTCTCACTTTCTTTCTTTCATAAATATGACATGGGACATGTTTACAGATACTAAAAAAGTCATTTCGAATATAAATACATATGTCATTTTTAATCCAACACGATATCAAATGAAATTCGAACTAGAATACAAATCAGTAATACCAATGGAAGCTACATGTAACAGCGTGTGTATAAGTTTGCTCTTCTGAAGAAAGAGTTTAATCGTTCAATTTCAAAGTTTCTAGGGATGTGGAAAGTTTATGCTACACCGGGGGGAACAAATGAATGCCTATCTTACGATTTCAACTACAAAGAGGGAAATGCCGGACCTATAATCATGACATATCAATATTCATTACTAAGGTAAGTAAACTACCATTTTCACACCTGCATGTTCTAATTGATATTTCAGTGATATCTGCACACCTATTTGATTTTTTCCATTTGTCTAAACTTCATCGTCGCTTGCCACGGTCGAAATATTGGCCGGATTAATTTCATCAACTTTTTATTTTGGTGACATCAAATACTTAGCCGCAACATCGTATCCTCGTCAGGAAAATGTAAATATCGACTCGTTTTTCAGTAAAAGTACCGTTGCTTTGTATGTATATCACCAATTGTTAGTAACAGTACGATATCAAATGTTGATATCTAAAATATCAAGGTCAGAAGGTTTCGTATCGTCAAAATTTTATAGGTTTTTACTAATTACTGAAGATTATTTTTCAAAACGTCTATAAATTGAAATAAAAATAGGGTTGCACCGTATTATATTTCAATTAAAAACATCGAAATAAGTTAATACTGATTATGGCAAATCAGTTGTAACACTTAGATATTTCGTTCAATGACACACAAATGATACCACTGTAAGGGCAAGTTTTTGATGATATATAGTGTGTCATTTGAAAAATAAATTCATTGCAGTGATTTTGTCTCGTACAACGTCACCATAGCTGAGGATTCAGACGACCCTGGCAGCTACACAGTGGTATCTGGGCGTGAGTATAAAAAGCATTTGCAATGCTTTGAGTATATTTATGGTTACTTGAATCTACTATGAGAAAACAATGGCTGTAGGTAATAACATCTAAAGGAATTATATACAACTGTATGAAATTAGAATCAATTCTTTAAAAATATTGCCTTATAGTAAGGTAGTTCGGAGTTCTAATGCGCATCTCCTACTGTCAGAGAAAACTTGATCTTGATGACGTCATCTAATGATATGCAATACTCTCCTGCACGTGGATATGTGCTTCCTTGTGCACTGGTTGAATATTCGCCGTGGACTTTTTGGGTGAATATTTTAATCATCTAAATAAATATCGAGAGTGTTGATATTATGCGATAGGGACCAACAATAATTATTGTTCACAGAGCACAGCAAGTCAGTTGATGAATAAAAGTCCGGGAGTCGTCGTAAAATATTTCATTTAAGTTAGAGTTCATGTGTACTGGTCGTATCGGTATCAATTGTTCAATAGTTTTAGTACAATGCATTAAAAAATGTTCTTGGTTTTCTTCTGCCATGTCTTTGTAATCTTAAGAGTAGTAAAAGCGAGATAAACTTGCCATAAATAGTAGCATTGTTAATAATAACTGAACTGATTTGATGGCCTGTTGTATATATATCTACATATCTCTATAAATATGCATGAAATATTTCAACAATTAGCTAAAAATACTCATAATTTACACAAACAATAAGACCTTTAATTTGTCTAGATTTTTGCAGAAAGAAATTGAAAATGCATATGGACTGTTATTATAGCTATGTTTTAAGCTACGTTATATCGAATTTCGCGGAAAACGGTTAGCTGTCTTCTGTTTCAGGATATAGTAAAATAATTAGGTTACTATGAATTTGAATTTTTGGTCCGAACTGCCTATTTTAGTGAAACATTTCATAACAAGCTTGTGTTGTACTCAGAAGAATGACTTTATCTAAATTGATATTTGCAATAACGTGTAAACTGTGGACATTGTAAATAACAGGCGCACAACTTAATGATCTCCACTTAATCCCCTCTCTGACTTTTCATCAAGAATATCTGGACTGAAATTACCCGATTACCTGATTCGAGACATGAGCTTAGTAAAGCCGCTTCCTTAAACTCGCATCTTTATATCTAAAGTGCCAACATTATAATATATGTCCGTTTTTCAATTTTCATCGGAAAACGGCTCCATAAAAGTTTAAAATTCTCAACTCCAAAAACATACGCTGTGCCCCTGTAAAGATGAAGTAGCACGTTTTAAAGGTGAAAATATGAAAATATAGGTTAACAATATCAGTTTCAAGACAATAAATTTTTGATTGAAAAAGCAGTTCTCAAATCTGAAAAAAACGTTTGGTTAAGCTACGCAAATCCATTTCCCTAAGGTAGGTAGGTAGGTAGGTAGGTAGGTAGGTAGGTAGGTGAGATTTAAGGGCGACGTTTGGGCCAACAGATGACCTACATGTATATGCGCTCGGCATTAAAATGGTTATAGGTTATAAACACTAATAAAAAAAGAGATTAAAATAGTATATGCAATCATATTTGCCCGTATTTTGTATGAAATTTAAAAGGGCCATTTGAATGTCACCGAACATGAAATTGTCTCCAAGAATAGCCCTAAGATTGTAGGTGCTTGATTTCGCTGTCACAACGTCTTTAAGATCTTCTCGGTGTACATTATGTCTTTCACACTCAATTAAAAAGTGAAATACAGTTTCTGGACAATTGTTTCAACAACAATGACACATGGGAGATACACCCTTGTCTAGAATGTGTTTATATGCATAAATAGCTTAAACCCAGATAGACTTACTTACAAGATTTTTAATTGGACAAAACAGATGGCGACAATAAAGAAACGAAACTGGATTAAACGCGTACAGCTACAACTGACATCACTGAACTTGACTGAATTAGCTGATATCAATAATGGTTTGTTGACAAAGGAAATTGTGCACCGAGTCCAGGAAGCAGTACAACATAAGTGTCTGGAGGATTGGAGAGTGAAAATAGATTGTACGACTGGTCGTGATGGCAAGGGAGGTAATAAACTTCGATTATACAAAACCTTTAAGACTGGCTATGGAGCTGAGCAATATGTTACAGAACGCATACCACGAGGACACAGAAAAGCGTTGGCCATGTTCAGATGCGGTGTTGCCCCCTTACTTATAGAAACTGGACGTTATAGTAATTTGCCTGTGGATGGGAGAGTGTGTTTTAATTGTTTGAATGTTGTTGAAGATGAAATCCATGTCCTTTTAGCCTGTCCCTTATATCAAACTTTTACTACACGTTTGTTAGATACTTGTCTTATCCTAGAAAGTGATTTTATAAATCTATCGGATGTGGAAAAGTTTACTTTTATAATGTCTAGTCCTTTATTATGTAATTTAACAGCCAAGACCTGCTATGATATTTTAAGAGAACGACATATTCAACTGTACAATTGATATGTGTATATTTTATTCTGTTATATATATTTATATACCTTATTTATATTGTATATTTATATGTGTAAATAGTCTCTCATAATCCTTTAAAGGATGGCTCATTTTGTGTATTTTTAAAAATGTTTAATTGCCTGTATATGAGGTGAGACTTTTAATAAACAATCTGTCTGTCTGTCTGCATTTAGGCCACAATGGCCGAGTCGCAATCGAGTAAGGATGACTTCATGTCTCCGGTTTCTACGTCGAATCTTAAAATGTTTTTCAACTTTGGGACATAGGTTATACATGTGTCTGGCATTGGTGCCTGAATCCCAGTCAATTTGACACTGTTGATAGATTGCCTTATTTACCACTGCGAAATAATCTTTGATTGTGCAGTCTATACATTTCTGATATATCGAGAGATGCAACATAAAATGCAGCACCAAGACGACCTGATAATGGATCTTTCGAAGCATCTGTATAAATATGGTTAGTTAGTTAGTTAGTTAGTTAGCTAGAGTAGTTTCTGTCGATGAAGTCTTCTGCAATTGCCTTGATAATGAACGAGTTCATATGTTTATCAACCACTGAGGCCAAGTCTGCATTAATTGATGATTTAGATAGGCACCATGGGCTAGATTTAGGTAGACTGAAAGAGGCATTCAGTTTTAAATCTACAAAATTGCACTGTTGGGCTAGTTGTTGAATAGCTAAACCAAAAGGTAGGTAACTTCCCATGACTCCAGTCGCACATAACATACTCAATGCCCATTTCCCTAACTAACATAATGTGTTGAACTCCCTTGTATAAATTCGAAAAATTAAAGTCACTTCCGTGTTGGTCAATATATGGCGCTTGTCTGTCCTATAGCCTATTAGGGGAGAGAAGAGGGTGTAAGTATCAAACTTTGTATAAAGTTAGTTATTGATAATTTTAATCTTTTGTTACATAAGGTTGTCTAATCAAGACTGTCATATTCCTTTCAGCTAATCACGCATCACTGAGGGTGGTTCAGACGGACTACGTTAATTACGCGGTCTTGTTGAGGTGTTTTGAATTCTTGAACAACTCCATCTCTAGAGGTTAGTATTTGAATTGCATGGACCTCTCTTCTTTTAACTGTAGAACTAACATACATTAAATTATATCAAATTGCAAAATATTACTAGTTGCCATGTATTCAGTGGAATATTAAAAGAGGATGGGAGTTTGATATAGAGGTTTAGAAAAGCTAATGCAGCTTAAGCTTGCATGATGTACAAGCATTTTCTTCTTGACATAAATTGTCGTTTTAGGCAATCAAAAGCCCCATATCTATATACCGGGAAATTCCGAAAGCGAGTTGTGTAGCATTGTCAGCGAGTGGTACATGTAAATAGTGTTTTTTTTCAAAGTGAGTTTCAAATGAATTAGTCGTGTTGATTTTTGTAATGTTTATGTGTCATCTTGACCCTCGTTTTATCTCCCAAGAATGGCGTGCAGTCATCTGCATGATAAACCCACTTTTAAGAGCATAATTTTAATTTTCTTCATACACCTCATATAACGCCGAAAAAGCGTGTTATAGTGCCTTTAAGTGCAGAGGGTTGTGTACTGTAGACAGGTCAAAAGAAGATTTATTTTTGGTTTACGAATAAGGGGGATAACTCCTCTTTAAGATAGTGACTACAGTCATGTTTGTAATGTCATATGCATTCCATAAGGTATTTCTTAAGATCATCACAGAAATATCAATTAAGAGAGGAGAAACCGGCACTGGCCTGCGATTTGTTGCTCTTGGAATGTTAAAGAGATGTGTTCATTTCCTCCTCTGTATGTTATACACATATATACATATGTGCATTGTCCAGTTCACAGTATGAGAGAGCTCAATACAAAGTATGTAGAGCATATATATAAATAGAATTACCAATCATCGTGGCATTTGTTGAAATAAAGTGAATATCTCTTCGGTAGCTTCGGTTTAATCAATCTTTGATTGGTATAATGTGGAATAAAAGAATATATATCCTGCACTTACTCCCGTCGTTGGAAAGTAGACTCCATGGTCAGAGTACAGTTTATATATGATCTTCTTAGAATACCTGCCTTTTTCTCGGTTATGAAAGTGTTCCGTGATCAGTTCACTAAGCTGAAAAACGGGCCCTGGACTCTCAGACTTTTCCTCAAAAACATTTTCTAATTCTAATTTCTTATTTTCATAGTCCTCAGAACGATCTATGAAGATTTCCACTTGATGGTTTTAGACTTTCTAAAATTGCTATATTTTCATTAGAGCCTTAACCTGTGTCAAATCTATACAATATGTTCACAACATGTTGACAACATGTTGACAATATGTTTACAATATGTTCACAATATACATATTTACAAGATTAAGCGTTTTGGTTCCTACTCCGGTACCTCCGGACGATACTTAGCTGTAATTGTTTCGTCATTTTCCTTTTATGCATCATTAATCTATTTGGACAGTTAAATCATAGCCAGAAGACATTTTTGAATAATTGTCCAATATTCATGTCTACCCCCAAGGGTCGGAAGGTATACCGTTTTTAGTTGAATTCTCCTTGGCGTCAGCATTCCCATCGTTTCCGGACCATAATTCGAAAGTATTTAACCAATCATCACCACATTTGCTATACTTCCTCAACATATCATGTAGATGTGCCTTTTTGGTAATTGTTTTAGCCCTCTTAGCCCATTTAATCCTTTTTCTGTTTCCATTGTAACAAGTTGCAATTTGTCTTCCTGGAACTTCTTAATATTATTTTCACCAGACTTGGTATAGTTCCTCTCGATGTCATTTACATAGATGTGCCTTTTAGGGGTTTGAGCATTTTGAGTGTCTATGGCAACAATTTGGACTTTTTTGGGGGTAGTGTTTGTTTTCGAAGGATGATTCAGAAATCATTAGACCCATCCTAAAAAAATTCGACATACTGCCTCTCCATATCATGTACATATTCCTCTTTGGCGTTTGAGCTTTATAAAAAAATCAGTCTATTCCCATGACAACCATTTCTCTTTTAAATATAGGGTTTGTTTTTGCAACAATATTCTAATCCAGTTTTACGAATTTGAGGAAGGGGGATAAATCTCTTTAAACAACTAAAACCACTCTCTAGTCGATGCTTCCGACCCTTTCGGTCAAAGATATCCCCTCAAATACAAGATCCCCGTATACTGCCCTCCTGCTATCTGACATGTAGGTTTAATAGAAACGTTTGCTTATTTTCATTTCCTCAACAATTAAGAAATATATAAACAAGCAAAAAGGAGATAGCCACGGTAGTGTTTGAACACATATTGTTTCAGGATTATTTGCCCGTCTCAACATTGGAATAATTTCAAATCAAGGATTGAAAGTGATCAAGCTTCCAAAATTCACAGTATTAGAAAAAAACATTTTGAATATTCATTCAAAGTCTCTAGCAAAGTGTTTAAACATTTTATTTTAGGCAATATATCTTTGCTCTTTTAAAGGTTTCATATTGCTGACAAGAACGCCTGGGAGTATCACTGAAAATGAGGTAGCTGAAATATACAGCACATATAACATCCCGAATTCATCGATGAACATTGTGAATCACGACAGATGTTCCCCGACTGGAGTCGAGACAACGCCGATTCCAAAGTAGCACTCAGCTTCTGATGTTTTTCTCTTGTTGCAAATTTAAGTAATTCGTAATAAAAATGTCTCGAAATGTTTTATTTTACTTTTAATTTGATAATCAATAAGTGCAAAGCCGGAATTTGGTCAACGAGTAACTTATTTCTCCTCATGGTGATGTATTGAGAAGCATAATAGTAAACTTAACAGTCTTTCTAAACGTACAGCTGCTGAAAGTTTATTTATTTGCCAATCTTAGTGCAGGTCTTTAATGCATCGTGGATTTACTGGAAAGAATGATGTTGTGTTTTCATTTCATATTCATGAAATAAAATCATTTTTTTACCACACAAATAAGTGTTACGCTTTTGGCAGCTGGTCAAAATTTCAAAAGCTCAAAGTTTAAATTTTTTCTTTAAAATCTTAAATAAGTTATCATCGTAATCAATCCTAAATCATATATTTGCCTTTTTGCTTAATCCATGATTTATGAAAACTATTATTTAGTAAATGTGGACAATTTTAGCTCAAAATAAAGACAACCCAAATTTTTAAAAGTTAACCAATTCTATTTATTTCAACCTACGAAACAACGAAAATCTTTCGAGATGAAGCTGTATATTTGATTTAAACTGTGGTGTTTTAAACTATTCATTATCTTTCATTTATGATGATATTGATTCCGAATCTTATCATAAACAAACATTTGCAAACTCAAAATAGCTAAAACGAACCGAAAAAGCGTGCTATAGTGCCTTTAAATCTTTCATCAACCTTGCATATTGAAATATATTTTCAAGACCACAACATTTTTCTTCACAGAATTAAGTAGTCAAATAACCTAATGTACATTGTAATGGTAGTTACCTTGACTTCTCTGGCGGTCATTGAATGACTCGACCAGGTTGTATGATACCCCCCCTTTGATGTCAACCCATCCCAAATTAACACCATAAAAGCCATGAAATCGCAAAAATATCAGGTTTTCATCAATGGACATTGTGAACTCAACGCAATGTTATTAGTAAAGTGCATATTTAAAGTGACACAGAGTATGTTTCAAACTTTTTCAAGTAAAAGTAAGAGGTAAAATACCATTTGTCCTGTGTTAAGTTCAAATACCCTTTCTAAACTTGTATCTTTATCTCTAAAATGCCCAAATTAGGATGTTTTCATGTTTTCAATGATAATACAAAAACGGGCAGACAGATGTATACAAGTCGAAATTGTACATTAATTTCACACGACTAAACACTACTAAACATTACCGACCAATATTTGCCTTTGTGTCTGCTGGCAATACTATTCCAAAATTACGTTTGAGTCATTGACGCCCGCCATTGTCCGGTTTTCTATCATATATTACAACTTAACCCTGTGCATTATCTCTATGCCGAACTAATATGCATTAAGATGTTGATTTTCATAGACTACCACTACTTCTCGATCAAAAAACATCAATGACGCATGGAAATATTAAGAACACGACCGTACTTATGACGGCCCGCCACAGTGACGTCACGAACAATGGTTTCATGACTTCGCAGACGACGAAATACGATAAATTGAAATGTTAACAAAATATACTTCATTAAGAGTATGTATTGTTGTATTTCAAAAAATGTATTTTAACGTAAAAGGGCTCAAGTATTCCTTATAACAACGCATGCATCGAACATAAATATTAAAATTACGAACCTAAAACACATCACAGTGAACATGAACCATTCGATATATTCATGTTTTATAATTGTTAATAATAGTAACATGTATTCAAAGGATGGTCATTATACATACATGTAGCTTTTGTATATCGGGAGTTAATAGGATATTGATTACTCATGGCAGGTCAGAGCTAATTGGTGGTCATGCCAATTTGTAAGGACCTGGTCGCTTATAGTCCAATAATCTAAACATATTATGCATGACATAATTAAGTTAAGATTAAGTTAATTATATCTTGGTCTCGTTATTAACTCAACCATGGGACACTATGAGATAAAAAAAGGATGCAAATACGTTCATGTGTCTCTCGAAAGAAGTATTTAGTCCTGTACATGTACATACAGCAGAGATAAGAGATACTTTCGAGAGGGTTCATATTCCAACAAATGTCGAACAATTAGGAAATTTTAAAATGAAATTATCGCTTGTCGTATTTAGTGTTTTAAACATAAAAAATGTTTTTTAACCAAACAAACAAGGGGTTAAAAGTGTACTTGATATTTCAATCCAATTTGAAAAAGTCAAGACGATTTCTTACCGTTGTTGTTTGTATTAATGTTTGATGTGAAAGCAGTTGTACAATGTGTATGGTTTACGAGATGTATGATCCTGGTATGTAGATAGATCACACTTGAGGTGTAAATGGATTGGTCACGCGAAAGTTGCTTTTGTTCAGCACTTACTCGTTTAATCCTGTATTTCGTGTTTCTCGCGTGTGGTATCTTGTGGCATGCAACATTGGACAGTGGACATTCTATTTTCATGTTTGATGCATCGAATGAGAAAGGTTTTTTAGTTTTTAAACCCCTTGGGTAGTTATTCCCTTTGATTTAATTGAAACTTATATGCCATAACCACCATGTGCACCATAACTACCATGGTCGGTTATAAGTGAGTGGATGAATAACTTGTTGTCTTTAAACAACATTTCAGTTATTAGACACATGGGTCGGTTATGAGATGTTCAATATGTATAAACAAATGAACTTGTAAAATTCTGTAATTTCAACAAGAAAGAAATATCAGATTTATAAAGTGGGATTCGGTCCGAGGACCTCTCTCTTGTCATGCAATGCCTCTACCACTTGAGCTAACGAGGATCCGTGTCAGTTGAGGTAGTTTTTGTTGTTTCATGTCTAAACTGATTTCCCTCTGTATATATTGATAGGTAATACGTTTTGTATATTCCTGATGTAAAGGATATAGTTTTTAGCTTTAAAATCAAAAGCAGGCTTGTATTGTAAATGTTCTGTTGGACTCGTTCGGTCAGAATAAATCAACCGGCAGGGTTTTGAAGTATAACCCTTATAATATCATTGAATATAAATAAATAAGTTTAAAACTATTTACGGAATGGTCCACGGGAGTGTAAGCCAAATAATGACCCGATTGCCTCGCGTTGTGGCAATAAACTCGACTCGGGCTACGCCCTCGCGAGTTTATTTGCCATAACCGCTCGGCACCGGGTCATTATTTACCACTTACATGTTCTACTATGGCTACAACATGGCATCTTGTACGTTTACCTTCGCCATTAGGACCAGAGTACGCCAGTGACTGTTATATCTCTTTCAACCTTACTTCCGCTAGTTACTTTTATTTTGGGATACGGGTAGGTATCCGCATAGGTGAATCCCCAAACCCTTTATTTTTCCTTGACGCGTAACTTACTGCAGCTTAAATAAACATATAGCTCTTATATAGATTTAAGAATTCAAAGTTTCGCATCTAATTTAGAAGAAATAATCGTCATAGCTCAGAACAAAACAGAAGAAATATGAGGGTGTTCTTTATCATATCAAATTCTAGACTGACATTCATAAATATTCAACAAAAGAGAAAACAACAAGAAAATAGCAACAATGGTCATGATATACAGGAAGTCGATGTCAAGACCCCCCCTTCAGTCTTATCGTTAGACACTTCTATCGTAATCTTCATTTTCTGACGTTCACTTGGAATTTGCTCGATTTCTTGCTTTTCCTTGAAAAGTTCCGATATCAATCCGCAGCTTGAGGCTGACAGAAACGACACAGCTGCAACGAACAATTTACTGTAAGACGTCATTCATACTTCTTCACATTGACACCAGCAAGTATTAGCGTTAAACCCATTCTCTTCTTCAAATTCAAATTAAATGATACCATTTCTATGAACTCGTAAATAAATCTTTTTTCATGTTGAAGGATCGGTGACATGTGGGAGAAAATGTTTTTTAAAATGGTAAATTGTTAAAGTTGAAAACGAGCCTCTAAATTGAATTACTACAAACAATTGCAAAATTCATTGAAAAAATGACTAATGTTTACCAAAACGGCAATTTGATTTTCAGATATATTAATTCATTTAACATTCTTGATAGCTAAACATGAAACATTAAGAAATGTGATACTTAACATCGCTGCTTACCTGAAAATATAAAAACTGCATAATATTCACCAGTAGCCTCCCATAGCAGTACTGAAAAGAGACATGGAGATATGGTAGTTGAAAACATTCCTTGACTACCACTTGACTTATACAGCTTAACCTGAAGAATAGAATGACATCAGTGTCTACACTACTCCTGTAACTGGTATAAGATTAATTTCAAAATGGTAACCGTGACTACACTGCTCCTTCAATCAGTTTACGATTTATTTCAAAATGACATCAGTATCTACATTATTGCTTCAACTAGTTTAATATTTATTTCAAAATGACATACAATCAAACACTATTCATTCAACCTTTTAAAGATTTTTTTCAAATGACATACAAACACTACTCATTTAACTCGTTTAAGATTATTTCAAAATGACAACAGTGTCAACACTAATCCTCAAACAACTATATTATTTGTTTCAAAATGATATGCAAGTACTTGTAAGCACTATTCATTCAACCTGTTTATGATTCTTTTCAGAATGACATCAGTATCTCAATCCAGTAGATGATTTATTTCAAAATGACATCAGTGTCTAAATTACCCCTTAAACTAGTATATGATTTATTTCAAAATGACATACATGTAAACATGTCTCTTTCAAAATGACATCAGTGTCTAAATTACCCCTCAAACTGGTATACGATTTATTTCAAAATGAAAAACATTTAAATACCACTGCTTCGTCCAGTATAACATTTTAAAAATGATATACACTGCACTTTCAACCCCTTTGAGACATTGTGAATCACATAAATATCAACAATTTTGTAGATGTAAACCCCTAAATGACATTTTGACACAGTAACTTCAATCTGTGTGCAAAGAAGTTAAAATACAGTCACGACTGGTTTGAAATTGTAACTTAGAGCATATATAGAAAAATAAGAAAGCATTTGAAACTTGTAAAAGAATGAGTCGTCTAAGTCACTTTGCAGGAAACGCTTTGAAAACAGTTAAAATAGTTATTAACTTCAGTAAATCAAACTGATTTCATCAATCTTCATCAGTACATGAGTATTTTGAGAGGATTATGATAAATAACGCATCAGCTCATAAATACAACAATGTGCTAAATAATCGTATTTAATCTCAAACATTTGACAATGTGCTTAATATTTATACTTAATATCACGCATTTATATTGTGCGGAATATTCGTAGAATTATTCGTATGGTCAGACACAAGCAGCATAACTATTCTGGTCATCCGCATGCTATCGATCATTCATGTGACAATTAATGATTTTAAACATGTTCACGTATCTGACCGGCTTCATGACATAGTTACATGACAGTGTCATTGTAAAATATAACAGTATATGTATAGATTCACTAATAATATGTTTATAATACGTTCATCTCTAAGTATGTGTTTGTCGAAATGAATTATGAAGTAACACATTACTGGTGTATTGGTGCTGGCAAAATCATGTTAACAAATCATTTTTGATTATGTCGTCCCTAAGATGATAGAGCAAATGCCCAAATGGAATGGAGACTCTTGTGAATAATAATCTACTTTCTACTTTGTGTTATTACCTATTTTACTTTAAAACACATACAAATGAAATCTCTGTTGTAAATTATCATCTTTCCATTACTAACAACTGAGAGTACGAGATTGATAGATTTAACGCAATTGTTATCAAATGCATGAAGATACTGAAAATAAATAAACTTAATATTTCATCACCACTTTGCCACTTACCAGATCTTGCAATTCATATTAACAGCTGATAGATTTGATATATAATATAACATATTGATATAGAATTTATATGCACGTCAGATTGTCAGGATCGTACTAGACACATAGCTGTTGAACTTCAAAAGTAAACAAGAATTACAAACCTGCAATTGGCGGACCCACAAGACAGCCAGCTCCGCAACAGAACATCATGATGCCTACGCCGAAGGCGAAGTTATCCACTCCAACCTTCTCCAGGGTTATTGGAGTTAGGAGAGAAAACGTTCCGGCAGTATATGTTCCGAACAAAAAGGCGTATATATATCGTCCAGAAGGGCTTAACACAAAATAGTACACAAACAATGTAACTATTCCTATAATGCCATTCGTTCCTGAGAAAAATAACAATTTGCCAATATTTCCATCGTTAGCACCGATCCCGATAAAAATTCGGGATAGAAACCCTCCTAACCCTGTCAATGAACTCGCCAGAGCTGCTTCTTGAACGGTTGACCCGTTTCTGTGATAAAAGTCTGGGAGAAGAACGATCACCGCTGCGAACCCCAATGAAAATAGTATCACACCAAACACAACCAAGGTGAATGAACAATTGTGACAAAGCACTTTGTTGAAAAGGCGGCCAAGTTCAACAAAAGGATTCTTGGATGTTACTCGTCTTTTTTCTGTTATTGCCCTTTCCTTTCGTTCTCTTTCTACTTTGGATGGCCTCATGAGAAAACCACACACACAAGAGTGGAACGTTATAGCGCCTATAAGACGGTAGGCCCCATCTAACCCGTAAGTATCCAGTAGGTACTGGACCAAGCGGGGGTGGACAAACATCCCGAGTCCTGTTCCTGCGATGCTAAGTCCTGTCACTAGACTGCTATCTCGGGGGAAATAGTATCCCAATACAACCAATGATCCTGTGTACGTTAAGCCTCGACCGAATCCTGCAGGAAAAGCAAATGCACTTTTGCAAAATTGCATTGAAAAAAATCAAAGATGAAATTATGTCATAGATTATACTTATTGAATATCTGATTCATATTCACTATTCTAGTTCATAAAACATCGTAATAGATAACGAAGTCGTACTCGTTAAATTATCGACATATTGTATCGGTCTTCAAATAAATTTTAGGGACGAATTATTGCAAATATGTTGTATGTTTTTGGACAGTTAAATACATCCCACTAGATTCCTGTTGAGAACTCACTCTATTCATACAGAATGCAGGAGTTTGTAGAGACGTTATTGGTATCATAATGACATGCATTGATACTATCATCATATATCTTCACATGTCATAAGTCTGTTAGATTATTCAATTCCTATCTGAAACCTTTTGACTAAGCAAACCATTGGATATGTAATTTAGGTTTATATAGTTTAATAAGACTACTTATAAATGAATGCTTGTAACACGCTTGAGGAGTATTGTGTGCCAAATAGGACTTTAATCGATACTTAGTAAGCTTACTAAATTGAATCAGTAAGCTTACTTTTTCGAATAGATGAGCTTTCAAATTAAAGTTATTTAGTAAGCTTACTAATTCCATTCAAAGCTAAGTTACAAAGTCTCATTTGGTACACAATAGAGTGGGTGATGCTTCTTGATGCTCCTTTGGGGCTTCAGAACAAATGTGACGTACCAGCTAAGAATCCATACGTGATGAATAGGAGCCGGATGTCAGTGACGAGACTACTCAGCGAAAAGCCGAGAAGACACGTGACTCCAGACAGGATTACACACACTCGACAGCTGAACCGACTGATGACAAAACTTGCTGCTGGACCTATAAAGATGAAAAATACACCACGTTTTTTTTCGGAATCTGCATATAGCAAGCATTTATTACCTGAAGGCATGACAAACTGTTTATGTATCAGGATAATTCCGGCGATAAGGGGCTAAATTACCTGATATGTTCATGTTGTCACCAGTTACCTTCTTAACAAAGACTTGACACTACGTATACCATCAGTTGTTGTAGGGAGAATACAATTTGCTGCGTGCTGTATATGTCATAAATGATCAATTATTATTGTAAATGAAGAGTGTTTTAGTCACGATATTGTTTTCACTTAGGATTCTTTATTTAACTATGCCACATTGCCCTACTGTCCCGGTCACGGTGGCATTTTTTAATATCACTAGACCAAGCTTGATATAACCTTAAAGAATAATGAATTAAGTTTTTGTATATCTGAAGAGGAATTCAAATCGCAGGTTTACATGTTGGGATTTTAGGCAGAGTCAAATCCAAGACTTTTACATGTAACCCTTTTTGGTTTTATTTCGGAGTTAACATTCGTAATGGTTGTTTGTCAATCTGATGCCTTTGTTCACATGATGGAAATTGGTAGAACGACCAGGTGATCCAAAATATTGGCAGCCATTCTCATTGCATTGCATGCGAGATTGTCAGAGGACGCCCTCCCCCCGTTAAGTCCATAAAGTCGTCAACCGTTTTCTATGCTTTAAACCTTAAGTCTGCGAGAGCAGTATTCAAACACAAAACCCCTCTCTCTGTTTGACATAATGTGAAAGCTACTCATTAGGCTGATGTTAAAGTTGAATGTCACATATCTGAATGTAATAGAAAATTACCCGTAAGTACTAGCGCACATCTGAATGTACATGTAATAGATTTTTTAAGCTGTAGGTATAAAAGACACAAATAAACCGAATAGATTATTCCCTGTGAGAACAAACGTACAGTTGAATGTAATAAACTCATATCAGTGAGTGCAAACGTTCATCTAGATGTTCTAGATTATTATCCTTGAGTGTAAACGTACAGTTGATTGTAAAAGAGTATTACCTACCTACGCAAAAGAAGACGAGTGCAAAGGTACAGAACATTTGGACATGACAATTTCTATGCTATGAGCTATGAGTGCAAACATACAGTTCAACGAACTAGATTCTTACCTGTGAGTGCAAACATACAGTTGAAAAGAGCCCCAAGCCAGGCTAGCGCCTCAACTCCGTACAGCCCTGTCTCAAGGAGTGCTACGTGCATCACCCCAGTAATGTAACCCATACTCCCGTTCACGAACAGGGACAGGAAAGCTGCCGCTACCACAACCCACCGCCATTTTTCTGGTTTGTACATCGAGTCATCCATTGCGGAGGGTATGGTTTAAATCTGAGGACAGAAAGCTAAAACCCGTTACACAAAGGAAAACCGAGGCATGTCGTTTGTGGTTCGCCATCAATTGAGCGTGGCCCAAGTGATCGATTATCATGTAGGACGCGCACAGTCAGAACGTGTACAAAGCACCTTCGTACTGCTGTTTCATTTGGTGTTTCCAGTGACTATGAAGAACGCACAGATAAATATTTTTTGCGTTTGTTTCGTATTTCAGATAGTTACTGACTTTCGTCATTGCAACGCTTGCATCTAACAGTTTTACTGAAATCCCAAAAATAGAAGAGACAACAGGAGAGCTATTTGTGTCATGCTGACATGCTGAAATATTTTCAAATTCAAATGTACGATTCTGATGAGCGCTGAAGTGTGCAAATATAACATATTCTCAAGACGAGTGCGTTAAAAGTACTTTCGGCGCATTATGTATGTATCGCATATGGCACTTGTATCAGCTACTTCCGCTGTGCTTTAAAAATATCATAATTAAAGGACGATTTTGGCCCGACAATAACTTAGCAGGTTAAAGCGTGCTAACAGTTATGTTTTAAAAACTAATTTTTTCATCACTTGATGTCAGGTTAATAGTAAAGAACAATGTGTATTTCATTGCATCAGAAGAAAGCTGAAATAAGTGGTGAATGAATGTGTCCTTATTTGCCAGAGTTAATCAATATGAATTCGAAAAACCGTGCATTAGTGCCTTTTACTCGGAGAACATATGAATGAATATTTTGGGAAAGAAAATTATAAAACATTCTCACATGTTCAGAAGCCGAAGGCATACGTCCAATTTATATGAATAATACAGTTATTACATTAATTTTAATACAGTTAAACAATCTATCAGCTTTGTATACGTTTTACGTTTCAGATAAGTATGAGTAAATGCAATTGCACATATCCAGTTTAAATAAAAAAATAAACCATGAGTACTTTTATCATGAGTATTTTTTCTAACCGATAAGACTTTAGTTAAAAGAATACTTTTCAGCAAGGGTCAGTAAAATGACGTATGGACTGTATTACTCAAACAATTTACTTACGGAATGTCTCATTAATCTGAATGTATCTTATTGACGGTGCAGCAGTTTTGGAGTAAAACGGGCTTTCAGGTCTGTTGAGCTGAAAATTAAAGAACAATCCAATTAATAAATTTCAACATGGATACTACCTTTCTTGTCCCCGATGATAGACACTGTTCGTGACAACATAAGTGTATACGGACTAGCAGCATTAACAGTGTCCTTATGTTGGATTTCATCATGTTCCCGACTTGATGAAAACGACGTGTGATATACGCCCTAGAGTAGAATACATAATGAGAATGCAAAGTTGCTCTTGATATTTGACGTTTGGACTGTTAATAGTTGCATTTTGGAACATATGTGGAAATAGTCAGAACCATCGCATCAAGCACATATACCTTCATGCCTACAATTCATTAATAATAATATACAAGACAATGAAATTTACACGCAGGAAATAACGATTGCATAGCATGTATGTGATCCGATCATGGACCTACATACTATATACGTCCTTGTTCCGAGCAAGGTAGAATGTTACAAATTTGGATTTGGCCATAAATACTTCTTGAAACGTAGAATAAACAACAGATAACGGTCAATAGTATTTAAACCTGAAGTTCATTTTACTTAACAATTAATCTTTTGAAAAGTCTCATTTCTCTGCGTTTCTCCTTAATTTTTTTGATAAAATTATCTTTATCAAGGACTTTATTTCCATGAATAAACAAATGGTCTTTTTAAATTAGTGATATGCTGTATAGAAGTAGTCTATGTATCATATCTACTGATCATAATCGATAATGTGATGCATTATATCTAAACATTAATTAACAAACCGATATCAATAATGTAGAGAAATGGGTATACATGTAGGAAATTCATATCACGCTTGTTTACATTGATACAGCTGCTGTCGTGGATAAAATGATCAAACGTTACATGTATAGCACGTGGGTTTCATTACAACCGATACAGACAGCATACTAATTATGAGTTAAAACAAAGATTGTTTGATACCTGTTTGTGAGAGTCATGCATACAAAGCCATATCAATATAATGAAACTTTCCATCAATATATTTGTACATTTAAATTATCAGATGATTGTGTTCTAGAAGTAGAGGGACCCAAGGACTTTTTAAAAAAAAAATACAATTGATTGTTTTTGTTTGCATGTGTGTGATTCTCCCATGTATTGTGGCGAGATGATAACATTCATTAAAACGAAATTATGTTTGCTTTAATAAACGCACATAATACACCTGGTTTTAAAATAATCATTTCGAGACAATGTAGATTACGCATCCGTCAACAAGAATGATGTCTATTTCATTTATAATGATGTACGTGCAGCAGATGTTTATGATAAAACGTTTACCGCCATATGTCGGAGCGGCATACGCATTTCCATAAACCATTCGTTTTACACAACGTAAATAAGGCTTTATTTTATTTTGAATGATTTATCAAGTGATGGGTATTTATCTATGTGGTAAGTTTCAAAACAAAGGTGGAGAACAATAATTAATATTGTTACGGTACATTAAGATATGATCGATATTTGTCATCTTAAAGCAAATTAAGAATTATAAATGATTACCCCCGTACGGCCATAGAGACATGTCGTAATGTTGGCCAGGTTTCTTTTCTTACCATACTAGAAAATCATATACCGATCAAAATTATGAGTTGAGACATATCCCTCCAAACCGAAACCCAACTTCTCTCCAAACCAGCAAACCGCGACCAACATGCCTTCGAAACATAGAGCATCGTTGATGTCTAAATTAACGACATCTTGAATAGAGGTGATGTGATTTGTATGGAAGGGGATGTGTGCCAAAAATGAAATCATGTAAACTCGTAATTCGCAAGTTGTAACATGTTGTTCTCAACCATGCACTTCTCGAAAAGACAAGTCCAAGTCTGCAAACCTAACATTTCATTCCTGTAAAACTCAACTTTACAAAGTTCAAATGTAATTCTAGAAATGTTAAGTCGATATTCATTTTTGTATTTCAAATACGAGGGATATACACATTTAGCAATGCTACAAATTACGTTTTACAATTGGTGAATGAAAAATGAAGAGTTGTAAAATCACCCTTTGGAAACAGACTTTTGCATCTGGAGTTTTACATGAGTTGCATGGTTATGATTGCAATGTTCCGAAATACATCTGTACACGATTTCGCATTGACCATATTTGGAAGTTTAACGAAGTCTGCCGATGATTTCCGAAGATGATCGGTATTTGACAACAACGAGACCTCCCTGATCCAAGCTCCATGCAACGCTGTGCAAGCTTTCCGGATAGTGTTGAGCTGAGTCCGCCACAATGCGCGGAGCTTGGGCATGCGACCTTCACCTTTTGTCAAAGTTCTTAGTCAATTATTGATCTAGATAATTTGTTTCTACTGTTTTCGTAAGGGTAACACGAGGTTTATCTCACGAAAGAATATGATGAACTTTAATTCTGGGTTAGACTTTACTGGACACTAAATCTCTGCACAACTTACTGCATCGAGATGATTCACTATAAAAAAATATCGTTTTAGATATTTAGGTTGGGTTTAAAAAAACTCACCAAATTACGAGACTGGATTTAGAATAATGAAACAACGGCATACTTGTCTCGGAAAGACAAATAGCGGTAGAAAAAATATATCTATATTGTACACCCACGTTACCCTTAAAACACGGGCATGTTATTCTTTCAAATTAATAGTTAGAAAAATAACTACGCAACGTAAAGTAAGGGAAAAGTTCCAAAATCATTGAAAAGAATATTTTCTTTTGTTAGTCTTTCATTCGGTCGTTTAACCAATGAATATTATTTCGTTAAAAGAAACATTTATTTAATACCGTTTAAAGTCATGTTTTATAGCTATGAACGTTCTAAACCAGACGTTTTTTTAACAGTTTGAACAAATTTAATTGAAGAACATGTCAAAATCAAATGACTGACATTTCATGTGACATGTTATTTTTAACTCTCCGCCCGATCAACAGTTATTATAGGGTCTTCTTATAAGCGAACGGTCTATCAATTTTTGCCTGGTCTGGCAGGCCGCCAGAGAACATCAGGTCATTGTTCGATACATAGGCTATTTTGCCCATTTTTAAGTCGAAAAGCTCTTGCAAATTCAGATATCAGATACAATTTAAATCAAAATACCTTTGTTATCATCAAGATGTTAAAATTCTAACAATTATTTGAAATACAAGATTATACATTTCCATACGTATAACTTAGGGGTGTACAACTTAGATTTCTCGCATCAAGACAAGTGGCACAGCAACAAAAACACGACTATTGTATCGTAATTGATAGTTAGTTATCGATTCACGTAGTATATATCTTGAATTTTATCCAGTGTGTTTCAGGCCCGTAGGGTAAAAAAAAACTTTTTTGCTCTTTATTTCAATGTTTGTGTGAAAAATAGAATATCATAAGTTTCATGCGCCATCTGACAAAAGGCACTAATGACTTAGTGAGTGACGTGAACATTAACTGCCTGTATTTGGTCTCTACGACGTTGTAAGCGGGAGTTTTTCTTAAATAAACATAGCAATTTAAATCCCTAATTTCAGCCCCCCCCCCCCCCCCCCCCCCCCCCACTCTCGAAATTGGTGCTACGGGCCTGTGTATAATTACAAATCTTACCAACTGTGTTCATCAACTGAAGGTATTATTACGCAAGTGCGGCTTGAGGAGTACATGCATAAAATCAAACTTCACATCAGTTAATTAATGTAAACCATTATTCTCCTAGTGATAAATCATAATTAGGTGATGTCATAAAATAATAATCATTTAAAATTGATTGCCAAGACGACACAAAAGTATGGTGTTGAAAGATTGTCTACAAAGTAATCATGCTTTTCCAAATGCGTCGGAAACGCTCATATTACATTGTTATACCAATTACTAAACAATAAACATGTACTTTGAAAAAATGATACTTTTCAGTTTTGTAAAAATTTGTTATGCTACGAAATTGATTAAGTATTTTGAACTATTGAAATCGGCCCTCGAAAAGTTAATATGCGTTGACTACGTCACAACATCTGAGGGGCTCGAAAAGAGTTCGGAAATTTTCTTACAATAAACACGGGTATATTTTAGAGAATGACGTATTCACGAAATTTTTTTGGGATAATGGTCAGATAAGAATTAATTGCAAATGATATTTGTTCTATTACAATTGTTGCTATTTGCCTTGAGGGTCCAAAAACACCGTACGCGAGTTACTGAGAACTTTTACAAAAGGTGACGGCATGCCCAAGCTCCGCGCATTGAGGTGGACTCAACTCAACACTATCCGGAAAGCTTGCACAGCGTTGCATGGAGCTTGGATCAGGGAGGTCTCGTTGTTGTCAAATACCGATCATCTTCGGAAATCATCGGCAGACTTCGTTAAACTTCCAAATATGGTCAATGCGAAATCGTGTACAGATGTATTTCGGAACATTGCAATCATAACCATGCAACTCATGTAAAACTCCAGATGCAAAAGTCTGTTTCCAAAGGGTGATTTTACAACTCTTCATTTTTCATTCACCAATTGTAAAACGTAATTTGTAGCATTGCTAAATGTGTATATCCCTCGTATTTGAAATACAAAAATGAGTTTCGACTTTAACATTTCTAAAATTACATTTAAACTTTGTAAAGTTGAGAACAGAAAGTTGAGTTTTACAGGAATGAAATGTTAGGTTTGCAGACTTGGACTTGTCTTTTCGAGAAGTGCATGGTTGAGAACAACATGTTACAACTTGCGAATTACGAGTTTACATGATTTCATTTTTGGCACACATCCCCTTCCATAGATTTGGAGTGTATTGCCGCTTAACTTATATCGAGGCTGCTGGTATTATTGTAAGGAGAAAGTCAGTAACATTACTGTTGCTATGCATTACGGTAAAACATGTGGTGCTGCTCTGAAATTCAGTGAAGCATTGCCCCCATTCATGTGTAAAACAGAAAGTTCTCTAATTTAGACAAATTTGCCGATTCCATGGCGCCATCTTTAACAGAGCGCTTAATTGTTATAGTAGTTGGCATAGTAGTTGCATATTGGTAAGTACCTAATGGGAATATCTTAAAATGTCTGTGCATATGACATCACAAGATCAGTACACTATACGACCTGATTTCAATTAAACATTTGAAGAAGTGTAGCCCTCCAGGTGTAGGCCTACTTCAATCAAATATTTTTCTACCAGCAGGTTTTCAAAGGTTTCGTGACATACTTTTTATGCTTACAATCAATACAACCGATAACACTGCATTGCGATGTAACACTTGCCTGTGTGGGAACTGGACAGCCTCGCTTACGTCAGTTCGTGTCCATGTCCAGAGCTAGAGTGCTGGACAGCTGGCTGGAGGTGTTTAGATGTACACACGCCCCACATATGACTTACGCCGCAGAATGACTTTTCTTTAAGGACATGCTGAAATGTGAACAGTAAGATCTGCAAACAAGAGAGTCACATTTGTTTGCCTGTAGGATCGTATTTCATTGCCAATTCATTATACTGTCCGAGATACATGATCTCATATCTCAATCTTCTACACCTGACCCAACACTATACATACGTCCTTCGCCAGTACAAACTCATTTTTAGACTTACTCCGACATTGTAAACCATAAAAGTTATTCTTAGCCCTTTATTGCGCTGTATATGATATGACATAACCGTACGTTTTACTGTATGCTTTGGGACACGCATGGCTGCATACATCGATGGCACAACAAATGTATTTCATAACACCTGGAGAGAAGTGGCTATGAGAAACTATACAAGTCAATGCGCGAACGAACATATGCGCATGCATAGTATGAATAACCTGTGACCAATACCGATGTTGGGTCGCATTTCGGGGACATTCCTCTACATTGTCTCAGTAACATTCGTATCGCTCAATCGTCTACATTATTCTACACCTGATTCTACAATGTACAGACCTTAGCTTAATAACCCGGAGGACCCGCTGATGGATTACCAAACAAAAGTTATGCGTCACCGTTCATGTACAACTAGACCACCCGATCCATTTTGGAAAATGACCACTTATAAAGGTCTGGTATTCACGATTTGACGAAGAAGTACGTCACCAAACGTGTAGTTTGTAATAATGTGGTCCACCTTAATTTACTTCCAGGATCAAATCTCCATGTAACATGTAATTCTTGAAAATTGTAATAAAAACACATTTTAAGAAAATCCATGGTAAATAAACATTTAGAACCGCTTATTGTACTGACATATCGGAAGTTTTAATAATAACAAGGACAGTCCTGTTATATGGTGTACAACCTAAAGCGTATTCAGTAATGTGGTTCATAAACAACTCTGGAGGAATATTTTCACTGACTATGCTATAGTCAACGCGGTCGAAAGTCCAGTCTTTACAAGGCGAGATTATCTTTTAACCTTATTTTTTCACAAAAATTAAAAAGATAAATTTCACTTTTTAATAACAAGTAAGCCAATTTCAATTAACTAACTCTACTGTTGATTTTAATGACTGTGCGAAAAGGATATAGTTTGAGAAATATAATTATTTTAGAAACCTAAACTGGAAGAATTCTTAATGTACGTAATGCATTTTTCAAATGTTTTATTTGCTTTGATGATTCAAGACTCCAGAGGTATTCCTATCCTAGCTCATCCCTTCAATTCCATTATTCTCTAGAAATAGAAGTAACTCAAGTCCAGAGAAATGACATGGATGGCATCTGAGGGGAAAGAACGGCCTTTACCAACTGAACTCCTTATCATCTATTGGACGACAATTCAAATCACAGTATTTCATAAGAAAAGCAGGATTTTGATGGATTGTGAAAGTCACTCCGTGTCTGAGTATAGGCCTAGGCCTTCATCACATAATACTGTTCTTCGACTAAAACGACACTATAAAACCTCCGTCAAAATGCATGTCATGATAGTTTCATCTTTGATTGACCATAGGAAGTCTTGCAACAACACAGTAATAACAAATGAAAGTGTTCTTCTGGAATTAGTGAATGTACAAATAGATTTCCCATATTTATTGTTATGTTTCCGACGTCAAAAATGCTACAGAATGCATTGTTGGTAAAGATATTGCTAATTTTACATTAAATTAAGCGTTTCTGACATCTTGAAGAAAGATAGGCAAACTTATTTTGAGACATCACGCACGACTCCAACGGATTGGGATTACATTCCATTTCTGACTAATACAAGCCTAGAAAATTAGCATATTTTGGATGAAATAAGTCGCGTTGATGATTAATTAATGAAGGTATTTGTGTTAATTCGTCTAAGCTCGCACAGACCAAGTTCATAATTACAGTTACTGAATGAGAGGTTAGGGATATTGACATTCATTAAGATAATCACTCATTAGCCAACTAATCAAACAGGCTATCATCATTAGAAAAAACCCAATTACCATTCACACACTCTTGTATGTGTTCTTGACGGCCTTTGATTGCTTAGTGCATGACATACCTAGAGGTACCTTCTCTCCTAATAATATGAAGGCTAGTCAACACATTCTCACGCAGCCTGTGGGCAACTGATATTTCTCTGTTCAAAATCGCCGAGGGATGAGATGGTTGCAACTTGGATACCGTGTATTTTGGTCCACTCAAATATTCCAACTGATTTCTGTCAAGACTGATGTTAATTTATCTCTTAAAATATACTATGAGAAAAAGTAACTGAGCAATGTATGTCATGTTTATGTGAGTATACAAAGCAAATGGTTTCATGTATTAATCTATAGTGTTTCGACCGAGTTCAGTGTCAAATCGTTCATGCAACAAAAACAAATTCTCAGGAAAAGTCAACAGTAACTAATGACGTCGTTTGGCGAGGATACGTTCATACATTCATGTTGACAAATCTTATTCCAAATGTCAACAAAGGTTTGCCTCAGATCGCTCAAGGTCACATGCTGACGTTGACGTCTTCTTAAACTCCTCTCCATCTCATCCTAAACATGCTCAATAGGCTTCAGATCTGGAGAAACGGTCGATCATGAGAGAGTTCTGATTTACGCTGCACAAAAACGTCCTTTACAACACGTGCAACATACGGCATTGCATTGTCATGCATATTGTGTATTCCATCTGAAACCCATGACAAAAAAAGGTTAACACATGAGGCAGTAAAACTTCATGTCTGTACCGGATGTCGTTAGATAACCACGTACGACGGAGATGCCTCCCAAATCCCTAACGTTTGTCTAACGTTCCAATCTCGCAGACGATACCTGACAGATATTGAACTGAAATTGATGTTCTCGAAAAGTATTGTACGAAATGGGGACTTTCTATTAATACTGACAAGACTAAGGTCGTTGTGTTCAAAAAGGGCGGGAAACTATCAAAACATGAAAAATGGTATATTGGAAACCGTAAACTTGAAACTGTCAACTATTACAAGTACTTGGGGTTAACTCTGTCATGTCGAAATATGTTTTCCAAAGCTTGTGATATATTATCCAAACAAGCCGAGAAGGCTCTGTATCCAATAAAGAAATTTATCTGTACTTATAAATCAATACTTCCAGATGTAGCTTTTAAAATATTTGACGGAAAAATTCAACCTATCCTGATGTACGGTGCAGAATTGTGGGGGACCGTGTATCGCCACAACATAGAAAAGGTCCATTCAAACTTTTGTAAATTTGTTTTAGGCGTTGGCTACCGCTCACCCACAAAAGCTATCCTGGCTGAATGTGGACGATACCCACTACATATTAATTACAAAGCAAGAGTAATATCGTATTGGATACGGTTGCTTAGACAACCTGATTGCCGTAACTCAAAACGATGCTATCTAATGTTAAAACGTCTAGATGATTCTGGAGATGTTAATTGGACCTCATCAGTACGAGAGTTTTTATTCCAGTATGGCTTGTCTTATGCTTGGTTAAATCAGGATGTAGGCAATAAAGAAATGTTTATGAATATATTCAAACAAAGATGTAAAGATATATATTATCAAGAGTGGTCAGCCGCTGTGAATACTTCCAAATATCTGAACACTTATTCAACCTTTAAACTGAACGTAATGCCGGAAGATTATCTACGATTGTTACCTTCTCTTTATTTGCGAAGAGCACTAACAAAGTTTCGATGTGGCATTACTGGTTTTAATATACAACTTTTAAGACGGTCAAAATCTACAGACCTCACCATTGCCATGTGCTCTCATTGTCATGACAAGCTAGAAACTGAATATCATGTACTACTTGAATGTCCATTGCATAATGATGTACGAATAAGATATATACCATGTTATTATTACACCAATCCTAATCCATATAAATTCATTACTCTAATGAATTCCAAATCAGCTAATGTTATATTACGTTTAGCTGTGTACTGTTCAAAAGTATTACCTTCACGTAATGTAAATGTATAACACATGCCAAGGCGCTCCGGATTATATCAAATTATGAATGTCATTGTACTGTTGGCCTCATGGCCATTCATACGAATAAATCTTCTGTCTGTCTGTCTTCTGTCTGATATTGAACTTATAATCCTGAAATGTGTAGTTGTGTGCAAGTCCTAACAACGTGGCGTAAAGCGTGGACTTCGTTGACGTTAGCGATCTCCAGTGCAGTCAGTTTCTTGGTATCGGTTCAACACAGAAGATACCGTATTTCTGTGAAACACCAAAGTTAACTTCTATAAGCTAATTTTTTTTAAAAACGTTGCCAACGTTGTAACAATTACTATGATTGCATCCAATCAGGATTCAGTATTTTCTGGTATTTTCCATTTCCTGTTTTTGGTTTCTATGAGAAAAAGTTAATATGTATTTCTCAGCTACAATAATCAATGTTTTTTTGTATGTGCTTTATAAAAGTTATGCTCCACTTGCAATGCTTTGAACACTTCAAAAGGCATCCTAAAGGTAAAGAGAAGAAATGATTTTATGAATGATGAGTGTTTTTTGGTATTTGCTTGATAAAAGTACAAATCTCAAAGTTGATCACCCATCAAATGGTATTTTCCCAATGTGCCTACAGCCCAGTTTGCCTACACTGCTATCAAAGCAAATCCACGCATGAGTGGTTTGTGTATCGGGTTCCTCCAACTTATGTTTGATAACGGACTGTTCCACTTGATCCACTTGAAGTAAGTAAAAAGACATGTGTTGAAGAGAAGTTTGATTGCGACAATAACAAATTCACATGAAAATTTCACACTTCCTTATTTGATGAAGATGATTGAATGAAGTTGAATGAGACAAATGTATCTTTTTACTTTTCACTTTAACACCCTCCTCCTGTAACCGGCACAAAATGCATTAACTATGTTCTGTTTTAGATCAAGGCGGCGAATTACGAAAAAAAAAAGATTTTATTTTTTTAAAAACAAATACTTGTGTTCTTCATCGATGGTTTGCTTTACTGCTCGTGTTTTTCTGAATTATTTCAAATCTTAAAAACCCTCTTGATTAAATGTTTTTTAGGCTTTTGCTGAATTCAACTTACATAACACAAGGAATTCAAATCAGTTGCAATCAATGTTTACTTTTAAATCATGAACGTATTAGACAACAGCTATCGCTTTAGAGAATCCAAGTATCAACTCCTCAAAAATATGAATTATTATTTGTATCATGAATTGTTGACAGAAAATTCGGTAAGCTAATGTAAAGTATAATGAAGGTATATAGATATGTAAATTAAGATGTAACAGAACGTATCTGTCCATTTTGTAAGTAGTTGTAGAAGAAGGGGAAGAATTTGTAATATATATGATATTTTATCATTATCAATTATTTTTAGATATTGAAAACTGGGTTGATGGTGACATTCTTATTGAGGAAATTATTGCCATTTATTGCAATGTATTGTTAAGACAAGAAGACGGGTGTTCAACTGTACTTTAAAATCAGATGATCAACAACCGTTTCCCACTGTATAGTTTTAAACAGATGTTACTGGCATATTTAGGACTAAAAATATTTAAGATATACTTTTTTTTAAGTATATTGTATCCATGTACTGTCGGTTTGATCCTAAAATAAGATGAAAACCAAAGCAAGTCTATAAAGTGAATTCAGTCTCCTTTTCATTTTATTTAAAGTTCAAAATGTGTATGTTTTAGATCAAATTCTAAATGTTAGACTACCATGTACTGTAAATGAATAGTTTCACTAATGCACAGATTCTAGTATTAAACGCTATCATAGGCCTAGTTACACTACACAAATTTGGGATGGGGAGAAGTTAGGGTTGCCGGTAGAGGGCGGTTGTTAGGGAAAGTGCGACAGTATGTTGTATTACTCTTACTTGTACTGTTGAATTCTAGAATTAATGAAAGATCAAGAGTTGACTTTTGATTTTATTAATCAAGTTACAGAATCCTCACACTTGGAATAAGACTTTGACTGTATCCTAGCAACCAGTCTCCTGGCATAGAAGTCTCTATACTCTTCAGGCAACTCTTCAAGTGTCTTTAGGGCTCGATCGAGGATTTGTGTTGCTCTTGTGGCTGGATGGGGGTCCTTATTGCCATAGGTGTCCTTTGTGTCGTACAGGTCAGGTGTCAGGTGTCGCCAGAACACATTCACAGCCACCCCAAACTCTAGGGATATGACATTGTGAAACCAAAGAGCTGAGGAAAAGAAGAAGAAATAAAGAGACTAATGCATTTAATTAACTCTTAATTCTGAAGTACCGTATTCGACTTAATAACCGCCCACTCCCCTATAAGCGCCCACCCACCACGTTTTTGAGTGAACAATATGCATCCTGATTTAGCGCCCACCTATCAACATTGCTTACCTTGCATGCTGATTCATTGAGGAAGGTTTTTCAGTCTTGCAATAAGTCTTTTACTTCTACTAAAGTGAAGAATACAGGGTATTTCAAGACCCCCAGCCACCATCAAAATGATAAAACTTATAAAACCATATTTCAAAGACATGTGTATCGTAAGAAAACACTTTCAAGACTAAACTTGAGGACAATTTTTATCGTTTTAATTAGCGCCCCCTTTTACCAATTTTTTAAGCGCCCCGGGCGCTTATCACGTCGAATACGGTAATTAACTTTTGGCTACTACATTTTATTTTTCCTTGGGAACACATTTTTTGTAATAGCCTTCTGTCTCAAAGGACAAGGGAATGATTCAGGTAATGTTCATAATGAATGATCAACATATTTGCGTGGCAGGAAATTATTGTGGAATAAATAAATAGCAATTGCTTTGCGTCAATTTGATTCGCTGAAAACGGTAATAGAAGTTCAGTTCATACCTCCATAAACTTAATTTCATGACGTCACATCATTTTAAGCCACGCCCATATTTGTAAACAAGTTACGTTTTTCTAAAAATAGCTACGCGGATTAACGTCGAGTTTGCACATCGGTTTTTAAGTTTATACCTCCATGAACTTAATAAATGTTGAAGTCAAATCTTAAATATCCCTCTTCCATAATTTTCTCAATGATAAGGTTATTGGTTTTGGTCAATGTCAAAGTGTTATCACTATCATTTTTGTAAAAAAACTAAAATTTTAATTTCTACTCTGCAAACGTTTAAGCAACATGTCATCTTAAACCTGTATACTTTATTCTCCCACATGCCAACCCTGAAATTAGAGGTGGAGGGTACCCCTGAATTGTGGGATATTTTACGAATGATTCGGTATACATTCTCCTTTTAGCATTATCAGTCAAATTAAAGTAATCATAAACAGATGGTGCTTCATAAAATAGATAAACTATGACCAATTGACATAATTTAGAAGTATCATTGGACATTTGGCCTATTGCCTTTGTGAAAATCCTATGGGTTCATATCCTTACTTTAACTGAATATTGCCTCATCTTTAATCTATATCGAATTGATTGTGGGTAAAGAATAATGAATCTATGTCCCTCTTTATACAAAGGTCATGTTCTTAGGGGAAAGAACAATGTGTCTTATTACAAACTGATGGGCAGTGGGGGAAGAATGCAATTTAAGTTGTTGTTTGACTGATTTTAAAATTACGATTTAGGGATAAATAAAGAGCTTGTATTTGGTAATTTATTCTTAACTAATGGATTTATGGTACAGAGTGATCCATTTCATTGATTGTTTATTCTAAATCTTTGCAATAAGTAGATTCACTTAACTGACACTTCATTCTGAACTGATTACTTGAGGATAAAGAATAATGCCTTGAATTGATTCTTCATTCTAAACTGATTGCTTGAAGATAAAGAATAACGTCTTGTATTGACTCTTTATTCTAAACTGATTGCTTGAGGACAAAGAATAATGCCTTGAATTGACACTTCATTCTGAACTGATTCTTTGAGAATAAAGAATAATGCCTTGTATTGACTCTTTATTCTAAACTGATTACTTGAGGAAAAAGAATAATGCCTTGAATTGACACTTCATTCTGAACTGATTCTCTGAGAATAAAGAATAATGCCTTGTATTGACTCTTTATTCTAAACTGATTACTTGAGGACAAAGAATAATGCCTTGAATTGACACTTCATTCTGAACTGATTCTTTGAGAATAAAGAATAATGCCTTGTATTGACTCTTTATTCTAAACTGATTACTTGAGGAAAAAGAATAATGCCTTGAATTGACTTTTCATTCTAAACTTCTTTCTTGAGGATAAAGATTAATGCCTTGTATTGACTCTTTATCCTGAATTTCAAGATAGTGGGTAAAGAATGATATATTTGATTGATTGTATGTTCTCAACGTTTAGATCAAATATAGGCATTTTGCCTTTAATTGTTCTTTATTGTAAACGTTTGATTAAGGGTATCAGTAAGGCATCTAATTGGCAATATTCAACATAAATATCAAGCATTTATTCAATAGTTTATTCTGAATAGAATAATGCATTCATTATTTCATGATTTAAGGAGGGAATATAAAGCATTTAAATGACTTATTCTAAACTTATTGATTGAGAGTTAGAAACATAAAGAATGTCAGAGTCAAACAGTCAAATTTTAAAAACTAGTACTTGCCTGGGATGAAGAGAATGTCACCAGGCTCCAGTAGCCCTTCATGGCGAACAGCTTGCACAAATCTAGGGTACTTCTGCTGGTCTGGGTTGTCAATGTCAGTCACTTCTGACTTATCTCCTGCAGAAACAATTCATAAATGGGTTTTCATGCAAACCCATTCCCCATAAGATATAACCTCTACCAGTCTCAATCACTTGCTAATCTCAGCCTTGCTGCAGTTCTTACACTTACTTCTCTCAACTTGAAGGTTCAATCAGAAAGCCTTCTTCAACTTACTTCTCTCAACTTGAAGGTTCAATCAGAAAGCCTTCTTCAACTTACTTCTCTCAACTTGAAGGTTCAATCAGAAAGCCTTCTTCAACTTACTTCTCTCAACTTGAAGGTTCAATCAGAAAGCCTGCTTCAACTTACTTCTCTCAACTTGAAGGTTCAATCAGAAAGCCTGCTTCAACTTACTTCTCTCAACTTGAAGGTTCAATCAGAAAGCCTTCTTCAACTTACTTCTCTCAACTTGAAGGTTCAATCAGAAAGCCTTCTTCTACTTACTTCTCTGAACTTGAAGGTTCAATCAGAAAGCCTTCTTCAACTTACTTCTGTGAACTTGAAGGTTCAATCAGAAAGCCTTCTTCAAGTTATTACTAATAATCAGTGAGGGTGCAACACCCAAACCACTAAATTTCATGCTTTGCCACAAGGCCTACATCAGCCAGTAATGTAGACATATGCAACTTATGCCTTGCAAGGGAAGTTGAAAAACACATTTTCAGTGATTGACTAAGATAATGTCAACCATGTTTCAAATATTTTACCAATGTTTATGAAGGAAAGTTTATGCTGCAGTTGAACTTATCAGCAAGAACTGTGCTAAGGAAAAAATATTTAAGAAGGGCATGGATGTTGCTTTTGATTGGTTGCTTATTAAGAATGATGTAATTTGGTTTGAGGTACAAGCATATGGATAACACAGCAGTGTTTGTTGATGAACAGCATTCCATATAAGATAATGGATACACGCAGCAGGCTAGTGTAAATGCATTACAATTTACTGTCATGGTCACACTTTTGAGGTGAAATCAAAGGGAGAGAACACCAACTGTTTTGGAGTGGTGTTTGCTTGTTAAGGTTTGAGGCACTTAATAGGCTGATTAAAAGAAAAAATAAATGTTTGAGAATATACAGAATCCAACCTTTCTGCAATCTAATCAAGATCTTAGCACCACTATGTCTGGATGACAATAAGGCTCATTCTTGAGTTGAAGACAAACCAGTGCTACTAAATAGTGCTTCTTAATACAAACTTCTATAATACCCCACAAATAATTTGTTGTGTTTCATTCAAAATAGTTTTTTTAATTGAAATTATCCACATTTCAGGAGAAGGCAGATATTTACCATTAAGGTACAAATTTTCCACTTCTTTAGGACTAAACAGAACTACACGTTTTCGACCATTCACTTGAATCAGCAGATTGTCCATGACCTGAAATCACACATACATGTTGACATGAAGTCAGTTTATGACATCATTAGGTATAAGTTACAATGCTTATTGTCAAAATAAAATATGAAATGTCAACAGCTTGAAAGTATTGCATATTGTTTAAGTGAAGTTCAGGACAGAAAGTTCATTTATTACAAGCAGCTTTACATCAAAGCAACAATATCACTTTTGACCTTCTATTGTATACAAGATATTTTTTTAGAATTATACATTTCTAAAACGGTTTTATTAGGTTCAAGGAATTGCTTGGAAATGGCAATTTACCTGTAATTTATGGCTTTAATACAGATAAACTATGGGAAGTGAAATTGATGGCTGGGAAAAATTAGTTACTATTAATACATTAGAGTCACACAGAGTATGTCTCATGAAGTATGTGTCTAAGTAGAATGTGTACCGCGGCAATCAAAATCTTTTCACTTAACTTGCATATTCACAACAGATGCCATTTTAAAAAAAAATATTAAATATTTTTCAATGAAATAAAAAAGGCTTTAAATTTGTACATGTTTAAACACTCCATGGTTTTCATATTATACATTATTTTGCTTTCAAAAGTGTAAAGACACCAATTATGATGATATTCATCAAAAGCATCTCACATTTCTGTCCAAAGACTGTCAAATATATGACATTTATCAGTTTTTAATTGATAATCAAATAACAACCTTATGACTGTGCCGAATCCAAAATCACAAGCACCATTTACATGATTACTAGTCATCTAACTTTTCAAATATTAACAACTCAAAATTTATATTCTCCCTGCCCCAGATAAGTTTCATTGACCGATTTTCAATCAGAATCACGACTAAATTAATACTAAACTGATGAACATTAAATTATACTATTCAGAAACAGTAAGTACTTCTACATAAAATAACACAAGTTTGGTTTAGGGGTTCACAGATTCGCTTTTTGCTGAAATCACATGTCATTTACATGGTTACTAGTTTTACAACCTATTAAACATTGTCAACCTAAATTTGTCATTCTGACTACATTAAAATAAATAAGTTTCTAAAATGTGACAAATGGTGCATACTCCTCAATATACCATTTTGGATCAAATATCACTTCATAAGCTTTATAATATCATTATACTAAACCAATAAGCATATGTGGATTATCATTTTCAGCAACAGTCAAAGCTTGTTGGTAAATGACACTTTTGACTATGACACATAAGAGTATACAGGATTGAACCACTAATGATATCATCATCAGTTAACTACAAAATTGATTAGGAGTGAACTGTCCAAACATAATGAAAACAAAGGATATAGATACAGAAAAGAATTTTTAAATATTACGAATACATCTATTGAATAATTTGTGCGGCATTTCTCTCCTGTGGATTTCATAGAGCAAGTGACACCTACATCGTAGTGAGTCCACAGCTGTAAACCAGCAGAGGCAATACGGAAGACACTTGAGTAGAACTGGGAGGGTTGGTAGAACTGTGGCAGGTGGATGTCGGCTGCGAGTTGAGGGAACTGTTGATGTATGTCCGCTACATCCTTCCTTGGATCCTCACCCAGTGCCCTCAGGTAATAGTGCTCATCCTGTCATCGGACATGACTACATATATCGGTATAACTAAAAGCATGCCTGATATCTCTTTAGCTGAATCAGTAGAGTGTCTAACTCTTACCCGCACATTCTGGGTTTGGATCCCACAAGAGGTGATCTCAAAATCACGTTAGGTTACAACTACATATATTTATAAGACTACCCATGCAAACAATGACTGTTGCAGGAATTTTTCTGATTGAAATCATTTCAGAAACAGTTACACAAATAATGAATCCATATTGAATCATACAGTCAATTAATTTTCAAAATTAAAACTGACTTGTAAAAAGAAGACAAATCTAAATCAGATAACGAGTGACCCTTTGCTATTCTGTTAGATATAAAAATGTTGGACCACTTACACAATTATTCCCTCTTGTTGCTGATGCAGATAGTCATCATATGTTCATCATGACTTATTGTGCTTCTTACCATGATCTAATTTCAGAAAGTGTGCAGGATTATTCAGACAGTAAACCATTTCAGACAGCAAAAGGTACCAGAAATCAAGACTCATTAAATCATGAAGTGATTCTTAATTACTTCATGAAAAGAAATTTACCTCACTGATGAAGAATTCTGAATGTTGTTTTTCTGCTGCTCGCTGAACGAATGTTGAAAAAGGCAGTGATCTGCGGAACAAAAACTTGAATGTATATAAACAAGACACGATAGATGGTATTTCAATTTCCGAAGACAAATATTTTACTCTAATTTTCTAAGACTTAACCTTTGTATCGATTGGTCATTTTTCTAACACCAATTGTTGAATCTAGTAAGATCCAAATATATTTTACTTTCACAAATACTATGAAGACTCTTAAACTGTGTAGTGACCTGTGAACCCTGGAGCCAGTTGTGCTTGAAGAGAAGTTGAAAAAGCAAAAGTTTATAGACATAGAACAATGCCCTTCCATTAGCCTGTCTCGAATAATCAGAGCTGACGTGCTAAAAAGGTTGTAATCAGGTCATCAGCTTTATAATTAAATATATATTGGTGACTTATAATCTTTGAAAATATTGAGCTGCTTACAGTTTTTACCTATACATAAAGTTTTTATTGATGAAATCCATCTGTGGTGTTGAAGAGACGTGAATCTTCACTGTCTTATCCCCTCCTTGTTTTGCTAGGTGTTCCACAGTCCAAGTCTCCCTGCAGGGGCCAATGTCAACATCCCTTAGTATGGCAGGTTTCCTCTGAAATTGTATTAATTCACAATTCTCATGTAATTGAAATTCATAAGATTATGAAATAATGTTATATAATATCTTGATTTAAACAGAAAAAGTTACTGATCACAGCTAATTTAGAAAAATCAAACTGTTGACTGATTGTTCCAACAAAATCTCTGGATTTTCAATAATATTTTTGGTTAAAAGCAGATAAATTTACCCATCTTGCCAATGAAATTAAATATAAAAGGGATATCTGTAACTGGACATCACAGTGAGTAAGCCAGTCTTCTAATTATGTATCTCTTGTTAATAAGTTTAATAGAGGTAATTAATGCACCATGCAGAATATAACATGAATAATATCGACATTTCTCACAAAGAAAACTGCTAAAACATGTAGAATATCTTCTTTGAGTGGCATTTAGAAGTTGGAAATCAGATAAGAAACGAATAAATAGATGAAAAATTCTCTATTCTGAGCACGCGACGTTTCGACACAGCTTCTTGTGTCATTGTCAAGCAATGATGATGGGATAGAGGAGGTTACATTTATATCATAGTAAAAAATGTTTAATTAGCCTAACAGATGCAATTTATAAAGAAAACAATTTGTGAAAGAGACAATGTATAAACAAGGTATGATAAAGATAAAATTGCTTCGATTATTGATATTACCTGTGGGTAAATTTCACTTAAAAACAATTCCTTTGTTACGTTGCGAAAAACTGGAAGATCAAGAGTCTTTCTTTTCTCAACAGAACAACATGTATCCGCCATGATGATGGGCATTTCCGTGATGAACTCTCCTGTGTAAAGTTACATAAGGTCTTCAAAGGGACGTAACTCCGAACGACTCTTTCTTGCAGGAATATGGCTTGGAGATCAATATGGGCATGTGGATCAGTTATAAGTTCGACTTTACGTCCAAATGTAGTTCAGAAACTTTCGAAGTGGGGTTTTCGTTCTAAACAAGTGAAGGAAAACTTCAAAAAAGCACGTGCCTTGTGCTCTCCGTTCATATCAAAGAATGACCACACTTCGCGAAGTTCGGTCACACTCACAAAATCGAACTGTGGAAAAGGAAATGTCAAAGTTTTACACAAAGTTCAGCGGTCCCAAATATCGGGGAGTTCTTTGTCACGATCATTTTCTTCAGGATACGACGATGATAGAAACGACCAGCGATTGCCGCTACGATTAATGGACTTCTCAGAAATAATATGGCCAAGTCTTCTGAAGTCCTTGAAAAATAGATTCTTTGCCATGTTAATTACGGGATATTATGACCGAACATTTTCAATCGATTCATTCCTAGAAGGGTGCACGCAGGTGATGCTTAGTTATTCACACTGTATTATATTAATTGATAGTATAGTTACATTGGAAGACATATGATATTGCGACACCGTTACATTGAAGTTATATTTTGCAATATGCATGTATGTCAATGTCATTTTTTGATTATATACATTGTCTGACAATAACAGGTTCAATGCTAATTTGATTCATTGAAAATATCACAATAAAAATAAAATCTTGCTTACTTGAGCATATGTTTCTAACTTACTATGATGTGAATCGTGACTGGCAGAAATATAGATTTGACCCTTTACTTCTGTTGAGTAGAGATTATAGATGGGTTTTTGATGAATATTTAACATCAACGCTATATACTAAGCCCAGTTGGAATCCTATTTTCGGTATAAAATGTTCTCTCTGAAAAAATTTGATGTTTATGATATATTGCTTAGAGATGATTCATTCTTTTCCAGGCAGTTTCACTGGTATCCAGTTGTATTTCTGAGGGAAACTTTGAAAGTCTCCAGGGTCTTGTAGATGAAGAGGTAATAAAATCTTTCATTTTGACCAAGTTGAAAGATTGAATTAAGTAGATTAGGTTTATACTTAAACTGTACTCAAATATTGTTCACAAAATACTATAAAAGAACAAACATATTTATTTGGCTCTGTAATATTATCACAATACCAATATATTGCAGTACAGATTATGCTTTACAATTATTGGAATGTTATTTTTCATATCACGAGGAATTACACCAGCTTATTTAAATACAAGTTTATTCAGCAAACGTGTTCTAATTTGCTTTAAACGTGTAAGAAATATTCTATTGATGTGTAAGAATACTCGTTTAGCTGTATTACAAATGATAAGAGAGTTTTAAAAAAATATATATGTCATTAAAATTTACTTGCAAACTTTATCTTTTTCAGTAAAAATCGTCTATGCATAAGTTCTATACTGCATAAAGAAGTATAAACAGTAGACTGTAGAGTTCATTTAATATATTGTAATATTATTGCAGTACGTGACCTGTATAGCACAATAAATGGCAATAAAAAAATTAGTGTAATACTCAGCCCTAATATTTATTTACTCCTGATTATCAAATGTCATTTTAATTGGTTACTATGTTCTAAATATCTCCAAAATGTTTAAAGAAATAATGATTTAAAAAATCTGATAAGCTTAGTTATAAAATAAATATTTTACTCAAATAACTTATCACATTTTCATTTCTATTGACAATATATACATATATATATATATACAAATATGAAAACCCTTTTCTTGAACATTTTCAGTAATTCAATTGCATCTGTTTTTTAGAGGAAGTGATGTAAAAGCTTAATCCTAAAGATTGCAGTTAATTTGATTTTTCACCAGGCAATCCAGGAAATAAGAAACTCTTATGCAGATCTCAGCGTAAGCCAGAGAAGATTTATCCACGTCAATCCCAGGGATATCTTCTTCCGATTTGTATACGAGATTGGCATGATGTTTGATGATGAAACAGGTACATATACTTATGGTACTATAACAAGCTGTGATGCCACAAACTTCCATTATCTCATGCCATGTGCTGGTAACAAAGTTTAAGTTAACAAGCTGTGTTGCCGCAATATTCCAAACATTGTTTATCTCATATCATGCTGGTAACAAAATTACTAAAAAAAGCTTTATTACCTACGACGCTGCTAATGGCTGAAATATTGCCAAAGCGGCGTTAAACAATAACTCACTCACTCACTTTATTACCTACAAGGGCAATCATAATGGGGTTCCTATTTTTGATACAATGCCCTTGTAGGTACAATGCCCTAGGGCAAAATATCACTTTTCCATTGTGACATCACATCAAGAACAATGCTTGACGTCACAGTTCTCCTATGACGTTATCTTCCAAATGCGTCTATGCCTTTGCTTTGATGTTGATTTTTATAGTTTCCTTGACTTCTTGACTTTGGTAATAAACAGAATATTATACTTGTATCCATAACATACTATGTTTACAACACTCGTGCCTTAATATCTGTATATCACTCACTCTCGCTCGATAAATACTAATATTAAGCACTCATGTTGTAAAAATAATTTGTCATGGACACTCATATAATATCCTCTATCATTGCCACAAACTACCATGCATCTCTTATCTCATGTCATGTGCTGGTAACAAAGTTTACTAAAACAAGCTGTATTGCCACAAACTACCATGCATCTCTTATCTCATGTCGTGTGCTGGTAACAAAGTTTACTAAAACAAGCTGTATTGCCTCAAACTGCCATGCATCTCTTATCTCATGTCATGTGCTGGTAACAAAGTTTACTTAGACAAGCTGTATTGCCACAAACTACAATGCATCACTTATCTCATGTCGTGTGCTGGTAACAAATTGAAAAGCTCGAATAATTGTTGGTAGACACCTGTTGTTTCTATTTGATGTATTGTATCAATCTTTCAACTAATGTTTGTTTTCATGAGGTTTTACTCTCATTTAGGAAGCTTTTACATTCTTATATAGACTTAAGCTACTACTTCAATTGTCTGATAGTAGACTTTAAAAATCATTGGCGAGTGTGAAACTTAGTCCCAACCTTAGCAAAATTAATTAGTTTATATGGTGTTGGAATGTCAACAGCATGTAACAGAATTCATGGATTTATATCTCATTCAGGACTGAAATATAAACTTGAGTACATCTGGGATTTGAAGATGAAGAGCTGGTAAAATCTTCATTGTAACTGACTTGAAACATTTAACAATCAAATGGGATTTGGTTTTGGAATACTTGCTGTTGAACAACATGAAATAATTTGAAGTGTTTATGATTAATATCTGACATAATTTGACATAGATGAAAAAAATATTTGTAATCTGTATTAAAAATGTAAATTACTGTTTATCCATGAGATTGTGACGTCAAGGAAGCTTATTTGCTACCTTGAACAGGGCTCCAGAATTATTTGGACTATTTATTTTGATAAAAAGTGAGGAGTAAAATTACCACATGAACAAAACTTGTAATATTTCAATTTTTTTCATTTTCAGATCCTCATTCCAAGTTAGCATCCTTTTCAATGTTAGTTGTTGTTTATATTTTCCACACGTTTAAGCTGTAAATAAACGAAGGGTTTATCTTTGACGAAATATAAACTTGGTAATCTTTGTTTTCATACAGGTTGGTATCAAGTTGGCTACTATTCGAGATTTAAAGATCAGACATGTAGAAATTAAAATTTAAAATCACTCCTGTAAACACATATCTGATACGTATTCTAGGAAAGTTGTGCATATCTGTCACTCATTGATTTCATTTTTAATGCGTATATATATATATATATGAATTACCTGTGCATATTTTATGCAGATACGCATCTTATCTGGAGCCCTGTTGAAGGTGGTTGTGCTTTGGCATTAGGCAGTTCTATTTCCATAGAAGGTCACACTGATAACTTCTTTAAAAGAATAATCATGAATCAAATAATGCTAACCATAAGCAATGTCTATATATGGTTTCTGTTTGGAAGGTAAATTCAAAAACTGACAGCAGCATTTAGCCAACTTTGATTTTTACTTTGATGATGCAAATGTTATGTTTGTAGTGAAAATTCGGTAGTACCTTGGCAAGTTCAAGGTACACAATACAAATGTTTAATCTTAAATGTTTGTATCAAACTCTTTGGGTGTGAGATGTTGGTACCAAGATTCCATCCTAGTCATTTTCATTTGTACCCACTGGCTTGATAGAGGTTGGCAAAACCTTATGCTCAGTTATCAATATACTAATGAAATAAAAGTTATATTTTTATATGCTCTTCAGAAAAGAAATGGCATTTTCTAATTTTAGCATAATATGTGATTGTAAAATGATAATATAGATAAGTGAATCCCATTGTACATCAAATGTTGCTATGAATATCTGCTACAGATCAGAGGTTTGTGGAAGTGACCGTGGTCCTACAAGGTTTCCATGGTTACCATGAAGCAAAGGAGAAAGAACCAGTTGCATACTACAATGAGGTGCGGGAGAGTCAGGACCGCATGTATGTGTGCAACTACAGGTACGTGTTACACCTTTGTGTCTTTAAATTGAAAGGAGACACTCACCTCAATAAGATTACATTTCAACCATCTCATTATCTCCCCTAAGAAGTAATACATGTCTTCTCTTTCATAATGACCTGATGGTGAAATTGTACAACAAGGATACAATCCTTTTATGATGTAATCTTTCTCTTGGAGATAAGACATATTGTGTTTGGTCTAGTTTCCGTTGGTTTCTGAGTCGATGTTCCAATATTGTTTCCAGGGCATAACTCTGAACATATTTTGACCAACCATCAACAAATTTGGTATACATGCAACCTCTCAATAACATGTAGATGTGCCTTTTTGGGGTTTGAACATCTTTTCAATTTGTTTTTTTTGTTTCCATGGCAACAATCTGGATTTGTCTTTTCAAGGGTAGTATTCATTTCTGAAGCATAACTCTAAAACTTTTTGACCAATAATCACCAAATTGTGTGTACTGCCTCTCCATAATATGTAGATGTGCATTTTGGGGTTTGACCATGCTTCAGTTGTTTTTTTTTGTTTACACAGCAACAATTTGGACTTTATCTTTTGAATAAAGGATTTATTTTGAGCATCATTCTAAAACAACTTAGAGAAATCTTTGGAGGGGGAGACATTTGTTTTGAAGCATGAAGACACTCTCTAGTTGATAACTGTTTTACATCTCTGTCTGTTGTTTTTGTAAGAAATATGTGCACATTGCACAAGGGAAGGAACTCTAATCTTAAGAGCCTTTTTGGTTTTCAGAATGCAGTTAATATTATGTGCATTACATTGTAACTGTGTGTATTACCTCCAATAGTTTAGTAGGTCTAGCTTCTGCTGAACAATTTACAAAGCACAATATATTGCAAGCAAGTTTTGAAGGCCTTTTCATTATTATAACATTATAGCCACCATGTTACGAGTGAAACCTTCAAAGCAACATGTTACATATCATAAGATGCTGAAATATGAACACTTCATCTAAATAATGCAGTACTTTTCTGAAAGCCTTTCACACAGGACAGTAGGACATCAATCAACAATTGATCTTCAGATGGAGTAGTGCAAAACTATCAATTCAAGTTACAGTACTAACAAGGAATTTGTCACTGCTAGTCCTTCTCCATGTAGTGTATATATCGTAGCATTAAAGTGGGACCATTGAAACTACATGACCTATTCACATTTAAAAAATATAGCAATAATGATTATTGTGTCTTTCTTGAGAGACAGTCTGTTCAGTAGAGTTGCATTACTTGAACAAGATATTTCATAGACTCGAGGTTAGCCTAAGCCAATGTCTGCAAAAAGACTTACCAGGCATGTTGTAAGATCTTCAGATAAAATATTAAGTTTTCTAGTTTATGTTTTGGTTAATGTTTTTCAGTCTTTTATATTTAATGTCTATTTCAGATTTATCCGGGAGTTTACCAAAGGAGTGGAAGGAGACTGGAGCATCAACAAACTGAATCACTTCTACCCAAACAAAGGCTTCACTATCAGATGAAAAAAACATATTCATATTCAACCATCTAGTGAAATCAACACTTGGTGAATTTCACATGAACTGAAAAAGTAAAACTTGCTGATATGAAAAGTGACAACTTGTTAATTCAAATAAAATGAAATAAACAACTTGTAAATCTCATATGATAAAAAGACAACTTTGTTATTCCCAATATGATGAAAGTGAATTAAATTGTTTAGTGGGATAAGAAAAGAGAACTTGTTAATTTCCCTATATTATGAAATGGACAACTTGCTAATTTCCCTGTATAATGAAATAGACAACTTATTAATTTCATTGTTACATGAATTGGATGATATTACCTTGAGAATATATTGACTGTAAAGTCAGATGATTGTACCAAAGAACTAAAATAACACTTTATGTTTGTTTGAGTCGATGACATATTCCTTTTGAATTCTATGGAATGTGGAGTAGGACTGGTTTGTTAATTGTTTATATTTTAATGAGATTAACATTTCTTTACAAAAGAATATCAACAGTACTTTTAGCTGTATATTTTGTCTGTCTCCTCTAGTGGTAAATGGCAGGTGGTATACTTAACTCCAAAAAGGTTTGTAATAGATAATGAGTAATTTTGTTTCTTTTCAATATTCGTTGATTATTTGTATCAAGTGTAATCTGTGTGTTCAGACCTCAATATCTGTTTGGTCAATACCATTGATTGTTTGTATCTCCTAACACTCCAGTATGTGCGGTGTATTCAGTTTTAGTCTGGCATCTAAATCTGATATCTAAATCTGATCAATTGGCCAGAAAACTAAAAATACTTGTCTTGTCTCTTAAAGAGAACAAATGAAACAATTTTGTGGTAAAGGAAATGTATTAATTAGATTTTATTTTAACTCTTTTTCTAACGCTTTAATATTAGAATTCTAATCTTTTAACTGCCTGTATAAGTTAACATTTAAGCTCAAAAGGCCTATAAGGTCAGATGGGGTTATGGCTTGGCCCATTATCAATCGTCAGTTCGGACGATTTAAAATTTTCCACTTGATCTCTGGAAAGGTTGCAGTCAATATCCACAATTACTTAGTGAGGTCCCTTGCATGTATGCAATATGACATGGAGAATCAATTGTGCTCTTGACTCCACTATAGATATTATTGTGGCTGGGTGTCTACCCTCAAATCTTCTTTTTATCTATTTACAAAAACACTTAATGTTAGGAAAATGAAATGCTTAAATATCATCTGAATAGGACAGAGACTTACATGTTTGATTTCATTGTCTTACCCCTAAAAAATAAGGGTTTGACGGGGAAGAAATTTAAGTGCGATATACTAGTTGGTATAATAAGCTAACTTTTTTAGAAAAGCATTTTTTGTTAAATGGAGACTCAGGTTTTAAATTTTGTCTTAAAACCCGTTCAAATATGGTAATGGCAGGGTGTCCCTCCTCAAGGCTTCTTTTGAAGTCTTTTACTTAATAACCATTATTCTAGTTTGCAACATCTAACAATAGAAAGCATGATAAGCTGCAGCACCAATAGCTCAATTTTGTATATTTCTGATCAAGTACCTGCGTGATTCATACAACCTGTCAGGCAACAATCTACAGCTTTGAACCTACAAACAGCATGTAATTGATTAGTCTCTGATAATTGGCGAAATGGCATACATTTTTAATATACCTATCTGCTAATCACGATTGTTTTGTTGCGTAACTCAAATATTAAGTTGAGATATTTTAATGTGACATTAATTTACATATATGTTTATATGGTGTAATTATAGTAATGGTTGAAATAAAGATTGATTTAACATTTTTCTTTTTCTGTTACTGATTTTTCCATTAGGGATTAAGAGGTGTCATCAAGGGTAAGTCTCGCATGCCTATATCTCCGTTTGTCTACAGCTATAATCATGTTCCTCTCTATTTGTCTACCTCTCTATTTGTCTACAGCTCAAATCGTCTACCTCTTCTATTTGTCTACAGCTCTAATCGTCTACCTCTCTATTTGTCTACAGCATTAATTGTCTACCTCTCTATTTGTCTACAGCTTTAATTGTCTACCTCTCGGTTTGTCTACAGCTTTAATTGTCTACCTCTCTATTTGTCTACAGCTTTAATTGTCTACCTCTCTATTTGTCTACAGCTTTAATTGTCTACCTCTCTATTTGTCTACAGCTTTAATTGTCTACCTCGCTATTTGTCTACAGCTTTATTTGTCTACCTCTCTATTTGTCTACAGCTCGAATCGTCTTCCTCTCTATTTGTGTACAGCTCTAATCGCCAACAAAAACGAAGCTGACTTATAAGGCTCGGAAAATACACCCAAACTCTTACAATAATTGTGCCCCAATAAAGCCTTGCTGATCTGTATTTACAGCATCCTGGAATCACTGCATCCTGGGTCACCCGGGACTTAATGTTCTGATACTCTGACTTGTGAAGAGCATTGAAACATAAAGCCCTGAGTGAGCGAGGAATAGATAGACTATTGATATGTCTTCTTTTTTTGAGAAGACAGATTAATGCATCCAGTGTGAAGTAAAACCTTAGATAAAGGGACAGTAGTACACTTTTTTAAAGATTTATTTCTTCGATTCCCCAATAAACATTAGTTTAGGCCAAACGAAATATTGTATGAGAGTCTAAACATCTCATGAATCAACCCAATCATCTGTTGTCATAAAGGAAATTATCAAATGTCAAGCTGAAACCATTGGCAGTCATGTTTGTGTGAATAACTTATCATATGAGTTAAGGAATTGGATTCTTTTAGCAAAACTGGTCATACCAGGTTCTTTTTGAAACTCATAAAGTGCTACTGCTTGTTTAAAATAAAATGAAAAGGAACCAATATTCCCTCCAGGTATGTGGAATCAGCATGGCAACACTGGGCCAAGAACACACAATCGTTTTGAGGGATCAAACAACAATTTCAATATACTCCGAAACATGAATAGCAATAAATAACCAAACTGCATTCATACTGTTCCACTTTTGCTAAGGGCCATGTGATCTGTGCTTTTTTTTTTATTAAGACAGGTTAGTTTTAATGTACATATAAAAATATATGTATGAAAACGCATGACGAACGCAGTCTGAATCAGTCCATGGGAAGCACTTGCAGCAAGATATTTCACATAAGCGTTCTCATTGCAATCTGAATGGTAATACCTTTTGCTAACCGCCCGCAGAAGTTTGCAACACCCCTGAACTTTCACTTAACCAAAATGATCTCCGTACCACGCGGGGTCAACGTTTAAAAAAAAGCTGTACGTAGATGACTGCATGAGAACTGCAAGACGTCCATGTGTTCGAATCCCATTCACACCTTCTCGCTGTAGTGCACATCGAGGATGGACTACTGAGCATGTCGATTGGACTGCTCATGACAGGAGGCCTGTGTTGTTCACGAATGTGTCTAAATTCTATCTCGAAGTTACTAATAGGCGGGCGAGAGTCTGGTGAAAACAGGGGCGACCTTTGGTAAAATTGTTGAACATGGCAGGAATGGAGGAGGTTCAGTCATTTTATTGGTCGGATTCAGCTGAGATAGTAAGATTGATCTGCATTCAATAAAAAAATATGAAAAATATTAATTTCCTTTAAAAATTAAGTTTGTTTATTGTCCTCACATAGTGTTTAAATACTGAAATATAGTTCAAGACACGTTAAAATCCAACTCACTCACTCCTTACATAACGCGACCTTTAAACCATTACCAGTCGTCGAGCATCGATGAAATAATTAGTTTGTGTAAATTTGCAAGCTTATTAACCAAATGTTTCTAACCCAAAGTTACCACTGTTCTTTTGAGTATTTTAGGTACGCAGTAACTCAAAGATAGTCATCATAATTTCTGCAGGACGGATGTGAAAAATCTTATTGGTTGGAGGCAAAGGCCTCCAACCATCTTGCTTACGAGCTTCATAGTGATGAAATGTTACCAAGCCTTGTTAGTAACACTATGAATTTAGCCGGTAAAGGGGTCAAGTAGATATTGATATCGAATTTTTTGTTGTGTGAGTTGTAAATTTTTGTGATAGTCCATGAAAGCAATACATGTATTAATTAATAAATGATAATAATCTGTATATGTGATATAATTCTATGTCAATATCACTTTATTTATCACTTATCACCCTCGCATATTTTAATTTGCCGCACTTTTCGATATTGAAAAGTTTATAATTCTGAAAATTACAAACACCGACAAGTCACAGTGCCATCCGTCATAAAATTACAGGAAAAAGTTTACTCTTGGCGATGATTTAGTGCTAATAATGCGTCTTGTTGAAGCATGACGTGTTTTACCAAAGAATTGAAGCGGTCAAAGGTGTATTCTCTTTGGCGATTTCAGTGTTCCATTTCATTCATTTGAAATTTACCTCCAAGCAGATAACACCGCATCAAGTAATGATTTACAAAACCATCAGTCAATGTCACATATAACGGGGGCCCACACATTGTAATTATAGCAACGAAACGTCAAGAGTAATGACAATATTGACTTTCAACTTCTCATTATTTCCTCTTTTAATACTGTTGAATTTACAAATTGAATTATCCCAAACGAATGTAACGTTTCCTGTTGACAAAGGGATCAGTGATTTGAAAATATTAATTTACAATGAAGTGAGCTCCATGAGAACGAATGATAAGAACTGATAGAGGTTTTAGTTCCAATGGTTATAACCAGATCTTCGTCGATGTCGTACTGGGTCTGCGAATTTCTATTCCAACTTTTGATTTAATCAAATGTTCATTTTGTGAATTATGATTTTTCATATTACATGTAGTTATAAATCTGCTACGTTTTCCTAAGAAAAGACACGTTTGATAACCTTACCTCAATTGAAAATCTGTAATTTGCAGTCCCTCAAGTCAATGTCAATATATAAGTCTATTTTCACTATCTTAAGTATTGTTGAGAGGGTTTTAACCTTTGTAGATATTCACGCAAACGCGAGTGATATGAAGCCTGTTCAACTACATAAACTAAGTTAACAAAGTGAGGAATCCCGGAAAATTCAAGGGTCCTATAGATGATATTGATCATGTGGATTGTGATAAGACGCACATTTCCATCCACTAGTGCAGGCTTAAAAATCTGCCGATTAACCCAAGCTAAAAAAGCAAACACGAATATTGAATAAGAAAGTACAAGTGAAAATTTTACACCTCCTAATAAGATACATGACCATTTTATTGGTATATCATGATACTCATTTGTGCAATACACCCCCTTTAAACATGTTTAGGATCAATGTTAGGCCGACACGTGCAATTTACAGGCATCCTAGTTTTAGGATTTACAGAACACTTCAAACCAAACCATGTCTTTTTTTGTCAGCTATATAGTTAGTTTAAAAAAAACAATATCAATAATTATCATAATATATCAAAACTGCTTCTTTTGGATCAATGTAATGGAAACATTTATTTCCGTTTTCATGACATAACAAAAATACGTGCGTCTTCTCCAAAAATGTTGACAGACTTCATTACACGGTATTTTTGTTTTAACATTTAGTTTTCAATATAAAGTGTGCACTTTTTAACCTCGGTAATGCATGCAAATTTGATTAATATGTGTTTTGAAAATAATTCCATGACATCGAAAGAGCTTATTTGGATTAAATAACATTGTCTTGCAACGGTAAACATTGTTTTGTTTTCGTTAGATAACTTGAGCTGCTGTCCCTTACATTGAATTGATATATTTATCAACAATATGTCCTTCTTTATAAAATATCATTACCAAACCTTATTTACACGTGTGATTCTTTTTACACAAGTGACAACAATAGTTGTGACATTACAGACATTTGAAGAGACCATTTCTATCACAATATTAAAGAAAATTTCCCGACACATTGTAACGACACCCTATTTTCAGTTTAGTTTCTAATTAAAAGCCATTACCTGCTGACAAACATCTCGATTTGAGGAAAAAATAGGCAATTCTAAAGTCAACGTTACATACCACGATACAGACAAGGTATCGCGATAATATTAGAGTAAATATTACGATTTCCAATACTACGACATAGTGCCACAACTCAAAACACTCTCGCTTCTCACTGTGAGTAGCATTTACACTTCAGTGTTGCCCGTATTGTTCCCTCCGTCCGTTGCTACACATAGGTAACTAGATTTGCTCTTATATGTTGTGATACCGTACAGTGAAATGTCTGTATCGTCAAAACTAGAACAAGCTTTCCTGGATGTGAATCATTTGGGATTGATTAATAGTTACTGTTAGAGCAAGGAAGAGATTACAGCAGTTTGAAATTCTCTTAAATAGCTAGGTAAGTTCTCAAAGAAAATACTTTCATCTCTTGACGTCTTTTGGTATGACGCGTAGAGGGATCGAACCCCAAACTCACACATAAGACAGACAACTTACCACGCAAATACCTGTTTCGAATCAAGGTAGCAAAATTAGTGAATTAGATTAGTTACTTTCAGGTAATCTCGTGACTAAATCTCTTTCGGTCGGATGACGACCATTGGGACACGAAGTAACTCTCTTAAGGGTCTTTATTACAGTTCGAAGTGAATTGATAATTCTTCTTTTTATTAAAAAAATTTTTTTAACAGAACAGAACTTGATCAGTAGCTATTCTCAGTGTCATTTCACGGTTCAGAAACCTATTCATTTCCAAATGAGTCTCTTGACAAAAATCTTCGGGGAATTCTAGCGATATGTTGAATACCCGCTTGAGTGGAATGAACTTCCAGTTGAATTGCACAATTATTTTGTTAACATCGTCATCTGAGAATGTCTAATAAAATTAAATAATGTTTATAATTATGATACTACAGAGCCAAAACCCTTTTCATTTGATACACACACTTCTTTTGACAATCTCATTGAAATCAGCTCGAAACTTGTCCCTCGTAACTCGCTCAAGAAACGCAGCGAGGTACGAGGGACAAGTTACGAGCTGTTTTCAGTGAGCGTGTTCTTTGGAACGTGTATTTCAGAAACATGGAAACACCATTTATGTATTACTAAGTAAAAGCCTATGGTATATAAGGATGGGAAACATCTTCCGTCGCCCATTCATTCAATCTTAACTATGGATGATGGCGTTGTTTTGTATTTCTTGCATGTATTTCATTCTTTTCTTCTCTAAACATAGTTACCTTTATCCAAGTCAGCACAATGTATTCACAGTGTGGTTCAAGTCTCATGGTGTTTGTGATTGATAATGAACTATATCAATTGTTTACTTTATTTTATTGATAAACTTGTAGTTTATAGACCTCGCATCACTATTAATAATGCCTCCTCAACATGCAGTGATAGCGATTAATGCAAGTCAGAATGAAGGACATTTAAAATATGTCTACATTAGAAAAGTAAGTTCTTCTAGACAAACAACCTTCAACCTGACGAAAGAGTAAACAGATTCCATTAATGGCGGTGTTTTGCACAATAACGAAGTTTTTATTTAGAAAGTCTTATTATTCATAAGATTGACTGTGTATATATTCTCCTCCCATTCCTACTATTCCATTATGCTGCTTGTCGGGGTAGTGGTTAACTGCATGCCGTACCGTCACCCACACACTGATTTGCCCTAATGTGTGGTAATTACTGAAAATCCTGCTCCAGAAATGAATTGTTAATGTACACGCTGTACCACTAGAATGATTCCACACCAGATAACGGGTGCAGAAGTAACACAGTGTTCCGTGCATCCAAGGCAGTTTTCATCACTTCCCACCAGAGAAAGTAAATTTATGATACCTTACTCTATTAGCGTGAAACTCTTCATACAATGACAACGTCTTTCTCAAAATGAAAAGAGAAGTAGTTTTTGTAAATCATACAATAACAACGTTTTGGAAGATGAATAGTATGTTTTCTCGTATGTCCATTAGATTATAAGTTACGTAAAAAGTATCTCAAAGAATTTTATTACGTCCATAAATTCTCATTTTTTAAAACTTAAACGGTAAACTTTTGTTGTAATTCAGAATCTCGTAATATGTTTATACCACACATTTAAAATCAGAAAGTTACAGTAAAGCACATTTTGTTTAAAATCATATCACCATTTATATGTATATTGAATTGTTTTTCTATATTATCTTTCAAATTGTACTATGGGCCTGTAATATTTTAGTAATGAATGAAAATTGAAACAAAGTAAAAACGTAACTATATCTATCTATATTGATTGAACATGGAAAAGACATAACATCTTGTAAATTTTATAGTACTTTTTAAGGAAAACTATATTTTCTGGATATTTTCTTTATTGTCAAATTCACAACGTTTCGGAGTATATGCTTACTCCATTACTATGCATATTACCCTTTAAAGTCTCAATGAAACAACGCTTTAGACAATATTTTACTCTTTGAATGATTTATCATGTTCATCCTGGGTTTATCTGAAGATGATTTTCATATTTTGGTTAGATTGTAAAGCCTGATCCTCCTGTAGAAATAAAGTTCTGAAATGTGCAAATGTCATCCACAAATAATGTACACTCTAGTTAAAGCCTATGATATTGGAGTTGTCATATACATAAAACAATTGATGTACCATATGTTATCTAATGTCAAAATGTCTCTAGAGTCACGTGACCAATTGTTATGAAAGGTTCATCCGTACTATAGGCCACTGAGCCATACACGAAACATGCCTGTCTGTCTGGAACTAACTTATAATAAACAACTCCAAGAAATCAACATTAAGATAATCGTTTAAATATTGAAGAAATAATACTTTGAAAGCTTGATTTTAGTCCAGGTAAAGCCTACACACGATTGTGTTGATTTTGATGAACTTGCTGATAGTTTATAAATACAGTGCATACCTTTGTAATAAATCTCGACATTAAATGATACATAAATAGTGGATGATGATAGTCTTCTGTGAGGCGCATCTACTACTATTGAGGATCCAATATACCGTTGCAGAGTAGATTTCACATTAAAGTGGTTAATAGTTAACTCATAATTTCAAATTGGACTTTGGAGACCCCCGCCTGACATCGATCTAATAAAACTTCATTGCAGTGTGCATGTGGCACTTTGTACTTCCTAACCATATAACTGGAAAAAAAACCCGTGTTTATTTGTATCGCTAGGTAATGAAGAATCAAACACTAGAAAGTTTTTTACTCGTAAAAACAGATGTTTCTCCCATACACCAATTCAGCATAATTTTGTTTTCGAAAATATCTTACAGTTTTTTAAATTTAAGTAAAATTTGCTTCAAAATGACAAAGTCCAAACTGTTGCCATTAAAAAAAAAAGAAATTAAATAGGAGTTGAAACCACCAAAAAGCACATGATATGAAATGGGTGTATAAAAAATTTGGTGAAGATTGGTGACGTAGTTTTAGAGTTGTGCTCCGGAAAGTAACCCTACGCTCCAAATGACAGTCTAAACTGTTGCCACGGGAACAAAAAGAATTATAACGTAAAAGAAAAAAATGAAACCCGCAAGAGGCACATCTACATGATATGAAGAGGGTATATACCAAATTTGGGTAAGATTGGTCATGTAATATTCAGAGTAATGCTCCGGAAACGAATGGGAACGCCAACACGGACGCGGACGGGAAATCAGCCAAAACCAATACTAGACCCTTCGGGAGGAGACATAATTACACTAGGTGTCGGGAATTTCGTTTCAACCCCAAAACGGTGAAAATTTGCATCATAGTGAACAGTTATTCGGTCATTTATGGTAAATTATTGCCATACAAAGAATGGTTAAATACTATACATACAAAGAAACCTTAAATACTAAGTGGGTCATTGTTATCACTTGCTATATCGCTCAGGTAATACACAAATTCATTCTCGTTCGTGAAAGTGTCTTGAAATTCTGCTTGAGCTTATAATCTATATGTACACTTTATGGTAATTATACTTGGGACCTTAGTTGAACTTATGTTAGTATGTTGACAGAAAGCCAGCGAAATGGATCAATTATATCTATCGTTCGTGTTGAACAATTGGAAATATAAATCTTTGAGAAATCTAAAACTTTTCTCCTTTCTATTACATATGCATTCCTTTCTGACTTTTATTTACTTTAAATTCACGCTAAAAGATCTTTTTTGTGTATATTTATAATCCTAATAAATATATTAACAATGAAGTATGATCTGATAACTTTAAGTTGAGAAACATTTTTTTTTCTCCATTAGTTTGATGTGAATGAGTCAAAATAACAATATTTCTGGACAACAACTTCTTTATTGTGAATATTTCAGTTGATCTAACCTACCTTCAGGATCGATAAATGAGTGGGAGGTTCTGAATATTTCATGTCTGCTTCCAAATCTGACTTCCTAAGTCATTAAACAAGGTTGTTATGTTATAGATGGAGTGAACCAAACATCAAACGAAACGCCACAGCTGTTAACAAATTGATTATAAAAACTTCGTAAATAAGAAATTGTTTTTCCTTAATTCCGTGATTGTGCCGTCACCTGATATACATTCCGTTAAAAATACTTTTTATATCCCTTAAAGAACTATTTTCTTACCACAATTTTGTATTTATCAAGCACAGATAAAGACATCAACTGGTTAATTATTAGTATTTATTATTATTATTATTATCATTATTATTATTAATTTCAGTGAGCGTATAAGCATGCTTAGGTGCAGTCTTCTCTTCCTCTCTCATTTGAAATATATGCATTTAAAATGTTTATATGTAGAAATATATACGAAACAAGTTTTGTGAACATTTGTTTTCAAATTATGAATATGATTACAAAATTAAACTCGAAAAAAATAACAGAAAACTATGGAAGCGCATTTCTGAAGTAGTTTTTATCGACACCGTTGGAATCAAAACTGTAATGAAGTAACTTATGGGCGAACATTTCAAGAGTGAACCGTTTCTTGTAAAATAAAAAATAAAAGCACGACCTGTAAGTATATTAGCTGTAACTACTAGTATAACAATTTGCCTCGGAAATACAATTTTGCTCATTTACATTTTTAAAATGTGTGTTTATTAGAAAGGGGCCTCTTATATGTATTTATTTCATCCTTAATCAAGCTTTCATTTCTTAAAACTTGTTAAGGATTTTATTATTTTAGACCTGGATGACAGACTACTAAAATTCAACTAAGATTCGTTGATAAAGTAGTAACAGATCCTCCTTATGAACAGCAAAAGGCGTCAATCTTGTTATAAACAACTAATCACGGGTGGAACTTTATTTTCGAGTCCTTGTTCATTTCAACTCGTTTATATGATAATACCGCACAATGAATCAAAATAAATTTCCATAATGTTATAAAGATCGCGGGCCCACACATTGTCATTATGCCTGACGAAATGTCAAGAGTAAACACAATATTGACTTTCAGATTCTCATTATTCGTTTGTCAACAGTGCCAACTTTAGGATTTGAATAATACAAAACAAGTATTTTCAGTTGAAATGTTTTTTCACTGAATTTAAGTTGTTTTTACGAAAAGAAACATACAATTTTCAAGTAATTGGTTGAAATTTAAAATGCTAAATTTGAATTTAAAATAGAATTATAATATCCTCCATTGCCCAAAGTATTAATTACCACAAAGTAACAATTATTTGCAGTTAATCATGGATGGGATGTTATGTTAAAGGAACAGCATATCCATTCCTGAAGATAATAGGAGAATGTTACTGTAATGTACATTTTGCTAAAACCCTTCATCAGAATAATGGGAATGGCAGCGTATTTTTTGTTTGCTTGTGTTTTGATATTGCAGACAGACAGACAAACAGATACGTTTTTTATTTCAATTTACATATATATTGCTATAAATAAAAAACATTTTATTATAAGATTTCCCACTTATGATAGACATTAACCACAGATATTGATAAAACTTTGCAAGCATGTTACCGGGGTTAAAAACTGTACAGCTTATATACGAATCTTAATGATTAAACTAAAGAATGATTCTTGAATGAATTCTGTAAGCATTTGATATTAAACAACAATAACAACAATACTAACTGAGATGTCTGAACGTATCCAGGCAACAAGCAATCAAAATCACTGATTCACTTTTCACTATTAAAACCAACAGCAAGGAGAAACATTTCCATACATGCTGGTAACACCACACTCCGTAAAAGACACGTACAGTATCGCCTTTAAAGTGCAACTCCCGGGTGATTTTGCTCCAAAATTGTCCGTCTATATACACTTTGCTTCGCATGTACATCTAATAGACGTGAAAAACACATTCATTAGTTAAAAGTCATCAATATCACAAATACCTTAGCTATTCGGATGAAGGATGTTTTTAGAAAATCGTAAAAGAAGTTGAAAACTCTACCGTTTACGTCGCTGTTTTGACGTGTCGGCCATCTTACTTTACGATAAACACCGGGAAAACCTCGATTTCGTCCTATGGAATGTGTGACGTCACCTGTGGAAAACAGGTGGCCTCTGTCGTATCTTTACACTGTCAGACAATGAAATAGCGCGGATTGTAGGAGCCATACCAGTCGACCAATTCATATAAAAATTGGCAAGATATCTCCTTATGAACTTCTGACGCAATAGTAAAAAGGAAATAAAATAAAAATGACGATTAAGTTGAATAAATGTCCATTACATAACCCGGAAGTGAGTCTCTTCATATGTTGAACTCGAACGTCAAAACAGTACTAATTTCGGTCGAAAAGACATCGGGTAACGTACGTGTTTTTACAAATGCCCTTGCCAATGTAAGGACAATGATGATTTAAACAAACGTATGTTGTGTAACTTTATTTTTGTCGTTAAAATGTCGAAATGCCGCTCGTTACGTAAGTCAACTTGCACGTACGTACAACGCAGCAAAATACACGAGTGTGAAATAATTCAATGTATCGTGGGCAGATTCAAGATGAAATTACCAGCTGCATACTTTTTATTTAGTATAAAATTGAAAATTATGGTAACATTTTACGAATGCATAGTAAAATCATAATAACTTGTGGTGGTTGAATCTGGCAATTTTTTTCAATTATTTGCTGATTTCACTAAATGATTTATTTGTGCATGGCCGATGTTCGATATGGAATTTTTATTGTAAGCTCTCCATGTTTTAAAATCCAAGACCAGTCTTTATTTTTTTCTGACCAAACACAAAGATTATCAAATATTCTGAACCTACATTCATTCTTTCGTCCATTTTTCATATTACCTTTGCTGGAATTGGAAATAAGCTGATCAATCGCCCTTCACCTATTCACTAGGAATTAGGATAAAAAAAGATTAAAATAAGTCTATCAAAATATATGATATTACAAACAATGTATTGACAACAGAACTACAGTGAAATAATGTTCCAAAAATTGGTGCAATTAAATTTTCTTTCTTTTTTGGTGTTGCAACAAAAATAGATAAATTATTATATAAAGTTTACAAATAATAAATAAGAATGCTCAAGCACAGTGTTTTGTTTGTGATGTTATTTACTTGCATATTAACAGCACACAAAATTCCCTTGTTTGCTTTAATTGCTATTTTTCTTCTAAATATTAACTTTAACTAAGCATTGCCTTATACAATAAAATAAACTGCTATGGATGCTGAATAAATTCATGCATTGATGTCTATAACCAAGATATTTAACTAATGACATTGCATATTCAATAAAAAAAATTACAATTTTGTTCAGTCATCTAAAGACATCTTCTGTGTTCAAAAAAAGCGTTTTTGTTTCCAGACACTCCACCCCAAATATCATAAACTGTCATCATTCTGTCACAGCATTAAAATATTGCTCAAGTGAATACTATTTTGACACATTAATAAAATATAGATTATCAATGCATGTGATAAGATTCATATTACAAAAATAGAATAAACCATATATTTTTGTATGTCAGTCTTAATGTTATGTTATTCGAAATTAAGGGGGGGAAATGCATTGAGATGATTGACTTAATTTTGAAAGTCAAATTTGGCACACAGAATAATTGGGCTTTACATTATTTCCAAGCTTTGCAAAAAATTATATTTAATTTCCTGATTAGGGAGAATAATTTAAGCAATATTTGATATTGAATCTGATTGAATAAATTAAATTTTATAAATCCCTTCTGTTTCAATAATAATAAAATTTATTTGATTCACTTTATTTTGCTTTGTATTTATAGTTCATTTACAAAAAATGTTGAAATAATTAAAGTATATATCATTTTGAAATTTAGAGTTGAAAGACTAAAATGTAAATGGTGTCATCTGGTAATTTTACCCTCTAGAAAATTCTAATATCAACAACAAATTATCTTTGTTCATATCATAGATATGATTTTGTAATTTACTCAAAATCCCCAGTACAACAAATTTAACTTCACCGATTGTTCAAATGTTTTTTTCATACATTTGTACTGATGTAGATTGAGGCCGCCTTTCGAAAGTCACGGCAGCGAAATATAAACAAAACTCGGCGAATGACGAGAGCTGCGTTCGAGAGACTTACGATGACAAATCAGCTGTTTCATTGAGGCTGAAAAACAAAGTGATATTGATACATTCGACAGTAAACTGACGAAGAATTTTTTTTTAGGAAAATTATAACAAGGAGTCACTCACCGGTGTTTTTAATTGGGTGCATTACCCGTGTACACAGTGTAAAGCAGTGGTTTGAGACTGCGAATTTATCATACGAATTGTTTCCATAATAACGTATAAATGTCATCAAAAGGCTTTTTCCTTTTTTCAAAATTTTCGTACAGCACTTATAATTAAAAAACATCACCCTAAAACGTTCTGAGTTTTCAATAGCTACGAGAACACGATCACCTAATTATGAAATGTGGTGTTGTTTACATTTGTTATGGCGGCTACGTCACGTGTGTTTTCCACAGTTGACGTCACATCCGGTTGATTTCACGGAACAACACGATCGGGAAGGCAATTTATTATCCTTTTTTCAATCGAAATTATTTACATAATCAAGTTATCTAAACTTGTTAAAAATTCAAGAAGGATATATTATGAAAACATGCACATAAGTGTACAATTTGGCTTGGTTAAATAAGGTGATTTTACCCGGGAGCCCCACTTTAAGTTTAAATATGGTCTTTTCATGGTATTTTGATGTGGCTTTCACATGTGTCAAAGATTATTTCGAATTGTAATAATTTTCAAATTCTCACATATTTATCAAAAGTGCCTTACACACGACTTCTACTAGCTTTAAAAAAAAATCGAACAACATTGAATATGTGTGGGCCAGGCCGAAATCAAAGGTACCGTTTACATGACACAATGTCTATATTTTACTGCCAAAATCTGCTTTAGTATTTTCGAAAAAGGTTTCAGATTTTATACGTTTAGTTTAAATTCTGTGTATATAAATAATAATATCTGTATTCAAAATATTAACTTTCTATGTTTATCTTTCTATGTCTTGATCTAGTCTCTCATAACCCTTAAAGGACGGCTCACTTTTAGCCGTTTTACATAGTATTTTATATGTATTTTATTTGAGGTGAGCCTCAAATAAACTTTCAATCTGTCTGTCTCGATGTACCTTTATAATAATCTTTGAAACACCATCAACTCAAATTGGGGTTTCCGAGTTTTCACTAGTCTCTGAAATTGGGTGGAGAGGACCGCCGTCAAATGGCCACCGTCACCTTTGACCCTACGGATTGTGTGGCCGCAGCGAGAGATCTCATTGGTTGCAAGACGGAGAATAAGAGTTATTCGTTCCTTACTTTGAGGCAAACCAATTAGATCTCTCGCTGCGGCCACACCCCCGTAGGGTCCCATCAGCATTAAGTTGGGCGTGGAAATCGTCTATCGGCCGTCCTCATTAAATAACCCCAAAAATTAATTTGTTTAAGTGACTTGGAGTATAATGGCAAATCATTTGAGGACATGTCTGCATAAATTTTATATTGATCGCGTGCGTATTTATTAGGTCAAAAAAGCGGGTGGGGGCGAATCGAGTGTCTGGCCTTTCCTTACACTATTAACAGAGGTACAGTTCGATTCAGGGGGTATTCTCAAAGAATTTTTTTTTTAATTTAAAAAAAATTTAAAATGTTTTTTTAAGAGTCCAAGGGCCTGTGTCGCTGAGATCTATCTGGCCATAAACCCGTGAATGCATGACTGGTCACAGGCCCTTTTTGTGACGTCATAAACATAATCTTTGCCTCGTGTTTTATACATCTATCGTAACAATACCACAGAAAATAAACAATAATTAACGATTTTCAGACAATGTTCCCACTCAGTTAGATAAATCATTTGACGATGTAACACTATTAAGCGTTTGGTGTAAAAAAGATATCCACGTCAATGGTAATTAAACAGTTATTTAAGACGGTATTTCAGTGGAAATAATGATACGCCACTCTGTTCAGTCTGTTTATTACGTCACACCCGCGCGAATTATTTTGCCCCTATCCCAGGTGGGTTTTTTTACAGCCGATAATTACGCTGTCTCAATAAAAGGCTAATTAAAGGTGTTTATCGGACGAATTAACAAAAGTTAAAGCCCAGTTCTTATTATGTTGAAAAATCTTTGAACGAAAATCGAGAAGTGATAAAGTCAAGGTTCGCGGTTGTTTAAAACAACAGGCTGAATTTTTAAATTTCGATAGTTATTACAGATTCACCCGCACGCCACGTGAATGAGCACGACATTGCACGCGCTGCATGCTTTTCATGCTTTTCTGCCGTGCAAAAGCAGCCGGCACAGCGACAGTCAGACTTCTTGTCGGAAAGGTATGCCAAAATAACGAACTGGGCAAGTGGTAGAAAGTTATCCCACATTCCGATGTCACCTAATTTTTCAACCCGCCAATGAAATTACGGCTAAGGTTTATCAAACATGTGCTTCATAAATATTATCGTTATTTATGTAATGTAATGACGTATTTAAACACATATTGGTGACACGCGGTCCTGTGGGTAGCTCAGTTGACTGCTATCAATGGGGTTCAGCAGCATCTGGCATGATGGGTGGGTTACCAGACCATTCCTTAATTCTACAATAACTGTGCAAAATACCCAATTCGGATTGGCTGCTGTGAAAAATCAGAACGTGTATAATCTGGTTATACAGTCTTCTGTTTACTTCGTCTAACGCGCAAGAATTCACTAGTTGCCTAGCAACAATATTGTCTAAGTACTTGTCCGCCGGACATGTTTACAAAAGATAACATTATTGTGATTAATTTTATAAACGTAAAAATATTTCACGATTATAAAATTCCAATTTAATAAACGTATGCAACGTCGTAACGCGGTCAAACACGGCAAAACCCCGACAGTTCATGAAGGCAGGCATTCAATAACACGGCGCCGGCGTATTAGTGCTCGGCTGGTGATGGTTTGAAACAGAGACGGAAAAAATTCGTAAAACCTAAAATTGCACTCACCTCATAACCTTATTCAAAACATCAATGCCTTAATACCGACTTAAAAAATTAAAATATTGCAGAAATTATTCCGAACGCTGACGCTGGTCGAGAAATACTAACGTGGACTGAATAGAGTGAGCTCCCTTGAAAGCATTTGGAAATTGTCGGTAATGTCCGAGGCTTACTTCAAGTAACTTTATTCATGATTCCAAAGGACGTCATCTTTGTATGAATATCAGTCAGTGGAAATCGTGCACGGGCATCGATTACACAGCACAATCGAGCTAACGCGAAAGAATATAGTTCAAATTAAAATCGTTGTTATGGTAGAATGGAGATAAACATATTGTGTTTGGAAATCAGAGGCATAAAACGGAATTATAATAGCTCTAAATTATCAATTTAAAGCCTCACGCTACGCGTTCGACTTTAAATTAAATTTAGAGCTATTATAATTCCGTTATATGCCTCTGATTTCCAAATACAGTATGCTTATGTCCTAATTAATTTAGAGTTGGAAGGGTTATTCCCTGCCCCTCACGGAGACTCAGGTGAAAACGTAATGCAGGATGCGCTTAAAGCATATCCCTTATTATTATATTGATATGATACACCTTTTATATATTTAAAAATTTCAAAGATATTTTTTTCATTTCACATTAACACTTAACATATTATATTATATTATAAGGATAAATAATTTTTCTTATGTATGATCATCTGAATTGTTACGTAATGAGTGTGCGTATATAAATACTCACTCACTCGATTTCATTCTTTCTACAGTGCCTGCTTTAGCTTAGTAATCAATTAGTAGAAGGTAATTGACTCGCGACATTGCCAGTTTTCGATAAGAATCTCGACAGGTTATCTATGAATTGTCTATGAGACTATGAGTCGATTAAAATGTAAATGAAACTTTTAAAAAAAAATTCTATTTTTTAGTTCCCATAGGTTACAGAGTTTGAGCATCATGTATGGACACAGAAAAAACAACAAATATTGAGTAAGAGAAAATGAAACTTGTCAGCATCCTCAAAAAGTCAGTAGGTCTCGATATACTGACATCATTCAAAGAGTTTGTTATTTTGACTCCAAGTGTTTCCCTGACATATTTACAAGTTTTTCTTCGTAAAATATTTCACATTGTATAATTAAAAAACCCAATAACAAACCACTACTCCTCAGCTTATTTGTCTTAAGCGCATTGATTACTTTAATTACTGCAGATCACGTTTGACGGATGAATTGTTAACTGAATGTTCCACCTTTCCACCTTCAGAATGATTCAACGCCTGATAAAGAGTGCAATCGAGTACATATGCGTTCTGTACTTCAGTCTCGCGAGATTTACCGGTTCCTGAGGGAGTTGGAAGACTATTTGTCGGTCATGCGTGACTGCTTCTTCAATGTGAAGTGAAATGTGTGTACATCTACACGTCACTGTACACCCACGCAAACGCTGACGTATTGTGTGCATCACTCGTAAACATATTCATCAGCGAAGTTTTCAAAATATCTTATAATCTGTTTAATCAGGTTTAAGTTTTGTTTGAACATATGTTCGAGGAGCAAGTTAAACGGGCAGATGTCGAACGTCATGACATATTATTATTCATGAAAATATTCTTGCAAAACCTTATGCTTTTGTTTGTTTGATTAATTTTTTTCTTTGGTTTAATTTCAAATATAATGAATGAAATGATCGTGTAAATGTTTCAACGAAACTTATGAAATTATTTCTTTTAATGCCAAGAAAATATAGTCATTTATTCTAGAGGGCAGAGTTTTTGTAGAATTAAATCAATGGTTATTCGATTTTTGCCACTTTACAATTTGATTTATTCTAACAATGTCTTTTTGGTAATTCTCCTCATGGCTTTTACTGATCAACATCTCTTCTACATGAATTACCCATCTTCATTTATATACTACTACTACTACTACTACTACTACTACTACTACTACTACTACTACTACTACTACTACTACTACTACTACTACTACGTTATAATCACGAAATCGAGTAATTTTCGAGTTTGGTTGCAGTCCCTTATGGGCAACTGCAACTAAATTATTTTTTGTCAAATATTCATAATTTTTCATGCATGGCTAATAACAATTTTTTTCGCAGGTAATGAAATTTTGTTTTTCAGAGGTTATCAGATACATTTGTTAGAAAAAGATCAGTTTCAGTTTGACGGGTTCCATCTGAAACTATGTGTGACGTAATACCATGTAGTACGTAACACATCCTTCAATTGCCTAATTCAGTATCAAACATTTTCTCTTAAATCTTAACGTTCCTTTTTACTTATTCATAATTGATTTTGATCCGTTTGTGGATAGAAACTCTTCATTAACCTTACTTGCTGATGTTTATTTGCTATCAAAATAAGTTTACAATGCGAATTTTGTTGAGATTTGACAACACTTCGATTCGTCTCGGTGCCACGTCGCAAAACAAATGGAATTTTGGGAATAATTTGGTGACAGACAGTCATAAATACTTACTATGACAAGCTATACGGTAGAAAACGTTAGATTAAACAAGATGAGTAGAAAATACCCATCTGCTATGTCAGAAACGACAGCGAAGGGGGACACGACATGATCGAAACCCAGCATGTTCCCGATGTTTCATTAAAATGTAAATAAACAGCCAGGTAAGGTTCGAACATTCGTCGAAATATCATCGTGTATTTTTCTCTGCAACCAAATTATCTTAAGTAGAGACTGTTCTGTTCCATGAAAACGTGTATTTCGATGGTTTAAATAAGCTGGGTGATAAATCGGTCTGAAAGCATACTCTAAAAGGTTTGATGATATATATTATTGTATAGATAATTGTATACAGACCCCGTCCTTGGGGCCCCTCAATTACTCTTAGGCCACCATTACTACTGCTACTTTTACTACTACTTTTACTACTACTACTACTACTACTACTATTACTATTACTATTACTGCTGCTGCTACTACTACTATTACTACTACTACTACTACTACTACTACTACTACTACTACTACTACTAGTTATAGAGTGATGTTGGAAGTTTCTTTTTCTGCTCTTGCTATTATCAATGACAGTATGCCTGAAATAAAAACTAGACGCAGATAAAAGCCAAATGACCGAATCGTGTTGGTAACTGAAAGTTAGTGGGTCATAACGCCAATTTTATTGTAAGGATGAACTTTCGAAACTTATAGAGGCTAATTTGATGATCCATACTTAAGTCATCTAGACATTTCTTCAAGCAGAAATTGCAAATGTCAGTCAATGCAAAGGAAAATGGTGATGACTTTTTAAGACAGATTGAAGACAACATCCAAGGAGTTGACAATGGATTGGATTGTTATAGTGAAATTGATATACAAACTATGTGTTTTCTAACGTAATGATTGCCTCATTTGTCGACCACACCACCTTCAATATCTGAAATGCGATACTTGATTTATTTCTTCTGTCACAATTTCAATCATTACATATCACATTCAGACATGAATTGTTAAATTTGATGCGCCCACCTTAACACCAGCAGGATGATTAAACGCCTGATAGCGAGTGCAAAAGAGTACGATCGTGTCCTGTTCTGTAAGTCTCGCGAGAGTCGTGAGTTCTCGATACACTTAAGATATTATTGGTTCGTCATGCGTGACTATTTCCTCACACATGACGTAATTGGGACGTCATTTCACGCCTACTACACCATCTATGTGTTGCTTGAACACAACGTTTCTTCACCTACGTTCCATTCTATTCCATCTTTTTTGAATGCAAACTACTGGAACTGGTATATCACACTTACATGTATCTTGCTCATTCACAAGCTCTTCATGAAGTAGCCAATGTTTTCGTGTTATCTCAACAAATATAGTTGCCAACTATCAAAAATAGTTTTTTTCTCGCATGATTTGATTAAAAAACATTGATGACACGCTAAAGTCTTTATCTGTATATCGGTGTAGTGTTTCCTCAAAATGTCGGTGCAGAGATTGCTTTCCTCATCATAAGCACATAGTTTTCATGCAACAGGGCTGAATAGGATTAGGGTCGCTCAATCATTGATGAGACACAACGTCGAGCTATCCCCATGTTGATATCAGGTTAAAGCACTGATAGCAGCTCGGATACACAACATTTTATAGGAATATATAACTTGGATCAATCGGTTTATATCAATCACATGAAAAGATAAATATTTGGATGGTTTCAATGATATAGAACATTGACGAAAACAGAACTGCTGTTTAAAAAATAATGATTTCGTCAAAAAACAATCCCTCATTAGATTTTTAATGCATTTTTCGTTTATTGATGTCATCCTAAAATATTCTGTCAATGCATGATGAGTGCGCGCATAAGCTTTCTTAAGCACAGCGACAACATATCTAGTTAAAAATTACATGTGGCATGGTTATTTATTTAAAAAATCCCTCCCTGAGCAACGATCAAAATGCTTTGCAACATGAACTCTCAAAAAGGAACATCGGGGAATGAAGTAGTAGATGCATTGAATGGTCATCACTTTTGCATGTACAAATACGACGACAGGTATTGCAACAGAGATTAAGTAGGCAGATACCGATCCATCAATTAGAAATACCAGGTATGGCATCACAAATTAATAACGTCATTAATCAACAGTACATAGCTGGTTGACCAGCGATGCATAGAATGCTCAAACTACAAGTGTATCTAACAAAGCCTAGTTAACTCACTGCGTAGAATCGTGACATTGATCGGTCACCCATCATTGATTTATATTTGTGTACTAATGATAAAAGTAACTCGTGGCATACTCGCCTGCAATCAGATAAAGTTTTACTATGGGTGCGGTAATGACTTGACGGGTGGCCTGCTTCATAAACGTAGTTGAGAGTTTGTGTGCTGTCTATCCTAGCCTGAGCTTTACTGAAACAGGGGAATAGAACATAATTTATAGCGTAGTTAACTACTTGAGGTATCTAATGAAGCAATCATAGATGTGTTATTCGTAACGACTTCCTTGTAATGGATGTTCAAGAAGCTGAACCGGCCGAAATCCTGGAAAACCACAAATCACAAGAATCAGTAACGCGCAAAGCTATGAACAAAATTCCGCGAGTAACGGCCCCGCTGAAACTTAAAGAGCACAATGGTTTTAGTGTTCCCAAGAGATTCTACCTGGATTATGTGAACCGAACACATGTATTTGTATCATTGTATGATTGTATCTCAACAATGTTTTAGTCCCGTTTTATTAGAACATTTGTAGTTCTGTTTCATAAGGTGAGTTGCGATCAAGAATTCTCTAGTATTTGTTGTCCTTGTAGTAACCCGGTTACCAAACATATGGAACTGAGCAGTGAGTTACACGTTTAGTGGCCATGAAACATACTAATTAACAATATCGAAACTATTAAACGTTAAATGGCCATGTTATATACCATTACGAATATATATACAAACTATTTTGTTATTATTCAACACTGCATTGATTAAAATCGGCATCGTGAAATGTATAATTGCTTGTGATATATCAGTAGATATAGATATAAGTAAATATACAAGTCTTCAACACACGCACTTAATAAGTGGGAGGTTGTTAATTTCTAAATTTGTCTCAGTCATCAGACAGATTTGAAGTTTGAAGAACGATGGAAACTTAAAGAGTGAAACAACAAAATGTCAAACAACTTGAAAGAAAATATTCGACTCCTCTATAGATGCAAAACGGCGAACTTACAAACCAACTTAGGTAGAAGCAGAACAGGTTCTTTCGTGAAAATAATATCTGATGAATAGCGAAATGAAAGAAAAAAATAATATAATATGGTGTTCGATATAAACCGACATGTACAAGCATGTACAATTCGCCGAACCAAAGTTCAACAAAGCGAACCGCTTTGTAGTTGTCAGCCGTTTAACCCCTAGCCTTCTTTATTCCATTGAATGACACCTGATAACCTTTGGCTTGACTTTTGCATTAAAAAACAACTACAAAAAACCTTATAACTGTCGAAATTGAAACGGGATTTTGGTAATAATATGATTGTATTGTAAAAGGATATTTACGCCTTGAATTCCATAGTCATTTAAGTAAAACAATTGAACAATTATTAAACGCCCATCAGTTAATTATCTCATTGTATTTCCCGTCACGTTCCCGGCAATTGCAGCAAATACCCGTTGATTGACTCAAGTTTGCTTCAAAAGCTGTCATCTTTTCTTTTTTTATATCAAGAAACCATTAAACAGCTGAATGGTTGGCAAATATCAAGCCGTCTTGACATATGCTGCAATTGTTTCATTACCCTTTTTACCAACCCAACCGTGTTTACCATTGTTTCAAGACACATGTTTAAGGGCAATTCATATACATGTACTTTATTCACAAGCATTCTTGTAAGCTGTCTTGTTGTCAGGTCCCTATTCTATGAAAAAGGGGACCTGTTGATTATCTTCAATTCAGATATTTCTATACTGAACTTTAATCCTAATAGTTACATCCCAGGATGCAAATGAAATGATCTGTCTATCACTAGATCTATCGCAATGTATTCATATATTCTTAATTTGGTATAGACTGTTACGTAGTAGATTTCATAAGGTGTTTGTTCATTGGCTTACAAAGTGTAAACCGGTCACATAACCTTCTTAAGCCCAAACAGAAGGAAGCATATTGCCGATATTTCAAGGTCAGAATTCATCTTAATTTGAAATTAGCTGGTTTTGTTACTCACACTTTACCAGAACCGCTGATCTGAATACAAAACGCAAAGGTAGAAGTACACGAGTGATTAGTGTAATATTGAGTAGACACTTCCATTAATTGTTAAAATCAAGCGTATGCAGTAAGCATTTAGTTCAGTCGAAAGTTTTCGTTTCGTGCAAAGCTGTGCAAATCTTTCTTGAACTGGTGCAATATATCTTCGTGGTTTCTCTATTGATGTTTACAAGTTGTCATTGTTTGGAAGACGCTTTATGTGAGAATGACATCGCCATCTTAATACTTCGTGAAGTCGATGAACACATTCATGGACAAGGTAAGCGTAAAATGGAGATGTAAAATAATAATTCATCATTGGTTCACGAATTGTATGTGAAAAGCCAAGGTAAGGAAATTAGATAAGATTGGAGATATAAGTGGAGCAGCAATGCCGGCCCTGTTTTATCTTGACAAACGATTAGTGTACACAGCGGTCCTATTACTCTCTTATTCGACAAACTCATCTGGAAATTTAAGAAAGCCAATCTACTTGTGAAAGGAAAATATAATTTTCTAAGGATACTCGAAAGTAGTTGTTTAGCTCAATATAAAAAACTGTTATATCTCATTCGAATATCCTCGATGTGTAAAATTCAAATGAGTCTATTCAGAGTTTGAAAATTCAAAAGGTGTTTCGTTATGTCATCAGATGGCATCTTTGATTAGCATTCTAGAAGTTGACGTGATGAAGAATGATAAGGCAAATTTAGAGATTTGCAACTCCTTTATTCTGAAGTAGCAAGTGATACATAAAATGGTGTTTAAGAAAAATGTATACACATATTTTGTTGTTACAATAAATTGAAAAAGAATTGTTATTGTAACAAATGAAGTTGCTCTACGACGCATACAGGAGATTGAGTAAGTTAACTGACATTTTTTCTTCAAAATTTTCACACGTAATAAATATGAAAATATACATTTCACTTTTTAAAATAAAAACTTCACGAATATTCCTTAGAATCGTGTTTTTAAAAATATATAAGGAATGATGAATGAGAATGTTGATTGAGGAACAGACAGAGAAACCACCAACTCAGATTCAGTCATGAGCGTTTGAGCCTTCTGCTTGTCAGCACTTTAATTTAACGGCCATGGAGAACAACTTGACTGTCGTCAACTTGAAAACAAGGTTGTTGTTGTGGTTTTTCATGTGATTTGTGTTGGTAACCGAAACATATTGATAGGATTTAATCTAAAAACTACTCTGGTAAAAAACAGGTGAAACAGTGTGTGTTTTGGGGATGAGAATTAAAGGCACGATAGCACGCATTTTCGGGCTCAAATTGGCCATTTCAAGACATTGTATATATACATATATACGTTTCGTGAGATCACTTTATTTATCTAAAAAAACCCGCGCAACTACCGCTTTAATCCCTGAAATCGGATCAAAAGATGAATTTTTTTATCAAAGCAATCATGAAACTTAAGCGATTAACCTTAGCGGCTGCCCTTTTTATTTTCCCGGCTGTAAACAAAATTTGAATATTTCTGATATCATAGTTCATACCGATTTATTACTTGTTGCATAACATACTTCTTGTTTTTTTCATTGACTTTACTACCGTAATACGTACATATTTGTCAAATAACTTATATGGTAGATTACCTTAGTACGAGTTTGGAAAAGAACAAACACTTTAAAAGGTTTTCGCTACAATCGGTCAAAGGTCAAGGTCACAGTTAGATAATGACTTCAGAATGGTTTCACGAAAATGTTTTTTTTTTAAAAACTATTAACACTTTTAATCATTACATGGTTGTTATACCCAATGGAAAGTCATAGATTGAGTGACTTTGAATGTCACAGGTTAAGGTCACGAGATAAGGCTATACTAAGTGCAAATTTAAAATCAGAAATATCTTTCTAAGATCTTAGATTAATCATTTATTGATTATACACCTGAGAATTCTTTGGACATGTTCACATTCAAGGTCAAAGTTTAAAGTACCACGTTCAGAAATCACTAAAATGTTCAGAATTGTGGGAAATCATCCCAATGAAGTCATGACATCAAAATATTACTAGTTGTAATTGCGATCTCTTGACTTTAATGCCACGTTGTCTTTTGTGATATATTTAGAAAACAAATGTCAATTTTATTGTTTCTGTGAAGAAGGCGGAACATGGGAGGGCTGAATACTTAGTTTCGGGACTGCTCTGCTGTTGCGGTGTGCCGCAAATACATATCTAGTTATCTTTATATTTTTCTTATTTATTCATAGTTCCACAATACTGATGGCTGTACAACCTGTACACATAACGAGTTATAATCACATTGGTATATAGTCATATGTCTGCTGCCTGCCTGTTTTGTTTTGCGCTAGAGCTGTTTGCCGTCTTCTCTTTTTAAGAGTTAATAATGCCTTATCTAGAAACTTATGTATAGTTACCAAAACGGATATGTTTGGTTGGTTTGAGCGGTCGTTAGGAATTTAATTGTAGTAAAGTCAAGTTATATATAATTTCGAAAACATCAGGCTACAAAATTGATACATATTGTCAATTCTAGCAACATGCTGTGTATGAAAATAACTAAATCATGTGTACATTACGATAAAAGAAAATACATGTAATCAATAATATCAAATAACATACAACAAAATCATTGCATTGCAATCGATACACTGCAGTAAAGTGTAATGTAACACACTACAAACTATTATGAGATATTAAAGGACAATTGTCATTAAAATATGTTTGTTTTGTGCATTGATAGGCATTGAAGTCGACTGCTTTCCACATAAGATCATTCTTGTTGATAAATGGTTCTATTGTTACCATTTGTTTGCTACCATTAAAGGGATAAACTGTGGGAACCGAACAAGCCCTGGGAAGTTTATGCTTCAAACAACACAATGATCAAATCGAAATATTTGTAAAATTAAGTCAAAGAGTTTCCAAATTTTTATTCTATCTATTTTCATTGTTTTCAAGTGGGACCAAAAGTCTAATGGCTACGTTAGTATTTCTCTCCTGACAGAACCCATTTTCGCCAACTAGGAATTCTAACAATTGCGCTACATGCATATTCTCTCATTTCGCAAAGCTCCTATACAGGTAAAACATTTCAACGCGAACACTGTCCTTATTTCTATTCAATTGAATCATCTTGCTTTTATCGAGTGAATCATTTACTGTAGGCAGGCAGACAGACAGATTGCTTATCAAAGGCTCACCAAGTATATACAGCAACATTTCATAAAAAATGTTGTTTTTTTTTTATATAAATAACTACATGTCCCATTCGATTAGATTCGAGAGACTTGTGCATACATTTAATATATATATATTCTTCAAAAAAAGAAACTTGACACTGACTTTCAAAGTTCAATATAAAGACCACAGATGTAAGTTAAACATTGAAATGAAAACTAAAACGCTGTTTGAAGATCTCTGTTCAGTAAATTTTATTCAGAATAAGCATGATCTTGAAATGCACAGGTGCACAAGTGTTTCAACATCACAGGGGTGCACAAATGTTAGTATCGGGTATGGCCACCATTGGCATTGATTATTGCTTGGCACCGACGACCCATGGATGCAATCAAGTTGTCAATCACAGCCTGTGGAATGATCTGCCATTCGTGCTGAAGTGCTGCAAGAAGTCCTGGAAGTGATTGGGGTGGTGGATTCCTACTGCGCACGCGTCGATCCAGTTCGTCCCAGAGATGCTCAATTGGTGACAAATCTGGTGACCTGGCTGGCCATGGCAATGTCTGGACATTGTTACGCTGTAAAAAGTCTTGACAAACACGTGCAACATGTGGTCGAGCATTGTCCTGCTGAAAGAGACCACCATGAACGTTGACGTGAGGAATAACGTAAGGCTGTAGGATCAAGTCCCTATACCGTACTCCTGTGAGGTTACCCACAACATGCACAAGGGGTGTCCTAACACCGTGACGAATCCCGGCCCACCCCATGACACTCCCACCTCCAAATGGGACAACCTCCTGAACACAGTTGGCAGCATAACGTTCTACATGACGTCGGTATACACGTGCTCGTCGAAGCAGAAAACGGGACCCATCAGTGAAGAGAACGGTTCTCCACCTTGCACGTGCCCATCTCATCCTCTGTTGACACCACTGGAGACGTTCCGCCAGATGACGTTGCGTTAAAACGGGACGTCGAACCGGTCGTCGTGGAAAAAGTCCAGCCTCTCTCAGATTGTTGCGTACCGTTTTGTCGGAAATTCGACGCAGGCCTGGTATCTGCGTTGTTGTTGACGTTGCTGTCCTGGTGCGTTCCCGAAGGTGGAGCAGTCGGATGTACCGATCTTGGGCCCGAGTAGTCACCCTTGGTCTGCCTGACCTTGGCCTATCATCAACGCTGTTTCGGGTGTTGAAACGGGTCCATAATGAAGAGATGGTCTGTCTGGACACGCCAAAGTGTGTTGCAACATCTCGCTGCGTCGCTCCTGCTTGCAGTCTGCCAATAGCGTTGTTGCGTTGCGCTCTGTTCAGTCTTGGCATTCTTCAGGTCGCTGTACCGATGTTGTGTAGTCTGAAGGAACAGCAGCTGATATGGCTTTTTATACCCCTAAAGCAAACGTGTCTGCTTGTAAACCTTCATGATCCCATGCTGCACGTGCTTTGGCAGAAAATGCATTTGGACGATTCGCTCGTTTTCTTCCCTGAACACAACGTAAACTTTTTGGGCCATTGTTTTTGGTAGATTTACACTTTTGAGCAAGCCTTTCTTTAAATTACAGGTATGTATCATGAAAAAAATTGACCCGTTTCGAAAAATCAATTTCGCACGAATGTCAAGTTTCTTTTTTTGAAGAGTTTATATAATGTATATAATGTCGTTCTTTTGCATTAAAAGGACATTAGATAAATAATGTATTGTAATGATAAATTACTAAAGGTTAAAAGTATTTTAAGAAATAGAAATAAGTGCGTCTCCCACATGTGAAGCAACTCTAGTCTCCCGATTGTTACGGGAACAATTATAATGTTCAGCTCAATATACATATCTGATTGCAATGGCTTCTATTTGCTGTCTATCAGGATTTTCAATAGGTTGAAAAAGACAATTTAGTATAAGATCATAGTTGACATTGAATGATTTGAGAAGAAGAGACCTCTGCTGAGAGATAATGACATTTAAGTAAGATTTTAAGCATCAACCCTCATTGAGTATCGATGTCAATACGGTATAATTGGTAGAGTGTCTTGAAGTGAGGCGTGTACAGACGATGGCAACCTAATATTATGATAAAGTGAGTAATGAGTTATTTTGTCAATTTTAACAATGCATCATTAAGACTTGATAGAGTAAATTTGGATTTTGAACTTATCAAAGGCTGAATCATAAAGCAAACCGTCTGGACAGAAGAAGTTATCAGTAACGAGGACTCATAAGGAGGATGTATTTCATGTTGATATGTTGAACTTTGACCATCAGCAGTATCATCCTACATAGAATAGGGGGTAAAGTTTCAACCAAGATCTAGCGTCGACATTTTGCCAAAATTGTTATCAATAAAGTGTTATGGTGAATATGTGTATGTTCAACGTTAGAGTCTAACTAAAGGACTTATTTCTGTTCTTAAAAACAACATCAGTTATGTTATACCAATTCAGTGTGACAGTTACTGAAACGCAATACTTGGAGATAAAATATATGCGATTGAAACATTGAAAATTCGTTACTAAAAATTGTAAAGGGTTTATATCAGACCTTTGCAACATGATGATGACAAGCCTTTAAACCAGGTATTTCAACACCTCAACTCCCTGCGGAACCCTTGTACCTTAATATAGATTTATTGATTCATTATCCATAAAGTTCTGTAAATAACTGCATTCATAACAGATTCATGAATGGAACCGTAAAACTAATATATCCATAATGACATTACCTATCCCATCGATTGTGAAAATATTCAAAAGATAATCATTAATTCATACTAACGATAGGTCCAACGATCAAGGCCCAAAGTCACGTTAGAAGGCTTTGTTTAAATCAACTTTATCGTTGCCAAAGTTCATAACAATGATTCGTTAAACATTAATGGGTACAATCTGCACTTGCTTACCTGGACATAAGGGACGAGTTTGACTAACAATGGGTTTAATCATGATCAGAGCCTTGATGGTGTAGGTTGATTCATTGTGATCACTTTAACGTCGTTTTCGCTTCAGACTCAAACGGAAAGGTAATGTACTCATTATCTGTATGACTTAAGTAGGGAGTGATTGCACTTTTGGGAAATGTTGTAGGTTTACTAATGAATTAAATAAAATAACATGTTCGCAAATATCTATCTGGAAGTTATCATATATGTGTTTATCATTCGTTCACCTCATTTCAAGTTTTGATTCACAAACTCGGTTTGCTATCGACATAGAATAAGTTGAAAGGGGCAGTAGCACGTTTTTTATAAGGTGTATCCCTTCACATTTTCCCCAGTAAACATTAGTTAATGCCAAAGTACATCTAATTACTCAACCCATTCATAAGTAGTCTTATAGGAAATAATCAAGTATCAAACAAAAACCAGTGGTAACCATTTTGAACTCCTTTCAATCATTTGATGTAGAGAAATGGATTCGTACAGCTTAACCGACCATAGTACATTCCTTTTAAAAACTGATTTACAAAATTGTCTTGAAATTGGAAAAATTTATTTTTGTTTTCTAGAGATCATTGTATGTATCTTAAAACGTGCTACTGCCCCTTTCAGCATAAACAAAGTCCTGGCCATGCAGCAGCGGACCCTCAATTGTTCGTAAACACGTACATATTTGGAAAGGTGAACTTAAAGGGTTTCCAGTGATCAAAATTGTTTTACAAACTTTAGTAAAACTAAATCGGTAATATCAAACTAATCATTTTCCACTACTCAATTATCTATATCAAATGAACGGTTTCGAGTTGGCTTCAAACTAGTACACGTTCTTTGACGGCAATAGGGATTATTAAAGCAGCTATTCTAAAACCCACTGCCTCTCTGTACATATCCACCAGTGCCTTGTAAATGTACATTACCTGAGACACGCAACAATGCAGTTGAGTAAAAACCTAATTTAACCCCCGAGAGGATTCCTTCATACTCCAACTGGCAAAAGGTGACAGAATAGATTGGATTTCGTTTCAAATTTGCTGGTAACCATGTTAAGACCCTTACCAGATAAAAGACTCGACGCCAGAGGAACCATGTTACTGCGACATGTTCAAAGCTTGCCATCAATAGTAGCTGTTGGTTAACATCTTGGTATGGTGACGTTTGCGTGCCAGCCTACCTTGTGAAGAACAAAACTTCCATTTTAATTGTGCTTTTCTTTTACATACATGTGTCGGATATTACACCAATTATGATTTTTCACGTGAATTCATTTTTAACATGTAAGTTACGTGGAATGATCACAAAATTTAGGTCATGTTGCAGTTTAATGGCTAGATGTGAGTTTAGACAAATCTGGACTTTACGTAAAACTTTTGAATCCCCTGAGCAAGGATGGAAAGAAATGTGAAATCATATTTGTAGATAACACCGTTTGTCGATTATTCTTTTCATATCGTATAATATTCTCTATTTTTCTAATCATCATATTATACATCATACATTGACATTAAGCAATACAATTTGACAACGTGTGGTATTGACACATATACAGCTGTAGAGGTTGAGAAAGTGGAAAAAATATATAATGTACACAATATATATATGACATCCTTCAACCAAGATAAGATTCAGTTTCCCGCTGAGACCGGGTATACATGTGTATGTTGGCAGAAAATTGCCTGTCATAGAAATACATTATAAAATTAATACACTTTCACAGTTTCAATACAGCCTTTCAATTGACTTCTGATCTCAGCAAGTTGAAGGCACTTTTAAATTTAAGTGTGAGTCCTGTTTGTAATATTTAGATTAAGTAAATAGATTTAGATATGATTTCTGTTTCAATTTCAGACACAATGTGCACTTGACGTTGGCCTTTGGTCTTAGTTAAAGAAATCGTAACTCTTTAGCTAACTATTTTAAAGATAATTTTCATTTTTTTTCACCCAAATTAAAATAGAAGATTGAAAAATCGAAGAATAAAATACGTATATGCGAAGTGTTAACGGCTACAATAGGTGATATGTAAAAAAAATCTAAATATTACCTATGATTCAAATTACAAAAAACATGATTTGTTTGTTACAGAATCGGAGCAAGTCATTCAATTGCTAAAATTGCTTTCAAGATCTACTCTAATTCAACCTAAATGCTGATAAATGAAAATTGGCTTTAGTGACCAGCCTCCTGATTTCAAGGGAACTAAATACATTAAACCTATGTAAGTAATCAAAACCATCTTGAAAAAAAAGGAAAAAAATAAGCATAAATTATACTAAAAAGATATTTTTTCTCAATAAGTTATAACAACTGGCCTCCTTTCACAAATAGAGAAGAAAGATCATCGAAAGCCACTAACGTTACGTGAGTGTTTATTGAAAACATTGAATTTAGTCATGAATGTCTTTTTAATGGAATGCAAGAAGGAGTGTTTTTTTTAGCAAAATAATGAGTGTAATCATTTATTAAACGATATAGTCTTAGACCACTACACTTATCTTATGCACTGTAGATAACGCTTTCAATGTTTCACAATATCGATATATTTTAAACCATTAATGAAACTGATCAAGATTTTATATGTGAATTTTGCATCTTGTTCATGTAAATATATAACTCATGATAGGATAAAAAAAATTCACATTGTTTGTATGTTTAAAGAAAGAACTATCATTCAACTTGAATCTTTATATGCAACCTTGCTATTCTGGATAATATTTATAGGAGATATTTTGGATAAAACGAAGATATTTTTTAAAGCAGTTCCAACTATACGTGCAATGATATTTCCCATGAAAAAGAACATTGCACAACTAACCTGAAATGTTTCTTAAATGGGATATAAAGATGTTTAAGAATTGTAAAATATTTATAAAAGATAAAATTTTCCAGATCCGAGAACATCACAGGAAGACTCGCGATTTTGTTATTGTTGAAATGATTTCCCCATTCAGTCAATTGTATATGTTGTAAAAAAAGATGTTGTTCGAGATCGCCCATTTGCAGGTATTAGTCCAATTGTAATTTCAGCTTTCACCCCAGCCAAACCCTAGTGCTCGCAATGAAAAACAGAAAAAATGCTTGAATTTACATCTTATTTTCTATTGCGTCTCTGTTTATTTGCATTCAGATGAGAAGAGTGGAGTTTCCCTAGCAACTTAACTACTAAAGGACATATGAGCTTTGTGCATGATCACTGTCTTTGTCATAAAAAGCTTGAAAGCCTTAAAAGTCAAATGATTTGGAAATCATTTATCTAGCTTTTGCAGAACTCTAAGAAAATTAATCAATTTGTTTACATTGCTGATTGCCTGTAATCTTAATTGTCTAAATATATAATGAAACATTATACTACATGACAAAAATCTGATAGATGTATAAAAAGTAAGTCTTAAGAGTGAAAATGCTCGAAATAAACTAAATATAGTGACTGTTTCCTAATAAATATGACGCTATCGTATTCGAATAAAAGTATGTTATATGTAAGGTACATAAAAGGTTCCATTATTCAATTAAAATTACCAAGAAATTGCTATTTGTAAACAAAGGAACATGACGAATTTATTTTAGTTACTATTCGTTATCAAAAGAACGTGAAGAATTCTATTTAGATGCTATTCATCACATCAGGTCACGGCGCCCCGTTGCACTTTGACGGCGGTTTACGTCAACGGTCTCTACCAGATAAAGTGTACTACAGTTCAACCCCTTCAGTAAGTAATTCAGTTTGTTTGAGTATGATATTTATAATGAAATAAATATTATTCAAAATTAAAAAAGTGAGAAAGTTAAAGTGCAAAACTAAAATAATCAAAGCTGTAACAAACTAGATGTCGTTTTCAACTAGTGGGTTGGGTTCTATACTTGAAATAGCCAGTAGTGGGCCCTAGGCTGTTCTTGGATTAATAATGTGAGCGATTTAAACACTATTTTTTGTTTCGAGCCTATCAAAATCAGGATGGTTCCCATTAAGATCATTTTGGCGTCAACCGTCCTCGTGGTTTAACTATGATAGTTCAGGGCAAAACTATATTTTATTTCAAAAACGCATTAGGGTAGAGCTAACTTTATTTCTTAACTAGTGATTGATAACAATGACCTGACATGTAATGACACGTCATGTTGATGGTTGGGTGACGGGATCTTAAGGGGCCGACTCAAAATTTTCATAAAATTGCAAATCATAAAATGAATAGAAAATTTGTATTTTGTTGAAAAATACCATGCTTGTCTCTTCTCGTGAAGCAGAAAAGTCATATATAATTTCTGCCTCATTCGATGAGGTAGACAAGGTGCTTGCCAAGAAAAGACACATACCTCTATGTATCATAAAATCTTTATAAAAAGCACGTGGAGAATTCAATGAAAATACTACTCGTTCTCGATTTAACATGAATAATTCTATCCAGTAACTATTCTTTATCAACAGCACAGAACTATAAGTAATTACTATTCGTCATCTAAAAGTACATTAAAACGTCTATGTCATTACTATTCGTCATCTAATGTACATTAAAACGTCTATGTCATTACTATTCGTCATCTAATGTACATTAAAACGTCTGTGTCATTACTATTAGTCATCTAATGTACATTAAAACGTCTGTGTCATTACTATTCGTCATCTAATGTACATTAAAACGTCTGTGTCATTACTATTCGTCATCTAATGTACATTAAAACGTCTATGTCATTACTATTCGTCATCTAATGTACATTAAAACGTCTATGTCATTACTATTCGTCATCTAATGTACATTAAAACGTCTATGTCATTACTATTCGTCATCTAATGTACATTAAAACGTCTATGTCATTACTATTCGTCATCTAATGTACATTAAAACGTCTATGTCATTACTATTCGTCATCTAATGTACATTAAAACGTCTATGTCATTACTATTCGTCATCTAAAGTACATTAAAACGTCTATGTCATTACTATTCGTCATCTAATGTACATTAAAACGTCTATGTCATTACTATTCGTCATCTAATGTACATTAAAACGTCTATGTCATTACTATTCGTCATCTAATGTACATTAAAACGTCTATGTCATTACTATTCATAATCAATGCATTTGAAAATAATCCATGTAGTTACTGTTCGTTATCGAAAGCACGGGAAGAATTAGATGAAGTTACCAAATACACAAGGAATAGTATAAATTGGAATAGTAGAAGTTGGTAGTTTTCGTTAAGCTTATGAAACATTCTTTGTAGGTACTTCTCGCTATCAAATGCACATGCTACCTCTTACGTAGTGCATATGATAACGAATCGTAACCTCATAGATTCTTCATGTGCATATGATAACGAGAAGTAACCTCATTGATTCTTCATGTGCATATGATAACGCATAATAACCTCATTGATTCTTCATGAGCGTATGATAACGAATAATAACCTCATTGATTCTTCATGTGCATATGATAACGAATAATAACCTCATCAATTCTTCATGAGCATATGATAACGAATCGTAACCTCATTGATTCTTCATGTGCATATGATAACGAATAATAACCTCATAGATTCCTCATGTGCATATGATAACGAGTAGTAACCTCATTGATTCTTCATGTGCATATGATAACGAATAATAATCTCATTGATTCTTCATGTGCATATGATAACGAATAGAAACCTCATTGATTCTTCATGTGCATATAATAACGAATAATAACCTCATTGATTCTTCATGTGCATATGATAACGAATAATAACCTCATCAATTCTTCATGTGCAAATGATAACGAATAATAACCTCATTGATTCTTCATGAGCATATGATAACGAATAATAACCTCATTGATTCTTCATGTGCATATAATAACGAATCGTAACCTCATAGATTCTTCATGTGCATATGATAACGAATCGTAACCTCATAGATTCTTCATGTGCATATGATAACGAGTAGTAACCTCATTGATTCTTCATGTGCATATGATAACGAATAATAACCTCATTGATTCTTCATGTGCATATGATAACGAATAGAAACCTCATAGATTCTTCATGTGCATATAATAACGAATAATAACCTCATTGATTCTTCATGTGCATATGATAACGAATAATAACCTCATCAATTCTTCATGTGCAAATGATAACGAATAATAACCTCATTGATTCTTCATGAGCATATGATAACGAATAATAACCTCATTGATTCTTCATGTGCATATAATAACGAATCGTAACCTCATAGATTCTTCATGTGCATATGATAACGAATCGTAACCTCATAGATTCTTCATGTGCATATGATAACGAGTAGTAACCTCATTGATTCTTCATGTGCATATGATAACGAATAGTAACCTCATAGCCTCTTCATGTGACTCTTTGATAACGAATATGTATTCATAAACTTCTTCATAACTGTTTATCTGCCTGTGAACAATTAAGATTTAGGACTCATATCATGTAATCAACAGAAGTGAACATTGTGCGAATAGTCAGTGTATGTGAGAAGTGGTCAGGAGACATTTTATTTAGACTATTGATAACCTTCCAACATTAAACTATGTGTGTGTTGAAATAATTATTACTCATGTTTAACTTGCAAAGCACTCTTCATAGTCCAAATACCTGATCAACATCCCTTACAACGGACCATAATTCATGTGACTTGTCCTATTGTTAGTTTTATTTAGCAACGTCTAATGACAAGTCACTGTTAACATGTATGTGCAAACTCTCCGTACATTGAATGCTACACATAAAACTGCACCTATATAAAAGCATAAAACATTCCAGGTTCCAAGAATACCTCATGTCATTTTATCAATTAGAGAGAATAATGCTATGAAAGTGATGTTTGTAATGTACATATGTATGGACTTTCCAGGTGATTTTTATTTCCCATATTATAAGCTGTATTATTCGTGTCGTATGATTTATTCAAAATTGTCCAAATGATTGGGACGAAATTCAGAAAAGGTTTTATTATCACCAAGACGTAATATGATAAAGGACCCCTTATGAGTTAAATGGCCGTTAAAATAACCTTCTGTATAGCACACCTGCCCTGTTACCTGCTTGTTTAAAAGATTTGCTTTGATGTCATCCTCTTAATAGCTAAGTTACGGCCTATCAGACTCTCTACTGGTCAAATCATCAGGTGAAGAAGATTTCATCCAAACAATTACCTTGTAGAAGCAACTACACTTTTCTTTGAATGACGAATATACATCAATGATTCTTGTATTTTGATAGCGTTTTAATTGTAATCAATGTCTATGCGTTAAGGGTTACGTAGCAATGTTTTAGACAAGGAAATGTTGTAAGAATCATAACAACAAACAAATGTTGAATTTATTTTGTCTTTTAAAATCAAGGCTTATTTGACGTTAAGACTTATTTAAGTCAAGAGAATCTGCTATGACACATTATGACATACCAATAGAGTATATTATATTTGATGATTATCATTCTCAAAACGACAACGGTGATTATTAACATTAGCAACTGACGAAATGAAATAGTTCCAAATCCTTCAATCAATATTAAAAGTAGGAACGTTAATGTGATATTAACATATATTATTCAATTCATAAAGGTTACCGAATGCTTTATGTTACAAGTTGCAGCAAAAGTTGATAATTAAACCTTACAAGGAAAATCGTTTAGTCGTAATTCTAATTCAGAAGCGAAAAGTATAAAGATTTCCGATGGACTCTGTCAACGAAGTTTAAGCAAACCTTTTAATCAGCACTTTGAAGCAGAGTGTGAGACAAGTAACAGAGGTTCTTTAAAGCACTTCAGAATGCAGTGTCCACACACGACAAGGAGTTTAAGCGTTCGGCAAATCTTTGGCTAAAGTTAAGTCAAGAGCGTTAACAATGTTACCAGTGGCGCTGCATGGCTGGGTAGTCAGCGTAACACATTAACAAACTACATACACAAACCGTCAGGATACTTAAATACCACTCAGCACTTGATGTGTAATCATGTGTTGCAGTTTTTGATATTCTCGAGTGGTGTTGTAGCTAGTCCCCTGATGGTTGATGGATGAATATTTCATTCGATGGAAAGAGGAGGGTCCTCATATTGTCTCGTGATTTGCACGCGACGTACATGGTTGTGTAGGCGCGGTGAGATCAAAGTGGAAGCTCCCTACACATAAATTGGCGTCCAATGATATTTAGAGTTCAGAGTCGGCGCGATTTCTCAACAAGAGCTAGCAACGAGCGAGGGTTCTGAAAGAGGTCAAGGAATCTACAACACACTGGAAGGGATAGCCAAAGTCTTCTCTTTTATTTTATCTAAAGGATTAAGAGCTGCGCAAGAAGAATCGAAGGACACTTAGGACACTCAGGTAAAACACGAATTGAAACTCATTTATTCTAGAGTAAGTTTTTGTTATGTTATTTAATTGAAAAAATAGCTGAAGAAAACGCATTTAATTGTTTTTGTAGAGAAATCATGCGTTTTCTGTCTCCTTATTCGTGAAGAAATAGTAGTTGTAAGAATTTTTATTTTCTGACCTCTCCAAGTCTTATTGCTAAAGTCTTACTTCGTCCTAAGACATTTTAATTGAAAGAAATTCAGAATCCAAAGCCTAAAATACTGTTTTAATTTTGTTAATTTTCTTGATACAGTAACTTAAAACATCCAACCATCAATTTAGTAGGTATATCGCTTTTTAATAAATACCTTAAAGTGAAAAATATATTACAAATTGCAGAATGCGTTCAAAGAAATCCCATTGTATGAGATATGGGTGTAAATGTAGATTCATAGTAATGACAATGAATTGAAATCTGCATTGTAAGGTAACTTAGTATCATATTTTAAAAGGTTCTCCCTTTGTTATTATATCAACGGAACGAGCTATGTTAGGTATATTGTATTTGTATAGTTAATATTCAGTCAGGTGGTCCAAGAAAAATAAATATTTATTCATATTCCAAAATGTCCAAATTCCTAAAAAATTGGGACACAATATGAAATGAAAAATGATAAAATTAGACTTTCGCAAATCAAAATGCGTAAAAGTGTACTTTCAATGATATTTTCAATGTCTAGACCATGACGTGCAAGTTTGATAAATGTAGGATTCTTATTGGAATGTCAAATTTGTATTGGGTGTATCAGTTAATGGCTCAACATCAGATCATAACCTTGAGTGAGATGCGAATTTGCATTTTAATACATTTTCTTAAACGGTAATTTGAGTGTTCAAATTTAGACCCCAGAAATAAATGTTAGAATTCGATTAATGACAGCATGTATCCTGCAGCCTACACCATCTAAACTTCCAAAAATAGATTTGAATCCTGAAAAATTTGACATCGCAATTGTCTAAATTAGTCAAACCACACAGTGGCTAAGGCAGTGTATTTAACTGTTTAAAACAAGATACTCCTGTCATTTGTGTGTATCATGTTTCATATAATCAATTGCTTGTTCTGGAAGCACCGTGACAGAAATACACAGGTTCCAGTTCCAGATAGCCTAAGGCTTCAAACATTCTGTTAGAAAACATGTTATTAACAATAATTGCCATCAATATGATTATGTCACGTTGTTTGATTCACGCAATTGGTGCTGCCGCATTGTCTGGATAACTATTGCGTCAGATATATGACCTAAACATAAAAACATAAACGATTATTTTTACAAGCGGTTCTTGATCGATGATAACTATCAAGGTTTGTAATCCTTTTCTTTGTAAATTTGTATATTCAACCACATGGAGAAGCACTCAAGGCTAAAGTCCATGATAGCGTTTGTATTCAATTCAAGCATATGTCCATCTAATGCAAATGATAATTATGAGATTACTATGCCCTTCCCAGTCTTTTTTACTAGTGACCTCTGTTACAATTTGGCCATGTTTCTCTTACAACCGTTCTTATATTCGTTTGACCTCTGTCTTGTAACAAATAGAGAACACCAGTCTTTACAAAGGTTACGGGAAAAGAGAGAATGCTGAATGGTTTCACAACTAAAAAGTAATCCACATGTAACCAAGAAGATTTTGGAAGAAATGATCCGGATAACCTCTGTGGGAAGGGATGTTTGTTCAAGAAGGGTGGAGGTTGTAGCAACTGTGTTTAACTAATTTGAACAGTTAAACGTATTCAGTGACTAAAATGCATTGCTACCTTGGTCATAAAGATAAATCGCAAAAAATTCCCATATTTGTACTTCAATATTGATAGACCACAGCCGTGTAGTACATAGTAAAGTAGGATACAATGTTCTTTTCGAAATTTATTGGGGTTATTCAACAACAACAAAACATATTTTTTGTCGGTTCTGTGTCAATACAACCTCTTCATTAAGATATTTTTATTTTCCATATCAACTTATTCCTGAATTCAATGCATTATTGTTAAACTTCATTTTTCTGTAGTCTTTTGTCTTCTTTGGTAAAGAGCATGTAGAAGCATAAAGTAGAGGTAATATGTAACAAACATGAGTGAACTACGATTCGAAGTAGATGTTCTGTCGATATTCAACGATATTTTAGAAATTGTTCAACAGGAGCTTCTACACTATCCGATATCTAACTTTCAAAATGCATCATTGTTTATACATATCCAGCCAAAGGAACGACTCACATCTAGCAACAGCGGCTCTACCCAGTTACAAGTCCGTTGAAATACAAGTGTTTGCTTCATTCTTCTTGCATAACGACTTTTCATTTGCTGACAAAATGTCAAGCTAAAAATAGCAGTGAATAGCCAGCCGTCAGCGATACGAGGCATGTGACCTGATAGCTATCAGGGTATCCTTGCAGCTCTGTTAATACACTTACATTGTAGGCTGAAATAGCAGGTCATAGTGGAAGTATCTGCAATAGTGACCCAGAATAGACATTTATAATGTATTGCTTGTAATAACCAGTGTAACGACAGTGCGTTTTGTTGTAAACTGTCAAATATTGATATTACTAAACTGCACTGAATATCGAATATTTAGCAAACCCTGTCACATGGCAATTTATATTCTTCAATAGTTGTAAAAAGGATTTTAATCAACAACCTTTATGACCTCTGTGTAAAGCATTATCGTGAATTCTTGGAAGGAAACGCGTGCGTACTTCATTATAGCAACAATTAAACATAGTAGTATTTACAACTGTAAAAATGCAAAATGGGTATTGACCGAACTTGCATAATGTTCGTCTTGAGAGACGTTGATTAATGTTCGGAGACTGTCCAACATTGCTTTGGTAATCTAGTGTGACAATGCTTAAGCAATGAAAACCGTTGACATTGCAATGTTGAATTTGATACCTGACAACTATGCAATTCATACTCAGTTCAGTTTATCATATTGAAGTTCACTGAACATTCGCTAGCAATTGGGGAGCCAAGGATACGCAAAAACAATGTTCCATCAAATAAAATGACATGTATAGAATCGAATAAAACAATTCTAAAAATGTTTTATAATCCATGAACAATGTAACACAAGTAAAACTCTTAAGAGATTTAGCGAAATTTTCTAGAAATGTAGTTTTGTAGTTGGTTTCCAACAAAGCCAAGATGTTCAATAAATGACACGACATCATCAAGTAGATGATTTACAATGATTTGCAGTAAAAACGATAATGATGTCATAATTTAAACATAGCAGTGTATGACTATCACTCTGCTATAATATGACATTAAATGGTGCTGGTTAAATACTGTAATAATGCAGTGCTAATTATAAGGAATACGCACTTTTTCATAGCAAATAAATAATGATTTTGTTGATAGAATGAAACCTTAATCTTTTTAAAGATAACATTGAAGCATACACCAATAACTTGAATTATATTAAAGCTGTAACTCAAATTTACCTAGTCAAAACCTCCAAGTCTCCTGAGCGAAATTACCATTTTAACGAAAATTCATGAGACTTTTAGATATTTTATCAGAAATGGGATTCCAGTATCAAATGGCATGTTTTTCAAATGAATCTCTTGAGATTAAACCATGGTATTGCTTATTGGTCAGCAGCAATGTATGAGGATGCATCAGCTCTTTACAGATGCAGCTTCGTTTATTCATACAGCAAACACAGATTCAATTTAATCCACTCTCTGTGTGTGCTCATGTTGCCATTGTATGGACGTGACTGTCAGTTCATTTACTCTGACAAATGGAGAATAATGAACCGATATGCCGTAGATGACAGATGCATCGTTCTTGCAACAACCTTTATCATATCAAAGGATTATTCAAAAACTGTGAAATTATACATTAATTATAGCAAAAATGATTATTATTTAAATTAGTCAAGCGGTACAGATTGAACTTTTTGTTAAGATATATAATTGATAATTAAAATTTTCTGCTATCATTTCAAATAAAAGTGTAAATATTACCATATGAAATAACAGTTTATCAAAATGAGCCAACGGAATATCCTCTTCATTAAAGGCTGAACTAATCATTCAAAATCTTGAAAGATTACAACATTTTTCTAACAGAAAGACGTCAAATTACTCGAATTCATTTTCAGTTTATTAAAATCGTGCAACAGTTACTAAATAAAAATTCCATAATAAGTCATTATGTGTAACCAAGATGTTAATCTTTATGCTAAGTTACTTATGCTACTAAAAGTAATTTAGGTTTATTCCTGGACTACTTGAATCCTTGAAGAACCCTTCATATCCCCAAACATATGCCTTTAATGTATGTGTCTTGTTAGACTCTCGTGGCACTCCACATCAGCCACAGATAATTAGCAGCTTCAACTTGCTTTTTCAACCGCAACATCAAAGTTCACGATGTTAGACAAACAGCAAGTCTTTGTTATCCTGAATGTAAGCAGCTGTTATTACTCAACAAAATTATGCTAATGCATTTTGATTAAATGTCTATATATTCAAGACCATAAGATGATTCTAACAAGTGCCATCGTTTTAATTATAGATCGACTTATTTAGGTTGATTGGTAAAATGCCAATGCATGTATTGTTTTTCTCACACTCAACGAAATAAAACACATATCAAGTAGAATTTAAATGAGAATCAGGTTAGTATAAAGAAATTCAAGCCTAAGGAAAAGGATATATATATATATATATATATATATATATTAATGCAAACCACCACGAGGATAAAGTTGAAATATGTAGGAGGAAATCAGCGTTGTTATTCCTTTTATAATCTTTTGAATATATGCTGACTGTACACTTGAAGCAACCGAATTTCAATTTTATATATATGTATATAAATATGCCTGAATTATGAAAGATATGATATGTATCAAATAAGTTTGAATTTAACCTACTGTCAACTTTATACAATAATCGAGACCTTATCTTCCCCGCAAGACCGATTGAATATGACACTTACCATGATGGACGCATACACGTAGATACACCTGGCGACCTGTGCGTTCACTCAAAAGACTTTACGTTGTGTCAGGAGAATAACCATCACGCTTCTTACAAGTACAAAATGTCACATATTGGAAATTTCTTTTCATCGTTTCATTCTGTCATAATTGGTGCTCTCTCGAGAAACTAAAGGATAACCTTAAAAGGAAACCTTTGATTACTATTAAAGTAAACTGCACAGACGAAAGAACCCAGCATGAGTTTAGCGTCCAAGCTGTCCTTGCTATTTCTTGATATACAGGTGTTTTTGAACTTTACTACAAATCAAAGAAAATGTTCAATGTCTGCAAAAAGTGGTATTCATCATGGTGAATTTGATTTCTTTTGAAAAAGGATTGAATCGTCAAAAGGCATGGGATTTAGTTTTCAGAATAAAAACTTTGGGAGTTTTATGTGAAATCACCTTTAAATCGACAAAATTTACAAATGATTTGGGAAACTAATTGGCTGCAAAAGTCAGAGGTAAGCATTGCGAGTAAGACCTACGTCCAGCAAGTTCATAAGGACATTTGCATTCACTTGAATCAACGTTAAGACAACAAATGATAGAATTTAAAAGCGTATTACAACACTAGGTCATCAAAAAGGCGATGTTGGTTTAAGTCGCGACATCTTTGTTACCTACAATTTTCAATTTTGAAGCAGAATGGATCAAATATGATATTCTGATTCAATCGGAAAATAAGATAATCTCTTATCTCATTTTTGCATTGTTGTATAGCCTTATCATAAAACATTTGTTAAGTTGAATGACAACTAATCAAGTTGTTGCTATAGTTTATTGTGAATGTTATCATCTATATCGTCAAGTGCCATATTCAATGCTTGAATATATCATTAATTCAGAGATTACATTTGAGTACCCCCTTAATTACAAGTAATAGTTGCTATATAGATGATATCAAGATCAGACCCGTTTAGCAATCATTGTATGTCAATAAAGTAAACACAACCACGAGTAGGAACAACTCCGACGAGAATGTATATAGATATAGTCACTATTTAATAATGATGTTCACTCCATCAAACGGCTCTTATGCGCTTAAGGGGTCGTTTATTGCCAAATGTACTAAATCAATATTTCAAGAGATTGTTTATGGGTCGTTTAACTTTTCCGAAATAATATTGAAATGTATTTGACAGGCTGTAAAATCGATAGAGTAAGCAATTACTAACGTATCTCAAATAACTCTACTAGCAACTTTCAATTATTTATACATTGGTTTAATAGTTGTGTTAATATATCACACGGAGAACGATGCATCTAGTACTCCTTTGAAGTTTATTGATGGCAGTCCCTTGTGTGATCTTTAATTGCAGTTTTAGTAATAGCAAGGTGTAAAGTTAAACGATCTATGATTGTTGGGAATAGCTTAGTAATGTTTAGGAAATATGAAAATTCAACCTTTCGAGAGTTTTTATTCGTTTTGATTAATATGATGGCGATTTCAACTCAAATTGGTTAAAATTTTACCCACTAAGAAAATACGGTTTTTTGAAAGACATTTTGAAATGGTGGATGGAATGAAATGGGAAACCGAGTTTGTGAGCTTCCGCTTCCGAATAATCAACGTTAATATTTAACTGCTGTCTTGTTCATTTAGACAGTTAGTGAAACCTGTCTAGAAGTAGGTATTCAAAACTCGTTTTAAAGACGACTGAGCGGTTAAAACAAGACATATTGACTTGAATAATCCTCCGATTGGTATTTGCCGAAAGTTCCTACTCGTGCCAAAAATTGTTTTTGACTGATCGGAAGGTAGTAGCTTCAATGATCGTTTAATGCGTCATTTCTTTAGTGTTTTGTAGTATCGTTATTCTTTCATACGCATAGTTGAATACGATGAACAGTAATGTACATAATGTACACGTTATGCATCAGTTCCATAAGGCTTAAATGACGTTTATTTACCAAAAAATAATCTTTTTTTAATTAAGAAAGTCACTTAATAAAAACTATTAATAGCTCAAAGATGGTAAGTTTTCTCGACATTGTATAAAAAATCATATCGTCCTATTGTATAAAATTCAGGTGTTTTTATACTATCATTTAGACCCATTCAATATGTATATCAATATGCAAAAGTAAAACAGGAGAAGGACTTAAAAATTCAGCGATTTTGCATACACATGTATGCACTTCCAACTCCATTCACGTTTCTCAGAGGTTGGGCTCATTTCAATTGTTAGTAATTCATTAAGCAAACCTGATCATTTTTCCAAACTTTACTATCTGTGACCGAATTTTTCAACGCTTCGAATTGTTGTGTGACATGAACCAATTACGACAAAGTTCAATATAATTGAAACTCAGGCTTAAGCGATATGTTGGGGCTACTTAGCTTTAACTGAAAAAGGAAATGTGTGTCAATTAGGTATACATGGAGATTATTACACGAATTGTTGTTTTACGTGCTTTTAAGAAAACGTTTGAAGTTTTACAGAGGACTCTATGGCAAACTTCATATAAAAGGAGTTCTCTTTGCCAAACGCAATGTTATAATTTCTTTTTACCAACGAGTTTAGGACAAGTGTGACTATTATGTCAGAATCAGATGTTTTAGTAGTCAAAGCAAAGTAGAACGGAAATTACGCTGAAAGGAAAGTTCTAAGATGAAATTATTTGAAAAATAAAATTTAACATAATATATACGATGTGCTCATCAAAACAGGACTTAAATACATGTACTCAAAAAGAGAATGCAAATAATCGCAAATTGTACGGTACATACATAAAACACTTTATTGAAAACACTCGTATAATGAATAATCATTGCGCTTTTCTAAATCCTATTTTTGGGGCCAAGTAGTGATTTATATCAAAAATAAAGAATACGGACTGTGCTCTATGTATTATCTCTCTATTCGTCACCTTAAAAGTTCAGTTATCTGAAGAAGTCGTAGTGATGATTCACAAAAATGTAAAGATGAAACTGATACCGTGAACTTCGCATTCTAGAACAAAACCTTTAAAAATGTAATGATGAAACTAATACAACTTCGCTTTATAGAACAAAACCTTTACACAAATGTAATGATGAAACTGATACAACTTCGCTTTATAGAACAAAACCTTTAAAAAATGTAATGATGAAACTAATACAACTTCGGTTTATAGAACAAAACCTTTACAGAAATGTAAAGATAAAACTGATAAAACTTAGCTTTAAAGAACAAAACCTTTACAAAAATGTTAAGATGAAAGTGATAAAACTTCGCATTCAAGAACAAAACCTTTCATGGGACTTTCCTTGTGCTTTCTACTGTCCAATTAATCAGACCAGCACACAATCAAATCAATGTATAAATCAGTGGACGATGAAAATTTATAATACATAGGGCCCATAGATTTTGCCCTTTGTTCTTAGTCATCAGGCTTTACGGGTATTCAGAAGCGCCATTATGGATACAGTCACGGACCGTAGACTGCAGACTCGTGGTCAAGAGGATATAGTCTCCTTCATAATTGAAAGGGGACTTTGTTTACTTCCCACCACCAAGTATAGTTGGCTAATGCAGGTTGTTAAAGAACATATACAGTTGATATATAGTTGTTTTGTTATTAATTACTCTTAAAGTCGATGTTATTATGTAAATCTGTTTCTGCGGAAATTTTAAAGAATTTGAAATCAAATTATTTCACATCATGGATTTATGTATAAACTGTGGTTATTATCTTATCCAAAGTGCTCATCATAATCACCAGTAGCATTAAAAATCTAAGCCTGCGATTTTAAGAACAAACGTAAAATGAATGGTAAAAGAATATGCGATATAGTTACGAGATGAAGATTAGGTCCGGTATTAATAAGTTCAGTATAATACACTTTATAGGTAAATGTGTAAACAATAGTAAAAGTAAATGATATGAGGAATCCAAATGAAGAAAGGGAGGGTTCATTGATCAGAAATGCCTGTTTTCACAGAGACAAATTATATGTTGACTTTAAAATAACAAGTTTGCAATTCTGTAATGCATCATAAACGCAAATTAGCTTGTGATCATACAGTATTATTGTAAAATATATAAGTTTTGAGATAAATAGTTCATCGGGTGATCAAGGTAGCAAAAAGTAATTATTTATAATTTCAGAATTTTCATGTATCCCTGATTATTTTTGTCTAGTAACATGTTTTGAATTGCACATTGTCACTAACGTCGATTGGCTTTACTCGAAAGATATTGACTTAAAAACACGTAAGAGATTGTTATGTCAGTTCTTTATCACAATCAAGCACGAAATATGATACTTTTAGCAATACCGAATCAAATGACAAATCTTTTCTGCACTATAATTCTTATCATTTATCTCTTTATCATTTTCGATCTGAATCGTAAATTACGGCCGTATCATTTCATCTAGCAAACGATTGCTTTCCATATATTAAGGACTTCAATTCTTATACTTTTCAGAAAATCAACAATGGGCTACACAACGGTTATACTGTTTGCATGTGTTTGTTTGGCGTATGTGTCAGAGGGGAGATCTCTCGACCAATCAGGACGCCGCCTTGCGACACGTGGTTCCCGGACCGCTCGTGCAAAGTATCAAATAGGCGGCTACCTGTACGGCAAGAGGTCACAGGTCACAGAGGACAGCGAACTTAATACCGTATCAAGGTAAGACATTCAAAATGTTCTGTTTCATATTTTGAATTCTTGGATGGATTCTTGAAAAGTTTACGTCAAAGTGATCAAATTAGTATGTAGTTGTATTTTCTCGTTGTATTATGATCGCCTAATTAATCATAATTAATCAATTAATGGTTCCACAATATTAATCCACAGTTGTACAAGGAATAATAATTTACAAATATGCAAGAAGAGCTATATCATAGATAGGGTGTACAGAGAAGTATATCTTCCAAAAACCGTTAAGAGTTAATAAAAGCTTTAAATTTGCTAAAGAATTGTAAAGAGGCAGTAGAACGTCGTTCATATCATGTCAGTACACGTTTTGATATCAATGTCTCATAACTGATGCTTAACTAAAGAGAAATATGAAAATGTGAAAGTCGCAATATCGACATTACAAATCATATATTAAAATCAACTTGTAATTTCAACCTTGAAGCATGTGACTATCAGTCGCAGTGCTCATTTTTATCGTTCCCCTTTTACTGTTTCTATATCGAGGGAATATATTTATGTTGTTCTTTCCACGTGTAAGACTGACTTTTCTAAGTTTTTCTGCGCAGTGCTGCAGATTTGTCTGGTAGCTCTTTTATTTCGTGCTGTTTTTGACATAATTCAGCGAGTAAACACTAAAGTTGATAACATTTTAAAAGACATTCGTGAATGGTATCATAATCAACCTCGACCTTTGATAAAAAAAAATCCACTCTCTCGTTTCATAAAAATATTATCAAAATATCACATACGAATAAGTATGACCGGAGTAATTCACATATATGAGCAATTATACTTAAATACATCATTATGAAATGAAATTGACAAACTATCGATATATCAATTTCTCTTTTCCAGGCAATACATGACGATAGAGGAATTCGTTAATTTACTAGAGAAAGATATCGACTTCGCAACAATGGTCGCAAAATCTCTCGATAGAAATGGTAAGTAGACACTTAACACAGTCCAAGCTGTAAGCTGTAATTATATTTACATATGTATCACTGAAGTACGTCATTGTTACATATTTGGTTGGTTGGGAGAAATGAGCATGTAAAGAGAGACTATTTCAATTTAATTTCATTAAGATATGGTCATGTTTTGGTGCATGATGGAACTAAAGTAGTGAAGTTATCCTTTGACTTTAGTTCAAACTCTCATCTGATGGACGTGATGCAGATTACCCGGACTAATCACAATGCACGCCCTGCTGTCGAGATAGAGACGGCGATTTTCTCTAGATTATGAAAACTAAATCTTATTTCTTGAAGAGAAAATCGAAGAATTGGCATTTTTCCATACAATAATACATTCATTTATACTATTGTATAATATCAACAAGAATATGTTTCTCATTTTGTTGTTCACGTTTAATATTCTTTTTGCGCTTATCGCGAATTCAAAGACTGTTTATATGGTAATATACATTAAAGTAGCACGTTTTCGTTGAGTAAATAAAGTGATCTTTTAATCAAAAGAAGCAATTCCAAAACAAACGTATAATTTTTAGTTCAGCTATGCAAATTCAGTTCCCTACCTGAATGATTAACAGGTGTTCAAACAAAAATGTCCGCGAGTGGTTTTGTTGGACATTCGATAATTTCGTCTTCGAGAATGGATGGTTGAGTAATGAGATGTTTGACACTATGGATATAATATAGTTGGAATAAACTATTTTTTTAAATAAACGTGCTACAGCCCTTTGAACAAAGACACAATTTTTTCAAGGAATTAGCAGTAGCAGTTAAAGCCAGGTTCTTCGGTCACATCTTTATAGTATTACATTGTGGCTTACAAAAGATTACTCTGCTAAGGGTTACATTATAGTATTTACTTGGACCTCTTTCGACCGATATATGGATCTGGGGTAAATCTTATAGACATTTGTATTGTTATTAGGGCATAGAGGTATAGATTTGTATTCAATAGACTTTGTCAAGAATGTTTGGACTTCAATTTGGTGAGATTAACAAATATCGGGTATTTTAGGGGATGTATTTGATAAGCGACACGTTTCACATTCAGCTCATTTTGTTCACAGGTGATGGTTACATTCAACTGATGGATTTGCTGAACTGACGTCATACGGTGACGTCATAGTTCCTTGTCATCCGACAAGGCCCTTGCGTGCCTTCCTCTCATTTTCGGAGACGAATTTCACGTGACTGGACCACATTCCGAATAAACTGATCAAGTGAAATATCTTTTTGAGGGTTTTAGACTGTTTTGTAAACAAATGTTGTTGATCGAAAGAAAATTATAATCAAAAAGGCCATATATTCATACGGGGTAGTGTCGAAAACAACAGCCCAGAAGACAGAGATTATTATTATATTATATATTTCTTCTTATATCATAACCAGAGATTGTGATCTACAATGTAAGTCTAATTAAGCTAACTATCGCGAGAAACTTTTGATATTTTAAATTGTCTGTTTTACGAGATGCTTCTACATGGATCATACAAATGACTCACTGGCCCGATGTTTTATCGATCAATAATTCTATTGTGATCATCAATTATTGCGTGATGTATTCGGTGATAAGAATTGTGACGATAACAATTTGAAAAGTTGAAAATAGATTAGGAAAGCCGATGTCATATATCCCTTAACCTTTTTGTATGCAAAGGCTTTCTTCTGTCCTTTGGACTTTTGTCCTCGACTAAACACGTACCTATGACATTTTCAAAGATCGTGAAAAGTAGCACATTATGTTTCTGAATAAATTACTCAATCACAAGGATTATCTTGTAATTCTTGAAAAACTAAAGTTATGTATTGTTGTTTTTAAACATCACTCGACTATTGTGTTTTAGCCAAGGCATACTTTTAGCGCTTGTTGATTCTTTTCGGAGTTAATGTGATCAATCCATAATTCATCCTGCTGAAAACGATAACAATACAATACCTGAAGAGCAATATGCGAAAGATTTACATGTAAATATAAATAGCTTATATCTTTATGTTCTTAAACATACTAACAATAATAGGTTAAATCTTAATAATCAATCAATTATTCTTGGAGATGTCATACATTAAAAATAAAGAATTTTATATGATAAAAAGTGTTTCTTTCAATTATTCAAATGTTAATCAAATGCACTGTATCTTCATTATATACATTCTAAAACACTTTGCTATGGAGAATAAGGAAGGCCCTTTATAATGCTGTGAAAACAACGTGATTCAGTTTTAGATATGATATACCTGAAATTGGCGTTGTGTCTAGAGTTGTGTGGACGGAGATTATCGTGTTTCTCAATGATTAATTTTCAATTGAAAATAACTGTGAAAAAGATGACACACAGAACCTGAATCGATAGATACAAATAATTATAATCGTAACGTTCGTTAACAGAAAACCTCTGTCTCCACTAATGTTAAAGTCGTACCTTCAAACGAAGCTTATATAATGGGGTAACAATAATCATGAGACGTTTCAAAAAGCATCTCTTTGAGGGAACTTGGACTTCAGAAGAGAACTCTTCTAAATGCAGTAAGGTTCCACCTAGTTCCAGCCGATGCTCACAGGTTCACCAAAATGCGTAGCCACAATGGCGTTGCGAGCTTTCTTCTTGCAGTTATTTTGCAGTGAAGAACTCTTGAAAGCGGCGTAGCCCAAGTCACCTCAAAGAGAGCAGGTGATCTACAAGTACACTGAAGCATCTTCAATCATGTGATACACATATACCACAGGTGTACACATATACCACATGTGCAAGTCTCTTGATATACACGAAAGTATTCATACTTAAAGTATCTATATGACAAATGAAGAAGATATGACAAAGTCAGCCATCTTGGAGCTCTCCCCTGTCTAGAAATAGTTCCTTGGCTCAAATGCGCTTTATCACGTTTGTAAACGGATCCCGATATCCATTTCAGGCAGGAAAGACATCCAAGATGGCTGACTTTTTGCCGTTCCTCTATATATTATATACAAATAGGTATGAATACTTATATGCTTATTGATACATTTATGTGACATAAACTTTGACAGATTCAGTTGTTCAAACCCCAATGGAATATACAATCTATTAGATAATAAGAAAACGATTGATGCAAATTATGTTGGAAACAAAGAATATATGAGGGCATGTAATGTGGCAGAGGTTAAAACGAACTTACACCTCATAGCCATTACAACCCTATTGCAACCATTAGTAAACATGTCCTGTTCATTATAGATATCAAATCTCCTTAGCCAAAGAATGTACACATTCTAATTCCTCCGTTCAACAAGGCTGAAAACAACTCATCAAGAATGCTGATTACACTTTAAAAATAAACATATTTGAATCATATTTACTAGTGTCGACTCCAAGAAAATGCACATAAATAACAAAACAAAACAAAATACCTTATGGTTGACAATGGAGCGCAAATTTCGAAAGATATGAAAATTAATTCGATTCGGACTTTGCAAAGCTTTAACGGTACAAAATGGTTAAGCTACCCAAATAGAAACGGACAGTTACTTTCGGATTTCCACTGTCAAAATAAAACATATTGACAAATGAAATTTCCAAACGCTTTAACCCCCTCCTAAAGAAAAATAAGAAAAATGAATATTTATTTCGACAATTCACTAGCCAAGGACACTTAAAGGGGCACAGAGTATGTTGTTTGGGTCAAAAATGGCAATATTCATAAATGGTATTATTTCATCGACAAGTAGTGGTTCTTTTATGACATTTAACATCGCGATGCTTATTATTTAGCAAAGTGACAATAAATAGGTAAAAAGTCGAGTTTGATGATCGAAAACCAGACAATGGCGCGCGCCAATGACTCGAACGAAATTTTGGAAACTTAGTAATGGCAGACACAACGAAAAATATAGGTTGGTATTGTTAAGTCGGTTATATAACATGTAAATGCGACGCTGAAATTCAGCTACTTAAATTTTATAGGTCTGTTTTTAATTTACAATCAGATACAAGAAAACGTCATAATTTTGGATAAAGGTTCAACTTTAGATACGCGATTTCAGCTTATCTCAGGTTATATGATATTTTTGCTCTACTTAAGCCACATAAAAAATTCATGAAACATACTCTGTGTCACTTTAATTCGTGTCTATTGCTAAGATACTCAAGGAGCAAGCGGCACGCTACTGCACAATTCAAAGTGCTAAACAATTCTTGAAAACTTCAATTACAACTTATTACTTTATTTCCCTCACACCAAGCGAAATGTAATTCAGAAACTGCCACAGTTACATAACAAAGATTTTCTAGAAAACAGTTTCTTTATTGAGAAATTCACGAAGTACATGCTTACTCCTTCATTAGGTGGGATATTTATACATGTAAATCATAGTTAGGAAATTCTTCGTGAACTTCAAAATAAAGATGTTGTTATGAAGGAATTATTGTCTTTATTATGTACGTCATTTCATGAACGCCATTCAAAGACTTGCCATAGTTAAATAAAAAGGAAAATATCAATAATCAAAGACAAGTTCCCCATGTTATTTCTTGATACAACTCGGGCACTATGGCAGTAACTATTACTTATGTTGATGTTGATTGATTCCAAATGTATGTATTTCTTTTGGATCATTTAGGCTCTTTACTTTTATTTTTCCTGTGTCTATGGCAACCAATTGAACTTTGTCCTTTTAAGGCTAGTCTTTGTTCTTGCAGAATTCTGTAATTCGTTCTAGTTAGATTACTGAATAACTATGATCTATCTAGTATGTATTGTCTTTTGCTCATCAGGCCTTATGACATAGCCCGCTGTCATTAATTCTATTTAGAGCTTCGGTTCCTTGGCGGAAATAGTGATTCTATGACTTTTATTGTACAAAACTCTAATAGTTGATGAAAGAAAACACTATCTTAAAGGTCGTTTGGCACTTATTCCAAAGAAATCAAAGGTCTGATATGCCATAACACACAAATTATAAGTTGTTAACTTTATGCCTCCCTTATATATGATATATGTCTTATTATTATAGACGCTGACCTTCAAAAAATACCTTGTCTCTTATTCTGAAAGGGACAGTATCAAGTATTTTAGTACTTAGTGATCTGCAGAGATCATGGATCTATTTTAAAAGTTTATTTTTCAGAATGTTCCAGATGAATCTATCACATTTGATGAAACATTTTACTGACCTTGATTTGACCGATCACTTTCGAGTGTTTGCTACACAGAACCTACAATCTGAATAAACTTCATTCGTACAGCTACAAATAAAACACATAACCGACGACTGAAAAGTATTGTTTTAGACTTCACATTTCTATGAACTAAAGGAAATTCAAACTTATGTTAACTTTACAATTTGAATAAGTAATTGAATTCATTTGCTTACTTCATAATTTGAAACCAGAACTGGAAATTGAATGCTAACTTCACAAATGTAATAACTAAATGAATATCGATTTTATGCTAACTTCACAATTTTAAAAAAAAACTGAAATCATATGCTAACTTCACAATTTGAATAAGGAACTAGGAACTGTACGGTTGCTTACTTCACAGACCCTGAAGTACGTTTTGTAAGTAGCATTCCGTATATATTCCTTACGAAATATGTAATAAAAAGTTACTTTTAGACAAAGCATATTCTGAATTAAAACATTAAATTAAGAAAACACCATGAATTCTGAATAGTTATCTCACTCTACACAATGATATCCATTTCTAATAAAGCTGGAGCATCGAGGCCAGTGATAATACTGTCACTGAATAAGGCAAAAAAACAACACATATTTAGATGAAAACAATCGTCTTGTAAGCAACGATTAGTTGCTCAATATTGATTTCGTGGGAGCACTGCACAGACGCCATGAATCAAGTAACAATGACACAGACTACGAGCTCATAGCGGGATTTGAAGCATGGACGTCCTGAAATTCAAACTCGTGAAGACTGACCACTGAACTGTCCGAACCCTAATAAGCAAGACTTTACAGACAGAAACTCACTAAATATTCACAATGTTAAAAACTTGTTTAACATGACATTGGAAAACACATGGATAATTCGAGTCTCATGCAACAAAATAACTATGCTTAAACAATACATACACCCTCCTAACCACTCTATCCCATCCTTACTTTTTATAACATATTCAATATTTTAGAAATTCGAAATCAAAGTTGCACTTGCTTGAAACATCAATTGTTCAACATTTTTCTAAAACAACTTCTCCCAAAATCTTGGGCTTCGTGCGAAATCAGATCTGCTTGAAGTTTTGTAAAATCCTGAAACTAAGGCCAGACGACAGACTAAGAGTTTGCTATCATTATCTAAATGTTACAAGTTTATTGATGATATTTGTCTGCCCCACTCAAATAACCGTGAACTAATTTTCCCAGACAAGAACAAACAGTTCTAAAGGGCAGTCTTTGACCTTTGTCTTGAAGTGACAGATGATTAGACTAATGTCACGAAATAACGATTGCTTAACAACTGGATGACTTTCGTGAAGCAACTGTGTGCAATCAGATATGTCGAAATAACTAAGAATAAATTTCTAAACAATATACCTTCAAATACACATGCATATCTGCAATAGTACATTTCAACTTTATATCACTTAAATTCGTTTGGAAGGATTAAGATGCAACGTCTTTTTTGTTGGATGATTATAAACTACTCCTTGGCGTCCATTAAAATCCTGAAATACTTTGCCAAACATCAACCACTTACCCTATTTCGGACTATATGCATTAGTACTACGTTAAAACTTCACACGATACTAAACTACTATCACGTACTGACTCATGTATCGTACTTCGAATATGTAGCGAAGAGCATGCGTCTATGTATGGTGAACTTGTGGGAAGCTTCATAAATATCTAAACAAGTTTCACAAAAGGCGTCCTATTAAAGGAGCATAAGCACGTTTTTTGGCAATTTCATTTCTTAAAAGTTTTCCCAATAAGCATTAGTGTAGGCCAAATATATTATCTTCAGAGGGCCAGACATGTTAGTACTCAACCCGACCATCCGTAATCATAGAAGAAATTACCAAGTATCAAGCAACATCAACCGGCAGTCATTTTTGTATAATTTAACTTTGAAGTTTATACATAATCCTGAACGTTGATTGGTTGTGAACACAGCCAGTTGATCTTTATTCTAGAGGTTCATTTCCAGTGAACTATCCAAAAAAACCTTTCATACCTGTGTGAACAGTTTCTAGCCGATTTAGGTCGTGTGAACATCACCAGAACTACTTTCTCTGTTTCCACATCGAATCTAGGGACGAATTTATGTGAAATCTGACTCACCATATTCGTTCTTCGTTACTTAATAAAATAAATGGAGGAAATTGAGTTTAATCACTTGCTTTGTACTATGATTCTGAAATAAGCATTGTGTAACAGAAGTTATTGTGACATTACCTCCCGTGGGATTCGATATGCCGGGACCTCCGGGTGAGAGTCCTACACTTTACCAATTCAGCTAAAGAGCTATCACTCCGGCCAAAGACAGAAGGAATGCTTTTAATTCACCCTGCCACAATTGCTTCAGGTGTTTTCGGGCTTTGAACTGAAGCGAACACGAGATGCATTTAGACAGTCGCAAGATACATTTCGCATTACGATCATGACGTACCAAACCCGATACTCACGATATATCCATACTTGACAACGGAGGGGCGTATGCATAGTCACTGTAATCACAACCTTACTGTAATCTGTAATCAACAAGACGTGCGGCCGCCATGAGGTGGTAATTCTAAGGCCGATAACTCTGATCTCGTGTCTTTGCGTGGGTTGTATTTCTGTGTACGCTTCATTCGCTGCTAGTCGGCAATTTCATTAATTTCACGGGACAAACGTGAGTTAAAATTTTGATTGGGAATTTTTCTCCTTACAAGATGTTACTCGGTCAGCGGCAAAGATAAAAGTTATATTACTTTGCTGTCAAATTCCTAATATAGTGCGAAATTATAAGAATTGAATGTCAGTTTGTGTGTTTGCAATGGAAAATGAATACGCTCGATTGGTTCTCAAGAGTTTAAATGTAGCTTTGATATCGTTCACTTTGATGACGATAAGACATAGCTGGTTCTTGCTCTTTTTCATTGCTTCTTAGACCATAGGAGCACCCTCAGTGACAAGTGGGATCATTAATTTTGGAATATAATGTTGTAATCAATGCCCAAGAGTAAAATTAGTCAGAGTATCGGAACAATTAATTCTGCTGAGTGAGGATGTCACCTTCTTTGTAACATGGTGACGAATGATGGGGTTTCTGACTGAGTACATTGAAGCGTGTGTAAAATATATTAACGACGCATATCTCTGTAATCATGGAAAAAAGTCATTACATGAGATGGGGAAATAAAACAGTAATGTACGCACTCAATATGTACGTATAAAAATCATGCTCTTGCCAACGTCAGAGTTCTCAAAAGAAAATGTGCTAGCATGTAAAGCGAAAAAATAAATGTTTGCATTTGTGGATTCAAATAATCGGAAAGTAAGTATCAAAGAAGAAATAGAAAGAAAGCGACCATAAAATATTAGGCTCGGCGCCGTAAGAAGATTGATTTAAAACAGCGTAACACTTCTACAGCATATATCTTCGGAATACGATTCAAATATGACGCCTGTTCGAACAGTTCAATCTGCATACTTTATGCTTATCGTGAGCGCATTTCATGTCAGACAATTAAGGGAGTTTTGTCAATGATCCCGTGGGAATAATATATGGCCATCTACATTGTGTAATTTTTGTGTACTGTAAATTAACATCGAACATCCAGAACATCTGTTCCCTTTTATTATCGAAATGTCTTTCCAACATAATGTAATTGTGTATTACATAAATGTATGTATGTATGTATTTGTGTATGTATGTATCTGTGTGTGTGTGTGTGTTTGTGTGCATGTACGTATGTGTGTGTATGTGCATGTATGTAATACTATGTATGCGTGTGGGCATGTATGCATGTATGTATGTATGTATGTATGTATGTATGCATAGAACAGAACAGAACTTTCTGTATGTATGTGTGTGTATGCAATTTTGCAAACTTATATTTTGCATTGGATAATTGTAAGTAAATGTTACATGTATGTTGGTGCGCATGTGACTGCGTATGTATTTGCATAACCTTAAGTGCGGAGAGAGGTTGCGTGAACATTTGTGATAGGGAGAGCTGCTAAGGTTTTTGGGTTAGACTGTACTGGTATGAGTGTCAGCATTTATCTATTGATGTGCAATGAATTTTAATGAATATTTGATAAGACATATAACATGATCTAATTACAATCAAAACCGTTTTAATATATATTTAGTGTCTCTTAAGCCTATAGGAAGGATGTTACTTTTAATACCGATCTAATCTGTAAACTGTAATTGTCTCTTGTGTCAATTTGATAAAATAATTTTTTCTTTGTTTTTCTCCCTATGACGGAAATTTTGAATATTTTCAAGCGAAGTCTACATAATGCTTTTACGTTTTAAAGTATACTGCCATTTCCAAAACGTACCCTTCAACTTTACAGCTTCTCCCATTCTTTGACTTGAAACCTAACATACAGTTTCCCTAGATAAATATATTTTGGCGAAGACAATATCATGTTATCCAGCCACGTAATTAGTGGCCAAGCAGCTCTCAGACAAATTAAAGCACTACATCACACATGTACGTGTCAGTGGGAGACATCAACCACTGAACGTCTTTGAATTAATTTATGGTACGCCAAGCCAAACAGTGAAATCGATTTTACATTTCTGATCTCATAAATACACTACTTCTCTTGTTTCAAAAATGCCAAATGGTTGATATCCAATTCAATTGTATTTTTCATCCATGTTGTCAAACATCGTAAATGAGCAAAGCAATAAATAGTATCTAATATACCACACTTTGAGCTTAACATTCTGTCATTACAAGGGTCCTTATCGAATCCTCAGCTGTTGATTCTCACCTTCTACAAATATAATGGACATCAAGTGTTCTGTAATCAAATTAAGGAACATTTTACAACCTTTAATTACATTTGGTTACTAAATCAGAGTTCCAAGTAAATTCATGTTGAAATAGCAGTAAGAACCGATTAATCCGACATTTAGAGCTAACAGAAACCGTCAGTTTAATGCATCAGTTAATTTTTTCAAGATAAATCTTTTAGAGAGACGTTATGATATTGATTACTGTAAAACTTCCCTTCAAACTTGATACACATGCAATGTAATATTTACCTAGTTACAGAGAAATTCTTCACGCAAGAAACGACACAAGATTCAGGTTAATCTGTACATTTGAACGAAAAGTTTCCCCTCATTTTTATTTACACTGACTTTAGGAATGTATATAATGAAATTTGTAAGGCAAAATTTACTCATTTACGACATTTTATCGTATAATTTATAAATATATAATAATTTATAATAATAATATATCATTTGCGTTGAAAATAACAACTCTCTACGGAGTGTTACTAATTTGATAGTTGTCTATCAAGCGTACTGAAATTTACCTTTTACTAAAACATATCGTCGTATTAAGAAATTTCATAAACATTTCCCCCTTTCTTGCAAATTACTACATTGAACATACTCCCACATCAAAACCGAAGGAAATTACTGAATGATTACTACACAATATGTTGATCAAAAATACTCAAATTGACGTTACATTTCACGTAGGCTGTTAACGCAGTAATGGTAAATGTAGGCGTGCTTATCATGATACTCTTTATATGACCCACTTTATTGTCATAGCTTTAATTTCATATGGGTAATTGTATCAGGAATAAAATTTAACGTGTTAAGGATTTAACTTAGATCAAAGAAAAAATTTTGAAGTATGTACCATATAAATGTTATATAGCTTGAAAATCTATTTGATGATTTACGCATCTTTGACACTTTCTGTGGCCTGATTGAAGCAAAAATAAACATTGTTTCTGAAGACATTCACAAATAACTAGCAGTAACTTACCATATGTATGTAATTTATACACGTGAATGTGAGAAGATTTGTTATTGATGATGACATTGCCTATGCATCAACCCCAAATCACTTCAGTGGCAGGTTATTAATGGTATTGATAAAATATCAAACGATTCTGCGTTTAACATTTTTATGCAACAAACAAATGGACCGATGACTTTGAGCATGTAATAGAAATAAATAAAAATAATAAATTTTATAAGGGGGATAGGCTTATTGCAACAATTTCCTTACTGCTATGAAAAACGATGTTACTCAAATTGAAATACAAAATAAAGTTTAATCTATGAGGCTTCAGAAAAAGTTTGTGAGAACCTTATCTCCTTTAAGTAGGTATCATGTAATTTGGGTTTAGTTTGGACGTCAATAAAATAAGTTCAGCAAAACTGACAAAGGATCACCTATTGTCCATGTGTGAGATAGCCATTCATGAACTTACTTAGGAATCATCTGGTGTCTCGTGCAAGATTTTGAATTTTGTCGTGTTGCAATAGATAGAGGGGGTCATATTTTCGAAATTTTGATTTCGTTTATTTCATGTAAAATATTTCATATCGACTCCCTGAGAACGAAACCAGCACAATCACAATGCTGCGATACCTCGAAGACATCTAAATAACATGACATTTGCACTAATATACCCAGGTATGTGAAGAATTTTTCGGTATGCAACTGTAAAACCCATTAAAACATTGCATAAACATACATAAGATATATAATTCACTCATCAAACCATCATTAGACATAATATTGTATTATGTAATTAAACGCCACAAAGAAACATACTTTGTGATAAGTGATAATTGATAAAAATTAAATACAATCAGTGAGAAACAGATAAGTTCAATAAAATGTGCTTCATTTGGCACATACATGTACCAATAATGGGAGGTAATTCATGATGGTCTTCATTTCACAACACATAATGAGAAATAGTGAAAACAAACACGCTCATAATATTAAAATGAACTAATCACACAGCTTGCCATGGGCCACATATATATTGTGACGAACAGAATCGTTTAGACAGTCATGACAAGAATATAATTTCTGTAGATCTGTAGACATGTCTTTATCATTAGCAATTCGTTATTCAGTAGCAAACTTTGTCTAAGACGTGATGTTTAAACGACCCTGATGTCTAATGTCATGTTGATCCATTTATGATGACTTATCTTTAGATAAATCATAACTGAAAGAAATTGAAGAAAAAGAAAATTTTCATTATCTAAACTGAGAGAATAAAAAAAAACTAAAATTAATAATTTTGACATTAAGCGTTGCACAAAAAAGAATAAAAATCTAAGTTTTTTAAAATATTACATTTGGATTAAATTTTGATAACAACTAATGAGCAATGCTGGTCTATTGAACCAAGAAGTGGGAGCAGCGTACGAATATTTTCAGGAAACTGACAAAATTTTGAAAATATTCAAAATAGCCATGTTCTTGCATTTCTTTGCAACAGGTTGTGGGCATTGGTGCTGGTTGGTAGGACTATCCAATAAGAAGAGAAAGAGCGGTCTCGAAGACGCTGTAAGGCGTTAGATTTAAACCAACGATTAAAGTATTTGATGTACTAGCATCAATGACATCATTCAAGAGAACTATTTCAAATAACTCTTTTTTCGTATAAGACTTTATATAATGGGAGAAACCTTTATAATGCAATTGGTTATATATAAGAAAAGAAATGGTTTTTGGAAGGATTTTTGCATGGAATTCAAGAAAGTTCGAGAAATGCAGACAGTTATTCAGGTTGTCATTGTCTTATCACAATGTTTCTGAAAGAAATAACAAAAAAACGTTTGTGTACCCACACTACACCAAGGTTGGCATAACCTTTATGAATGACGTGATAGACACTGATTGCACAATATAAACTCACGGGCAAAAGAAACGCTACCATGTATTTAAATCTAGAGTGCAGAATAAATTCAAAAGTGAGATTAAAAAACAAAATGTTTATTCAACAAGAAGATGTGACTATATCATATAAATAAAAAATGCAACAAATCAGCTTCCGGTATCAACGGCACAGTCTGCAATATTGGCATAGGGGTCAAAAAGTCCAAGTTCACTGTCATGGCTGATCCCGATGCAGGGAAATCCAAGTTCAATGTGATGAAAACAGTACGGCCTCCCCTTGCCACAATACACGCATTAACCCTCCGACGCATGGAGAACATATAACGTCTGACGTCATTACATGGAATGCGCAGCCATTCTTCTTGGAAAACTTCAGCAGATTGCTGGAGGTTATCTTGAGGTGGTAGTCGTTGACGAATAAGACGATCCAAAGCGTCTCAAAGATGTTCGATCGGTGACAGGCGATCATGCTGGCCACGACAAAACGTAGATGTTGTTAGCAAGGAAGTTCTGTGTTACTCGAGCTGTGTCCGCTCGGGCATAGTCTTGTTGAAAGATCACACATTGTGCCTGTTGTCGAAGAAAGGAACAGACGACGGGATAGAGAATGTCATCGACGCAATGCTGAGCCGTTAGATTTCCATTCACGATAACCAAGTGTGCCTCTCCAAACCATGACACTTCCTCCTCCGTAGGGCACCACTTCCTGAACGCAACATGCAGCGGTTTTCTCTCCCCGACGGCGTTAAACACGTACTTTTCCATCTGCTTTGAAGAGAAAGAACCGACTTTCGTCAGAGAAAAGCACGCTCTGCCACTGACGTCGCTGCCAACATAAAACCGTGCTCGCCAATCTCAGTCTTCGTTTGCGATGTTCGGCTGTCAACAGCTGTCCCCGGAACGGTCTGTATGCCCTGGTGCCATGGGACCTTAGACGTCCGGCCACTGTGCGTCTGCATACCCGATGACCCAGGGCATTCGACGCCGATGACGTCACTGTCAGCGGTTTCTGAGGTGTAACGTGTGCAGATTGGTCGTCCTTGTGGATTGAGACTCTTGGTCGGCCTGATTTTGGTCTGTCTGAGGTCTGTTCCGAATGACGATAAGGTTGCATTAGTCTTGTGACAGGTGTATGGTGACCACCAAGCGTTCTTGCAACGTGGATGTGGGTGGCTTCCATTTCAATCATCCGGATTGCTCGCTCACGTTGTTGTCAATCCTGTCATTCTTTAAGTGTTCTTTTTACAAAGCTGGTGTCTGACAACCAATTTGCATTGGTTTTATGCCCGTCGGGCATGGGGCTATTTTGCTTTGCATGAAAAAGGTGAAAACCATAATTTGACAAAATTTGGCAAAAGCGTGCGTTTGATACCAGTTCAATATGAAACAATCATTGTTGTATTTGGGCGATGTGTTTTCATGCGGTTGGTTTTGATTTGAGTTTGATTTTTTTCGTAATTTCAATTATAAAGTGGTACCGTTTCTTTTGCCCGTGATTTTAAGTATATAAATACTACCAAGAAAAAGAAAGGTTTCACTAATTTTTCAAGTCTATAAAATAAAAAAACCCCGCAGATATTGGAATTCTGACGATTGGTTTATATACATAATTCATTTTCAAATATTCTCTTGAAAAAACATCCAAATACCGGCCTATCTGCTGGTAGCGTATTCATAGCCTCCTGATGGTGGTTTGGCTGCAGTTGAAGGTTCTTGCCATTTGACGTTGGGAAGCCCCCATAGTGGACATACCGATCGCTTAGTGCTTTCGTAAGTTTTGGCATATTTTTGATGTTCTTTATGTTACTGAATGTCTGCTCTTTCCAGTAAGGATATGTATGCAACATTGCTGCACGTGCATCACGAATCATGCCTCAAAACCACGTTTTGCACGTGTTTGTGAATGCACAATTCCAATGGCTGCGTTCGATGCGATGCGTTAATATAGTAAAAACAATGCACTAATACTATTATTTCCTGCTTAGAACAAAACCCATACTAGCCGCTCATGAAAAAAATAAAAGTGAAACCTTTCTTTAGCCTCGGAGTTTCTACATATAAACATAAAAATAGAAACTGAAAAATATAGAGACAATGAAAAAGTAATATTTTAAAAACATAGAAGACTAACAAGACCAGTTAAACATTATCATAAACTTTATGAATTGTTTTTCTCATTCACACACTGGAGCTCTACATTTAGGTAACTATGTATGCTATTGTGGATTCGGATGTATCAAATACTGATATAAATTTGCATAGAGGTTTAACTGGATATAAGCAGCCGAAGAACATGGGTGATGTATGTTCATGTAAGAGAACTTCTGTTAAAGTACAATAAGTTCTTTTTTATTATTATTGACATTGCATTATGTCAGAGTTATCCCAAACTTTAAATCTTTACTTTAAATTCATCGAAGATTTTATTAAGAAGATTTGACAAATTCATTATCAAATATTAACGTACGAAGCCTTTGTTTAATTTTGAATACAAAGATATATCTATCATCTGTCAAAAGTAATGAATTAAGATGATGATTTGTTGTCCTCCGGTGACCAGGAATATAGAATTGCGTAGCAAGAGAGCTTTTTTTAAATCGAAAATCAAAACATTTAAATCAAGCATGTAGAACGAATCAAATATCATATATATAGTCTATAAGTTATTGGTTGCAAGTTATTCGACATTTTTCAATTAGCATTGAGTTTGATAAAGATGATGGATTGATTTGAAATGCTTTAACTTACATTTACCATGGGACTGAAGCAGTTGTCATGAACGTCATAAAAAAACTCTTTAATTTCAGTCAGACATGTACACTGTGGTTTTGGATGTTTAGCGTACTCACGACTCTTGCGATTTGTTAGTGACTTTTTGCACTCACAACATTTTCACTATTGTTTGCAAGTTAACAATAAATATTAATGTCATTGAGCATTTTATTACATCGTTTGAAACCAAAACATTGGATATGTCCTCTTTTATCCTTTAATAGCCAAATTAAACTATAAGAACTTCTATTTTAATCCCGTTCATGGGCACTATGCTCTAATGAACCGCAATATTGCTTGAAAGGGGTATAGGAAAAAATGTGATTTAGTGCCTTTTATGAAATGTCGTAGAGAAGTAACTACTTTGAATACGAGTGAACATGATACTACTGAATGCAATGCTGTGATTTCTATCTATTTATATATTATTGCTCTTCGTGACGAGGACTGTCACGTTGCATTGTTTTACTGATAAACATTGTGAAGGCAATGATATTTAACAATAAATGTTCAAAGTAAGACGCATTTCACATTTTTATTGACATGTTGATATGATTTCCCTCTCAGACATCTCACAAATTACTTCTAAATGAGGCCGGCCTATCAGCTATATATGTTGAGGGAAAATGACAAAATGAAATACTCTGTATTTTGAGTAATTTTACAATATTATAAAAATAAACTATATGCATGGACAAAATTTCCTCACATTTACAAATGATTTATGATATGAGTAATCAAACACGCCTTGTTATAACGCCGCAAGGCTTTTCACACTCGTAGAAACGACGAATGGTTTCACTTGTTCTCATTCTTGTTTAATTGTACCAAGTGTGCGCTCTCATTTATCTAGTTGTCCATTTTAAATCAACCAAGATGTAACCCTCAGCAACATATTTCAACTGAATAAAATTGTTAAAATCATATACATCTGTAATCTTTAATAATGTGCTGGTTTGACAGGGGAATTTTCGTATTTCAAATTCATATCTATCTAAAGTAAAATTTATCTACCTACGTTCCAATTCCTAGACTTGCAGGAATCTATACTCGCAAAATACTTTAGACTTAATTTAGCTATGAATATATCCGATTCCTTTGAATATCACATGAAATTTCGCGAGCGCATCTGACGTCATAAACCCTATCATGGGGGTCTACTGTTAGAGTCATCCATTTGCGTCATGAGGGGGTGTCGCGGTCTTTGTTTGCTATCAAAACAAGATAAAAGGCTTTTTAAACGCTTCGATATTTACATTTGTACCACATACTAGTACGAAACCATTTCTTGAACACGCAGTATAAGGTTTAACTTTGTTAACGGTTTAATTTTAGTTCAATACTATGACACAAAATCCCCGATGCTGACGAGTTCATGTTTGTCTCCAGAAGTGGGAACATTTTACACTGTGCATTTCGCTATGAAAAAGAGTTCAGTATGAAAATCGTCATGGTAGAATGGAGTTAAACCTAGTGTGTTTGAAAATCAGAGACATGTTATACTGGATTGATAGCGAGTAAATTTTAAATTGAAACCGAACGCGCGTGAGGTTTCAATTTAAAATTTACTCGCTATCAATCCAGTATAACATGTCTCTGATTTTCAAACACACTATGTTTATCTCCTAAGTGTTAATCCAATATTTACTTAGATAGGGTTATTTTAGGGAAGAAACACACATTGGTGTATGCTCTATAACTCACTGGGCCAAGAAGCACATTGTCCTATTAGACGTCCCTTCGGGAAGCTTATATCGATACCCCTAGCTCTTTTAGTCAGGGAGAACTATCTGGCGTGCCAGGGGCGAGGACGCGACGGAACGGATGGAAGAAGACTGGGACAATTGAAGTTGGATTGGTGAGGTTAATATACCTTTATTTCTCTGTACCTTTTTGGAGTATGTGATCACTTCCTTTAAAGACTTACAGTTTAACCCTACCATCCCCATCACATTATTTATGTAAGTTCTACTATACCCATGTAGTAGTCTTATTTATTTCCTCACTCAAGTAATGATTAGAAATTTTCTAAAGTTCTGTGTACTTGTTGTTTATTCATCCCTATTTTAGTTCCTATCCGTCCCGCTAGTTCCCTGTTATTTCACGCAAGTTCTGATTGATGTTTATCTTGTTGCCCTGCCCTGCTGTTTCAAGGTCTGGGTATTATGCCACAGTGATTGCCTAGTCTATATGTCTATTGTTATTCACGGGTAATTGACTTCCCTTATTTGGTGTTAAATCTTGTTGAGTTGTCTACGGGTAGCCAGTTGTCGTACCCAGTTATCGTTTTGTTTAGACTGCAAATAAAACACTTTATTCACTCATTGCTTCTCTCCTACTTTGGTTGGCTTGATTATTATAGTGTTTTATCTTCCTGCCGGATAAACGGGTCTCGTCTGAGTTTACATTTCGTTACACCGCGACATTTACCACTTTCACGGTTTGCTTCCTCTTTCCAAAATCGGTTTAAACATATATAATTTCCCTAGTATACCATACTTTTTACACCAGTTCAACAGAAATTGTTAATAATGTATGATTCAAACTTGATTTTTATTTTATATGAACAAACAAACTGCATGGAAAATTCATCTGACAGAAAGAACAGCTCACATGTGTACTTAATGGCTTATAATATTAAATAGATTACAGCTATATTATCACATAATATCATAACTCCTATCAATATCATTTTCGTTAATAATGTCACTATGTGTAACAATCGAAAATCTATTCTTTTAAAACGCGACATGAAATGCTCTCTTGTGGTACATCTAACGATCGAAAATAAATAATTTATATCAAGAATACACGCAAAAATTTATTAATGAATTGAAATGACAATATCAATTGCACAGGAATTTAATTACGAAGACGCAATGCATTGAATTTCATTATTTGACAAAATAAAAGAACGATTGTTAAATTGATAAAATTTCTCATTTTTTAAAGACAAAAGCTGTAAAGCGGTATGAAAGAATACGTATACCACCGAAAGATAATTAGTTAAAATGTTTATAGTATATAATCATTTATGATCAAAATGAATAAATTTTGTCAATATGTTAATATAGATACTACTTAAAGAAAAAACAATTATTGCCGTGTGTTTAATACTTATATAGTACATTAACATTGAGCAATGAGGATGTTTCAGATTATTGTTGACAGGAAAGTTCCTGATTGAATAAGTTCGAATCCCGCCATTGTCAATTTCTAAAACTTGTCGATTCTCAGTTTACAGATTTGAGTAGAACTCGTACTCCACAATGCTGTCAAAACGAACCTGGAGGAGTTTTGTTAACAGATTTAACGCGTTTTCAGCAATATGTGTGTGTGAAAAACACGTGAATCCAAACGACAGTGGGTAGATCAGGGAGAAAGAGATCGAAAGTAGACAGACAGATAAACAGGATATCTATTTACGTTTCATCTCAATTTACATATAAAATGATATTAATAACGTGTCATAAAATGAGGCACTCCTACTGGAGTTATGAGAGACAATAAAATTACAGACATGAATAAAAAGTTTGCATGTACATTATCGTGGTTTAAAAAGCTGTACCGTGTATATACAAAATTAAATCATTAAACAAAAACATTCATGTGTATGAAATATCTCTATGTAGCTGTAAGATCGCCTCGCAGGATTTGGCACTGAGCATTACAACACTGGGACTGGCCAGGATAAAACAAACTTTCACAATATCACATTCATCTTTAAAATCACACAACACCTTGTTACAATAGTCTAATAAAACCTGTCGCACATCATTGTAAACTGGGCAGTGTTGAGGGGAAGAGACATAGCCATAGTAAGGGAGAGACAGCAGGTTTCAGAACGACTCAAAATTTGCCGGTCCAGCTTGGTCTATAGCAGGTACCAGGAGCGTGTAAGTTCCGGCTGGTATGGCTCTCAGAGTCTCTAAAGCACAAGAACCCCCACACCAGGTATTGAGTCAAGTGGTGTGTTCGACGTCCTGTTTGTGGGTCTTTTTGGGATGCATTCCGGCTACATGAGGCTGTGGGCACACTCGCTATTGACGATTTAATGTGTCTTTGAACTGAATTGTCGTGATCGAAGTATGGGCATCCGCACATCTTTTACTAACATTCAGATAATTTCTGAATTTGTCATGATATTGATGTAATAGCTTTTTAACCATATGAAATTTTCATTTGCATAAAATAAACTTATTTGTATTCAGATCTTTTCCCATTTTTTAATTAAAAGGCAGCGTTTCTTTTACCCGTAAGTATACTTAGTATGACTCGTCAGGTAATGTATCAGGAATTGTTATGTTGCTTTTATTGATTAGTGTTATTGTTTAACAATACAACAAGAAAATAGACACCAATAAGCCATTACAAAAACAAACAGAATGGTCTCTTCAATTAAGTACTGCGCACCGATGAATCTAGGTGTTGAAATGATGGGCACTTTAGCACAACCTGTCAACACAAATTAAATTGATTGTACATTTTGAATTACACAGAACATCTACACTATCGATCGGATAGAACTATTCATTTGCCTACTGCTTAACATTTTAAACGTCCTTTTAGATCGCAAACCCATACAACCACTCACATATTTTACGACTTAAGTAAGTCCGCTCCTCAAATTTAAAGTATTAAACTTTTTTTCTAACTTGTTTTTTTTCAAAGGTTTATTGTATTTGCTTGAAATATCCACCCCCAAAAATAGGGGTTAGTGTGGGTTTTTTCGAGATATTTTAAGACAAAGATCCATCTGTCAGTCAGAGTTTTAACATGGGAGTATATGGGGAAATGATGACCTTTTCGGAGAAATCTTAAATTTTAATTAGTTCCTGTATTAAACTTTTTTTAATATGAAAACATGTTAGAGTTAACATAATCTTCTTCCAGAAAAAAGTAAAAAATATACATGGTAGTATGGGTTTTTAGCCGCTACGGCAGATCATGTATTCAAACATTTCAATTAAATTATCAACATTCAACGTATTTTTGGACTAAAACATGCTTTCTCCCACTCATTATCTAAAAATATACCTGAACGCATTCATACAAATTGTATTCATTCAACAACATCTACTTTCTAAGAAAAACAGATAATAGAAATTGGTTAAATAATAGTTACAATTATTATTGCTGAGTCAGCAAAATTGTGAATTATTTCAAAATGAAAATACTACGTTTCTTTATGTTGATGAATATTAAGTCAGAAATCATCAAAATTGAGAAATTACCACTTCATTTTAGTTTATTATATAAGAAAATTATTATATAAAGTAAATTGAAATTTGTTACTGTGACTGAGGAGCGAATATCCTTAAGTATGAAACAAATCAAACTGATTGTACATTTTGAATTACACAAAACATCTACACTATCGATCGGATAGAACTATTCATTTGCCTACTGCTTAACATTTTGTACTTCCTTTTAGATCGCAAACCCATACAACCACTCACATATTTTACGACTTAAGTATGAAACAAATCAAACTGATTGTACATTTTGAATTACACAGAACATCTACACTATCGATCGGATAGAACTATTCATTTGCCTACTGCTTAACATTTTGTACTTCCTTTTAGATCACGTACCCTTCCAGCCACTAAAATATTCTATGACTTAATAAGTATGAAACTATGTTTTTTTCTTTAAAAATATGACAAATATTATATACTGTATATATAAATACTATGCTATAAGTGCACATACGGGAAAAAATGAACTGGCGGTTAAATGGAGGCAATGATCGGTTCGGTAGGATTCGCTGTGGTCGCATCAAACATGTGGCCGTTTTGAGAAGATGACTGCTTAAAGGGACCATTCGAGCGGGGTATTTTTTGTGGAAACGAAATTCAGGAGGACTTTCCTGTTAACAAACATATATGATTTTTACATGATTCTTTTCACACTAAATTTCAAATATGTACATGAGGTAAACATTTCTGTTGTTCAAGATTTAACAATTTGACAAAGAATCTAGTGTATCGATCAAAATAGAAAAACTTCATGAAATGAAGCCAATCATCGGAGCTACGAATGTGGAATGCATTACTACGAAAAAACATTGTCGTAACTAACAACTTTTTTTATGAATCATTTCTAAATATGCCCCTCTTCTATCAATATATTAGTTATTTCTTAATTTTGTCAATGAATTAGCATAATACAGCACATTTGATTTCTCGCAATGCTAACATTTCAAGATGGCGAATGAAAGCCGCTCGAATGGTGCCTTTAAGCAGGTTAACCTGTCTAAAAGAAAAGAATTGTATAAATTTACAATCGCAATAAAATGTTTTAATCAAAAGAAGTCCCAAAATGATGCTTTTTTATAGGAAATTATACATAGTAAGACACTTTTTCAGTAGGTTTATTGGTATTCACTTCTATAAGTATTATTTCTTCTGATGAATATTATTCGTATTAATATCAATATTTTCGTGAGCATAACCAAAATATCAAACGCATCATGTTTGTGTTATTTTGGTTAACCAAGAAAACATTCTAACCAATCAACAATATTATTTGAATCAATATTCATGTATTTCTGTCCAAGTATCAAAAGAAGCCTGTTTATGTTTTGCTGGTTAAACTCGAAAACATTCTAATCCATGAAAAATGTTATCAAAACCAAAAATTATGTTTTTCTGTTCAAGAGAAAATATCGATTTAAGCGTGTACAAAGTTGAGTAGACAAAACAAATATACAAAACCAACAAATCAGAGCTGAAAGCGCATTGACATATTTGAAAAGTCAACTTATGAACAGTGAAACGCAGTTTTCTTGTCAATATGAGTAAAAAACGTTCAATTATGCAAATACGCCTACGACGTGTTTCATTTAACATGCATGTTGTACCGTATATATAAAATATACGAATATATCGATGTCTTACGGAAGCATCCTAGTGCCACAGTCAAAATTGTTTTATCCCCTAATTAGGATATACCATCACCTAATTAGGTCTTAATCATCGCCTAATTAGGAGATAATAATCACCTAATTAGGAGTTAGTATCTCCTAATTAGGACTTATTATCACCTAATTAGCAGATAGTAACTCCTAATTAGGTGATGATTAAGTCCTAATTAGGACTTAGTTATCTCCTAATTAGGTGATAACTAAGTCCTAATTAGGACTTAATTATCACCTAATTAGGAGTTACTATCTGCTAATTAGGAGTTACTATCTGCTAATTAGGAGTTACTCTCTCCTAATTAGGTGATAGTATAACCTAATAAGGAGATATCATCTCCTAATTAGGAGATATATCTCCTAATTTAGCAATAATTAAGTCCTAATTAGGAAATAGCTATGTCCTAAGTAGTACTTAGTTATCTCCTAATTAGGTGTTAATTAAGTCCTAATTAGGGGTTACTTATCTCCTAATTAGGCGTTAATATCTCCTAATTAGGTGAAAGTATGTCCTAATTAGGAGATAAAAAAAAATAACTGTGGCACTAGGGTGCTTCCGTAATGTCTTGCAAATATAAATAATGTTGTGAAATTTAACTTTTCGATCAAACCTGCCGATACCAAGTGTATCAAGGATATACATGCACATGCATTGATCTATCAATACAATTATATAATCAAATTATGACAATATTTTTCATTCTAAAAAAAGAATTTAATGAAAGTCATTTCATTCAAATAAAAAACCACTGTAATGAAAAAAGGAAATTTATCCTAATTTTGATTTTAATGAAAAATAATGATATTGATTAAAAAATATTCTCTCTAAAATGTTAATGTCTAAAAATGTCTAAGAATCTGAGGGAGAATGCTTTGAATACAAGTAAATCCAAGTTCTATTGTCATGGTCCCCCATTTACATGTAGCGGTGTATGTCAATACTGGAGTTGGTTTGGACATGACATTTGTGATGTCAAGGGGCACAACTCGCACTTTCCATTACTGAACGACATGTTTTCATGTCAGGAACTCCCAAGGCACCTAGAAAGATCTCTCCATGAATAAAAGTATTGAATATTGTTATAGTTCACTATTGTTTCATATCAACGAAATCAATATAATCTCAGAACTTAGTTGACATGAAATTCGTTACTTCGTTACTTGCTATTTTAATGCAATGCCTACACAGACGCATACTAATGTATAAATACATACCAGTTTGTTTTGGATTAAATACATTCATTCTATATAAATAATCCGTGTTGCTAACGACTGGGTACATTAACAATTGCTACAAAACTACTACATGTTTAGTATGAAGAGACATAATTTTCAATAATTTAAGTGAAGTCAAAGCTATAAAACTAATCAGACTTAAGACATATGCAAAAATCATAATTTTTTTCATTTGATTTAACCATATTCATATCCATTTTAAGACGGCAGAGACTTCATTTCGATACCTGAAACCGATTAAATATTTTCATGGAAGTATCAAAAAAGATTGCAACTGAGCAGACATTTAAAAGCTTTTAAGTACCGACTGCACACCTCAAATATAATCCTTAATTGAAAAAGTATTCGACTTCATCTCATACCTAGGGCTGAATATTCAAATGCTCTCTAATAAAGCACAACAAGGACTTTTAACCTTCTGAACTTACCATACCCGCAGTCATCTTCCCGCATGGCTATAAATTCTCTATCATAGCTACATGTAGGCTAAACCTTGGTGCCAACCAGTCAATATTCATAGCGCCCCTTTAGATGAAAAGTTGCAATTCTCATATGATTTCTTTAGGATACCAATCAGTGCTTTTTTCCCTTGGAGCGAAGCATATATATTTGACATGTTTGCTCCATGACAATCCATTTGTGAAATACAAGCCCAGATATTTGTAATGACTAACACAATCTAGATTTATACCCTTGAATAACCATTTTTCTTTTTCAGATAATTTACCTCCCTTTTTTAAGACTACTATTTTTGTTAAATCTCTATTAACTTTTAATTTCCATGTATCACAGTAATGTTTAAGTTCATAAAATTGATTTTAGAGACCACTGACGGTGCTCGAAAACATGACAACGTCATCCGCGAATAAGAGAATTTGGAGAAATTTAGGATGTAGTTGAATACCGCTCGAACAGTTAGTTTCAATTTGAGCAGCAAGCTCATTCATGAAAAATGAAAACGAGAAAGGACTAAAAAAAAAACATTCTTGTCTTACACCAAGTTGTAATTCTCATTGGACTATCGCGATCTGTGGCAGCATTCTAGACGTCAAGCTCAGAAAAATACGGGAAGTGCGGCAAGGCCTATCTTTGCAAGTCATTGGGGCTGGCGTAAGAAAAGGCCATGCTGGGGAAGATACCCGCATTTGTTTTGAACAAGCTAATGAAACTACTAGGTGTAGTGGATCTAGGAACAGACCCGTTCCAGCACGCTCTAAATGGACATGCATGGAAAACATGGGTATGTAATTCCACTTTTTCCATCTCGTAATTTGTTGCTCACGGATATTCACAAGCGAATATTTCCTGTTGAATGTGAATTGAAGTTTCTTAGCATGTGTTGTTTCAAACTCAACAGTACAAAACAATTTTTCCACATCTCTTATAAGTCGTTCCATTGGGTTACTGTTTAACTTTGAGTGAAATTTCTCTTGATGAGAATTACAAGGGATGATTGCGTTTGGAAAAATTAAGTCACGTGTGACCACATCTAAGATGTGTTGCTGCGGGACGTGTTCTCGGATCGGAATTTTGAGTCGGTTTCCGACCTTTACAGCTCAGGTTTGAGTTGATTCAGGTCTTAACATCGGTCACTGTAACTGGCACTGACACCGGCACTCAACGCACAACATATAACATTTATCAGCCCTTGCTGCAATCTTATTGAAGAAATCTAATATTGCTACACTTCGTTACGTTGATTATAGATTTACTCAAGCCGTCACCTTTGCCTCCAATTTGACCTCTAAATGTCATTGGCTTGACGCAGACAACTTCAAGTAATCACAATGCGCGTCTCTTGACGGCCTTCTATGAGATTACAAGTATTTTCGCTATTTGAAGTTGAAACTCATTCTAATGAGATTGCCCATGTTGTTCTAAGGACTGTACCTGAGGTTTGTATTACATTTCTTGCCTGCAATTTCTCTCACTGTTAAGGAATAACTAACGAACGACGTAAAACCTGTCTTATTGACCGACCATCATGTTATAATTGCATGGTTTTACTTATGGCATATTTATTTCACGGTAGTCGCTGTGACATGGGGATCACGTTGTGAGGCTGCAAAATGTTTTGTTTATAACCTGACCTGATAACTGTATAGATGTTAGTGTGGCGATCGTTTCTTTTAAAACAAACATATTGTTGCATCTCTAGCGCTGCATGTTCTAACATCCAGTTTAAAGTGGCAGAGAAAGTGTTTTAGGTAAAATAAGTGATCTCACGAAAACGAAATTAAATGTTAGCAATTGCAAGATAATCCCCAATGATGAAAAAAGCAGTTCTAGAACGAAGTAACATGTTTTGGTAAGTTCCCCTACCTCAATGGCTAAATGGTGATTACACTTAAATGGCCGCCAACAATGTTCACTTGAAACTGTCTTCTACGATATGCTACTGCCCCTCTATTTTTCTTTGCACACTGTGTGGGAATTGATTACTTCATAAACGTTTCAGACTACTTTTAATTTAAAAGGGTTTCATTACTTCGTTACTCTAATGTTGCTATATAAAATTTCAAACATGATAAATAAGTTCTTATTTGGAATAAATCTAGGACATCTTTCACTATCCTTTAATCTGTTCCCTTTTTAAAAATAATGAACAACCTAAAAATGATTAGAACTAAAATCTCATAGATTATGTTACGTTTTCTTTCATTATTTTCAAAATAGATTTTAGCTTTAACATTTAAGCCCTTATATCATATTCAGTTAACAGAAGAAAGTGATTTTATTTCAAAGCAATACATTAAATTCATAACGAAATTTGATATATCATCATTGTCATATTTCAAACTAGAAATCTTGAAACGATATAATGTGATACCTTCAAAAGATATAGCTTTGGAATTTGTAATTAGATATAATCATTTCATAAAGAAGAAAATTTGCACATTATGTTTTTCTATTAAACTATATAACTAAGAATCAATATAATTGGAATGATATGTTTTCCAACATTTGCATAAGACCTTTCTTTTTTTATCTTCTATTGAAACGGCTTGAGAAGTGTCAGACATCAAACGGAAAAATCGCATCACATATATCGAAGCTGTTCAAAACCTGTAATGGACAATAAGTAACAATGAAAACAAATCCTACAAATACAGAAGTTTGAGAAAGGATGAGCAAGTTTTAAGATGTAACTTGAAGCCAAATTTTAATCAGATGACCAATATCGTTCAGTATATTAAAACAATTTTCCTATTTGGCAAAACTACAACAACTTTTAATAGCTACAATTTGTAGAAAAACGGTAAGATTTAAAGCAGTCTACAACTCTATCGCCTAACAGGTAGATCTCAATTCGACAAATTCTCCACCCCAGGATGTTGGCACCCTGCTAAATCACAGTATATGAATCCACTCAGCTCCTTCCAATTACCCTGATCTCTTTCTGGCGAAATGCCTCGTTTGGCTGGATCGGCTTGATATTCATGGATAGTTCACCTGTTATTTTTTCAGCCAATGAAATGTCGTTAAGAAAGGATCTTGAATCTACAAACTAGAACTCGAATTTTCACATCAAGTGCCGCTTGTGCTGGATACGAGTCGTCTCATTGACTGGATAGAGAGCTAGCGATACGAGGCTTTTGGATTTAGGCACCGTATTCTATTGGAAAGAATCCAAGGAACAGTGTTAATATTTGGTCAGAATCTTAGTATGCAGCAGTAGTTTTGGTGTCTCCGGTGATCAGGCTTTGTCATTCAGTCTTTACAAGCACTTCTACTTATCACAAATTGCAGTTACAGTAACGTTTTTTTCTACCATGAAACTTCACTGTTTGATTTTGATGACTTTTACAAAAATACTTAACATGGTAATTATCGATCGAGTATCTACAGGCGTGTCTTTTGCTCAGACAAAAACAGAAAATATGAATCGGATCAATGTAACTAAAATGGCGTTCATACTGAATCATGACATTAACTAAAATTCCGGTTTTTCAATCCTTCCCGAAGTTCATACAAGTCATGAAATGAGGCAAACACTCTTTTAGCGATGTTGTTTTAAAAAACCATATAACAAAACCTGGTATGAACCAAAGATTGATGACACCACTTAATGATCAAAAGATATTGTGATGGAAGATAATAAACTACTTTTAAAATGGTTTAATCACAATTTTACTATTATCTTCCTGTCACGAATATTATATACAATTTCAAAGCACATACTCTTGAACACACTCATTATAATCGATAGCCCATTAGGACACAGGAACATGCACGATCTTTGCAGAGAATAAAGCGATGATTTTCAAATTGCAATTTGAAGATATTAAATGTTAATGTTTCTCTCATGAAAATAGCTGACATTTTCATTTTGGCATAATTATCGTTCAGTATCGGGTATCAAAATTACTTGAAAACCTTTCATATAGCAATTTATAAGTATTGATTTGTTCTTACAATAAAAACATTTTTTTAAAGGAATATATTCAAGTATCAGCCTGCTAATTCGGAGTATTTTCTATCCACGAAGCTCCTCCACAACCATACTATTTATCACATCTAATGTCTAGTATCGCAATAAGCACAACCAGGGATGATGACCTACACATGGTCAAGGATTAACAGATAACTGGATTAAACCAGTATGGGCCTGATAGGACTCTTCCGAGATTGATATTGATATGCTCTTTATTCATGCGACGCCATTTCCATAACGAGAACGAGGCGAGGAACGCAACCAAACTCGGTTGCACTAACGATTCCGATGTGATTACACATGGACTAGTCACAATTTAAGTTACCAAAGATGATAATCAAAAGAAGCAGTTGACCATAAAATCAAATTATTTCAAGTATTTCATCTTATTTCAATAAAGAAAATAGATAATTGAGACATCAGCTTACCGTGTCATTACAACTGTACTGTATATGCTTTTGTGGTCTTGGGTAACTGACCGAGGTTCGGGCTGTAATCGAATTCGAATTATAAGATAAATATATTTTTTTAAATATGAAATAAAAAATTATCAGCAGACGTAAGTGTCAAATTCAAGTGATTCGATTTCGATCTAGATTAGCAGGATTGTGTGAATCTAAATTATCATTACTGATTAGATTTGACGTTAATCATTTGTGTTATTCGATCAGTAATAATAATCCATAATGATAATAAAGTATGGTTTGAAATGTAAGAAATCATTTAAGGTAGGCCTTAACGCAAAGAAACAAAACAAACAGATTTCGATCATTCAATTCGATTACTTTGTGAATCGTAGAATTAGCTTGTTAAATTCGGTCGAAACGTATTAGAATATTACATATTATATGACATACATGTATGTTATTCAATTTGAAATGTATACATGTGTTGTACGTCCCCTGTGCCAAAAATGACGAAAAGTGATTACGTACAGTCCTAAAGCCAACCAATTGGTTTCCCTAGAAAAAGCTAGAAATCGAACTAAACAGAGGGTTATTTTGGAAGCAGATGTTATCATTAGGCAAAATTGTAGGCGAGATTGGTTATTTTTCAATAATTATGATCTACTGATCATGATATAGAATGCTATATGATATATACGTCACATTCACAAATCTCTCATTATATTTGACCCTAATCAATAACGTAACGGTTACAAGCTGCTTCTGATCTAAAATAAGTCATGAATACATTGTTGGCAGCAGTCAGACCAAGTGAAGAGGAAAGCAATATACTGAAGACTGAACTTTTATTCCTCGGAACATGATCGATTTGTCTGACCCACTCCTCTTGCAGGGCCACGGCCAATTTTTTCAGTGTTGTCGGTTGACGTTGATGTCGACAAACAGGTCTTACGGTCATGTCCAAGACATGCTCTATAGGGGAAAGGTTAGGACTCATGGCGTATGGACAATATGGTGATGCTTAAGGTATTGAACAATATGCAAGTCCGTTCTGCAGGTTATTCCTGCCCACACCGTAACGTATCCAACGTTAGCTTGACGCTCATTTACACGCCTCCAAACGCGAACATGCCTATCAGTGAAATCAAAAGTAAATCTGGACTCATCTGAGAACATCACACTAGCCCATCGACGATTACCCCAATTTCTACGCTGCCTACACGCCTTGGTTTGTGGTGGAACTCGAATTCCTTCAACTTGGTACAAGTTTACAGAAAGCTGATTGTCCGTTTGTGTTCGATTTCGCAGGAGCTTTGTACGAATATATCGACCCTGGTCTTGTGTAGTGGCTCTAGGACGACCTGTACAAGGTATATCATCAACATTGTGTGTTTGTTGGTACCGGTTTAACAGTCTGCTGATCACAGACTGTGACACATTACGCATGATTGCTACAGCTCGTTGTGTAGAACCCATTTTATGCATTCCAATAGCACGTAGATGTTCGTCATGTTGGAGACGTTCCTTTGCAAATTAAACGTAGCACACAAAGATAAGATAAACAGTAGGTCTTATGCAAGAAGATAGGATATTAAACATGGATAGGATAAACCAGCACGCGGCAGTTTTCATCAACCCTTCCATGAAGTGTCGCATGTGCAGCTAAGTGGTTCTGTTTGGATGATAACTTCTTTATCCGTGAACAATCCCCAAGTATGTCAAGTGTCCATGACTTTCTATCACATCACAACCTGCATACATGTAGGTATTTGAATTTCAACATGCCCTATTCTTTACGAATATAGATAGTAATAGGCATACTCATTAAAAATCTGGTGAAAATGAATGCTATACACATGCAGATCTTTTAAAAAATACAACCAATTTTACAGACAAAAGAACAAAAGAATTTGTTCCTTATTTTGTCAAATGCCTGTGTATGTTTGTTTTGACACTTGTACCACCACTGTATTTTAGACCCATTGTGGTGTGTTGGTTTGCGTGTTCAGAGACCCCGAGAGATATGCCAGCCGGAGCTTACCTCCTCCTGGTAGGGGCAACCAAGATGGACACTAGACGGGTAGAAGCCAGACCAATTTTAGTCGTTCTGAAAACTGCTTTTTATGTCACACAACGCCCTTCATTCCGTCTTTTCTTTCATCCTTTCGCACTGATTTGTCCCCTCTCTTTTGAATGATTTTGTTACACGTGTTTAATAACTGAATTACTGTTGAAGACACTTAAACCCCAACTCATTTACTCGCTCACTGACACTTATATTTATTTACAAAAATAATTCTCAATGCGAAATTGTGACAGCCGTCACAACTGGAAAAACCTTATGACAGGTTCAGCACACGTGAAATCCTTTCCGCTTGCCAAATATATTCTATGTTTGTGCCCTCTAACTTTGCTTTATTTCACTTATCTACCTCGGCAGCGGTTACTATCCTCAACATATTACCAACCAATGCAATGAAGTGCCGTGATCATTATTGGCACTACCCGGATTTGGAGCCCGGTTCATACGAGATATTTTGTTTCAGTCCTTTGCAAAATGATTTGCTTAAATATCCAATAATAAGCCCTATATTACACGCTATCAATGACAGGACGCATTATGCTTGGTAGCTACCAGGATATTGTAGAAGCATCGGGTACACATGCTCGTACTCAAATTGCAAGGAATAATATCTTAATAGGTATAGTTTATTAAAGGGAATGAATGAAAGCATGTGAAAATATAGAGGGAACATGCTTTCAATCATATAAGTTTTTAAGACATACTGTTTTTTATACCTTGTGCCGAAATGCGGAAATCCGGAAATCCGGAAAAATACCGCAGGAGGAAAGTGTCATGTGAAAGGTCACTGAAAAACGATAATGCAATAACGAATTGGGAAGAAAGTAGAGTTCTGGGGATAAAATCAAATATCAGTTCATAATAAAAATAAATTTGATAGATGCCTGACGTTTAATTTTTTTTATTTTTCATACCACGTGTAATATATATTCATTTACCGTGATGTTCTTTTTATCAAAAGTAATTAAGTACATATTCTTATTATATTCCCATCTAATCATTAAATACCCAACCTTACCTGAATCAAACCTAAAGTTGAAAACTTCATAGTATACTTTATAATTATTGAGTTGCTCTTTAAAATAAGAGAATCGTCTCCAAACGTTTTTGAGGGCATTATTGAGAGTGCATGCAAATAATCACGTTTGTTCTCTGTCAAGGAAGAAACTGTATCGGATAGATCAATTAACAACAGTGAAAAGCTATTACCCAAATCAAAAGAATTATTCATATCTTATCATGTAATTACTGTTTGCGGAAGCCTGTAGTTTGCTTTTATCGATAATTTATACTGTACATTCAAGCATCACAATTTTGATAACAAATGACACTGATAGCGTCTGGTTAAAACACTCTTTTCATTGCGTGATATTGCTACCTGCAGGGCTATGCAATGCATTAAAGTAAAGTAATAGTATTGATCAGTTGTTGATGTCAATGTAATGTAATTGTCATGGATAATTTGCACATTTCATAATATAGTAACATCGGTAATGCCTGCATTGAATAAACCCCACGTCGGATGAATTGTTTATCCTCTAAATGTGGTATGAGAGGATTTTACATGAGAAGTTGCAGGAAAGTGATGGTCGTTAAGATATGGCTTTTGTAAGGTCGAAAATGTTTGCTTTGATCTATCTATTTAATCATTCATTAAACTATTGCTATTGACTCAATCTGATGAAACTGATAACTGTGATTTAATCACAAAAAACGCAATCATTTCATTTGTGCGCACATGAACACAGGGCAATGATGAACCTGTATATGATAGTATAACTTCTGGTAAATGTATTATTTTGTTACGTCCAATCACGCCCATTAACTTTATGTTAACAATAAAATTATGATGATAAAACAACAATTGATAATAATTTATTGAGTTAGTTTGATGTGGACGGGGTTTTAACAATGTTCAACTTATTATCACACAATAATCGTCATAATTAACACACAGTCACTTTTATCACGCAACGTAATCACGACAAAAGAAACATCAAGGCTTCGTGCAATTGACTACATATCAATGTTGTCCGACATTTGTCGTGTTCATTGGTTTCGTGACATACCGGTAACAGACGAGTAACAAGAGCCTAAAGATGTATGCTCAAAAGTTTTGTTATATATATGACATTTCAAACTGGCAAGATGTTGGTTAAATGCAATAGTTTGCCTAAAGGAAGAGCGAACAAAGATCTTTATTGTCGAAATTGAAGTTACAAGACTTGACCCAGACTGTTTTACAATGATTTCTTAGCCAAATTTTAAACGACAATCCCATATTTATTCTTGACATTGAAACCGTTGAGATTCGCATAACATATCTCAGATTTTCTAATTGCCACTGAATAAACTCAATGAAGACACCATATACCATTCGTATATTATGACAGCATGATATTCTAAATGCAATAAACCACGATCCTTACAGGCTAATGTCCCAGTCGATGTATACGGACAACAGAGTAAAGCAGTAAATAAAAGTTATGTCTCATTCAAAACAGATATTAAAAAAGCACTATGAATACACTTTTAGATATGTTAGTTGATTTTCTGTTTGAAACAGGACAGAGAATTGTGAAGAAAAATAATGAAAATATTTAATTAAGGTGTCACAAATTTTCTTTACATAGGGTTGACATGTCTTCATCAGATAAAAAGAAACACCAAGCCATTTAGGCTTATTGGATACGATTATACAAAGTTGAATTGAAATATATAGGTATAGATATAGGTAAAACACTAATAGTCCGCCGGCCCAGAGGGGTCCCCATGCACCCCCCCCCCCCCCATGGCAGACTGAGACTAACTTTTTTTGAAGCCTTGACATGTCTATTATGCAAATTTGACTGGTAACAGTGTATAAACTGGGACGAAATGTGTCATTTTTACATATTTCCATGGGTACCCCCCTCAGTCACTTATTCTCTGAAGCGTCACACCAAAAGGTGGATATCCCCATATCTTTGGTTCTAATTATCATAGAACCATAATCTTGGTATCTAAATGTATGTTTATAAGGTCACTGAATCCATTGACAGACATTTCAGATAGCTACCATAGGTCATTTGTACGAAATTTTAGGTTTCCATTACAAAAACTCATCATTCATGACTTCGACCGGTCACAATTCTATTTTCTCTTCTCTACAGTTAATGGATATCATTTTATTTTACATTATTTGCACTGATAGTAGAATTATGAGTACCTGTAACCATTTTGTGTACCTATGTGTACTTATAACAAACAAATTAAGTGTCCAAAAGCAAACCAAGGGACCTACCGTTAATCTACTATCATTGAAATACACCAACTCAGCCTTGGAAATTTTTTTTTCTTCCTCTCTATAGTTAATGTATATGATTTTATTTTACATTATTTGCACTGAGAATAGAATCTTGAGTACTTGTAACCCTTTTGTGTACTTATGTGTACTTATAACACATAAATTAAGTGTCCAAAAGTAAACCAAGGGACCTACCGTTAATCTACTATCATTGAAATACACCAACTGAGCTTTGGAAAAAACTATTTTTTCTTCTCTACAGTGAATGTATATCACTTTATTTTACATTATTTGCACTGAGAATAGAATATTGAGTACTTGCAACCCTTTTGTGTACTTATGTGTACTTATAACACATAAATTAAGTGTCCAAAAGCAAACCAAGGGACCTACCGCTAATCCACTATCATTGAAATACACCAACTCAGCCTTGGTAAAACACTATTTTTTCTTCTCTAAAGTTAATGTATACTATTTTATTTAACATTATTTGCACTTAGAGTAGAATTATGGATACTTGCAACTCTTTTGTGTATTTGTGTACTTATATCAACCAAGGTTAAGTGTGCAAAAGCTAACTAAGGGGCCTACAATTAATCTACTATCATTGAAATACACCAAATCAGCCTTGGAAAAAACTCACAATTTTGTATTTTGTTTTACTGTTTTACTTCTAAATCATTGGGGATTTAAAGGGTTCAAAGAAGAAAGATAACACATAGGTATTAATTCCGTCATTACACACATCACAGGCATGTAGTACAGGAGTACATTCTTGCAAATTATTCATTTTTAATCTCCATATGACTGTTTGAATCAGCTGCTTTTTGGACATCAGCAATTTATCAAAATCCTAGTTTTAAGAGAGAGCATCATCATCAATAACATCACTATACACCACACACCACAACAACGTTCATTATCATCCTCAAAGCTGTCACGTTGCGGGGCCTTGATGTCGACCAACTCTCTAGGAAGAGCGCACTGGCTCTAGCTTCCCATCCATAAGAGTCGAACTATGTCTCTCATCAGCAACAAGAACAACAGACATTTGAACAGAGATGTATTCTATAGAGCCTCCTGCTAAATGAAATGCATTGTATGATACTCTAGGCTTTTGATGGTATCATGACAGTGTCCATGTTGCATTGTTTGACTCATGTTCACAGCAATAGACATTCAGTTGCAGACAGCCAACTTTATCAATAGTTTCTGTCAGGTCCACCATAGACAGCAAAATAAATCCTTATAGATCTTTTATAAGTGATATGTACATAAGGAAGACACACTTTATCTTAAAATTCACGTTCCTGAGTACATCATTACCTTGCAATGAGCCTAATCCGATGAGTCCAGCTTCAAGTGGGATAAGAATGTCTGAGAAACAACTTCCATCCATTTACTTGCCACGCATCCTTATATATGATCATTCCACTCGGTATGTTCTTATGACTATGATATGGTTTTTATATCTATCATAGGTCTTTTATAAGTGATATGTACATAAGGAAGACAAACTTTATCTTAAAATTCACGTTCCTGAGTACATCATTACTCAATCCGGTTGGTTGTAGGATATATGAATTTTGGTACATTTAACCACAACAAGTAAACATTAAACAATAGTGAGGAAACCTAATTATCAAGATTAATCATATGAGAATGTAATACAATATGGATTTCCAGTAAATGCACATTTTAAGGCACCTTGCTCACCAAACAAATCTGATGGCACAACCTAAGAGCCACTTGATCTGACAATGAAAACTTTGAAGTCACCGTAGAAACGAGAAACTTAATGCTGTAATTTTATCAATAGATATATGAAACAAAATATGTCTGCATCTCTAGACAACAGAACTGCAGTGGTTACATGACAATCCGCAAAAGGCCTAAAGTTACTATCACACATATATGATGTATCCATGTGGTTAAGTTGTGCTTTCTTCAGCAAATCAACACAGAAGGTGCTTAATAGTAATCTAGGTTTCAACATTCAGTCTAACCACATTTGATCTGGAAGTTTCATTGAAGGCATGTCCTATCACATGGCATAACAATGATAGATATAAAAACCATATCATAGTCATAAGAACATACCGAGTGGAATGATCATATATAAGGATGCGTGGCAAGTAAATGGATGGAAGTTGTTTCTCAGACATTCTTATCCCACTTGAAGCTGGACTCATCGGATTAGGCTCATTGCAAGGTAATGATGTACTCAGGAACGTGAATTTTAAGATAAAGTGTGTCTTCCTTATGTACATATCACTTATAAAAGATCTATAAGGATTTATTTTGCTGTCTATGGTGGACCTGACAGAAACTATTGATAAAGTTGGCTGTCTGCAACTGAATGTCTATTGCTGTGAACATGAGTCAAACAATGCAACATGGACACTGTCATGATACCATCAAAAGCCTAGAGTATCATACAATGCATTTCATTTAGCAGGAGGCTCTATAGAATACATCTCTGTTCAAATGTCTGTTGTTCTTGTTGCTGATGAGAGACATAGTTCGACTCTTATGGATGGGAAGCTAGAGCCAGTGCGCTCTTCCTAGAGAGTTGGTCGACATCAAGGCCCCGCAACGTGACAGCTTTGAGGATGATAATGAACGTTGTTGTGGTGTGTGGTGTATAGTGATGTTATTGATGATGATGCTCTCTCTTAAAACTAGGATTTTGATAAATTGCTGATGTCCAAAAAGCAGCTGATTCAAACAGTCATATGGAGATTAAAAATGAATAATTTGCAAGAATGTACTCCTGTACTACATGCCTGTGATGTGTGTAATGACGGAATTAATACCTATGTGTTATCTTTCTTCTTTGAACCCTTTAAATCCCCAATGATTTAGAAGTAAAACAGTAAAACAAAATACAAAATTGTGAGTTTTTTCCAAGGCTGATTTGGTGTATTTCAATGATAGTAGATTAATTGTAGGCCCCTTAGTTAGCTTTTGCACACTTAACCTTGGTTGATATAAGTACACAAATACACAAAAGAGTTGCAAGTATCCATAATTCTACTCTAAGTGCAAATAATGTTAAATAAAATAGTATACATTAACTTTAGAGAAGAAAAAATAGTGTTTTACCAAGGCTGAGTTGGTGTATTTCAATGATAGTGGATTAGCGGTAGGTCCCTTGGTTTGCTTTTGGACACTTAATTTATGTGTTATAAGTACACATAAGTACACAAAAGGGTTGCAAGTACTCAATATTCTATTCTCAGTGCAAATAATGTAAAATAAAGTGATATACATTCACTGTAGAGAAGAAAAAATAGTTTTTTCCAAAGCTCAGTTGGTGTATTTCAATGATAGTAGATTAACGGTAGGTCCCTTGGTTTACTTTTGGACACTTAATTTATGTGTTATAAGTACACATAAGTACACAAAAGGGTTACAAGTACTCAAGATTCTATTCTCAGTGCAAATAATGTAAAATAAAATCATATACATTAACTATAGAGAGGAAGAAAAAAAAATTTCCAAGGCTGAGTTGGTGTATTTCAATGATAGTAGATTAACGGTAGGTCCCTTGGTTTGCTTTTGGACACTTAATTTGTTTGTTATAAGTACACATAGGTACACAAAATGGTTACAGGTACTCATAATTCTACTATCAGTGCAAATAATGTAAAATAAAATGATATCCATTAACTGTAGAGAAGAGAAAATAGAATTGTGACCGGTCGAAGTCATGAATGATGAGTTTTTGTAATGGAAACCTAAAATTTCGTACAAATGACCTATGGTAGCTATCTGAAATGTCTGTCAATGGATTCAGTGACCTTATAAACATACATTTAGATACCAAGATTATGGTTCTATGATAATTAGAACCAAAGATATGGGGATATCCACCTTTTGGTGTGACGCTTCAGAGAATAAGTGGCTGAGGGGGGGTACCCATGGAAATATGTAAAAATGACACATTTCGTCCCAGTTTATACACTGTTACCAGTCAAATTTGCATAATAGACATGTCAAGGCTTCAAAAAAAGTTAGTCTCAGTCTGCCATGGGGGGGGGGGGGGGGGGGGGGGGGGGGGGGGGTGCATGGGGACCCCTCTGGGCCGGTGGACTATAATAAACGATATACAAAGCAACAATCTCGTTAAGTGTTATATTGTGCAAAGTAGAGTGGTTTAGAATATGAAATGAGTTTTTTAAAAACGTCAGAAGATTTCTACGGAATTTATTTTGCTATATTTCAGTATACCTTACAAGCGACAATATTGTTTAATAGTTGAAGTTGACGCTACCTTTATGTCTTAAGTTATCAAGTACATCAGTGGTAAAAGTTTTTTACACAAACCAATCGAGATTGAAACCAGACGAGAATAACGGACAGTTGTCTTTGAATAGATAATGATCCATTGCGATATAAAAATCTTCATCAAAATTACATATATGATCTCTATTGCACTCAAAAGAGCGTCAGTTTAATAATTTTCACAACAATTATTTTCACAGAGAAAAACACAGATTTAAAAAAGATAAAAATGGTTGGCTATTGGCTTGTACAAGATGTTATCTCGATGTTGTGTGTTGTTTAAAGTAGAAAGACGCACATCATGATCGATGAAAACAAACCACAGGCGTTCCATTATATTGATTACACAAATAGATGGGAAGTACTAAGGAAATAGCTTTTCACTGTTAGGATGAGCGTGTTATGGTAACTGGTGAACTCAACAACAAAAATATCAATGTATTTAAAACGTCATCATAAGGAGTTCACGTGTAATTGTCAACACACAGACACTTGAGAAATACTACAAAAACGAAACTTTTGTATCATTCATTTATTAACTAGAATGAGTCGAATAAAAAAATGTAAGTGGGATACGTCAAATACATTTCAGAATTGATGCTGCGGTTTTAAGTAAATATTAATATGTTTGATCAGTTTATTTCCTTTTAAGCCAAGTGAAATTTTAAGTCTGACTACATTTTTTAGGTATAACATTGAATCATGTAGTTGGATCATTGGATCATGAGCATCTAAAATCTAAATTGGATTATTTTTAAGAACTCCTGCTCAATGACTGTTCCTGCCAGAAGGGGTGTTAGGTTTTTAATTCTTACATGTAATTATGATACAAAAAGTATATTTTTCGCCATGAAGGAAAAATCTTAAACGTCACAATTATGAAACTTAACTTCTGAAAGAGTCGAACATGCAACCCTCCTATTGTTTATACAGCGCTTTTATCCACTTTGCTAGGGGGGAGAGAGTTAGTTTGTCAGTAGAGAACCTGTCGTTGGTATTTGACATATTAAATGTGGTGTGCACGCGGAGAACATGGGTAGAATCATTAAGATTTAAGCACTGTCAATTGAATCGCGGTGAAGAATACACGTCGTGTATACACGAATTCAATTAAATTGGTTCTAAAGATTGTATCCCAATTCGATGAGTGAGCACCGAAATTTGCATTTTTTATGGTAAAATATTGAACATGAATAAAATGTATAACATTGACAGTAGTATGTCATCATGAAGTAGGCAGTTCGGATTAAAAACAGCGAACTATAGAAACCTAATTATTTTACTCTTTCCTGATATAAAAAACAACTGATCAGAAGGCAGGTTACTGTTTTCCTCGAAATTCGTAGGGGTGTACTGATAGCTGTTGTTTTGACCTTCGGACAAATGTTAAGCCCCACCTCTATTTATAGTTGACCCCTATTTGCATGTTCAAATATGTGTGTCGGACACGAAGTGACTTACCTCCCCTGAATATGTGAGGGACCAGTCACGTTAAGGAAGACAATGATATATTGATGTACAACTTCTTTATTACACAATAGCGACGTTTCGGTATAGATCCTTAAACCGTTATCAAGCATATGGGAAATGATGGGTACAGGCATTTATATACATGTATGATATACATTAAAAAAATTGTTGATCCCTATCCCATAATATGTCGTCAAAGAATATACGAGAAATTATTAATGCTGTCGCTAGTTTGTGGTGTTCTTAATAGAACACGATACACCATTTTCTAAAATATATCCCCCTAAAGTTACCCTGACCCTCAATCCAATGTGTCACGTAAAATTGTGTGAACGCTTTGTTTAGAACCAAAAGATTCGGGATGGGTGGGTTTCAACTCTTTTGATATTTATTTAGATGATCTACAGTATTCACCCTAAATGCATACGACGAATATTCGACCAGCGCACGAGGAAGCACATACATGTATACACGCGTGGGAGAGTATTGCATCTCATTAGATGACGTCATCAAGCTCATGTTTTCTCTGACAGTAGGATATGCGCATTAAACTTCGAACTACCTACATGAAGTGTTCCATCTTGTATCGTGAAGACATTTATGAAGTAAGACGAAGATAATATAAGGGGTTGTGGATTCTAGGGTGCTCGACATTCAAGTGAATAATAGTGAAGTAGTGTTCAAGCCTTGTAAAGTATATGTTTTGCATTCTAGTAATATCCTGATCCTGATCTCTGTTTATAACAGCCACTTGCTCTCAAACTCTGCTTTCTTTATCCTTTAAAATAATGCTGTGATGTGGCACATGGGAAACTGGTGATTGCTCTATAGGCTAATACACATCATGAACTGAAGACAACATACATTATGAAGCAATCTCCTTTAAACGTAAGGGAGATTATTTAACCTCGTTGGTTTTTAAATGAAATAGATGATAGAAATTAAAACATTTCTCCTCTTCCTAGAACGTTTTTACATATACATATACATATGAAAATTTTCGCTAAAATACCTGGACTATGTACGTATACTAATATAATGTCTTATCAGAAATGCAAACATATAAAATATAGACTGTTCTGTGCACACTATAACTACTTTACAGCAAGAGTACAGGATTGGTTAATCACGCAATATTTGCACATGAATCATCCTCCTTGTGGCTCTCCCCTCACCTTCTTTCCATCCCTCAAGGCTGACTGTTCCAGTACTCGTCACATGTAAGCACTCAATGCGAGTGTATTTTATGTTAGTGATCAGGCAATAATAATTGTTGGTATTTTTTTCTATTTTTTTCTATTTCAGTGAACTAGTCTTGTCGTTTCCAGTTTGTATGCAACAAAGACAACAATAAAGGTCAACAATTGTTTAGCAAATCGATTTTTCCTCGTGTTAATTGAGGTTAGGCGAATCGAGGTAAAGTGCCACGCTCAAATATACGATGGAAATTATCATTATATGGCCAATAAAACAGTGCCATTTAATCGCAACGATGTGATGTCATTTGCGAGATATAAACAAGCGATGCACGTATACCATTTCAGCTTAACCTTAGCAGAAGTAAAAGAGTTGTCCTCTGCCGACATTATACCTATCTTACTTTCTGTCCGCGTTCAATACAATTCAACAATGCTTGATTCCATTTAAAAACTGGAGAAGATTCTCTATTCAAAACAATCCTTGACAGCTGGGAGACCCGAATTTAGACTGATATTCGCTGTTCGTCATTCGTCATTCGAATGACGAATAGCAGATTTATTTGCTTTTCGTCTTTCATATTTGTTGATATCTAGAGGAATTCTAAGGAAGATCTTTAAGAACAATATATGATATCCTCAAATATCCATGGTACCTTTTAGGTTAAATGTATTCATCACTCAGCTTGTTTTCAGGGTGTTTTCAAAGACAGTTAAATCATTGTATTGTTGAAAATACTTTGGAACACCAACCTTACTTTCTTTACATTCAAATATTTCATTTTCTCTGGATGATAAAATGATTGAATTCATCAAAGGAAGTCCGCCGAGTTTGCATGTTTGAGAAAAGTAGATTTGAAAATCCCCTATATGTACATTTTTCAAAAGGGTTTGATAGTCTTATGTCATTAATGATCAGTGACAATCTTTGTGTTATAGTTAGACTTAAAATTGAGAGATTTCATACAGCAAAAATCATTTTCAAGATTTATTTTTATATCTTGAATTTATATCATAATGTATTTATCGTTCTTATATTTCACTTCATGACATCTATTTCGGTAGAATTGTCATTTGTTGAACAATAAAGGGAACATAAAGCACCAAGTATTCAGTTACAATCAGGCACTTACATATTCCAAAATTAAACTAACTAGAAGGATATATCTATGATGATAGTATTAATGTGAATATCACGTTATTTGATGATATGAATGTTATAAAATAAAATTATGATTTTGTAGTATATGCCATGAAATGACAAACATAAAAATGCGAAAGTACCGCTTTTGATGTCAAAGATGTAAAAGGATTTAGTGTGAAAAGTTTTCCGAAAAAGAAAAGAAAATACAAACTAGTCAACAAAACATACCTTAGATTGATCTATGACGTTTTCAGTGTCCCTTCACTTCACATTGACAGGTCATCGACAGAAAACATGTTATACCGTTTACCGGGAAAATAACTTTGAAAAAAACGTCGAACAAGCTTACTGATACTTTTTCAGCAGTCGTTTTCTATCGACAATAATCCGTTGTTACATTACGTTAGCACACTAGAAAATGAGCAATGTAAATGGTACCCGTTAGATCATTTGAACAGCAATCGCGGCATATCGCACGATTGATGACGCAATTGACGTAACTGCATACCAGGGTAATGTGTCTAACGGTGGACCCTTTCTGTAGAGTTAAACGCAACATAACTTTCTTCAATATCTATATATGATGAAATGAAAACTTATGCTGCTTTTGTCGTCAATGGTACGTTATGAAAATGATATTTTCGTAAGAGTATTTTCTTATGAATTTCAAACCTCTTTCCTTCAAAATTCAGAGCTATCGTTTACGGTACCACAAGAATTATATGTGACAGTGTTTTAATTGTGATGTTTGTGAAAGCTATTTTAATTCTTAAAAGATCTTAGAGGTTGACAAAATTTGAAAATAACATATATCATAATGATAAAAAAAAATCCAATATCTTGTATATTCATCTCTTTACTTAAAATATTTTACAATTCTAACTTTAAAACAAATAAATATGAAGTACTTTTTTAATAGAAGAACAAATTTGATTAAGCTGACAGGTCAATTTAAAATGTAACGACTCACAGAATGTCTTCTAAAAACCACACACTAAAGTTTTTATGGCATGACGTGAAAAAACTAACCGATAGGCAATTATTGGTTGCTTGACACTTTTCAGTACTGTGGCCAATGGAAGCAATGGTAACGCAGAAACACTGTTCATATTAAAGTCATTGTAGAATATCGATATCATCTAGATTCAATACATTGACGACAATTTACTCAATTAATTGCGCAGTTATATAGTATGAAGGTGACTCTCTCAAAGCCAAATTATTTCATGTTGATTAGCATCATAAACTTATTACTTCTTCGACTAGAATGAGAAAGTTAGTGCCTTTTAAATGTAGTGATAAAATGAAATGATATTTAAATATTCATATGAAATGAAAGAAAGTAGGACATCAACGAAGTATTAAACAGTCCTAATATTCTTACATATGGACATTGACTAGTGTGTGTTGAACTAAACGAGACACTCTGTGAATTGTTGGAAAAGTTATCAATGTTGACATTTGATTGATATATACAGAGTGACGGTGAATGGCATAAGTTCAACACTATTTGCTTCATTAAATGAAAGATAAAGGTTTAAAGCCACTATTTGATCGAAAACCGGACAATTACTACCAGAGACGTATTTTAAAAACTCTAAGCAGAGCAAACACAGATATTGATTGAACTCGTTTGATGGGTTCACAATAACGTGTAGGATTTGTTTGTATTTTTTTTTATTTAGTCTACTGCCAATGAAAGGCGTTTCGACTTTCGTTTAAAGGTATTTATTTTATATAGGAATTTAAGTCTTAAGGATGCAAAATGTTAGGTATTTAAAAAATCTTTATATACATTTATGATATGTTGAACACAAGTACAACTCATAAGCATGTTTATCTGACATATCGAGATAAGTGAATTTGACACATCGCGGGCCCAACATCTTCAGTTTAGATTATCTTCGAATCCTTCTAATTCAAAATAATTCTCAAAAAACAGAATATATGGGTTATAAAGGATGAGGAAAGCAAATGATGCTTTATCATAGACGAGCAATCTTAAAGGCACTACATGTATATACAGCTGCATACCGAAAGTTTGTTCACTTACCACTGAATCGTAGTGCAAATATCGTTTCGTTTCAACGCCAATAGAATTACTTCAGCAAAATTGGAAATTGATAACCCACTGTCCATGTGTAAATTAGCCATTCTTTAACTCATTTTGGGATCGTCTGGTCTCTCATGCAAAAATTAGAAATTTGGCATATTCATATAGACAGAAGTGGTCATATTTTCGAAATTTCGATTTCTTTAAATGGCAAATGAAATGTTCAATATCATCTCTCTGAGATTAAAACCAACCTAATCACAATGACTTTGTGCTAAGGAACAAACGTGACTAATTTTTACAGAAGTTGATAACTAATAAAGGATTTTATGGAGAAAAATAAAAATTAGTGTTTTCGAAATTTTGACCCCTGGTCACTTCAATGGCCTACCAAAACTGTTACGGGTAATTGTTGGGGTACGATAAACATTTGCCTTAGAGAAGAATGGATCTGCATATCTGTTTTGAAAATTCAATTATATACGTTTCTTTTTCGCAACGCTACGATACTTCAAAGGCATCTCAAATTACATGATATTTGCACTAATATATTCAGGTATGTGAACAAACGGCTGAACTAGGAATATGACCAACTTTTGGGGATATCGCAATCTCTTTACTTAGGACTAAAAATGATATATATGATGTTATGAACCATAGCGGTTGCAGTTTTTGGTTTTCAGGCTGGTATGCAAAATTTTAATAGTGCCGATATCGTAAATTCAGCGTTGTAGTAAATACTTCCGGCCATTACGAATGTTGATTTATGGTCTGAATACAACGTATTTTCTAAATAACTAAAATTCTAGAATACGTGAGTACGATATGTAAGTAATATAACGATTATTTCTGTCATTATTTATATTTACGAAATAAAGGTGGGTGGCTTTCTTTGTCACAAAATTGTTCATAAGGCAAGACCAGAACATAATATTGGGGTGATTTGAAAAAATGTCTTTCTCAGGCGGTAATGTTTATGAGAGATTGGGTGGTTTTGAATGAAATACAAAATATTTTTCAACCTGATCACCATAATTAACGGAGTATCCAACCTATCCTATCTTTGTCGTAGTCTGTCTGTAGTCTGTTTTCGTAGTCTGAATATCTTGTCTTGGTCTGCCCCTACTTAAAAAAATTCTTTGTCCCTTCAGAGATCCACGCAACGCCCACTAGAGACTATTTCGCAACAGGCCTAGGCTAATACTTTCGTTAACGTAGACATCTAAACTTTTAATAATATTTCAAAGAACATTATCATATGAATAGATCATATTTAGAAAAAGGCAATTTTCCAATTTTACTCGTACAAGGCATTGCCAAAAATGTAGCACTTACAAGCTGACACTAAATGATTCTTCTCTATACTTTTAATGAGTCAATAATATGATAATATTTATTTGTCCGTATATATATATATTATTTTGTAATCGCTGTCAATATTCGATGGAAAGGTCTTCTAAAAACAAAGTTTTGTACTCATCTTGGATTCAGAAATTTTACAAAGTTACTGTATCTTACATGGAAGTGGGTCTATTGATGAATGACATATGCAATTAGCATAATACCAACACCTTGTTTAGAAACATAATCTATCATATCTAATAACGACATTATGACAAGGTAGTGTGAGTTAGTTTCGTTGCCATTTCATTTTTCATAGTAAGAGCCTTAATTGTCGATTGCAGAATTAAAACTCATTTTTAACTGTGTGCATCATGGTCTGAGATGCTTATGTTTTACATGATAGTAGTTATGAGACTATATGGAAATCAATACGTGAAATTGTTTATTGGCTATTAGGGTAGGGTAGGGTAGGGTAGGTCATAATCGTTTGCGTTGTTTGAGCGTGTTAGTAACATTTGTTGCTCAATGAATGAGGCAATAAATCAATAATGATCGCATACTACTGACAGCTTTTGGTTTCAAAATTTATTGCAATATGTTCAGTAACAAAAGGTGAGAAGAGTTATTGGAGGATCACTAACAGCGTTCCACACGTGTATGGCAGCATAAAACGTATGCTTCCACAAGGCGCAACGGTCAGTTTCCTTGGTCATATTCATTTTCTATCAACAAAATAACGTAGGATATGCAATTAAAAGCACTAAGGAATTTCTACGATTAGTGTGAAGTTTACCGGCTTGTCTTGACGCACAGCAGACCTGAAAAGATTTATAAACTAGTAAAAAAAATATCATTAGCATTAAATCCAATCCAATTTCGTATTTACATTTACATTGACATTCTAAACTAAATTAAACGTTCTTCTTAATGAAATAACGGCTGCACGTAGAAACTTCATATTGAATATTTGTAATTTGTATTTGAATATATTGTAATGATTGCGGCAATAGATGGATTTGAACTTCGGAAATTCATTTACTTAAAACAACGTTTTAAAAATTAAAATGCTCTTATTCACATTGTTGACTTTGATGGAAAAAGTTATATTCAGTTTAAGGTTTCTATGAATCTTTTAATGATATATTCCATTTATTTTAAGTTTTCTAATAACACTACTTAAACTTGTTCCATGATTAAGTGTGCAAGAATAATGTAAAATCTAGGTCTTTAAACGAAATTCGTAGCACGTTTCAAGTATGAGGAAGACTCATAAATACTTTTCCAAAAGCCATTATCCGTGTTGGCTTGTCTCATACACAATAAAGCACATATTTCATTAGTAAACATATTGTAAAGATTTATTAACTATAAAATGAGTGATGACATTTTCATATCAAGAGGACACAGGAATACTGATATAGATTTGGATTCAAGATGACAGGTCATACTGATGAACCAAATTTGTTATTTTTCTTTGATAGAACCATCTTTCAGTTTTCCCAGATGTCATTCGATATGTTTCTCCATTATTTGAATATTCATCTCCAAAGCAATGATCAACATATCATATTATATTTCAATTCCAGTTTATCTTCAAGACATTAAACAGTAAATTACTCTTTAATTGTCTCATATTATCAGATTTCAAAGAGCATCCTTAAGAGCACGAAAACATGATAAAGATTTGGACTTTTTGATGTCAAAACGGTCTGTTTCAGTAGTTTGTTTTAAGTAGTAATTTAAACAAGGATACCTCTTTTGTAAGATATTTATATATGTTATCACATATATGATAAAGAGAGCACTATGGTAACTGATTGTTTTTTTATATGAAGCACAATGTTTATCTGTTTCTATGTTACACAGGAAATGGATCATATAAAAATGGCTATGTAAAAATAACTAAAGCAAAATCATGTTCCTTGAGTTACGATTTGACACAACTGGCATGTTAAAAAATTTAGATGTAGCCTCACGGACACAATAAATTCTTCTCTTTTCGATTGGTGTAAATTACTGATTGGAATTATAAATAATAGCCATTACTTGAAACTTGCAATTCAAAACAAAGAAACAGAGGTGGAATCAGCAATTTATTCAATTAATTTTATTATTATTAAAGGCTGCCTTATTTTAAAAATCACCTGACCTGTATGTTTTCATGGAACAAGGAATTTATAAGTATGTCTATGACCAGCAACAAGTATTGCAGAATCACGTGACATAACAACAATGTTTTATGTGATATGGCACACTATAGTCTTATTAATACCATCTAATTTATTAAGAGTTTATTTTAGAAACATTTAATTCATTTTTCTTAATTTTCCTTTGCTATCAATCTCATTAAAATAAAATCTAACATTGCTGCTCTACGTTACGCAGATTATAGATCTATCTAGGCTCCCTTACTCAAGCCGTCAGGTTAACCTTTGCTTCTGTTTGACCCCTCATTCTCATTGGCTTGCCGCAGATACCATCAAGCAATCACATTGCGCGTCTCTTGATAGCCTTTACGGAGCTTGCAACTAAATCCGGAAGTCCAAGTTGAAACTCTTTTAATTTTTTGACTTCACACAGAACAAGTTAAAGTTATTTGCATATGTTCGTTATTACACTGTAAGCCAGCAAATTTAATTATAACATTTCAGTCTTTGACGAATCAAGGGTCAATTTCATTAGCATGTACGTCGCAAATAAACTAATATGTAATTATCAAGAAACTTAGTATAGGTGTTTGTACATGCTTTGGTTGTTTTTGTTTCTCATCAAGTTTATTGTTAATTTGTTTCACGAAATCAAAAAATATTCAACGATTACTACAAATTAAAAGACGAAACGTTTATTCAGCTTTGCGAAAGATAACTCCATAGATTCGATTTGACTTGTTTGTACAACAAACCGAGCTAGGGAAAATTGAATGTACATAAAATACATTAATTCGGGTATTTAGGCAGTTCGACATTCGGAAGTTTTTGGTTTCCGAGATCTGGAAAGCGTACAAGCGAAATGCAACTCGCCAGCACCATAGATTACGGGGAGACCTCGCCGATTGGCTGATTTGAATTATGTCAGAGGCAAATCTGACGGCTCACGTAACGGAGCCTGGTGAGATCTACATGCGTAATGTAGTGGAGCATTAAGATTTCATTTCAATGAGATTGCTTTGCTGTAGGAAACGTGTCAACATGCTGCTTAACGCTGTCACATTGTCTATTGGTATAAAGAGTTCAAATATATTAATATTTACATTCTTTTAGGTCCATATTAGTTATTTCTCATGTTAAGCAGATCTATACCTAATAGTTTCACACATTTATTAACTTAAAGGGTTTTAAAACAGTCGGACATAAAACATCACCATTATCTGTCAACTGTATTGTTTTGTCATTATATTAGCATATGGAATTTGATACCCGTGAAATGTTTCTAGGATAAGAGTTGATAGGCGTTCAAAATGATCACTGAATCAGGAGGTTCTGATATATTACATATGCTATTTTATATGTACATCATCATCAAAGAATTCAGTGAGTTGACCTAGGCAACCTGTAGAAGACGTAAATAGGAGGGAGCCCAGGAATGACCCTTGAGGGACCACAACTACTCTGGTCTGACTACATGTAGCATTGATAAGGAGAGACCTTTGACAATCGTAGATTGTGTTTGGTAAGACAGAACGTGTATTCCAGCCAATAAAATAATTTATTTTGCCCCCACTAGTCTTCTCCGAGTGTTAACATATCCATAATCATCATTATCTCTCCCAAGAATTGATTTATATAGTAACCTTGAACAATAATTGAGCATAAATTGATATTTGAACTACGTATACTATCCTTGATTTTATTGCCGACTGAAGTTGTGTTTCTTCGGAGGGTGTTTCTTTATAAAACACTGAACGCGCTATTTACAGATAATCTTTATATCACGAAACTTTACTTCTATTTTTCAGGTCGTAGCTTTTGGATAGTCATTGTGGATAGTATGTAACAACATGGCAAGACGGGTGTATGTTCAAGAGGGACCAAATCTTCATAGTTAGGTCGTAAATATGTGATAGTCGGTCAACAAGTTATTTGTATTGGCAGCACGAGTTGAACAGCATCAGCATAGAAACAGCAAATCAACCAACCAGCAGGATTGGCTAGAATCCGCATCTCTTCGTATATAGAGGAATCTCTGCCCTGAACAAGCTGCAGATGGTCACCAACCAACCAGTACAGCTTCAAATGAGTCTTTGTTAAACGAGTTCGTGACGGAGATCTCTCCTTGTGCAGAAGATTCTTTGAGGCAATGTGTTCTTTATTCACACAAACATGTGTTTTGCCTAAAACATTTTTGCTAGTGATGATTGTTTCCTTGAATGTAAAACTATTTTCGTTGGGCAGTGAGTGCGCTCCAGAATTCACTGAGAACTCTTTTTAATATTAATGAATTTAGTGTCCCCAAGTATCAGTTTACTAATAACTTAACGCACTTACACCATCAATGATTACACTTTTAGAAATGATTACTAGTGATATAATACAATTAAATTATTGATACCAAACAATAACTAATTTCTGTGTTTGTGTGTAAACATGTTACGGAATAGATATTAATATAAGCTTACTTCATAACCATGAATGTGTTATTTCTTACAACTACGATTTGATAACATGTGAGACAGGCGTACATATTCTCACGGTCAATTTTTACATTTTTAAAAGTTTATTCTCATTTCGTTGTGAAAATAACTGCTGTTTTCATAAAACTAAGCAGAACATAATATCTTTAAGATGGAAACATCTCCTCAGTAGATTCCATGACTTTTTTTAAGATAATACCCCTTCCCCTATGAATTTTAATGTCTTAAATGCATGCAATTTGTAATTACTTAGTAATGGCCTTCCAGTCTTCTCTATACAGGGAGGGTTATCATCTCATTCTCTACGTCTTATAGAACACACTCCTTGATTCGAAGATGTGCACAGACTGCCTTAGCAAGATCCAAATCGTAGCAATGTTTTATATATTGTGAAATGTTTTATATATTGTGGTCATTGACAGGTGCCCGAGAGTCGGGGCGTGCTTCAATGAAGCAGCACGTGGTATTCTAAAGTGCTAGAGCTGCTCCTGAATGATGGGTTATGTTCTCTGGGGAAACTCATCAAACATATCTGATGGAGTGCACATAATCATTGAAGGCGTTATCGTTTTACCACCAATGTCTGGAAACTTCCACTACTACGATAGTGACAAAACTATAGTTTTCAAATCATGATTTTAATGATCCAACAGCTGTCTCCTCATATTCATAAGTGATTCAATTTGATGTTGAAAATGAAGTTCGAATCCAGTTCAAGATCATTCTTTGTCATTGAACCTGTAGGATGTTTTGATTGTTTTCAAGCACAGCATTGTCGCGATCCATCTTAATCTATTAGTGGAAATTCTAGGAATTCCGTAGTATAATAGCCACTTTTTTCTTCTCATTTCATGTAATTTCTCTATCCTTCGAAGATGCTTAGTATGGTCAACATGAAAAGCTACAAACTTGCGTAAACGTTTCGTACAAAGGAAATTTATGTAGACGTTATTTGCTGAATGTTCATGAAGACACAAACTCCTGGTGATTCGAGATAATTTGATTCGTAGTAAACTAGGGGCATAACAGCGACACACATCGATGAAACTATCCATAAACATATACGTCCTACAAGTATCAATGTGCTGAATGGCTAACATATCATGAAATATATGTCATTTTGTATGGACGTAATTGTAAGTTCAAACAAGGCATTTGTTACACCATATAACGAATGATTGGTCCTAAATGTGCTATATGATGTCTCTCATAAAACTCAGACGTTTAACTGTGATTAAATGTAATACATGCAAAGACCAACGAAACTGCATATCGATTGTTTTCCTGTAGTTTGCAGCAATAACTAGATTTTCAGCATGGAACGGTATCTGCTGTGTTGATACTGAAGCTTATAATCATACGAGCGGACTAATCGTTTGATGCTACCACCCCCCGAGGTAACAATTAGCATTGGGTATCTTTTACCTTGGAGACAAACAAGAGCACGTGCCAACAAACCAATTGACGCGTTTTTACTGTTGCTATGTGGCATAAACAAACGGTTATTGTGTAATGAATATGATTTCATTGTAGTAAATAGAACAATGCATATATGGCAAAACATGGAGAAAAAATCAGTAAGTAAGAATTGTTAGATATACTGGAACTAAATTAAAAACTTGACCTTAACTAGAAAGATGTGTGGATGCGATAATTAGAGAGGTGATGAAATCAAAGCTAAAATACCAATTCTTTACATGATTTGATTGTGAGTGAATAGTAATGAAGAATGTAACTCAAAATCAAAGAAACATTCATGATTCGTGCAGTCAACACAACTGATCAACATTGAGTTGTATTCATGCTAGGATAGCGCATACTGTCAGTCAAAAAGATATAGCATACAAAACTCTATCGTATATAAAAACACACACTTCATTAACTAAGTTGGCAATTTCACTTAGATGTATTCCTTCCTTCAATACCCACGATATGTCCCATATTTTACACATTTTAATATGTAATAGTATGTTTAAACAATTTTATTTGTCTTCACGAGCCAATTACAATATGTACAGTTTTAAATTCAAATGTCACTTCAAATGTATTTGACTACGGAGAAATAAATTATATACAACCTTTTTACGATATTTATCAAAGCATACATATATATTATATATATATATATATACATGTGTGATAAAAATCAACAGCACAAAACACACACACACACATAAATAAATAAAAAAATTATATATATATATATATATATATATATATCGTTAAAAGGTATATAATTTTCTTCTCCATATTCAAAGTACTTCTCAATAAAGTGACGTTTATGAAATATTTTGGCATGTTAACCAACGTATGAGGTGAATATAGATTCCTGGATGGTCTTTTCCCCAAGACCTCTGTCACCCAGGGCATAACGTCCCAATACTCATTCATAATAATACCTGCGGAGACATTGTTATGTTTTATCCACTCTATAAACCGCCAAATGATAATAATTTTGTTGCTTGATTGATACAATGGAAGGAAGTTGTATACTGAAGTCATCTAAATATCTCATAGGCTAAAGCCAGACCTTGGTTATTAAAAGAGCTAATGATTACAACCATTTCAGCTCAGTTGCTAAGCTACAGTGGTATGATCGTTGGATGTAGAGTGTGGATGTAAGTATAGGGGTAGGATACTATTTTTCGTATTTGTTTTAAGCGAAGAGACATTAGGAAGATACTAGCATCAGGCAGAGGGACAGGTGGGAAAATTACGAGATAAATTATCCCCGAGAACAAAAAGTCATATCGCTGGAGGTTTATAATGTTCGTTTACGTTCATATTGTATTTTCAACTTCCGCTCCCTTATCATTGATACGTTATCTGCACCTACAGAAATTCATAATCACTCAGGAGATTATCTAAAGGTAATTTTTGAATACTTAAGATATATCTATCTAAATATTCATTCAACCAAGCATTTCATTCCAGGCATTTAAATCCATTTCCTTTTCCTAGGTGATATGTGTTTATTACTTTAAAGAGCCATATTTTAGACTCTTTGTGTACAAATACTCTTGGATTACATGCAGCTTAATTGATTTTTAACCGAGGGCTGATTCGTTTACTGTAATCGTATATAATATAAGGAGCCTTAGAATCACTGCATTTGGGAATTCATCCTTTTGACATACGCTTAATTTGGTAAGGATGCGAATAAAAATCCGTCTTAGCACAATACTCAAACCAGGTTTACAAGATGGACCTAATAACGGCATAATTCAGTGTGAAGGAAAGTCAAAAGAAAATTGTCATTTATTCAGTAGTTTATATCTTACTTAATGGTTATATAAAATAAGAATTTGATTACCACAACCAGCCATCTCTTTACGGTTATACTGAATTTCAATCATCATTTGTCGTTTGACGTTTACTTTGAAACAAAAAGTAAATCCAGAGTGATCACGTCACATGTCATATTAATGCAAACTTCAACTTCGAAAGGAGAATACATGGGTAGTGTAAGCTGTATTATTTTTTAAAGAGAGTTTTTTAGTAGAAGACATAATACATATTGTATCCATATTTTATGAATAGATATCCAATCTAGAATCACTCACGTATCGTTGCCACCCAAAATAATGCAGATTAAAGAAACGTCAATGTGACAATGACCTTTCAAGACTGATTTGCATAATGATGCGCATCACTCACACATATTCAAATGATGTTTAAAGAAACCTGTCAAATGGAATGATTTCACAATACATGTACTCGATTTTGGTATGGACGGACCGCACCACGAAAATATTCCCTGTTGGCTTCTGACAAAATCTGACAAAAGTAAAATTACATAAAGGTAGCTATTTTAGGAAGATAAACTAGATTTATGAATCTCGGTGGGGGACGATAAGTAGTCTCATACTGCATATGATATAGGATACATGAATAATGGCGAGTTATCTGATTCTATAAAATCGAAACAGGAAACAGATCGGGTGCAAATGTCTATGTACTATTTATCATGCTTCAGACAACTATGTGGTTTAATGAAACACTGACGGTCTCCTGTTACATGTAAAAATATTCGCTGAAGCATCAGAAAAGAAATCAATACCAAATGAAACTTGTCACTTGTATTTTGTAGAAAAGGTAAAAATGATCAAATCAAGTTTTTCACTGTGTAAGAATGCCAATGTTTAATCATCATCTTAGCAAAATACTTTAAAGTCAAACGATTAAGAAAATTGTGTGAAGAAATTTTTAACTAACTACGTATATAAGGACAGTATGTGGAATGCCAGTAACATTTTTCGCATTTAGAAAGCAAGAAAATATCATTTGAAGACATTTATTTTAAAAATTAGGTAAAAAGACAAGATGGGCTACCATTATGATTTATCTAGTGTTGTTTACTAAAGTATTTTTACAAAAGAACTTTTTAAGATAATCAAGAAAGTTTGCAGTTTTTGTCATTTTACCCTAATGTTGTATAAATACCAGCTAGATTTTCCCTGTAGTACTATGAGTATTAAGAAGTATTATAGGTAAGTATGGGATAAGATTTTTTTTTGATCGCTTCACAAAATCATAACTTTTGATGAATGAATTAATGAAGTCGATCTTAAGTGAACAGAATATTGGAAATAGAATAAGATATTGCAAAACAGTTGGAAGTAACGACAAACTTTTATTTAGCTGCTGTGTGTAACTAAGCTTTGAAATTCTTATGACATGAAACTAAATTCAAGCATTTGGAGTGTCTGTGTCGGCGTATTTACTTCCTTGTTTCTATAAACGAAAGATTGATGTGAGTATGAACTAAAATTACGACATCTTAAACACCTACATGTACGTACACTTGTACTCTCGAGCAATTCACACTGTTGTCTTTAGATAATACTCTAAATGTTTGATTGGTTTTATGGCTTATATTAGAATGAGAAAGATATGTTTATACCATTAAGATCGGATTATGTAAACGAGTTTTTTTTTTCAAATATCAAAGAATATAATCTTGTGTGACCTGTTCATTTGTTCAAGAATCAGTTGCCTCCAATTCCATTCACATATTTTCATTGTAAATGTACTGTATGCATGTTCGGAATCAAGTTATGCATAAAATGTACTGTCATGGTGTCAAATATGAGTGATTTTGTAAGGTATAAATTATACACAATAATGACGTATTTTGTTTCTTAATTATCGTAGTTGACGTTATGCACATCATTTAATCATCAATTAATTTAACGCAAAGGTACCCGGACACGGTTGCACATCCCTTGGAAACACGCCGTTATACGGTACACCACGCTTGCTTTGTGTCGCCCATAGGCACTGTGCAATCAATAGAGACAGAGAAGAGAGATCGATAAGCAAGTGGGAGGGTAGCGTTACGAGCTTCCCAATATATGACTCTAGTGTTCAACACAGGTGCGTGTGTTTGATCCCCCGTACAGGTGCGGGTAAATTATTCACAGATTAAGCACTATATATCAACTATAGATACATATATCCACGACAGAGTGCATCATTTCATCTGAGTGATTCCATTTGGTTACCCGCCGGAGAGACGCTCTAAGAGGTAAGCTTAACATCTCTTACTGATTTCTGAAGGGGCTTGAATTGAATACGCTCTGAGTTTGCTGTGTGTTTGCAATTATTGTAAATTCGTTTTAACACGTTTATGAAAAAAATTAAAGGAGGGGGTATAAAACAAGCGGAAAATAAAAAGTAGGATAACAGTTATTATTTCGTTCAAATGTGAAGTGCATGAAAATGATGGCTGTTCAATGTTTCGTTTCCATGGAACTGAAATGCATTTTCCGACAATTTCCTAAACAAATCTTGACTATTTAAGACTTATAGATAAGGAGGGTCCGAATCGATAACTTAGTTTTGAAAAATGTTTAATTAAAATGAGTTTTGGGAAAGTGTGAGAGATAAGCGAGAAAGATGATAAGTCTTTATTTTATCGTTTGATTTTGTATTACATTCAAACATATAAATTCACACATCTGCGCATACGTTTTAATCCTCCTTTGTGGCAAAAATGTAAGATTGACTTATTAAAAATGATGTGTGAGCTGCGAATAACCGATATAATATAACTTGTATTGTTCGTTTCAATGAAGTTAAGTGCTTTGAAATTAAATACAAACGGCAGTGAACTAAGAAACGGTGGTGGCAGTCGAAGGTTACTCATGGTTGACTTGGTGAAGTTTGCAGATACAGATTTTAGTAATTTGGTTTGCATAATAATTTCTTATGAACTTGGAAATGTAGTAATAAATAGAATGAATTATTTATGATTGTGAAATGTACCATTTTTCACTACTATGAGACTTTTGATACTTTATAAACCAGCAGAGTGTGGTATTAACAGTTTGGTAATCGCAGAGGCTTCTACAAGACTGTAATGCTTGTTTAGAATGACTTTTATATGCTTTCTAAGTGTTTTTTTCTTAAAACAGGATATGTAAGATCAGTCCTTTTTCTGAAGAACTGTGAATTTTCTGCATATATTTTTTTGGCAATATTCAGTACGCTTTTAGATCTTTATGTTTCGTCTTTAAACCTTGTAAGAAAATGGATGAAGACGCATCTGTATGACACCTGAGGGTTAACTCTGGTTTATAACTCATATATCACAACAAGATCTCATTCATGTTAAATCATTTGTAATAAGACTGGGGTTAATTCTTGATTTTCATTGGACGATTTGAACATTTTCACTATTGGGAATGACAATGATTACCCACATCTGGACTAGGGTGAATCACCACAAAATATTAAATTACCACGACTACATTAGGCTCGATCCTAGATTTCGGTACATTCTGATGTACATGTACATTTTAGAATTGACACTTTTAATTGTTATTTCATGAATTGCGTTTACTGGTAGACATACCAAAACATATTGCCAGTGTATTTAAAGCAAATGAATAAAATTGAAAGCTGAATAATGTTTCCAAATTTTCTTTGAAAAACGTCCAAAGAGCACGATGAACCATTTTGACGTTGATTTCAAAATTTGTTCGTTACGGTCAGAATGGCCCAGGAAAAGTTTAGATTTTTTATATTAGCTTTTTATGCTTGTCATTGCGTTATGTAGCAAAACGTTTTCTCTGTTTTAGATATCACAGTGAATATTGTATGATAGCACCGTTGGGATTGCCACTGCTCGTTATTTTATGTGTGTTGTTTTTATTATTTGTGACGTTGGCAGTTCACATTTTATAGTTGTTCAATAGATTAAAAAATGAGAGAAGATGAAACTATTAGCAAATTTATTATATTTCATTTGTTTAATACGCCATTTGTCGGTGAAAGTAAAATCTGTATTTTCACTGAGTGAAATAATAATGAAATTCTACTCGATGAAATAACCCTATAATCATATAACATCATCCGTGACGTCAAAAACATTTGAATGACGTCATGAGATGGCCGTGATAGCGGAGCGATCTGGCTACCCTTTCATAAAGTTAACAAAATTTGGGAAATTTTAGGAAATAAAACAAATACTGATTTTGTTGCGCCTCTCGTGAAAATATAAATGCTATTTCACTAGAGGTATTCGACTGAGAAATGTCAAATATCCTCTATCTTGTTATATAAGATACCCACGGCATTAAAACAATGGCGAACAATGGGACCGACGATGTGCTTTATTTGACGATACAACCATGCGCGAGGTTAATGACGTCATTTCAGTAACGTTACATATATTCGTCATATTGGCCAAGTCCATTGATCAAACTTGAGGGTGCTATTGTCCATCATGTCTGACTTGGCGTCTGTCGATTCGAAACCAAAAGAAGGAGAGGTTTGGGTTTGTAGGGGAAAAAAAGCACGGATTAGAGACGTAACGTGTCCCCTGGGGACATTTTCAAATTCATATTGATTGTTCAATAAATTTTATTCTATTTATATTGGAGCGCCAACCCCTATAAATGAGAATGGACTTGTCCGAATATGTTCTACGGCGGTAAATTACCACGACCTTCGTGTTTCATGCTCCCTGCTATGTTTTATTCAACGAAAGATGCACACCAACTCGTCTTCTATTTCTTAAATACGATAGAGGTATCTTGACTACACAAAATAAAATCTGATGAAAATTTTTGAAATGTGATAGCTTACAAAATAATGTCACAATGTAAGAGATAGATCCCTTAAGTTCTTTGATTAGTGAAACTAGGGAAATTAAGACTGGTATCGACTGAGGAGAAAAAATAGAAAACCTAAGCAAATGACCACCACTTAATTTATTACCTAGTTAATAGTTAAGCTGGTTTTTTAATAACGAGTATGAAAATGTATTATCTTTATCATGATACTTTATAGCAATTGTATTATCCTGAAATCGTTCAGCAAATACATACCACCAAATTATTATGAAAATGAGTCATAAGCACAATAAACGATATAATGACGACACAAATTACCCAATATATCATTTGCAAGATATGCAATGTACAACCAGGATGTCTATATTTTCAAGAATTCAACGTCAACCTTTTGCCATAACACTCATGGTTTTGCAAGAAGCAATAAGCAACAATGATGAATTATAGACAGTGGTAATTTTTATGTAAATTAATTATCGAAACGACTGTTTATTACTAAAACCTCCCATCAAGAAGACTATAAATCTAAGTGTATATTAGCTATATTGGCTACTTGCTCATATGAATATGACTTCATAGGATCAACCATTTTTGACTGAGTCAAAAAGCTTGATGAATATTTTGCCAATGGCAGGAATCACTAATTGCTTTTTATCCGCAGATTATCGTCATGGATGTCCGGAGTTCCCTTCAGCTGTGTGTGTTTATAGCATCATTTATAGCTTTTGCTCAAGCCTTTAGTACGGGAGGGAGTCCATGGCGAAGTGGATCAGCTTCTGGTCTTGCCAAACGTGTGACGATATTCGACAGAATGGGCAGGTACTACGGCAAGAGAAGTTCTCCACAAGTTGTAGAAGAATCCAGTAGTAAACCAAGGTATGAATTTGATCAATAGGTCATTTTTGCCGTTGTTTGCTTTCATTTTTAAAGCATAGTTTTGATAGATATTTAGATATTTATATTTCTTGTTATGTAATCGTGTCGTCTCTCAACTTCTATCATTGAAGTTGAACGTCTTTGGGTTAATTGGATCCGCTTCTTCTCGAAAACATCTTTTCTTTGATTTAAATCAGTTCCCCTTCAAGCAGGCATGAATTTGGAGGTATGGAAAAACGAACTTTAATATGTGCCCTGTGTACGTAACAATTAGTACACTGTGCACGTTATATTTTACATTAAACGTATGTTTTATATGTCAAAACATCATTTAATACATGTACAATAATCACATCTAAATGTCCATAAAAGTCCTTAAGAGAAAGGCAATTATAATAAAAAATCAATAAACATTCATTGAATGGATATAACATCCAAAAGACCAAAGCCTTCATCATTTAAGATCATCAAGCAATTCATCCTTATTTTCATGTTATTTCAGAGAATTTATCCATTTGATCCAATCATCATAAACCCATTATCCTTGACTATAAGAATGTAAAGTTATTAGCCATGGCGTGTTAAGGTATTGTATTTCAAAACGCATTACTGAGCAAGAAAACACCAACATCTACAGAAGAAATTGTAAGATAAAAAGACCATTCACAATTGTTTTCGTTGGGAAAGTGACACACAAGGAAATATGGATGTAATTAGTGCAAAATCACCTATCCATCTGTGTATGATAAGAATAAGTTTTTGGAATGTGTCATCAGAAAAAAGTCAGTGTCTCAAAAATGCCAAAGACCTGTTCTGCCACCTCTTGCGCAGATGTCTGCAACCACAGATCTCGACATATCCGTGAAAAACCTCTTGAACTTTTCCAAACATGAATTAAACATCGGAGCATTCTTGGCCATTTGAAGTCTGTCGTCATTTGGTGCTTAACTTAATTGTATTTATAAAGTTCCTCTTGTTAGACAATCCTGCAGTAAAAAGCCCAATAACCTGCATTTGCTTGCAAAAGTCTCCTTTATAGCGTTCAATAGAAGACAAATCGAAAGTCACCAAAAATGATGGTTATACAGTCCATGCCAAAGGATGAAGCTGCAACTTGTGTGTTACACTAGTTCAATACCAGAACTATCTTCATGAAGATATCTTTAAAATTATCATAATTCAAAATCAACTTTGATTTCATAAACTGTCGGAAACACTAGTTCAGAAACAGAGTAACCTTAACCATCATGTTTTTTGCAATGAAGAACAGTTTTGTTCGAAAGATTATATTAAAATGATTGTCATTAAACACATGATTGATTGACTATTATATTCTTTTTGAGGATGTCCATTTTAACTTGTGTAGGTGGAATTTCAATCTTGGTAAACTTATCAAAATGAAAATCCTCGACCTCGACCTCGACCTATTGTTGTTGACGCCACGAACATTGTCAGAACAAAAGGTTGGCTACGCAAAGCTCGTTACCGAAACAACTCTATATACAGTTCAAAATTATTCTGTATTTCAACATTCGTACAAACCAAATTGATGGCCATCAGGTTACCTACAGTATGGAAATTCAAGAGGAAAATAAATGAATTGGGGATAATAGGGCATGAAAGTCAAACTTCATCAGTACATGTATCTGCTTACAGTTTGCAATAACAAGACGATAATTACTTAATGCTATGAGTGTTCCTGACAGTTGCCGGATGATTGCACCGTAAACAGTATTAAAGAATGTTTATCGCAACCATATATCTTTGGGAGCACATGCAGCATGTCAACATACTAGTAGTTGTATAAGATGTGTTGAACGAGTTATAGTTCACCAGACAGATATATTTCATTCCTCTTCCATCTTTGGAATCCTCATTGGGTTGTACAGTGTTATCGTAAAACATATCATATTGAGTGTTCGCGTGTCAAAATAACATTGTACTTTTTAAAATGGCAAAGATTGGTAATCAAACTATCTAGTCATTGTTTTGAGTTCGAATACCTGAAATGCGCTCGATTATCTCTATAGTCTCTATTCCAGTATATGCGTTGTAATGTCATCGGTTTTAGTTAGAACATTATTCAGTTTGATACCAGAAAAACCAAATGCATACGCAGCTTCCTCTGATAAAAGATAGGCATTCAATTACGTCATCCAAACCCATAGGTTCAGTATGAAGTGTCAGTAGTCACATGGAACCACAGTCAGATCGACATATATATGTAATATCTTATCTATATGTTAATATCGTATGTCTACTTTTGATATCGTATGTCTACTGTTCATACCGTATGTCTGCTGTTTATCGTTGCCTTCAGTTCAAAAGGATACTTCTTTGAACGTCTGCTCTGCCTCGGAGAACAAAGGTCTTTGATAGGTTAGCTTAATTTGATAATTAGATTCTTTAAAGTCCTTATTCAAGAATTCAGGTCGTTTCTGACAATATTAGCACTGCATTGTTTTCTTGCCTGAAGTATAGAAAGCAACTGAGAATAGACCTGCAATCCAGAATGCATGTGCTTACTCAGTGTTGAGAGGTGTTTGCCGTTTGTTTTAGCCTTGTAGACCCTGCAGACAAGATTTCATGATAGTTGAATTTATCATAAAAATATTATAGATTTATTTTATAAAATATCGATTGATAAAGAAGATAAAATTACCACTGAATTGTTATCTGAGCGCAAATGTTTAAACCGTATGGACGATAGTTGTCTCGCAATATAGATTCAGCTATATATTGACAAGGTAGATCAATTCACTGCCCCTCGCCTCTTCTGACTTTAGTTTCAACCTTATATCCTTATCTGTTATCAAAGATAAAACAGCTTCTGAACCAAAACAAAATTAAGGTTAAGTCACAAAGACTACGGGATTCAAGTTACCGGTTATGCCCAATAAGAAGATATTAAAACTAGGAGACATGACGTAACACGCATGTGCGGATAATGTTGGTTTTATGTTCATTCACAACACTGCATAGACCGTCATTCGTGACAAATTTTAACAAGTGAAACGCCAAAAAACATCGCTTTGACATCTTAAATGACATTTGCATGGTCTTATATCATCCAAAGATGGTTGCTATGGCAGTTGTTGGGCCAAGCTGACATTTTTATAGACTTGAGTGGGTTTATTATCCATGTGCAAACAAATTATATTGAAAGACTTAAAAACACGATAATTCATTAACGCGTAGCTGTTGTTTCAATAGTGAATATACAGTACCTTAGAATTTTGTGTTATTTGATGGTCCCAAACTTAAAGCAACTGTTATTATTTCGTGCTTCGAAATTGTAACACCACAATATTTTCCCTGTCTTGAACGTTGGTCAAAATGCATATCTTTATAAACAGAAATACGTTGTGATGCATGAATCATTGTAAAAGGGCTTGAGATACAGGATGAAAAGGGAACTAATTATAATAAATAGAAATGGTGGCATTTAAACGAAATATAGTGATATATGACTACAATCAACAAGCTGTCATCAAATACAGAGGCATTTTCAAATTTTCTAATAAAGTATCGCATTTCAGAATCAGCAAGCTATTATTGTTTGAAATCGATCCTTGTTATCTGATCATCAACTGTCAACAAAGGTAATGAAGAAATTAGACAGATACTTATCTTTGAATTCAATTCGAGGAACGATATGAATGTCTAAAAATGTCATGTTTGCTCCAAGTAATATGAGTAACGATCTTGAATTCACCAACGTATGACATTGTAGAGATTTATCTGTCTTTGTACAACCTTATACCAATGTTTTACTGCATTAATAACTTACATGCTATAATACCACACAGTGCAAAATATTTTGTACTAAGATATTTTGAAAAAGTATATATTGACTTTCGGTTCATGTACGGTCTGGAATTCTCTATAATGGTAAAACTGACCTTGTTGTATAGAAAAGAATCGTCAATGGCGCAACATTAGCATCATAATCGAATACAACGTACCTACCTTATATTTTCGGATGATGTTCGTAAACGTTTCTTACTGTAAGATGGCAATGCACCTGCTCATAGAGTGAAAGTGAATGGTGAAAGAATCTTTGCAAAGACATAGTGTTAATTAACGACGGTGGCCAGGTTACATTCTGAGATGAATCTCATTTAACATGCTTGGAACCATATCGATCGTGTCACATTCGTCTTATGGATACTACCCTGCTTATCAAAAGTGTTATTTAAATGTGTCCATGATTACAGTATACCCTGTCTAAAATACAACCTTGGACTTACAGACAGACAGATAGTTTGAATTTTGTCTCACTGGTTTGTACAACCAATCGTTCAGCTATTCATGAGAGACACTTGCTAATGATTAAAACAAGCTAAAATTTAAACTAAAGAGTAAAAACACATACCATATATATTACAATATTATATATTTGTATAAAATATCACTAAATGGAATTAATGTTATGTTTGCGGATTATCTGACCTTCGAATTTCCTGTTTATATTATCAAACTGGATAAAATGTCATATAACAACTGTTTTGAGATGAAATGTCCCCTTTCCCCATTGATAATGCTAATCATCAGATGGCTCTCCTACAACAGGTTTTAAATCATCCTATTTAGTATGTTGACTTAACTAATGAGAGCTGATTAGCATGAGTCCTTGTGACAGCTTCCTTGTTGAAGATAAGGGCAATTTCCAACCCTTAGTCGCTGAGATTATCTAGTCATTCTGTTAGACTGTGTTAGAGGACACATGCATCGACTGATATTGCTTGCCTGTTCATTCCAAATAAAGAAAACAATAAGCCGTTAGCTTTAATTTTGTTCAGAATTCTAGGGCAATATAACAATAAAAGCTATATGACCCATCTTATTCTACCTAGCAATGTTGTAACCGTTTATCTGCTGTAGAATTTTTTTTCTAAAATTACGTATAGCGCGCGCCAGTTTAATGATCCAATCAGCATAAGATTGACAATATTGATACGAAATTGATAAATTCCAATATCGACGATTTGGAATTTTAATGCTACTTTTTTCATATTTTTAATTACGAAACAAGACTGGTTCTTGCAGATCCTATTTCATTCTCATCTAATAACAATAATTAAATGTGATACAAAACTGATAAATACCAGTAGCAACGTTTTGAAATTTAATGCTACTTTTAATATAATATATCATTCTTATGTAATAAAATTTTAAAATTCTTATGTAATAATCCATAATTCAGGATGATAAAATGCACATATGTCAAGAACAATGGATGTTGATATTTTAAAAATTACATGAAACATGATACAAACCAAATATGACAAGTTATTCGGAAAGCTATTAAGGAATGTAAACTTCATTGAAACGTTTGATTCAGTCGGTGATATTGTCAGTCTATCCTACATACAGTGAGCTCAGATGGACAGGATAATGTCGCTAACGTTGCAAGTTAATGGCGTTTTCACATAACGTTAGTTGTCTGTGTCCCATGAGAGTCTTGTTGCATTTTGAATGATCATTTATTTAGTACGGGACCATCGACAATCAGACTTTTTGTCTGTGGTATTCTTAAAACTCCACAATGTCATTCGTAATTCATAAGGTACCATTATGTATCTGAACAATATTTTTACTGAATGTTAATACAATGTGTTACGCCGTATTATAAAACAAAGTTATAGATAAATAATACACTGTGTTTATATGATTTTCACATAGTGGTGATCAGTTTAAAAGGATATGCTCACCACTACAGCAACAAATCTCCTTTAAGAAGTGGAGACAGCTACGTATTGAATTTTCATGTTGCTATGTCGCAACTGAGAATGTTCATGTCACAATGTTATATTTCCTATCCAAGTATTTTCAATACTAAACATTGTTCTTTGTCCTGATGAGTCTTTTGTTGAATTTGAACCAAGACCCTATATATCACCAATAGTTTCTCTGAAAGAATCAAAAAGTTCTAAAAAAATTCAAATGTAATTGTAATGGGATATCATGTATTCTTTGAGCAGGTGATACTTTTGAACAGCATTATAATCACATATCAATTTGCAATCTTTAATATACCAACGGTGTAAACACAACATTATGAAACAAATGACATCAAGCTATCTTCAAACATTGATACACCAAGTCGATTACTTCATTCACAATTCACATCAATGTTTCAGTGCGTAGATGGTCATGGGCAAATGTTCCATCGTACTTATCACTGTGTGAGGCTTTACAGCCTATATCGATACCATGCATGTGCGTCAGATCAGAGAAATCACACGTATGTTGTCACTTTCTTAGACCAGAACTAATCATAGTGTTTATTTTTAATCATTCTATTTAGTTCTTCTCTGCAATTGGTATCCCACTTTGTTTGATTTATGTTCATTTTATTTTCAGACCTCTTTTTACCGTTGCTGACCTCCAAGATAAGTTAGCATCGTCCCCAGGTCTAATGGCAGCAATGATAACAGCGTTCGTCGATGAAAATGGCAAGTACATAATTGTTATTTTGGTTCATGTACAAGTTTAACATAACAGTAGTAAACACTTTAGCAACTTATGAATCGGTAAGGTCATCTTTAACCACCGCAACGAGAATGTGAACATTTCAGACATTCGTTTAAAAATATAAACTCTTTTGAAAACGTGCAATGTAAATTTTTTGATATTTCAAAATTGTTTAATTCTTTAAACGAGCCAGTAACTTTAATTATATTGAATCAAATTACCTTATCTTATGACGTTATAAAGCAATCATGTCGTATTTTAAGGCAGTAGATACTCAGGAATGAAACCAACGTGGTAAAGGAAAAATGGATGTCCATCTTTTGAGTAGATATATTCATGAAGCTACTTTCTGCCTATTCAAAAGCACGTTGCTTTCTTTGACGCATTACTGTAAAGAACGCGAATTATCTTTCTTGATGAGTTATCCATTGTTGGTTAACTCATCCAGAAAGATAATTAGATTAAATCAAATAATTGTAAGCATGTTTTTGACCAAAATCTTGTCAATATAAGTCGGTTTTTTTCATTAAGATCGTTTAGACACTGTCCCGATTTTTAACTAATGTTATCTGTTTTAGGGGACGACCTTATTGATGAAAATGAATTAAGGAGCTTAGCAGGGACATCCCTCAAGTGATGAGCGGACAAAGGAAGTCGATATTGTTAGTTCAAGTTGAAATATTGAACCGGTCTGTAAGCAACAAGCAAATCACGACAATATTCTACTTGGAGAACTTTCTCGTCCACCCCAAACAAATGCCAACCTTGAATCCTACTTTGGATACATGTTTGAAATGGTTATCAAATTCTATCGCCAATGTCGTTGCTGAAAAGACGTACACTTGTCCAAACTTATTCAAACGTTATCAAGAAAAAAGGAGACATTTCTGAGATTTACTTTCTGTTATCAATAACAAACACACATCAAACAAATACAGAACAAGGTGTTGCCCGTGAGAACCATTTGGTATCTCTGTGTTATTTCATAGGTTACACTTATATACGTAGAGATTTCTATTTTCTACAAGTGCTGAACAACATGAAATGGAACATAATTGTTTTGGACTCGATGATGACATCCATATCATTGCAAATAAACTTGGTTTGTTTAATGTAGATTTTGTCTCGCTCGCAGTATACCTGTACATTATTTTCATGAAACATTATGTGTTTTTGACAGATAGATGTTTATGTTGTAAACACACGAAAGACGAGTGAGTATTTTTTAAATACAAAATTAGTTCAATAATGCAAAGTACGCCATGAAGACGTTTTTATTATCGTATGTCAATATCTCACTGTCATGAAGAGGTATGGTAATTTTAAATGTTATAGACAACTGTACCATTATCAATATTGACTTAACCAAATAACTGTTTTTATGTTTTTGCCGCCGTGTTAAATAAATATTTTCATACCAATATCCTTGTTTGTCATGCCCATATCGATTTAAGATGCATATATTTAAAGAGGGGGTTCAATCGTTGAATCATCTTCGGGGGATCCATCATTTCGTTGATTTTGTATTACTTGAAAAAAGTGCTTTACTCTTACAAATTATTTACTCTGAAATAACTGTATCTTCTGAACATCCACACATTGAAAAATGACTAATCCTTGATTATTAATAGTCTGTTACGCCGAAAAAAGGCTTTCCACACTCGCAGCTCTTGAGAATAATATCATATCACAGCATTTCTCTTTTTATTGAAGGATTTTTGTCATTTTAGCTCAAATGGTTTGAATGGCCAAATGGCATCATGGAATAACATGGCGCCCGGCTTCCATTCGTAAACCTTTTACTATTTAAACTTCTTCTCCAAAACTATCGACTCAAGAAATTTACATGTGGTAAAGAGACTTCTTAATTCATGAAGTGTTTAATTCATAAATTTGTTGACCCCGTGACTCCTAATAAGGTTATCTTGATCAATCCTGTTACATCAGCGAATTTTTATCCGCATACAGCTCCTTCAAATAATAGACCGATATCACTCGGCCTTTAACCCTCGTAACCCTTTATACAACCAGCCAATGAAATGACTCGCGTCAATCGGTAGCGGCACAACCTCGATGTGAGTCATACAAGTGTCAATTATGTTAACGAAAATAGCGCTGCTAATCACAGGCTGTTTGCTGTTATGAAAACTATGGCTGGGCCTTTACCGAGATTTTAATGTTTAAGGTGACATATATATTGTTGCATGTGAAATCATGATTTTGAGTTTTCCCTCCCCTATGCACTCACGCGGCGTTTTATACCTCGTACACGAGAGGCCCCGGGAAACAAATGTGCATGTAATGAGAAACGTTTTTGTTTTTATTTGCTGACAGATTACAGGTTAAAAATAGCGTTGAGAAAACGAGGGTTTGGGCATACGTATATGTAGCAGGATGATTTTCATCTTTTTTCTACAGAAGCTAGCGGCTTGTAAAGCTGAAACCTTATGTAGAGACTCCTTAGTTGATGGTGATTCTAATTTATAGATTTGGATCACGTCTTAAAAAGCAAAAGGTCTAGAAAGATAAAACCTTTTGTTAATGCTCCTTATTCATGTAAGTTTGTGCCCTTGTGGCCCCTCATCAAGGTTACGCCCTAAATATATTTACCTTTTTCTCTAGAAATACAATTGCATATCAAAAGTTTGTTTACATACCAGGGTATACTAGTGCAATTATCATTTAATTTGGAATGACTTTGAGGTATTGTAGCATTGCGCAAACGAAACGTACATGTATAATGTTGAATTTTCAATACAGATGTGAAGATCCATTTTTCTTTCAGACATTCATCATACCCCACAAATAACTGTAACAGTTTTGGCAGGTCATTGAAATGACCAGGGGTCAAAATTTCGAAAACACTAATTTTGATTTTTCACTACAAAATCCTTTATTAGTAATCGACCGCTTTGAAAATTACTCATGTTTGTTTCTCTGCACTAAGTAATTGTGATTGTGCTATGAATTGTGATTCATTCTAAGAGAGTCGATATCAAACATTTACTTCGAAACTTTGCGAAATGGCAATTTTGAAATTATGATCCGTTCTGTCTATTTTAACATGCCGAAATAAGTTCAAGAATTGGCTATTTACCACATGGACAATGTGTGACCCTTTGTAAGTTTGCTGAAGTTATTTTATTGACGTCCAAACTAAACCCAAATTACATGATATTTGCACTACGATTCAGTGGTAAGTGACCAAACTTTCGGTATGCAGCTGTATACTTGGTATATCGAATCCATTGACATTGAGTAACCGAGAACTCGATAACTTCATCAAAAAGCTCGCGCATGTAACACCCTGCTACGTATAAAGAGCGTATATTCATACGCCATATTTGTTGTCCATCGACTCTGGCATCGTAGTGGTAAGTGTTTGGTTTATGGTGAAAATATATGCAGGTTCGAATCCCGCCATGCCAATTTGAAAATATTTCACTTGTTTTAAGGTTTGTGATCAAAGTAGGCTAACATTGGAACTATCCTTTCTCAAAAAGTTAAATCTCATGTAAGGTTATACGGGACTAACAAGCACCATTTTCGGGACTTACTTCCCGGGAGAAGGCAACGTAACCATGTTTTACCAAACTGTCTGAAAGACCAGTTACATTTGGGATAGGCGAATGTAATGCAATCACATGCAGTTTGTCATGTTGTCCGATCTACACAAGATTCTGAAAATTCATCTATCTTTGTCCAAGTTCTGTTTTCCTAAAGACACCTCTGCTTTACAACTATTTGTAAATGACGTGTATAACAATATGGTTCCAAATAGATATATGCAGACCATATGAAGCATACCTATAATATCATAATTGCGGTGATTCTTGATCGATGATTTAGTTGAAAATCAAACTTGTACGACGTAAAGAGGTTCTGTTAAAGCTCACTTGCAACATTGTTCCCAATATATTAGTTACAGCAAAGGACAAATCGAATTGAACCCGGGTTCATCGGTCATCGACAAAACACATGTACATTTCTTCCTTATTGAAAACAAATTTGTGAGGAAAGACAGGAACGGATATTTTAGGAACCCTAGAAAGTCACAAGAAGTTGTTGAAAGCTGAAAACTATGACATATGTAAATGTTAAGTCAAAAGTGATCTAGAAGAAGGGAATACAGAAATTAACTAAACACTGTTAATCTGAATCGGACGTCAATTTGGAGCAAAAATTACGCTTTTGTAATTTAATTCATGAACAAAAAGCTTAACCCTGATCGGATTTCTTGTAACGTAAACTTGTCAGTGATTTTGTGTTTCTGAGTTGAAGTAAGTAATAAAAGTATATCATCAAACGTCGAGAATAGAAAATAGACTTTACACACTGGTTCATTTGTTTTATTCGAGTATTCATGTTTCATGTCATTCTCTCCCCACAGACGAGATTAACTCCTATACAACCTCTGTTATAATAAGAGCTCTTCTCGAGCTTCCAGCAGTTTCCCCTAGCGCCACAATATTGCAACTTAAACTACCTTGAAATATTTCAGCCACTAAAGACACCGAATGCATAAATAACATATAGGTTGTCAAACAGGCCTATGCAATGGGCGTACGTACGTGTTTTATAAAGAAGACTCGAAGTGCAAAATGCATATTCGAATAAAGCTTTCCGAAAGCTCAGGGAAATAACTTAAGCGATTTGAATGATAACTTTTGAAATGGCGTCGCTGATTGCACAACTAACTTTTATTGCATCGATGGTTTCTACATTTCTAGGCCGGGAAACGTTCATATTAGTACAGAGGTTGTATAGGTACTTATGACGGAGCTACCTCTGTTTGGAGAGAATGTTTTTATGTTAAGTTATTCTGTTCACGAAAAGGCACGCACAGAGGTGTCTACCATGCATTCAAGGTGAAAAAATTCTAGTATGGTCATGAACACCTGAGATATTTTCCTGATCTCATTTCCGGTTCAAGTGTGAGGTTTACAAGCTGAGTCAATACATTGAACATCTATTTAACAGAATATAAATAAATAGCAATTGCTTTGCGTCAATCTGATTGGCTGAACACGGTAATAGAAGTTCAGTTCATACCTCCATAAACTTAATTTCGTGACGTCACATCATTTTAAGCCACGCCCATCGACGGAACTATTTGGAAACAAGTTACGTTTTTCTAAAAATAGCAACACTTTGTGCAATGCCACTCCTTGAAAGTAGGTAAATAAAAAAATAACATAATTCAGTATGAAATAATTATTGTTGTCAAAGGTTCTAAAGGTAGTCCTTTCCATAATAAACAAGAGACCTCTACCAGAAATTACAACCGATCGTGTTCCACCCCACAGCAGGCAAATGTCATTGTTCAATGCTCTCGCGGCCGTTGCAGGGAGGTTGGCAAAGTAATGTCGTTACGTTTATGAACAGAGTGAAGCTTGGCTCCTCAACAAGTTTAAGAACTGTGTGCTGTTTAATCAGATTCCGCTAGATGGAGATCATAACACCACCAGTATATGGCATCTACGAGGGTAAATTCGGCTGGTTTCCTCTCCGAGTTCTACGTTCGCGATTTGTGTTTACAACTGTGAGAACTAGCAATGTCAAGGCCACGTGTGACGGACGTCCGATAAGTTCATGGCCACGTGCGTTGTAGATTTTCATTGGCTGATGAACGTTTTGTAGGCGGGGCTAGGGATCCAATGACGTTTTGATTGACATTTTATCTCTTTCATGCTGTTGAGCGTTGAATTCATTCGCATATATAGTGCAGCTCTATTTGGTGCAAATATGTATATTTAGAATAATAAAATGGTTTAAAAACAACTAGTATGTATATATTTATTTATAAGAATTGACTTCAACATTTATTAAGTTCATGGAGGTATAAACTTAAAAACTGATGTGCAAACTCGGCGTAAATCCGCTACGCGGATTCACACAGTTTGCACATCGGGTTTTAAGTTTATACCTCCATGAACTTAATAAATGTTGAAGTCAATTCTTAAATGTTTTTCTCGAAACTGGATCGAACCTGTAACCTGCTGATATCTGACCAAGTGAAGTTCCAGTAGACCATTTATCATCCAAAACTCTGTTCCACAGGAGATATCTTTTTGGCAGTATATTTTTAACAATGCCCTTCTGACGTCAAGCATATGATATCACAATTGTTTACATCATCAAGTTACGACATCACAATGCTATGACGTCATAAACATGATGACGTCACGATTCTGTGACATCATCGCGCTTAGAGTACCACAGTAATGTTCATTTGTTATTTAAATGTAATGAAAAATGATTTGGATGGTAAATAGAGTTTCACCCTCGTGTCTTCTGATATCAAATATATCAACACTCGTTGATAAAAGTTAAAATATTGTCGGCGAGCCTCGAATATTTGTAACTTCATAAACTCGTGTTAATGTGTTTGATATCAGAAGACACTTGGGTGATATTCTCTTTATGTCCATTGTATCCTGTCAATCTGCACGAAATGCTTTTGCGTGTGTTAGCAAATAGAATAAGACGTCTTCTGAGACACGAGATAGTGTTAAACTTGAACATATATGAACATTTAGAACAATATGAACAGCTCGGCCTCACGGTACGGCAAACATGATTCTTATGGAAGAGGGCACTCCAAGCATCCGGGTTATTTCATACTGGAACATGAAATCTTACAGCAAGATGGAAAATATTTATTTCAATTCTTTATAATAACCTTTACCATAACATGGAATAGGAGAGCGCAGAGCTTTGCGTGTATGTCGAAGACTATTGTACATACCATGATCATATCAGTTAGAAGTTTGTAAATCTAATTAAAGGAACCAACTTTCCAGTTTCAAAGATCGTTATTATTTGTTTTATAGAGATAAAGATCGATTTCAGTACAACCTGTAACAAAGATTTTATAATATTATTTTTTCAATATTATTCGTTATCGCTATTTCATGTTGGAAACTATATGAAGTATACAATCAACAGTCATAGCATGTGTTATTACAGAGTTATTCATACATCACCGGACAGTCGATCACAAACATATAACCCGTATTGTGAAAATAGTTGTTTTAATGTGCTGATTTTGACATGCCAGTCGCTGATGAAAATAATCCTGACCAACAAATTGGTTGTGTTCCTCCTGAAGCTTTTCAACAACATGAAAGCTACAAAACAAAATTGCGTTAATCTCACATTAAACGCCAGACCAAAGTTCAAAAACACCATTGATTTCTTTATGCCCTCATAACACTACTCTTCGCAACTTCAGGCTGTAAATTGTTCAGAAGTGTGCTTCTCAGATGTACTTCATCTAAGATTCTCGGTATACTGAAAGTCTTTGATATGATGGAGGAATTGTTTTCAGTCTGGCTTAGTCTCACTGAGTGCAAGGTTGGATCACATTGACCTCAGAACTTGAGGTCATGTTTCAGTGTGTAAAAGTACGGCAGCTCTGATTAGCAGTTCTTACTTCAGATTCCTAGTGCTCAACGCAATGCCAGTGCATGTAAATAACCCCCAGACAACGTCGGTTCATTGGCCGATAACTTAAAGGCATGTTATTATAAATTCGTGTTTGCTTTGTACAGCTGCATCCCGAAAGTTTGTGCACCTACCCGTACACCTTAGTGCAAATATCATTTAAGTGGGTTTTATTTGAACAATTCATTACTTTATTTGCACTGACGGAAAATGGTCTTGTGTCATTTTGTTAAACAATTGCTAAACTTATTAGCAGATGGTCAGTTTAGTTGTGCAAGTTTTCGAATTCTGGCAAAATGAAAATTAGAAGAGTGGTGAGATTGTCTAAAATCAAAATTCCTTAATCTTTGAAGAAAAAGACCGATGTCGACATCATGAAAAAACTGAACACAAAAATATTGGCTGTGTATGAAATGTAATATATGACTACTTTTTAAATCTGCTCATCGCTTATCAGATATTTTAACAGAGAAAGCTCAACTGTGAGGTATGAAATATAGTGCTACATGGACTATAGAAAGGTTGGTTACTTATTATGTTAAAACACAATATTCCGTTCCGTTTTCGATATTCTGCAATGCCTCACAGACATTACAAATAACATATTTGCACTTGGATACTCAGGAATAGATGTTTGAACAAAATTCAAGGTTTTATGATCTAAGTAATGGAGAAAAAAGATAAGAGTTGATTATGATTTTTAATCCACGCATAAAATTGTTTGTTGCTTGAACATTCCGAAGACCATTGTGAAATAGTTTACTTTAATACCGTCATACCCATGAACATTTTTGTAACAATAAGATTTCATTTCAAACGTCGTTTGTTTTTCAAGTTAATCAAAACATTTATTTTTAAACAACCGTGTTTTATAAAAACGTTGTTTCGCATGACATGTTTATTGCAGTTGATGCAAGAAAATATCTTTTAACATTTCGCGATGATTTAATACTCGACTTACTTACTTATTAGCTATAATGCACGATTATCACTCAATATTATCTAGTGGCAATAAGAGATAAATTCTTGGTTATATTAATCAGGGATGGGAACTAATCGTTTAGATAAGAAGCTTCAACCGTTTAACATAAAATGTAAAGTCGAGGGTTATAAATAAGATTAAAAGACATTTAGAAAGGACAAAATTCAATAGGTGACCTACTTTGATATTTTCAGGAGAAGTACAATTACTTGGATGTATTTACTCAATTTCATTCAAATTAAATCTAAAATGCTTCACTACGTTACGCGTTGGATCTGACAGGGCTCCATAACGCGAGCAGTCAGGTCAGCCTTTTACGTAATTCAAATCAGCCAAACAGTGAATTCACTCCTTATGCACGGGTTGTAGGCGAACTTTACTTCACTTGTACATCAATGATCATCAGGACTCGGATAACGAAAATTTCCTTCTCCTTTCTAAATGTCGAGTAGCCTCCTAATATGAATTATTGTACGCTGTTCAGATTATTCTTGCTTCGATTTGCTGGTAGAAATATTCAAATAGCACCATATGGGTAAAAAACAATCTCCGCACACGCTACTAAATCTTTGATGGACGGGACAAATCCAAATTGCTATTTATGGGAACAGATACGTTGAATAAGCTGTCTTTTTATATGTTAAATTCGTTAGATAATCTTTAAATTCGTGAAAAAAAATTAACTTTAAACATGTTGATATAATATTAACACCAAAACAGTAAAAAATAATGATAAGATGTTTTTTCGTTGAATATATACCAGCCTTATTCAAAGTACATATGCCGATTAGATTAACCTTTGTTCCGTCAAAGAAAGGGGATTGCTGATTACGTCCGGTATCATCGAAGGAAAGGACATATGCGAATAACTTCATATTGTTCTATGGTTAGGTTTTATGAGTTTCAACCTACATTTTGAAAGTACTGGCAACTTCTTTAATGGCAATTTACAGGCGCGCATTGCTTGAAGTTTTTATTGTAACGAGATTGATATATATATTTACTACAAATGCAAATAATCAGAACGCTGGTACCATCCAAAACGTCCAAATCGTCAGTGATGAAGCAGGCAGCGCTCTTTTACTTGTTGTCAATTTCTAACATCAACTTTTACATAAGTACTTTTGCTGGCGCTTATTTATAGTATAGTTTGTACGTACAAATCTTTAATTGAAATTTGTTTCATTATTCAATGATAATAATCAATTTGAAGGACATTGTTACACATGAAATATATTCATCCTTCAAAATGCTCCGATTAATGAATATCTTACTAAAAATAATATCGAACGTTTTCGAAATGTCGTAATTGTAAACATCATAATGAGGATTCATAATTGTACATCAAAAACCTTTTTCGTTTGAAAGTCAAAGTATAGAATCAGAGCAAGCAGACAAACAAAAAATCAAAAACATATCTTACGTTATAAAATAATCTTTATTTCTGAAGGGCGTCTCGATTGCTGAACATTAAATGGTTATTTACATTTTCCATCGACAAATTATAAGCCGCTGTCAACTATCCTCAATAAAATGTTAAACAGAGAACCACTGTTGTCAAGTCTCGTGTCAAAATACCTGTGTATACTTATCGTCGCTAGGTTACGTAAGGTCTGGAGTCAGAAGCTTTTGGAAATGTAACAGAACTGTGTCCCCAAGTGATGAAAACAGAAAGAAGATGACAGAACAATTATCAGACTTAATGCCCCAAGGCTACTGTTCTTGTAAAGTTTATGCGCATATATCAATGCGGATATGGCGTCATCCAAGATGAACAAAAAGTTCACAATTTTGTTCATAGTTCACCCATGCTAATCACACCGTCACCTGAAACAAAGAATTCAAGAGTATTCAATCTATAGCTAGTATTGTTTGAACGATAAAATGTATTTCAGATTTGTCATTAATTGAATAGCTTTATACTAATTCTGCTATGATAAATGAAGACAATTCTCAAACCTGGTTAAGCTGTTGAAATGTCTCTATATTTTACTCTTCGAATTTTCATAGTATCTTGCAATTAATACTACTTGGCCTTTTTGCATTACGTAAACAATATAGAACAAATAACCAGTGTGTTCTTTCTAACATCCAAATCTAAGAAACAGAAGTACAATTCTTCATTTTCAATTCAAGGCCACAAGTGTACCAATTAAGTACAAGTCATTATTTCGCATGGAAAGTCCGTCAAATCTAAACTTTATTTGTGAAATCTAACCGTTGCAATGAAATACGAGAGTGGCAAGTCTATGAAAAAGAATGTGCGGGACCTCTTGTAAGATTTATTATTAGTATTCTATTCATTCTATGACCATTTTGGATAATCATGTACTGGCAATCATGGTAATTCAATAAACGAGAAAACATTGAGAAATATCTATGGATAAAGTCACCAAACATCTCAGACTTTGCTGGTTGTCTTTCATTGTAACCTGGTTATATCCTAAAAATATCCATTCCGCTTTACTTCAAGCGATAAAAACTTTTTTTCTTAACATTCCAGATATCAGTTGAAAATACGCTTAATGTGAAAAATACGGTGACAGATTTATATCGATCGAGGCGTCCTCTTTTAAAATCAAGCAGTCTTTCTTATACAAATTATTTTTTGCCAGCAATTAAGATGACATACTTATAAACTTCTTTTACAGCCTCCGTTTCACAATAACTCTTTGTTAATTTAGGATTCCTACAACTTTACTTTTTTTACATACTTTCTTGTTAAGATGCGTTAACATGCAGTCATGGCTGTACGGTGTAAACAAATGAGATATTTAAAAAAATGTCCCAAGATCCTTGAGAAATATTTGGCATCTGCTGAATAACTAGAGTCCCTAAATGTATTCAAATATGCTCACTGGTCGATATTTTGAACTTGTCCTTCCCGCATTCTCGGAGGACGACTAGTACATTTTTAATTACCTTCCCTGTATTATGACAAGCCGTAAGCGGTTTCAGGTAGAACAAAACTTGCTAAACGGCGACTTTGTTTGCTAAAGTGTTTTTACTCACCATTCAAATCTATGTAGTTTCTTACAACCTTTTGAGCCAAAGAAGAATCGGACATAATAAGAGACACGAGATCGTCAGCTGACATCAACATCCTGAAAAGATATAATCTGACTCGTTGCAAGTGATATATAGAGAATCTCACCAAGTGTCTTCTGATATAAAATAAATTTATATCCACACGAGTAGATAAAAGTTACAAATATCCGAGGCTTGCCGAGGATATTTTTACTTTTATCAACGAGTGTGGATATATTTGATATCAGAAGACACGAGGGTGATATTCTATTTATCATCCAAAATCATTGTTCATTTCCATTTCATGAAAAATGTATATTTCTGAACACTGCACCACTCTTAGACTCTCAGTGCCTTGATGTAATAGTACTGTGAAGTCATCATGTTTATGACGTCATAGCATTGAGATGTCATTACTTGATGATGTAAAACAATTGTGATGTCATGAACTTGACTGTAACAGGCCATTGTTCAAAATCAACTGTCAAAACGATATCTCCTAGGAGATATCGCTTGATCTCCCACAAGCGATATCTCCTGTGGAACACAGTTTTGGATGATAAAAGCCACAACCGACCTAAACGATATAAACCACAATTTTTAACTGACAGTAAACGACAATTTCGTGAATTCGTGAATGTTATCATAATAGGATTCAATTTTGGCTCGTAAGACATTTTTTTAAAATAACTAAATGTATTATTGATATATATTACTAAAGGGGCCAACGATTAGTATTTTCTTCTTAACTCTTTAAGTTCAATGATAAAACGAAACTGACTTCTCGGCTTGTGAATCAGATCCCCTCTTTCCATAGCCAGCACCCATTCTGTCTAAGATTGACCTCATCGGTCTTGGTGGAATCCTCTTCCCGTAGGCTAGTGGCATTCTGGCCAAGGTTGAACTTCTCTTGTCTCGATCCTGTTGTTTGCCAAGCTTTTCTTCCGAGCAGACAAGAGTGACAGCGATAGTGATCGTCAATACCAGTAGAAGGTTCATGGTGTAAGTTGAACTGAAAGAACCAGGGGATTCACACAACATAAGACATACCTTGGAAGATCAGATGTCTTCATTTTAGATTTGCGAACAGATCACCATAAACCAAACTATTGTTCCTTAATTGGAAACTACTGGTGAATTGAAATAACCATACAAAAAGATACATTTTCGTCATTAAAAGAACAAAGCTTCTCAAGAGGAAAGGTATCGAATTATATCACTTTAGATCATCTTTAGATATCTGATCCTTGGCCGTAACATACAAAAACAACATAGTAATCTTCCATCACTCTTAGAATAGTTCACATTTATTGACCTCGCATGAACAAAAAACCTTAGTAAGATTTTAACAAATTATTTTCTAACATAGCCATGATGATTATTCTATTAAACAAATGTAACCCCGATGATTCATTCATACATTTACCGATTATGTTATCAATGGTCTATGAACATTTGGATTGACAACATTTGAATGAGTATTCTCTTTAAGGGAGTGATTAATGGTCAGTTGAACTATTATCATAAATAAATAACTATAATTTCTTTAACTATTAATTCTCAGACTACAACGATCGTCCAGAACTTTGATTGTTTCTCACTTGTCGTACAACAAGAGCCATTAGAAGATGGCTAATATCCCTTGCCGTACAGAAATGGAATAATCATTTTAATTGGATATAATTATGTATACAATATTGAATGCATGAAATCACTTTGTTATGCTTTAACGCCACGATAAGACTATAATAAGAAAAATTATCAACATATACTTATCTTGTAAGACTCTTTGATTACCTGTATAAAATGACATTTTCAGTTGCGTTTCTGGGAAAAATAACAAAACTAAACTACCTTGAAAACTTGAAACCACAAAAGTTACATTAAAAAAAATTCATGAACCAAGGCCTTACGATTTTCCATTTCTATTCTAAAACCTAACTTTAAAGACGTGTTTCTATGGTAACTGTCAAAATTTTAAAAATTCATATTTTTCAACATACCAAGTTCCTGTAAGCTAGGTCTGACGGTATCGAATTCTGTTCCGGTAATGATATCACGACGGACAGACGGAGGAGCAAATGATATCACACGCATTATAAGCCGGGGGCATAACAATGACAATTAATGTACGACTAAATAATTCAAATGTGTCAATTTGCACCTGTTATTCATGCTGATGTCATGTTGCGTTATGTATGCTGATACGCTGATTGATTTGACCTTCGAAATATAACGCATTTTTATAAGCTTCATACTTCAAATTGTTGTATTTCTTTAATTATCTATATCCACTTTGTAATCAACTTCAGCGTGACTTTGGCTTACATTTTAGTTACACATGTAAAGTAGCAACTCGTTATCTAAAATCAGATTAAAATAAGTACGTGTTTTTAAAGTACACATCTATTTAATAGCAGTGGCCATTATGAGCTTGTAATTAGTGTATATTATGTTCAGAGATCTTGTGACCTATAAATATTGAAAATTATCGCTGACCAGAAAACAGGCTCGCAATAATTGTTTTGTGAGAAACAATTCAAGCTATCCTTATACCTGTTTTCGTATTTCCCCACCTAGCTTAGTGCTAAAATGTCAGATATCAAGACAACAAGAATGTCACGTTAAACATTACACAAATGACTGAAGGAGCTCTTTGTTGATACACACATTATCTACTGATGAAAATATGTAGAATCATGTTTACAATTTCTGTTATTCAAATATCACGTCTTTTGAATATTGGCTTCTACGGAAAACACTCAATTTCCGTTCCCTACACGAGAAGCGCCATTAACAAAAGTGCATGTCAACTTCCGGTTGTCAGGCAGAACCGGAAATAGCTAAACGCCCTTTCCCCTGGAGGCCTGAAATGCACGCCCAGTTGTGGAGAATATTGATCAGCATGTAATAATCATATCGGCTGACCATCAACAAATGATTTACCATCTATCTTGATTCTATTAGTGATTTACGCTTGATCTCAATCGTCATATCTAAACAATCACAGACGAATGCAGTTTGAAAATAACATCATATCCCATACACATATTGCAGCAACAACGAATTTCGTTTTAAATGCTTTCTGGCAGTTACCAGGAAAGATATTTGTCAAAAGAAGATAGAGAGGAGACCAACAAACTAACATAATACACTGGCCAGCACAAAACATAGTCAACATACAGTGTAATGATGTTTGTTTCGGATTTGATAGAAATCTGATTTACATAATTGACAAAGAAATATGAATGTGTGTAATCTTTTTTGAGTGGGGAAAACTAGCTTTTTTAGAATTCCAATTCAGAAAAGATACAATTATGAAAATCATATCATAGCTGCACTGGTAAACGTAAACACTGCAAAATGTTCATTGCTAAAATATACTGAAAATAGTACATATACAATTGTTTGTGATACCATGTAAACCGATATTGGTATGTATGATAAAATGGTAATGATGAATAAATGCGGGTGCCTTGGGTGTGTCAGCAACTAGAACTAATATATGTAGCATTTGCTTTAAACATTCCCACGTGTTACTTGTTATGAACAGCTTTGACAACGAAAGTGGTTTTCTAATAATGGTTATTTATATTGCGCACGTTATCCACACACGAATGCATGCTCAATGCGCTACCCTGCATTATTACCCTGGTCTAACCCAAGCTGCACCAGGTACCCAATTAGTACTGCTGGGTGAACAGAGGCACATTTTGAATAAAGTCTCTTGCCTAAGGGGACACCACACGTTTCCCAACTCGTGTCTCAGTGTTGGGCAGGGAATAACTCTTGGACTCTCAGTTAATACAGCAATGATCGGGTAACCCATCCATCCAAGGAGCCACGCCGGATGTTGCTGAACTTCACTGATAGCGGTCAACTGAGCTATGCACAAGACCACGTGACACCACTTAATCGTTCATTCAGAGATAACATGAGACCTACGATAGCTAATATTTGAGACATATTATTTCAAAACAATACCGATTCCGTTTTGGAAACTTCAAATTTACTCTAACCCTTCCTATATATCGTTTGTTCCGAACCTAGTGCTTATGTGCTTAAGTTATTTGAAAATTAGATTTCTGTTGTCTTCCTGGCTAGCTAACTTTGAACCAAAGTGTGCATCGAGAAATATGTTTAAAAAGTGCATTATCACGATTAGAACATGTTCATAAATCAACTCACGCTCAAAATTCGAGTATAACGGCATCAAACTGTGTGTATTCTACTTTGTATGACTAAATCCCATTGTTGAAGCATCACCGACGCATGAATGTAACAGACAATCTCTAAAGAATACCTTATCAATAATTGATTTTAGTTCATAACGGTAATGCGTGCGGGATAGTGTTGAGTTGCCAAATATAGACGACTATCAGAAGCAGTCATGGAAACTCTTTCGTGTTGAGACATGCCTCTCCGCTGCAATATTGACAATCGAACATTATGACATCATTAAAAGTCAAATTCTAAAGTTAAATATTAATTCTAATACTGAGCGCTGAAGATCGAAAACAGCATACTTTTCTATATAATGGTATAGCTTTTATAGTATCCAAGGGAATAGACAAAATGTGTAATAGCTTTGACGATAATAATTTTATATTTTACATTTGTAATGAGAATAGAATCCCGTTTTGAAAAACAAAGGAAATGTTGAATACGACTGTTATGCGATTCACAGAAATGTGTTCAAAAAATTTCAAAGCATATACTTCTTGGTTAATTATTTGCAAAATTTGCCGACTTCAGGGAAAGCGTTTTTATTGGAGCCATTTGATATTCATCATCTAATTTACGAACATGTAAAACTTGAATTCATTTGTACGTTATTGAACTTAACAACTGACAAAATATAGTTTTCAAAAAGATAAGTTTGTACCAATGAAACTTGGTAAACTATGTATATTCTTTCCTTTTTCTTCACTCTAAACTGCCTTTAGAAAGAAAGTTTAGACTTCATATTTCATGTTATCATGTTACATTTATGCACACTCGAAATAATCTAAATCACGCCTATTTGAAGCAAGATCAATCGAGGATGTCTTTTCAAAACTTTGACACCACAGAACAATAGACATAAAAAACTATTCATCAACATGAATGCTACCGGAGTGTACTCAAGAACACGATTGTTAAATCTTGCGAATGACATCCGAAGTTTGACCTTCGGTATCAGATTCTGAATACCTGTCTTCTTTCAGTGAGTAGGCTAAAGTTAAATGTTAAAATATGACGGGTTACCATTTGCTTACAACGACTTTTATATGATTCCTATCACAACCATGAAACCATGCACAATCGAATATGATATTTGTATCAATGATAAACTTGGCATTTATTAGTAACTTTTACAGCACTGCTAAATATATATGAAAAGTACCATACCAAAACCCTGTTCTGGTAAGGGGATCGTGTTCATGTTTTCCTCAAGATCTAAAACGCGATTTGTGCAGGGGAGTGTGTTGGTGCGAATAGTTCCAGTATACGCAAACGAGCCTAAACGACATTCAGAAACCATACTTACAAACATATATTTAGAACATTCTTCATATTCATGCTCAGTCGTAAATGGAATTAGTTTAATTTCAAAGAGCATTTGATGTACAGCCTTTTCTGTGCCAGTGATGATTGCAAGGGTTCCATCGACCTCTTATCAGTTATAGGTCAGGCTTTTTATTGCAACAGTTACACAGACTTTCGAAGAAAAGATGTTCTCTATTTAAATTAAATCTGTTTAGAAATGTAATTAATTTCGACAAAATTGTAAGTTGGTAATAATTTGTACCAAATGCGATCCAAAAGATCACTATCTATGAAAATCAATCCGACACGTAGATCTTATTTTCGAATGAATTTTGAATTGAACAAATATATATGTCGCCACGTTTTTAATTCACCAATCAGACAGTTAAACGTTAATATGTGTAAGTAAACTGTACTTGGGAAAATACCTGTATGTCACTGCTTTATTTAATAAACGTTAGGACGTGTACAGCAAAGCTTATCAAAGGTAATGGAAAAGAGACTGGTAAATAATAAAATACAGTTTTTAAGACGTGAACAGTTTCACTATAAGGGAAAGGAAAGTCAGACACATTACCTTCAGTTCATAAAACCTTGCGTCAACGAACCGAGATAAAAGTTCTTGACACTCGAAAGTCCAAAAATAGTGACACAGACCGAACTATTTGAAAACGACCCAACTTATTCACGTAATTCACGTATCAAGGACCTCGAAAGTCATCCCTAGCTGAAACTTTCTTTAAACACTATCCTGCAACACCCTGGCTTCATAAGCTTTAAATACCAACTGTATCACCATGATTTCAAACATACTGCTTATTTCATTAGGTTAGACATCACTTTATGTTACTGATACCACAGCATCATCCACAAGAGCAAAGGCTTAAACAGATCTCAGAGTATTACCCGCTCGAGTATACAATATCACTTTCACGAAAAGAGTGTGAAATATTATTCGCCCGGGGAAAGAGATTCGGTTTTAAAAAGTTTGTGTTTTAATTATTATGTTGTCGTAGGTGAAACTTTAGAATTTAGTTAGTTACCCATTGTATAAGCGTAAGTAGTATAATTACAATAAGCTACGCAAATGTGACCTCCTCTCAACGTCATGTTAAATTCCTGTCTGAACGATAAAAAATGAAGTGCTATCATTCGTTAACTTACAGATGATATATCACGATAACACGTAAGTATCTGCTATTTTTAAAGATTATATTCATATCCAGAGAAATAATGTTCGTTTTTTAGCAAATTATTGCACATGAGTTAAAGTTTCACAAACTCTTTGAAGTGGTTTCCAATTCCAGATGACTCACAATGCAATAACGTGTGTAAAAAGAACAAAGATACGACTTGTATAGATTGTTAACTACTTTTAACTACAATTTCAAGCTCAACTTTGATGAAGTCATATCATAAAAAGTATTTAAGAACAGTTACTTCTCATTAATTAAAAACCTTTCCATAGTTTCTGCATCTGCAATAGCGCCTACTAATGAGTAATGACATAAATTGTTAAATTCAAACGGTTTTCAAATCTCCAAAACATAGTATACTATAGCATACTATAGCATAGCAAAGAATAGTATTTGTGGATATTCCTATGGAACTATGATAACATATAAAACAAATGAGAAGTAAATAAAATTAAAGAACAACTATTTATTTTTCAACTAAACCTCTTAACAGGCAAGTACAGAAGGGGCTTCACTGGATACCAATTACAGCCAGGACCGAAAAGCAGATGCTGTGCTTGACTCTTAACACAAGCATGGTGTTCTTATCATCTTACTCAAGCTCTAGAATTGACTTTCAAATAGTCAAGATCAACTCACTGTGTCAAATTTAAAACTGATGTCGTTTGATGAGTTCTTTCTCCTGTGCGTAGCCCAACTCTGGGACTCTTCTGCCTCACGACTTAGAATCTACTTTTAGTTTTGACAGAATGAAAAACAAAATGTAATACCTATTAGTATAAAGTGGACTGTACGTTTGTAGGTGAGTTGTGTGCACATACAACTGTGCCTAATATCAAGTTTTAAATTAGTAATGATTAAGAAGTGGTGATTACTAGTAATTAACTGTTATTTCAATGTCAAAGTCGAAAAGAATTTCTTTTAAAAAGCAACGGAAAACTTTAAGTAAAGTCATATGAGAGACATTAAAACACATTTCACTTCAACGACATCAAAATCCGTTACACTAGTTGTTTTAAAAACATAATACTATTTACACACATAATGTTATTTTGAAAGAATAAAACACAATGTGTACCGCAAAACATTTTGTTAAAACAACATTAAATATTAACGACCATTGATTGTAGCAACGCAGACAATTTCTTGCTTTTAAAAGCTGTTAAATATAATAAAACTCAGAAATGTTCAGAAAAAGGAGCGTTATATTTCAACTCCTTCAATTGTAACATAAATACATTACAAAGTGATGTGACTGTTAACGCCAACGGATGGCACACCTTTTTCGTCACTACCGAGAGAAAACAATTATAATCCAATCCAATTAGAGCTATATTCTCCTTTGTCTTTCACTGTGGGGATCAACGTGCAGACATTGTTAGTATCATGGGCCGGGGCTCACAAGCCACGAGAGGACAATGTCACGCTGGCAATAACTCCATGTGCAATCCTCATTAATACAAATTGAGGTGGCCGTTTGAGCCCGTTTACCGTTAACCCTTTAAGCAATAAAGCATCTGCTTGAGTGTTTATTTATGATGTTGTTGGAAAGAATGGAACTGTTTAGAACATGGTTTAGAACTTATTATCATAATATTTTGAAAATTTTTGCTGATGAAAAGGGTAACTACAAGAAGAAGGGCCCTTTTACGATCGTTTACCGTTAACCCATTAAACAAAAATGCATTTATTTAAATGTTATCATATCGATGATTTTATAGTATTTATAAAACTGTATAATAGCCTTGGTAATTACAAAATCGATATCAAAGGAACATGCATTGTGATTTAAGAATATTTTGTGTTAAGTAACTCTTCATTGGTCGAAAACCACTCATGATGATCAGTTTGATATTAACACAAAAATTCGTTTATATTTTCTGCATTGTATAATATCTTAAACAGATATGTACTTTCCAAATATGTCATTGATTTTAATGCCATGAAGTATTCATTGCCTTTGACAACAAGCATCCGATAACAAAAAACATGAAATGTAATATCAACGGGTCATCGTAAGCGTGGGATTGCCGGAATCATACTCCAGAAGCCAAAGGGTTAAAACAAAGTTTGAAAGCAATGCTCCCACTGAATGCATAGTTGGTCCCTATAAATTATTCACCCATGCAGGGCAAGGCCTCTAAATGAACACGAACTGAAGCAAGGACTTCTCTTGTCCCAGAGATCCAGACCGGAGGAGTTGGTCCAGAATACATCCATCATCGCACAGAGCATAGACGTCAAGATAACAACCTTTATAAACAGGTGAGATTTATTTCTTTATTTGGAAGATTTTAGAAATTGTTGTATTTAAAGTAAACTTTTCATGTTTATTTCATAAATGTGTTCACTGTTCACGACAGCCATTAAGATGAAGTATACCTTTCTTTAGAACTATATACTAGATGAAATTTCACAAAATATATTTTTTGAATTTTCAAAGAATGAAAGAGTTTCAAACTCATTCACTAATCAAAGGCTCATATTTAACAGTACGAATTTTCACGCAATTTGCCGTATGGTGAATTCTCTTGACGTGGTTTCAGAACTTAAAAGCAATAACCTTTTATGGCTTGTAAATACTTGGATGATTTGAATGTAGACTCCAAGTATGTAAAATGCATTGATTACTTTAATACGATTGGTAAATGCTGTGAAGTATTAAGTAACAATGCGTATCATGTACCTTTTAACTGCCTAAGATTTTTGTATCAAAGCATTTGGTAATAATCTTAGGCACTTTACGACCAAAAAAATAACAACTATTCTATTTTAGATGTTTCATATGTCGAATTAGTAATTAAAAGTAAGCGTGTATCTCTTAAGTCAGTCAAATGAGCAACGTCCGTTTCTATTTCTATTTTTTTATATTTAGTATACTAGTAGTCCGAGCATGCAATACTATGTCAAATTTTGAAATCTTATAACCTCGTGGGTACCTTTAGTTTGAAGAAACTGTTATATACGTGTTATGATTATGAACGTATAATTTAGTGAAGGATCGAAGACAAAAGCATACTTATCTTCATCTTGTAAAGTTTTTTTACGTTTTCTTTCACGTTTATAAAATGTATCAAGATATCAAGGGTGATATTGTCAGTAGAAAGGCCTTTTGGCAATCGGCGTAAACATAGGGGGATAGGGGTACGACAAAACTCTTTTCAATTGAAGACAGTCATTACCATAAAGGTATGGTGTAATTCACTACAGCTAAGTATTCTAAAGTGTGTTTGCATTTGTCCTTTTTATATTTTAAGCATCTAGCAATGCAATTTGTCTTTAAAAGCGAGGAAACTACATGACACGTGTAAGCGCATAACATTCTTCCAATCTTTAAACGTATTTCCAGCAAAGGTATAAAAATATATTCTCCTTAAAGTGAAATCATTTGTTTGAGAAACATGTCAGTATCTCAGCGAAACGTCACATTTTTTAATCAGATAAGCAGAAATTCCTGGATTTAGTACAACCGTTATGAAGAAGTGATGCAATTTCGTGTTTTTGATGAAAACAAAGTTTCACCATTGACCCTCATTTCATTCAGCAAATCTGTTTCAATGAAATTAAACGGATATCGCAACAACGATCCTTCAAACTCAAAATCATTTTACTTTTCTAATAATATTTTTAAAGATTCATCCATGAAAGAACTGTGGAGGGAAATTGTTTTTACATTCGTTTTTATAACGAATTAATTTTGCTGATGAAAGTCGCTTGGGAATATTGATCGCCATTGCAAGCAGGATTCTTCTATTTACTTAGATGTAGATGTAATAAAAGCAAATAGAGTGGTAAATATCGGGTCAGCATGACCCTTCAACATTAAGATTTTTTTTTCGTTTGGCAAAACTAAGAATTGCAGGTAAGTTCTCTCTCTCAAAGATTCTTCACACGAAAACTTAAATGGCTTAAAAGAAGTTTAACAAATACGATCATCAACTCTGATCATAATTGCGTTTGAAAACATTAGTAAATGAACATTATAAGTTTATGGATTAGTTATTAAGTTCGAATTAACCATATCTGCTATTAATCAATCCAAAAGAAGCCAATTATCGTTAAGTCTATCTATCCTCCTAATACATGCTTAAGTACTATGTAATTATAATACAACTGTATAAGCAATAATTTAGTTTTTATTTTACAGACATGTTACTTGTCTTAGAATGAAAATGACACATTTGATCGACGCCAAATCTGAATCACATAGGTAACCTATACAGTTTTACCAAATAAAGTTTTCAAATGCTCAAAGAATTTTATAAAGAGAATTTTACCACGCAATTAAATTCTAACTTCCTTTTAAATTATCAAAGGAAATAATTTGCTAATTTTTCAAGCATTTTACGGACATTCTGAACTATTGAAATGGAAACCATGTGCTGTTATAATGTCTTAAGTAGAGGTAATCAAGTATGTGGATAGAATCATCAAAGTATTAATATCTCATCAAAATCACCTTTCTCAAGAAACATAAAAACGTGCAAAAGCTCATCAATGAGATTCTCATGTTTAAACTTGTTCGACGCCTAAAGAGTAAGTATTCAAAACAATAAAATATAATGTATGCTAACATAACGTGTTACAATGTCAAAGAATATACGTATGTAAATAACAGATGTAATTTTATATTTATCTTGTAACTACATTGTATCTACTAATACCAATTTAAACATGCTGAATAAGGTTTACATGTCTTCACTAAAATGAATATCAACATCACAGATATTTTGTAAATTAAAAAAATCAAAACATTATCATTTCACTACTTCATGCTATTATGGATTAAAGTGACACAGAGTATGTTTCAGGATTTTTATGTGCCTTAGATATGAGCCTAACTACAATACGTTCTCATTTGAGTTCAAACCGCCTACCTAACTCGCCCCTTTATCTCCATAATTCCAAAATCAGGCTATTTTCATGTTTTCAATGATAAATGAAAAACGGTCACAGAAATGTTAGTACTGCATACATTTTACATGTATATTAGTTAAGTCCAAATTAATACTACCAATCCATATTTACATCTGTGTCTGCTGTAAATAAGTTTCCAAAAGTACGTTTGAGTCATTGACGCGCGTCATTGTCCGGTTTTCGATTACAAATCGAGACTTTAACCTGTTTGTTACCATACTGAACTAATAACCACTAAGATGCTAATTTTTGGAAACATCCACCACTCCTCGATGAAATAACACCATTTATTAAGTTCGGCATATTTGACTCCAACAACATATTATGTGGCCCTTTAACTAAATTCATCCCTAGACGAGAAAATATCACGCCACAAATTGTATTGAAGAGAATGCAAAGAAGCAATAATGTATTGAATAATTAAGAATTAACTCGGTCAAGATTACAATTATATCCTGTGAACTCAAGCAGCAACTCGAAATGACGATGTCAATTTGCGCAGCAATAAAAAAAACAAAAACTCACTATTTGACCATTGTTGGAAGGAAATCTGGAAGGACAGCAAATCATTTGTCAGTTTAAATGAAAAACGTTCTTCGAAATAATACCTTAATATATAAACTAGATGATATGAAACAATGAAGTATGTCAATATTGATATGATATAAGCGATACATAATTCAATTCATACAGTTGATTTGCGCAAACGTTCATTATGCGACTATGGATCAGCAACATTGCACAGCAAATGATCAGATTCTCCACATATCACAAGGAACTTTTGATTAAGGATATAAAAATGGCACCCCTTAATCTATTTGTCAGGATTTGCTTGACATGAGACATGAGATGTGGTGTAGTGTAAGACCTCATACAAGACTTACGTGTTAACAGCGAGCACTGTTGTCAAAAGGGGACCGGGGATGATTGACGAAGTTTCTCTAATATTTCTTATATATTATAGCTAACAGTTCCTCTAACAGTCTCGGTAGGATTGGAGTAAGTGCATGTGTGATTTCTTGTTTTAGTCGCCTTGATAATATTTCAACCATTAGCGGCGTAAGATTAGAAAGAAACAGATGCTAAGATAGGGTACCATGGAGATTTAATTGACCTTAATAATGCCCATTAAACTAACTTTAGGTGCCATTACACAATATTTCACCTTTTAAGAAGACCAAGTGTTTTCAGATGTGACCTCTGTGGCCCTGATCTCTAACTCATTATCCCATAGCTAAGATGTATGTCAGAAGATTCCAGTCGCTTTCGGTTTTTAGTTTTGAGCAAAAATGAAAATGCATGTAGGGCCTAATTTGGGGTCGAAGGATACAATTTTTTTAGAGAGGAGTTGATATTTCAAGTTGGTTTAAATTTTTGCTTAAAAGATTTCTACTAAGTGTTTTTCGCAAAATCTTCATCTTAAAATGTCCACTGGTGAAGGTCATATTTCACAGAGTCACTTAGGCAGTGTGCCTTAAAAGAAGTGTCAGAAGTGAAACTGCTGCAAACAGAAGGACCGAATGACTCAACGACGGAAGACGCCGAATGCTATCATGCAATCACATTAGTCCCTAGGAGCCCTTAGGCCTAATAACATAATAACTACCTAGAATGAACTGCAAAATACATCCCTAACTACATGGTATATGGGGAATTTGGGAGATTCCCTTTTTATAAACGTTATCAAAAGCAGGACGGTATGTTTTTGGGCTAAACTTATATCGGGAAAATCTTCCAAATTGCGCTCCTTGTTCTATAAATTGATATTCAATGATTTCATATATGGCAAACATGTACATAAATGGACGAAATTCCTAACTTCTAATCATTATCTCCCAATTGAAACAGGTAGATGGTGTCGAATCCCTGTACTCTTTGTGATTAAGACGATATTGGTGATGGATTTTATTTTTTATTTTTATGCCCGAAATTAGAACTAGAAAGAAAAAAGTATATTCACAAATATTTTATATCAGACCAAATATGCACAAAATGAAAATTCTGTTTGATATAAAAAAGCTAGGAACTCTAAGAAAATTGTCATTATTTTGTAAAATCATCATGTCGCATTTTAAGAGATAAGATATTTAACCTTAGAATGTCATGTCAGCCTTTTATTGTATTGCAATGTATCATGTATCACTGTTTATATATATATCCATGTACCTCTTATGCTGCAGTTTGCAGCCTGAGTGTATTAAAGTTCAGTTGAGTTCAGATACGTTTTAACGATACCCGAACCCTTTGACATCTTGACGTCCCACAGGCGGTAATTGAAGGATGAGTCCCCCTTCATGGCATGTTATTCGTACAAGGGCAGACAACTGATGGCCTTGATTCCGCATAATTGTAGAAATACTTTATCATTAAATGTGGTAATTTTGATAATATAGGCCTAAATATCAGACAATACATTTATTTCTTAAGGGGAATTATGAAAGAAACATATAAAACGTAATTAGATTAATATTCAAATCAGTAACAGTTCGTCACACAGTCTCGTATATTTTATATTCCTCTTAATTTTTCGGTAAGATATAATATTTTGCAAAATGATTTATGTAACAGTTTCTTGTTTAGCATTGCAAATGCCTTAAGAGAGATAATGATTCATCTTTAATTCAGCAAAAGAGAAATCAAAGAGAGCGTCATGACACATCTGAGCTGACATTTATGTTTACTTTGTTTGAAGTACTTTGTGTTACATTTACCATTTCTTTGAAGAAATGAATCATATGATCAGTCATTTCAATATTTGAGGATGCATGTATGTTTTCCGTAAACAACGAATCGGAAACAAGTTCAGATCTCTAAATCTACGAGTGCCATCAGCCTTACCTACCTCATTGAAACTTGGTATAACAGTTTTAGTGGTGTCTTTCAGATCTTCGACTTCTTCAGAATTATAGTTTTGGATATCTCACTGGATACAAAGGAACCTTAAAACCTTAACGCTAAGTACGATTAAACAATAATCTTCTGCAGGATACATAAATACTACTGATCTTCTATGGATAGTTTTGAACTTGATGTATGAATCATTTGCGGTCTTTTATAAAAACACATCGTAACTATTGTTCTATACATTTCACATCTTTGCCACTTGGCGGGGGATATAGCCAACTTTGATTCTGTTGATTCCATTGCAAACAGGGACCATTTGATAATAACAAATTTTTAAATTTCTTTAAGGTACGACAAGACACAATGACGTATCATGTAGATATTACTTTACAACACTGATCCTACAGGGAGGTCGCCATTTTCCCAAGCTTTGTTCTTGAAGGTGTCAAGTCGCTTTATATATACTTATGATGACGTCTAACCCACGCTAATTAGTGTTATTTATCCTTTTTAACTGTCCAATCACGAATTATCGATAGGTGGGGAAATCTGTCTTTTTTTAAGAAAAATACAAGCACCACGTCGGATTGTTATTACAAGTTATATTGTTACACAATCTATATTGACGTGCAAAAGGTCATTTTATTGCACTTTATTTTGAATAGTGAAACATATTCAAAGAAAATCTCGACAAACAAAATGTCAAATGAGTATCAAACGCAACGCTAGTGTCGTTTTTTTTAAACGGTAAAACTTTTCAATTACCCATGTAAAACCAAACTATTGATTACAATCTTGTAAGCCTGTTTTACAGAATCAATTAGACCTTATTAAAACCTACAGAAAAATAAAAATGGGTTTTCATGATTTCATGAAGAACGAAAGAACGATTGGCAGATTAGTCAATCTCTTTGGACAAACTGAAATGACTCCAGATAAACGGAGTTACTTCCCCTTGACGTGGTTAAGGTGACGTAGGGCGTCTGCCAGGACGGGAGGGGGGATCTTGTGACATAACTTTTATTTTCGAAAGATATTACAAGGCATATTCGTTTATTGACTCTATTCCATTAATCCTGTTCAACAGAACACGGCCTTCTCTCACACATCTGTATTCTAAAGAGACTTCTTCAAAAGAATATTTCATTGTCTCCTACACTGGTCATTTAAATCAGTTCATGCCATATAGAAGCTTAACCCGGAAAGACATTGGCCGTCGAATCAGACAGCGTAAACCATTTCCTGTGACCAGTCATATACTTATTTAGACCCTGCGGAAGTATGACAACGTACAGCAGATAAGATGATCAGGTCACTTATCCATTCAATGCAACATCGTTTCAAAGCATACATCAACGTCAAAATTGCATCCAATTGGGAACATGTTGTGCTTTGATGTAGGTAATCAGAAAATCATATCCTTCTAATTTATGAAAAGTGCCATATAAACATGTTCAATATCCCTGATCTCTATGTCAACAATGTCAGTTGTACGCTATACTTTGATTATCCATGGTCAGAGCAATTGTATTACAGTAGACAGTACACAGCTCCGAAAGTATTGCAATCTCTGCGTATAAGTGCAGTGTAAGAGCCCTTTACATGAGGACAAGCCTTAACAAAATTTACAAAAATCAACTACCCACTCTTATGTGGCTATATAAATCTCGTATTGCTTTTCATTTTAATTGTATGGTCACCGCTGACGGTTTTCAAGTATCAAATGCTAGTTTCAAGTAAACATTTCATAACAAGGAAAAACTTCTATCTAATTAACTAAGGATTATAGGATTAATCTCCAGCAGTTTTATCGTACTACTTATGTGAAAGGCGACAAAACGAGATCATTTAACAAATGGCTATTTCTATTAAGTGTCATTACACACTGGCGTTTCCATGTTCTCTTCATCACCTTCCAAAATGCATGCTGTGGTTTCTGTTATAATACGTGGGGTTAATTACTTATTTCTAAAAGATCTTCATTGCCCCCTTAATCGCCAAAATCTAACCTTTTTCTAGCCCAATTAACTGTAATTAACAAAGTTTGCGAATGAACACTAAGTCTTAATCATTTGATTTATCATAAGAATAGCTTTGTTAAAAAGATGTAACATATTTAACTGACAGATGCCATTTAAAACTTGTTCGCAATTTAACATGTCTGAAAGGAGTTTACTTCCAAAGTGCAATGACTAACCTTCATTATAATCGTTCAACATTAAGTGAGGCCCTATCGAATAGCAAAATGGAAGCGAAATGAAAAGTAATTTTAAAGCATAATTGTTTTTGATTAAAGCTTTGAAGAATCTTTCTCTTAAACATGTCAGACTCATATCTTCTTCTAAAGGTCATTGAAATAATCAAACAGAAATTCGCCTTGTAGTTATTCAGATAAATACAAATTACGAAATTACACTTATTTCATGTTCCATTAATCTTTTCTGGGATAGCTTTGTAGATGATTTAATGCTTCAGATGTACACTTATGTTCAACTTCCCATATTAATTAGTCGCAAAACAACCCTTTTCAAATACATGAATTGACAACTACAGCTTTATATGATAAATAGAAATTTTGATTGACGGTTATATATATAAAACGATTTGATTCAATACGGTTTCTAATAGAAAGGCTCGTCACCTACCATCCCGCTAAATCAGCGTATATGAATCCGCTCTCGCTCCTTCCTAATACCCTTATCTCCTTCAAGCCAAAACCCTCGCATCCCTACCTATCTAAACAGCCAATGAGACGACTCGCTTTCAGCAACAGCGGCACAACCCGGATGGACAAAATCCGCTGAGTTCAAGCTTGTAGCTTCAAGCTCCATAAATAACGGAATTTCATTGGCTGAAATAATAACAGGTGAGCATAGCCACGAATATCAAGCCACCAGCCATACGAGGGAAATAGCCCGAAAGAGATCAGGGTATAAGGAAAGAGCGAGAGCGGATTCTTTTACGCTGATTTCGCAGGAAAGTCACCTACATACTAGAACAAATGTTATTTTTTTACGACACAAGTAGCCTTTGTCAGAATACGTCGTCATCCGTAAAATTCGTTTATATATAGTTAGTTGTTGGTTACAGGTTTGAACAACATTGGAATTGATGCGATGTCTAAATCACTGAGTCTACTAAGCCAACTCGATTGAATCAGTTTAGTTAATCTTAGTGACGGAGGACCAAGACTGTTGAGTATATGCTACTAGTAACAAAAATTAACTTAAACATCAAATGCTTTACTCTGATATATACATTTTGACTTTGTTTGATTCCAGATACTAGAATGCTTGAAAGTAGCCGAATGTTAGCTTACATGATAACACTGTCTGCCCTGGCAAATGGGCTCGTCAAGCCTGTCCATTCTACGGAGACGCGCGCTGCATTCTGGGACAACGCGGCGGGAAGACAGCCATATAAGAAGAGAGAGATGCCTTCTTTAAGTGCTCTACTGACCCCGCCTGACCGGTAAAATTATTTCTTTTCTCACCCATTCGCATGCGTCCTTATGTATATATCTACTATTATGCATCTGTGTGGCAAGTCATTGTACTCAAGAGTCAACATTCTTAAACCGTACTAAGTATACTGTTAAGTTATTTGCCCATTTCAATACTGTTTTACAGCTGCACACCGAAAGTTTGTTCACATACCTGAGTATTCTCGTGCAAATGTCAAGTAATTTGGGATGTGTTTGCGGTGAAACCTGCGAGCGTCGGCTTGAATTATCAAACCATGGATGGTACCACACTGCAACTCTGTCAATAGCATTGCACCCAAACATGACTGCGTGTAGAACAGTTATCTACAGCAGACAAAGTTGCCGAGCCTGTGGCGTGATTCGAACCACGGACCTCTTGATCCCAAAGCCGAACGCACTAACCACTGCGCTATCCCGCAATTATGAGCCCGTCTGTATATTCAATATTGCCAAAATTGGAAATTTTTAACGATGGACCAGACAGTCTCTGAATAAGTTTGATGTTTGCTATTGGACAAAATGGTCAATTGGTGACCCCTTGTTACTTCTGCTGAAATTATTTTATTGACGTCGAAACCAATTAAATAAAAAAGTATATCATATCTGTACTAAGAAACAGTATTAAGTGACAAAAATCGATTTGCAGCTGTAGTCACTAATACCCCAACCAACCAATTAGGAACCTAAAAGTGTAGGGCCTCACATACTTGACCCTTACTTTTAAATAATTCAAACACTCAATTATTCATACCATCCTTTTGTGTAGAATACTCGAATTCTTAAAATATTTTAAGTTGTTAGCGATATTTTTTTTCGATTTTAACACTGGGAAGCTGTATTTTGCATTATTTGCACTTTAGCCATGGAGAAGTCTATGTTTGTCAAATTGCAATTCAAAGAAAAAATTCCCGAGAACAGTCAAATAGAAGCGTTGAATCAAAAGCAAGTTTGATGTCTCTTTTTTTAGCACACTGCGCACATCTCTAATCGACTAATCAACAGAACTCCAGTTTGACATAGATTTGAAACTTTAAATCATTAACTTCATGGCAAATCATTTGGAACGTGATATATAGAATACGAATATTGGCGAGCCTTCAACAAGTCAGCGATTTAAAAAAAACAGTGGCAGAGTTAATATTAATTATAGCCTCTATTTCAACAAATGGGTTAATTGGTTGTTGACTTACATTTGTACATTCTACCATGACATTCTGGAAACTTGTATTTGATGAGTTTATCTAATCGTCGAATCTACGTTCCAAAAAGTATTTTTTAGATATCAAATTTACTGATTTCAAATCCGTCAAGAAGTTATACTCCTAACAGTAATATTGAAAAAGACTTGTTGAATCCGGAGAGCGCTAATAGCACTTCGATGAATTTGACATTTTAATTCTTAATGGACTGTAATCCATATCGAATCCTGACCTGTGTTTTCAATGCAAGTACAGTTGCACGACAAAAATGTGGCTGATTCCTCTACTCTGTTATGCCTAGCCACTCTTCAACAACATCCTGCTAAATCAGCGTGTATGAACCCGCTCAGATACTTCCTACGTAACACCGTGATCTTTTGCAGGCCAAATGTCTCGTACGGCTTGCTAAGTTCACCTGTTATTTTTTGAGCCAATGAAATGTCGTTATGCAATTAGCTTGAATTTACTAACTCGAACTCAACGGATGTTCCATATGGGTTGTGCCGCTGTTGCTGGAAGTTCATTGGCTGCGATACAAGGGTTTAGGCTTGAATGAGATCAGGGTATCAAGAAGGAGCTGAGCGGATTCATATACATAATTGAGAGCTGAAATGTGTAATAATCTTACCCGTACGATATGAAGACGATAATGGTGATTATGTTCTTAGCAATGTATATCCTAACTTGTCTTTCTGTTTCAAATATTACGAAAGCAAAATGTTGATATGGCTTTGAGGTAAGATCTAAACCAAACTCCATTGTTTTCACGAATTATAATAGCACAATTAAGAGGTGCTTATATTTTCAATTGGACAGTAAGCATTTGTTTTCCTAGAAAGGATTTTATAATAGGAATTGTAAAGTATGATATAAGTTACAAATATATTCACATCCAACTTTCAACGTCACATCAGATTAGTTTTATAAGGTATTTGCATTCAAAATGCATAAAACGTTACATGATAAAATGACTTTTAAAACTTGACTTTTTTGTGAATATCCATTTTGGTGTCAAATATATTTTTTATGAAATGAAATCATTGTAAACTATATGACATCAACTGTCATTTGTAGATACATGTTTGCCGAAAATGATGTATCTTTATGTATATCACGAATGAGAATACGCTTGACGATTGTGGTATTTACAATAACTTCATCTGTCAGTTCTTAAAACGTTCTTCGTATGATAACGTACAGTGCTAATACCATAAAACTCACCATCTTCTATTACACTTGGCATTTGTAGATAAGCTCGTTTTGACATCCGGGAAGTCGGAGAAGTAAAAGCTTTTTCACACTATATGGTATGGATAGACAGAGCTTGGTGTGGGGGTGGGTAGGGGAACAATTCTGAACTTAACGACGTTAGAAAGATACTCGTAAGTCTTCCTCATGTGTCCCTCGACTGAAAATTAGGGTATCGAAATCCATGGCCGTGTCCAAAAATAGTCCAGACTTCAGGCGCCTTCAATGTTGTAAAGTTGAGATTTTAGTTGACAAGCTCATAACATTTCTATAATTAAACTCTGTCAAATGCGTTCACTAGTAAGCTTATTGCCCTATTTCCTAAATTAATGTGTTGATGTGATGACGTCAACAGCTGTTTTAAACTCAGACTTTACTTCGTATATGTTTAAAACAGACTATGACGTTTCCTTGATTTATTGAAGACACTTTAACGTTTCCGTAATGATTTGAAGGAAGTTTTATATTTGTGAAATGAAAAAGCACCTAAAGAACATTCTACATTGTTACCAATTTACATGTGTGTATACCTCTTCTAGATGTAAATTTATTCATGAATTTCAAGCATTGACGGTCTACATATCTAAGTTTCACACTTCAAAGTTGCATTTATGAATTTAAAAAAAACATCTTCTCTTGTTAATTTTTGTAGTAATACAAGGAACTGATGTAGCAAATGGCGTTATTCTAAATGATAAAATTGATGACAGGTATCCGAACTCTAACAATGGATGAATCAGGTGTGACATTTTGAGAAGCAAACAATGCCCTCTGATATACCAGGTTTCTACAAAAAAATTAAAGATGTTATGATGTAGCACAAAAGGTATCGACAAAATTACCAAAGATGAAATTACTTTCCCACAGATTCATTCGTAAATTCTGTATTTTGTTAAGATGAATTTTGAAAGAGAACAAGATGATTAAGTCATTATTCTTTATTCAACATACTCATTCATAGCTGAATGGACTATTTTGGATCAATATGATTTAATCATAGCAATCGATTGTATTGTTAACAAGGTAATTACTCGTCACATTTAGAAAATACAGGCCCGAAAAAGCCTTTTGGCATTATGACGGACTACAACTGTAGATCACAAATCCAGATGTAATTACTAAATTTGGACTAGGTACAGACAAGTCATTTACTTTAATTGGAACAAGTTACAAGTCAGAGGTTCATAAAACACAAGGAATCTTAACAAGTTTGAAATACTACTATTGTAACCATGAGGCTCTTCAATATCACTACAAGCCGTATTCACCACTAAGTTGAATATGAGACAAAATAACATACGATATCGTCATCATAAACAGTCATTGCCACAACGTCACATCTATGTGGGTACAAATGTAGTCAAAGATTTTTTCTTGGCGGATTTTATATTATTCAGTAGCCACTTATGTTGAAATTCGGTTAAATTTTGATTAAGGTACTATTTTCTTCCGTGTACATGGCTGATTAACGCTATTGTATTCAAATTGTGTGCCCTCTCTTTTAATTCGTCAAAAGCAGCACTGTGACAGTGGATGAAGTCGCGGCCTTGATAGCTGAGGCCCCAATTCTTGCCAAGAGCATGGTTCAACGGTTTCTCGACAATGATGGTAAGAATAAGTGAGATTGATAGAAATGCTATGCAAAATATTGACACCTTCCACAAAATGTAAGACTGTATCAAAAAAAGTTTTCAATTCAGTCGGTGAAGTAGTCAGAATATTAACCCTTGTCCTAAGATTTGGATTTGAAGTGATGGGGAATAGTGAAGCAAAATTCGAAGAGATCTTGCATTAAAATTTGAAGGGATAGGAAACTTGCATCAAGATTATCTTTCATTAACAATCTATTTCTTTATTGACATTAATTGATGCATTTCACGCTTATCTATATCTTGTTGTATTTCAATCAACCTTATCAGCTATAGTCAAATAATATAAGTAACTATCGTATATCACATCATAATGTTTTACGTCTCTCCAACCGAAAGCGCCCTTTTATCTTGTTCTCCTGAATATCCTTTTCTTCAGTGGTTCTCCTTAATCAAAATACCGCAAGCCTTAATTTCAAATAAGTTTTCATGTACAAAGTTGGTTTACATTAAGATAGGAACTACGATTGGTCCACACACAGGAATATGTAACTTATGGGTAGCTCCTTGTAAGTGAAGATTTTTTTCTTTTTACTAGTACTTTTTATCATACGACTAACAGGACTTTTTGCAGTGTATGTCATCTCGTTTATTAGCTCCCTCTATGCCTTGTTTCCAGGTGACGGTCTTCTCAGCGACACAGAACTAATGGAACTATGGAAGTGATGATCACATGTATTTTAATTTTGCGATCATTCACCGACTGAACATAACGGAACTTTCAAAATCCATAGGCTTTATTAGGAATTATGAAAAAATAATCTTATTTTCTTGCACATCATTTGATAGGATATTCGGTTCAAAGGAAAGATGATTAAAGTTTTTACGTTCCAAACTTGTCATAATCATAATCCGGTATTTCGTTGGAGAGTAGAGTAAAAAGATTATACCTAATTAACAGCATGATTTGAATGAAAAAACGAGTTTATATTTGCTGTTATTTTCTTGTTGGATTGATTTCTGATTGGATTGTCAAGAAGATCACGGTTGACGGATAGGATTCTAGCCGCAACTTCAAAACTAAATTCCTTTGGAATAAAGCATAATCAATGAAACTGGCATTTATATCATAATTGTGTTTCATCTTGATTCGAATTACCAAGTATCTTATGTTTGAAATAAAGATGGTAACATCGAAACTACGCGCTAGGTACCATAACCGCCTTGTTTAAACGGTAAGGGTGACGCACAAGGTTTTGGATGAGATGTAGAAGAAAAGAACAAACATATTGTTCATGTTCTTTGTAAGAAAGGACCATATTACTCTCACAATGCATAACAAGTAAACCGTCATTATCGATTGGGAAAAATAGAATTAAATGATTATTTGAGATAGGAGATAATATGTTTTCGATTTGGTGATATAAACTCTATCTACTTCTATACATCTCAACTTTGCAATGAGATTAAATGTTGGACAAACAACTTATTGCAAGAAAATAAAAAAAAGTTCCAATTACAAAGTCATGAAAATAAACTTGAAGAAAACATTTCTCGAATTGAAAACAGGAAGCCAATAATCAATGAATCTTAGTATATATCTTCAATATTATATCTTTTAAAGAATGAATTTAAAGAAAACATATTGACTGTATGATAGAAAACACAATGGATGTTCTGAGAACAATTCAATATTGTTGTTTTCTTGTCTTTTAAATAAAACATTTGTCTGTTGAAAGAAGATTTAAATCAATATATGGCAGTATATTGATAAGCATACATAAAATTGAAGATTGATAATCCCTTATCTGACTCCTAACCTTCAACACAAACAATATGGATAGATGAATAGCGTCGATAATATCACACAACTTGAATTTAAAATACAGTTTGAACTTAATATTGAATAAAGAATAGATGAAACAAAAAACTCTGAAAATGTTTTCACTTTCAAGGTTTCATGTGACTGTCAACGTCATCATACCTTTTCAATTTCATGATACAAATTGGCTCAATGAAGTTACTTGTACAAGGGATTGACACCGAAACCGGCAAAATTAGAAATATATGCCAATATTTATATTTGTATACGATATAGCTTTAGATAGGCGATGCACGTGAATCGATACGATTCTAATTTTGTAAAACGTAAATGTATTTGCTAATAACTCCTAAATACTAAATAAGACGTCAACAAATTATTCCTTACGCAACACCTACAACTTAATATAGTAGTGAACAGATCTGCAAGCATGTTAACCTTTTTTAATATGTAGTTTTGACAGCTTTTTTTAAAAGTAAAGATACGCTATGAACAAATTCAAACCTGACTTACACACTTGAAAATGTATACCTCCATCTATACCAAAATCAAATAAAGCATTGAAATAATTTGATAGCAATCACAAAATTGTTAAATGACAATCCTAAGCAAAACTCAAAAGTAGAGACCTTGTTGTAATACAAGTTTCTCATGTAAATGAAGTCTTTTTCTAGTTTGACGTTAAAGTTTATGTAGGTGATTTTGAATTTTGATATAAAGATAAAGTGAGGCAAAAGTCAAAGATAACAGTGTCAACTTGTTTCTTATGTGAACTATGTCGATAAAACAAAACGAATGTAACAAAACTTGATAAGAGAGTTGATGGAAAGTTGATTTTCAGGTTAAAAGGTAAGTTGGTAGTGAAGCAATGGGAGAGGTGATGAAGGTGATGAAGTAAGAAAGGAGGAGAGCACTTACCTGTCTTGCTGTCCTGTTTGGTGATGAGAGATGAGTGATGCGACTTCCTGCAGCCTGACTCACGTCCTCCTACCTACGAGAGTCGCCAAGAAAGGATCACTAAACACGCCTGTGATATAAAATCCACCTTCGCAAACAAGTCTCAAGTTGCAGACCAGTTATCCTATCATCTCTAAGAAATCGATAGCAAAACGGCCTCAGCCTTATCAAAATACACCCACCAAACCATGTGTTGCTTGTTGCTATCGGTGTAAAATCGTTTTCTGACCTCGTCCACATATAGTTAGCATGTATTTAAGTTTGTAAACGCTGGACTAATCAGATGCTGTCTTTTTTCAGTTTAAAGAAAGCTTCAAAGCGGATTGTTGTGTTAATTTTCAATTTGATATTAAATTGCTCACGCATCATAGACTTTCATTCCAGATGAAAGGATAATTTAAAATGGGATTACGCTTAAGATATTTTCATAAAGGACAAGGTTATATCCGCGAGCGAAAAAGTGACACATGTCTTACCCTTGATTTTGATTTTATATTACCCTAATTACAGTTTGCACAACTTTACGTTCAGATTCAGATTGTAACTGTTATACCATGGGTATGATATATTGTAACGCTTTCATTCTTAGCATATTAATCGGAGATATTTGAGCTGTTCGCCTTTGAACATGAAATACTATGACCCCAAATTCTTCAGTAACAATACAAATTATGATTGGGTACATTCGAGTTCACTAAACCTTTCTGTACAAATGAAAAGGTCAAAATAAATCGAGACACAGACATATTTTTTATGAATATGTGAATGATTTGATTAATGTACAGCTTTGAAGAAAAGTGCGCACATTGTGCAAAAACAATCGGTACCTAGCTGTAACTGTTCATAATGAAATAATACTCTTGTCATCTTTGCATCGCTTTGTCCATTTACTTTGTCCATCAACGCAGATCACGTTACATACACCAATTTCTACGGTAACTACACTGAACTTAATTAAACTTCACAAAACCTTGTGCTGAAATTTTCAACAATTATTTTAAAAAGATGACATTTTCAATGCACTCAAAGTACAAACATACAAAGTGCTTTCTCTTAAGAGCATATTTGTTGAAAATAAACTTATGTTTTTGCAACACAAGGACGCATTTAAGCCGCTGCGGTGTCACTATATACATGTGTGCTAACATTAGATTTTATGAAAACTACTAACAACATGAATACGTGCTTTATAAAGGGTGATATTTGCTGTTTTGAATGAAGGATAAATTATTTAAATGTCTGTTACAAGTAGTGTATTTTGAAAGTCTGTCATCCATTTCATCTAATTCTAGGGTTGAAGTTAAACGGAAATAACCGTTAAATGAGTGATAAGTTACCAACCAAACTTCCTTTTAACATTTTGTCCCGGACAAAATTGAATGTAATCTTGATGAACGAAACCTACTTAAAATTAATTGCCCGTTCCAAGCATCAAAGGCTTCACACTCTCAATACTATCCGCAAATAACCAAGCTGAACATTTTCTTCAAAGCATCGCGGAAAAAGGATCATATCTAATCATTTTGTGTTGCCTTAGAAAAACAAACGCCAGTGTATCTAACCTTTTTACGTTTTCTTGTAGTTAAAAGAATTTTGTCCGACTGTGAAATTTTGTTGTTGTTTCACTACAGCACTTGACATATGAAAAACACATGATGTTTTCGGATTGTAGAAATAATAAGTGGTTAAGTGAAAGAAAAACTCTAAGGATTGGGAAATCATCGACCAATGTCATTAATATGGGTGAAACACAACAACGTTAACAATTAGCGCAGTGCTATTCAAGACCAGCAAAGCAACAGCCATTGTCTGATAATTCATGGATTCAGATGACACTAACGATGGTTCTCACAAATAGGTGCAAACAAGATGGATCTGCGATTGTGTAATAACTTTTCCTAGACAGAAAAATCATTGAATAGTGATATATATATTTGTAATTAATATGTTTGTCATTGGATTTTGACATATTCTTAATACTGATGTCATACCAGATGAAAGTCATATTACTTATGAAGATGTCATATTGATCTTAGCAAGCATAGAAGCTGAAGTTAGGAAGCGAGATTGATAACAAGATTGAAAGCAATAATTAATAAATAATTATATATATAAACAATTGCTACTACCGTTTAAAAACAATCTCAAATTTGTTTTTTTAAACATCAACAGTCGTATCAGCTATCTTAGAAAAATGGACGATGGAACTATGCTCTACGAAATCCCGAAAAAATATTTACATTGTCTTTTAATATCCTTAATTGGAATAAACCAATCATTCTGTGTCATTGTAATTTATAACAGTTGCACTAAACGTCCATCAGATCAACTCAATATGGTTAGCACGTCTCTTAATGCGTGGAAGAGTCCGTGGAATGGGGAAGCTTGTCCTACAGATGTCACTCAAAAAGGTTCTTGTTGTTAAATCAAATGTCTGCTCACAACCATCCGTAGTTTATAGGCAGTAAAAGTATTATGTATCATTGTGAAGCATTATTTACTTATAGAAAGGTTTTGGATTTCGTTTTAAACAATTGAATATGCATATGTATATCTATGTTTATAAGTTTTTTTCACAAATGTCTAAAATCCCTTCTTAATAAGAGAAAAATACCTCTGAAAATTCTTCTGAACCCTAGATGAATTGAACGCGGCGATAATTTTTATTGAAACTTTGCCTTTCGAATTGGGTAAGTCAGTAGAGGCTCATGAAATTTCGAGTCTCCATTCACCTGCAATCAGTCTGTCATGACTTGACTCTTGGACATTAATACTACAATAAGTTTAGATGAGGGTACATTTATGCATCCGTATATAGTCACTACCAGAAGACGCTTCATGTACTTTTAGGAAAATTTGATGTACAGTCACCTTTGCTTTCATGTATTGTTGAAAAAGATGAAACCATTTCCCTTAACTTTGCACTACCTAGTAATTACGAAAAAGGATAATTACAGTTCCGGCTGTTCGTACTCTCTGCGTCCATAATTTTCTAACAGAGTCAAATGAAGTCTACGTTTACTGAAACTCTGGTTTTAAAATGGCTTCAGAGAGTAGCTTTGTAGAATAAGCTGGAACCTTTTCCGAATTATTTTCTTAATTAGTCATCTCAGAGAGTAAGGCTATGTTTCTTTGGGTATAGTTATTTAGTACCATTACAAAGCCTTTGATGTAAACTCAAGGTGCAAGAAAATATTAAAATCAAAGACGGAAGTCAATGGTTCTCGTAACTTACAACATTATCTCATCAAATTGTAAAATTTCCAATTCTACATATACAGACATGTGATATATGGTAGGTTAATAAACCTACAGATACAACTGATAAACATGCATTTAGATATGCAGAAACGAATTAATGCTACATGTATTTTGAAAATTAATGCTACATGTATTTTGAAAGCTGTCTCGATTTAGATCAATAAAAAATCTTCTTTACACCTTTCACAAAATCCTGAATAAGTATTGTTTTTTATTCGTATTGATAGAAAAAATAAGGTTTAAGACGATATTGGCTACCATAAGAATTTGTAATCAATATGATATAAGTTTGCTCATGGTAATATGAGTAAGAAGGTTTGAACTTCTCTTATTCCATCTTCCTTGAATAGAACAAAGGAATGATAGTACCGAACGAATTTTAATATTCATGCACATTAACGCTATAAACATAAAAACCCTTTTTAACAAGATTCACTTTCAGTGGAATGATGATTAGCCAAACTGTGCAAGATGATAAAGTTTTGGTGTTTGTATGACCAGAAAAAATCAACTTAATTAGTGAATGGTTTCAATTCATTTATTTTACTTAAAACCATATTTTAAGGCAAATATGTGTACAAATTTCTACCAACGAAGTGAATACTTGAAAGAAATCAAGATATAGAATTACCTTTTATTTTTCGAGTTCGGATTTGCAACCACATCTACTTTTTTAGATACTTAGACTTAAAAGAGGATTGGTAAGATCCGTTTTAATAACAAATTGATTTAAAAAAAATTTAATCTCATCATACGACGTTCGCTTAGAATTAATGAAGTTGCAAATCCGTTTTTCTTGTCATACAAATTTGTGAGTGCTATACAAATCTATTTGTTACTGTATGGAAGGAAAAATTATCTCAATCTTACCTGCTATTGACTTGATCTCCGACTGCAGGAAAATTGATCTACCAAATATTAATGGCAGGGGTCACTTTCAGTGCCGTACACAATGAACACTGGTCAAACAAGGGGAAATGAAAACTTCCTCGCCAGATTTACACATCAAATGAACAGTTTATACGTCTAACAAAGCAGGAGAGTTAAAAGCGATAGAAGAGAGGCCTAATTCAAGAGTCTAGGGGACTGTTTATTCCCTGGCGCCTCTGGGCGTGTTGTAAACAATGGTATCATGACTAGCTCTTTACTCGATGGTTGACCACTAGTGCTGTTACTGGCATGACGCTGAGAATGCTGGGCTTGACATCACTGTGGAAGGGCAAGGATACACATGAGACCATTTGGAACGTTTAGAGACAATTAGTCTTGGAATATTGAGAGCGTGTGTTGCTAGATTTGTTTCAAACGTCGGAAATGAATCGGAAATGAAAATTAAGTTCCAGTGTTTTCAAGCATACCATTCTCCACTTACTGTGTTTACTGTGATGTTTTCGAAGATTTTCACGAAAATTTGGAGACCCTGTTTTTATTATAGGTTATAGGTTACGTTCTCAAACTGCCAGGTTGAACGTACACGATCACGAAGGTATATTCTTAGACCTCTTTTAAAAAAATAGCCAAACTACATGGAAGAACGTTTATCATATTCCAAAAAAAAACATGGTTTCTGAATTAGCATATCACAGTTTATTTTCATCAGAGTTGAGATGTTGATTTCTTTTGCGCAAACTGTATATGTCTATGGAATGATAACCTTATTGGATTTACATTACTTATTAAATGATTGGCAACAAATTAGATATCGATCGATGTCGAAGTATGATTGATTCGGTATCCATATCACAATCTAATCTGACAATTAAAAGTTTTCAATTAGACTTTGATGAACAAAATTAATTCCAAAAGGAACACATTACATTGTACATCTTGCGAGACGAGATATGATGAAATTATAAAGCATCGAAGTTTTAAACTTTGACAGAAGTTGCCTTTTCCTATGCGTACACTTTCAACGTAACCACTATCCAGAACAAAAAAAATGTTAGTATAAAAGCAACCTAGTTTTTGTCAAAATTCAAATATGATACAAGTAAATATCAAATAAAAGAGACCAATTTCCATTTAGTTTCAATCATATTATGATATATTGAATGAGAATATTTTACTTATAGGATATTTTATATGAATATTCATATGAAGCATCATCTTACTGATTGGAGAAAGCTTTGAATATATCGACAAGCCAATCGGCTAACAACTTTATCTTGCATTTCATCTATATGAGGATAATAATACTTGTATTTTGGTAAATGAAAAAATATTTGAAACAAGTCTTTTAAATTTACTTTCCTCTACACTAAATATTTACACTTGTTGCACAGAAATTGACACTGTTAAGTATGATTTACAGATGTTAACAAATTCCACTCAAAATAATCTTTAAAAGACGTTTTTTTGTAAAATGTTATTTTCAGGATTCAACTCTCTATTTTTAGTATGATGGTACATGTAATTCGTTGGTGTAGTATTCATGCACTAGGAAAATGAAAATAGTCATCAGACCGTCAGTGAACTTTTTCATGAATTGTTATTGCGATCTTGTATGTTTGCCTTTCACACATTGCTAGAAATTTTTACAAAAATGTCACTAAATAGACGGAGCATGTAAATAGATGCCAACGGGAAGAAGATCGAAGGTTTTTAAGGCTAGACTATTCAAGAGGCTATTTAAGGCTTTTACATATTCAAAGATAGTTCTGTGGTGAGGGATTCCAAAGGCGTTCCCATTTTTCAACAGCATGCTGTAAGCCCCTAATTTGCTGGAGCTACCAAGACCTTCTTGATAAAACTTAGCAACCCAGAGGCCTGACATGAATCACATCGAACATTTATTGGATGTGTTCAAAGGTGGTGACGTTTCTTTACGTTTAAGGAGTAATGTGAATCGGTACTGAATTTAGAGGTAACTATTAGCGAAATGATTATCCCAAATTCAATATGGAGAACCAATCAGAAAGCAGTATTTTCAGTCTAGTTTTCCTGTCATGTTAGAATTTTGATTTATGACCGATAAATCTTTCTTTTAGGGTTCTGATCCATCACTATCCCCGCACACTACATGTACACTTTAGTGTATTTTGTGTCTATGTACGAGATGTGATATTAATCAACCAATTCAAATTCTCTCTTATTAAAGAACTGTTTCTTGATTTTATAGCATGATGAATAAGATATAGACGATAACGGCGTCCATGTGGTAATTAGAAGTCTCCTTTCGTTACGGTCAACAATTCTTTCTACCCCGACAACAATTTGGTCGATGTGACCCATTTTATGAAATGTCGGTATCATAAGAATGAAGCGCGAAAATCGATTATCACAATTCGGTTGTAATTCAACGCTTTCGCTACAAGACTCGTAGTCTGATTTTAATTCAACTCCCTTAGACCAATAAAACATTTCTTTAGATTCTTAAGAGCAAGCTTCCAAACATGATAAACAAAACCACCACAACCATTCTACATTTATCCTATGACCTAGATGTTTTTATCATGTACAAATAATGTCTTACTTAAGGAAAACTAAAATTATCCTTATCTTATGTAACATTTGTCATATTACACAATGTTATTGAAACAATGCTTCGATAAAATGAATTACATTTCAGTATTAAAGTTACATTATTTTCAGTGTGAACATCTTCAAACGAATATTTCTCTTTCTTTCAAACGTTTGTTTCTATTGCAAAACTCCTTCATATCTTAAATGACACATGCATAGCTGCTAGTAGATCCCCTTGAGATGTTGTTGGGATGTAGTAAACGGATTAGGAATACTTATTCCTTTAGAAATAACAAGTAATAATAAGTTACTATTTTATAAAACTTTCAACGGTATAATAATGATGCTTACCAAAAGAATTTGTGATGATATAAATGTTTAGAGATTTAGCTGTCATAGAAACGAGAATGACACTAAACACTCATATACATAAAACTCACAGTTTTTGTTATGGAAGATCTATCTTGAATGAGTATAGAATAAACGTATCCAAACACCACAGATACTTAAGTTCATATTTTCTATTGAACTGCAGAACAAGGAAGACTCCGTGTTAACTTATTCAATAAAAACTAAGAGACACATAGGCTAAGTCGATAAGTTAGATAAGTGAAACACTACAATTAGTGCTGTTTTATTGTATTCATTTTATTTATATAGACACCATTATAGTGTTTATCTGTTGAGCATAGTCACACTATATAGGTGCACACCTTGATATTTGAAAAACAACAACAATCTACCTTGATTTTGTGAACTTATCTAAAGCAGATTGAATCATAAATATGGATTTGTGATGTATTTTCATTTTTATCAAATTAGTATACATTTATATGGGATATATTTAATTTCGACTTCTCTACAAAGATTATTTTTGGCAGGTACTTTGGATAAAATAAGTGATTCAACATAAAATATTTCACGCCTTAATATCGAAATAGTTCAAAGGAGGTAAGGCTTTTTTAAATTTATTATTTACTCTGCCAAAACGTTCAATTCAATTTACTGCAGACAAAGGTTGTGAAACTTATCAAAATCGAATAAATTGAGTGCGTGTTTTGGAATGAAAAAGTTCTATATGACACTGGGTGCGTCTTGGACCCTCTTCCTTCTCACAATCTTCAATAATAAATAACCCATTCGAACCAAGAATAATTACATTTATGGAATCAAACGTCATCCCGATTTGATTTATTTTATCTTATAAACAATTCATATTAACCTGTTCTTCCCCCAACTATAATGGGTCTATAAAGACCAATTATTGACAAAAATATTCTATTGAATGGAAATTATCTTTGAATATATCTTAATCAAAAGTTAAGGTATTAAAAAATGGAAAAACATCTTCGCCTTGTAAAGATTTTTGTCGATATTTCAGCGAGGAAAAATCGTTCAAATCAGACAGTAACCCAAACTAAAATTTGTTCATCGGTTAGATGAAATAGACACAGACACGTAACGAACCTTTACAAAACATAGGGTTTAAATAAAACAAATAATATTAGATGGGTAGGAAGTATTGGGGTTTGTAAAATGCGGATGTAATTGAAATGGTTCACCTATTTCGATCAAGAAATTCCAAAAAATAAATTGATATACACCAAGTGATATGTTATATGGTGAAGTGCGGCGGTTGCCATTATATGTACATGTATATGTATATTCCAACTCTGTAAACGCTCCAAATATTGATGAAATGGTTGTATGACAATGTGTTACTGTATGTTAAGAAAAGGCAATGAATTTTGGCATCACAGGTCAAAAGGCCTTTATTGGTTTGCAAACATTTGGAATGAACAAATGTCGAATCTCTACATTATTCATGTATTCGCCTACGGTTAGATTTTAACACATACATTTTTGATATGACAACGTCAGTGTTGTACGGCAAGTAAATGTTTTACCATTCAAAGTTTTAATGCAATCCTTTATTAACCCTAATAGTAAAATTGTTATGTAAACATATTATCAGCGATCACTAGCAAGCGTTTGACGCTCATGATTAAGATGATGAATAGTAATGTGTGTAAAAAGGACCAAATATGAACACTTTGTAGTTTAATGAAATTGGAATACGAATGCCATTTGTCCTTTATAGAACCATATATCATTAATTACGTTGAAAATATCAAACGGAACTACTTTGTCCATCAAAGTTTTACATGCACAATGTATAGGAAGTATTCTTAAAAACAGTAAAAAATCAAATTATGTTACGAAATGCAGTTATATATAGTAGCAACATATCATTTGATTGATATCTGATTCCATTTTTTAAAGAATAAAAATAGTATATTAAGTATCAACGTTAACCTTAAATCGAACGGCCATGGCATTAAAAAATACAGCAATATTGGTACACTGACTGCTTTAGACTCTATCATTTCAAGACTCTGTCATTTCTGTCATTTCCAAATAAAAACGGTATGAAATTGTTAAGCATGTAAAACTCTTTTTTCCCATATCCTTTTTACCTTCCTACTATCTTGAAGGGATTTTTGCAGATAACTGTGCTTCTTCCATTATAAATGGTAAGAAAACAAACTGAAATGAAATTTCGTAGTGAATTGTCCGGGATGACAATATTGTTCTTTAAATAATCATGGATAACTTGTTGCAAGTGAATTGCGTGTTGTGACGGGATGCTAGATTTAATGTTATCATAAACTTTTCGTAAAATTTGCTTTGAAATTATGGCAGATGTCAAAGAATGTAATTGTTAATGTTTTCAACTTAGCTTAAAATTCTACTCGTCATTCATTCATTCACTCATTCATTTCATTCACTCTTTGTTAAGGAATTCGATTCATATTTGTCGACGCATATTTTTGTGGAAGACAATCTTTTAACATTTCATTTTCAAGACGAAGTCGAAGTCGGTCGCCTAAATTATTACGCATGGTACGTCATATGCCCTATTTCATAATAAAAGTTATTTGCAACGAGTTACCAAATAAGCACATTCAACGATAAGCGTAAATCAAATATTGCATTTATAGCAGTCATGATGTAAGCTTTGAAAATAGAATATGTAATACATGATCTTGAACTGATAGATTAGAGGACATAAAACTCCATCGAAAAGACATAAAAGATAATGTATCCAATATCGAAATATTTCAACAAGTTTGCAAATGAGAGTAATACAAGGACTTAGATAACAACATATGCACATATCCGTCTTCAGCTCCAATATCACTTAAACATTACTTCTTGTCAACATCACTTTGAAAACGCTTTGAAAATAAGTACATTTGTACTCCATTTTGTATTTCTTACTATTACCAATTCTGTTTATTCGCTACCTAAATATGTTCAATTCTTACATGTACAATCCGTGTTGTGTATTGCTCTATGTGTAAGTTCATATCAATTCTAACCTAACATATAGTAGCAGAGCTATTATTTATCTATAAAGAAAATTACGACCCCAGTAGTATTTGCATCTTTTTATAAAATCATACTCTGTGTCTAGGGACGGTCACATGAAACCGCGGCCTTGTTGACAACTGAGAAGATACGTTCTCTTAACGATATTATTATAAATGTTGTTTTTTTGTTTTTGTTTTTTTATCTGGACATTTGTAGAAGTGATATTAAATCTAATGTAATAAACATGAATCACCATGACAACTAGGTACACTACTCATGCTTTTACGTCAATCGACAGTCGTGAAATAGTCACACTGACGTTGTTCGTAAGATCGTAACGGTCAAGCAGCGTCGACGCAGGAAATAGCAAAGGTGTTTTTAATTATACTTGTCATCCTTTACCCCCATATTTAATAAGCTTGATGGTACAAGTTTTAATATTTAATGTTTCCTTCTTGTTCAGAAGCTAGAAGTTTTTCTTTGAATGAATAACCATTTAAAAACTTTAAGTAGAAGTTATATTACATTTTAGTAGCCAATTTCAATCTTTTAAACCTATATCTGTCTTCCCCTGAAAGGTTTTCTCAATAGCTGTGTCAAAGTAGCGGTTCCTTTCTAATCTGTTTGCTTTACTATGATAGCGCTATGCATAATGTTTTTGCCCCTTGCATCACTTAACATCAATAATATCATAATAGTTCAGTATATATATATATATATATACTGATATCGTTTCATCCCTGATGAGTCAATACTATTGACGAAATACTAGTATCGGATTAAAATGATTCTTCAAACGACTATGTGAAGTATGTTATATATAATCTATATATATATATATATATATATATATATATATATATATATATATATATATATATCCACATGCACATTTGTACACGCGTAATACAAAGGGTGAATAACACGTTGTGTAACTTCATCAAATATTAATCTCAACAGGAAATCATGTATTTGTCACTGGAACTAAACGAAGGCATTTCCGGTCACAACGAAAGCCTTTCCTACTCTTCCCTCTTTTAATAAAAGTCCCTGGGGATTATCTCCCACAGCTTATGATGTTACCTTCGCTGTATCGCTACGCTGATAGACGAACGTCCCCTGAGTTAAGAGAATGATCAGCTCGCCTCAAGCTGGCATCCTGTGATGACTATCACAGGAAATAGCTACAATTGGAACATTAATAAAATGATAATGTTCCATATGAATTAATAATTGACTAACATCTCCTACGATTTACACTTCTCTTAAATCTGGTTGCGGATTACGAATAATCCAGTTACAAATTTTACAAGGGTGGGAGAAGGTCCATGGTTAGGGTAAGTTTCAGTATCTCTGTTTCGTTTTATCATCTCCTATTCATAATAAGGCTTAACAATATGAAGATGTTTTTTCATGAATGTGCACATATTCAAAACGCAATTTTAGATAGCATCATCACTTAGTTTGTAACATATGATAATTGCTTAATAATTACACAGGAGTTGACATTGATGCATGTTTATTTTAATACGATATGTAATGGCACTCGATCAACTTTTTACATGCCTTTGTAAAAGCTCTGTGCATCATAAAAAGCCTAAATCTATACACTTAATTGACAAAGGGCCTAAACACTAGATACCAATGATCAGTTGGCAGTGTCAAATAATGCATTACAATTATGTTCAACTATATACCCTACACAATTTTACTTTATGTGACATGGCACTGAAATACTATTTATTTTGCTATTTCATTTGTCAAATTTTATATCACTATCACATAAAGTGCTCATCATCAAAACAATCATATTTGTTATCCGATTCCTCTTGGACGAGGTTATCGAAAATGTATTTCTTAAAGAAAGTTCAATGAAGCAAATTATTCAAGTTGCCAAAATAATTATTTAAATTTATTATAATATCATGCAGGTAATGAATAAATTGATAAATCTGTTGATAAATCATTTTGTAAACCTCCAGACTTTATGCAAAATTTTATCAATGGGCTAATGACTCAGTTTGATATGATTTGCATCCCCCTCCTCAAAAGAAAAAAATATTCAATTGAAAAGGGAAAAAATCTGATTTTGATGTCACTTCATTGAAACCAGAGCATTACTTCAAGATCATCAAAACCCTAAGGTTGTCTAATTCCCCAAAGGTTAGCGTTTGCATTTGAAAACAGGAGACAAACAGTAATGATCTCCTGATAATAACGTTAGAATAATGGAGAAAGCCAGACTGACTGATAATGAGCTTTCATTATCGAACGACACATGGATGCTTGGTAACGACTTTTCAATACTGGAATACCGGTTTTTGATTCGCTGAGAAGGTAAGTGTTCACTGTAAATTAGCTGAGAAAAGAAAAATACCAGGTCTCTGTTATTTGTGTAGACATTGGGACATTTTAGAGTTGCGTGCATTGTGGAAGATCAACGTAAACTTGACAATACAGTGAGACTATATTTTTAAAAATTTGCAATGAACTTAAAGAATAAATTTGTCTAATGTGTGGTGAATAATTTACTAAAATATGTAACTGTTAAATGTAATTTATCAAGAGATATTGTAAATATTCCTGTCAATCATTCATGATAGTGTATCACTTCAAAAAAACGCAGTTGTGCTTTGTTTATTCGCCAACAGCTGCCTCGATAGAACTTGTACTTCTGTCTGTCTGTATGTATGTATGTATGTATGTGTTTGTGTGTGTCTGTATGTATGTATGTATAGGATAAAACCCACGGTCCGAGGCCCATGAGCATGAAGGAGGGCTCACGTTTTGACAATGCTCACGGGTCATGTTTTATCTAACTTATAAACCGACAGAAACAACGAATTTTTTTTATGAATGATAAACTTCGGAAACACAGCTACATGTACGTCAAAGTAGAATCAGATCGAGCTACATTGTATTTGAGTTAGAATTGGTACATATTGAGTGCCGTAAAACTGTTTAGTTTGGGTTTTTAGTGGCGGTCGGGGATGCGAGTGATAATTTCGGCTTTTTATTTTTATAAACTGCCTTCTAAATACCATTTTTTGTAAACTAATTATAATCAACTAATTATAATAACACTGATTTGACTTTGATTACGCGAATAGGGGTGTGCGGCTCATGTTTTATTCATTATATTGATTCATTGAGAATTCATTATAATGACGTTTTTTGGACAATACATTTAGACCTTATTTATATAAGGCTAAAAAATTGCTCAGTTGTCGTCCAGCGGCATGATCGTCGTATTCGGCGTAGAGATTTATGAAGTATACGGGTTCGAGACCACACTTTGCCAAAACATTTGCAGATGTTAAAATGTGGTAAAGAAGTTGTTTTTCAAAAGTGATTGATGAGTAATCGCGTTGACTTTAATTGGAAACCAATAATCTTCTGTCATTTGAAGAAGTATGTGTGAATATTTATATTAAGATAATAGCCTAGGTCAGAGGGCATTGTCAAGATAATTGCCATTTATATAGGGACAGTATGTAGCAAACTGCCTGGGGAAGCGTGAGTGAATTGGCTGTTAGGGAAATAATGAATAAGTGTCCCGAAAGAACAATAAAGTGAAGTTGATAATGTAAAAAAATATATGTAATAAGTTTTCTTACTATGTGATATAATTAAAGTTTCACTCGTTTACTGATTAAATCCAAAACCAGTAACCAGTAAGAACAATAGCACATTTTTAAAAATCAATTTCTTAAATTGTCCTTAATAAATAAACGATGAATAATGCCAAATGTATCATCTCCAGAGGATTAGACATCTTACTACTAAATCCGATTATCCGTAGTCGGACAAGAAAGTTTTAGGTATCAGGCGTAAACTGTTGGCGGCCATTCTAATGTGAATGCCTTTTGAATTATAAAAGTAGGGAAATTTACTCGCGTAACTTGATCGTACGATATAAACCTGCTTCTTTTGATTAACAGAGATTACCCTGCAACTGCTATTTTTAAAAGTCCCTTAAAAACAAAAAATGCCAACTTTGAATAGCAACATGTGAATGCAACGCAGAAGTGAAAGTAAAAAGGACACAATTCCTGAAAGAAGAGAACACTTTAATTAAGTCATGTCATGATCATGTGACGTGATCGTTAAGTGTAACATTTCTATCTTTTAAATGACGCTATCTGCAACGGAACATATTTTTGATAAAAATCCATGAGCCCTGGTTACTGAGGCTTTTGAGTAGCGCTCGTTTGGCAGTAAAAATCTTATATAGACTTGTTTGTTACAATGATAACATTACCTATAGTTTCTAAAAGTTAAGAAATTGTTAGCATTTAGCATGAAATCTATATTATTGTTAGACGCCTATAAGTAAATGATGAAATTCTACAATGATGTAATTAAAGAAGCTTAGAAAGCAATGCACACAAAACTTTAAAAATTTAGATTGTAAATTAATGAATCGTAAATATCCTACGAATGTATATTATATTCATTTTAATATCTTTGTTAGAATAAAAATATCTTATATAGATAGAGAATGCTAAATGACGTCCCGTTTAATAAAAAATTTATGAAACGAGTGAATGGTTTGGTATTTAACGAGCGAGTCTCATAAAACTGTAATTAAACGGGACTGAGTTTAGTACTTTACTCTTAACTCTTGCAGAATTATCTCAAATAAAAAGCAATAAAGTCGCTGAGATAACCATTGCTGTCGCGCCGGTAACATTGTGACGTCATACTTAAAGATTGTGACGTCATGTTCCGACAATCAGCATATGTTCACAATCAGTTATGTCATAACATTGTAGATTTATTAAACGACGATATCTTCAACGGGAGGGTATAATAAAATAATAAAAATATTGACATTGATTCTAGATTTTTAAATATATCCTGTAAAACGCTTTTTATACCCCACTATTACGTAGTTGTAATACCTTGTAGTTTGTACTCAATAATTCATATTTATGACTCTTATTTGGAAGAATTAGGTACGTTCAAGAATCTGGGACGATATGCCAATTCTTTTGCAAATGAACTGTTCAAATGTTATTCATCATTTAAAAAGTTTTGATATATTTATTTGATAAATGTTTAAATATGGATCATATGAAGAAATGAGTCAGGTCAGTTAAAGTATGAAATTGTTTATATAGCCTAATTCTCTTATATCAGAGTCTGGCTGTAATCTATCAACATTTAAAAAGCCAATGTTTCTCACATAACTCAGAGTCTTAAACTGCTACACACCCTCATCAACCCAGTGTTAACAATCTGATAACATTTTATAAGTTTTAAGAATTGTGTCTGAACTATAAAGGTTTTGCAAGACCATAATCAAGATTTTCGGATTCAACTTCAACAATAATTTTCTTACAATACTTATACCAAGATGATTAGGCATTGCCATGGAAATATGTACTGGTTTTGAAAGAGCAAATGTTTTTTGCTATTAAATCTTTTTTTAATTTCCAATCGTAATTGTATTGATTATATGACTACAAGTTCAGATTTTGGGTAAATGTGATTCCTAACATTACAAATTATCGGTTATGCCATTTAATTTTCCAACGTTCACAAACGTTTTCTCTTCCCTGCCTGAGGCCGATCAAAATTATTTCAATCAGATCGATATTGATTATCACACCTGACATTTGGTAATCAAATCACTAGCTCAGTATATGCACGATCATATGTACCATAATACCATAATGTATGAATATGTATTCTTTATCATCGGTAACAATACATCTGATTTAATCATTATTACTTAGCAAACAACCAAATATTACATTTCATGCATGGGTAACTTTAGAGTTTTATTTAAACAGTTCGTTATACGTTTACTTGTACTGTTTAGATAGAAGATGTTGAAATTACTGAAATTTATCAGCTGAGTTTTATTTTCAATGGCTCCAGGTATGAGTGTAAAAACTTACCTCTTCATTATTAGTGATTGATAAGATTAAGAAGAAACCATCTTTAACAAATGTGTCAGTCCATAAGGTAATTCCAGAAACGTTTTAAGAAACCACTTTCGAAATCATTAGCATCATCATTCATTTCAAAATCATTCATTTCGATGCTTAATAGATTAATGTCCATATCAATTTCGATTTCAAGACAATTCATCCATTCATCATGTCAACATTCTGTAAATTAATACGTTCTTCCAAGTTATCATTGAAGCATAAACCTTCTTATTAAAAATCATAAGCTCTTAAACGGAGTTGCCCTCTATGATCATGTTTCTGATCAACTGAGTCATTTTAGATCAATCATTTTCAGTAAATTGTACAGGTTACGCTTTAGTATTGGCTTCCAACCAAGTTGTTCAGAGGACGTGCCGAAATCTATGTGAATGTCTCGAGTATTGTCTTACTGAGTATTGATTTAAAACCGAAAATAATTGATGGAAAACCCGATGACATAAATAAAACAAAAGTGTTCAAAACTTAACCGTTTTGCATTTATTTGACAAAAGAGGAAAAATATAACTCCCACCAATGAAACAGTCTATCAAACTGTACAGATGAACCTCGTTGAAAGTGTGTGGCATTGCTCAAATAACATCTTAACACGCATCAGTTACGAATTTTTATTTAAACTTTAAAGTGGGTTGTAAATAAAGTGTTTTCTTTTAATAGTTGCAGATGTTTCATAGAAACTGATAAATGCATCATGACAGTAACAGTTGACGAAATGTTTGGAGATAAATGTTTAAAAGTTACTTTGAAATCACTTTGACATGATTTTTTTCCCGATTGCCGAGTATTCTTCGGTATTTCATTTCATAAAGGAACAAGACTAAGTATCTATTTATCAAATATTCTTTCAGGTATTTGAATAATAAAGAATTTACAATAAACTTTAGTCCTAGCATTATTTTAACCGTTCAGTTGCAAATGATATGTAGTTTTTTCAAATATTCATCCTGAAGGGATTGAAAGTAATATGTGATCATCAAAATAACACAGTATGTTATTGCCTCATCTTCCCACATGAATTCTAAACTTCCTCTAGCTCAATGACTTCCTGGTTTAACCTTTCCGTGCTTGTTCTCCAGGTTGATGCGACGGTTCAGTCCAAAGAAATCTTATAATTTCGCCGAGGAGAGCGCTGTACTCAAATCATTTGTTTTGACGGGTTGGCAGCAAAGTTTAAATTACCCGGTGACAAAGACTGGTGTCATTAAAAGCCATTCAGGGGAAGATGTTAATGGCGGAGAAAATGATATCACAACGGGTGTTCAGATGAAGATATCATAGTGCAAATTGTTACGAATGGACAAACGTTTGGATTTCAAGAAATTTAATTTAATCAATACATTCTGGAAATTCGTTTCAAATATAAACAACAAACCTCAGCATTGTAAGGCATACGGTCGTTATGGTGATCTGCTATCAAATACAATTACATGAAAATCATCACGACAGCACGCACACAAAAATAACAACTGAATGGCAGTACTTTGTAAGAAGTCCTTATATATTCAGTAATACGAAGCTCCAGAAGGGACATGGTAAAAAAAAAACTTTTTTACGTACGTACGTAATATTATCACGTATACTGTTCCTTTCAAATATTTGAAATCAACGTCTTTTAATTTTTCTAGCATTAAGTATTTCAAAATACAGTTTCATGAAGTGAGATGATTTTGTTTCACTGAGGAATACATGACATTACGATGAATCTGTAAATACTGTAAATGTCATTTCTGTTACAACAGATCTGCAATCATTTTATTTTCATTATATCAGCATTCTTCCAACACTGAAATCGTGAAGATAATCATTACACATTGATCTGGTAAATCTTCTATTTTCAAGATTAAGGATATGCTTCGCATAGAAATAAAATAATTATACCGGGAAAATGTATGATGGCGATTCTATATTTTGAATCCAAATTTGCATATACATATATATCACAGGTCCTTTTAATATTGTGCATACAAAATAGCTGCATCACCATACTTGCATAATTCCACACATGGCTAAAACCACTTGAAGATGACCCCGGACGAACATGAAATACCTCATGCATTAACTTTGCCATCTTCATCTTTCAGTTAATATTTACTCTGCAATGGAGTATACTGAAGGGAAGACTGTTTGTGATTCAACTACAATTTCATATCTAACAAAGCGTCATCATAAGGCACCTAAAATTAAACGTATTTAAAGAAACGCACCAAAACTAATGGAAAATAGAGATTTCTTAAGTCATTGAAGTGTTCACAAACACATAATATTCATTTTCTACATTATTTTTACATGAATAAATTATCAAACAATAATCAATATATGACCATCTTACTTTTTTTTTATTTTAAACGTATTAAAGCAGCACTTTATCGTACATGCAAACTACGGAATTCTATTAAGTAAATTATAACAAAAAATATCTTATTGCGTGATAATGCTTTTCAGTACCTCATTAGTGAGGTCGGGAGAGATATTATCTCATGATTCGCATAATTTCATAATTTTGCTTTGGGTTGAGGAAATCTGAAAAAAGTAGGATTAACATAAAGTTGATGGGATTAGGATACTTCATTTATCAGACGACAGTCGACGTGAATTTGTGGTTTTCCAAAACATTCTTAATCGCCATTATCTGCAGCGTTTAAAATCTCATTAGCCAGCTTTCTTTTTAATCTAACTGGCCCTTTTTCAAATAAAAGCAATGTTTGAACTTAAATTTTGATAGTGAAAATATTGTAATGTTATTATGAAAATGATATTATTTTAACAAATTGCGAAATTTGTATTTCCCTGCCTGAAATTCTGACAATCGTTGTGAAATCAAGGTGGGTGCTCATTGAATTAGCATCTGCATAGGCCCTGATAAGCGTAAAACACCTAACAGAAAAATCGGACATCAAACATAAACGTTCACATCTAGCAGCGGTACAATATCTCCATTTTAACATTTCAAATATCACCAGAAACCGCAGAATCTAAGCGTTATTGCTCGTGTTTCATTCAAAACCATGTAATTCTACTGAATTGCTTTGTAACAACTAACAATGCATTTATTTACATTCAGTAGATTAATATGATCATAATTTAAGAGCCAACAGTTATTGTACAAGTAATAGAACTAGACATACTCGAGGATCGTTTTAGGCACATGTGCCAGACTTTATCAGTAGTGTAAGTTTACAGAGAAGTTTACAGTCTGTTGCTTAAAAATAACATTTTGAAACTCATCGAATTTTAAATAGTGACACATGAATGTAATAAGTGATGATTTCCATCGAAAAACGGACACTAACGGGCGTCATTTAGTTAAACGTTACCTTTGAAAGCACGCAGAAGTTGAAGTTGTTTGAATTGGACGTGTGGTTCCGGCTTCTGAAGACATATACATGTATGGTGTTTTTTTTATTGAGAGCCATTATGAAAAATTTGTCATTTAGGGAAGGATATGTTAGATATGGACTCAAAATCTTCATTGTCATTTTATCAAGCACGGAGAGACTTTTTGGATATTTGCTTAACACATTCATAGTCTTAAAACACTGAATATCACAACTATTCAACTGATATTTCAGTAGATAGTGGTATTAAATGGTAGACAAAAAGTATCTTAAAACATCAATTGAGGTACTGATATGAAAGAAATGTTACTATCCATAGAATCCGCTGATATATTTGCATGCTGCGATGTCGATTCATAGAAATAAAACTAAAAACGAGCGGAAGGTTTATCCATGCCTCTTCCCACTCTATGAATACCTTATTTATAAGTATGAAGTGCAGACATGCAGATCTAAAGAGTGTATGTGAAGGGAAAACCATTGACGACAAAGGTAACCGAATATAAACTGGACGCCAAAATAAATATTAACATGAGGTGTAACATTTCGTTTGGCGTTCAGTTTACATAAAACAACTTGACAAATATGAAGCTCTCGACTATGATGTCATGTTGTTCATTACACGACAAAGGATCACTTATTGGTTTCAATTATGGTAAACTTTTTATTCCCAGAAGCGCAATTCGGTAAAATCTTTGAATAAGTACACAGAGTCTGACTGCAAATAGTAAATTGGATCAGCACCTATTTTCCTTGATAAGATTTCTTATGGTCCTTACTATTTAAGAATAGTTATGGGTCTTTTGTACAAATCTTGGGAGGTAGCAATTCGATTTTATGTTGCCTATGTGGAGAAATCAGATCAAGATTAAGATACGAATTCAGACCAAAAGCGGATGCTATTATCTAATATTGAGTTTATAACAAGAAATAAAAACCTTACTTCAATACGTGTAAAACTATTGTAATGGGTTCTAATGATTAATCAACCCCTCGGCTAAATGCAAATGGATTATGATAATACGGGAACTGGTAAACATGTCCATATGATGCCTCGGCAAGAAATATTGTGTTGTTGAAACCTACGTCGGAATATCTAGATAGTCAAATGTCTAAGATGGACTTTGGTATTGGTAAATAAGAGGTCAAGAGTAACGTGCTCTTTGCATTCATGTTACAGTGGCGGAGAAAGTCAGACTTACAGATAAGGAGGTTTCATTAACGGATCAGAGGTTTCTAAACTCTACTTAACTATAGCGCGAAATGGGATGTGTTTCAATAAGTCAAGGAAGTGAAAATATCAGATGTCTGTTATTTGCGCAGGCAGTGGGTTATGAAAAAACTTTCATTGTGGAATAGCAATAGGACAATACTTGCAATATAATGCAATTTCAGGTGTTTTTAAAAAAAATATCAACAAGTTACGTTATTTTGTTATGTACATGTACGTCATTGATGTACATGATAATTATGTAATTTCAGCTATCATTTCCATAATCATATTAGATGGTGAGGGATAAAGTGAGTAGGGATGCATTCTCTAAAACTCATCTTTTTATATTCTGTTTTAATAACACTGAACATCTTTCAAATTTTCACTATGTCAACATACAAAAATCGTTGTTTTAGATGTTACATTACCTATCAATAATTTTCTATCGATCGCAACTTATTTATTATGAATACGAATTTATTATGTATGATTTTCTTTGAACACCTTTTTCGATAAACTTTCCCAAAATTGTAAATGGTTCCATTGTAAAACATGAAAAGAATAAGACCCCGGATCACACTAAGTACAATGAGTCTCACACCCAACCGGCGAACCCCTCCTCTCCCCGGGGAACTGAGTTACATTATTCAACATTTCAAACGCTTTCGAAATTTTGAATTCGAGTCTGTAATGAGTGTTTGATAGGTATGTATATATTTTTGTATTTATAACCAAAATAACTTTAAATAAAGGCACTGAAAGAACACTTGCCCATAAACAAGAGAGGAATATCTATTAAAATTCAGTGATGTAACATTGAAGGATGTAAATGCATGGTTTGAAAAACGTGCCGAGATTTTCATTTCAAGGGACACATTTGTAATGTGAACTCGAGTTTTGTGTTACAAGAGTGTCTTTTTAACCAAATTAAATGGAAGAAAAATCTGAGGATTTTCAGTATTTCGAACTTACCCGATTGAATTCATTTGATGAAAGAGGAATAGATACCGTTCGTTCTTATCTTACCGTGCATCGATTTGAAAGTTTCCCTGTTTGGATAGTTAGATATGTACAAATAAATAGCCGTGTGCCATTGATTGATACATGTACAAATATATTAGAAGAAATTAAACTGGTATTGCATAAAAACTTGAAAATGAGGATTTATTTCAACTTTTCAAGTAGTTTGTGTAGTAGATAAAATCTGATTGGATAATAATTGAATCACTAGTTTCAAAGAAACAGCTAAATGCGTCACGGCACTGAAAAGTCGAGAGATTGTTTAAGAATGTTCCAGGAACGATACCCTTCGTAACGGATAGTTATGTGAAATGGTAAATCAAATGTAATTTAGCTTTTTTTTCCCTCTGAACAGTTTCTTAACGTCTACACAAATCCTTAACAGTTAAATATCTATTCTTTGCAGAATTCTCAAATTGGATATTGGAGTAAAGAGAAATAATATGAATTGCCTGTTGATTGTTATTCTATATATCAAAATAACTTAGCAAATTACATTTTAGTAATTATCCGTTCTGCCATGTGCATGGCCTATTTTCATAAAGTATATTTCTCTTAAAGCATTTCAATTATTCTTTATAAAGTAGTGATTGTATTTTGATAAATTATGGATTGAAAACAAAATTAATAATATACCTTGCAATATTTTTTTTTTTAAAATATAACGCCATATTGGGTAACATGCTGCTGGGAAAATCTTAAAACAAATGTTTATTAGCGGATGTTTATCGTGCAGTTTGTACTAGATGAACATTTAAAACATTAACACGAAACCGAAGCATTGTTATTTACTACACTAGGCCGACATTGATTAGTTTCAGCAATGTAACACCTTTTACAAGCAATATCTTTGACACCATATAGAATATTGATAAAGTCCATGCAAAAGTTTTCATTGACCTGTATACAATTATTTACCAGGGTAACATCAGGTCATATATTATACATATCAACATATATGAAAAATATCATAACCATCCAACAGAAAACATTTGTTTCACGTTCAGTAAAGCTTTACGTTCACTCGTTAGTGCCGGGGTATGACCTTCTTGCCATTAAAGCAAGCATCGCATCTCCTGCGCATAGACTAGACCAGATATGCCAGAAACTGTTGTAGGATGTCGTTACACATCAGTTGCATACATTGTTGAAGTTCCTTGAGGGTACTAACAGGATTCACAAATCCCTACACGCAATGTTCCCTTTCGTCCAAAACATGTTCGATTGGGGACATTTCAGAGGATTAGGCTTGAAACAGTAAAGCGTTGACATGATTTTGCATCATACATTGGTGAACAATCGATGCCATGTGAGATCAAGCGTCAGGTCATAGACATCATTTTGTCATGACATCATTTTGCATTATAACCGACAATGCAACCTTCTATAGCACTTCATCTCAACATCGTTGTTCACTCAGGTTGCATCAATAAGTCAATCACTCCGATTTTTAGTCGTGGTTACGCCAAAATCATGACACTAACGCCTCCGAAACGATACCAAAATACCAAAATAAGGATGTGGCGACGAATGGTCTTGGCCGATAGACGCCTCAGAACCAGATATCGTTCCTACGGTGATTGTTAAGGTTGCAGACTGGAACCAGTCTTGGTGGATTTGGTTCGTCATGTCCTATCGGGAGTCTTACAAATGTCTGTTGTAATAATAACGATGCATCTTCCCGTTGCTAATGATCGGATTCGGCCAGCCAATAGGTGATGATATCCAGCAACCAAAGTGTCAAGATCTGCAAACTTTGTCTCTTAAAACACCAGCCTTATATTTTCACGTGAAAAGTCATTTTTTTCAAAGTTTTCAAACTTCGGCGTTGCAGTCGCGCAGACACTCTGTTTTGTCGGATTTTAGGATCCAGGCCACTGCCGTATCAGCCTTGAGAGATATAGTGAATTTAATATCACAAGAAATTTTCTTGCGGAGTATTTATTATCATTTCAAGATATGTTTTAAAAGTTAGAACAACACCACATTAAATAAATTGAAATAGCATGTTTGTCCTTTTCAAAGTGTATTGGCTTAACGATTACAAAATATGAGACAAATAGAGTAAACATAGGATGATCGCCATTGTTATTTGAGGCGAAAGAACGTCTTTATTTGAATAAATGGACGTATATCTGACACATTTAATTGAAAATTTTATTGTTAAAAACCTCATTTACTTTTTTTCTTCTAAACATCCCTAATTACAGAGGTTTTGATGACAAAATATCTATTCAAAATAGATTAATAACAGGTAAAGATACTGACTTGGTACTGAGAAGTATATATAGTGGACGTTTTGAGCAAGAAATGAGCTTGAGTATTATTTTCCCAATGGGGGCGGGATAGCGCAGTGGTTAGCGCGTTCGGCTTCGGTTCAGGAGGTCCGTGGTTCGAATCCCGCCAGGGGCTCGGCAACTTTGTCTGCAGTACAGACCTGTTCTACATGCAGTCAGGTTTGGGTGCAATGCTACACTGAAATTCAGCGCAGTACCATCCATGGTTCGCTAGTTCCAGCCGATGCTCGCAGGTTTCACCGTAATCCATAGCCACGATGGTGTTGCGGGTTTTCTCCCTGCAATAATACTACTACAGCCGCAATATAAGTGAAATAATCTTGAAGCGGCGTTAAAGACCAACTCACCTCACCTCACCTATTTTCCTAATGATTTCGTGAAATGAATTGTAATCATGACAGAAAAGAGAGGATAAGTTACCCGTAGTCTTACCGTATACAAATCATCAAGTTTGCTTTATCAGGCTCTAAAAAATGCCACACTAAATAATTCCTTTCATAAAGTGTCGTATTTTCCATCAATAAGTCTTAGGAGCTCAGAAGGTAAGCCAGATAATAGCGTTCAGAATGCCCGGATACTGTGTCTGCGAATATAACGTGTAGTCAGGACCTATTCCTATGGATACACAGTTAAGTCAGCCGTATTTTTCACAATCTATATTCGTCAAACTGTAGCAGAACTCAGCAAGCTTGAAGAAATATAATTATTGCTCGCCCATGATAGTTACTGCAGTGAAATATTAAACTAGTGGAATGCCGCTGTACACAAGACATCACAATAGTGTTAGGAAGTGACGTCCGTTTATAAGGACTGCCGTCACAATGGCAGCCAAGTCGCGGAAAGATAGATGTAATAATGCTTAATCTATGAATGCGAGTGTTAAACAGAATACTTAACTTCCTTCATTTTCAAACTATTTTTATCAAACTCGTGAATGATAAGTAAATAAAAGTATGGAAGGTCGTTTAGTATCCTCTATTTGATAACTCCCTTGTGGCGTCACGATAACCTGCTCTGCATGGACTTAAACGTATCCATCAACAGTAATTGAACTTGCTTGAATTTTGCTCAGATGATTAAAAAAATAATTTAAAGCAATTCCATTTATGATAATGACAGTATTGGTCATAAATTCAGACACATTTTTGTCTTTAAGCGGCAATTTATATTACCGCTAGTATCAGACAGCTTACAGCCATCAATCCACATTTTATATGATTATTAACAATCACTTGAATAAATTAATTTTCGTCCACACGTTTTGAACGTAAAATATAATAATCATTTTAGTGATTTAGTTTTAGTGACATTTCAGTAGGTATAAGAAATAAACTTCTACCATGAATGCATTTTTCAATGAAAACAGTTGTTGCTATGGACTGTGATATTGACTTTAAATCATAACATTTTACATAGCGAAATATTTTTCTTCGCGACTTTGTCCACTCTATGAATGATTTATCGACAAATATTATGTGTGTACCGTGCAAGTCTCAACGGAGGGTGAGTGGAAGGAAAGCTTTTAACATCAACTATAAGCAAATACATAAAGCAGCTTGACAAATATGGACTAGACACAGAGAAGAGTCATTATTACTGCTGTTCAGCCTCCTACTATAATACCATGTTGTCGATTGCACGACACGGGTTCATTGATAGGTGTTATAAATGGTGAACTTGTATTTTTTTTCAGTCCCATCACAGCATATCTATGGAGAATTAGAAAACATTTTGACTGTAATTAGCTCAATTGCTCACACTAAACTGTCAAAATTCATGATATCATGTTCTAGTCTGAAAAACTAACTCTTTTGTTGACTCCATCTCAAATATTAATTTATTTCAACTTGGTAATTATTATGTTTTAACAATCAGATGTGACTCAATTAAAAAATAAACTATCATATTCATTCAGATATGGCTAATAAATATCTTGAAATTTGTAAAAGCAACACTGTGGCTACGTGTGCTTTTCATATCTAATTGAAATTGAAATTTTAAATATCAAACGGTACATTGTTATTATTATCCACATTTTGTAAAGAAAGAGGCTTTCCATTTCGTCGTAATAATTTCCCCATACGTTGAACTTCACGCACTACAGAATCTATCTTCGAGAAATGTACGTATTGAATATTAATAGCATTGTAGCTTAAGCTACCAATTTTGCGTACCTAACACAATACAAAAAGTGTAAACCGAAATCATTTTACATTAAAAGATCCTTACTTCTGCAATCTAGGCTCAAATAACAAGTGAACGTGAAAACAATTTACCATCGTGCGAGGACAAATGTGAGTAAAATTACTAGCTATGCCTCATGCTGTAACCAATAATTGCATTGAGAGGAAAACTTCCTGAATTTAGTTCTGATGCTCGGGTCATTGTTGGTATGCCATCTTGAAGTCATGCTATGATGATTGTCTTTACAGATAGGAACCATGCAATCAGCATTAGCAATTGGATGTCTCGTCTTGGTAGTGACCCTGGAAGTACGAGTGACACTTGGTGCCTTCACGTCAGGGAGTACATATCGGCAGAGCTGGGGGTACAAGCGATCTGGCAATAACCTCATTCGTCTCTTTGATCTTCCTAATGCCACACCAGGAGCTCCAGAAAGGTAACATTAATTAGAAAGAGGAAATCTCAATTGGCCTGTTATTGTTATTGAATCTATATTAAGTAATGCATTTCAGTTGTTTATCATACTCCTTTGTTAAAATTAAATCTACAATCCTCATTAACAAGTGTATAGCGAATACAAAGGTGTCATCGGCATAAAGAGGGTCCTTATTTTGACTCTGAGAAGGAAATAAAGGTTCCGATAGAGATGCTGTGCTTAAACTTGAACGTTCTTCGAAATCAGTAATAAGAAAATAAGACAAGGGTAACCCTTGATGCTGTGTTTTGATAAATCAACACGACATTTTATCTGCAAAGTGCAAGGATTTAGAGATGGGTTGGGATAATTATATCTGATCTATTAGAAACCTAAATCTGAGTTACTTGAGTTCAAGAGACAATGGTTCAAAATAAGTAATAAGAAAATAAGACAAGGGTTACCCTTGTTGCTATGTTTTGATAAATCAACACGACATTTTATCTGCAAAGTGCAAGGATTTAGAGATGGGTTGGGATAATTATGTCTGATCTATTTGATCCCTAAACCTGAGTTACTTCAGTTCAAGAGACAATGGTTAGAAGTTGGTTTCATCGCAGGCTTTAGTCCTCGATAGAGTCTGGGTTCATTTGAGTTGATCCAGACAGGATGTAATGAGAATAAAGCAGTGAATGAGGCCACTGTATGACAAAATTGCAGTCCAATGAGAATGCCTCTTAAAGAGGCACAGAGTATGTTGTTGGGGTCAACTATGTGAAACTTCATAAATGGTGTTATTTTGACGAGGAGTAAAGGACGTTTTAAAAATAGGAATCTTAGTAAGTTATAAGTTCAAAATAGAGAAAATAAACAGGTTAAAGTCCTAATTTATTATCGAAAACCGGACAATGCCGCTCGCAAAGTATTGAAACGTAATTTTGGAACCGGGCCTTATTAACAGCAGACATCAAGACAGAATGAGATATCACAGGGTCAAGTAATTCATATAATTCATAAGCATGTAAATGGGACGTATAATTAAACTGAACTCTTAAATCTAATCATTCTTAGCATTTATAAGGCCGTTTTTTGATTATCATTGAAAGGAAGAACATATCGTTATTTTGACATTTCAGAGTTAAAAATGGAACTTAAAAAAGGCAATTAGAACATACCTCAGTACAAATGTTACTTTTGCTCGTATTTAATTTATCAAACGTAATGTGTCATTCAAACGTCTAAAAGACATCATTTCATTTCTCAAACTATGATGAATCGAACAAGAGGTTGAAATGGACAATCAAACTACATTTTAGATATTGTTGAGGCTAGGAACACTAACAGGATATATAAATAAGGCAAAGTAAATTATCCTGACCTGAAAAATGATCATGAAACATATACGAAAAGAGATCGAACGAGGTCTTGTGTTCGAGGAAAACATCTTGGAAGGGACAAGTCATTTGAGGTGCTTAAGAAGCGGTCTTGAGGATGCCCTTGGAGGTTTTCTTTTTTGATTTCGAAACGTTGTTCTAATCTTGCGGAATCATACTCGGAAAATAGAAAAATTATGATTCTTCATTTTTTTTAAATATGGAAATATTAAAATATCAATATATACACACATATCATAATCCAAGGATATGTCGCTAATGCAACAGTTTACGAATTGTAATGTAATAGCCTCTTAATCTTATAATATCATGAGTGGGCTTTTCGGGATGAAGAAAATGTGGCCATTAGAGAATTATTACGAACTTTTTTTTCACATAGCATTACCAAATTGGGCCATAATTATCTTTACATCGTACGACATATACAACAAAAAGACAACAAAAAACAAAGACGTAAGTTCGTGTTCGTGTTTTATAGGTTTTCGAATTTATTATGTATATTCAGATATTATTAAGGCAGTGAGAGGTATTGAATTCTTAAAGAATGTTATCTTTAAAATACAAGCCTGCCAACGGTTTTGCCTTGATTTTAATGTCAAATGTAGCCGAAAGGATGGCGTCACGAGAGGTTTACAGAGACCTTTCAAATATCATTAACATGCTTGAAAAAGAGGTTCCGTCCATAACTTCACAATACAAAGATAACCTGTTTCAAAACAATAAGAAGTGACTTTATGAACTGCATAACCTATGCCATGTTCGAACCATATATGTATGCTTTGACTCGTGTGTATTATAATGAAAACGTTGAACGGTTCATACTAAGTAAGATTATATAGTAGTTGTAGTGACCATTGATCGCTTAGAAATTCTGTTTTTGCATATTTCTGAAAAGGGTTATTCATACTGAGTTTAAAACAATGTTTTCAATATTTTCATATTTATGTTATTATGATATTTTATTACAGTTGTACATAATTAAATTGTTTGGACTAATTCTTTCTATTTGCAGAAACCAGTTTTCTATACAAACACTTGATCTGGTGGACAAAATGTCGAACCCATTGATAGCAAAGTTCATAGTGGAGACCTTGATCGATGTGAATGGTAAGTGTGTTATAGATCTAAAGAGAAATACATCTGTGATTTAATAAACTACACAACTGAGAATTTGTCCAGACAAAAACGTAAATATAATTATGTCGGTACAACTTCTTCTAATCATATAGGGAAAGCGACAATGTTTCTTCTGATTCTTGCTTACTGATACAATTTGCATAAAAATGCTCTAGAATAACGAAAAACCTCGAATTTCTCATTCATTGTTCACGGAATCAGTCGAAACAAACATTTTTGAGCAATGTAACTATTATGTACACGTTTACAAATTTGAGATTACAAAGATACAGACCCATCATCACCAATGGTTGTTTGATTATGTTTTTCTGTGGTTTCAATTGGTATAACATAAATGCATGAAATTTTGGACAGCATCAAACGCAAAGAAATAAAGAGTTTTTCGTTTGGCTTGTTGCAGGAGATGGGCTTGTCACAGGAGAGGAGTTGATGGGCTCGAGTCGGTGATTCTTCTCATTGAAGGTCGAGCTAGATTCTCATTCTCACTTTATGTCCTAAGATCGGATTTCAATTATACACGAGGATCATTATAAGATTTTATTATTTCGATATGACCATTTTATGCATTTTGAAATTATTTTACGTTATAGAATTGGATATGTTCTGCTTTCTGAGAAGGCATGCATTTTTAAATTCTCTGTTTTGACAGAAAATGAATTCGTAATTGGAGATTGTGAACATGATCTTTTAACATGAAAGCGAAATGTTCCTTCAGTGTAAAGATTTTGATATAAGTTGTGAAAATTGTTAACTCGCAAAGGTATCCCTCTCAGAAAAATGTCACTGAATATCTACACGTATTTATCTCATTAGACGGCTATTAAAGTAACAATCATTCGATGGTGTTTTGTCATTCCATGTACTTAAATATATACTATAAAACTTCACAGTGAAGGTTGCGGTCATGTTTCTGAGGATTAAATCTTGTTTTGTACTCTCTTGGCATTAACATAGTCGTAAGCCAAGTTTACATACTACTTACGACTATCTGTGCGCGATGGGAGTTTTTACAGTCAAGGCCAGGTTTCTTAATTCTCTGGAGAATTACAAACTACGCACATTATGTTTTACAAGAAACATTAACATTACACAAAGTGAAGTAAGATGCTTATATACAAAAAGGTTTATTACATTTCACTTTAATTTTTGCTGCTTTTACTGTGCTTCACAAATATTGCTTTTTAGGAAAGAACATAACAATTACTTAAATTTTGTTGTCGCTTCAATAAAATTAAACGTGTAATGAAGTTTGCCTAATATGGGCAATGTTTATTTTTCGATATAAATCAGACAGGATAGAACGTGGAGAAACGCCGTAATACCCTTGAAGTTCATGTACCTCTCTTTTAAGGCATAGTGCGTATCGTTTATACATCTTAGATACAACAGAGAATATATGCTTCACATCTGCAAAGGTTTGTAATTACAAATCTCACACTTGTTTGTTCTCGACATTACCTCATGAGGCTGAATAAGGACCACTTTCAAACATGTGCATCGGGGACATATGAAATAACGGTAAAACAAATCGGATGCTAATCCTACGAGAAAACTACACGACTCATGTTTTTCAATGGTTGAGTAATGCGTTTGATGCATGTCGAGACTTGATCTGCAAAATTATGTAATCGAAAATTCTATATGTATGTTGATCGTATTTTGTGTTTCGTCGTCTATATTTGAAAGAACAGGGCTGTATTTCTTGGCGGCCTACTCAAGTTGTACCGTTGTCTTGTGGTAACATGCAAAAACGTTTCTGTGACGCTAAACGTTAAAAACCGGGCCTTAGAAACAATTAACAAAGATAGACGTTTATGACAAGAGAGAACGCATTTACAGAATTTTTCTAATTAAAAAAGATATTTTGAAAATAAGTATTTATACCTAGCAACATCGTAACTCTTTTACTATGAGTTATAAAGAAGGCATGGGGACAAACAAAGAATCATAAAGAAGGGAGTGTCTGTCACTTTACATTCATGTTGAAAAAGATAACATTTAACCATAGCAACGATGATAGTAGAGTGATATAGCATAACTTACAAAAGTACAAGCTGGAAATAAGATAGATGAGGAATGATATTGATTCACTGGGTAAAATCCCAGTTCAAAATAGCAAAGACGACTAGAAAATGGATATAAAATAGCTCTCATTATACAGAAGCCACGTGGCATAATTCAAAAGCCTATAGACAGAATATTCAATTAACACGAATCAGGATGAAACACAACCAAGAATCATTAAGAACTGATAAAATATACTCATAATTATGAAGAAATATGCCAAATTTGTGAGGAAGTATAAAGAAAAGACACAATTACAACAGAGTTAAGTTGAGGTCATTTGGGGTTTAAGAGTATTTCACTTATATCACCGCTCCTAGAAGTTTTGCAGGGAGAAAGCACGTAACACTACTGTGGCTGTGTATTGCGGTGAAACCTACGATCCTCAGCTGGAACTAGCGGACCATTGGTGGTTCGGTGGAGAATGGTTCAAAAAAGCTTACAACTTAAAATTACTTAAGACATGCTCCGTGCCGTTCGTGGAATATACTTAGAACTTAGGTCTGTTTATCTCTGTTCCTTATATGGGATAGATAAATTGAAACACTTGAGCAATATAGGTTATCTAAAGTTAGAAGAAGTGTTTGATTAACAATTTGAACTCAAAGGATTTCAAATTTGTTGAAACATTGTAAGCTTACACACCTTTTCTTAATTAATGTTGAAAATAGTTCTGAACGTTCAGTCTCTTATCATGCATGGTATGAATGTCAACTGTCAATGCATCCAAATGTAGGTTGCATATTGAATAATTAAATTCATTTTTGTAGTCACTCCTGAAGGACATTAAGTATTTTTCGGTATTATTCAGTACGATCACATATTCCTCTTATATTCAATAATTTTACATATGGTGGATTTTTATTTTTAAAAATTAGTCTGTTTAGTAAATATTTATTATATCAGTAGTTGTCAATTTATTTAAGTCTAAGAACATCATATAAAAGATATTCATTTAAAATATCTCAATGATTCATTCACAAATTCAGACTAGACGAAATTACACGTGGCATTTACATAACCTTTCAAACACTATCAACTAAAATTGTATCTTTTAACTGCTTTAGATACGTATAGATTACATGAGGCGCCTCACTGTTCGATTTTCGATCGGAATTGAGTCTTTATACGTTTACGTGTCACCTAACTGAACAGCACGAGAATTATATTTTTCATCAACAGATATTAGTTTCAACCATTCATAAAGATTTCCATATGTAACTTCAAAACAGTCATCCAGTTTCTCTTTAATACAAGACAGAATTAATGGTAATAATAATTTCATCTGGTCAGACAACATTACACGATATTGCTTTGACTGAAATCATGACTAACAATTTTTAAATTGTCTATGTTTGATACTTATTTACGTTAGTGTTAAAAAGTTTCGTCCCAGATCAATATATTTCTTAACGGTTAACATGTTGATATCGCTGAGAACGATTGCTCCAATTGTTCTGCCTTTCTTGCTTTGGTTATTTTACCTTCAAGAACCATTTAAGAGTATTACCGTAGTAATGATGAGGATAAATTGACTCATAGAAATGTTCGTTCGTTCGTTCATTTATTCATTCAGTCGTTATTTATAGCAGTCCTTCTTCAAAACACAGAATTTATCAAAAGAACATTGCGATTATCTATTGAATTGTTATGATAATTTCAAACTAATTTATGTTTACCAAACCTCTTTCCATCCTGCTACATCAGCGTATCTGTATCTGCATACAACTCCTTCAAATATTGGAAGCTATACGCCGAACTATATATACCCTGGTGTAACCTGTTGATCTCTCTCAAAAGTTGTAAATATTTATTAAATTTGCAAGTCAAATGAAAAAGTTGGATCCGAGCAATATTTTACGAACGCTTCAAATTATAAATGTAAGTTGTGCTATTAAAATTAAGAAATTCATGTTCATGTTTAACTGTAAAATAATTCAAATCACATGCATCAATGAAACTATCTGAACTACCAAGCCATTACTGTATCCGTAACAGCATTCAAATCTTAGCAGTAGTATATTTGTTATTAAATGTGTTAACCATATATTATTCAAAACCACATAAGAAAGAGTGTTGATGAAACATGCCGGCACTGTCAATGACAACGACTTCCTGATTGTTTAAAGTGGCATAAAAATTGGAGTTTAAAGTTTTGATCATCTATTAATTGCGTTAAATCAATGTACGACTCTTAAATTAAATGATTGAATCAAGCTTAAGAGTAATCCTTATATCATATCAACCACACTTATAAGTTATAAAATAGCCACATTTTTTTAATCGGACAAAAATATAACATACTGCACCGAAAAAAAAGAAACTCACCTAACGTAACGTCACGATGTGGTTTTATTCGCTATAGAAGTTTAGATATTACAAAAACATTTAAAACATAAATCTGGTCACCGTTATCATTTTCTTCAGATATATTATTATCTGATTATTTCTGAATGGTAACACTGATCGTTATAACGTTTTGACTATTACATATGTTTCTTACCTCACATTTATAGTGTCCATAGGAAAGAAAATGTACATCCACTGGTTGACAAGATAATTGACGTTTCAAGTTTACACATGCTTCAAGGAGAAATGGGCGATTTTTGTGTTGAACAAGAGGTTTTTAAGTTGTATAACATTCTTCTGTATCAGATTTTACGAGTACAGCTAATAAAAATATGTACGAAAGGTGCAACTTGATAGTGGTCCACAATCTGTGGTCGCTAGGTGGGTTCCGCAAATCTCCAGCAACGAAAACATCTTGAAATTATTTTGTCAAAAGATTTCAAGTTAATTGGAAGGATTACAGGCATGGGTTTGTGTTTTTGTATTTACTACTTACAATTTATCATGATTAAGCAACCTCAATATCCAATTAAAGAAAAGAAGTTTTTACTCCGTTCTCGGAAGTTTGAAAAGAGTTTGTACCTTGTCTTGACCAAAGAGTAGTTTTAAACGTTACCCAACGTTTGGATGGATATCCAACAAGGAGGCGACTGGTACTATCCTTATTCAAATACAGTAACATCAAGGAATGAAGTGGGGTTTTATCTCAAATTCACATCCTCCGAAAAAATATTTTAGATAGATACTTATATTTAAAAATAAATCTCCAAAAAACACCCTCGATCTTGCATTGCCGACTTGTTGAATAACTGGTAATTTTTAAAAAAAACTTATTTTACCCGTATTTGTTTCTATGTAGTTCCAAAGGATAAATTCCGATTTACAATAGAGTAAATTTACACGAAACTTTACCATGTTGCATTTAGACCTACAAAAACGTTTCATCCCATACAGGCCTACCATACACAGTGGGGGCAAAAGTGTACAAACTTGGAAGCCTGGCAGCGACAACTATGCACATAGATTTGAAGCTTACTGCAGTTGAAGGTTATGCGCTGTATCCCATTGTGACATGTTAAAGTTTACACTCGTAGTGAGAGAAAAGATCATTGTAAAAGGTCTGTTCGTAGTAAGTGACCGCCATTTTTCTTGACTGAAAGCGAGGCTTTGAGGTGGTTTTGGCGGCGTTTGTGTCGTGTTGGGAGGGTATGAATTCGGTTTTGGGGGCGTTTGTATTCCAGTTTTGGTTATTTGTGTTCTGTCTTATAGTATATGTGGTCAAATTTGTTCACCGTTTGTATGGTAGGCCTGTTGAAGGGAACCTTGAAGTCAACGTTCAAAGATTACCGACGGTTTTAACATAATCCAATATCAGATTTTTCGTACATTCTAGTTATCCAAATACGTTTTGAACATCAATACAATAGCTATCTACTTAAAGTCATAGTCTCATTTTTGTAAGGCAACTAAACTGAACTAATTATTCTTCACGAACAAAATCTGATCACTAACACAAATATTTCCTGTCGCATTTGCAAAGATTTTCATTTTTATGCCCGTTTTACAATTTTGGATGAAGTAGCTTATTGGCGTAAGCCGTTTCAGACCGATGAGTGCAATCCCATCGCGAGTGCGAAACACCGGAAATCTAGTAATTGTAGCGCCTATATTTATGACAGACGCATTCTTTATTGAGTTAACCACCTTTTTGTTATTTCAGTATTTGAAAAAAGGTAAGCTATTAGCTCTTTAAATTGGATATTCAGCTGGGAAATTTTATGTGTTCTTCGTCACGGCCTTGGCGAAATGACGTGGTAAGGACTAACGCTCGCAAAACACGTAATATTTGGGTAGGGTAGGGTAGTTTGAACTTAATTATTGAGGGCTAGAATGCCTGCAGAGTTCTGAAAATTGTTGCAAACGTCAGGGGAAAGATTTCTGTGAGTGGTGAACTAATTGTCCGGCATGCATTACAATTTGCCTTGCAAAAATGAGACAATGACTTTAATTACGTCAGGCTTGCCATCTTACGTCATCAGCGGGGGATGTGACAGGAAAAGAACCCATTAGTCTATTATTTAGTTTTTATGTTTTTGCATGCGTTTACATTAGAAGAACATCAAGAAAGACACAATTTCAAAATCCCTTTTGAAGCAACAGTATATACGTACATGTATTGTGAAGATGAGAGTTAATGAATATGTATAAGGTCATTGTCTTGTTTTATTCTGTTTTCACGTTCATGATATATTTTGGTGGATATAACTGGTTGTCATTGATCAACAGTTTGTTGATTGGTTTCAGCAAGACAAATCTCTATGCAAAAATGAATTATTTTGTGAAGACAACATGAACCAATATTATCATATTATCTTGCATGACTTCGAAAACAATAACTGTCTTGTTAGCGCCTTCAGCTTCGGATCAAAAGGTCCGGGGCTCAGCAACTTTGTCGGCAGGGGATATAGAAATGTACTACATGCAGTAATGTTTGGAGCAATGCTACAATGAACTTCAGTGCAGTACCAACCATGGTTTGCTAATGCCAGCCGATGGTTGCAGGTTTCACCGCAATGCATAGTGTTGCTGACTTTCTCCCAACTAGCATATAATATAATAGTGATATAAGTGAAGCGGCGTTAAATACCAAATCACCTTACCTCACCTCACAAGTTTGTTTCAAAAATTTGTATTCGTCCATATATTAGTTGATATAAAATTAAATAGTTTTGAAAACATGAAATTACTAATAAAAAGAAACAACGAGTTCAGTAAACAACAGGGATTAGGACCTTCTCTCATAAATTCCAATACAACCTCTGTTTTAATACGAACGTTACGTTTCTTGATCTAGAAATGTAGTACGCGGATTGGATGCAAAGTTAGTTGTGCAATAAGCGACGCCGTTTCAAAAGTTATCATTCAAATCGCCTAAGTTATTTCCATATGAAAGCTTTCCAAAAGCTAAACTTGATTTGAAAATGCACCTTGCATTTTGAGTCTTCTTTACAGAACACATACGCCTCATTCTGTCTAAACTATTCCGGTATGGTATAATTTCGTCCAAAATGAGGTACGAGTCCTTTTGAGTACGAATTCACCCTAAATATTGTAGTGAATGAATGAATGTATTGAATAGAAGCAGTTATCTCCCTTAGGTATGCGTACAAATGAGAATAACAAGTCTGGCACTCGGGGTAAGACAAACTGAGCAAATCGCGAACGATTTTAATTTGTAGATTATATAAACCTATTCTTTGATTATCTTAGCATATGCTCGAATGAAAAGATTGACTTGTCGATTTCATCTTGATTTAATTTTTCAAAGTAGGAAGTTAGTAATTAAGTTACATGCATTTACTCACTTAGTCTCAGTAACGTTTTTTCATACTCATTCGTAAAATGATTCGACCATATTTATTGTTTCAGTTTTTCTAAGACCAAAAATGAAATGTTTCAAGAGGAAATACTTAATGTTAGATTCATTTGAGATTTCCTTCAATGCGAGGCGTGAAAAAAGTTGTGGAGAGAGATTTGTCCGCAGAAGCGCACATAAATTAACTATTCAGTCATGTTTCACATCACGTGGTCATATTTAATAATATAGTTCAAAATACAGTGCGTTGCCAAAAGTGACTCATCATTCTAAACATTTTCATTGAGGTACATATTAAATAATCGTTTAACCATTAACAATTATTTCAGTGCTTCGATTATACTGATGTCAGATGGGAATATGATAATTAAAGCTTACCATTCTCTCCCCACAGAGGTAGCTCTGTCATTAGTTCCTTAACAACCTCTACTCTGGCTTCCGGCAGATTCCCCATGGTGCAAAATATTGCATCATAAACTACCTTGCAATATTTCAGCCAATGAAAACACTGCATCCATGGATAACATATGTTTTCACAATCAGCATTATACAATGATGCAGTCACTAAATAAGTCAAAAGTGTTCTTAAGAAGACTCAAAGTGCAAAGTGCATAATCAAATAGGATTTAGCTTTCCAAAAGCAAAATAAAATAAAAGAAGCTTTTTCAATGATAACTTTTGAAGCAGTGTCACTCAGATTGCATCCAATCAGGCTATTTTATTATTTCTGGATTCAGAGATGTTCGTATTAGGACAGAGGTTGTATCGGAATGCATGATAGAGCTACCTCTGTTGGGACAGAATGACACTGTAGAAACAAATATTTTTTTCAGAATTTGGCTAGAAAATTTTAATCTTAGTATATAACATGTAAATTTCATTACAATCGCAGTTATTATAATCAATGATACTTGTTTCATTTTATTTCTTTTCCGATTTGATTTGTATGAATGAAATCATTTATTAACAATTAATCATTATATGAAATTGAAAAATACTGTGAAGTTCAGCAACATCTTCAAAGTCTCTTAACAAAGTAATTATCTTTCAAGAATTGAGAATATAGATATAGAAAATATGTACAATAAGATATACTTGTTAAATTGCTCAGTGTTTTAGCATAAAAAGCACAACATAAACTGTCATTGAGGCCATCTGGAAACTCAGTTTGGACATTTATTACTCTTTGAATTAACTCTCCTTTGACACTGACCAGAAATATCAAACAAGATGACACTATATAAGGGAGAGTAATTCTTAAAATTGAAATTAGCAAAAAGAATGTTTTGAATCTTTCAAACCTGTTGCTTTGCTCATCTATATAGTATAAGGAATATTTGTGTAACCGGTTTCCTAATCGAACATCAGTTACAATTGGATGGACCAAATCATTCAATTATCGATTACTAATCAGTTAAAGCAGAATTCATGAAAAGTTTTCATATGATGTTATTAAAGAAGACCATGTGATTCTTACTATTTCAGACGAATAATAAAGCAGGTTTAGGCCAGAGACAGAAATTAATATTGTCTAGTCATCAATATTATCTACCCTCAACAGCATTAGCTATCAATGATGTAGTAGAGACAACAAAATGAACAGATATGGTCATATATCAGATCAAACAAGATTCAATGCCAGAAAATTAATCAATTCCTTTTATTTTTCTCTCCAATATTCGCTAAGAATCATTCGGATTAACCCATCAATTATTGATTATAATCTATCATCAGGCAACCAATATCAAAAAGTGAGATTTACTTTATTATATTGTTTTCCCTCAACTACTCCAGTAGGAAAGTTATCTGCAATTGAAATAAAAAGCGTCAAGATGCCATAATTGAAGTTGAGGACTTTTCAATTCAGCAAACCATATGGGAAAAAAATCATAATTAATTTTAGATTTGACATTTTGAACATATTAAAAAAAAATCAAAATATCTAAAATCACTGATCCCTTTAGACAATGAACAAAACTTCTGTAATAACATTTCATACAAATATATGCCAAAAGTTTATCTTTGTGACGTGATATCATCTCCTAGTTGTGAAATGATTATAAGAGGTGACATACATGTTATAGGCATTCAAGGTATAGTAACTGCTGGGGATGGTTTAACTTCGAACCAAGTCATTTACCAAGTTTCATAAGTCATGTTTCAATGATGGGCAGGTAATCAACCCTACAAATTCTCAGATTATCAACCCTGATCGCTGTGCAGTTATATTTGTTTGCAGATTGTGTTTCAAGATGTACTTGAAGATTGTTCTCATCTGCCTCTTGACTTTCATCATTCAACATTTCTTCAAACTTTAGTAAGATTTATTTCCCACACATTATTTTAACATGATAAGTTACTTTCACTTTATTATATTTGGTATCACAATACGAGTAATATCACAAAATCTTGTAAATTTTTGGATGATATTTAGCAAAGTTCATAGGATTGCTTAATCCCATGTAGTTTTGTTCATGCTTATGTACCTATTGTTCATGATGTTGATAATTATTGATTTAGATTAAAGTATCTATCTTCAATTTAATATCTTTTAATATATAAAAAGGTTTGCTGAAAGATACTACCAATAATTCAAGGGAATTGTGCAACAATTGATACATTGATTCTAATTTCAAACATATCAATATATTCAAAGATGCTGTTTTATATCTTTTATTGTATGCATGGTGTGCTTATTTGCTACTGTAATATTTCAGTTTGTGGATGAATTTTGGTAAGAAAGTCTACAACCATTACCCTGGACCATGTGGCCATGTTGAGGGAATCGGTGAGTTTTCAGTCAGATGGTCTTTGGCATTGAGTCATTCAAATATTCTTCATACTCTCTGTGTTTGACCACTTCTTCTCTAGAATTGCAACATCCCCAAAGCTAAATTGTTCGGGGAGGTTATTTACACCTGTTGGGTCAAAGATTGTATATTTGTGGTAAGTAAAGATTTGGACTCACTTCCTTGAGGCCAGGTGATTGAATCCTGAGTCCTAGTGATTGAAGTCTAACTAAGGTGCTGTACTGTTATAGCAGTCTGCTTGTACTGCTATGTCAGGATTCTTAGTGTCATTGAAACTAGGTTCAATATCACCATTCTTGTATATAAATCACTCATTAGCATACAGATACATTCTCATCTAACAAATTTTAAAACTTAAGATACTTCTTGTTAATATTAAGAATGTTGCTTAACTATACTGTTAATTATTTAGCATACAGATAGTATACTGGAACTCTTATGTGTAATTGGCCAGGAACCTTTTGTACAATAAATGTTTTTTACTTTCTGACCACCTGTGATTGTCTAATTCCAGTTAGTGCAAGTATGTTTCAATGCAATGCAGAAATGCTTGTCTATTGCATGTGTTTCCCCTGTTATGTATGACTACTGTGACATAAATGAAAAAAGCTTGAAGGTTGCATGAAGAGTCCAACGTTTTGAGGAGACTACTCAGATAGATATACAAGTATAACTATATTCAAAATTATTTAAAAGTTTTTATCCCGATTAAAACTTTGTGATCCTTAAAATGTGTTGTATAATCTCAGAAAATTTGTATTACTTTTTAATTTCAGGTTATGGTTCTGAGAACATGTTCATGAATTCTGATGGCGTTGTTTTTATCACATCAGTGAGTTTGTTTGATATTCCTACCTTAAAAAGAAGGTTAATGCCAATATCTATTTGCAATTTGTTAAAAAATATCTTTATTAAATTTGCTTTCATTATTAAAATTCTGATGTAAAAATAGATTTATAATGACAACCGAGACCAACTTCAAAATTCACATATTTATTCATAAAGTTTGGCATTGTGGGGAATTCTCAATGATTAAATAACCCTTGATCAAGCATTGATCAAGCCCGAGCATGGGGCCAATTTGGTCCAAGCAACACGTGAGACCAAATTGGTGGTACGAACAAAAGCAGTACATAGTACATAGGCAAGCAGTGCCTATGCCCAAGCGTTGGGACCAAAACTGGGATAAGCGTTTCTGAGCATCAGAATTCCCAATTTTGGCTACTATTCACGGGTTGCACGTGCAGGAATTAAAACAGGCGAGTGACGGGGATGAATTGTCATCTGTGATGATAACGAAACTGCCACTATGATAGTGATGATGATACAAAACATCACTGAGATTACCCCAAACCGAGCCAAATTAATAAGGAAGAGTAGTGAGATGAGCAACTGCCTTGTGTGCGTTAGCAATCGGGGCTGTATTAACGTGAATGTAACGTTCATAACAATCGGACTTCCAGCAACCCATGCTCTTGATCATGTGGTCTGGGATATGGGCGACGGCTGCCGAGGTGGCTGCTCCAATCCGAAAAGAGTGTCCGTTGTATTGGTCTGGGTTCTCTCCTATAGCTGCAAGAGTCGTACGCATCATATTGATAAAGCATAGTCTGATGTAGAGAGCAATCATATTTTAGAGGATGAAGTTATTTTTGTATTAAAGGGACAGAGAACCAGAATGTAAGGGAATGAAAGATATTATTGCTGATGTCTAGTTGTACAGTCATTCTTTCCTCAAAGATTTTACTCAAGTCATCTTCCCTTGTAACGTCTCATACATTTGGGCATCATTCTCTGATAACTAAGAGAACAACCAGCATTTCGAGGAATGAAATATATGATTGCTGGACGTCCTGTTCTTGTGTTGCTTTTGGTCATTAAATTCCATGCCATCCACCTAGTTCATAACATTCATATTTATCATGTAGTGCACAAGGGAAGGAACTCCTTTAGATGATTACAGGAACAGACCACATGTCCTGCAGAAGCATCTCTCTCATTTCACTACAAATCTAAATTGCAGCAATTAAAAATTTTCTCCATAGGACACAAGAAAGAGCTCAAATGAAAACAGGAATTTTTTATTAAAACTGACTGCAAAGTTTCTTTGCTGCAGGATTTTGCAATGTGGTGAAATATGTCATACTTGTAATAGTGGCAACATGGTAAAATTGTTGAGTTGAGAAATCCTTTTGGGGAAAGAATGGGTATAACCTTAATAAAATTTCTAAAAACAAATGAAATGTTTCTTTGAATTTGTTTGCAGGGTTTGTCTCTCTCAGATAATAGCCCAGCAAAATACATAGAGTTCTATGCTAAGAATGACATCAAGGGTGGGATTTACATGTTTGATATGAAGAACCCCAAAGCAAAGGCCGAAGAAATGTCTTTATCCTCAAACAAGGACTTCGACAAGGATAACTTCTTCCCTCATGGTATCAGTGGATGGGAGGATCAAAAGTCAGGTAAGAAAAAGATTTATTACCCGAGAAGGTGTGTAATAAGACTTTTATGAAGCAAGTGTGAATTAAAGCAAGAGCAAGAGTTATACACAAATTTGCACAAGTTTCTTAAAAGTCATATTACACACTAACAAGAGTAATATATTTCTATATTACCGTCAATTTACCGAGTCTGTTCAAACTAAAACGCATCAAAATATTTTTAAAACAGCCTGCTTTCTTTGGACACCCCACTACAGTTACTTTATGACAAATGTTTTTTTGACATCACAGACGACAAAATAAGGTATCTTGTGCTGAAACAATCGTTGCTAGGCAAATGTGATGTGTGCACATGTGCTCAAATTGATATACATGTCACTACTTATGATTAACCATATGGGGAATAAAACAAAATTGATACAAGAATAAGAGTGATATCAGAAGAATCAGGAAATAATTAAATAAAAAGAGTTTACATGTTTAGAAGCAAAATGGAAGGGGGAAAAATTAGCAGTTTCAGTCATTTTTCCAAGTGCAATTCGTTTTATGGGTTTCAGATCAGTGTGTATAAAGTACCAAATCCCTTTATCTAGGCCAGCTCTTGATAATATTTTCATCATGACCATTTGACCTATTTCCCATCATAACTTTTGATATTTTGGGTTTTGTTACACATGAATTTGCCCGCTCTTTTCAAATTTTAGAATTTTTCTTTTTCATATCTCTTGAATTTTTGTGTGAGAAATTCTTGATATGACAAAATTTAATTGACTATATTATCTAGGCTAGTCTTTTGATGAAATAAATTTATGATTTGCATTCAATTACAGATTTGTGAAATTCCTGATATCTCGCAACAGGTTAATTGAATACTCAATATATTCTGAGATAAAGTCACTAACTCATTTTTGTGTGATTTTAGAAAGAAATTATCATTTTGAGTCGGTTTGAAGACGTAAGTTATTTTTGACCTTACATGAAGCATATTTGAATATTTCATTACTGAAAACTTTTTTCAGTTAATTTACACAGAAAAAGCTTTTACCTATGGAGTTAGAAAATTCAAGAATTTGTCAATTTCAAGAAAATTCATTTATTTGATGATTTTCAGGCAAGCTGTACCTATTTGTAGTGAACCATGAGAAGAAAGGCACAGAAAAAGTACTAAAATTTCTGGTATCCATGGAAACTAAATCCCTAACCCATGTCAAGTCTTTTGGTGGAGATGGATTGTTCACAGTGTAATGTATAAAATTTTCTCTCCAGGAAAAAAGTCCAGGAAACATTGATCACTTAAAAGTTCTGCTTCATTACTGTGTATTAATTAGAAGCCTTTAATACAGTCTAGGTCTTCATTCAGCAAGTTTAGATTAACTGCAAGCACATGAAATGAAGAACCTATAAAAAGAATATTATGAATGAAGTTACTATTAATTATTTAATATTTCATGAAATTAATTTTAGTCTATGTATCATCAAGTCAAATCGCAAAAAGCTTCATTTTCTTTTACATTTAATTTCCCTTCTATTTCTACACTGAAAAGTGACATTACATTCCCAAAATCTAAAGAGCATTATTTTTTTATAATAGTTACATGTACAACACAAAGATTTACCTATAATTATTTATATTATATTATTTGCTCTCAGATTGCACAGCTAACAGCTGGTGTCCAGCTGAAATAGATGGGAGGCTATTGGGCAAGTTGTTATAGAATTTATTTTGATGGATTTCAGATTGAATGATGTGGCGGCAACTGGACCAGAGAGCTTTTATTTCACAAACTCTGTTTATGCCACAAGTTACTTCGGGAGAATGTTGGAGATTCTTCTGTTCTTACCCTGGTCCAATGCGGGCTACTATGATGGGACAAAATCCAGACAGGTGGTTGGTGGCCTCTTGGTTGCTAATGGGATAGACATATCAACGGATGGGAGGTGAGATGTGAAGACTAAGAAAAAGAAAATAAGGAATAAGATATTTTGGTCAAGTCATTTTGAATCTCCAATATTTGTTGAGACAGCATTCCACTGCACTTTTCAATTTCTTCCTCCTTGAAATGAATGCATTTGACATTGAATGTTAAAAAAAAGAGGTTTTGTGTATGGTGACTTTTTAAATGTTTAATTGAAAATGCGTGATTCATGCTGAAACTTTAAAGGTCATCAGTCATTCAACCTTCTGATTTTGGGATTCTGGGATTCTGCAGTTTGAAGAAGAATGACAAATAGTCTCTGTGAAAATGACATTTTCTGGAGCATAGAAATCAACTTTTTGGTCAGTTAGATGATAGATTGTGATTCTGTTTCTTTTTGACAATCAAAAAATCTCTAAAAATTTATTTTAATTTTTTTTACACAGAACTTAATACGATTTTACATTGACTTCGACTCTACGTGGTGAAGAGTCGTGTAATGTTCTTATTAGTAATTAAATGTGCATCGTGTGTAAACTTATTACCTAATATAGAAAAAGAAAGAAGTGAGGAGAGGATGAAATCTTGTGCAGAGTCATTAAAACTCTGATTATCCTAGTTTTAAGTTGCTCATTTCGTAACCATCTGACAACTTCTTGCAAACTTAAAATTGTATGTTGCATTTTTTAAGGATACATGAACAAACGGTCCTATTTCTTTTAACGTCATCAGACTTTATAATGAGCATGACCTTCTGCTGGTGATCGAGTGATTTGCTTTCTATTAACTACAATGCAAATGTCTAGGCTCATCAGTGTCTCTCAATCACAATGAATGTAACTGACACAAAATATTTCAGGTTTGTGTACATCATAGCACCCGTACGTGAGAATGCCGCACTGATGCGGCAAATGTGCGGCACATGCGGAAAAAGTGCGGCAAAGAGAGGTTCAGTGCGGCAAAAGAGCGGCTTCTTGTAAAGCCGCACTTTTGCCGCAACCTCTTTGCGGCATCCTTGCGGATTTTATACGGCTTTGTGACTTTGTCATTTTCTTGTGCGGCTTTACCCAATAGTTGCGGAATTTATGCGGCTTTTCTGACTTAGAACTTTTCATGTGCGGCATTATGACAATTCTTTGCGGAATTAGTGCGGCTTTTTTTTACTTAGAAATTTTCTTGGTGCCCACCTGAGTCTAAAATGAGAATTTTGTCTAAGTCCAAAATGCCGCAGAGCGGCATTTTTGCGGCAATACTGACTTAGAATATTTGCAGGAGTTTTTTTTTAACAAGCTCTAAGATGTCTGGTTTTATCAATTCGCCATGCAAAAGTAAAACCAATGGCTAACTCATCAGGCTTCAGTTTAAATATTAGATAAATATTAAACATAAATCTAAAAAAATTCAGCACAGCTAATTTAGAGGTAAATATATCCACAATTGATGTCATAGGCTTGTAAAACTTTCAGTATCGTAAATATAGACTAATATAACATTTAGCCCCTAAGTTAGTCTTCAGTACAGTTAAGCGAGTCCAAAATCTACTATTTAGAATCACCAATCACAAATGAATCTATGCACAAAATTTCAGTCATCTAAGGCTTTTAGTTCTTGTGAAGAAGATGTAAAAAAATTTAGGGTGTGGCCTTATTAAGCACCACAGCCTAAAAAATCTGAACTTAATAACCAACACTTACTGTTCACAAGTTAATAGCTGTCTAGGGCTTTTTTTCTGGAAAAGAGGTCGAAACATGTTTTAGGGTGAGGAGCCCATGGCCCTCATTCAAGACCACAGGCAAAACATCTAGAAATTATGATCCCTATTGGTTGAGATGCGTGGTGCCAGTGCTTCATGAGAAGAAGTCCAAACAGTGAACGGGTGAATTGATGAATTGACAGATGCCTTTAATCAAGCCTGATGAGCTAAAACATTTCATATTTGAATTTGACTGAATTGATTAAGATGAAGTAGATAAATTATTTTAGTACCCATATGGTTCATCATAAGCAGTGACATATTTTCAATATAAGCACATGTGCAAATCACTTTAGCCTAGCAACGATTGTTTAAGTGCGAGTTACCGTATTTTGTCGTCTGTGACATCATACAACCATTGTTCATGACGTCACTGTGGCAGAGCGTCGCAAGGGAAGGAGGCTGTTTTCAATGCATTTTAAATGGAACAGAATCGGGAATAACAAAATTAATACACTCAGAGGTCTGTCATATGATTTTTATAAAACTCATGCAAAAGTTTTGTATAACTTTCACTCTTGCTTGGGTAATGAAAAGATTCACACTTGTTTCATAAAAGTCATTAGACACACTTCCTTGGGTAATAATCTCTATTTGAGTTACTGAAGAAGATTTTTTAAAGAACAATAACGTTACTTATGGAAACAATATGTTTTATTGCTATCATTACAGTGTGTTTTACATAGAAGCATTTGATCTTCATCATCATTATAACAATGATGAATATCACAAAAGTTATCCCTAAAACATCTTTATTTTCTTAAAACTTTGAAATCTAATGCACTGTTTGAAGAAAGAGTACAGAATTTGTTTAATAAAATTAAAATCAAATAAATATTTTGAAGATATAGATCAGTTTTGGTATAATGTACCATTTTTTTAACTTCCACCCATATATATGTTTGTTTACAAAATGATTGAAACCTGTTGTTTTGAAGAAATGAGATGAATATCTGTAGAAATAAAATTTAAATTGTGTACTGTTTTCCTTAAGAGTGGGATGAAAAATAAATTGTGCATGAATTGAAGTCAACATATTCAAATGTTTGTTGATGGAATATTTTCACACATACAAACTTTGGAAAAGCACAATAGGTTAAATGATCAATCATACTGCAAAGTTTTACCTTTTAATAATTGGGAAATTATCTATTGACCAGAAGTCAGATTTCCATGTCTTTTTGACAATTTTTATTGACAATTTATAACAAATTAGAAAATCTATAATATCAGACTGATACTGCACATGTTCTCAGTTTAGTTACATTTGATAAAAATCTGAAAGTTCCATCATTTAAGCAGTGCTATATCAAATTACTGTCAATTGATTCTACTTAAAATCGAAGTTGATTGATAATTTGATTAGTTATTGTTAAGTTTTCTTATTTATTAATTGATTTATCTATTTATTTATTCCAAAAATAGACACATAGGCCTAGATAAATAGATAAATAAAAAAGTACATAATTTGGATAGATCGATAGGTAAATGGATGATTGATTGACAGCCACGGAACGGTTTTTGAACTTAAAATTTCATGCCATTTTGGTATTATTCAACAACAAAAAAATGTATGCACATACAAACCTCTAATAACGTTTTTGGCCTACGTGAATCATTTGCATGACAAAACATAATAATCCAAGTTGATGAAAGTTCGAAATATTCCTTACAAAATCATCCTCTTTTTAATCGGCACTTCGGAAAATTTAAAATTCTTGGCAGATAAAATTTCGCTGTTTTAATAAATATAAACTTCATATATTATTACCGTTCTATTTACATCTGTTGGTAGTTTAAACAAATTTGCCTGCTTGCATTTCGCGCAAATATTTCAACCGGAAGTTTATGTTTGGTGTAAGAAATGCGGTGGATTCGTACCGAATGCGAACTCAATATTTATTGTCAAAATAGTGTTCGAAATTGATGGTTTTAAAATTCACTCGTTCGTAGTATCTTAAAATCACGACATGGGTACCCTCTAATTTGTTTGTTTTCTCCGAACTACATTTGTTTTTGCGCATTGAATATACCCGCTAAATTTAATAACCGGAAGTGTAGCCATTGTCTTATACTCCACAGCAGCGCTGGAAATAGTCTATCACTCAAATAACGATATCGGATTTCGGTGCGAGGAGCAATGTTCTGTCGGTGAATTCGTACCTTAGACGAACTCGACTCGATTTTAGAACCACTTTATTGACAAATAAATGTCCTATATCAGTTTCATTTGTTACCAATTCACTTTCCAATCATCTTCAGAAAGAACTTGAATTAACCCTTATCCCTAATTTTGTACATACAAGTATTTTAGTAACCTTGTTAGGTGTTGATTTATGTTTTGACAGATCTTGGAGTCGGGTTTATACATGCACAATTTTCGAAAACGCGAATTCAACTTGAAAAATCGAGGTTTTCTGGAGGAATAACAGGATGCGACATGCTTAGAGAGGCTATATTTGCAAACACGAACAATATTTTTGGTATGAAATAAACGGCAACAAATCTTATAGCCTATATGTTCAGCTCCAACAGTATTTTAAGTAGGCGATCTCAACTTTATTTTAAAGAGCGACTCTGTGAGTTGTTGAAATCATATTTGCCAAACTTAATCAGTGGTGTCATTTGATCGCGAATTATCGACTGCTACCAAAAAGACACATTTCAAAGCTTACTGTTTTTTTTACATTGACAATATGAAGGTAGAACGTCGCAATTATGATCGAAAACCGGACAATGGCGCGCGTCAAATAGTCAAACGTAATTTTGGAGACTTATCTAAAACAGCCAGGAGGGCAGTTAGGAGTTGATAGTGTTTGTTAGGTTATATAACTAGTATCCATGTATATTGGACGTGATATCTACACCTCTTTGCATTTATAAGGCTGTTAATTTTTATATTTTCATGGAAAACCAGTAATTGTCATATATATGTCCTTTAGGCATGAACAGTTATGATGTTTTGATTTTATATCACCATATAGGGCATTTAGGTTCGTATCAAAGGTAAATAATATATCATGAAAATCACGGAGTAGCTCTTTAACTGGCTTATGATAAACGCGAAGGTGCATAACTGATTGACATAAATTAATATAGCAAATTTACCGTTGGCCTATGTATATTGTGAATAGGGCCTAACTGAGAAATAGTCATATTATAAAGCAAAGATTTCAAATTTACTGTAGCTTTTGCGTATTAGAAGAAATGCGTATGCACTTTATTTACCCGCAAAAATCCGGAAGTAAAATAATTCTTTTAATGAGAACAATAAATGTTTAAATAACTAACAAACAGGTGGTAGGCAAGGAATAAATCTACATCGTTTGTCCAATAAATATGATTTAGTGAGATTTGGTGCCAAATGATGAAAGATATGAGTTTACCGCCGATATTGTTTTCAAATCTATATGGACAAACATCGTAGTTGTAATTATTGAAATGTCAGATAAGAAATTAGCATGATTCTCGCCGCGGATAAGAATTTATTTTTTATATGGAAACACGTGTATACGAAATGTGATTTTATAACAACTATCATCTGATGACGTAGTTATTATATACTCCGAAACGTCGTAAGGTTAAAATTAAATTAAAGATTCAACCCATGAATAGTTGGAGTCAAATATACCAATTATCCTACTGGTGTCTTTTTAGCGAGAAATACTGACTGTTGATGGAAAGTAGCATTTTAATGCTGTTCGGTCGAGCAGAGTGACGATATAAAGATAAAAAGCAGCGATTCATGCAAATTGTATGTGTAGTTTCGGCTTTAGCACATACATTCGGTGTTTGTTTTTGTTTCTAACATTATAATTTTCATATATTTGATATTTTTTTTAAATATGTGAGATGTTTTGAATAAGTATCATCATGATTGGTGCATTGACACTATTATATAGAAAGCAAAATACTATGCATGCCAAGAAAATGACGGAGTATCTGTTTAAGAAGTTGTAATGAAGTTCTTATCAGTTAGTGGCCTAAAAGATATTATCTACTTTGAAATAATAAATAATGACACAATTTGCAATTAATAATTCAAGAAGCCGATAAATAGCAAACACGTTCGGTTCAGTATGCCAAAAGGGTTCAATCAACTTCAAAGCAGTATAGTTATAGCATGGACTTTAAATCTAGAAATGTTTCTTACGTTGAAAGTCTCCGATTCACAGTGACCGTTAAATTTGGCGCAGCGTTTCCTAAATTGTTTTTTTCCCCAAAAAGTATCGTGAAACGCCATTCCCACATATATGCTTTTGAGGCAAATCGTTTTTGAAAATCTATCATACAAACGACTTTTCTTTCTACTAATGCGTCAAGAGTAGACCAGTTGGAGAAATTTAGGAACAAGTCGACTTTAATTCAAGCAATAGTACATAAAGTAAATATTTCTCAAACATTTACATTTAGCACATGCATTTAACATTCATTGAACATAACCTGTGTTTTCCAAAGAATTGCGATCGTTTTTATAAGTTGTATCGGCCCTATCGTCAAGGCAATTGTGAATGTATATGGTGATAAAAAAGGCTACGCGATAAAGCGACTTAAGATGATTTTAAGATTTTTTAACTTGTTACGGACATATAGCTGTCTGTGTTTTTTCGCTATTTTGAAATAAGGAAAGTTTTTACGTTAAATAGTCAATTGCTTATGGTTTACACACACTCTGTATAGCTTTGAGTTTATAAGAAGTAAATCTATTAATCAATCATTCTGTTATATTATACACTATAACATTAATTTTAGGAATTTGTAAGTTCTTAATTTCGGAATTTAATTCGTGCAAAAACTAACGTGCGTATGCCACTATCCTATTTTCAATGACACGTTTCAGACTTCATTGTTGAAAAATATGGTATTGAAAACATTCGTTGAAAATAAATATCTCAATTAAGTTATCCATTATACACGCTATAACAAATTGTTATCCTATTTTCGTGAATAATAAGCAAATCTAAAAATTATTTTAATGCGTTTTCATTGGCTTGCTTTCTTGAAATTGGAATCAGGAAAATCAGTTATATTATATATTGATAATATTATTATCTATAAATATTATGAGTCAAATATTATGAGTCCTCAAAGACAAGGTAAAGGAATAATCGGTTTAAATAACACGATGTTGTGGTCCATTTAGGGAATGGACATTGGATTTTTTTCCAGCCACGATGGAATCATCGGAAGTCCTTTCTACGCATGCCCAAGAATAGGCGCCACATTATGAAAATGGTAACACCAGGCATGGGGTGATTTTCCGTTTTCTAAAGTATCATGTTGCCTGACGTGGGTTGTTCTTCGTATTGTACGATCTTGGAGACATTTTCATTCTATTCGGAAATGTAGGAAATGTTCTTAAATTGGAGGCAGCAATAACCGTTGGATGAGTGACCTGATTCTTGGGCCCTGTCGATCACACGAACCAAAACAATGGACGAATCCGGAAAACGAGAACGAAGAATGCTTATGTTTTGATACACTTCTGACCACATCGTAGGTATATTTTACTATGTATTTGTTTATATTTAACTATAATTTCCTTTGCTAAAATAACATTTAAATAGAAAAACAATTCTATTTTGAATTATTTCACCATTGAAAACACAATATTTATTACTGCAATTTCTTATTGATAATTGTGGATATATTTATTCTTATCTAGATTCAACATCAAGTAATTGTTAATTTCGAAATATCACCTGCTAGGGAAGGGTACCATGATATCCATCTCTGATACCAGTTTTACTGTTAGCAACAAGAAGTTTATGATATTTGCAACCATCTTTACCTTTAGCAAGGCAGTAGTTAATTGATTAACAAAGGTAGTTTGAAATACAATGTTGAATTAATTCTTTTGTATATGGATTGATTTATTAATTAAGATGTTTTCAGTTATTCATTGATTTTTTTTTAAAGGTCACATGATTTTTGTAATTAATTATCACAAACTTTCATCCTTAGAAGCAATTAAGTTTTTATAAGTGAACAAGTAATTGTCATTCTTTTAAGATACACACCTTAGTTAATGTGTCCTTTGGCAGGGGGGGGGAGGGGGGAGACGCTGGCCCACCAACTTCTCTTCATTAATTATATCTAATTGGATAAATTAATTGGCTATTGAAACTTCCTGGATTCACCAGTGCAATTTTTTTTACATGTTTAAAGAAATATTATAATAAACACAATCTTTCATTTGAATACTGATTATCTCAATAAACAAAAGGAACCTATTTTTTATTTTTCTCATAATTCTTTTTACCTGTTTTCAAAGTGAAATAAGGTGTGGAGGAAAAAGTCTTTAGTCGTTTATTTGTTAAGTTTCCCCTCCTCCAGCTCAAGCCTTCAAAAAATATTTAATCCACTTAATTTAGAAAGGATGACCAAAGCTCAACATCTGATGAAAAACAGTTGTGATTGGAGGACTATACTACTTGTTTCAATTTTTCAGAAGTCAAGAAATGCAACGATCTATAAAAGGGAAAACAGGATTACAAAGTGAGTGCAATATGAAAAAGAGAATTCTGAAATTTTGATCGAGAATTTAAGTTAAACTCATGCATTCGTATCATTTTAAGTTATTACTTTCAGTGTTTATTGAAGATGAATCAATCCAACTATCTGCAACATCATATCTGTTGTAGCATGTTACAATTGATTTATTGTCTCTAAAAGATGGTACTTTTAATTTTTCTCATGATTATATTTCAGAATGAGGTCAAAAGAAAAGGATCTATTCATCCTGGATCTAATCTGCATAATGAATTTGAGAACTTCATATTTGAGGTAATAAAAGAAATTGTACTCATATTGATAATTTCAATGTGGTAAATCATTCCATGTTTATCAAAATAGTGAGGTTAAGACAGTGAAAAAGTTTTTTAAAAGTTCTTCTGTTTTAAGTTTGGTGTTCTGCATCAAAGTTTGTTTTTGCCTAAAAGCACATAAAATATAACATGTCATATCATATATGTTTCGTATATTGTATGGATATATTTTATTTAAATTCTCAAATAAAAGTGAAAATGTTTTAAGGCACTTATAGTTTTAGGGCTTCCTTTGTTCCTTTACTAAACCTGAAACTGTAGCAAACGGAGAGTTTGTACCCGAATGTCCATTAATCTTTAGCTCGAATAAACCATTATCTTCTTGCATTTAATAAGATCAAAGTAACAATATTTACTAACAGATTTAGATCATATATCATATTTTACATCATTTCGTTATTTCAAATTTCTTCTTTATTTTTGGGAACAGCTGCAGAGATGAGCGTGAAGAAAATTCTGAGCTGGCCGAGGTCTGATGCTTCAAAGTCTCTTCTGCTGAAATTTCCAATGAAAAGAGGGAAATAAGGGTAAAGTCAAACATAGACCCAAAATTTTAATGAATGATAATATTAACATAATTATTAAAGAGTGGAAATTCAAATTGCAATATTTCCTTTCATTGGTGAAAAGAACCCCAATAACCCCCAAGGTCCATTTTACATGTTGAATTAGATAATGATAACATTCTGTAGATTATGATAACATTCTAATTCTTTTCTTTTCTTTCCAGAAATCAGAATGAAATCTACCATTGTTTGATACACATCAACAGCCGGGAAGATGGCAGCCCTTTAGAAACTGTTTGAAGTTCAAAGAAGAATTTGTTTAATGTTTGTAGTGATGTTTACTGTTAAGTAAAGATTTCAAACCTAAATGTTTTTGACTCACCTTGTTATATAATGAATAGATGGTGGTGTTGATTCCGTGATATTTCTTCTTCAGGGCTTCTACCACTAGTCAAAACTAATTTTAATGCACCAAAAATATCCCATTTTACGCTAAAAAAAATACGTCCAATTCACGCATTTTCTATCAGGGGATCATGTAGAATTCGTGCGGCATTTATGCGGCCAGTGTTTGCGGCTTTCTTGCGGCTTTTTTCTTTTTCTTTTTTCCGCAAGAATGCCGCAACATGCGGCCGTCCAATACTCCGCAGGTGCGGCATTCATGCGGCCAGTGTATGCGGCTTTCTTGCGGCTTTTTCCTTTTCTTATTTTCCGCTTAAATGCCGCAACTCGCGGCTGCCCAATACTCCGCAGGTGCGGCATTTTTGCGGCATTTATACCAGTAGGACCATGCGGCACTTATGCGGCCAGTGTTTGCGGCTTTCTTGCGGCTTTTTCCTTTTCTTATTTTCCGCTCAAATGCCGCAACATGCGGCTGTCCAATACTCCGCATGTGCGGCACTTTTGCGGCAATTGTGTGCGGCAAATTTTGCGGCAAAAGTGCGGATTGCCGCATCAGTTGCGGCATTCTCATGTACGGGCTGAGGCAGCAACCAGGAGCTTCAGATCTACAGTAGGAGAGAAGATGACTCCTTGGAACTTAGAGAGGTTTGTAAATTGATGTGAATTGTCATTTTAAGGTGTTAATTGATTGAAATTATTGTTATTATCTCTGATTAAGGATGGGAATCGCTCTTCATTTCCATATCACTATATATTGTGATACAGAAAAGTGAATTGCAATAGGTTGTACAAATTATTGGTACTTTTCATACTTCAGTTTTTCCACCCTCTCTGGACTAAATAACAGCAACAGTGAACAATGCTCAAATGACTGTCGTTTGTAAAGAGAGATATAAATCATGACTTGTTTTTGGAGTTTTAACATGTCTGTGCTATTTTCACTTTGTGAGTTCACACTTTTTCTTTTTACAAAATTCATTAAAAACATTTTTTTGTTTTTACCTTTTTTCTGCAATTTTACACAGATATTGTTAATTCTAAAACCTCCGATATATTGGAAATTATTTTGAGGTGTGTGCTGGTACGTTTTATGTTGTTTCTGTATCACAAAATACTGTTACACCGATAATACTGCGCATCCTTATCTCTGATAAATAACACTTAATTCAAAGTAAATCACACCTAAAGTCAAATTAATAAATCCCTCTGTATTGGAAAGGAAACAATTATCTTTCAACTAATTGTCTGCCAGTTTTGAAATCTGACAATGTTAATAAAAATATCCGTTTGTTATGTCAACATCAAATTATAAGATTTTATTTACAAAAAAACTCCCAATACCATTTATTCATATCTAACAAGTTCTGAAGTCTAATATCAAGCGATTCTGAATGAGAGGTTTAAGGCATTGTTTGTTTTACAAAAGTTAAACATATTTTCTTGTGAATGTATCATTTGTGATCAAGCTATTGAATCTAAGTAAAATAATTTTACAGAGGAAATATTCATAGTTTTATCATGAGGCTGCCAGAGAACTTTTAACTCTTTGTATCATTATCAAACCCAACCAACCATCAATGAAGCAACTGAATGAGTTCATGGCTGAATTAAGGCAGTATTTTGTAATTTGTCCTCTGATCAGGGTTGATATTAACAGATATCATTATGATTTCATTAGGGCCTTATATGAAAAACTGCCATAGGAATGTAACCACGCAGCTCCATTCCATTGCCCTCCATTGCAGAAATACAAATTTGACGGTACACCAGACAATATTGTAGTGGACCCTGCAACAGGAAGTCTGTACGTATCAATTCATCCTGTCACGCACCTAACGTTCCTACATCTCGATGACCCAGAGCAACGATCCCCTTCACAGGTATGTACACCAGTTTTAAAACAGCTCTACAATGTGTATGATCTTTAGACAGAGGTCGAGTATAACCATCTGTGGTGTGCAGTAGTTGCAGCATCTCCAGACAATGATTTTGCTTTTTAACATTTCTATTTTTACATGTCTATATTAACGTTCCTGAAGCAAATATGTATCTATCTTTTTAGAGGTAAATGACTTCCAGTGATTTATATTAATAAACTTAAATCACATATTAATTTATGCCCAAAACTAAGGGTATCATTGGCATTATGAATCAAGGAGTACAAATTTGGAGAGGAACCAAAAAATAATTACCGGTACGTCCTATTTGACTACCGGTATATGTTTTAGTCATATTTCCATATCCTTGAAAACTGCAAAAATAAGATGTTAGTATTTAAGCCTTTTACCAACAACAAACAAATTGATCATTATTGACATGTTTGACAATTTATTTTTTTATTTTAGCATGTTTGTCTTTGGGATTGTACTCTGGATAATGTGGCTTCTTCACAAAGCCAGGGATAATATTTTATTAGTGGAAAAAATAAGAAGATTTGCATCAATCATGTGATTACATTACTAAGACTTAATTACCAAAGGCACATCTTCACATCATACTATTAATTACAGGTGTCAGTTGTTTAACATAATCAGCAATCAGTATATAACCAGTATTAGTATCTATGGGCTGAATGAAAACATATGGTGGACAGATGGATGCCATTTTACCCCCATTAACTTGTAGTGTTAATGTTTATTCTAGAAATGAAGGCCTGGTCTTTCTTAACCTTATGTGAAACCTCATTGCTTCTAATGAAAAGAAGTCTAATATTTTCAAGAATGAAAGCATGTTATGTAAATTATCCTGATGTGGATTAAGAATTCTATATATATTGCATTGGGTCACAAGCAAGAGTCACACAGAGTGATCTATATCATAAAATAAATTACATCTTTCTTTGCTCTCAAGAACTGTAATCTTTAGGGAGCATAAATCATATTTAGAGACTCATTTGCTTATGATTAAAGAGCCACTCCATGATTTTCATAACATATCATTTATCTTTGATACAAACCTAAATGTCATATGGCACAGGTGATATAAAATAAAAAAATCTTATCTTTTCATGTCCAAAAGACATATATAAGACAAATACTGGTTTTCCATGAAAATCTAAAATCAGCCTTATAAATGCACAGAGGTGTAGATCAGACGTTCAGTATGCATTAATAATAATTATATAACCTAATAAATACTATCAACTCCTAACTGCCCTTCTGGCTGTTTTAAATAAGTCTTTAAAATAACGTTTGACATTTTGACTCGCACCACTGTCCGGTTTTCTATCATAATTGCTACATGCTACCTTCATATTGTCACTGTAAAAGAACAACAAGCTTTAAAATGTGTTTTTTTGGTAAAAGTTGATACTTTGCCATCAAATGACACCATTGATTAAGTTTGGCATATATGACTCCAACAACTCATGGAGTGGCTCTTTAGTATAACCTGTACATTGGTTTAACTTCTTATAGCTTCTTCTTGAAAATATATATTTTGTATTAAATGATGTAATGAATTATGACCTATAAAGCTAATTGCTTCTCATCAATAAGTTTTCTTTCAGATTCTGCACATGAAGCTCAGGAATGGATCTGTCTCTACAGTTACTCAGTTATTTGCTGATGACGGAACGTTCATCACCGCTGCAACAGTAGCTGCGGTTTACAAGAAAAAAATGATTGTTGGTTCTGTGATTGATACTACAGTTTTCTGTGATATCAATGTACCTATGTAGCTTTCAAGAATGTTGAAATCACTATTTTAATAAAGGTAACATAGTTGATATAAAAACTATTGATTTAAAATCATATTGATTGCCAATAATTTTTCATAAAGATTGAAACACCAATTGGTATTAGTAGGGTAGGTGATTTAATGATTATACAGATAGGCATTCTATTCAGTATATAGCCCAAAGGCCTGTAATACAAACTACTTTACAAGCTCAATACAAGCGCCCATAAAATGATAAGGCTTTTGTGCATTAAAATTTTAGCTCAAGTTTTATTTATACATCTCACTGAATTAACGTTCAAAATGAAATATGAGAAAGACAAATTTGAAACTTACAATGCAACTATTTTTACATGGTGAAGCCTGGTATGTTAATCATTCAAATGAACAAATTACATAGACGAATGTACCCTTACTAAAATTACAACTTTTCTTTTTAAGCCTAAAGAATCTTTGTTGTGTTGATGTCTTAAACTGTTTGGTGTTCAAGGCAGGAATGTATAATTATCGCATCACATTATATAGTACCTTCTAACCATGAGGGTTTGCACCTTTGAAACTAAATTACTTTCCTTGTGATATGAAAATTATTATCAATGTCATGTTGTATTAAAAGATTTTTCTACTATGTATCAATTGTATATATATTGACAAAATATATCATACTCCAAAAATACTCAGGGCTGTGAGTTTGTATGGTTAAAATGGAGTATTTGTACAAGTTACTAACTCCCTGAAAATTTGATTGTTCTCCAATGTTGCATAATGTCCATCGCCACTGTAAAGAAGAATTCTGAATTTGATACAGTTTTGTTTAGGGTATTTTGGAAATAAAATCATACAAAAATCAGTTTGAACTGTAATTTACATACTAATCCTCAATATGATAGCATACTGATGAAAGGGTTGTTTGGGGCTGAACAAGAGAAAAGTTGCTCTCGTACTTACTTCAATGTTTTGTATGCATAAAAAATATAAGATAGAGAAATTTCTTCATATGACAAGGCTGGGACATGAATATATAATCTCTTCATAACTTTTTTTATTTTCCTATGTATATGTTTTTCAATATTTTGTCACTAGCTTGTTAAATCACAACAGACACACTGTCCATTTCTGCAAACAGAGTATTAGGCAGAGTTACACCTTTGACTGTCACCAACACCAGCTGAGGATTTCTGTATCTGTAAGGACCAAATAAACCATCATCTCTATGACATCATCATCTTGTGTTTGTCTCTATCAACTCCTGTCTGATCAGATTCTCTCCCTAAATCTCTGAGTATTCCTATAGCCATTTATAGCAATTCCCTGAGATAAGTCCAGACCTAAGTGCCACCCAGTGAGATTGTTTTGCTTTTTGTCCTGAGGGTTGGCACTGTCCTCCACATTTTTATCAGTACAAAAATCCTTAAACTTGTATGATATGTCCGATGATAGTGTAAAGCATGGGAACACTTAGTGATGCCCATTATGTTATCAGAAGATTTATTGTGCAAACAACATTTTTGAAATTTCATAAAGAGAAAATAGATAAAGGTTGATAGGATATTATAAATTGATCACAATAGTAATAAACATGTGTAATGGGCATGTAATGATCTGGTTCTAGACACACATGAAGCCTTGATCGATTTGGAGTAAAACAATTTTTAATTTTTGAACAAGAATGTGAGTGCAGATAGATGATTCTTTAAAGCATTAAATGACTTTGCAAGTATAAAAAACAATGGAACTGTATGAACTACACCCCAGTCATCTGCTCAGTAAATTATTGTTGAAAAATCCTTTGCCGCCATTGGTTGCAAGTAACATTGCTACATGTGAATTATAACATTTTCTCAGTTAAACCAACAAAATATTACTAACAATTGAATATAGTTATGACAATTTATTGAATCTAAACAAAGAGTTTAAGGTGATAGTAGAGACTTACAAATAGGTATTTCCATATCAAATGAGTCACTAAAGATATTGATGAGCTAGCTAAGTATATACACCAAAATCCTCACTCAGCACAGCAGTTGATATTATATGAGTCTGCAAAATAATTCCTAGATAAATAGAATTCAATGGTTTTTATTGTTTCAAGGCCATTTGACCCATAATATAATAACTTATATATATATAAAAAGATATCCAAAAAGGAATGGACAAGAATGGCACAGCAGAATAATCCCAAAGTCAAATGAAGAAACCAGAATGCTGAAAGTGACACTTTCTCTTATCTACCTCTTTCATATATAGATAACTGAAAAATAAGACTGTAGATACATTTTACTTCTTGACACCTGTGATGAGCTTTGACTATTATTTGCTTAATCTGCTTTCATCTTCACTGGCATCTGCTAAGCGTCCGTATATATATTTTAAGCTGTTGATTAATTCACATTTGCAAGATTATTCTATCTATCAACTAATACAACACAAATTATAAACACTGCCTATCATCCGGCATAGATCCATCTGAACTCTCCTGAGGTCTTCTCATCGTCTTACGATTGTTGCTAATGTGTGTTAACGTTTGTATAAAATCATACTTACCAGCATACATTATTTATCAAATGAATTGGTTAATTAACCAGTGATGGATACTTGGGCTAAATTTACTAGATATACCAAAATTATTAAATTCAGATCGAAAAATCTACACCATGCATATGATGTAGTATAAAAACAAACATTGATCTAAATTATCTTTATTGAAGATGTTACAACGTGAAATCGACAATTACAATGGAAGATACAATCGACAGTGCTCATTCATTGCATTCCAAGACAAATCTTAAAGGGCCACAGAGTATGTTGTTGGAGTCAATATTACAATCTTTTATTCAATAGAGATATATAGTGGCTGTTTCTAAAAAAAAGAATCTTAGTGACAAAAAAAACCAAAACAGGTTAAAGTCGAAAACTTGATAATGGCGCGCGCCAATGACAAACATAGTTTTGGAATCTTATTTACAGCAAACATAAGACATATGTAGGGGTTGATAGGATTGAGTAAGTCATAAGAATAAAAACGTGCAATTTGAGAAAAATGTAGTTATGACTGCATGAGATTAGACTTTAAAAAGGAACTTTAGAAAGAAGACTTGAACTTTCCTCAGGACAAATATTGTATTTTGGCTCTTATCTACGCAGAATACAAAATGTATTAAACATACTTTGTGTCACTTTAATATATTTTTGTCTTCCAAGATTGTATTGTACATGCCAACCTGGCCATAATTTAAGTAATTAATCCTTCGAAAAAATTCCCATTGACATATGGTACAGCAAGCAAGACGTCTTCCATCGGGTAGCGACGCATTCATGGAACATGAACCGAAGTTCAGATTAACTAATTAATACATTCTAAGTTTTTAAAGACATTTTCCATCAATTGAATCTTGTGTTTTTTCACAGTTTTCTTCAAGGATGAAAACAATATGGGGCTACATTATTAATAAGTATTTATATACGCTCATGTGGTAATTAATAAAGGTCTTAATCAGTAAAAGGAAAATCAAATTAAATGGAGGTCCCTGATCAGAAAATTTTTTTGTAATGTCGTAATTTATCGCAAAATGATTATATGCATCTGCATTTATTGGATTCGAACATATCACTGTCGTAGACAGCCTGGTGCAAACTGTACGATTGTTGAGTTACCTCCCTTTGAAAACAATCTTTATTTGCAGCGTTGCATGCGTTTTGTTTTCAATTCCAGTTTATCGACATCACACGTATGTATCTTGTATAAAAGCGGCAGTGTGCAAATTTAAATCCATGAATTATTTGTCTTGATGCAATCTTTACACTGCATTTTTAAGTAAGCTTTACTTTGATATATCGACATCTGACTGACTACACAATGCTAAATGATGACCATTAACAAAGTCAGTTATACAAATATATGATATGACGGACCTGGTATGACGGACCTGGTATGACGATGTTTACTGATAATACTACTCCATGATTCATCACTGATGTTATCTTTAACTTTAAGTCGAGTCACAGGTCAGGGCGCAATTACGAAGCCTCAAGTTCCGAATTGTCATAAATATAAAATATTTATTACAACATTGTTTATATAGTCTATAGTATATGCTCGTTCGTTCTACTTTCTGCTATATATTTTTTTTACTCAAGTGCAACTGTAACTCTAGAATGCAAAAATGCATAAAGTCTACATTTTAATTCAACATGGTTACATCTGTGAATGTAGTGAAACTAAAATGAATGTTTATTTTTAGAATACAACTTTGTTTGAACATTTATATGAAAATGATGATGTGGGATCATTTTATATATAGCAAATGTCAAATAAGGTATTTAATGTTCTTTCTGTTTTGTTGTGACAAAATTGTAAATACCAACAAAAGTCCTAAAGAAAAAACTAAACTGATGATATGAAATTTATGTCATGACACTGTGAATAATTTGTGCAACAATGTTTCACAATAGTTAATGAAAGTTGACAAATGACTGCTGTTATCTTTTATATGGTATTGATGATTTTTTTAATTCCTGGTGTGATAATTATCAAAGAGTATTGCTCCAAGTAGAGGGGTTTTTTTTCACAACATGAGTGCTTAATTCACTTAAAGAAATACTTTTACCAGCAGTTTATAATTGTTTCTTCCATTGAACCATTGCATCCTAAACACCTATAAATCTAGTTCAATTTCAGTCATGCCTGATGAGCAGCAGAGCCAATTACTCTATTGGTTGAAGAACATTCTATTTTCCATTCTTTTCAAAATAAAAAATTAACATTTGTATATGATCTTGTTGAAACCTGATTGAAACTAATTGAAACACTGAGTGAGGTACAAGCTACTAGTTTAAAACTGATTTCAATTGGATTGATTTGTATGAATATAGCATGGATAAATTCTGAAGAGCATGAAGAGAATTCCAACTGTAAAATTTCGTATGTTTTGAAATGAAATAAAATTTGGTTATTAGATAAAATGTTATTACTATTTGATGTGATATGTATATCTATGAAGAATGATTAAGCCAAGTGTATGGATATAGAACTTCTTTATTCTTGAAAGGCTCATTTCACTTGTTTGAAGTCTACATTAGTATCTATGTCAACAGGTCACTTACAGAGAATAAAGAAGTTGTATATTCATACACTTCCCTTACAATTCTTCATCATCTCAACTTCTGCTTTTATGTATCTTAATTGGTGATATTAAAAAATCCAATTATACACTGATAATGTTATATTTAATGATTTTAAGTTGTCACTATATTTGCATTGTCAGATCAACATGTATTGGAAAATCATAGGAATCAGCTTGTTTGCTTTGCTTGCACAGCATCTCCTCAAGTTGTTGTGAGTATATTTACATCTCTTATGCAAATGAAAACTAACCTCTAGCTAGACTTTTTAATTTGAAGATCCATCTGACAATTTGTAAGGATGGGTATCGCTCCTCATTTCTGTATTGCAATATATTGTTAAGTTACATATGTGCTATTGGGATATTGTTACGTTATATATGAATCTATAATTGATTTTCAAAAGGGGGGGTGGGGGATCCGCCACTGTAGAACAGTAATCTATACTCAACTGGCCCGACGTTTTGTTAAGAGAGATAATTCAGTGACTGCTTTCGGACTTTTAACATGTCTGTGCTATTTTCAGTTTGCAAGTTTACACTTTGTGTTAAAACTTTTATTTTATTGTTATGTTTCTCTGCAATTTTACATGGAAATTGTAAATTTTTAAAGCTCCGCTATATTGCATACATTCAGAAGAGTGTACCAGTATGTATCGCCTTGTTTCTGTATTGCAATATACCGATAATACCGCACACCCTTAATAATTTGCATCATTTAGTCTTATATTTAATGTGATTCTGTTAATCACAGTTGTAAGTGCATTCAGACATCAATCTCCAGCTATTAGTTCAAGAAATACGTCAAGGCTTAGATGAGGCAGTGATTAAGACTAATGAACCATAATTATACATCACAGGGGAAGTGGATATGAGGGATACTGTTTGCCCATATATGTATAAGTTTCCTTTGATGTTAGGATAAAAGAAATAGATAAAAGAAAAGAAAAGTTTGCATGGCTAAAGCGAGACACTGTCCAGCCGTCCACAATAATTATTAATTAGCCTGATGTTGCTAACTAGCTGGGTTTATAATGAGGAGTTTCGATTCTATTATGGACGCAGTCTTGCTTTAAGTTTTCTTTGATTAACACTTGAACTACATCCTGAATTTCAAAGGGGGAGTTTTTGAGAATCTGATTGTCAAAATCATGCTTGTATACTTTAATCAACACTTTGCCCGATGATAAAGTTTTCAAGTATTCTTGTTCATTCATTGTTCCAAAAAACATGATCTGGCTGTGGAAGTTAATTCAGTACAATTTCCTGTTTCCCCCCTAAACTCCTCAATTTCTGGATTTTTAAAATATTTTATAAGAAACATTCAATAGAGAAAGAATATTGGTCTCATTAGAATTTGGAGTAATTTTGTTTCCAAATAACCTTGCTTTCAGTATTTGTCAAATTAGTATCAAATTGTTTGTATTTCAGTTTCCTCTTAGATTTTGGCAAGCATGTATACAACCACTACCCTGGCCCCTGTCACCAAGTGGAAGGAATGGGTATGTGTATTAACATGTCTATTTTATTGTTCCACTTGCTTATCGACAAGTGCCTGTTTTGTCTCATGCTTTAGGTCGATGGGGTTTTATCCGAGTAATTGATTTGTCATCAAGGGAAGCAAAATTGTTTTGTTAGGAGTCGGTTTTGGCTTATTTATCATCTTTTTGTGCCCCTAACTAATATACAAATACTTTTTAAAAAATATTCAAAATATCCAAGATACTTCATAATGTTGGTAAAACTTCCCAAAGACAAATGAGAGCATATCCTGAGAATCTCTACCCGTTCCAGCTGAGGAGCTTATGGCAGAGCCATTGTCCTGATGTCTTCTGTTGTTTTATGTATACTGTTCACTTTGACATCTTCACCAGAACAGCTTTACCCCACAACTTTGTAGGACGTACGTTGTACTTAGGGGATCTAAATTTCTACATTGGATCATGAACCCCCTCCTCTCAAATATGGATGTAGCAGGTATTTTCCCTGAATCTATTTAACAACTTCTTTTCCAAAAATGGCAGGCATAGGAATCAGGAAAAAGTTTCAGAATAACATTTGGAGACATTACTTTTAAGATTTTGTCTTGATCCCCCTTGAATATAAGGGTGTCGACCCTCAAACTTTCTGTTGGGTTCCCCTCAGTACCAAAAATAACCGCATGCCGGGAGTACAACTTTTGAGTAGAAGATAATCAAATAGATTTGCTCATGAACCTTCAAATCAGCCCTAATAAATGTTATCTACTCATAAAATAGAACTTATTCTCATGTAGGAACTTAGTGTTCTCTGCCCTTCACAAGGAACCAAACCCCTATTTTGCAATTTTTAAAAAGAAATCATTGGTAACTATAACACTACTCCCCTTTTCAATCGCTGGCCCCCTCCACTTTCAAAATGTCTTGATCCAACAGTCACTTGCAGCATGATACGGCATTCTCTCTTTAATAGCAATAGCCACAATTAAAGAAAAAGATTCATGAAATCAGAAATTCCTCCCACTCGGTGCATATACATACAATTTGTTTTGCAGGTTTTGGATCGGAGAACATGTTTTCTCTGGCAAATGGCATCACATTCATTACATCAGTAAGTAGAAGAGGTAAATCACAGGCAATAGATGAATAAATTTTTGACTGTCATATCATAATATATGTAATAATAAGTATAAATTTTGTAAGTAATTAGAATTATAGAAGTATGATAATTAGTGGAGTTGCAACATTTGAGAAGTAATGAACAAGAGTTTTCATATTTTATCTCTTATGAAAATGTTCATAAAAAAACTAGATAAAATTTGTATTTAAAAAATTATTCACTTATTTTTCATTTCTATTTCAGGGTTTCAGACTAAGCGATAATGCTCAGACATATGACAAGTTCTATAATGATAACAAAATCAAAGGAAGAATTTACCTTTTTGACTTCAAAAACCCGAAAAAGATTCCAAGGGAGATGACTCTCACCTCTACAGAGAACTTCCAGGTAGATAAGTTCTCTCCCCACGGCATAAGTGGATGGGAGGACAAGAAATCAGGTGAGCCGTCTCCATAAATTAAAGCTTATGTAAAATTCTTATAATCTACACAGCCTATGGCTCTATTTAAGCCTGTGTCATCCTGCTAAATCAGTGTATATGGATCTGCTCTCGCTCCTTTCTAATACCCTGATCTCTTTTGGGCAGCTTGATATTCGTGGCTATGTTCACCTGTTATTTTTTCAGCCAATAAAACATCGTTAATTAAGGAGCTTGAAGCTACCTACTTGAACTCAACAGATTTTTCCATCCGGGTTGTGCTGCTGTTGTTGAATGCAAGTCTTCTCATTGGCTGGTTAGGTAGCTAGCAATACTAGGGTTTTGGCTTGAAAGAGATCAGGGTATTAGGAAGAAGCGAGAGCAGATTCATGTACACTGATTTAGCAGGATGGCCTATGTAATCGTTTCACTATTTCACATCTCAAGAACTATTTTGCATGTCTCATATCCACAGGTCGTCTTTATCTGTTTGTGGTGAATCATGAACAGGGAGGTCAAGAGAAGGTGGAGAAGTTCATTGTTTCCATGGAAACAATGTCCCTAACCTATGTCAAGTCTTACACTGGGGAGGGAACTTTCAAACTGTGAGTAGGAAAACAAATACATTAAGTTATATCAACGGATAATGTGATATTATTAAGGGTTAAGAAAGATTTTCTGGCATGCATATGGTTCTTACCCATTTTTCATAAAACATACTTGTATACTAGAATATGTATAATTGTATACCTTAAAATTTACGGGAAAATGTAAGCAATTGTCTGTTGAAAAAATTGTATATATGTATTCATATTTATATGGACAGTATTGTATAATGGGCATAGGCATTCCTACTTGAATAAAAACTTGTCTTGATATATATTACTATAGAGTATTCTTGGAATGTTTGTCTGTTAAAGATTAAGATCTTTTGTTACTGTATGACATACACATTCATTTGATTAGCTGTCTCAAGGGTTGAAAACAGTTGGAAATATGCTATGTTTATGAAGTGTTTATGAAATGATTTCTGTGAGGAGTTTAATTCTTTTGAACTAAAGCATTTTAATTTCAGTTTGAAAATTGAGTAAATAGCAAATCTAGACAATATAAAGATGGTAATTATAAATGTTTGAGTTGCAAGTCTGAACTTTATCCCCAAACCAACAGCAATGAGTACTAGTTGAAGTAAGATAAAAGGATCATAGCAATTAGAATTATCACCTTTGACAAAACACCTTAAACTCTCTCTCCTAATACTGGGTTCCTGATCCTTAACATTTCTTTCTGTCATACTGTTAAGATGTTTATTTGTAGCTTCTCAGGCTATTGAAGAAAGTTTGACTTGTTCTCTTGTGGTTCTTCTCTAGAACTGCTGTACCCTAAAAACTGCAATTTGGGACATATCTTACACCTTAGTGATGACAGTTTCTATATTTCATGTTAAACCCCTAAACTATGGGTGTGAGAGGCATTTAACAACTTTTTCACGGTAATCAGTAGGCATGGCAAGCTAAAATTTTCAGAATATCTTTGTTACATGGAGACTGTATTTCATAGGGCTATTTTGCTCCTCTAAATTTTGATTAGGAAGCTGATATTTCTTTCAAGAATAACATAATGGTACACTGATTTGTGTTTTCAATCTCTCTAACATAATTCTTTAAAAAGTTCATAGAACTTTGTTTCAGAAATAACACTCAAGAACCATAGGGCCTATTTAGTTGAGTGAAACTTGGTGTGTGACATGGTCATCATGTGTTGTCAGAGCGAGGTTTCAACTACTTTGTGTTTGCGTTGTTAGCTGATTAACTAACAAAAATCAAGTTACCTTGGTGATACTCCCATCACAACAGCTTTACTTCATACAATATATTTTGTCAGTCTCAATGACGTAGTTGCAACAGGCGAGGACAGCTTCTACTTCACCAACTACCACACCGTCACAAGTAAACTTGGGCGCTTCCTGACTACTCTTGCATTGATGCCATGGGAGGACGTTGGCTACTTCGATGGGAACTACTTCCGGATAGTTGTCCATGGGCTACTCGTGGCTAATGGCATAGATATGTCCAAAGATGGACGGTGAGATTTTACTCATTTTCGTTGAATTAACAAAAGATCAAGTGGGTTTGGTCTAGGATCATGAACTGGCTTTGAACTAAGCTTTTACAGATTTGCTTTAGAAAATATTGAGTTGAGGATTACAAAAGGTGTCTTTTTATTTAACATGCTTACTGTTAACAACAAATAAACTTGTGTTATGGATTTAACGGAACATGCCACCAACACAGTTGTGAAGATGATGAGATATGTAAATTTCTTATTTTGCAACAGAACCAAATTAACACGCAGTTGTGTCATACTGTTCTGTTAGATTGTTACGTCATAAAGTATGAATGCACAAGGTTCTACATGATTGCACTTTTTTCTCTGCATTCATCAAGAAATGGTTGCATGTTTTTGAGAACTCTCGTCCAATTAGAATTGCCGAAAAAAAATTAACAAACATATTTTGTAATTATTGCCATATATCAAAGACATGGTATAATCAAGGATTTATATAGTCTATACACGTCCTTGGTATAATATAGTGGGATATTGTTTGGTTTTCATAAGTAATAAATTAGTCCTTTGAGTATTATATTGTCTTTTCAAACTCTTGCAGGTATGTTTATGTCACACCAAGCACAGGCCAGGAGCTGAGAATTTATGAGCGAAATGCTGATAACTCCTTGCATCTTAGGGAGGTAAGTCTAAATCTCAACTGGTTTTCACTAGAGTTACTTAAAACTTCATTTCCAGTTACAAAGTTATCTTTAAATTTTACCTCATAGGTCCAACTTCAGTATATGATAAGCTCATCAGGCCTATTTTCAAGAATCTTTCTGAGATTTGATAGAACATTAAAAAATTAATACTGGTATCTGCCAAAGCAGAGATATGGCATTGATTGAACTGCTTGAACACACAAGTTGTTGTAAAATTATATGAAACTATTGAAAGCAAGGGATATATCTTTTACTGGCATGAGTGTTGCAGAAACAAAATTTCATCACAAAGTCAGAATTTTGAGTATACGAAAAGTTGTTTGCATCATAAAAGGTGACATGGATCATGTGAAAGTGTATGTATACATTAAGGGTGCGCGGTATTATCGGTATATCGGTATATTGCAATACAGGAACAACAGGATACGAACCGGTACACTCTTCTGAAAACATCCAATATATCGGAAGTTTTAAAATTTAAAATTTCCATGTAAAATTGCAGAGAAAGGTAACAAGAAAAACGTGATTTTACCGAAAGTTGTAAACAATGTGTGAACTCGCCAGGTGAAAATAGCACAGATATGTTAAAAGTCCGAAACCAATCACTGAGTTATCTTACTTTACAAAACGATGGCCAGTGGAGCATTGATCACTGATATAATTACTGCTATTTAGTCAAGAAAGCATGCAAAAAATGAAATATGAAAAATACCAATATATTGCAATACGTATTGCAATACGCTTTTCTGTATCGCAATATATTGCAATACGAAAATGAGGAGCGATACCCATCCTTAGTATACATCTCTTACTAGGTCATGGGAACTCTTTATTGGTTATGGTGAACATGGTTGTTAGGCTTTTGATGTAGCCCCATATGAAAAATTCAATTGATTGATTAAAACACATCGAAGAATTATCAAATATCCTCAAGGTTTTTATATGCATTGTCATTCTCATCCTACTAAGGTAACTTCGTCAATAGCTCCCATACAACTTCAGTTCTTATAAAAGCTCTTCTCGGGCTTTTGGCAGGTTCTCCGCAACAAAAAATACACTGAAAACACTGCATGAATGGACAGATCTTGTTGTCACACCGGCCAGTGCAAAGATACAGTTGCTAAATAAGGCGAACGTGCTCTGTCAAAAAGTACAAAGTGCATATGCCAATAAAGTTTAGCTTTCTGAAAGCATACAGGAACAACTGAGGCATTTTCAATGATAGCTATCTTTGCCTGCATCTAATCAGACTTCTTGATTTCTAGACCGACTCGTATAACGACAGAGTCTGTAAAGGAAGTTATGACTTAGCTACCTCTGTATGCTGGGAATAGTGCAATATAAGAAATAAGAATTTGCAGGCAATTGCTTATGGTAGCTTAGTATTTATTTATCTTCTGTTATCTTTGCAGATATACCCTCTTCATTCATTCCCTGATAATGTTCTTGTTGACCCTGTAACTGGTGACCTCTACATCGGGCTCCACCCGATTGGTCACAAGGTTATGGTTACCATGGACGACCCATCTGTTAAAGGACCTTCTCAGGTAATAGCTCAATTATAGACTCTTAAAATTAAACAAGTTACCAACTGTTAGTCGATTTTGAAATCCTTTGGTAAACAATTTGATATGTTTTGATTTGAGAATACAATTACTGTGGTATTCTGCTTTTTAAGATGTGTTATATACAACAAACTTGTTTTAGGGAAAATTATATCATGAAAAATAGTTTTATGTACTCTTGATGCATATCATTGACTAGAATTTTGAATGTGAGAAACATGAAAAAGATTCAAGCTTGAATCCTGTGGTTGATGCAAGAACAGTCTGCGTGAACAGTTTGTGTGTTTGTAAGGGAGGGAGTCTGCATCCGAAAATTATTTTAGTAGAATACTGTATGTGAGAACCCTGAGACTAGTCCTGAATGTAATAATTTCACAGTTGGATTCTGTATTCAAATATCCTTTAACTAGATTTTGTTTGCATTTGAGAAAACTATTTTCAAGAAACCTTTATCAAGCCTGACAATGGAAAATAATGAGTTGCAAAATAAAGCGTCAAAAAATGCACATTTACAGATAAAACCACATCACTAATTATGGATTTGGAATGAAAAGCATCAAATTGACATAAAATAAGACTGTTAGAACTTTGAAACAAGCAACTACCCAAATGAAACTCTTAATTCTACCAATCTGTGGATTAAACAAAAGCTTAGTCTTGAGTCAAACAATTATTTATAGCTGTACCTTTTAAAATTTGATAAGAGCAGCTAACATAATCCTTTGCTTATGCATTATACAAGTTTACATTTTTCATGACCTCATGAGAGATATCATTTTTAGCTTTAGATTTCAGTCATCTGTCCATGGGTACTTCAGATGCTTTTTATTTTGTTTTTCTTTGGTAGGCCTTAAACGCACTAGTGCACACCAATATTTCTTTAACACAACGAATGCACAGATACTGCATATCTCTCGATATTATTCAAGAACCTCACTGAAATAATCTACCTCGTAAGTTATTTAACGAATATTTACGTATTCAGGTAGTAAAGTTTATTTTTAAAGACCGGAAGTATTTAATGTTACGTTACAATAAATCCGCATGAACTACGATATCGGAAATATTAAGATTTTGCTTATAACCAAAAAAGCGGAAACGGCAGCCGCTTTGATCAATCTAATAGCAATGCTAATGCTGTGTTATTAAGTCGGTTTATTTACAACATTGCTTTCATAAAACATAATTCATTATTTGTTCTCAGTTCAGAGTTTAGGTAAATTCAACAGCTACACATAATAAGTGTTCAGCCGCTTTCAACTGTCTATGATTTATCCGTATTGTGCACAGCTAACCTTAGATTTGTTATATGTCCAAGCCGACAGCGGCTGTCTAAATTTTTTCATTGTTGATTGCAGGTCAATTGTAAAGAATTTTAAGCATTTCATTGCATCGATAGAAAGCTTAAGTGATTGCATAAGTCCTTTTAAACCTTAAAATAGCCAATTTAAACCGTAAAAGCGTGCACTTTAAAACCTTATGGAAGAGTTCTTATACTTAAGATTGTATGCATGTAAGAAGGATTTATGCAGGAATCATAATGATAGAGCCACATCTGCAGAAGACCTCTCTAAGAGTTATCAATATGTCCACAGGTGCTACAGGTGAAGCTGAAGAACGGCGCCGTATCCACAGTACAGGAACTCTTCATGGACGACGGAAACCTCATCTCTTCTTCCACTGTTGCTACAGTTTATAACAAGAAAATGTTGATTGGTTCAATTCTAGATAAACTTGTCTACTGTGATGTTACTGTACCGCTCTAATACTTACTTTCATTATTCTGGCCTGATATTTCTTATGTTTCCTAAGCACCAAGATAGTCTAATATATAACAATGAACATTGGCCAATGGCTATCAAACTGCTGAAAGAGTTTTCAAAACCATGTTTGACATCAAACTTTTAAAAAAAAAGTTAAGGAATATAGGATTATTAATAAGCTGGAGATTCAGTACTACAATAGGGAAGCATCAATTGGAAATACTTATTTAGGGGGGCATAAATATTTTATATAGAGTTTGCTGATTTAAATCTCAACCTACCTTGATTTCTAAGCTTTTTAAAGGGCCTTACAAGTACAATACTTTCTTACCAGTACAATATTTAAAGAGAGCCTCCATGAGTATCAAAACTTTATATTTGGCTTTGATGCGTGCAATAATACCATATACATATATATATATATGTGTGTGAACTGAAATTACCTCGCATTTTTAACATTAAATATGTTGACATTTTTTTTATAAAAATCTAGAGACTGAATGATACATGCGCATAATATAGTTATATGTAACTTGTTAAATACTGTTGATTCCAATCTGTTTGGCTGTTTACTTTGGATAATTTTCCTAAGTAAGAATTGATTTTTTTAGTGTGCCAGAAACTTCAAATTTACTGTTTTCGATCAAAATCACAACTTATACCTTTCTTTTGTTTTTATGTTGAAAATATTTATCAAGATTCCAACTGGTTTGGCTGCAGTCAGACCGAGTGAGGAGAAAAACTCTAGACAGAATGAGTTTGATTCTCAATAATGTCAATATTTTGAAAAATTTATTCCCAGGAGCACTGTCAATTTTAATCTGATGTCTGACATTGTGTTTTTATCAAGCTCTGACATGACATACCAGTACATAGATAAAACTGTCAGAGGATATGGCTCACATGACTGTGTAATTGTTTATCATAAATCAGATGTCAGAAACTACGCACATCAAGGTATCAAAGGGTGTATGTTAGCAAAATGTTATAGTGACTTTTCACAATGCTTATATGTAAAGGAACTCAAAATGATGCTAGCAATAATGAATATCAAAATAGATAATTGGAAACATAAAACTTAGGTTGTAAATAATTTAAGCGTGCAGATTCTTATCCACAAATAAATCATTGTTTATATTCCTGACAAACACCTCACACACTGGTTAGGTGGGCATGATTAACAATTTACTGAGAAAAGTGAATGCCAGTTTTTTTTAAATGAGATAATAATTTATTTTACGATCATAACTATGCATCATGTTAGCTGTTTTGTATATGGGCCTCAGGCCTGTTTTTGACATGATTTGAGAAACTGTAAGTGTTAATGTTACAATTGTATATTAATCATCAATTTGTTTTAACTTTGTATCTTTTCTTTCCTAATGTTCATTCCTGTTAAAAACGTTTCCTTTGCAAATAAGTATAAAAGATATTTTTCTTTTTTGTTGAAATTTCATATTGGTATCTAGTTTCAATAGATAAACAGTTCTTAACAGTAGATTTATCCATGTATTTTGGCTAGTATAGGCTACCCCTGTGAACTTATGAAAACATTTATCTGTCACTGCTGGTATTTGATTGTAGACAATTGTGTCCCAAAGAAAAAACATAGACTTGTCAACTCAAGTCAGAAAATCCTACACTAACCTCTTTTACTTCAAGCACTTTCAGGCTTAAATGAATTGCATAAAAATATCTAAGTCTTACACTCATCAATATTTCATCAATATAAATAGTGCACAGTAGAGCAGATCTCTCAACATAACAAACACTCTGCAATCAGGTAATCTTCCCTATAAGTTATTTGAAAAATTAATGTATACTTATTCTGATTAAAGTTAATTTTTAAAGACTTGAAGGAATCAATGGAACCTTGCATTTATTCCACATGAACTATTATGGCGGCAATATTCAAATTTTGCATAGTATTTGCATGAAAATCGGTAAAGTTGCAGATTACTTTGATAAAGAATATTTACTCTTTGTTCTCATTTGGGAGATTAATGTATATTAAAAAACTTCACATGTTCCTAATTCTAACATTTTCAACCATTTTATTTTCATTTTGTGCGCAGCCGACCTAATATTTCAATATTTCGTATATTACCTTTCATAATTGATAGCCAGTTAATTGTAAAGTATAATAAGTAGTTTATTGCATGATAAGAAAATTTAAGTGAGTGTCTTTGTCCCCATAAACAGCCAATTCAAGCAAAACTGCATGCTATGGTGCCATTATAGCATTCTATATAGCGCTTTAACTCAGTATGAAGGATTTCTCAAAGCAAGGCTAATTGAATAAACCTTTTACCAGTTGAATTAATTAATGCTAATTATTCCTGAACGCCTGACTTTGAAGAGTGATCAATCGTTAAAATAGAAATGATTGTGGATAGGACAATTTTGTAAGATACAGAGAATATGACTGATGGTTTCTTGCCTGCCAGTCTATGTATTTGTGATCTTTTTGCATAAATGTTTTTTTATTTGTACAACTACTGTTTTACACAAGTGATTCATTTTACAGAATAAACTCTTTTCTTTATTCCTTTTTTGATTGTCTTTTTTATAGATTGTTTAATGACGCATTCCTAACAATAAGAGGAAAGTATTCCATCTTGAAGAGGATTATTATATGCTTTCAAAATTCTATCAAGGTAATAAACTGGCTTTCTTTTAACATTAGTGTTGAAATAGCATGTTAGGCTACTCAAGATTTTATCAAGGTAATCAAATATTGGTGAAAGGTATAACATTGCTATACTATGGATAACACTATCTGCAAAAGTAAAATTTCTTGTCCTTTTTAGAGTGCATGAGTCCCACAATCAGGCAATACCGTAAATGCTGACCTTTACAACTCAAGCATTTCGCCTCCACAAAATCAAGGTCCGACATGTAACTGTTGTTACATTCAGTCTCCCTCTGACAGATGACGGTTGGGACAGTTTTGAATAGTACATGCCATTTAAATAGTATACCAATGTACCATGACTAGATCCTATTTCATTGAGACTGATAAAAAGCAAATAAAATATTCCTGGATGTGTCAAGCCAACTTAACTCCATGCAACATCTCCTTCGGTCAGTCGAATGAAAGGTTACAATATTGCAGCTTAGTTTCAGATAGATCAGTAGTCTTCAAGTTGGATCGCATATTAAAGACCATTGCTTTTACGCTTTGCCACACGTTTTCAAGTTGATTTTGCATAAACAGATACATTGTCAGATGACATTTGTAGTATTTATATGTTTTCACGTATTGATATCACGTCATATCGACGTTTTCGGCCTGTTGTCTTACTAGGTGGCCCAAGGACCACGTACATTTAATAGTTAAAAAGATTATTTCTTAAAATTTAGAATCATCTGCCGGGCATACCCTATTTCCTCAAATTCAGGCCGAGTTTAAAATAGATGAAATATTTCAGCCAATGAAAACAATGGATATCATATTTGTCGTCATATATGCAAAGATGCTGTTACTTAAAGTGACACAGAGCACTAGTATGTTTAAGGATTTTTATGTTCCTTAAATAAGAGCCAAATTACCATATGTCCTCACTTAATTTCAAATCGCCTACCTAACTCGCACCTTTATCTCCCAAATTCCCAAATCGTGCTATTTTTATGTTTTCTCGATAAAATAACACCATTTATGAAGTTTGGCATATTTAACTACAACAACATACTCAGTGGCCCTTTAACAAGGCGAATGTGTTGTATAAAGAAGAGTATAAGTGCAAAGTGCATCATCGAAGTTAAGCTTTCCGAAATATCTGAGACGTTTTGAATGATTACTTTCAAAACGGCGTCGCTAAGTGCACAACTAACTTTGGTTGCATCCAATCAGGTTTCTACATGTCTAGTCTACACGCAGTCAGGTTTGGGTGCAATGCTACACTGAATTTCAGCGCAGTACCACCCATCGTTCGCTAATTCCAGCCGATGCTCGAAGGTTTCACCGCAATGCATAGCCTAAATGGTGTTGCGGGCTTTCTCCCTGCAATAGTACTAGAAGCCGCGATATAAGTGAAATCATCTTGAAGCGGCGTTAAACACCAACTCACCTCATCTCACCTACATGCCTAGACCGTGATACGCATGAAATAGCTAGAACAGAGGTTGTACAGAAATATTTGACGGAACTCTGTTGAGAGAGAAGGCAGAAAGAAATGATGATAAGCTTTTAAATTCTTTTTCAGAAACAATTCTATCCCTGTTTCCAAATTCAGTTCGTCAAAAAATCAAAATGCTTAAAATATCAAACGGCCCACTTCAGTAGTTAGGCGATAACCATGTGGAGTGCCAGAAACATATAAAGCATGTGTTTTGAGGTCTGAAATGGAGAAATGAAGCTATCTTTGCACAGAGTCCAAATTCAACATGTTTACATTGACAAAAGAAATATGTTCATAAATCGGAAAACATCAAATTGCAAAAGACACCACTTCAGTAGGTGGGTTACACAAGAAGAAAAAAATCTGAAAAGGCGTGTGGAGTTTAATTTGCTCCGGTGTATAAGCCTCATATGAATCATGATGTCATTTGACACTAAGAGCCCCCTAGTGGAAGGAAAAGCAGCTCAAACGCGAAACAAACACGTCAATATCGGTGATTGGGTCATTTCGGGCCAGCCAAATTATCTTGATATTCAAAAAATAATTCTTATAACACATACATGTTACAGAAGCGACTACTTGCCATGCAAGTATTCATAATATGTTTCTGTGGTGCTAAAAAACGGGTTGAACTTTTGGCATGTTCTGTAAACTCTGGTCGGCGGTAAACTTTTCACATTTTCGAATTCTCCTCCAAAACTGCTGCACTCAAAAGCTGAAGTTATGTGGGAATGTACCTTGTACCTAGATGATCCGATTTGAAAATTCCATTTTTGAAAGCTTTGGAAATAATCAATTCAATTACACTGATGTTGTAACAAAGATTCGATCGAGGCCAAGTATATAGCACAGTTACTAAGAGAGAAAAAATACACATGAGAGTAATGTTGCATGTTTCAGTGTATGGCTTAGCTCGTTAAGAATTCACTACATTAGACTCACAGTAACCAGGTACAAGCAGATTAAAATCTGATATCTTTGCGATTTCCATTGTGTGTTGGCAAGCGTTTGGTTAATGTTGATTTGGGATGGGTGAACAATAAAGAGGATTGTGTCCCAAAATGTAGACAACCATATCTTAGACAGCCAAATCTTAGACACTGATTCTCATGCACTGGTCCATTATCAGATATCGGTAACAGTCGAAGGATTAGCCGTGCACTCAACCATGATGTTGTTTTAAGCTGTCTAAGATATGGCTGTCTAAGTTTTGGGACGTTTCCATAAAGAGGGAAGTGGGGGGGCGGAGTCAGAAGATGGAGGGAGGAAATTGGTGAAACATTATATTATGCAGATTTAAAGCCTGTTTTAGTTGTTTTTAAATGCATTTAGTCCTTAAAGGAAGTATTTCCACAAGATTAAAGAGAGCAAATATATAAGAGTTCATAAATAAATCAAAATAGGGTTACTCAAAAACCGGTATATTTCAAAAAATCTGTTTTCTATTTCGTATCATGTCTTAAGGAAAGTTATACGGTTTTATTGACTCTCTTCAACTTTTGTGTACTTGTCACCTTGTCTAATGCATCGACACTCGACATTTTGGTGATGTATTTCAGCAACTGAATATCAACAATACAAAGGCTGATCTTTTTTTCAATTTGAAATGAACATTTATTTTCTATACTAAAATTAACATTCATGCTATTTGTAAAAGAATACAGAATGAAGAGGCTTGTCAATGAAAACAGGTAAGTGTATAAACGAATTTGAACAAAAGATGTCTAACACTTCCTGCCCTGCTTAATGATATTTATGAACAGATCATGTAATTACTAATGAATAATTGTTGGAAATTGTGAAATAGTGGTCAATGCATTTTTGTCGTTGAGTACATAGCTGAAACACGTTGTGTTGTTATTACTTGCTTGGCATTTGACCGTAGCCGTTTGTTATCTAGCAAGGACAGGTTCTATTTAAATCAGGTGTCAGACAAGAATAAATGGTTTAAATGATAATAACTCTGAGCATTTTAAAAATTGTGTTATTATATTTGTTACCAATGTTTGGTCTCGGTCATGCTTTACCACACATTTACTGCTACAACACCAGTGATTAACAAATACTTTACGACAGATACTGGCAAATTCTTGTACTAAACAACTGCGACGTCCTCAACCGATACAATGCTTTAAAAATGTATAAATGGCCCCGTTACGTTGTTATAGACGGGGTTTCGGAACTTATTCCTTATTCTAAAATTGAAATTATTGTCATTTAAACCCCTTTCATTTTGTCTATGTGCCTCTGTATGTCTCTGTGTGTGTGTGTGTGGGTGTAGGTGTGTGTGTGGGTGTGTGTGTGTGTGTGTCTCTCTCTCTCTCTCTCTCTCTCTCTCTCTCTCTCTCTCTCTCTCTCTCTCTCTCTCTCTCTCTCTCTCTCTCTCTCTCTCTCTGTATTTATTTGTGCTGATTTTATACAATATATATTTGATTTAATTGAAATGTGGCTGATTAACTTTTGCAACCTAATCAAAATATCTCAGTATAGATAAAAGTACTTTGTGGTTTGGTATGTCTATGAACAACACTTATTGTACCGAGACTACAGTTCAGGAATATCTTCCTTTTTTGCACTCTGCTTTTTCTTTCATCACTGAAATATAAACAGGACTTGTGCAATGTCATGGCAAAGATTTTTTCCTTAACTATGTGCTGTCGGAAACAAACGTTTTTGGGTTTGGCAGGGGTCTTTCTGGTTACTTTCACGCTGAGTAAGGAATCCCCCCCAACGTAGCTGAAACAGCTGAACACACGGAACTCACTGACTGTTTCAACGTCAAATGCATTGATATGAGTAAACTTCATACCAGGTACTTTCTCCGCTGATCCGTCTGGAAGTCGAGCCGTCCACAACGTCTCCTGCACGTACTGCTGTCCATTTGTCCAGAACAAGTCCTCACCGTCAACTGCTAGACTGTTGTAATATGTAGATCTGTTGTCGAACACCTTTACGATACTGTTTGGGGCAAGTGTCAATGGACGAACAAATAGACCTTTGGTTGTCGCGAAGAACAAATTATCTTTACAAATCACCATAGAAGGGGCATTTTGATGTGTCAGTTTGATCGGCTTGGTTCCATGATCAACGACTTGTCCATAAATGTAATTTCTGCAGGACCAGTAGATTGTGTTTTGGGGTCTGTGATAAACAATTGAAGATACAGAGTAACAAGGTGAAAAATCTATCCGAATCTTCTTAATCTGCGATTTCCTTATTGGATACGGTGCCAATTGTATCTCAAACTCTGCATGTAGTTTGTTAACCATTACAATTTCCTCCTGTGCCATTTCTTTTTCTTCTTCTTCATTTTCACCACTTCCATAACGAATGTCCTGACCGCTTGGTGTAAGATTTACTGCTAACAGATACTGTTTAAAAATGAAATATTGTGAGTGAACTTCATCGTCCTCTGCATACAGAGCTCCTGTATCAACATCTGCCAAACTGCATTCAGAGGTTAACCTACATCCGGCGGCACACTGCAAAAGGAATTCACACGCGATTGTCTGCAAATAAGTGTGTTTTGAAGAATTCAACGTTTCCTTGATATATTTAAAGTTCCCACTGTCCATTTGGGTTGTTAAACGTCCCAAGAAGATCAAAATGTGTAAAACATTCATTTTTAAAAAAACCGAATGTCTTAACTGCCCCAATCGACTACAATATAATATCCATATCCAATTGTTGAAAGGTTTTCGATAACATGATCATGAGAATATGATTGTCAGCGATACCTTTGTTGTATGTAGGTGATAGTCTTTTACTGAAGTTCGTTGTTAAATAACGCATAGTTTCCATGGATAGCTTGTGAATAATTCATACAGTAATCCCAAATAACCCAGCTATATTATATGGGTATCATCAAAGGTATAATGTTTATAAGTTGTTTTTTCAAAAAAAGCGTGGAGACAAGTTCAAGGGGATAGCCCATTGATTTTAGCCTGTTACATCAGAGCATTTGTATTCGCTTGTATACTTCTAAAATATATATATGTAGAAGTTATGGGGATACAAATACGCTGATGTAGCATGATGATTTACTTGGAAAACCGTCAAAGAGACAACATCTATTTATCCTATACAGTACACCAGTGCCTCCAGGGGCATGCATCGACATCAGTGTAAGATAGTGGTACCCGTATCGTGCCCGTTGTTTTCGTCGTGTACAAGTTGAGGCCATGCCATCAATGACGTCAGTAAAAGAAAAATAGAGTCACGGGCTTTGTAGCTCATAAGTCTATGTACTGTGTGATGATTAAGACTTTGACACATAGTTGTCCAGGTGAAATACAAGATCAAAATTGTGCATGAGACAATGAGGACACAACACTAGTTTTTAAGAAAATCGATCAAAACCATAAATATATTCCTGAATTCATGATACATATATACAGTGCAACCCTGTTAAGCCCTTTTTTGTTTTAAGAGAACAATGAAATTTAAAATCGCAGTTACCATCCAACAAATATGATAAACTCAAAATTTGGGAATCTTTGCAATTATGGTTACCGAAAAAGAACGCCAGAAGATTTGAAGGTAGACGCCAAATCTATAAACTTTGGACCCCATGTAATGAAAGATAATTATTTGGGATGCCTATGCCAACAGCTGTTGGTTTTGTTCCCTCCCCCTAAAGTTGCACCCCTGCCACGCCCTTATTCTTGAGGTAGGACATTAAGAAATACAAATCTTAGTTTCCTGGCTACAAAGATGACGTTTTCAGTATTTGATTTTCTTAGCATTAATATTTTATGAAAACTGGACAAACGAAGATTTGGAGTGGACACCCTTATATTTTAGGGGAGTCAATACCAAATATAAAACTTTGAACTTCCATTGAATGGGTATATAAAGGAATGAAAGGCTTTTGGCCCGAAAAATATCAGGGTACTGTCGGAGTTAAACTGATACAAATACGCCAAAAGAAGCGGAATGACAGTGATATAAGGTTGAGTCATAATTGAATTTACAATTTGCGGCGGCGTCGACAGTCTCTTCCAACAGAGGTGGCTCCGTCATAAATTCCTATACAACCTCTGTCCTAATACGAAGATTTCTCGGTCTTCCGGCAGTTTCCCCTAGCGGGACAATATTGCAAATTAAACTACCTGGCAATATTTTAGCCAATGATAAGACCGAATGCATGAATAACATATTTGTTTCAGACAGGCCTAGGCAAGGATGCAGTCACTAAATGAGTCGTTTGTGTTCTGTAAAAAAGACTCATGGCGCAAGGTGCATATTGGAATAAAGTTTAGCCTTTGGAAAGCTTGCGGAAATATATATATATATGCTTTTATTCCTCCAAAGGAGAGTACAAAGGAAATCGAGAGTAGAGATGATTTTTTTTTAAGTATTTACAATGTCACTTTCACAGAATCCGTTCAGAGTCTCATTTTTGACCGTGTTGGTCAATTAATTGAGTCACACAGCTCGTACAGTCCTTGAATTGTGTGACAGGCGTATGTTACGTGGTCATCGTCATCTAGAGGAATCGGGGGTATACATGACAGTAAACAGCATACAATGTCATGATCATTCTTCTCAAGGAGAGTTATTGTCAGTTCTATAGGGCCACAGCTAAGCAGGTTACACCAGAGTTTATCCCTCTGTCCAGTTACACTTCGGCATTCACACACTTTGTGAATGAGATGATCTTGATGGAGCTGCCCACACATATTGCACAACCCTTGCACTGTGTATGGTCGCCACAGGGCTGCTAGTCGTACAACAAAACTACATTGTCTCTTCATATCAGGATGGCGTTTTGCAATGGCCCATGCTTGATGAGGACGATGTTCATGGTGAATAGTGTAGAAAGTCTTTAGATCTGGGTCTGACTGCATGCGTTGTCTCCAGGATAGAGTCTGAGTTGTAGTTATTGCTTCGACCACAATTTTCTTCCAGCGTGCTCTACACACAAATCTACCAGACTGTATAAAGTGCTCCAGGTGTTCCCATAGTCCATATTTTGTCACTATGTCAATGATGTCGGGGATAAATCCTGATGAATTAATACAGCTCTTGTTCTTGAACAGGAACAAGCGAGCCATGAATACCTGCCGTGCAAGACACTTTGGGGATGAGTTACACAGAGTTCCGAGAAAGATAAGCTTTCTCTTTTCTATGTGTGCTTCAATTGGCAGAACGCCGAGGAGAGCATTACATACATCTGATCTGGTAGTCTTTGGTAAGCCTTGGCAAAACTTCAAACTTGCTCTTTGTGCACGTTCAAGGGAGATAATCTGACTCTGTGTTAGTCCTGACCATAGCTCACACCCAAAGAGTCCTTTAGGTAAAGCAATTGTTTGAAATAGTTTCGTGCTTGTTAGTGGATTAAGACCATTGGCATGGAGACCAGATTTGACCAAAGCTAAGGTTGTTGATTTTATTTTTGAGCATGCCGATAAAGTTCTATTCCATGCATTGAAGTTTGAATCCAGTTCTATTCCAACATGCTTCAGATGGGAAACCTGAGGGATTACTTTTCCATAGAGAGATATGGTACATGTCTTGTTCTTTTTCTTAGAGAATACCATCACATTGCTTTTGCTTGGTGAAAATGTAAAGCGCCAAAGTGAACTGTATTCTTCACATTCAGTTACCATATCCTGCAAGTGGGATGTTACAGGACTCAAGATGGCGATATCATCAGCTTGGGTTGGTGCGGAGACTTGGATGTCTAGAACCAGGGCACTTCGTTTTGAAAGGGTTAGTCTTTCAAGGAGCTCGTTGATGTAGACAAGATACAGTTTGGCAGACAGAACACTGCCCTGTCTCACGCCTCTCTGCAGGGTAAACCAGTAGGACAGTTCGTTGTTCACCATAACACAGCTTCTCATTTGTGAATAAATGTTTCCAATTAGCCTCCATATTGCTTGCGGTGTATCCAGTTGATGAAGCTTCCAGAGCAACCCAGAGTGCCAAACAGTATCAAATGCCTTCATACTGTCAAGGAAGACTACCTTCAAGGAGTCATTCCGTTCTATGTAATGTCTTGCAGTCTCTTGGATAGCAAAGGAGGTGTGACAAGAAGATAGACCTTTTTGAAAACCGAATTGATGAGAACTAGGGAAGTGTTTGCAGTTGTTGAATAGTGGTATTCTCTTGTCGATAACAGATTCAAACAGCTTGAATATTACAGGCAGTAGAGTAACTCCTCGGTATGAGTCGACTGAAGATCTAGGTTTATTTCCTCCTTTATAGATTGGGATGATTACGCCTGCCTTCCATGCATTAGGTATGTATCCAGATTGGATGATGGCGTTAAACAGCTTTGCAAGACATCTGTAGAGGTAACTACCTCCATGTTTTAGGTGTTCATAACTAATTCCATCCATTCCTGGTGCCTTGTTATTTTTGAGAGATCTGCACAGAGTTGCAAGTTCGACTTCAGATGTAAGAAGATGATCATGTTTAATATCACTGTTTGAAAGAAGATTTTTCAGTTTGGCTACATCTGTTTCTATTGAGTGTTTAAACACATTGTCGAAGTGTGGTTCTTCAGTATCTTGGGATATCTTGTTCAGGTGGTCTGCAACAGCATTGCTCATATCTTTTTCATCTCTTACATATTCTCCGTCGACAATAAGTGATGTCAGAGCTTTCTTCTTATTGGTCCTCCTGATGAGTGACCAGAACTGTTTCTGGTCTACGTCGCACATTATATCCAGTTCTTGAAAGAAGTTGCTTTCATATTTGGCGGCTGATTCTTTCATGGCTTCTCTGAAGGCATCTTTTGCTTTTTTGTATCTTTTGAAGGTAGTATGTTCCATTCCTCTTGGTTTATTTGACAGGATCCATTGATGTCGAGCTTCTTTCATCACGTTGTGGAATATTTTAACCTCGTCGTTCCAAAAAGGCTTAAGGAATGTTTTAAACTTTTTAATTGGTAGACAATCTGAGGAAGCTTGCTTAAGAGATTTAACGATAGAGTCATTGTACACTTCTATCTCTTCCATGGTATCTGAGCATGAGGTCAGGTTCTCTTGCCATAGTATATGTGACACAGCAAACGTATAGTCTGCGAGTGTTCCATTTCGGATGGCTTTCTCCCAGTTGGGTCTCATCTTTACACATTCATCTGTAAGGTTTGGTTTTGACTCAAGAAGTATTGAACTAACAACTGGGTGATGGTCCGATATGTTTAGTGGATTATCGTCTTTAACTTCAGCCATGAATAGGAAGGCACCTATTTCCTCTGGGATGAGTATGTGATCTATTGGCGACTGGGGACCACCCTCGTACGCCTTGAACGTGCATACAGGTCCTGTACACAGCAATTGCATATTGACTGATATCAAGGAGTTACGGTGTACAAACCTATTCAGTATCATGTCACGGTTGTCCTGGCAGCACTGATATCTTGGACCGACTACTTTTGCATTTAAATCCCCAAGTACAATAGGGTGCCCTTTGACAGCAAAGGCAGATACCATATCATCCATTGTCTGTACATAATAGTCATAAAGCTCAAGAGATCTATTCGACGGTGGTAGGTAGACTGCTAGCAGAAAAAATGTCAAATTGGACGCTAATGATAGTTCAATACAGGACATACGTTCCATATCGATATCAACTTCTGTGACATAGGCTTTCCATCTTTTGTGAACAAGAAATGCAGTTCCTCCTGAACGGATAACTCTGTGTGATAAAGTTTTAACTTGACAAGTGTTTGCTATGGCATAATAGCCTGGGTTAACAGAGTCCAGAAAGCTGAGATTATAATCACTTAGCTGGTGATCTGTTAGTGCACAGAAGTCAATATGGTTGTCTGAGAGACACTTATTTAGGTACGGGACACTTGGCATCACTCCCCTGCAGTTCCAGCACATCAGATTCATATGATTCGGTTGTGTCGGCATGATTAGCTAGTGTGATTTGCTTCATATTCTCCTTGGCCATCCACAGAGTTCCGCTGTCTGATGTTCTCCCAGAAGAGTCGTCTGCTCAACCATGGTTTGACTATAATATCCTGTGGCCAAAAATCAACATTTTCAACTCGTATCTTATCTTCAAGAAGAACATTTAATTGAGCCGATTGGAAATATTTTTCCGGTCTGTTGAATATTCGTAAGTGAGTTATAGTGACATTTCTCTCTTCCATATAGTTCCTGATAGCCTGTTCGGTGCAATCCTTATTTATCCGTCCAATGTAGTATCTTGCAGTTTTGTATCTAGGAGAGGCTGCTGTAAAGTTTGCTGACATGTTTTTGGTTGCAGCACAGTTGTCTTTACCAACGTGAACTTTGATATTGGATTGTTCATCCCTCTGTGTCGGTATTGTATCCTTGATAACTCCATTGTATACTGCATTACTTGGCCCTTCTGTTTCTGGGAGGAGATGAACATTGTCTGTGGGAGACGTGCAGGGGTCTATCTCTGATGTTCGCTTTACCACTTCAACAGGGGAGATAACTGCTGGCTGGACCGCAGGCTCTGGTGATGCTTGAGTTTTTGATGATGCTTGCGTCTGAGATGATGCTTGCGTCTGAGATGATGCTTGAGTATGTGATGATGCATGAACCGACAATGTAGAAGTTTGAGTTTCTTCTTCTTTATCGTTTTGGATTACCGTTCTAATGATGTCAGCATATGAAGCAGTCTTGTTTGTTTTGCGTTTTTCCTTTTCCAGGTTGCTGATTCTTTTCCTGATGTCTGAATATGTACAGTTTGATTTTTGAACTTGAGTATCAAGCGATTTTAAGTCACTTTCTAGGTTTGAATAATCCCGTGAGAGGAGGGTAAATTTAGATTTGAGTGAAGCTACACCTAGAGAACGTTCGTCTGATATCCTAGATATTTCAAGGCACCCATCGTCGATCTTTTCGCTGATATCATTTAGAGTATTCTTCAAATCAAGACAGCGTTTAGTTAATTTGTCTTCTGACTTCTGGCATTGTTCCTTTTGTTTATCTGTTCTCTGTTGTGCAGACACGATACTATCTTTGATTTCTGTTATGATTGACATAACTGAAGCGAAATCTCTGTTCCTGCTGGAACTTTCTGCTTGAGCTTCCTTTGTTCTGTTTTCAATCATGTTTTCTGTGTTATGCAACATCTCATTACACTTGTCAAGGGCCTGTCTAAGTACGACAGTTTCATCACGTGCAGATCGCAGTTCAGACTTCAATTCACAGTTACTCTTCTCCAGCTTGGTCACTTTACAGTACAAACACTCTATGTCTTGCGTGTATTCACCCTTCATTGTCGCCATGTCTCTCTGCAGTGTAGCTATTGTCTCAGTGATTGAGGGCATTGTCTGCCCAAGCTGACTATGACTCACTGATTCAATGCGGCCCAAGCGCTTGTTTGCCATATTCAATATGTCATAAAGTTCATCATTTAGATCACCACATGTTGCTCTATACAAATAAAAACAATCTTTTGCAAGTTTTTGTTCAAGTGTACCACCTTGTTTTGTACGTTTTCTCCGTTTTAGCCAGCTGTCAGGGTATGGGAATTCTTTGCGTTGTTTACATGTTGATAGCAGGGCAAGACGAAGATTTTCAAGTTGATCAATGGAGCCTTTTGATTTTTCAATTAACTTGTTAACAAACAAATCTCGCGGGGTATTGCAAAGTTCAACATTGATAAAGCAGAGAAGATCAGATCTTATCATACCTTCAGAGTTTGTACTTGTATCAGATCCACTGATTTGTTGTGTAGAGTTCACACCACTTTCAAACTCCGACTGATTTGTCATATCCAGTTGTAATCCACTGCAGTCAAGCACATTCCAAGCACAGTTCTGACCTCGGGCACTGTTTGCAACATCATCTTGGGAATAAACATAACCAGAACCATTCAAAATTTGATTTGTCTCGGAGAGCAGTGACAGGACGTCCACTCCCTCCGCCATCAAGAACCTTGTAAAGATGTGGTTGATAAAGTAATCGCTGATTGCACAACTAACTTTGCATCCAATCAGGTTTCTTCGTTTCGAGACCAAGAAACCTTCGTATTAAGACAGAGGGAGAATGCGGCGTCGAAAGACATCATTTTTTATCAGGGGCGTTACCAGATGGGCTTCGGGGATTTTATTTAGTTTACAAATTCATTCAGTAAGCTTACTAAATGCTTTTACAAATGTTCCTCTGGTTGAAAATAATGATTTCTCCCTACGTGGTAAAATGGCGGGAATGTCTATTGGCATTCTAAAATATAGCTCGTTGTAGCATATTTTCCCCCCAGTGTCATCTTACAATAGTTTTGCACGGTGGATCACTGCCACATATTAATGAGTAGGTTTTTCTAGTATCAGAAAAAAATTGCCGTGTCACAAGGAGTATGGAATTATCTCCCTTTGCAAAAAATAGCTTATGTTTACTGCACATTTTACACTGTTTCCTCAAATGGATTTGCTTCCTCAAAGCTAATTTGATAAAAATATAGAACAATAGAAAACGAACATTGCGAAATATGATTTATCATCAAAACTGATGTTTAAGTGAATACATATATGTGATAAAAATAGGATGATTACACTTTGGTTTAAGCTCGAGCGTTCGTTCTTTACGCATCATTTCTTACTCATTTTTCATTTTCGAAATACCCGAGGGCTTTTGACAATTATCTTGATAATCTGAATGACCCTTGTGAAGCCAAGTCTCTTGTTACGTTCAGGAAGTGGTGCCCTACGGAAGAGGAAGTGTCATGGTTTGGGGAGGCATACTTGGTGAGGAGAAGACGCCGCTGGTTATCGTGAATGGAAATCTAACGGCTCAGCATTGCGTCGATGAAATTATCCATCCCGTCGTCTGTCCCTATTTACGACAACAGACACAAGGTGTGATCTTTTAACATGACAATGCACGACGCAAACATCTCGAGTTACTCAAAACTGCCTTGCAACAACATCAACGTTTTGCCGTGGCCAGCATGCTCGCCTGATCGAACATCTTTAGGACGTTTTGGATTGTCGTATTCGTCAACGACGACCACCTCCAGATACTTGCTCTCCAAGAAGAATGGCAGCGCATTCCACGTAATGACGTCAGACGTTTGATTTTCTCCATGCGTCGGAGGGTTAACGCACGTATTGTGGCAAAGAGAGGCGATATACATCACTGGGTGTAATGTGTACGCGAGGACGTTCGGTGTTACTGATTAATCACGTGACTATTACAGCGAGGAACGTGTTATCGTCGTCCATATCAGTGAAGAAAAATCCATACAAAAACATTATAGAAGATAGAAACAGACTTTACCAAGTTTCATAGACCTGCGTACTGTATTAAGAGACTTTGGCCGAGTTGAATTTCTCATTCAGAAGCGAATTTTAATTAGTGCACGGATTGTTCAGTTTACATATACGGACCGTTACCGATTGCACCAAACCTGGTGTACGGATTGTGTTTATTGACGTTGCTTGATAAAGACGACTCTGCTTAAAGTAGAAAGTGTCAAAATATTACATTTTCGTTTCAAATGTTAAACTGTGCAAAGAGTACTATACATAAGGAACAAAGTTACGCACCCCCAAGTTTTTCACCAGTAAGTTTTGTCTGAGAATAAAGAGGACCACATTGCAGTAAAAGTAAGTGTATGATATGATAGAATCATAATTTTGCAATTTAAGAACGTAATTTCATTAAGATATCATTTCGGATATTTTGAATAATTGCAGTTATACAAATTGGTAATTTTGAGATCAAAAGGTGAATATGTTCAGAAAGTCAATATTTTTTGTTTTAATGTGTATTATTCCATTATTCCTATTCCACTGATCAAACTTTATTATGGATCTCTTAAGCAAAAGTCACTAGTTACAGCAGTATGGACCTCCAAAATCTCATTTTTTTAAAAATGACCCATTCATAAAAAGGGACTAAATGGGGCAGTTTCAACCGTAACAACGACTGTAAAGCAAAAAGGAGTATAGGGTTACTGAATCAAAGTTAAAGAAGACCACTTTTATTCCAAAATCGTCTGGTTATGGCCATTTTCTGAAAATTATGGAAAAGTCTTATCAAATTTCAAAACCCAATTATGTCCTTATCGTGAAGGATACATGATTTTTTAAAGTGTAAAATTTTACCTGTTAACAAAATTGTTGTTCATGACAACTAACATCAGAATCCATCGCATACTTTTGACAAACGGACGATAGTTATTTTGGGTGAAAAATCAGTACCATTACGTTTTTGATCTTAAGTTCTCAAAATGTCATCATGTATGATGATTTTAAAGATACTAAGTCACGAAAACTTTAGTTTCTATGTCAAGGGGGTCCATTTAGTCATATTGTCGTATTTTTCTCCACAGATGCAATTTGCAATTTTGAAAATAGGGGGGTGCTTAACTTTGTTCTCTATGTATATAACAACCTTTTTTCTGATATCAGAATGCAACATCTTTCTTCGTTAAAACTGTCTTGAGATTATTACCCCTCTCTAATATTCCATTGGACATACAAAGATTGTTAATCCCCGTATACTTCTTCTTCTCTGTATTAACAGAGAAAAGAATGTTGGCTTCTTAACATTAATCTGGTCATATCCTATGATAATTGAACTCAATAAGATATCATTTTGGCACTTTAGAGATGCAGATGCTAGTTCAGGTAGATGATTTGCACTTATCGTCATCAAGCCATATATAAAATACTCTTTGTCGCTTTAAACAAGATAGCGTATATATATGCTTTGTCTTGATGTCGTTCGATGGTTTTCCAACACCAAACTGCACAATATGATACTCAGTCAGGTCTAACAGACAACTTGGCTTCACTTCGGAGCTTTATCGCTGCTTAAACCTAAATTAATCATCAATAGGCGTATGTTGTTTTCATCAACACGTCAATATTTCGGAAAGAGTCGCCAGTATTCCGAGAAAGTAGTCAACATATTAAAGGACACGTCAATAGTTGGCGAACTCGTCAATAGTATCACACAAATCAGTTCCGTATGTATCTCGTGAAGCACGTGCAGGTTACGCATTCCCTGGAAAGCATGCTGGACATGCAATCGGCTACATGCAGTTTAAAAGGTTTTACAAACGGCGAGAGTACTTGTAACAATTGTAAAACAAATATTTGTTTCCAAGGTCAACGCTGTGACAATATACAGTTTAAACTGACACATTATGGTTAAAATCGCCCCCCTAACCTCTCAAATGCTAAAATTATTGATATATGTATATTTTTTAAAAAACCTACTTAACATAATAAACAAATGTTTGTCTTTGTGTCTGCTGTACATATGTTTCCAAAATTATGATTGAGTCATTTTCGCGCCACTGTCCGGTTTTTTATCACAAACTTCACGACTTTAACCTGTTTATTGTACTGAACTATAAATGACTCTACTGAACTAATAAGCATAAGGATTCCGGTTTTCTTAAAAACCATTTATACTTGATAGAATAACACCATTGACGAAGTTTGACATATTTGAGTCCAACAATATATTCCTTTTAACGAATTCACGTTTGTCGTCCACCTAAAAAGCGCGTTCTCCGGTCAAAGTCCCCGGTAAGCAGTTAATTAAGTCGTTTTATTCACAAGTGGTTAATATGACATTCAAATATATTAATTTTGGTTGGATAATATTTTTAATGTTACTTTTTGAAAAATAACATATCAGTTCGAAGTTTAAAGATAATTTCCTATTATAAAAAAAATATGTACTTACAATAATTGAAAATCTGTAACCATGTCTATTTCAAACAGGTAGTGTATCAAATATAACATTTTGTTCTGGAAATAAAAGTAATATTTTTTTCTTTCTATGTTATTATTAAAGAGCCACTCCATGATTTTCATAACATATCATTTACCTTTGATACGAACCTAAATGTCATATGTGGTGATATAAAATCAAAACATCTTAACTTTTTATATCCAAAAGACATATATATATATATGACAAATATTGGTTTTCCATGAAAATCTAAAAACAGCCTTATAAATGCATAGAGCTGTAGATATCACGTCCAATATACATGGATACTAGTTATATCACCTAACAAACACTATCAACTCCTAACTGCCCTCCTGGCTGTTTTAGATAAGTCTCCAAAATTACGTTTGACTATTTGACGCGCGCCACTCTCCAGTTTTCGATCATAATTGCGACGTTCTACCTTCATATTGTCACTGTACAAAACAAATTAGCTTTAAAATGTGTCTCTTTGGTTACAGTCGATACTTTGCGATCAAATGATACCATTGATTAAGTTTGGCATATATGACTCCAACAACTCACGGATGGCTCTTTAAATTATGACATACATTGTGCATACTGCATAGAAATAAACGAAACATCACACAAGATTTTACTAAACCGCGTAAGGAGAAAGATTTACTAACATAGAAAAAAAGGATGTTTTAAAAATAATTGTTTTCTGTTTCTATTTCTGAATAAAACTAAAAATTCTTTGCTAATATGAAATAATGTTTATTAACGTCAATGGGACGTCTCGAAGTCAATGCAACTCAATGAAGAAGGTGCCGCACATTCTAAGGACATCAGACATGGGGTTGCTTGAATCACACGGAATCAAATACACATGCAACTTATTTGAGTTCTTTTCATATATTTCACAACTGTCAATCATCATGAAATGATAAACACCGTTTAATGTCATACATGCTGATCTTTTTTTGGATGTTACCTGTGACATCATTTCTCCCAATTCAGTTGTAAAACTACTAAAAGAAAATTTATAGAAGATACTCAGCATTATACAGGGTATCGTTTCAAGACATTAAAATACACTCCGTGATGTTCATGTTTAATGTCGCAAAAGTTTCGAATTACTTCGATAAAAACATCCAGGTGTTTGGACTTTAACGACGGCTTAAAGAGTATTTCACTAAATCACAGCTGATAGCATTATTGAAGGGAAAAAGCCCGCAACATAAACGTGGTTATTCGTTGCGTTGGAATTCGAACCTGCGAGCATTGGCTGGAACTAGCGAAGAATGTATGTCGGGATGAAATATCAGGAGTATCAACATTCACTTCATAGTCTAAAATGATTACTTTTAGGTCATGAACTAAGCTATTTTTTAAGTATGTGAACACAATAATACAGGTTACATGAAACTTTAGACAACTCGACCATGACTCACCCATCCATAGTTTATACCAAAAAACGTATCGAATTTGTTTTCATAATCGCTCGCTATCCCCGACGTTGTCTTTCACGTGCACAGTTGAAAACAATGAAATTCGGTACATGTGTTTTGCTTTCATATGTCGTCATTAGGGAAAATATCGTCAATAGTAAAAGGTTTGCTTATTGCAAAGTCCACGTGCAAGTTATGGTTTGTCGGGAAAAAACTGAAACCGGTTTCGAATTTAGGTTTAAGTTGAATAGACTCCTCAAACCCTGCAATAGTTACACGAAGGGCTGTTCTTCGGCCTAACGGCCTCAGAAACAGCCCTTCGTGTAACTATTGCAGGGTTTTCGGAGTCTATTCTTTACTTATCATTGGTGGGGGGTTTTAAGAGTTGATGATATGATTGGGATATTGGTATCCTTCTGCTTCGTACTGCAGTGGAATATCAATGTATTAGGCAGAAAGAAACGAATTTATAAAGTTACTGATAAATCGTTGTACCCCTCATGCTAAAAAAAATGTATGCGTTTAGATGGATAGAGAATCATTTAAGAGCAAATTCAATACTTTCCCGTTGTTTTAAACCACAAAATGAGGAGTTAATTATGATACCAAACCAAATTCATTCAGGCACAATCCGAACCCTCGATCAGTACAATCAATCCATGCACCGTAAATCGTATCATCAATAACATTCCGTACACCGGAAAACTTAAGCTATGAAAAAACATGATCCAACTTTGAGAACAGATTATTCAATATTCACACTATTCCATACCTTGAAATTTCACCAAATGTTTGCAGTTTTTATTGAATTGATTTGACATGTAATCAGTTTTTGAGAAATATACATTGAATATCACTATCGAAGAAAAAATGTATAGAGATTGTCGAAATTTCGAAGACATTCGTTGACACGCAGTTACCAAAGTGTTTGTTTACAAAAATCTTGTTAGGTTTATCATCTGTTTGGTTTCACAGGGGGGTGTATGGACATTTGTTCATGAAGTAATCACTATTTATAAGTTCCTAATTACTCTTAAATTGCTTTAATTTACGATTTACTGTGCTTATTTAATGTCCTGCTCCTCGCATTAAAAGTGATAAATCAGTAACAACGAACGTCCTCGCGTACACGTTACACCCAGTGTACATTATTAATGTGAGGTGTTTTCATCACACTGAACCTGGATTTTCCTACACCGGGAACAGTCATGACAGTAAACTTGAACTTTTTGACCCCCAGTCCAATATCGGAGACTGTACCGTTGTTATCGGAAGCTGATTTGTTGCATTTTTATGAAAATGATGTCGTCACATGTTCTTGTTGAATAAAATTTTTTTTTTTAAATTTCACTTTTGTATTTATTCTGCATCTAGATTTCAATACATGGTAGCGTTTCTTTAAACCACGAGTTTATCAACATTCATCAGCAGTTGCATGTATTCAGTTGCTTAACTCCGGACTGAGAACTCTGAGAATGATGTTCGCGTCAGCTATCTGCACGAAGCCGCCTAGCTACCACCAAAGAAACAGCTCTCGATGCCCATACTTGAACTTTGTACTGCCCTGACAGGTGTCCAGCTTAAAACACTTTGAATCATGAGTTGAGTTTCTCCCTAACTGGAACCTTCCTCTGGAGTGACTCGACAACCGTCTTTACCTTTTTGAAGTCTGACTTGTGCCGCTATAAGGTTTTTGTTGATACACGGGTATCAGAAATCCCATCCCTCACTAAAGTTGATAACTATCATCACGTCAATACAACGCAAAATCCTGCGTAAGTGTGAAGAATCCCGCTGGCATAATGGACCATCCTTCCTGATAAAAAAGAGCCTTCCAGATCGTACCAGGTACAAAAACGACTGGTTGAATGCGTACATCGAGTGTGTTGACGGGGCGGCCAAGAGACCTAACTCTGATGTTGAGACAATGATCTTTCAGAGAGTCCAAGAGGAGTGATGTTTGGGTAACAGATTGTGACTTTAATTCACACCTACTCCGTGTAGGAGGTAGACTCAGAAAAGCCAAGGGCATTCGTGAGAACGTGAAACAATCTGTTGTGCCTTATCCAAACCACCAGATCACCAAATTGGTTGTTAAGCGATATGATGAGATGCTCAAACACTATGGACCTGAGAGACTGTTAGCCAAGATCGGTAGAGAACTCTAGATTCTATGAGGCCGAGGCAGAAACACCATAGGGAATGTCTTGAGTGTCAGAGACTTCGTGCTACGCCTTTAGAAGCTACCAAAGATCTACACAAGGCCAGACTGAGACTGCACACGCCTGTTTTCAATTCTACCGATGTTGACTGCTTTGGTTGAAATGATTGTATAGTAAGTAGTAAGATAGCAACAACATGCGCCTATCGATGTACTGTCAGTTCTGAAGTAAAGTCGTAACGACTGGTCGGGTCATCTTGCTGGTAGTTCACCGAACAACCGTGCGAACATAACATTGGTCCAAAATGGGTGATGGTTGGGGGCCTTTGAAGCTATATGAACATCACAATCCGTGATCAGCTGACCAGATACCTCATTTCCCTAGTGGTCTACCCAGAAGACGAGATCTTTGTAGCCAACGAGTGCAAAATCTCTTCGATACAAGAATTTCAATCGTCTCAGGTAATATAATCACACCAGTTTTGATGAAATCGTTTAATAAAGCTTTCCCTCGTCTTGAGAACCAACTTTCTAAAGTCATCACGACGTCACATTCGTTGACTTTTTGAAAACAAAAACTAAAAACGCATTTGTTTCAAGCTATACGAGTATAATTCTTAGAGTTTATTCCTTGATGATTTCAAACAAACAAATTAATTAACTGACGTTTAATGCTGTTATCATTCATAAGCTATGATTTCATGCTCTTCTCATGGACATTATTTCATACCAATACTTCACATTCTTTTCTTCTTGCATGGCTATAGCACTTTATACATGCCACCTATTAGTATCATGACCTACCCTATCGATTGGTTGGATAAACATATATTGTTTTACCATCCACTTAAAGACAAGAAAGGCATTATTGAAACCCTTACCAGAAGAGTCAAGAACGTGTGCTTCCCCCTGAATCTTTGGAAGCCGAATTATTCATAAGTTAAGATCTTAAGGTATTTCCGGACAATTACTTCAGTGGTTCGAAAGCTATCTCGGGAACCGGGCACAACGCGTCGTCATCAACAGTTATAGCTCCGAATTAAAACCTGTTGCTGCAGGCGTCCCATAAGGATCCGTTTTAGGACTTAACCATTTTTTATTTATATCAATGATATCGTTGACGACACTCACAGCAATGTACGATTAATTGCCGGAGTTAAATCGCTATACGTACCTATGTTTTTTGTCGATTTATATGTATCCATACAGGTCGAGGAATTTAAAGGTAAGACCTATGCTTGACGTTCAAGTTATCCCTGACATATACTGTCACATCCCCTCCCCTAGATAAACAATCCCTGCGGAAAGTCATATAATAGACAGGTAGATGTATATCCTCATCTTACAGGATAAAGCCATATTTCGGAAATGCTGAATACATCGAAGTCTTTTAGTTTAGCGTATATCCGATCTACTTTTTCAAATAAATTTCATTAGTTTATACATGTATACATGTACAATATATATCAGCATTAGCAGGACGGGAATTAGGATGCACATGGCCACAACTTATGAGTATTATAAGACTTATGCATTAGCCAGCAATTCCAAGAAAATAAAAAGAACCAATTAGGAAGCTAATATTCAATATATATCTATGCTTACGATTGTTGCAACCACTTGAACATAATCCTCTATACATCGCTATATCAACTCTCATGGTATGGAAAGTATTGAGTCGGAGATGAGTGGACATTGGATTTGGACCATCAGTGTATGTGGTAAATAGTAAATGAGATTGCTTATAGAAGGCTTGTACACCCGATATTCAGTGATAAATAATCATATGTAGATTCATTCCTGTTGGAGTGTTTAAACTTGTTATGTTTGTTTGCAAGATTGAAACGAAACAAGGAAGAATTAAAAATACATTGAATGTACGCAGAAAGTACGCCGCTCTGGATACTAATGGGAAAATAAACGTATTGATTTTGATTTTAACGGGTTCATGACGCACAAGAGATATATAATCATTAAACTGCATTAACTAAGATATTAGCAATACTAAAATTTTGCATACAGTATGGTGACCAACACGCATGCTGATATTTTTATGTATTTTATGGACATTGCATTTACGTTGAAACGACGTTGAAACATTTTCTTTTCAACGTCGATATGTCGCATCGTCAACATTAAACGCGCTAGTGCACACCAATATTTCGTAAAGACAACAAATGCACAGATACTGCATATCTCTCGATATTACTCACGACCCTCACTCAAGTAATCTACCTCGTAATTTATTTAACAAATATTTACGTTTCAGGTAGTTAAGTTGATTTTTAAAGGCCGGAAGTATTTATTGCAACGTAACTTTAAATCCGCATGAACTACGATATCGGAAATGTTAAAATTTTGTTAATAAACAAAAAAGCGGAAATGGCAGCCGCTTTGGTCAATCTAATAACAATGCTTATGCTGTGTTATTAAATCGGTTTATTTACAACATTGCTTTCATAAAATATATTTCATTTTTTGTTCTCAGTTCAGAGTTTAGGTAAATTCATTAGCTGCACATAATACTAGTTCAGCCGCGTTCAAATGTCCATAATTTATCCGTTTTGTGCACAGCTAACCATATATTATTATATGTCCAAGCCGACAGCGGCTGTCTAATCTTTTTCATTTTTAATTGCAGGTCAACTGTAAAGAATTTTAAGTATTTCTTTGCATCGATAGAAAGCTTACATGGATGCATAAGTCCTCTTAAACCTTAAAATATCCAATTTAAACCGTTAAAGCGTGCACTAGTGCCTTTAAAATTATGACGGATTTCGACGCCCAAGCAAATTTCAAATCACCCCGCTCTATCAGAGTATATGTACAAGCTGAGCTCCTACACATACCCAGACATCCTTCGAGAACAAAACTCTCGTATCGTTTGCGGCGGTAACTTAGCTGATAAAATATTTCTAACTCCATGCACCGTTGTCTACTTATTTTTATTAAAATGGAATAGCATTTCGAAATCTAAAAAGCATGAAACCACAGCCTCTGATAGCTTGAAAATAAAACGATCTTGTTGTACATAGCTGTAAATCTCTTCAATCATCAATGAAGATGGAAAATCTGCGCACGGTCAGTTAACCAGTTAATAAAATAGGTGTAACTCCAACATGTAGGTTACAATACTTGTATGCTGTAGAGCCATTCGCCAGTAAAAACATTATTTCAGATAGCTTTCATACTCAAATGAGAATGACTTCAGGAATACCTATTGTGAAATATATTTTCTTTAATTGTTACATTGTCGCTAATGAACATTCAAGAGCCATAACTCCGTCAAAAACATAATTTCGGAATTGATTTGTCTTTCATCTATATGTGATAGTTCACAACCAAAATATTGCTCACCTAGATTTAATACTTTCGGAGAAAACTTGTCCCGGGTGTACACAATAAGTCCAGAAAGTTACGTCTCAATGGAAACAGCAAAAAAATGGTATTCTAGAAAGTTCTTATTTAAATTTAAAGATTGTTAATTTTCGATTGAAAACATAATTGGAATTCTAAGTATCATTCACAAATGACATAACCTGGTTTATTATATGTTGGCGATTGAAATAACAATGCGATTCTACTCTGTGACGTATGACGTCATGAAACAATTGAATGACATGAGATGGCTGCGATAGTGAAGCGACCTGGGGAATGTAATAAATAAAACATTTGACATTTCTCATCGAATACCACGCATATCTCATCTCTTGAAGTAATTGTCTATTTACACTTGTGAAAATAAAATTTTCTTCATCATTCAATGAGATATACGTGGTATTGGAAGTTAAAAATATAAAATATCTTCATTGCTTGCTATAGTGCCAATAATTATACAATAAACTGTTCATTGCATTTGTTCCATTTTCAAAACATCTCTACAAATTCTCAGCAAAGTCCTTCCTTTCATAAAGTGTATGTGTAGATTCAAACACATGGTTTGTAATTCAAAATATCAGTCATTGTCCATATTTATGGCTCAAAAGTTTTGACAGAACCAGCAAAATTGTTGTATTTTGACTGACAAGCTTTGGGTTTATTGTCTATTTAAAGCTCTGAGCCAATAATTTTGTAATTGCCCTCAGGTTTTCTGGTGAAAATCCTTGGTTCTTAATGACCATTGTAAATCCTACCCTGTCTGGCCTTTCAACATCAGTAACTTACAACATTCAGAGGCCCACTCAAATATCGGAAGCTATCTATTGTAGCTATAATCTTCTGGCAACTTCCTAGGCTAATCACTGATTGGCTAATTTAGGATGGTCACTTGAATCCACCCAAATGGAGGAACCTACCAAGGCCATTAGGAATAATCACAAACTCATTTAAATGAAACTCACACAAAACCATGAAAGCTGTCTAGGATCTAAAGCTTAATAACTGTATGTACAATCACCTCTCCTGAAATTTCTTTGAATACGCTTTAAAATGGAAGAATTAATCATAAACATATTGATAAAAGAACAACTCCAAAGCAGAGACAAATGGTGATAAATTTTTCTTTATAATTATATATTAGTCATTTGAAGTGCATATGGAAATTTGATTGACCCTTATTAGGTCTTACAACTGATTCTGTTGAAATTCTGAACCAAAAGACATACACAAATTACTTTAACTTGTTCTTTGTCAAATGGAAGCGTGAAAAAGAGGTTCAACTGAAGATTTTGAAAACATTTGCAACTTCATTAATGGCCAATGTGATTGCTTGAAGTTCTGTGTAAAGCCAAGGAGGTCAAGAGGTCAAACTGGAGTCAAATGTAACCCGCCGGCTTGAGGACATATGATATCCATTATCTGTTGCGCTGTGCAGGGAAATTAGATATAATTTTAATGAGATTGATTAACTTATTGCAACACATACTATCTGCAAAATTTCAGCTAATAAAATCAATCAGTCCACTCTAACCGCTACAAAGTGGCAACAGCATGAAATATATTGAACAATAGTTAAGAAGCTGTATCTTTCATAAACCCTTAAAACTTATATTCTTTTATAATGGCACTAGCTTTGATTGCATCCAAGCAGTCTTCCACACTTCTAAGCCAAAACAAAATCATATGAGGACGGAGGTTAGTATAGGAATTTATGGAGAAGCTACCACTTTGGGAAGAAGAGAGTACACAGATTAGAAATAAAATATAACAAACAGGAGTAAACATATATTCAGCACTTTATCAATCTTGAAAACAAAAATGTTTTTTTGTCATTTTCATATTTAGAGGAATAACAATCATGTATATCCAATTGTATATTACATATCACATCAATTTATGGAAAATCAAAATTCATCATGTGAACAATATGGTAGGAAAAGTGTGAGTCAAGTCCACATTCACTTGTAATGGAAATTCTCACAAATACAAGAGTGCTTTCATCAAATTTTTACCTATTTTATGGTATAGAATAGGAATGCAAAGGCGTTGCTTCAACAAAACTGCAAGAAAACACAGGTACCTCACTCAATAAAGATGACACTTCCTATTTTATCCTTTTTTAATTTTTCATGCAAAATTCATCAAGCCGAGTTATATACAGTAAGTAAAGGATAATTATCTTTAAATCATGCAAGGAGAGTATGATTGTTTCCATGGTAACATTGATGCCATTTTTCTTAGTTTCATAAAAACCAACCTGCTGAAGCTGTCTATTTACTTATCAAATCGGATTTTATAAGTTAGTGAATTAGTTATAGTTTATCTGTACTTTCAGAAAATTTCAGCAATTAGCATTGTGAAAAACTAAAAAGGTATTTTTTATAGTTATAATTTTAAAAAATACCTTTATTGTATTGCTAAGGCTTATCAATCAAAATGAATAATTGCTAAGGAACATCTCATATCATGTGTGATTCAACCCAAATTAATTTCTGATTTAATCTATAACTATTTCAATCAATTTTATTATGAAAGAGGTAAAAGTTCAAAAGAGTTTTTATTGCAATATCACAATTTGCTTTAGGAAAATATACCAAACAATATCATACCAATACATAAACATTACATTTACTCCCTGTTGTATCATTTTAAATAATTCAATAATCAATTTGTTTAGAAAGCTTTACAAATGCAATTTAGGAATATCAACTTAAAAAAACTAAAAGTATTTTCACAATGTCATAATACAATACATTATCCTTTCTGCAGAAACTAATTGTGCAATCCTTAATGAATAAACATTATTTATTGAAGTATTGAGTTTACAGGAAGATATGTCAGGTGCTTGACATTTTACAGTAGGTCCATTCTCTGTCATAGACTTATTAGAACCTTATCCAAATTCTTCACTAAAATTTCTTCTTTTTTCTGTCCTACAGTTTTAATGGTTGCGCTCAATGAATATTGATATGGGTATAATTTCTATAAGGATTTTGAATAGAGATGAAAATGTTAACAAAACTGATGTTATATCTGCATTGCATCAAACGATTTTAGCACTTTCAAATTAATTGTAAAAAAGCTTGGAAACAATTATTTCAACCAAAAATTAATTTCTTGAATGGAACTTGAAAGTTTGATTTTAGATTAGAGATATTGAATCTGATATTGTCTTCGTCAATCACAATGCAAAATACATGACTGTTGAAGTGGCCAACAACTGACTTGCATGACAATACATTTAGATTCTTAAAGGGTCAATTCAACAGTCATGTATTTTGCATTGTGATTGACGAAGACAATATCAGATTCAATATCTCTAATCTAAAATTAATTTCTTGAATGGAACTTGAAAGTTTGATTTTAGATTAGAGATATTGGGTTTAATGCCACTTTCAAGAGTATTTCAATTTTATCGTGGCTGCTAGTATTTGCTGGAATATATATATAAATACTTTACTTGTCAGAAATAAATAACCGTATGACAAAAGAAAAGCTTCAAATATATCTAAGTCATTACATTTTTCTTTAACTTTAAGTCAGGACAATAGTCTTGACTATCTAGAAGAAGTCGTCATATCCATTGATGACAGCGAGTGCATCTGCTGCCTCGGGGTCCCATGGTTTAATTCCCTGGCACAGAAGTTCAAAAACATCACCCTCGCTAAAATCGAACATCCCGCCATCATCATCTTCATCACTCTCCTCTTGAAATGGGTTGAGCAATGATAACTCCCGTCTGAAAGAAATTTATGATTTTTATTTAAATGTTTTGACCCTTCATTGGATAATTTAAGGTGAAAAATAATTGAAGTGTTTGATTTCAGAAAACTTAACACAAGCAAATTTTCTAGCACAGCTAAGGTGAGGTGATATGGGGTGTAATGCTGCTTTCAAGAATATTTCACTTTAATCACCGCCACAAGAATTATTGCAGGAAGAAAGCTCGTCACACCATTGTGGCTATGCATTGCAGTGAAACCTGCGAGCATCGGCTGGAACTAGCAAACCATGGGTATTATTACGCTGAAATTCAGTGTAGCATTGCACCAAAACCTGACTGCATGTAGAACAGTTCTCTACTGCAGACAAAGTTGCCAAGCCCCTGGAGGGATTCAAACCACGGACCCGAATGCATTCACCACTGCCCTTCCCCGCCCCCTCGAGCACAGCTAACCCATCAAAGCAATGCAAAAGGATTAAGGTGTAGTATATATAGTTTTAGAGATAGTCTTCAGAAAGGATAAGATTTGACAAGACATTAAACCAACTCCATCAAAACTGCGAAAATCACATTCAGATATATCTGTAACCATATTAAATCTGGGGATCACGGTTCTTAATGGCAATTTGCTTTCATGCAGGAAGCTAATTCAAACAGCATGCAAGCATACATATGTCTCATCTCAACCCAAATTGTTTTACCCTAGGTATTTCATGTCCTCATCCTCCAGATCCAGTTCGTCCTCTGTGCTGTCCTCCCCCTCAGCAGTCAGATAGTCGCACATGAAAGAGATAAAGTCCTTCTGGGTGTCGTTGCCAGCATCCCGGTCTGAAAGAAAATTTATGGTTTTAATATGGTTTTCAAAAGTAATTAATTGTAAAATTTACATGTGTTATTGTGTAACATTTTTGGTGAGCGTTTTACAGAAACTAGTTTCTCCTTAAACTTGCACTTCAAACCATATTGTCCATAAAAATTCCATTGATCAAAATTGCAAGTTTGTCATCCAAACTCTTACAATAATGATTCTAATTACACAAACGACAGAAATGGATGAAATGTTCATTAGTGTAACAAATTAACTTACCAACATACATCTGAGCCACACAATCAAGGTCGTTAGCATGCTCTTTGCTATTGGAGGTAGCCTTGGCCTTAGCTACAATGTGTTGAAGGAAAGCATGAGCACTGTTGAAGTGGCGATCACACTCTGTGCACACAGAAAACTTGCGGAATTTTCCTCGCGCCAAAAAGGAAGTGTGTTTACCATCCATTCTTTGCAGATTATCCAAATAATGTTCTTTTAACTTGTCATAGGCATCAGTGCCTTCAAAGTGTGCACTGCACTGACCTGAAATTATAGGGAACATTTACAATAAGATAGTTCAGACACCATTCAATAGGAGAGCATGCAACACCTGTAAATACAAACTGCAGTAAAACCTATAAGTGGTCGTTTGATTTAAGAATTTGTGGTATTAGTATTCCACTATAATATATTTGTGTATATCGCTGGCCCTGATCGCACCAAGTCACCTTAGACCACAAGGTGATAGTAACTTGATGTTGTAGCTGTGGGTTAAGGATGCCCTACTAAGCTCTCCAGGGGCTTTGTGAAATTAAGGCCTGTTCTCCACTGGAGAACATACATTAAATATTTACTGAGATAGAAATTTGCTCCATTGATTCTGACATGTTCTGACGTTAGTAAAAGTTCATAATAAGAGTTTCAAAATTTAAAATTTATTTTCAATATATTTGGAATCAGTTTACATATACATGTCTAGTTGTGTGCCTAGCTCCTGATACTTAAAAGTATAAGCCTTTAATGGTTAAGCTTAGTCCCATTAGACACATTAAATTCTAAGCAGGGTTGTCAGACCCTGTACAGAGGAATTAGTGGTATCCTATCGGACGTGAATTTATTTGAAGCATATTTTTGGACCAAGGCTGATGTAATAAGATTTAAAAAGGATGGCAGTTGTTTCCTCTATTAGTAAAACATTAATACAGAAATTTAAAAAAAACACATACCACAAGTAATGTCATGAGGTTTTCGTCGCGGTTTGACACACTCCTCACTACTGCGACTAACGTCAGCTTCTGATTGGTTTAAATCAGATGAGGATTGTGTTACCTCTGAAGATGGGGTTGCCATTGAAGCCATTGATTGGTCAGATTCAGAACATGATGGGTTTGACAAAGACGTATCTATGTCAGACAAATCCTGTAAGGAAAATTAAAGTATTGTTCATCAAATATACATCAGAACAGTAGACTTGCATTTGGATTTGCAAATGGATTGGTGAGGAAACGTACCTGCTGTTTCATCTGATATTCCGCAGGTCCATGTCGGTTGAAGCATGCTGTACCGAACCTGCAGTTGCCGGACCTAAATAAAAATGATTTGATTATCAGAAAAATGTTTGAACATATTGTTTGACCATGAGAAAGATATGTTATTATCCAAAACCATTTCAAACCATCATTTCAGAAAGGGTTGACATTAGAATACCTACATGAAATAACTGCAGAATGGTCTACTTTCTGTACTTGAGTTCTCCACATGAGCATAGCGGCATCGATCACCATACCAACACCCTCCTTGGCTGCCGTAGAAGCGGCATGGAACCCCACTTACATTACTCTGAAAGAAATGTTAAATATGATAGATTGTCGAATATTTACTTATAATATTGAAAGAAATTCTCATCTTAAAATCATTGTTTACAATATAATACTTTTGTGGCATCAGAAACATCGATATACTTACAGATTAATCTCCTTATAATTATAAAAGGACAGTCCGGTTTAAAAAAAAATGAAATTCAAAGGGACATTCATGTTTATTATGTTTTTCATTAGTACTTACTTTTATAATATATCCCATTTGAAACATTTTAGTAAGGGTAACATTTTGGTTGATTTAGATTTGACAAATCGATAAATGAGAGAGCAGAAAATGTGAGAGAAGACAAGAATGAGAAGTGAAGCCATTATAGTGGTCGGGGCTACGAGTGTGTAAAGCCTTGAGCACTGCAGAATTACAATGCAATTGTTGGTAAGTCATATCAAACCATTTGTAAAAGTGTGCAAATTCTAATTACAAATTCTTGATTTCTATAATGTTGTAAAAATTAGTAAAGCGCCTTTATTCATGTCATTTCCTTCACAACGAAATGGCAAACAAAAGTGGATGCTGATAGGTCAGGCTCTTCAAAAGATAAATGATTCATATACCTACCTAAATAATTAAGATAATTATTTATCTTATTGACAAATGCATTTTCCTTCATTACAATAGTAGTTGGGTTTGTTACCTAATATTGCAAGTGAAAAATTTAATGTACAAATATTCTGCATATTTATTGACATAATAAATGACGACTTTAATCATAACATATAGTAAAGTTAGTTAATTATTATTATCTATATTATTATATTATTATTAAAACTAATATGTAATTCGTCAGTTGAGGTCTTCAACGATTACAATGACCATGCAACGTCTTGGCGTTGTGCCAATTAAGTCGCATCATTACATGTTGGACCATGCTAAATCTTGCAGTTTCAATTATAAACGTTTGACCAGTTTTTAATAATTCTTAAGTTCGGTCTGAAATTTTTCAAATTTGACGACAAAAGGACATTTCTCAAATTCTTTGCGGGTTGAGCTGTTTCTTAAGCTATCGTTAACAAACAAATTACTTACCATTTTTATTTGAGTAACTTACCATTTTCGCTCGTATTCAAGTGTAACTACGATTAGCAGAAATGTCAGAATCTCACTGCCATACCATGTTCCACTCTTCCACGCCTTCGAAGCTGCCTTGTGTAATATGGCTTCATAACCATCCGGTTGACAGCACCGAATTTCCCGCGATAAATTCAGGCGTGCAATTTCATTGGCTGTATTATTTGGGAGCAATCTGTTAGGCCTAGAGATTATCAACAAATCAAAAAAGGAGTTGGTCGTTGCAATTACATCTTAACCCAAAGTTGAAATCTCCTATCAGATTGAGAGATCCACGCACATCAGTTGTTTCAATTAAATTCATTTATTAATTTCAAGTTAAAGAATACAGTTTATAAAACCATACTGGGTGTGTTAAAATGAACAATCTGAACATAATATGATGCAATTATAGCACTTTATAACATATATTATTCATATATTTACTTCTTTTTGAAACTCCATGTTGACATTTGTTTTTGGTTGAATCTCTTTAATTCATTCAGACAATGGTGCTAATTCTTTTGAGGTGCTATGTTTTGTTTTCGAGAAACATTAACTTTATTTTACTATGAATTAGCTTTATTTAACACGACATTTCTGTTCTCAACAGATGAACAACTTTCGGATTTTTGTTAAAAATGCTACGTTTCAATCATTGAAACCGGGGATGATCTAATCAGGTTGTCCCTAATAAAACATAGAGAATTTTACTAGATAATAAATTGCAGATTCCTTAACTCACATCGAAACGGTAAGGTAGCTACCGGCATATGATTTCCTAAAATACATACAACTTCTTCAAGAAAATTGCTGTCACATAAACAGAGTTTATCTTGTACGAATAACTGAAATACGACCTATCGCTACCCAATTGAACAAGGTACCCTTGTAAAGTCGTTTGTGAATTTGACCATCGCTCAACAGTAACCTTTTTTTTGTTTTTTTTTTGTTTTTTATTTGTTCCCGCAGTTCAGTACAATCATTTGTATGATGCTACACAACACTTAATAAATATATAACAAGTTCTAATGGAAATATGAATTGAGATAGATTGACAGGTGGTCATGGCATTATCAAAGACATGGTAAAATAGAATTCAGTCAAGTATATGTTATATAAATATTTTTAATAAACGTAACCATGTGTTTGAGAATTTGGAAAAGTTATTATTTCTTCTGGAAATAAATTTTTCCACTGTGTAAATATCCTTAAGAATGTATAGGAAATTACCATTTGGAAGTAATTTCTTCAATGTGAAGTATATATGTATCTTTTAACTGAAAATATTATATGAATCAGCAGCGGGTTATTACATATCTTCCCCAAAAAAGTCAATGATAACCTTTTTTTTTTTTATCTTTTTGCAAAGATTCAGTCTGATGTTGGCTCACTAATTGACTGGGTATAAATAGATCCAATTAACAAAACTTAATTTTAGATCAATATTAAAACGCAGCTCCGTAACAAAAATCTTACAATCATTTTATAAATTTAAAGTATCCGGATTTCATTGAAATGTGGATTGATATAAATATCAGTGATAACATATTTTGTTGTAAATGACGCGAACGTGATTAATTGAAATTGTGATCATTTTGACCAAAAACAAAATTCTATATTTTCAAAAATCACTTCGGGATTGCAATCGTCCAACTTTTACACCCTTCAAGTAATGATGGAGAGCACAGAAATGATCAAATGAATTACTTTTGCTATTTTGCTATGTGGAATCTCGAAAGTGAAAACACGAATGTCTGTTTGAAGGAAACTAGAGGTTTATTCCCGTTTGTAACCCGTGATTACAGGTAAGTGTTTTAAAACTGGATCCAACATGTTTTAAATGAATTATTCAAACATCATTACATGTGTTTTCTGTGAATTCAGGAACTGTATTGTGACCTCCACAGCTAAAAAAGCTGGGTCACAGGATTTTGTTAACAACACTTCCTGAGGACGAGCAAAATGTACGTATTCCTACTGAAAATTTACACTTCTGGGAAACGTTTCCATAATGTGAGTGAACCTACACGTGTATGTAAACATACTCGCGTAACGACCTCATCAGGCTATCTATAATTTATTTCATAATTGGTCACAGAGTACTAGATGAGCTGCCACGGGATCATCAAGTCCGTTTTTTATCCTCATCAGCTAAAGATTATGTACAAAAGATTTCTAAGCCTTTTCTTTTGAAAAAAAGAGACGAAACAATGTTTACTAAATGTTAGTTCCCCGCCATACATTTTCCTTTTATACTTTTATCATGTATGAGAATACTCTCAATATGTACTATATTTGAACTCTCCACACCTCCACACCACCTCTCCGCCAGTGTTGTCATTTTCATATGTATATTCATGGGTATTGATATCTTTTGATTTAAAACAAATTCAAGGTTTTTTTTTATGATGTCATTCGGTAATTATGTTTTCAAACCCAATTTAGATTCATCAAACCCGATTCCGCTGACAATAACCATCTATATGCTTTGAAAATTTATTGGCCAAAAGACTCCTCCTTTGGTCGGACTAAAAGCAAAGTTTAAATTAGTTAAATACATTTAACACCTAAAATAAAATTATGGGGCAGCGTACATAATAAATTTTTATTTATGTGGACCTATAAAAACAATGCTGACCTTTGACAAAATACTTTCCTGTTTTCATTGGTCCATAAAATCAGGTTTTTAATACTCATCCATTGATGATGGAGTATCGTACCTATTCAAGATCCGATTTAAAGAGCCACTCCGTGATTTGTTTGAGTCATATATGTCAAACTTAATCAATGGCGTCATTTGATCGCGAAGTATCGACTGTTACCTAAAAGACACATTTTAAAGCTTATTGTTTTTTACAGTGACAATATGAAGGTAGAAGGTCGCAATTATTTTCGAAAACTGAGCTCGTCAAATAGTCAAACGTAATTTTGGAGACTTATCTAAAACAGCCAGGAGGGCAGTTAGGAGTTGATAGCGTTTGTTAGGTTATATAACTAGTATCCATGTATATTGGACGTGATATCTACACCTTTGTGCATTTATAAGACTGTTATTAGATTTTCATAGAAAACCAGTATTTGTCATATTAATGTCTTTTGGACATGAAAATTTAAGATGTTTTGATTTTATATCACCACATATGACATTTAGGTTCGTATCAAAGGTAAATAATATTTTATGAAAAATCAAGGAGTGGCTCTTTTATTGAAATTTGAAGCTGGAATTTTACTCCTCTCTCTTTCCAAGTTCCTGGATCCTCCACTATCAAGGGCAGAGAATCTGAAAGCTTGAAGAGATGATGGTCCCTGGTAGGATTTGAAGCCGGACCTCTTGGTCCAAGGCCCAAAGGCCTAACCACTATGCTATCCACCCCAATTATACAAGTGAAAACAAACACTTAATATAATGAGTCAAAACATTTAATGACTAACACTAAAGACAGGTTATCTAAGGAAAAAATAGTATATACACATATTACATGATCATAAAGATCGGTAAATATCATACACCACATGGCCAATGTTTCACAAGGGAGACAACTCCAAAATCTTAACAAGAAAATAAAAACATTGTATGTCCATGCATATATTTTTTCAAAATATTCTTGTGTATTATGCATTGCTGAAAATGAATTTTCAACAAATAACTGTCTTTTCAATTTCTGTTAGCTTACAGAATCACAAACTTACAATGATCAACTAAAAGCTTCCTGCTTATACATACTGATTCCCTCACCACAAACACAGCTATATACCCAATATCATTGAAATACACATAGATAAGCACACATTTCATAGCAAGCACGAGATGAGTAAGTAGAGTCGACTACCAGCTTATATATGATACAATTGTTTCAGTCTATATGTTTTACAGCAATCTAAAGTCACCTGAGGCTCTTATTTTTGGAAATTCTTCATGAATGTCAGTCACCACTTAAGATATTCATTAGGATGTTAATGTTTGTAAGCCAGGCTATGCTCCTTGTTGATTGGTCCTGCTAATAATGAAAAGCCTACTTGGGCTATAACCCTTGCAGTTTGGACATGAATTAAAGAATTGCCTTTTAATTCACCCCCCCCCCCCTTTTTTGTCAGCCTAACTTATCATATGGCTCCTTTGCATTTTCCAAATCCTTTTTATTGTTTTAACAAATGAGTAAGCGCAATGGTTAGAATAAAAGATTTCCTGATGAAATAAATATCTGAGGCAGAAGGTATTTGAATATTCGATCAACCACAATTTAAAGATATATTAAACAGGGAATATACAGTTAAAATTTGCCTGGCTGTCCTTCTCTGAACGAACTATTTGTGACCAATGAATTGAAACCAATGAAAACCAAATTGATAAATGCCAAGTATTTCTAATAGGTCCATGGTCCCTATGAACTGAATCATTATGAAATACGTATAATCTTAACTTGTTCTGAAAGTTTTAAGACAAGTCTCATAAATCATTAGGTTGGGACTCTGTTGACTTTCTATTGAGGCAAATGAAAAGTGTACATGTTTAAGAATTGCAAACTTTCTTTCCTATCAAATCTTAACATACAGTTTCATCACAATGGGTTCCAGGGAACTGCATATAATTCAGGGTTAATTTTGGACGACATATGGAAGACAAAAAAGTTATATAGAGGCTTGTACCACCCTTACCAATACAACTGGAAACACTGAAGGTGACATAGGAAAACATACAGAAGCTGAAATACACATTAAGCAACAATACACTGACAAAGGACCTCTAAAAACAGCTTTGATAATTTTTATCATTTGACACAAATGATTTGATTTTAAGAGGTTATGATACCAATTGAAACATGTAGGAGGGAAACATTCACACAAAGGTAAATATTAAGTGTCAACAGTGTTTATATGACATCTGTCATTAGATCAATCAAAATATGAGGTTATTGATATAATCCATTTAGAAGACAACAAAACAGAAGGTATTAAATGAGGCAAAAACCAAATTAAACTAATCAAAATCTTTTCATCTGATGAAGGCTTCAGATACAGGTCTATAATTCTATTTCACTTACAATAATTCAACCTATTATTGGAAGCTGTGATAAAAGTTTTGTCAGTTTTAAAATCATTTAGAATTGATCACAACTTTGTTAACATAATGAGTGAATCAAGAGGAAGAAGCCCAAAAAACTATAGAAAACATGGATGACAATTAGGGTTAAGCCCATATTAAAGGATCTTTATACATGTATACATCTTAATAACCTACAAGAGGAAAAGGACGTTTCAGAAATCCCAACTGGTGGAGAACAACTTTTGAGTTATAACAAACATAATTCTGCAGGTTCCAAAATAAACAGCATAATAATGAAACACAAATATATTCAAATATCAGCGCTAATTAAATCACCTTGACACATTAGATTGTTAGGAAAGATGAATGTAACTAACATGAATATGCCCAAAAATAATTCTCAAAGACAAAAAAATATTATTTTATTATTTAGATATTATAATTAGCAATTTTGATCAACCAAATGGTTGGACCTGGGTAATCATGATTGGATACAACAGGCGTCGTAGTTTGTTATAAGAACTGAGTGCCTGTATTTAGAAGAAGGACAAAAGTTTAAAGTTTACATTTGCTTAAAAGTTTATCAGTTAGACATGGATATGGACGTAGATGGTAAACGATGCCATCAAGTAATCAATTTTTTGAGTCCTCTGAGGGAAAATATCCTATGCATAATGAACCCATCCTCCCAATGTCCATCTAAATTAACATTCAAATTGAATATATTAAATTTTTAAGGGCCATAGGTGCTAAAACTTCAGTGAACAAGTTGACCAAAATCTGTGATCCCTTTTTACAGGGAATTTGTGGAGATTAACATGAATATTGTTTTAAAGATAATCCAGACTGATATAACTGCATGTGTTATTCAATATAGCCTGGGACAAATACCAACGTTATAAAGATAAAATTGTTTACATACACAAAACAGAAAATATATTCTACTAAATTCTCTCATCGTAAAATGTATGTTGTCTGGCTAATATCAATGTTCTATACAATCAACTCAAACTAGTTCTTCACAGGGCATTTTAATGAAAATTCTTACACAAGATGAAGAAAAATCTTGACTAGCATAAATGTTATTAACATCTGTAAAGCATGATAAATTTATTTGATACACCCTGTATGTTATTTTAGCCACATAAGAAACTCAAATAAAGATTCATAATAAGAAAAGGAATACATTTGAACTTTCAAATTTGAACCATAAAAGAATATGTAGACATTCCAAAGTCATATTAAAGCACATTAGCACATTAAAGCACACTGTTATTCAGCTGTTAAATTTTTGTTAGCATTTGGGCAATATTTCAGCTACTTTCAGCTATCTGTATGAACAGATTAAAATGTACTGTGTTACCAGGAAACAAAATTAAAACAATAGAGCTATTGGGTCTGATGAGCTAAAAACTGTCTCTACCTGGATTCAAACTTGTTCTATCAAGGGTTTTCCTCTCTACAATGGTTTGGCAGCAACTTCAGTTGCAAGTTCTGACACCTAGTCATTAGCGGACCAATCACATCACTAATGGTTGAAGGTAGTTACCTGCCTCTAGCTGCTGACACCCAAGGTTTTGCCAGAGTTTTTGTGATTGGAAAGTTGACATTACATGAGAACAGAAAACTTATTGGCCAATTTCAGACCATTGTGGACAGGAAAACCCCTAATAGAACAACTTTGACTCCCGAGAGAATCACTTTTTAAAACATTTTTATTCCTCGGAACACAGTTGATTTTAATTAGATTGCATGTGTGAGATTGTAATTGATTCACTGGTAACAAGTAATCCTATATTTCATCATTGCATTTGGGTGGAGCTGACTTTGAATTGAAGACAAACCAATTTTGTACAATTCAAAGAAACATTGACATTTATTCTTCAGTGTTTGTGAGTACTTGAAGCTCACAAAGTTTAATTTTAGCAAAACAAAACAGTTTATTCAACAGATTCACTGATTCATAAAAGATATTTTCCTATTTGCTTGTGAACATCTAAATGATTTAGCTTGGCACGTAACCATACCTTAAATCAGTCATAAACAAAACAAAACAATGAGACATGCGCTTCCCTAACAAATTACATCCTGGGCATTATTCCTTGCATCTTGTGAAACATGCATCAAAACCATGTTCCCTCTCTGAAAAATGAATCCTGTATGTGAAAATGAAGAATGGTGGTGTTAAACTTATCCCTAATGTACATAAACATCTCGTAAATCTATACAACTTAGGTAAAAATTCATAACTTCTAAATGGATGGTTGGAACAGTTGAAAAAAACCCACTCTACCTGATTAAAATAGGAAATCAACCAATGCTCTGTTACCAAGGACTCAATGTTGGATTCCCTTAGGAATTTTTCAGATGTTTATAATTCCTTGAATGAAGTAATTGAGAATGAAAGAAATATTTCAATATTAAAAAAGAAAAGTTAAAAGACTATGCTGCATCACTGATGGAAATAAACCTCAGGAAAATAATTCAAATTTCTTAAAGATATAAGGTCATACTCTTCGGATGTCACTGACGTAGAGGTCATTCAACATTACTTCAATTTATGATAATGTCACACCAAAAGGCAATCACCAACTTGAGAGGCCTTTGAAAAATGTTTAAATTTAACAAGGAAATGGTGTCACACCAATAGGCAATCACCAACTGGAGCGGCCTTTGACAAATGTTTAAATGTTATAAGGAAATGGTGTCACACCAACAGGCCATCACCAACTGGAGTGACCTTTGAAACTTATTCAAATTTCATCAAGAGATGAAGTCAAAATAATCGACCATCATAAGGACAGAGTATCGAGCATGGTTTCGAGGTATGTTCACATTACATTCCTCACAGACTACGCTACAAGCAGAAATGATATGATGAAACCTAAGAAGTGGGCCTCTCACACACTCTATGATAACACGCACGAGCTCTTCTGTTGACCTGTGTTCTCAGACTTGTCTATCCGCTCGATAATCAGCTTAAAGATGTCCTCCACTTGCTGCAAAGAAAATAACATTATTGTATGACACCCAAAAGAGGAGCAGCCCTGAAACTTAGGGTTCAGCCGTCCCCCCAGTCTAATTAAAATCGAACGTGTTCCGAGGAATAAAAGTTTCAAAATATTGACTCTACAGAGATTCGAACTCGATCTGTCTAGGCTATCCTCTCCACAACGGTCTGACCGCAGCCTACTGTATCGCATGTTCTTACGTAAAACCAATGACAATGTGTGGGGCAAAAGCATTCAGTATCAGTAGCTAGGGGCAAGTAACTCCCATTTACCATTTGTTAACCTTGATCGCCGCTATCCTTATTTTAAACGCGATGAAATGATTGGTTCACTAATGACTAGGTTTTGTCTGCGCTAAACTGGTGTCAGCACGTGTGAGCAGTGAGGCTGCCTTCAGATTGTTGACGAGAGGTAAGCCCCCTGCTGGAGTTATTTTTTTAAAAACTTTTATTCCTCGGAACACGGACGATTGTAATCAGACTCAGCCGTCCCCTGTTCCATCTTCTTAATAGCCACAATTAAATTTTCTAAAAATACCACAAAAGCAATTGAGCATTGTGGTTGAAACGGACAAAAACTTACATATCTCTGTGAATTATATTTGCTATGTTTTTCATTTTTCTTCAAGTGTTCCTTTACAGTTAGCCAAGGAACACGTTATCAATGGTCATACAATATTGGAAAGTACAAACTGTTTTTGTAGATGATAATTTCAATGCTAATCAGTTCAGATCAAAACCGGTCAATGTTCTATGGCTGGCAACATTGATTCATAAAAGATAATTTTTGAAACTTATCTAACACAGAGGGATGTTTAAATATCACATCTTAAGATATTTACATGATATTTATGCCCTCTTTGGATTTAACATGGTAAACAAACCTGGTTTTCTTTTGCTGAAGATTCGAGGAAGGGAGCGCCCCAGCTGTCTGCTAGTTCCTGTCCTTTCTGAACAGTTACCTCCCTTGAAACAGAGAATAGTTCAGTGAAATTACTTCCATGCTTTCATTCTTCATTTTGGAAAAGAAAACTGCTTTACTGGTGGTTAAATATCAAATGAGTAATACATTCTAGCAATTTGATTACCCCCACTGCATATATAAAACAAACATTGTGTTATGAGTGTGTGATTGTTTATAAGTTTAACATTGTATAACATTGCTGTATTGTTTAGTGGGTCACACTTACACTTGTTTTGATAGTCTTAGCTGGCAGTGTCTAGAATAATCTATTCTAGAATGTTCTATCTATTTCTTGATTGCTTGAGTTGGACACTTCTGAGTTTGTCGTGGAACTTTAAAGTACATTCTGGAAGGTATCTAACCTATGTATATAGGCTGGCATTAGAACTCTCCCAGCAGGCATCTGACGTCATTTCGACGTCGAAATTTGGTTGAATTCAGGTCAGGACATCATTCAACCATTTTTCGACGTCGGATCAACGTTAGTTCCCTGACGTTGAAATTCAGTTGGTGTTTTGACGTTGTTTCAACATCATACGAACAACTTTTAAACTGAAAAGTGATTACTTTTATAAAATTTCATTATTATTAATAACATCAAATACGTTACGGATTGTTTTAAAGAATGAAATAAAAAATGCAAAAACAAACAGCTATCATTGACATTTAAAAGTGTTATTGATATTGGAATTAGATAAATAAAAGTTAATTTCTTTCAATTTTTACAACAAAGGGAAGTAACTCTGCCCTATGTCTAATTAGAATAAACAAGGTATATGGTATTTTTCAACAGTTTTTATCTTTTCAGTTATGTTCACAACTGACAACATAAATGTTCCATTTGAATAAAGTTAGTAGTTCTTACAAAACGGCATTTACGCATTTTTAAAAAACATTTTTTTGGTGACACTTTGGTCTAAATCGTTGCAGTGTCATATAAACAGTAATACCCTCATAATTAATGTAATTTCCATTAAATGGATAACTCCTCGCGAGCAGCCATCAAAGTCTTGCACCGAGGCCTATGAAAGAGCTGAATTAGAAAGCGAAGCCTCACAGATAATTAATGTAATGCTTCAAGTAAACTAACAAAACTAAACAACACAACCTGATTGATCAACAAGACTTGACGTCGAAATGACAGTTTTTCAACGCCAATACAATGTCTTGGCTTCAACGTTGAACCGACATTGAAATCACGTCAGATTTCGACGTCGCCGCAAATTTCAAATCCAATCAAATTTCAGCGTTATTTCAACGTTGCTAAACGACGTCGTTTCGAGGTTGATACAACGTCAGATTGCCTGCTGGGCTTACTCATCTTGCTTCTTACAATCAACTTTGCAATCATCTGCTGTTTTTGGATACCTTTACAAGCCGGAATCATCTATCTCCTATCAAGACACACTGACTGTTTTCTACATTTATCAACTGTGTGATTCATAAGGACTGGTGAATATATTTAGTTAGCTAATTAATGTGACTCATTTGAAATTGTATTATAGCTTGTGTTAGCTTGATATTGTAACCTTAAAACACTTTGTTTATTATTTGATTGATTAAATTGTAATTAATATACAATTGTCTTGTTATATTTTGCTGGTTTGACTGGGGACATTTTCCTATTCCAAATTCATTTGTAACAATTGCCTCAATAAAAAAATATTCTATCCATATGAATGTCATACCAACTTTTCTCAATTAGTGGTCCTTAAAACATATATGGTCTTTAGAACTGTATACCTTAACACAAGCAAAATAACTGCAAAATCTCATGTCATCTGATTCAAACTCAGGCAGGGATTAAACCTCTTTACAGTGACAATAAAACATAGTCATTAACAAGACTGAATTATTGCTTCTCATTTTATCATTTAACATTTTCGTACACGTCCTAAATCAGAGTTTAAAAAAACCCAGAACTATGGCAATAACTCTAAAAATATAAATTGCCTGCTTCTCATTTACGAACAGGTATCCTATAGTCAGAAAACAAATTTGTTAATTCTATCTAAATAATTTCTGAGAAAAGTAGTCCCATCTGAAAAGACCCTTGAACAGAGTCAAAGAAAAAATACAAGGACAATAAATCCTTGAAAATATTTGCGGGCATGTCATTGTCTAACTCCAATAGTATTGATACAATGAGGCCACACTCTAGCTTTAATAGTCCTATCTGAAAGAAGTTGTCTCCTTTGAGGATACCCTCAAACTAAGTTAAAAAAATGGGACAATATCTCAGAAACGTATTTTTAAAACCCCACATAGGCATTTGCGGTTGAGAAGGAACTCTAGGGGCCATTCCTGTAGTGCATTTACAATTTTACATTTTCAAACTGAAATCACTGATAAATCTACCTCTAAAGTCATGCATCAAGTACTAATAAAATTTGGAAAGGACCCAATTTAAGCTGTTGCTCTTCGAGAAGCCATGTTTTTTCCGTGGGCCTATTTGCATACTTATTAAGGGACTGACTTAAGACTGCTAGCACTCACAAGACTTTGGGAAAGCGAGTTCCTTGACTCTGCAGTTCATAATGCATTTCTTACTGTAGAGTACAGTCAAGAACTCTTACCGCTCATTCCTAAGGTCACTTTTGTTTCCTACCAGTATGACTGGCACTCTGTTGAAGAAAAACATAAAATGATATGAATGAACTCTGAACAACAATACTATACAAGATGTGATGAATAATAAAAGCTAGTCCTATTGAAGGCAATATAAAGTCAGCTGATGCTCTTGCATGTCTAACAGCTGTATGTTCATAGTCATTATTGAGTAAAAAAGTCAAGTAAGATGTTCTCCATCCAAATCCTTATAACATTAACATGATTATCAATATTCATCTATCTGAAATTTCCTTCATTTGAACTCAAAGTACTATATCACCTATAACTCTTTTACAAACAAGGAGTCACATAATTTTCAAAATATGTGATGTTCCATAAATAGAGAAATTTGATTTAGCAATGGAATGTGACATCTCGAAAACAAGTTTACAGATGGTTGCAATATTTTGACACTGGCTTCAGAAAAGATTGCTTTACAGGTTTACAGATAATTTGGAAGTAGCGGAATTATACATCATGCTTATTCTACGAAGTTCTTTTATTTACCGCTCGTATTATAGATCTCTTTAATACTTACTTATCTGTTCCCTTCATATCAAGGATTCTGTCATACACAAACTTTACTACTTCAAAACTGAAACAAAATATACAAAAACATTATCAGACAAGAATCACCAGAAGATGACATTTCCAAAGGTTACCCATGATTTTAAAAATCTTACAATCATAAAATTAAAAAAATCTAATAAATCCAATGATGACAGTTTCAGAAAGATATGATAAGCGTTATTTGACTTCTTCTCTAGAAACAAAGCTTCCCTGTACAGGATCAATATCCAACTTGTTTCCATGAAATCGAAATTTTTGAAACAGAATTTCAATGATATGATTCATGGAATTCAAAGTCTGCTTCGGAAATGGAGCTATTTGTGTACATGGTCCAAATTCAACTTGTTTCAATGGAAATGGTAAAAATACCATTCCAAAAAAAGTAAAATATCAAATGGCACCATTTCAATATATTTGTAGTGTTTCAGAAAGATTTGAAGAGCAGTCTTGGAGTTCTGGTCTGGAAACAAAATGATTACGAACTGACAAACAGATGGTCAGACAGACAAACAGGTTGATGACTTCTCATACGGTACTACATACTTATGGGATAACAAGTCACAATCTTTATTATATACCCATGTAAACTTAGGAGAGTAATACAAGGGTGCAATACGGAAAACGTCTTTAAATTCCGTATTGCACTCGAGAATCCGTATTGCACGCCTGCCGGTTCTACTTTTTCTGAACCTTTGGACTTCCTGGATTTCCCGAAGCAGCTATTTATAGATATAGATTTAGGTCATTGGGATTCCCAATTTGCGACAGTTGCGCAAAATCTCTTATAAAACATGGTTGTCATTTCAACTTGTTATATCAAACAAATTCCATGAACCTTGAAAATCAGCAGCGAAAGCGTAGATGTGTTATTTTCGACAGTGACTCCGACTAACTGACGGCTGGAGCCGACAACGTATTTGAACATTTTGAAAATGACCTTGAACTTTGAAAGTTACTGATTTCTACACGATTGTTTATAAACAAAATAGCTTGATCATTGTTTGATTTATGCTTTATCATATGAAATCAATTTTGAATTCGATCAAAATATTGTGTGTTTTTTTTATCTACTAGTATTTGTTGTTATTGTAAGATATGAAAGTCGGACTTGCTATACTTGATGTCATGCGGAGGAATGTGGCATTCAGGTCAATTGCGTTATTCGGTCATTGGCGTACTAATACCAATGTCAAGGTAACCTCAACGCGGAAGTATGTATGGCGTGAAAATGTGTATCGCTATGCAACCTTTTATTTGATTTGTTTTATTGATTAAGATCGGGTATATAATAAATATAGAACGTCATACTAGTGCATTTTGATGTTTTGTATTGAACTCGAAGATGTCATGTGAGCAGAGAAACATCTTCTCGTTCAATACAAAACATCAAAATGCACTAGTATGACGTTCTATATACCGGTATGTATTAAACTAAAAAATATTTAAAAATATATATATTTATCTTTACATTAAACAAAATCTGAAAACACTGCTGTTCTCATTAAAAAAAAAGACTTACCGGTAATTGTTTGAATGTGGCAAAATGTTGCTTTGGTTTAAAGCATATGGAGTTTACGATGCCCTTACCTCTGAATGAAAATGTTTTAAAGAGCATTTGGCATTATAAAAGGCAGCTTGTAACACCGCTGAGAGAAAGCCTGCAATGCAATGTGGTTGTACATGGCAGTGAAACCTGCAAGAGTTGACTGGAGCTAGCATTCTTTAAGACATTCCATACGATTTTCAGGTATTTCAAATTCTGTTGTTTTCATTTTGATCAAACACAGGAACAGGAAAAACTTTCTTACCTTTTCATGGAGTTTGTGGAGTAAACTAGGACATATCCATCTATGTTGACAAAATATGAATGTGGAGGTAGGGAGTACTCATCCTGTAAATGAAACAAATAAAAATAAAAATAAATGTATAACAAAATAACAAAACAAAAACATTTTATTTCAAAATTTAAGTCTCACTCGGCGAAACTGCATTAGCCACTTTTTTAAATTTCTTTATGCAAAAGTTTACAAAACGATCTCTGCCATGACTTCATGTAAAGAAACAACTGAATTGTTACAGAGATGTTTGGTTAAGGTTGAATGATTGGCATACTCAGAATACTGATGCATAAAAAATAAAAGATTAATTGCGGGCGAAACATAGTGGCGGATCAAGGTGGGCTTCTGGAAATTTATTTTTAAATAGACTGAAAAATGGATGATCCCCCTCATTTTAATTGAAGAACCTCTTCCACCCCCCTTTCAAAATTCATGGATCCGCCACTGAAGAACATGAAAATATGAAATTGGACCAATGAAACTATATACAATTATCTTGACAATTACCTGACCAGCAGTATCCACAAGTTGTAGAGCGAACTCTTGACCTCGAACTGTTATCATTTTCTGAAAAGCTGAAACAACAAACTTTATTACAGACACAAAGTCTTTTGTTGGAGCTGTATCTGCCAATGTAACTAACTGTTGCTGAAAAATATCTTTTTCAAGCATATTAAAATTATTAATAAATATTTAAATGATTTTATCTGGCACAATTCATTAATAGCTCATCATTAGTGATTTAAACAATTTAACATGGCGTTTACTTGAAAACTTATACAAACCAGACTGAATGATAGTTTTTTAATTGATAGTATTTAATTAATAGACAAAGCATACTGAGTTTAAAAATCAGAGGCATACACTGGAATCATAATAGCACTGAATGTAATTGAAGTGGAACGAATGCATAGCATGAGGCTTTAAAATGATAACTTACAGCTATTGAATTTCTATCAAACTTTACTTATATTCACAATAGGTTTATTTCAATTCCATCATTAAAAAAAAAAACACTTTTAATTTGAACTATATTCTTTCATTTTGACTCAGTCATGACTGTATATTTTTTCCAGGGACGTATCAGGTAATCTTGAATAATATTACTTATTAAAGACCCCGGTAAACACTGACAACTTCCAAATGCAATTTTTTAGAAGGCAGCTCATTCTACACGGTAGAAGTTAGTATTTTACATGGGTGCTGCATGTAGAATAATTTCTGCAACATTTTAAAACTTGATATCAGTATTATGGCATTAATGTGATAAATAAAGTCCAAGTTTATTCTCTATAATGTACTGCTAAGTTTAACCTTCACTTATCAAATATCAATGTGAATGGTAATAGTTTCATAGTTTGGTAGAATAGATCATTTAAATACTATTACATGTTTGATTTTTGCTTGAAAAGGGCTTGGTTTATTTATTTTTGTAAAACAATGGGCTCTGTAGCTCATCAGCCTTTTTATTATTTGATGTTCAAGACTATGATACATGGTTCTCCAGGTAGAATATAACATCAGCAAAGTTTCCCAATGTCAGTGCAAGAGACAAAATGTCTTAACACAAAACTGGATGCAAATTCATAAAGCCATGTCATGTTCCCTAAATCAAGATACAAACAAGAAACTTTTATTTTTCTAAAATTGTATAAATATATTTATAGAACCTTTTGAATTTAAAAAGACAGTCCCAACTGAACTTTCTATGCAGATCAAGAGTAAATTTAATTTTGCTATTTTCAAAAATTATTTTTCTCATATATATACAGTAAATATATATTTACACACACACACACACATGACTTTCAAAAGCAGTTAATTAATACATTCTGTGAGATATTTTCAATTTCCTAAACAACACAGTCATGACTTACTATTTTCAATAGTTGGGTCGTAGGAATCCACAAAATGGTTTTCCACAAACTGTATAGTCAGGGATGATTTACCTGCAAATAAAAAGAATGATATAAAAGAATAATGTCAATGCTAATAAATTTTTTTAAATGTTTGCCACTTCTATGGCATTGATTAAAAACCTAGATCGCATTAGGACGAAACAAATATAGAGCCATGGGTTCTAGCAAGCTTGTGTCTAATAAAGACTACCTGCTGATCACAGATCACTGCACTCTGTCAATACACAGTCAATGCACATATTACAAGTCACCAAACTTACAAATCTGACTTTCCATGTCACAAAGAATTAAGATGTTATACCCTTCAAAATTTCGGTCTTTTATCTCAACTGATTTCGGAGAAGAAAACTTAAAAAGGGTGTAGGAAAATGCTTAACACCAAACATAGGGGAAGGCGGAGCCAGTCTTATTTAGTATTCCATTTAGAATTATATACCATCAATGTTACTTTTGTTATTAAGGATATTTTTATTGCCAAAAGCATTTCCGCCACGATTGCACACACGATTTTTTCAGCGTGTTAAAATCAATCAAAGTTCCTTGATCAGGATAGAGGTCGTCGATGCTTCTTACACCACTTTCATGCCATTTGAGAAATTTTAAAAATTCGTTTAGTTTAATAAAATTCAAAATAGAAAGTTAAAAAGATTTGTGAATGGTTGTTGATTTTTCACTAACTACACATTCTCTCCCAACAGATGTTTCTCCGTCATAAATTTCTATACAACCTCTGTCATAATATAAACTTTACTCGGTCCAGGTATGTAGAATTCTGATTGGATGTAATCAAAGTAATTTGTGCATCCAGCAACACCGTTTAAAAAATTATCATTCAAATCACCTTAGTTATTTCCGTAAGTTTTTGGAAAGATTAACTTAATTTGAAAATGTTCTTGGCACTTTGATTCTTCATTACAGAACACATAAGCCTTATTTAGCAATTGCATCATTGCAAAGAGCAGTGTGACAATAAACATGTTATTCATGCATTCAGTGTTTTCATTGGCTGAAATATTGCAAGGAAGTTTATGTTGCATGTATAGGAATTAATGATGGGGTTACCTCTGTGGGAGAGAATGTAACTGTAAGGCTGTAGCTAAATATTACATTTTCCCAAAATTTATTAGTTGATCCTTGCTTACATGTTGTAATTTTTATTTCTTGAAGTCGAAAATATTTTCAAATGGGCAAGAAGATGATTTACATATGATTGCCATACACCATTTGTTGATAGCAGTCGTTTTATCCAAGTTAATTTAATATACCAATATACAATTCTTTATCACAATATCAAAACAAAAGTAAAATTATTAAAGGTATAGATTAATTCATAGTATCAAGACCTACAAATTTTGATATCCTGAATGTTAATTTATTGAAAAATAAAACAAATTGCCTCAACGGATTGTGTTTGCCAACATTGTTTTCCTATTATAAACATTGAGTTGCATATAAAATGGATCTTACACGGTTAATTGAAACACAGCATTTGTCTTGGCCTCATTAAAAGGAAAAAGAATGATAGAGAGCATAAATTTGTGTTACCGCATATTTAAATAACATGAAAAGTGCCATGAGATATAGCAAGAAGACAGGGGGTACTTGTGTGTTTTCCAATTTTTTTTAAAACATCAAATTTGAAGACATTACAAAGTACAATAGTTCATGAGGTATTGCATAAACAAGCGTTTGCATAAACAAAATAAACAAGAGATTGGCACAAGACGACTCAATTCAACCGATCGGCACTGTTAAGGTTTAAAAATTTGACTGAATAAGCCGTAACCCCTCAAAAGAAAGTCAACACAACTTTATTTGGGTCTTAAAACCCATCAATGTAGATTGTCACCAAAATTGCAGACTTCGTTGCTATCACTCATACGATATCACTTAAAAGAAAGCTTGAAAAGTGACAAAAGTGTGGTGGTTAGTTTGAAAATGTCAAGTCACCAAAGTTGACTTGTGTCACCAATGTGACAGTTGCAAAGCTTTGAGATGCAATGGACTGATGGACAGATATTGCCAAAAACATAGTACCCTGCACTGCTGTCTCCATCAAACAAATAGAGACATTGGCCCTTAATCTCATTAATCTTTCAATGATTTGATTTTGAGGTTGAAGATTTAAATATGAAATAAATGGGTTATGATGTGCAAGGAACTTGGTAGTTCACATTCTTGTGCTTTTCCTTCATAACAAGATGAGAGAACAAGTAGCTTTTAAAATGTGAGATGAATCGCAAAGGAGATGTAACTAAAGTCTTCCCGGTTGTGCTTTAAAGCTAGTCTTGACCACTTATGCTGATTTAACTGCTATGGTATGATATATATTATTTCATTTCCCTATTGCTTTTTTGCACCATCTGATTTGAAATTATTGTCTTCAAGAAAACTATACAATTTTTAAGAGACGGTTACTAATGTTACAAGGACTCTTATAAGTAAAACTTCACATGAAAACTTTGGCCTATGTATTTGGTTTAAAATATTCTTAAGTTGGATTGCTCAAATTAATGTTTATATTTTACTAAGTGCTTAGCATGCAATCTTCCTTATTTCAAAGTGAACAATTAATTTGTGAGAGAATGTCTTTCAGAGAAAAATATGACATATCGTTCATCTATTAGGTCTTTTGATTTAAATTCTGCTGTCAAGCTGTCATAAGGTACTAACCAAAATAGGTCACCTTTGTGGAAGCATGCTTTTTCAGACGGAACATTGTAAACATGTGAAAAAGTAAACGAAAATTAAAACACATAAACTACTCACCAACGGATCTATAGCCCATTATGGCTATTCGTCTCTGTTTAGGTGGCATCTTGATACAGACAATACTATTAAACCATCGGTGATAAGGAAGAAATCATATGAAAACTGCGTAAATCTGGCAATCGAAATTGTTTTGACCGGAAGTTGATTTCTTCAGCGGAAGAAGATTTTCTTTTAATCTCGAAACAAAGAAATTTAGGATATTTTCCGTGGCAATTTAAAACTGCATCTTTGAACATATTCTATATATGTTGTAGAAGAATTGGATAATTATCCAATTCCAAAATTGTATCTCACTTTGGATAGATACGGATTGCGATGAATTTTTAGCCAAAGCAGAGATTAGAGGCTATTTGCAATGGCGCACAAATTGAGAATGGCGAGCACATTTTTCTTTCTCATTCTTATATTTGCGTTCTCGTCAGCAGTGGAAGATGATGAATGGATAATTGAATGTAAAAAATCAAAATCTAATGGCCAGAAAGAATGTAAGACTTCTTATAGTCATGAGCTAAAGCATTAAGAAACTTCATATTTTTATTTACAGGTGTCAGTAACTTAGTAAGGCTCAAACTTCGATTCTTGTGGGATCACTGCTCACCCGAAGTTGAGAGTTCGAAGCCTTTTTTTATTTTATAGCAGCTTCCCGACGATTTTGACCGGAAAGGGTTTTGCTTTGTAATTCAAGAAAAACATCTAATTTTCAACAACACATGGATGGAAAGATAAACCTTTAACTACTACATCCATGGCCCAGTTTTTCATTTTAGAAAATTTTCCTAATTTATTAAATGTCATCGGATTCATAACTACCCCATAAACAAGATGTCGTCTGTCAGTGTTGTCAGAAAAGAGAGGGGTAGCGGTGAATTTGATGTTGCTGGTGTAACAGAAGTGATTGTGAGATCACCTCTCGCGGGATTCGAACCCGGAACCCCCGGGTGAGAGTCCTACACTCTACCGATTCAGCCAAAGAGATATCCCTCTGGCCAAAGCCAGTAGGAATGCTTTTATTTCACCCTGCCACACTGGCTTAAAATAAAAATTCTAAGATGTGTCAGCCATTGGATATAATAACTAAAGGGTTTATCTTTCCATACTTAACAGTACAGATTGAATTTAGGTGTTTCGTTTTTATTTGACTTTTACTTAAAAATCCTTCCCTATCAAACTTGTCGAGTAGCTGCTACAGTTAAAGAGCCACTCCGTGAGTTGATGGAGTCACATATGCCAAACTTAATCAATGGTGTCATTTGATCGCGAAGTATCGACTGTTACCAAAAAGAATCATTTAAAGCTAACTGGATTTGTACAGTGACAATACGAAGGTAGAAAGTCGCAATTATGATCGAAAACCGGACAGTGGCGCGCGTCAAACAGCCAAACATAATTTTGGATACTTATCTAAAGCCGCCAGGAGGTCAGTTTGGAGCTGAAAGTGTTTGTTAGGTTATATAACTAGTATCCATGTAAATTGAACGTGTGATCTCCGCCTCTGTATTTATAAGGCTGTTTTTAGATTTTCATGGAAAAACAGTATTTGTCATACATTTGTCATTAGGATGGAAAAATTAAGATGTTTTGAATTTATATCAACACATATGACATTTTGGTTCATATCAAAGCCAAATAATATGTTATGATAATCACGGACTGGCTCTTTAAAATAGACTTTCGGATCCTAGACATGAAGGAAGGAAGACTAGGATGCTGGGCGAAGATGTCAGTTTAAAGGAGCACATTATGGTTACCATTGGGTCCTATCATAGACATGTATATTTTCCTCAATATAAGTACAATCTACACATTGTTGATTTTTAAGACAACTGCTCAATTATCAAAAAGAAAAAGAAATTTAAATCTATCAGGGGAGAATATAGTTTGAGACATAAAAATGAAAATTGTTTGTCTATGCAATGTATTGTAACAGAGATGTCCCTGTTATTGTTGTGAAGGAAATAAAAAAGTAACATTATATTAAATGTAAATTCAGTTTTCAATAAAAGTTTTAAACAATAACATTCAATTTATGTTCTTTCAGAATAATGTAAACATTATGTTCAGCAATGTTCTATTGATATCATGAAACAAGATTTTTACAAGCTGTTTTAAGCCTTTTTAGATCTCCTTAATAATCAGCAGAAAACTTATGTTCCGGAATTGTTTTTGTTGTTGTTGAGGAAATGGAATCTTTCATTTGCACATGTTTCATCATGGACTATCAAACTGTTCACAAACAAAAGCAAATTAAAAGTATTTTATGAAGAGAAGATAATGTTTAAGTTCAGGCACAAACAGTAATATTTCCAAAATGAAAATAACACTGAAGACTTCAAATCAGTAAACATGGACGGCAATATAACTTAATATTTGAAATTTAATAACTTTTGTACATATCTCTGCATCTATTACACCTTTTGCAAATATAAATATTCTTGGGCAGCACTGGAGACTGAAACAATTTTGCCACGATAATAGGGTTACCTCAATTGTAGGGCCTTTGGTCATACTGACACATTTTCAATATTTGGAAATCCTGAAGGTACGTTTGATTTGCGATCAACATATAAAAGTCTGATCTAGGTAGAAAACCATATTTGGAATATTGTATAATCATAGTGAACATTTTTGTCAGATAAGTGTTCAGTGTTTTCTGAGTCCTCGACAGCTTGCAGATCAAACAAGCCAATTATTACCTTGTCTGTTATACTACATATGTAACTTGAAACCCTCATCTTTTTTACTTTGAAGGCCTGAAAAATTGTCATGGTCTGTAAACAGAGTGTCCAAACATAAAAATAGCAACTGATAGTTCTACCAGTCAGAAAATTAGAGCCAATAATGTCAAAAGAAAAAATAATTCCTTTGTGTGAGAAAGAAATGAAGATTATTAAATAAAAAATAGTGTCATCATCCTTGTCTAGTTTTCATGTCCTAAAGCAGGTGTTAAGCAAAATTTCATTCAAGTGCAGTACTCCCACTCTTTAAAGCTTACAAATTGTGAGCAGGTTTATAATGACAATTTAAACGTGGCTTGTTTCCTTTTACCATGTATCTTTAATTTTCTATGAAGCAAGCTCTATAATTTGCATTGTCCTTAATAAGTACAAAAGTACATGTGTAAAACTACATACTTTTCATATTTCATCCTTAGGCATTTTACTCCAAGCTAAAGATTTGTTACTTCATTGCTGTATCTACGAGTAAAGTTTTAACAAAGCCAGTTAAAAGTTAACTCCCATCTACAAGTTCTCAACATCAGCCAATCACAGTTCTTTATTTTTGTTACCAGGCCATGGTTAATTTGCATAAAAGTTTTCCTTTGTTCTAACAGCATTTTTCGACCAATCAAATGAGCTATATTTTGTACGGAAAGATCCGAAGTGTCTGTCTTGCATTTCACACTACAAGCAGTTGTTTACTTTGCACGATCACTCTTTGTTTGCTAACATACAAGCTCCTGAAAAGTTTTCTTGCGGTATTTACAAATATCAGTTGTGTGCTTACGGCAATGCAAGCGTGTTGACCAAGCAACAGGATGCCTCCTATAAGGAAACCTAGACGGACACAGACCAGTCGCACAGCGAATCGGCCTAGCAGTACTGTTTCTCGGCCGCCATTGCTTCTTGATGAAGCCACCAGTGCCAGTGATGACGGGGATGAGGATCGGCGGCCATACGCTACTTTCCCTAGAAATTGGACGGTGACACAATGCATCGATTACATCAAGGACACTTTGGCCATTCAAGCTCCGCCCGGTTTGTCCAAATCGCAACTGCAAAGTTTTTACACTGAGAACCTTGGCCTCGCTTCAAGTACACCAGCGAGACTGCGGACTACAAACTCTGCACCGACTGACAAGGAACCGTCGATGTCCTCGATGATGCACTTGGTGAACAATCTGCAAGCCTCGGTGAACACTCTGACGAAACGAATCGCCCATCAAACGCCCATGACAACTATCACATCGCCATCAGGACAACAACCTCACGTACCCGTAACACCACAGCTTGCGACGCCACTTACGACAACCTACTCCTTGATGACGGCTGCCTTCCAAGAAGAAGATCGCAATGCAAACTTGGATAGAGTGGAAACAGTCTCACCAGCTTTGAAGCGTCAAATATGGGAAGGTAGAGACATAAATTTAGCACTTCTCTTAATTCCTGATGAAATTTCCACACCGTCGAAAACCATTCATATGGACAATATGGAACTGTTGCTTAAAAACCCAGTAGATCAAAGAATGCAGCAGCCTTTATCACTAGAGATGTTTGTCCTGGCCTTCAGCCGGTATAAGGACATTATGATCCTGCGATGGCCGCAGCGAGAGCGTGAGTTAAGTACCACATCATAGAGATGCATGCCCAATACCAAGATCAGTCATTCTACCACTACCACAAGCAATTCTCATCCAAGGCAGCAGCGATCCTTGAACAGAAAAACATCAAGGTGGACTGGGGTCAGATCGACGATAACCTCTACAGAGTAATCTTCACTGGGAGACGAGTGAATGCTTGTCAACTTTGCCAGGATATAGGACATCTGAGCCAGTTCTGTCCATTAGTGGCACATGTCCATCCTACTCCTACACATCAGGCTACTGGTAGGCTTCCATCCTTGGACAGACACGGACGACCAGTCATTCTTCACCAAGGAGTGCCACTGTGCAACAATTTTAACTCTGAGAAATGTGTTCGCCAGAATTGTAAATTTAAACATGTGTGCAGTGTGTGTAGAAAACCTCATCCAGCGAAGAGATGTAGAGACAACGACCAGGAAGAAGACATGAATTCAGCCCCCTCCATCCCCCCAAAGCAAACACTTCTAGAAAGCATTGACTGGGAGCAGTTCCTTCACCGATCAATGTTCCAGTGCTGCAGTCTCGACTAGCTACACATGAGGATCAGCAGTTTGTGACCAAACTTGCTCTAGGGCTCAGTGAAGGTTTTCTTACAGGAATTGATGACCCTCCAACTTCCTCTTTCTCATGCAAAAACCTTTTGTCAGCCCGGCAGAACCCTGACACTGTAACAGAGCTGTTAGCAAGTGAATTAGCTAAAGGTTACATCATTGGACCTTTCGAAACTTCACCATTTCCGTCACATCGGATCAGTCCCATCGGCCTGGTGGAAGGGAAGTACTCGCGAAAACAGAGACTCATTATCGACCTTTCGGCCCCTCATAATGATAATCAGCACCCTAGTTTGAACTCTCTAATTGACAAGTCTCAGTATTCCTTGCAATATGTGAAGGTTGATGACGCAATTCACATAATCAAACAATTAGGAGAAACAGCCCAGCTATGCAAATTAGACATTACAGATGCATTTAAACTGATTCCAACTCATCCAGATTTTTGGCATCTACATGGCATCCAGTGGAAAGATCAACTATATTACTACACCAGACTGGTTTTTGGTTCACGATCAAGCCCAAAAATCTTCGACTTATTATCCATAGCTATCTGCTGGATTGCTAAACATGTGTATGAGGTGCCCCTTATCATGCACCTGCTTGATGATTTCCTGACAATAGACTCAACACTCCAAGATGGCCAAGCGACCATGGATAAAATGTTAAACTTGTTCCAGGAACTGAAGATTCCTCTCTCGGAAAAGAAAACAGTTGGCCCAACACCCTGCCTGGAATATCTTGGGATCATCCTCGATTGTGAACTCATGGAAGCAAGGCTCTCACGGGTTAAAGTCTTACACATCACTGAACTCATTGCTTAAGTGGAAAACAAGAAGAAAGTTACAAAGCGAACACTTCTTTGCATACTAGGCCATCTGAACTTTGCAATGCAAGTAATCAAACCGGGGCGAGCCTTCATAAGCTACCTATTGCAACTAGCCCACTCTGTGCCTTCACTACATCACCATGTCACCTTGAACAAAGGATGTCAACTTGACTTTGCCATGTGGAAGGACTTCTTGATGTCATGGAATGGCAAATCCTTCTTCTATGAAGATGTCAGGACAGCTCCTCAACTTGATCTCTACACCGATGCGGCTGCATCCTTAGGATATGGTGCCTACTTTGCAGGCCACTGGTTTGCACAGCAATGGCCTCCAGGATTTTTACTTCATGTGGACAAAGATTGTTCAATTGCGGCTTTAGAATTGTACCCCATCGTCGTGGCTGCTGCGGTCTGGGGTCCATTGTGGTCTAAGAAAAGCATTCAATTTTTCTGTGACAATTATGCTACTGTTTTCATTTTGAATAAGTGTCGTTCAAAATCACTCTTTATTATGAGACTTGTACGTAAACTAGTACTAGTGGCAGCAACCTGTAATTTCACATTTTCTGCATGTTATGTTCCTGGGAAAGACAATCATATAGCAGATGCTTTATCTCGATTCCAGATGGCAAAATTCTGACAGCTAGCACCAGCAGCAGATCAATGCCCAACCCAGTGTTTGAATGTGAGTCAGCTGACCATACCTCCACTGATTTGAACAAGCTGTGGAATTAAGCCCTGGCACCTTCTACCCAAGCAGTGTATAAATGTGGTGTGAAAGCCTTTCTTACCTTCATGGCCATGTGTGGTGTTGTGTTGTGGCCAAATGAGTTACCTGTGTTAACAGAGCAATACCTTCTCCAGTTTGTAGCCCATTGCCATCAAAGGTTAGCTCTGTGTCTACCTACTATTCGCTCTTACTTGAGTGGTGTTAGATTTGAATACTTTAAGCATGGTATTGATAATCCCTGGTCAGCTGGTAGCCTGTTAAGGCTTGAGACTATCTTACGGGGGCTAAAGAAAACCCCAACCGCTACCACTCTGACTAGGCTTCCAGTCACCATTAATATTTTACAACAACTGTGTGCCAAGCTAGGAAAGGGAATGTTTTCGGAGTACCATGATTCTCTATTCACATGTGTGTTCTGCACAGCCTTTTATGCTTTTCTACGTTGTGGTGAATTTACTTGTGATGCATATGATAGTTCCATACACCTATCTCTAAGCTCAGTTGTGTTAAATGTGGACAACACTTGTTTTGTTTTACGGCTTGGTCGTGTACTTCTTTCTATACCACCAACTTTAGGATTATATAAAGTTGGTCCCCATGCGGTGGCTTGACCGAAGCTCGGTCAAGGGTAGCTTCTGGCAAGTGAGAATGCCCCATAATGCCAAACTTGAATTATGTAATAAATTATGTAATAAATCTCTGTAATTTGTGTTGGGTTGTCATTATAAACTTTGTTAAATATTTGTAAATATGTTCATATTCTCAGGGCTGCTTTTAGACAGTGCCATTGACTCATGAAAAATGATGTACTATCGCTTTATCTAGTAAAACCCTTTGCCCAACATAAACATAATTGACTTGCAAACAATAATAGATAAACAAACATACCTTGACAAAATTTTATCTATCAGTAAATATCTGAGAGTTGTAAACAGCAAAATGCAATCCAAAAACGTGACAATGTTTCCACTCAGGTGGATACCTAAATTGATGCACAGACCTATCAGTTAAAACTTAAAGCAGTGCTACATAACAAATTCTAATCAGTCGATGCCTAAATTACCAAATGGAGTTCTGTAATAATAATACTAAGGTCCTGCTATTGGTCATCTTCCAAAGCATGGCCTGGCCTATTCTTAGCCAGCCCTAATGACTTTTCTGTGCTTGTTGTCCAGTCTGCTGCGACAGATCGCAATAGTCCAATGAGAAATTATATGAGAATTGCACCTTGAATTTTGACCAGTGGGCAGCAACGTTAAGATTAGCCAGTCATAGAGACTGGTACAATTTAAAGTCATGTAGGGGAAGATGACTGTTGATAAGATATGAAGAGTAACCTCCACAAGTAGTTTTTTTCGGTATGGAAAGGCAGTAACTTGAGTTTAAACTTAGTAATTGTTGGAAAATGTTGTAAGCACCTGCTTCATAACGTCTGTCGTAAACGGAATGACACTAAGTTTATGAAATCATTAATCTATTGTAATCATAATAAAATTAAATGAACAGTTTTTTAATTTTTGGTCATACTGTATCTGTTGATAGAACATTGACTGACTGTCGAACGACCAAATTAACGCATAATATTGACTTCTTAACAATTAAAAGGCCGTATTTCGATAACAATTGAAAACAAGAAAATGTAATTTTGGCATTTTTGAGATAAAGATAAAACTTGAGAATGGCAATTTGAAGGTAACTAAGATCATATAGTATATTGCCGCCCATTTTATGCCCATGTAAAATTTCAGTAACATACTCTGTCACTTTAATCCAGTGGCAGTGTCTGCTGTAGAAAGTCTATCAGTCATAAATCCCTTTCCAAGCACTGACAGCAGGCCTTCATCTTAAAATTAACATTGAAATGATAATGTACATGGAATTTAAATGATATTCAATTACGATTTGATTTACAATTATTCTGTTATTCTGTTGGTCAGAACCATTCGTCAGAATTAATTTTCAGTGTGTTTCCCATAAAGATAGATTATTTAAAATGTAAAGATGACAGTATGAACATCAATAAATTAAATTGTTAAATAATAAGTTAACTTCAAATCGCCTTTCTAAAGTTGCATCTTTATCTCTTATTCCAAAATTATGATATTTTCATTCTTTCCGTGATTGAAAAATGGTCATTATATGTAAAGAAGTCTAACTTTTGTGGCCCTTTTATAAGCATATTTATTTAATGACCTACTCAGCACTAGCAACCTGTATTTATGTTTGCGAACTGAAAAGCATTTTGATGTTGATTTTCATAAACAACCACTACTTCTCGATCAAATAAAACCATGGACAAAGTTTGACATATTTTACCCCAGCAACATACTCTGTGCCCCTTCAAATTTCATAGTTTGCTGTTAACGGATACACTGTCATGCTAACTTAAAAATGTATCATTTATTCAGGCCTTATTTTTGGATCAACATACTCTCGGGTATCTGTCAACGAGAGCAGCATCCTTGGTGCGGAGCGACTCTTTGTCTTCTGTCACAAAGGCTGGAGCAAGGAGTGGTACAGACTCTGGATCAACTCTAAGGTACGGTATTTTATACATGTGATATCTGTTGTTTAAACCATTCTGGTCCAGGTTAAACTACTTTTTTAATGAAACATTTTTGTCGAGTTATGATTGCTTGGATTGAGCCCATTACAGGATTTGTCTGCAAAATCTAGCTGGTAAATATATTGTAGTTTGATATATGAAAATATATTCAAAATTTTTCAAGTCATAATTGGCTAGAAGAATTCTTTCATTTCAGTTTGAAAATTAGTGAGGAGAATTTTGAAAACTTTGAAATTTACTTTTGTTTCTATTTCTCACTGATGGATATCTAGTTACTCAGATGAGTGAAAGAAAATTTTATGCTTACAATGAAACAAAATCAAGGAATTTTCATTTTTGAAATCAATTAAGAATTTACTTTCAGATCAAAGTCATTCCATCTGAGCTGAACCAGGATATACAGTTCATCTTTGGCAGTAACTTCTCTGACGTAAAGAACAACTATGAGTCCAGTCTCTCAAGTATATGGAACCTATTTCCTGTCCAGCTTAAAGAAGAGTTTGCTTTCAAACCATTCAATGTCAGCTGCTGGGGAATAGCTTCGAAAAAGAGCTATACAGTTGAGTTTAAAGTTAGAAGTGAGTGCTTATTAAGAGTTATGTCTTAGTTTTATGCTTATAAATATGATGAGGGATATGTTTAATATTGTTAAATTGAATGTTATAACGACTTATTTTCTTTCACAGATGTATGCTCAAAGCACCTGTCATTTTACTAATCTAGTTTTATCGAAATTTTCATTTGTTGTGTTAGAGGACATGTCTGTTCAATTCTATATTTGGATTTAAATCATTGCATCCATAAACGTTATCACTTTATATATGCACACATCAACATAAGGTAATTAATCAGGCATTGACGGTACTCCCCCCCTTTACTTTATCTAACTTTTTGTACCGTCATGAATCATTCATTTGATCCATAGTTTTGCCATTCTAACCAAACCCCATTTCTAAAGCATAGGCTAGCGCCGCCCTGATTCTAGTAATCCAGTAGATAATGATTTATTTCAGGTGACTTGATTATGCATGATAAGTCATAAGACACCAACACTGACCTTTAACTATGTTTACACTAGTTTCTTTGCAAATTATAGATAAAGTGATATTACAAACAACATACACTTTACTATTCTTTGAATTTCAAAAACCTGCATTTATCTATAATGGAAGGTGTTATCGGTGCCGTAAGCATGTGAGTGATGACATATGTTATCAAGTACCGCAGTAAAAAATGAAACAAACCCACCTATGCAAACATTTGCTTTTTTGTCAGTTATGCTTTACAAATCCTTTTTTTTTTTTCAAAGTTACATTGTAAGATAAAAAGTGCTAGACAAGAGAATGTTGTTTGATGATGTAAAGATAAATTGGAAATAAATTTGTTGAGTGCCGTGAGATGGCGTCGTACCTGAAGATATGGTGTATGGGGAATATTATTTTATTTGATTGCTCTTAGAATTTAAGTAATATTTGATAAAGTTTAAGAATGGTATTTGGAATGGAATTTTTAATTGTTATAACATGAAGTTGTTGTTGAAGAGTTGTGATTGAATTGTATTTATAGTTAATTGTAATTATTTATGTTTGATATTTAAGTTTATTGATAAGTGGATGAATGGAGTAATACTTATCTTTTTTGTTTGATATACTTAGTCCGTTATCCGCCGTTGTTTCCATCGTTGTAGTCTTCGCAATGTGCGTTTTTTCTTTCTAGTAGGTCATTTGAATGGGATTGTACATATGCAAATTGCAGGACGTGGTCATGCCATACACTTAAGGTACATGTACAATCCCTGTCCTCCCCACTAAACCTGGTTCAGAACCAGGCAGTGAGGGTTATGAGGTTTGGTGCCGTGACAATTACCAGTTACAATTAAGTGAAGCGCCGGGGGTAGTCACACCGTGCACTTTTAATGAAGTTTTAACCAGTTTGCCCTGTGCCCATGTCCTACCAGTTATCCCAAACATGGGTGTGATAAATGGTATTTGAGGTGATTGGTGGAAATCTCCCGTTGGGAGCCTACGTGCCAGTTTGTATAGGCTTGCACGAGAGGTCCTGGGGTAGTGTATCTCGTGAACCCATCTCACCCCCAGCTCTTGTCGCAGGTTGCCATGACCACATTTACCAGGAGAAGGAGGTTTCAGAGATCAGTCTCGCTAACGTAGGTCCTTCTGGGAGTTTTACCTGGGGGGTGGTTGTTACGGTTAGGTAATTGTTTAATTGGGTATGAGAATATGGGGTGGGTAGGTAAGGTGGTTAGGAGTTTGGGTGTAAGGCGAGGTGGTTATTAATTATAATGTTTTATATAACTTAGTTTGTAGTAGGAATATTGAAAGGTACTGGTAATTTTTGGTATTGGCTAACAGTTCTTGTGGGGTGTTAGCGCTTACATTTTTCAGGAGTTGTCCCCTGTTTTTTGGTATTTGTCACATTGAAACAGAATGTGATGTATGGTGTCTTTGACATTACATTGTGGACATAGATTATTTGGTGCTCTCCCTATTTTGTGGAGATAAACCCCGTTACAAACATTGTTAAGTCTAAGTCTAGTTAAGGCTACATCAACCTTTCTAAAGTTGTGAAAGTTTTTAACTTTTTTCAGTTTTGTGGGTTGAACTTGATAGTACTGGGTATGTCCCCAGTTGCTTTTAAAGTTATTGTTGTATTCGTCCGTGGTTTTTGCTTTAACAATGATTTTAATTTCCCTTTTAGTAAATGGCATGTTTACCTTATTACTGTGGGTTAGACATGCTTTTGCTGCTCGGTCGGCTCTTTCATTGCCAATTAGGCCAATATGGGATGGCACCCATATCAATTTAACAGTATTGTTATCCTTAATTAGATAATTGTACCCGTGATAAATTTGATGTAGAAGTTCATGACTATTTTTTTCCGTTTTGCTTTGTAAAGCTTGCAGTGAGCTGAGTGAATCTGTAAATATAGCTATATTTCTGTTTTTGTAACCTTTGCTCAGACTGAGTGCTTGTCTTTATGGTAATTTAAGTGATATATCTCCATCACCTGTGTGAGTGAAGGCTATCCCAGACCCTACTCTTCCTTTTTTGTCTTTAGAACAGTCAGTAAAGATTTGAATGTAATCAGTTTGATTGTAGTTTTCCTCAATGTAGGCTTGAGTGTTACTGAGGTCGTTAGGTTTTGGATTGTTTTTACCTATATATAGTATTTTAATTTGATATCTACTTGGATATCGGGTAGGTCTGGAGGTTTTAAAATATGATTGGTATATGGGTCAGAGGTAATATCTAATTTATCAAGTTCATATTTGTCTATATGTTTTTTAATGGTAACACCAAATGGTGTTGGTATTTTTTTTACTCTGTTTGACATTATTTGTTTCTTTCGTGTGATAATATTTTGTATACATGGTTTATGTTGTGATCTAACAATATAGTTTGTAGTATTATCTTCCCAATCTTTTTCTAGTGGTAGTTCCCCTAGTTCATGTCTGACTACTTCCATTGATGTGCCGCTTAGGCATCCTGATATGTATCGGTAGGCTTGATTTTGTATGGTTTTTAGTTTTTGTATGTTGGTTTGACTGGTGTCGCACCAGGCTTCTGCTCCATAGTGCAGTTTGGATTTAATCAGAGATTTATATATAGGATGAGTAACATTTCCTTGCTGCTGCCCCACCTAGTGTGAGACAGCATTCGTAATATATTAAGATCTTTTTTGCATCTTTGTGTTAATTCATTAATATGTTGATTCCATGTTAGATATTCATCAAAACTTATGCCTAAGAACTTGACATACTTAACTTGATCTAAAAGTTCTTCATTAATGTATAATCTCAGTGGTCTGCAGTCGGCTTTAGGTGTTGGCCGAAAGAGAATTGATACAGTTTTGCTTGTGGATAATTGGAATCCCCAATTTTGGGTCCAATCATTAACTTTGATTAAGGCTTTTTGTAATATTTCTGCTGCTACATGCTGGTGTTTATGACTGACCCAGAGGGCTCCGTCGTCAGCGAATTGTGAGGGGTCCACTTGTTTGGGTAGTTTGTGAAATAGATCATTTATCATAGCTAGTAATATTGAACAAGGTTGGTGATATAATACTTCCTTGCGGGGTTCCATTTTCTAGGTTATAGTTGTCTGATATTTGGTCATCTGCTTTAAGGCGAAAAGTTCTGTCTGACATAAAGTCGTTTATAAAGTTTAACATTTCCCCTTGTATGCCTTTTTCTTTAAGTTTGTGTATCAAGCCTGTTTTCCAGACCATATCAAATGCTTTACTAAAGTCTAGGAAGACTGCTGTAGTGAATTTATTATTTTGTTGAGCTTGTCTGATGGAGTGTTGTAATCTAACAATATGGTCAGTGGTGCTATAGGATTTTCTATATCCTGATTGATTTTGTGTTATCAATTTGTTTGTTTCAATTCAAGACTATGTTAAATTCTACAGAAACGCATAATTATTTCAACTTAAACTCGGGAACTAGATTCAGTCAAATTATTCATTGTCGCCTCAAACTCGGCTGTAGTGACTTAAATGGAGACAAATTTCATCGACACATATCGGAAACATCGAGGTGCTCATGTGGACACTACAACGAAGATGTCACCCATTATCTGTTCATTTGTCGGAACTATCAAAACTTAAGAAATAATATGTACTTTTATATCCAGGGTTATGATTTAATGACAGTTCTATATGGCAACGGTAATCTTAGTAATTCAATAAACAGTTATATTCTCAGTTCCTTACATGAATTCATTAATAAAAGCAACCGGTTTTCCTGATTTCAAAACTAAAGGAAATATTCCAAATCTTACGTTTACATATATTAAGCTGCGGATTCATCACTAGGCATACCCAACACCTGACGAATTGAACCATACCCATCATATACATATATCGTTTTTACGTGTTTTCAGGAGCTCTCACCGGTGTGAAAACAATGTGATTAAAATCACCCTACAAAGGCAATTTCGACTAAAAATAATAATGTGGGGTTAAAATTAAACTATCAATCACCATATTTGTGAGAAAATATACGTTGGATGGTGTTCATTCAGAAGTATTTTTGCGGATTTGTGAAAGTGTCAATTCATGTTTCAAAGGACTCCATTTTCAATATGAGGATGTGTGTGAATGGATATAGCCAATACATGTAAGTAAACCTCAATCAATTTACAAAGAAGACTTGTTTCAAGACATTTCATACTCCTAATTAACCAGTTATGCAATTTATCACCAAATGACTGACACTCCTTGTAATTCTAAACGCCGGCGTAGTTCACCTATTTCACCACAAGTGGATATTCCATTTTCACTATCTAAGAGAACAAGATCATTATCTGACAGTTCCGTTTTCACTGTAGAAGAAGCAGGCATGGAAAACTTTGACATTGTGCCTCAAATTATTGAGGCTTTCAATTCTTCTGAAGTTTTAGAGAAAGTTGGGGTGGCTCTAGCTGGAGTTATTATGCCTCAAATTAACCTGACACTTGACAGTAAGCTGAAGTCTGTGAAGGCAAATAAAGAAAAGACGGATTCTTTGCAAAAGAAAGTCACGGAATTAGAAGATAAATTGAAGGCTAAAGACTCTCAATTGGATGACATATATCAATACAGTCGCCGGAATAATGTTCGTGTTTATGGCATTAATGAAGAAGCAGGGGAAAATACGGACGAAATTATGATGAAGTTAGCAGGCAAAATCGGGGTGAAATTACTCTTGCAGGACATCGAACGTAGTCACAGGACTGGCAACCCTACTAACTACACAGGAGATAGACCGAGACCCATCCTAGTACAGTTCATGTCTGATCGCAAAAAGAGGGAGCTGATGAGGAATCTCAACAAACTGAGAGGTCAAGGAGGTCAATCAAAGATCTTTATTAATGACGATCTTACTAAAGAAAGAGCTCGAATAGCCGCTGACGTAAGGAAATTAGTGGTTACCAGAAAACTGTCCGGGTCATGGGTGCGAGATGGAATAATCTTCGCCAAGAAGCTAGACGACCATGTCAGCCTTATTACAAAAAGACATCAATTTGACAAATTAATTGAGTCTCTTAAACTCAGACTCCGCCTGAAAGTGTCCCAGGAGCAGAGGAGAATGGTGGAATTCACGGATGTCGACGACAGTGATGTGGAAGATTAGTCTTTAAACACATGTTGACTCTTACACGTGAGTTTGTTTACAAACATAAGTGAGTAACAGCTCTTTGCTCTGATTGGTTTGTTCGACGCTGTCATAATCCAATCACAGAGTAGAGCGTCGCCGCCGACCCCGCTGCCTCGCGGTGCACGTGTACCGCTAGGAGTGTTTTGTGTTGTGAAACTGTTACATAACGATGATGATGCGCTATAAGCAGGACTGGTAGCCATGTAGTGTGAATTATTTCTTTTTGAATGGGAGTACTCAAACAATTACTTGTTTTATTTTGCCACCTCATATTGTCTATATGATCTAAGTAACAGATATTTCGATTTTACTGATATTGTTCTTGGTGATATAACAAATGGGACTTTGATTGTTTATCTTTTTGTATTTTTGTTTTTCTTTTTGAATGGGAGTACTCAAACAATTACTTGTTTTATTTTGCCACCTCATATTGTCTATATGATCTAAGTAACAGATATTTCGATTTTACTGATATTGTTCTTGGTGATATAACAAATGGGACTTTGATTGTTTATCTTTTTGTATTTTTGTTTTTATTTTTGGGATATTTTGTTTTTCTCACTCCATGATATATTTGAAAAGCTTTCAAGTTAGTCGAAATCTTTTCTCGACTTGTTTTATCAGAAGACCACTGATGGTGGGCTATGATTTGATTTATTTCTTTTTTCTTTTTTTTGTTATGTTCTCTTTTCCAAACAGTTTTGTGGAAATAGTGAAAAGCAAAGACTTCTATCTCATATCGTGTGTGACAAACAGAATCACAAATGAATTGGTTAATGCTTCAATTAGGCTAGTTCTTTTTGACATTCATAGACTCGTAACGTCATGTGTATACTCATTCATTCAGGTGACAAAGATGCCCCAATTTTCTGCTTTATTTATGTTTGATAAATTGTTTGATGGGAGTTGATGTAGACCTATATCGACAGAGAATTGGGGTGTTTCACGGTAAAGTTCATAGTTCTATAAAGGCCAAAATTGACCTCAATACATATTTCCTTGTATTATTCTTCACTTCTATGGGTGTCAGGGGTATACAAGTATTTCTTATGTTGTTGATATGCTGTGGTGATGTGCATCCAAACCCTGGACCCATTATTCCAAACAATAAACTTGATTTTAAGATTATCCACTTAAATGTGCGTAGCTTAAAGGATAAGATCGATATCATTAGTCATGAATTCAAGGATTATGAAGTTATTAGTATAACAGAAACATGGTTGCACTCTGATATCTTAGATGAGGATATTAAGATACCGGGTTTTCATTTACCTTTTAGACAGGATAGATTAACTCGAGGTGGAGGGGTAGCAGTTTATGTAAGAGAAAACATTTATGTAAAACGTATGGAAGATCTCTCGGTTATGGGCTTAGAAGCACTATGGGTTAAAATAAGTTGCAAAAACAAACACTCCTTAATCGGTACGTTTTATCGTGCTGATAAGAGTAATCACTATTGGGATCTCATCGATATGTCAATAGGAAATGCATCTGATCTAGATTTAGATATGACAATTGTAGGAGATTTTAACATTGATTACCTTAGTGTCCGCAAACAGCGCTTAGTTGATCTTCAAACAAGATATGGCCTTAGACAAATTATAAGTGAACCAACAAGGATAACAGAATACTCACGGACTCTGATAGATTTGATATTTGTTTCTAATTATGCAAGTGTGAGCTCTTCGGGCGTCCTTGACCCCGTGTGTAGTGACCATTGTCCAGTCTATCTTAGTTTGAAATATCATAAGCCTTGTAATGTTACATTTAAAAGGAAAATATATAATTATTCCCAAATAGATATCGAAGGCTTAATTTCCCACCTCCGTGAAGTTGATTGGGATACTACTATAAATGTTGACGATATTGACATTCTAATAGAGGAATTTACGGAAACCATTTCAGGAGTTTGTGATAAATTCATTCCTAATAAGATAATTACTGTCAGAAACGAAGACAAGCCATGGATGAATTCTAAAATACGTAGACTTATAAGAAAACGAAATCGTAAACATAAACTTGCTAAGAAAAGAAAATTACCCAGTGATTGGGGAGTGTTTAGAAGTACAAGAAATAAGGTTATATCAGAAATAAAAAGGGCAAAAGAACAGTATTATATGAAATTAGATAATGTGATTAACGTGCATAGTCAGAACAAGAAATGGTGGCAATTAATAAAACATTATCTTAAGAAAACAGAAAATTCACTATCTTTTCCATCTATCTTTCATGAAAATGTAATTTATGATGAACCTACATCAATTGCTAATATTCTAAATGAGTTTTTCGTAAATCAATCAATAGTTGAAGACCCATTACGCCCTCTCCCATCCCCGTGTATTAAAACATCAAACTGTTTAGATAGTATTGAATTAACACAGAACGATGTTCAAGACGTATTACTTTCTCTAGATGTACGAAAAGCATCGGGCCCTGATGGTATTGGTAATAAATTCCTTAAGCTTGCTGCTAGACTTCTATCTTATCCTCTTACTTTAGCTTTTAATAAATCTTTGAACTTAGCTGTATTTCCCAAAGTATGGAAGATCGCTTCTGTTATACCCATCCATAAGAAAGATAGTGTTAATGAGTGCAGCAATTACAGACCAGTTTCTCTTACATGTTGTTTATCTAAGGTGTTTGAAAAATGTGTTCACAAATATGTTTTTAATTATTTTAGAGAGAATAACCTCATTAGTACACTACAATCTGGCTTTATTCCTGGAGATTCAACAACCTACCAGTTAGTAGATCTCTATAACTTTATTTCAAGTGCTATGGACAAAGGTAAAGAAGTAAGAGCAGTGTTTTGTGATATTAGTAAGGCTTTTGATAAAGTTTGGCATAAGGGACTTATCTATAAGTTACAATCCCTTGGAATTAGTGGAAAATTACTAGAATGGTTTAACAGTTATCTTAATGAGAGAGTTCAGAAAGTAGTTATAAATGGATATAATTCAAAGTATAGATCAGTTTCAGCAGGCGTCCCACAAGGGTCGGTACTTGGACCATTATTGTTTCTTGTTTATATAAACGACCTTGTAGAAAATATAGACTGCAATATAAGACTTTTTGCAGATGACACTTCAATCTATGTCATAATTGATGATCCTGTTCAAGACGCTGCGCGCCTGAATAGAGATTTAGAGTTGATTTCTAGTTGGGCCCAGAAATGGCAGGTAAAATTTAATCCCTCGAAGACTGAAACTGTACACTTTAGTAGAAAACGCTCTTCAGGTCCTTTTCCAAAATTATATATGCAAAATTCTCCCATAAATGAAGTAACTGAACATAAACATCTAGGCCTCTGGTTTCAAAAAGACGCAAATTGGAATGTACAAATAGATTCTTTATCCGATAAAGTTTCACCTATGATAAATTGTTTAAGAAGTTTTAAATATCGATTATCAAGAAAGACGCTAACAACTATGTATAAATCATTTATTATGCCATTATTTGATTATTGTAGTTATATTTGGGATAGTTGTACAGTAAATCAGGCAACAATGCTTGAAAATTTACAACTTGATGCACTTAGGACAATATGTGGGGCTACTAGGGGAACAAGTCATAATAAATTATATAAAGAAACTAATTTCTTACCGCTGGTAGAAAGAAGACGAATACAGAAATTGACTTTATTCTATAAAATGGTAAATAAAAGAACACCAGATTATTTAAACAGTCTTGTGCCAGAATCTGTTTCTGAAGGAAACCCCTATGCTCTAAGAAACTCACCAAATTTACAAAAAATACACGTAAGAACATCTTCTTACGCAAAATCATTCTTACCAAATTCTGTAGAACTTTGGAATTCTCTACCTGAAGATATAAGACAAATACAGTCGGTAAACGAATTCAAAAATAAAATTACACCTAATTATAAAACTCCTTTTGGGTTTGATATAAATACTGGAAACAGGTTTTGTCAAATTCTGCATTGCAGACTTAGATTAGAATGCAGTGACTTAAATGCACATAAAGTGAAAAGATTCATATCAGATGATCCATCATGCAGTTGTGGTGCTCCCTATGAAGACACCATTCATTATCTTTTTGTCTGTCCAAACTATACTACCATAAGAGGCACTTCATTTTATTTCAAATATGGTTATAACATGAATGATGCTATGTATGGGAACCTTAAACTATCAGAATCTGTAAATCTTAGCATTATCAACTCTGTACATGATTTTATTACCGCATCAAAACGATTTACTCTATTTTGAGTTTTAAGTTGTATATTCTTGTCCTTTATTGAACTAACTCACATTGGAATTAGAATGATTATATACATGCGCATATTGTGTTTTTGTGTCTGTTATTATACATATGTTTGCAAGACCCTATGTACGTCGCATATATTATGTTGTTATGGAGAGGCATTAATATAAGCCATTGGCTTGTTTGCCAATCCATTTTCTGTATATTTATAGAAATAAATATGTTTAAAACGAATAAAAACATATATCGTTTTTCTTCAAGTTTCATGTGTCATAACTACTGATTTTTGTTATTTAGTATCCAGTCTGTTCTTGATGTATTGGAGCGGCGTTAATATAAGCCAACGGCTTGTTCGCCAATCCAATATTTTCTTTTTGAAAATAAAAATATGTTTAAACCAATTTGTTTGTTTCTAGATAATGTTTTAATCTTTTTGTTGCCATAGCTTCGAGTGTTTTACATAGATTAGATGTTAAGGAGACTGGTCTATATGAATCGGATTTGGAAGGGTCTTTTCCTTGTTTGTGTAATGGTATACATGATAAGACTTTCTTTCCAGTCTGTTGGTAATTTACCGTCTTTCCATAACTTATTGTAGAAATCTAATAACACATGTTTACATTTATAGGGAAGATGTTTAAGCATTGTGTAACTGGTTTGATCAATACCAGATGCTGTTCCTTTTTTATTATTTACATTATTGTTGAGTTCTGATATTGTGAATGGCTTATTATACCATAAGTTTGGCTTGTTTTGTCCTTCGGACAAGGTTGTGTATTCTTTACTTTATCTTGAAAAGCAGTTTTGTAATTATTGGTTGAGCTTGCTTGTGAGAATTGTTTGCATAAATTGTCGATTTTTTCCTGTTTATTTTTGCTGTTGTTGATACTTGGAATATGCGATTTAGTGTTTTTACCTCTAAAGACATTAATCTTCTTCCAGACATGCCTTGAGTTAGATTTAATATCTAATGTGCTACACATTTTTTTCCATGATTGGATTTTTGCCTTACTTATTAAAGTTTTAACCTTATTTCTAGCTGCTGCCGCTTGTTGTATTAACTTCTTCTCCATTTTAGCTTTTTTCCTGAGCAGTTTTCTTTCTTTTCTTGCTTGCATTATTTCTTCATTCCACCATGGTACAGGTATATGCTTGTGAGTTATTTTGGTTGGAATGGCTACGTTAGCAGCATTTATGATTACCTCGGTGATCTTTTTGTTGTATATGTTAACATCTTCGTCTTTTACATCATCGTTTAAGTTTTGCTCACAAATATTTTGATATATTTCCCAATTTGCTTTATTAAAATTCCAACTGTTATGAATATTGTTATTTTGTGTCTGTTGTGTATTGTCATTTTTTAATGTGGTGAATAGTGGGAAGTGATCGATTCCCCAACTGTCGTCATGAACATATAAACTAGCATCATTAACTAGGTCCGGTGTAATAATGCTAAGATTTATTGTCGTATATATACCTTGTGTTAGCCTGTGAAAAGTAGGTTCGCCATTGTTGAGAACAATAAGTTTGTTATCCTCTAACCATTTTTGTATGACTGTACCTCTCGTATCGGTTTTATCGTCTGCCTCCCAGGTACAATTGTGTGCATTAAAATCGCCTCCCAGATAGGCTGAGTTGGCCAGATAGGGTAGTAATTTGTTGAGTTATTCAACTGTTATTTTTGTGCTCTGGGGTAGATAGACATTGATAACATTTGTTGGTTTATTACCATAAATGTTTATTGTTACGCCATTAGTTTCTATGCCTTCAATGTTTATGTCTAAAGGTTTGTAATCAATACCATGTTTTACGCCAATTATTAGTCCACCTTGTGGGGTTTTTCTTATATCCGTATTACGATCCTTTCTTAGTATGTTATATCCTGGGATTTTATAATCCCTTCTTTTAGATAATTTTGTTTCCTGTAGAAGGATTACACTTGGTTCTATTAATTTGTTTTGTATCAATACCTTGAGTTCAGCACCATTGGTGCCCAGCCCATTTACGTTTTGTTGGAGTACTGTAAAGTTTGCCATTATGTTCAGAGAAACTAGGATTAGGTATGTTGAGAGTTGTATTTCTAGAATCTTGGGCAGTTTCTTCTGGGGTAGTCACCCTGTGTTCTGTTTCTATAGGTGGGAGTAGGTATGTTTTGGTATATGCTTTCAAAGAAAGTTTCCCAGGTGTCGGTATAGAAGCCGTATCTTGTGCCTTGTGCATATATCCTAGTCATATTGGAGTGATGTTCCTTTTCACTGTGTGCTGGATGTGAGTTGATAATCACTTGTGTTATGAACTCTATAAATTTGTTTAGAGAAAATGCTGTGGCATTTTGTGTTGCGCTTGTTACTGATTTCCTGTCTTCTAATTTGTTTCTTAAATCATCACTGCTTGCTTGTGACTGTGATTTGCAGTGGTCAGGTTTTTGTGTTTGCAATTGCTTGCTTTTGTTAGCGACTTTCTTACTTGTTTTGGTTCTGGTATTATCTTGTTTGTTCCTTTTAGAAGGTGTTTTGTTTGTCTCCATGTGTTGGCTGTTGTTTTGGTGTTTCTTACTGGAAGTACATGTGAGTATTCTTTGGCTCTCTTCCAATGCAGTTTCTAGTTGTTCCTCAACTATGTGTATTCTGCTTTGGTTAGCAGTGCCGGATGCAGCCATGTCAGCATATGTTGGTTTGTTGGTGTTTGATTTGTGATTTGGTGAGGAAGATCTATTTGGGCGAAAGGTGACACTAAGATTCTTATTGCTTTGTTGGTTGATTGTTCTATCTGTGTGTGTGTTCTTCTGAAAATGGTGTTTATTTAGCCTTTGTACTTCGGCCTGTCTTGTGGGACATTTGTTTGAGAGTGGGCTGTGTCCTAGTGTATCACAGTTGATGCAATAGAATTTCTTGTGGCATTTGTCTGAGTTGTGTTTTCTTTCACAACATTTACTGCATCGTTCTTGGTTGGAGCACTTATGTTTTGTATGCCCTATTTCAAAGCATCTTCTGCAAATCGTTGGCTGTTTCAAGTAGGGTTCTACTCTAACTTTGGGATAGCCGCCAAAGCTTATGTTTCTTGGTAGAGTTTTTGTGTCGAATGTAATGATTACAGAGGGCGTGTTTCTGTCCTGGTTTTTTATTCTTTGTACTGTAATGATATTTATATTGTAGTTGTATTTGTTTGCTACTTCTCTAGCTTCTCCTAGATCTTTATCAGTAAGGTCCTGATCTATTTTTATAACCCCTTTGGATTGTGTTTCCCAGTAGAGTGTGGCGAATTTTATTGGTGTCTGCCCTATGGTAGTTTGTGATTTTATTATTTCCATGTATTGTGTTTCTGCTGTGACTAGGAAGCCTTTGCCACACTTTTTAATGTAGGATGGTGACATTCCATTTTTTTGTAGTTGTCTTACAAAGTTTTGCATAGAGTATGTTTCTGAAAGTATTTTGTTGTCGGTGGCTAGCATGAGCTTTTGGATAGTATGTGTTTTTTGCTTGCTGTGGTCCGTTTTGTTTGGGGTTGTTGTTTTTGTTTTTTTAGCCTGATTTGCTCAGTTTGATTCTTGGGAGATATTTGATTCTAAGTCATCCGTGTTATCTCTAGCCCTTTTTTTGCTAGATACAGTTTCCATGGGTTGTTCCTCTTGTTGGATTTGATCAATGATATCATACGGGGATGATTCATTTAATTGACTTGTTGTTAGAAAAGTTAATTGTCTAGATTGAGCAAATAGCTGCTCTTGATGAGGTGTCTCATCCGGATGGTAATGCTCTATGAATGATTGTAGCTCGTCCATAGAGGACTTGTTTCTTGCCATTGCTAACGGTATAACTAACCCTATAAGCGAAGTGTGTTACTATATATGTGTGCAGTTGGGTTCCTATTGCTGTTAAAGAACCTAAAACGAAACCGCCTAGAATAATATTAATTATTCTAAAACTCGTCACACCTCCAAGCCCAACCTTGTAGGTCACACCTGACCTTGTCCACGCTAAGGAACAAGGTGATTTACTTGGACGCCACGCCAGCAAGCCGGTTATGTAATCAAACAATGGACCTGAGCTTCGTAAGCTAGACCTCTGCTGCTTGGGGTTGGGTATAGAACACACTTCTTAGTTAGATATAATTTATTTGATATTATTTCAAATATATCTAAAATGATTTGTATGCACTGTGGTGCGTGAATGCACTGTAGGGGCTGCAGGGTTAGTGATGGGTGGGGGTTGTGGGTGGTGAGTACTCCTCTGTTGATATGATACAAAGTATGGTATATATACATATATTACATGAAGCCAGATAGGTAATTAGCTATACGCAATATAGGGAAGCCAGCGAATTAATTGGGTATGTACAAACAAAGTAGTGAGATGAAAGAACAATGACACTGGGCAGATGAACTGTATACATAGCAGAGTGAGTCTATGATTGCTTTGTGATGCACCAGGCACTAGGGAGGTAAACCCCTTGATCTTGATTAATCTCGGGAGCTAATCGTTTCAGGTTGATTGCTTCTATAAGTTTCCTTTTTCGCCAATCAGTGATGTTTGAAGCCAGGTTTCGGTGTTTTGCCAGTTAATTGAATGGTTTTGATTGTTGACGATGTATTCTGAAAGGGCAGATTTTAGATCCAATTTGTCTACTGAAGTTTTATGTTCTTTAAGTCTGATGTTGACAGGTCGGTAGGTTTCACCAATATAGTTGTTGTCACAATCACAACTGATTTTGTAAACACACCCTCTTGGATTTTGTTTAGACTGATCACTACCCCCTCTCCCATTCACTCTCAGGATAGTTTTCAGAGTTTTGTCTGAGTGAAAAGTGACATAAATGCTTGCTGTTTTCCTAAGAAGTCGGCTGATGTGGTGGCTGATTTGTCCTTGATAGGGGATGTTAACGCGGACCGGGGATGGTTCCGGTTTAGGTGGGCGGTTGTTCTGCTGGTGGAGGGTGGTGGAGATGGTTTGTTCAATCAGTTGTCTTGGGTAGCTGTTGAGGGAAATGAAGGTTGTTTTTAGATGGTTGATTTCTTTTTTGAGTTGAGTGGGGTCGCAGATAGCCTTGGCGTGTCTGATAAGGGTAGAGACTATGGCACATTTTATTTGTGGATGGTGATTGGAGAGATAGTTAATGTACTGGTCAGTGTGAGTAGGTTTCCTGTAGACTGAGGCAGAGATTTTGTCGGAAGAGTTATCAAGAGATATGTCCAGGAATGGTAGGTTACGTTGAACTTCGGTCTCCATGTGTGTTGTTTGTTGAGGTGATCGAGTAGAACTGAAGGGTCATGTTCTTGATCAATGATGGCAAAGGTGTCATCCACTTTCCTGTACCAGCATAGAGGCTGGAATGGAGATGACGACAGGGCTGTCTCTTCAAAGCTGGTCATGAAGAGTTCAGTGATCAGAGGGGAGAGTGGTGATCCCATAGGGAGACCATGTATTTGCTGGTAGATGTTGTTCTGCCATGTGAAGTATGAGGTCTGGAAACAGCTGGATACCAAGTTGTTTATACTGTCTATGTTTAGTTTGGTGTCAAGAATGTCAATACTACGAACAGTCACCTGAAGAAGGGGCAAGAAGTAGCCCAGAAACGTCATGAGATATCAAATAAAGAAGTTGTTATCCATAACAATTGTCTAGTATTATTATTCCAACTTCTAAATGCCTTTGAAGAATTTCACAAGATAAAGAGATTATAAACCAAGTGTGTTTCCATATTATTATTTATAGGAATAAAAATCTCTATTTATGCAATTTCAAAGAAAATTCATGTTTTTCAGACCCTGACCTTTGGTTTGTGGCTTATATTGCAACCGGAATCATCATATTTTTTTCTGCCAAAAGCTGGAGCAAGTGAGCAATTGCTATCTTTTAATCAAATTTTACATTTCAACAACAATAGTTAAATTGGTAATAATCTCATGACATCACTATAGTAACTATTTAGAATTAAGCATATATAATCTTTGTCAACGTGCTGTATAAAATAATCAAGTAAAGAAAATTGCAAGATGGAAAAATTAAAAAGTTTCGCTACACAAATAACCTCAAAATGCATTGTCAGGACATTGAGGATGAGAGTTGTATTATTTCAGTTCTACATTTTCAGAAACATAGCCCTTCACTACACAACTGGGATCTCTGTGGGGATATTGGCATCTCTACTGATTGTGATCTTCATACTCACCAAGTTCATGCCTCAGGTATCTTGATTATTAGTCAAAATCTTGACATTTAGGATGCATCAAAGTAACAAAGTCATGTTCCTCAGCTTTTCGATAACACCTCCAGGGATTAAGAAATCAAGGGGCCTTTGGCTATTTTGCACATTTGATGAAAAAAAATTACCCAAGAAAATAAGGAACTTTACTATCGCTTCAAAAGGCTATGTATCATTTCATCATTTAATGATTTCCTTGAAAAAAATAACCAATTGTCAAATGTATCTTTGCCATTATTTTTACTATTGCTTCAAAAGGAAATGATTCATTTCATCGATTAATGATTTCTTTTTAAAAGATGACCAATTGTCAAAGATATCTTTGTCATTATTTTTACTTCATTGATGTGTACGTAAAAACTCAAGGGAGTTTAAGGGCTTCAGTATCTGATAGTTTGAGAGAGGTCACTTGTAAAACCCAAGCTATGTGAATACTCACTTGATAAGTTCAGCATCCAAACCATGTTACGGATTACCATTAACTACCAGTAATGAAAGTCTAAAAAAATGACACCAATATATTTGCAAGAGCAAGCGATTTGATTGGGTGAAATTAAAAAGGATTTTCATGAAAAGCAACTGTAAGCATTTGTCACTTGGTTTTGTACCTGCACATAATAAGTCATGTTAATGTTTTCATGTACTTTGTTCTGTTTCATTTGTCTAGTTCTTTTGAACTTTGCTTATTATGTTTTGTACTGGTGAGGTATTCATAAAAGCAAAGCTTTGCTTGTCAACCAAACCAGATTCTTACATAAATAAAAATATGTTTAAACCAAGTTTTCAATCAGAATTGTCCCTGGCCATCTAATTTGCCTGTCCCAGCTCTAAAGTGACACAGAGAGCATTCAATTACTTTTTATGTTGTTTAGATAAGAGCCATAATACCATATACCTCTAGCTTAGTTCATATCTCCACCCTCTCCTTGCCTATATCTTTCAAATGCCAAAATTATCACATTTCCTTGTTTCGATTATAATTGCTTAACTTCCATAGAAATGTTAAATAGTAAAAATTCTGACACCCATTTATATGTATAGGTCAAATAACCTACTGAACGCTACATACCCATGTTTGTCTTTGGGTCTGCTCTAAAGATGTTTCCTAACTAACGTTTTGAATCATTGGCACGTGCCATTCATCAGTCTTCAATGGTTGGGTGAATTGTTACTTATATAATTCAAAGGACTTGAAAATTTGTTTCAGAAACTGAAGAACCTGGGTTATTTGATCCTGTTTTTTGGAGGTTCAACATCGCTATACATGATGAATACAGTTGCGCTCCACTTCAACGAGATAATGCAACAAAAGTGGCAGTATGTTCTTGGCTACATCTCGGTGACAGGGCTCCTCAGCTTTGCAGCAGTGTACAAGTTCGGCCCTGTCACAGACACAAAGACTCTCAACCTTGTGCAGTGGACACTACAACTTGTAGGACTAGTCTTTATCTTCCTGGGGAGCCAGATACCTGAGGCTGCCATAGCTATGATCATTGTTGTGTTTTCTGTATACAAGTTTCCGAGGAGGGTCATCTCCGGACTTAAGAGTTTCAAGTGAGTGTTTTTTGTGTGGATGTTGATTAATCTTATGGAATGATTTTAATGGTCATGTTATTTAAAAAAGTTTGTTGTAGGATCCCCGGGATTAACACAACCAAAGAAGTGATTAAAACACAACCAAAGAAGTGATTAAATTGAGAAGACTTTCTGCATCAGCCATTCAAGAATTATATTTTCATTGTCTAGATAAATTTAATTACTGAGTTGTAGATTGTTGTAGGAATTGAAGAAAATTGGGAGGGATTCATAAAGCTGAAAGGGTGATGGTCAACTTTAATTCTTCAAGTGTGTGGTTGAACCACCGAAATTAGTATACTTGCAACCCGATTGATGGTAAAATTTTAGTTTGAGAAATCTTTAGATTTTCCCTCCATGATTTGATGCATTTTCATATTTAAAGGTTCAAGTTTTTCCGACCGAAGGTGCGTCTCCTGACAGAAGATGAGTACATGATTGAAGGTCAAGAGGAGACGCGGAAAGCTCTTGAGGAACTTCGCTCTTTCTGTCATAGCCCCGATTGCGACTCCTGGCGAGTCATCAGTCGACTCAAACATCCCTCCAGGTACTATGTCTGTATCACATCTAATGGTTGAGGGAGAAAGAAAACATTTGTATTGCACTAGTTTAAAGATTAATTTTCATTTGAAAAAAAACGTTTTCCAATCCAAACTTAGGGTTTTTGTTGAGGTAGAGCTTATTTCATGTGTTATCTTGTAATCAACCATATCATAATGATAATATATGTGATAATTGAAAAATAAAGAATGGCTTCCTAGTTTTCAGTTCCTTGTTTCTCTCATGACAATGGAAGGCTACATGAATGTTTAATAATCCTTGCATTAACATTAGTTATTAGGTAAAACAAAGGTAAGATTAATTTTGCCTTACTTTCTAAAGGATTTGTTATTTTGTTTTAGATTTGCCCGGTTTGTTGAAGGAGAGTCCCACATAGAAGACGCAGAACTTTTAGAACACGATTCACTCACCGAGTTTGATGTACCTTCAGACTTCTCAGACAATGAATCAGAGATTGACTTTAGACTAAGCACACCTTAGCATTATCCTGGAGGCTTGGTCTCATTCTGATGAAAAGAAGGCTGGATGGAAACTTTGAATTTGGGAAGTGCTGTTCGATTTCGTTGCTGTGTTTTGTATAGATGATTAGTAAAGGTAAAGGACTGACCAGTCAAATCGATTTGATTGGTAAAAGTACTAGTCTGTGCAAGTGTTTTATAAACATCATTTGGTAAGCAACATTTTAAGGAGTTAAGTAACCTTGATCTATGGTGTTGTATTTTGTCTTGGTGCTACCATTGTCAATTTAAGTCAGCTGAAAGTAAGATTAAAACAATTATTAACTGGATTATCTGCAGAAGTATATATTTTCAGATGCTTCTTAATGATTCATAATATGACAAGCCTTTTAAAGTAAATCGTGAGCGAACATTTGTAAAATAATTTTTTAAACATATAAAAATATTGGCAGTTATAGCCAAGGCCCAGACCTGGTTCTTAAATTTGGAGGGTTCCAAATTTAGTAACGACACAAACCCACACATCCATTATCAATTATGGGCTGGTTTTAGCATTTTTTGAGGTTCATTATGTAAGTTTCTGTTAGCTTAGCTGAATTCTGAGAATGTTATTCATAGTACAGTTACTCCTCAGGAACTATGTCCATGATAAAAATCAGTTGTCTTCCAAGTAATATCTTTAATAAAAACATTTCCTCTATCAGGATACTAACTCAAAAGATTTGGTCTTTCCTCTAAACAACATCTTGAAACAGCCCTTAGAGTTTTCTGCATTTTCTAATGCAAGTTCAGTAAACCATTCACAAGGTCTCTGTCAAAGGTATTTGAAACTAGTGGAAAGTGTAGTAACTCCTTTAAACAATGCTTTCTACATGCTTGTTGCCTTTTCTTAAAACATGATATGTTATTCATCTGTTATGAGTACGTTTTGTCTGCTCTTATCTGTTAATGACCAGGTTTTGTCTGCCCTTATCTGCTAATGACTAGGTTTTGTCTGCTCTTATCTGTTAATGACCAGGTTTTGTCTGCCCTTATCTGCTTATGACTAAGTTTTGTTTGCCCTTATCTGTTAATGACCAGGTTTTGTCTGCCCTTATTTTGCTAATGACCAGGTTTTGTCTGCTCTTATTTTGTTAATGACCAGGTTTTGTCTGCTCTTATCTGTTAATGACCAGGTTTTGTCTGCTCTTATCTGTTAATGACCAGGTTTTGTCTGCCCTTATTTTGCTAATGACTAGGTTTTGTCTGCTCTTATCTGTTAATGACCAGGTTTTGTCTGCCCTTATCTGCTTATGACTAAGTTTTGTTTGCCCTTATCTGTTAATGACCAGGTTTTGTCTGCCCTTATTTTGCTAATGACCAGGTTTTGTCTGCCCTTATCTGCTAATGACTAAGTTTTGTCTGCCCTTATCTGTTAATGTCTAGGTTTTGTCTGCCCTTATCTGCTAATGACTAAGTTTTGTCTGCCCTTATTTTGCTAATGACCAGGTTTTGTCTGCCCTTATCTGCTAATGACTAAGTTTTGTCTGCTCTTATCTGTTAATGTCCAGGTTTTGTTTGCCCTTATCTGCTAATGACTAAGTTCTGTCTGCCCTTATCTGTTAATGTCTAGGTTTTGTCTGCCCTTATCTGTTAATGTCTAGGTTTTGTCTGCCCTTAACTGCTAATGACTAAGTTTTGTCTGCCCTTATCTGTTAATGTCTAGGTTTTGTCTCCCCTTATCTGTTAATGTCTAGGTTTTGTCTGCCCTTATCTGCTAATGACTAAGTTCTGTCTGCCCTTATCTGTTAATGTCTAGGTTTTGTCTGCCCTTATCTGTTAATGTCTAGGTTTTGTCTGCCCTTAACTGCTAATGACTAAGTTTTGTCTGCCCTTAACTGCTAATGACTAAGTTTTGTCTGCCCTTATCTGTTAATGACCAGGTTTTGTCTGCCCTCATCTGCTAATGACTAAATTTTGTCTGCCCTTATCTGCTAATGACCAGGTTTTGTCTGCCCTCATCTGCTAATGACTAAATTTTGTTTGAACTTATCTGCTAATGACTAAGTTTTGTCTACACTATTCTGTTTATCTTGTAATAGCATGTGCCTATACAGGCCGTCGTCAAATCTTGTTGATAGGAAACCATTTAGTGAGTTCATATCCTGGTAGAAGAAATATTCTGAAACTTTAATAATCGGCTAATGGTCGATTTTAATCACACTGGTCTGGAAACCAACTTCCCGCTCACGGAATAACTTGCAGTATTCTCAATCACTGGCTAATTTAAGACTTGCTACCTAGTTCTTTGTCATCTCTTTGGCCAAGTTGCAACCTTTATATGATTTCTCTACATTATATCAAGTTCAACTACATTAGCCAAAAGAGATGGCACTAAAACGTCGGGGAGATTCTGCTAAATAGTCTATGATTAGGGCTGCTGTGAGTTATGACTTGCTGTGGAAGATGGTTTAGATTTTAGAAGTCATAAAATGTTCTAATGTTTGATTCTTGTGCCAAAAGTCGTTCAACTTTATGATCAATTCAAGTTCATTTTGTTTTGATTATTCATTTTATATGTCCTGTTTGATTTTCTTTATGGGGTATTCATTTGAAGGAATTATTCAAAAATAAGTTTGAAGTTGAAGTTTAACATTAGCAACTATATCAAAGTATTAAAATGTTCCTTTTTTGCTCATCAGACAAATTGCATGTCATGGTATCTAGCATCTTTTCCGACCGTTTGTAAAACCACCAACATGTTTATGTAGTTTGAGTTTTATAAGCTGCTTATTTAAATTTAATCAAGGACGATTAAAGGTTTGTCTTTTTAAAAAATACTCCCAAGGCACACAGCAGTACATAACCAAAATTCTCATGTCTTCTCTCTTTCTACAATCATTCTGGCTGCCATGAAATGAAATGAAAACATCGAAGCTGGACTTGAATCTAAAAAGGTTCTCTTTGTGGAGCATTTGGACATAGGGTATACAAACAGCATCCCCATAGTAATTAATAGTCTAATAGCATATTTATCTTGTGTGGGAAGGTGCTTATTGACAATCTTCATTTTATTCTCATGCATGGTGTTGGACATATGCACATGTTATTTATTACATCGTCTTTCCATTTGTCATCTTGATTGTTTGCAATAATATATTCACCATTAATTAGGTAAATGTAGCCAATTGCATATCATTGTCATCAATACCTTCTGTTTTAAGGTCAACAAAAACATGGAAGTTTAATTTTTTATTTCTTTGAGCAAAATGATATGTGTGTTTATGTGTTCCCTCATTGACTCCAACCTCAACACAAAACTATGTGGTCAACAGAATCCACCAAATGAAATTTCACATCTTGTAAATATTTACATTATAATTCTCTACCTAAAATAGAGAGAAATCACAATTATAAGAAAAATCGTTTACCACTTGAATCCGTGGTCCATTGGCACATACAAAAAAAAAGATGGCAGAAAACATGTGAAAGTCAAATTATGTCCCGAGGAACTATTTTTCCAGTGATTGTTTTTCTTTGAGTCCTTTTCAAACTTTTGTGGCATAATGTATTATAAATTTGAAAAATAATTTTGACAAAATATTTTTTATGGTCACTTTGAACAACTCTATGTATTTTTCAAAAATGCACCCATATATCCCAAAATATTTTTAAAAAGTATGTAATTGGTAGGTGACTTTTACATGTTTGTTTGAAACACTGCGATCAATTTAACCATCTTTTATTAGGAGTGAAAAGAAATTCTCTGGAAGTGAATATACCTTCATTCACTCAAGATTTCATTATTCTTTTAAGGCTATTTGATTGTACAGCGTTAACATCAAATAAAATCTGTGAGATTTAATTTCATCTTTGCTAGAAATACTTGAAAATGATATTTTGAAAATTAATATTCTTTTTATGTTTTCATTGAAAATGACAATAAATATTTTTTTACCAAATTTCTTTGCTGTTACTTTTTTGGAAGAACACTTTCTTACTAGTGGTAAGACAACCTGCGGCTAGTTAACATCATTGGTTACCAAGGGGTTAATCTTCCAATATCTACACATTTCATATAACTCCACAGGTTTCATATCTTTGGCAAGTAAGTTTCACAAACTTAAAGAGGGTAACCTATCAGCTATAGTCGACCATCTTGTTTTAAGGGAAAATGACATGACATAAAGCCAAGTTATTTTACAAGTTTTTAAAGTCTATATGCATGGATAGAATATCAACACTTTTACAAATGATTCATGATAAGACTTATAAAACATGCACCAGAAAGGCTTTTTGTAGGCACTTGTAGTGCCAAAGAATGGCTTAAATTCTCTTTTCTGATTTATTTTACAGAGTGTGCGCTCTCATTTATCTAGTTGTCAAAATCTTGACAGAAATAACATGTTCAATTGTGTTATGTTAAATAGTAATCTCCCTCGATATCAATAAGAAATATTTCCGTTTGAATGTTGGAATTAGGTGCAGTAGGCTGAAGAGGTGGCACATAAAAGTTGCACCTTAAAAGCATTATTGCAAGCATTTTGCCGCTCTAATTGGCTATTTTAAGCCATATAAGCACTTAATCAGTCACTTAATCATTCACTGTATCATTCTTTAAAATTGACCTGCAATCAATAATAAAAGTTTAGACGGCAAAAGTCGGCATGGAGATACAAGAAACTCGGGTCAGCTGTGCTTAAAAGTGATTAAATATGGACTTTTGAAAGTAATTATTAATCTACGTTTACAGCTACATTTTTACCTTTATCTCTAAACTAAAAACTAAGGAAGAAATATTGTTCAGAAAGGGGATCCTGAAACTTAACCTATTTCATAAATATTCGTATTCGCAAAGTAGTTGATTAATCATAAAGGTCTGCCGTTTTTCAATCTCATTAAAATAAAATCTAATATTGCTGCACTTGTAACGCAGATCATAGATCTCACAAGGTTCCTTTACGCAAGCCGTCAGTTTACCGTTGTCTCCAGTTTAACCTCCAAATGTCATTGGCTTGACGCAGATAACTTCAAGCAATCACAATGTGCGTCTCTTGACGGCCTTCTAAGAGAATACAATTATTTTCGCTATTTAAAGTTGAAACTCTTATAATTTTCCCAATTTATATGGAACAAGTTAAAATAATTTGCATATGTACTTTAATTGAATATCATCTACCTAACAGAATTAGTCATAACATCCTAGTCTATGACGAAACAAGGGTGAATCTCATCAACATATGTACGTCGCATATAATAACCAAGAAACCTCGTATTGTTATTTATATTGTACCTGTTTTGGTGGTTTCCTTTTCTCAATATGTTTATGGTTATTTCTGTTCGCGAAATTAAAAATCATTCAACGATTACTACAAACTAAAAGACGAAGCGTTTATCCAACGTATCTGTTTCCGGGAAAATCATTTTGGATTGGTTCCGTCTACTAAAGCATTACGCTGAGGTATGCAGAGATTGCTTTACGAAAGATAACTCCATAGCTTTCGATTTGACTTTTTTGTCCAACAAACCGAGCTAGAGTAAATTGAAAGCAACGTAAAACACGTTCATTCGGATATTTAGGCAGTTCGACATTCGAAAAACACTTAAAACAGTCGAAAATTTTCGATTTCCGAGTGCTGAAAAGCATTGACGTACAAGCGAAATAGAATTCGCATACACCCTTGAATAAGGAGCGAACTCGCTGATTGGATGATTAAAATAATATCAGAAGCAAATCCTTACGGCTCGCGTAACGGAGCCTGGTGAGATTTTAGATTTCATTTTCAGATTAGCCGTTTTTGCATTTCTGGCTGTAAGTAAATTGATATCGCGGGGTTCATGCTGATTGCAACGTTGAATTAAACACTTCAAGTCTCTTATAATTTACTCTAAAACCTGAAATCGTATATATTTGCCAAATAACATCAAGAGGTATGCATCGTCCCTGAATTAATTGTATATTGGTGCTCTCTAGTGCCTCAAAAGAGCCCGTCCTATCGGCATCCAGTCCGCCATATGTTGCTTTCGGGGAAATGACATGAAAAAGGGGCTGTATTTAAACTGATTCTAGATACAACATTATAAAAATATTATTCCCTTAGGCTTGTTCCTACCACATTCATTAATTGCTTTGATTCTCAATTGCAAATTTGTCAAGACAACGCACGTGCAAATGCATCCCTCTGTATACAGTGATGAAGGTTTATTTTCGCCCTCTTAGTTAAACAGTTGTATGTGTTTAAAATATACAAATTTTAAACATTTTTACAGGTCTGTAAAATGGCACTCTAAAATACATTTAAAAGGTGCATTCACACGGCAAAGTCAATACAAAAACCCCTGACCTACGTCCCATCATACAACTGCCATTCCAGTCAAGCGCAAATAGACGTCTTCTCATTAATCATAACATGTAATTTCATATCAAATGCGATATAACTAACGCAAATTTAAAGGACAAAAGTTCAATCAACGATCCACAAAAACCACCATATCTCTTTCATTATGATGTTGAGATAACAGCTCAATTTCACAATATCGCTTGCATCACACACGTAGATCACAAGCACGGGAGACATCGATACAGGTTATGTATGTGTATATATATATATATATATATATATATATATATATATATATATATATATATATATATATATATATATATATATATATATATTGTATATGATCTGTATCGATGTCCCCCGTGCTTGTGACGTAGATTTACTCGATTTTCTGGAAACTCACTTTTTCTCAGGCATTTTTACAAAAAACTGTAACAAAAGGAAATTTGATGGAAAATGTTGGTCAATTAAAATCTAGCATTCAAACTTCAACTATAAAACAGATTTGAAATAGTTGCCAAAAGTCTAAGCAAATTTGCACAATCTTTCAGTGAAATACTCACAGAGTTACTTCCCTTTGACCAGCTGTTTTATCTTTCCTTCATTTCCTGGAAATTGAATCACTCCTTGTTCATGGAAATGTAAACACGTTTGTTTCTGGTCAAGTGTTCTGGCAAATCAAAATGTCTCTGGGGTCACTATTATGTAAGTACAATTGTGTCAGATGACAGGCGCTTGAAGCATTTGTAAACGAAAAGTGATCATGTGGGACATAGCCTATTATTGTGTCATCGGAGTTATTATTAGACTGAAGGCCAAGGGCCACCTGAATTATTATTATTTCAACACATGCAAGTTACGATGACTTCTTTGGTATAGATTCTATGAAATGTACATAACTAACCATATCCATTCAACGATTTCTATGATCCACTTTATCTGTACTTCTTCATGTAAAAAAGATCGATGGCGTATCTTGATTAATTGTAGGCCTACATACTAGATATCACGTAGTCGTTATATTTTTTGAAATTCTTACAATATTCACCGTCATACGAGATTTGACACATGTATTCTCTCCCCACAGAAGCTTAATCGTTTAGAACTACCCACCTAACATCTGTTGGGCCATATATCTCGGTTCTCTCTAAATTTGTGAAAAAAATTAAAATGCCCGATCAATTATCTCCAGTCAAATATCGTTTTGAAACTCCCGACTGACTGCAATGTTGTAAGATAGACAACCTAGTTAAAACTAGCCGCCATGATAATTTCGTTAACGAATGTCGGGACGTAATATTACAGCTATAGGTAGTGTAAGCCAGATTGATAAGAAAGATAATTCAAGTGTTCTAGATAAAGGATAATGGGAGAGGCAGGGTAGTGCAGTGGTGAGCGCGTTTGGCTTCGGATCATGAGGTCAGAGGTTCGAATCCCATTAGGTACTCGGCTACTTTGTCTACACTACAGAACTGTTCTACATGCAGTAAGGTTTGGGTGCAATGCATCGCAGAATTTCAGTGCAGTACCACCCATGGTTCGCTAGTTTCAGCCGTTGCTCGCAGGTTTTACGTAACGTACGTAGGAATACGTAACCGCAACAGTTTCGTGTGCTCCATGCAGTAATACTAGCAGCCGTGATATAAGTGAAATATTCTTGAAAGCTTCCTCAAACCACAAATCATCTCACCGTAACCGATTGCGACAACATATGGAATACTCATTTGTAACGACGTCGCAAAGGTAACTTTGATTTATGCCCATTAGGATTCTGCATTTCAGTCCTAAATGTTTGATTCTGTATTTAAAGCCCAGACTGCCGAGTTGTAACGGGTGACGTGGGAAAGTTTAGAAGAGTAAGGGAGAGAATGCATGATCACGTGAGGTCATAGCTTACTTACCTTGACATAAGCGCACAGAACATCTTCCGAAAACGAATATCTCACTGCCTGCACGTCAAGGTGCAATTAACGCATTGTAAAATTTTTTGTATTCATTACTGTAAGGTTACAGTGAAATTTGAACGATTTCTAATTTGGAGATCTAAAATTATATTCGATTGAAGAGAACTAAGACAGTTGCAAATTTTCAGCGCTTGTCGATTTTGAAATAAACGAGAAATATGGCCCACTTGTTACTGAGGTTAGATGGGAAGGAATTATTTGAAGAGTGAATTCATGTAACAGGTCTCGAAAGAAAATAAAAATCATATGAATGAGAAAATATATCGACCCTGACAAATCAACACTCACTTATTTACATGAAGTATTTTTTCAATTTTCACACTACAACATTCACACTAAAACAATTCTGGAGATCATTAGTGGGTTATGGTTTGCTGTCATCTAACTTCATATTAAACAGTAAAGTTTATTTACTTAGAAACTATTGTTTTGATATTCATTTATTTAAAATGTTTAGTAATGAGTTTGTATCATGGACATAGGTTTGTTGGATTAATTCCAATTGAAGGCTTACACAAAGTGTATAGAAAAAGCTTTTTGACGAAACATTGCGACCGCCACAGTCAAGCATTATTCACACCTGTGTCAATCCCTGGCTTTTTAGCTTTGCTGCAATGTTTTATTGTCGCGCTGTTGTTGGCGGTGTTTTTGAATGGACAATCAAATTAGGTTGAAATACAGCTCCCACAGAAAAGGAGATGAAATGCTGAAATCAGCCATGCAGTTTTATTGACTTTGGGGAGTTACGCCTCGCAGAGGAAGTTTAGAGCCAGTTACAATGCAGAGATTGTAGATGCGGTGACAAACAATGTATTAGATGCATAGAGGTAGTAATATAACTTTTCCTTTTCTCATATATCGATCCTTTTTTAAATAGAAGAAGCATCTTCAATTTAAACTGGCTTATTTGGAAATCATTCTGATAAAGAATTCATCTTTTATTTATATTTTGTAAATTATATATTTTGGGGGCTTTTCAGCGATGCCCATGAAAGTATGCACGGACGAAGAGTGGGAAAAATTAAAAAAAGGATCGAATCAATACGATTTTTATTATCCAATCGGAAATTGCCGCCCCCTAGACGTCACGCATGGATGTAAAATCTCCACACCGTGTGACGTCATGCTCCTCGGGTGTGGTGACGTCAGATATCTTCTTCACACTTTAGATGAACTACACGCGAGACTTGGAGAGAAGAAGAAGAAACCCGTCCTCAACTTTCATCTTAACGATATAGAGGACGGTATTCTATGTAGAAATCTGATTGTTCTCCATTTGCTTGATACAATTAATCCAGAAGATGTTGCAGACTTAAAGGTACATTGAATGACATTAATATGGTTTAATTAAGTTTTGCCCTCATTCGTTTTGCTTATAAGAACTTAAAATGCCCTTTAGTGACCGATAGCAGGCCACCTGAGTTATTAATCTATTATTATCAACCTTGCCTGATTTAAGGTATGTAACACGAATTCTCAATTGTACGTAATTATTGAGGTGGTCCTTAACGTTTTTTTGTTTCTAAATATAGATTTATTCATGAACTAACAGGCAAAAGAACGATACCAAAATTTAGATTTAATTTTTAAAAGAAAATGAAGATTCTCAACACATGAAAAACATGTTTTCCCCACTTCAACCATCATATGTTTCACGAAAATTGTTGAAATTTCGCGACTCGTTTTCGGGAAATGTATCAAGCGTGAATTTGATGCATGAATACAACTTGAAGCATGTTCATCATTAAGGTGTAAAAGATGTGTCGAATGCATCGCTGTGTCGTATTACTCAATGACGTATCACCAGTTCATCTGCATCAAGAAACACGGGGAGATTGTCGCAAGAAGAAAGCTAGCAGGTAGATTAATCCAGATGGGTGCACCGCATGCAATGTAATGATGACGCTTGGTTGCAGTCGTGTTACAATCATCTGGCTTATAAAACTTTATCGGTTGGAGAAGAGTTGACAACTAGGACCGCTAACAGTCTCGGGTAACAATCAATCAATCAATAGTTTATTTCCGTCTCACTTGTGTACATGTTTATATTTATATTCAAAACAGTATAAAATTATAGATCATTTTAAAATGTACACAACCAATCGCCCAGCGATTTTTGAGAGACGATATAAAACATGTATATGTAAATTCATATACAGTCGTGACGTTGTTGTGTTTAGACAGCGTCATTGTTTGGAATGGAATCAGTTGTCAAGAAAAAACAGCACTTCTTGTTGGGAATTTCTATCTCATAGCAGGGAGGTACATTAACCAGATCCTACGCCCACCTCTTCAGATGAACAACAGGACGATATTTCAAACGGCCCCTTACAGTCCATTCTCTGCCGACAGAGGTAACTCAGTCATTAATTTCTATACAACTTCTGTTCTAACACGAGCTATTCCTGAGCTTCCGGCGGAATCCCCAAATGGCGAAATATCGCAACGTAAACTTCTTTGCATTATTTCAGCCAATGAAAATACCGGAGCATGGATAACGTATTTGTTGTCTCACAAGCCCATGAAAAGGTGCAGTCGCTAAAGAAGGTGAATGTGTTCTGTAAAGAAAACTCTTATTACAAAGTGCATATTCGAATAAAGTTTAGCTTTCCGAAAGCATATTCAAACGACGCCGCTAATTGCCGTCTGAGTTATCTCTGTTGGGAGAGAATGCATACAGTCCGTCTGTGTCGAATGTGTTGCCATGGCCTGCCAGGTCGTCTGATCTGCCAGTAAACCATTGGGCCATTTGGGTCGTCAAGTTCGAACTGAGATTCCAGGAAACCTACGAACACTCTTAAAGAGGATTGATAGAGACGACGTCCGGTAGATAGATGCGTCGGGGTCGCAGGTATTATACAAGAAAAAGAATTGTTGATGTGATCATTGTCGTCTTCGCTCTCCACCAAATTCAAGACAATTTGCTACAAGCACTTAATGAATTTCTTCTTATTAATTCATTCACTAGGAAAACATCAACATGAGGCAGTTAAGTAGATTATTTATCTGTTTACAGAATAACAATGCAGTCAAACATGTATTATATAGTTTTCGCCATTTATGGTTGAATGATACCTTTTGCCTGTTAGTTTATATCGACAACAATGTATCCTTCCGCCCTTTGGTTATATCCTCGAGTTATATTGAGTTATATATCCTTGGTGTGCAAAATGTTCTTAAAAGCGATAAGATGTTACGTTTTCTTGAGTAGGTTGCTCAATTTGTTAATTCTGTACATGATTTTTCCTGATATTGTATTACAAAAACGTCATATCATTTAGGCCACATTTCATTGAAAACACGTTACGTATATTGTTTAATTGGACATATTTTGCATTAAATCTTATCCTACCACAATAGTTTCTGTGGAGTGTGTGGAACGAGGCACTTCTGCACAAGGACCATCACCTTAGACTTCAGACCGCCCTGAACACACTTCAAGATGTCCAGTCTGGAGAATACGGGGTATATTTCGGGAGCGATTGGACTAGAGAGAAACTCATCCTTGACATGAAGTGGTTCGCCAAGCAGAAAATTCGACCACAGACCATCATCGATGATAGGAGGAATTTCTTCCTTCAAAGTTATAATTCAAGCGAGTTTCCTAACAAACCGACATTACGGGTAGCCTCAAAGTTCACCATGCAGCATCAAATGTTTGACGACTCTCGTCTTAAGGACAGGTAAGAAGGAATTTTCTCTCTGGTATAGACGTAGATATAAGATAGAGTTAATTAGATGGGTTGGTCCTTACTTTCTCCACCAAAAAAACCTATCGTACAAGTCCATCTTGATAGTTCCTAAAGTCTTTGACTCACGAATTAACAATGTCTTGTTTGCTTTCATTATTTGTCTCATATGTTTTTACAATTTTAACTCATCCAACGCCGTCTAATTTATAGATTTGGTGACGACGTGACCCCAAATAAGGATAACCCTAACAACGTATTATGATCTCCTTCTCCAGAAGCACACGGATTCAGAAAACTTAAACGTTGTTTACACACACATTATCTGATTGGGTTTAGTATTAACAGATTTGGTGACCCTATGACCCCCAATAAGGGCCACAGAGGCCACACCCTAAAACTGTCGTAAGACGGAATTGCAACGGAATTGGGTCAACAGGTCGCGATCTCGTCTCTGATTGGCCCATTTCCCACATACAATTGTTGAGTTTGTCCAGTGGACAAATTAGAGAAGTTACGATGACGACGCAAATCTCGCCTGGTACAATTAAAAGTGCATTAGCTCTAATTAGGAGGTTGACATATGCTTAAAGCGGACGTCGAATGAAGAATTTATGACCACGTTACAAGTGAAAATTACTTATGTTACCACATGAATACGTTAAATATGTTTTATATCAAGCTTAAAATGCCTGCTGAAAAGACTCGTTTATATACAGTATATCATTAATGTCGATGTTTCAAAAGCTATTGGAAAAGGTCTAGAAAGTTAAATTTGGGGACAGATTCCTTTGCCGGCATGCGTCAGAATTGTAAATATGGTGATCCCGTGACCCTTATGAAGGGCCCCAGTGGCCACGTCCTGAGAAGTTGTTTTCTCTGCAATCTAAATGCGTGAATTGTGATCCGAGCTTTCTGTACAGACTCCTTAGCTGACTGGGATTAAGATTGTTAAACTTGTCTCCATTTCTAAAAGCAAAATGCCTATAATGCTAAAATCTTGTGAACAGACTCCTCAGCAGATTTGGATTAAGATAAATATTGATTCGGTGATTCTGTGGCAGCTCACATGGGTACACTGTGACCATTTGTAAAATAAATTACGAATAATCTGATGAGCTACAGAGCCAATGGCTGTTTTTGCAAATTACAACAGCTGCACATATTTGTAAGCATGTTTTTAATAGATGTGGCTATTCTTAATTAAGTAAAGTAAAAGTTTCATACGCATACGCACACTTCATACTTACTATTTGAGTACATTTCTATTAGCTCGAAGTGTAGAGTTGTGACGAATCTTGGGTAATTAAACAGATTTGCTGTCCACACTGCCAACAAATAGCTTTCATATTGATTTTCAGATTAGAGGCAGAAATCCAAGAATATGTGGAATTCGGAACGACCCGAAACAATACTGGTAGGCGACGACGACGAGATCTAGAACGTGATTTCCATGGCAACCAGACATTATACAGACCCCGAAGTGAAGAATGGAAAAGTCAGGATAATTGTAGCCCCTTCATGTGTTACAACGTGGATTACGAACTGCCAAGGTTCTAAAATGTTTAACATGCTTTAAATTAAACATTTTTTATTCTTCTTGCAGATTTCAGATTATTTCATGGGTCACAAGCCGTAAAGTTAGTAAAGTAAGGCTACATCCCCGATAGTACATGTATTCAACTCGTGTAACTTATCATTGTTGAATATTGCAAATCACAAAGGAAACATGAATTTTCTACTGACTTAACTAGTGTTTTCTGGGTATTTAAATATGATAAATCTGGGAAATATGCCAATAACTTGCTACTAAAAACAATGATAGAATCATAGAAAAGAATGTACTTCAGACTCAGAGACAGCACTAAATACCATTAATGCAATGATCTAAAAGTATGAAAATAGAGACCCTTGTTGGATACCGTTACACAAAGTTCTTGTTGAATAGCTGTTATTGAAATACTAGCTGTGACATGAAAGTCTGGAAAATTATGCTTCTGGGGTTAGGTTTATAAAAGAAGGATTGTTTCTAACGTAGGGAACATTATTTGACGATTTGTGTGACTTAAAGGGAATGAAAGGATGGTCCAAGAGATTACTTCATCATAACTAAAAACACCTTACGTTAGGTTACATTTTAGACGCCTCTGTGTATATAAGAACGTGCATTCATACACTACATAAGCTTTTTTGAGACATGCTTTTCATACCCCCGCTCTCCGTTCCTCCTGTCAAATTACTCAAAAACCGTTAGGTCTTGATCAACCAAACTTCAACACTTCTTAAACATAATCTTGTCTACAGTTTGGACCACTTTTGAATTTTCTGGAATTCATACTTTTTGTCGTTTCAATGGAAACGTAATTTTTTGGACTTATTTATATGGTGTACAATGGGGACAGATTTTCTCAGAAACTATTACACCTAGAGGAGTGGAATTTGGTTATGGATACACCTGATGATACTCTTGATCGAGTTCGAAAGCCATTTCCGAATTTTTATTTTTGTATGTGAGCCATGCTCACTTTTCTTCTTGTTTCTACAGTATTTTGAAAGTGACCTGTTTGGACGTTGTATCAGACTATCGTTTCTTATTTTGTGAATGCGATATATATTCAACATTACTCTTCACTTAGTGTTCATCTATGGTCTATCAAAGGTACTCTTTAGTAGTATAACAGTAACGTTTTCCTTTATTGAAATGTCAACTTCAACAACAATTCTCCATCACTGTAGATATGACGGCGTGAACACAACAATGGCGGCTCTGTTCCTAGAGAAGCTACAGTCGTGGGTGAGGACCTACCAGAAGGTTAAGCGGGACGGATGGGAAGTGAAGGTCAATCTGCAATTCTTAGTACCAGCCTATCATGTTTTGCTACATTCGTGAAGTGCTTAGATTGTAAAATAAAAGCTGTCATTTGAGTATCGGGTCAGTGGTCAGGTCAGGACTGTTTATACTTACCACAACTTTAGATGACCTTGACATGTGGCACAAAGGAAATACCAGCTTGAAAATTCAGTGATGCCATAGCATGTTAACACAGTATAAGTGGAACGGATATTGCTTTATGATGATATTTTACACTTATTTAAACGAACTTCATGAGCCGTCTTAAAGTAAACTCACGATCAAAAGAAACGCTGCCACTTTTGGTTTGAAATTTCGAAAAACATCAAACTCAGATTCAACCCAATCGCATGAAAACACATCGCCCAAATGCAAAAATGATTGGTTTTTTTACTTAACTGTTGTACCAAACGCATGCTTTTCCTAAATTTTGTCAAATTACGGTATTCACCTTTTTCACGCAACGCAAAATAGCCCCATGCCCGATGGGTATAAAACCAATGCGAATTGTTTGTTAGACACCCACTTTGTAAAAAAAACACTTGAAGAATGACAAGATTGACTTTACAACAATGTGAGCGATCAATCGGCATGGTTGAAATGGGAGCCACCCACACCCATGTTGCAAGGACGATTGACTGTTACCGTACAGCTGTCACAAGACTAATGCAACGTTATCGTCATTCGGGACAGACATCAGACGGACCAATTCCGGCCGACCGAGAGTCACAACCCACCAGGACGACCAATATCTGCGCACTTTACACCTCAGAAACCTCGAATGCCCTTGGTCACCGGGTAAGCAGACGCACAGTGGCCAGACGTGTAAGGTCCCATGGCATCAGGGAATACAGACCGTTCCCGGGACACCTGTTGACTGCCGAACATCGCCAACGAAGGCTGATATGGGCGAGGACGGTTTTACGTTGGCAGCGACGTCAGTGGAAGAGGGTGCTTTTCTCTGACGAAAGTCGGTTCTGTCTCTTTAAAGCAGATGGAAGAGTACGTGTTTACCGCTGTTGGGGAGAGGAGAGAGATAACAGCTGCATGTTGCGTTCAGGACGTGGTGCCCTTCGGAGGAGGAATTGCCATGGTATGGCCCGATCGCACACAGCTCCAGTTACTCAGAACTTCCTTGCTAACAACAAAATCGACGTTTTGCCGTGGCCAGCATGCTCGCCTGACATGTCACCGATCTAACATCTTTGGGACGCTTTGGATTGTCGTATTTCTCAACGACGACCACCTCCAGGTAGTCGCCAGCAGCTTGCTCAAGCTCTCCAAGAAGAATGACAGCGCATTCCACGTTTCTCCATGCGTCGGAGGGTTAATGCGTGTATTGTGGCAAGGGGAGGCCATACACGTTATCAATATGAATTGTTTGCAACACACTGAACCTGAAATTCCCTGCGCCGGGATCAGTCATGACAGTGAACTTGGACTTTTTGACCCCAAGGCCAAATTAGAGACTTTGCCGTTGATACCGGAAGCTGATTTGTTGCATTTTTAATGAATATGATATCGTCACATGTTTTTGTTGAATAAACATTTTGGTTTTTTTAATTTCACTTTAGTATTTATTCTGCAACCTAGATTTAAATATATGATAGCGTTTCTTTTGGTCGTGAGTTTATGTGTTCGAGAGCATTTCATTATTCGACCAGTTTTTAAACCGAAAGGAGAGAGACCATATTAATTGAGCAATTGTAATCGCTGTTAGGTTCAATGATTTAAAACTAACCACAGCGTTACTGTTTCATTTTCGCTCAATTAAATCATTGAATGAACAACTGTGGCATACTTAAATTTATTTTAGCTTGTATCCTAGTTTTCCGCCATTTAGATTTACCTATGGCTCGGGGATTGTGTGGATCTGTGTGACGTGGGTCTGCCTGAACGTCTCCAGTTCGACTTCATCCACACCTCAAACCTGTCCGACAGACTCGGTATAGTGCCTTTACTGGTCCACTCTCAAGGCAGACTCAAGAGGTGCGTTCTTTGGGAAGTATCATAAATTGATGTCGTTATGGCCATTTTCTTTTACAGAAAATAGTCAAATACATAAAAAAATGAACGGTAATTATCATCGTCACCTTAATCTATCATTCAGCATAATTTTGCATGCATCGTCTAAATCGTCACTGTCATCACTTCAGTCATCACCCTTATCATCACCATCCTCTTCCTCATTATCAACATTATCAACATTTCTATTGCTCTATAATAATCCATAAAGTTGTGGCCCCATCTTTTGTCATCACCTTTTTAGTCGGTGCTCGGATTGTTATCAATAGATAAGGACGTGGTCATCATCATTATCATCATAATCACCATCATCATCATCATCAATATTTTGATACCATAAGATAAGTCTCATTAGCCTTATAATACTGTCATCATCATTAGCGTCGTGATCATATGTGATGTTACAGTTTGTGGCTTATTATGATCACCGCCATTATGATTATCATCATCTCAACTTAAATGATCATGATTATTACTACAGGCTATTAGCAGGCTACATCGTCATCATCATAATCAAGATCACGATCTCATGATAATGATCATCGTCACCATAATCTTCATCATCATGATCACCAACAACTTTACATACTTTCTATTCATCTAAGGAATGACGGTCTAGTGACTATAGAGTCCTACCAGTGGGCCCGCATGAACAACACCGTGGAGAATACGCTCAAGTTCAGCGTGGACATCCCCCTGGCTATGTACCCCACAGTGGTTGGACTGCATCTCGTGGACGATCTCTGCATAGGACACGAGTACGAGAATCATCTTTTGTTGATAAACTTTATCATCATGGTTTGACATTATACTGTATTTTACGATGTTCATTTTATTTCATTGGACAATCATTCTCTATGTATTCATGCTTGAAACATTAAATTTAAGAATCCTTGATATTGTGTGTCAGTTTTGTAAGCTTCTCTTCTTAACGCTTTATCATATGCGATGCATGATTATTTCAAAAACATTTAATAATATCTCTACGTTTTTCCCCGTTTAATCTTCAGATCAAGTTTTCGTAGAGTTCCCATTTTCCCCCAAACAAATTAGGTCTCCCTTCCAAAGAGAAGTCTTTTACATAACAAAACTACTTTATTTTAACGATGTTGTTCTTTTCTGTCAAGGCGACTGATGGAGAACGGGATGTTTGTTGGCTGTGGTAGTCTCATTCTGACCTGGAAGGTTGCTAGGAAACCGTCATCAATACAAATAACAGGTACTTCATACATACCGATGAATAAATTTGAAGCAACACTATATTTGACGTTATTCAAATGGACATATTCCAATATCTACATTTTCCAATTTGCAGTTTTGCATGGCCTGTGTCTGGATATTTCTGTCTTTATAACAAATGCATGTGCATAGCATGCACGCTTTTCCTGTGCACACTGAGAACAAGCGTGCATGTACGGATTTCTGAAACTTTGCAAGAATAGTATTGAGCACATTTGCTTTCATGACAGTGGTATGTAAGCTGAGACCACTAAATGTCAAATTGTGGGCATAAAATGAAGTGGTATGTCCTTACGAGAGTCGGACCACGTGCAATGCTTGTCATAACGTCCTAAGCAGGTTGGTTAAATCGCCGCAGGACAGGTGAAATAAATGTCGCCGTTGGTAATGGAAGACTAAAGAGAACCAAGTTTAGGGATCATAGACGAATGTTCCGTATGACACGTCGGGAATTGTTCTGGTCTGTCTGTCAGTTCCATCAATGGTCGTAACAAACAACGGCAGTGAACTATCATACGGAAGCCTGTCGTCAACTGCAACGACCCCCACTGACTGGAAACATGTATTCGCATATCATTTTAGACAACCAGTCAGCTTTTTACGTTTTTAAGAGTATCAATATATGGATGTTTCAAATTTCAGTATTGATCGAAATACCAAACAACTTTTAAAACCAAAGAACCCGATTTTAATTTTTCAAATTATAATTATAATTTCGTCTTAAACTCATTGGAAGTCTTTCGATTGCTCCCACTAACAGGTTCTGACGATGTGTCAAAGAGCATTAAAGGGATGGTCCGACTCAACACAGAGCAAAAAAACGTGGTTGGTCCGTTTGGATTTCAAGGAGCAGAGCTTACCAAGTTTGATGTTGAGGGTCGAAACAAACTCTTCCAGCGGCTCAGAGGGTTCGTCAGTGGAGGGGGTGAGTGATTACAGGAATAGTCATATTTAGTTGTGATAAATATTGTTATATGTTGTTAATGATTCAATATTCTTCCATACGAGGGCTATGACAAAATATCCAAAGCTTTGTTAAGCTTATACCCGTTTATTAAACATAAGCCAACAGAAAATCTGGTCAGTGTCATGGTTTTATATTTCATAATCTAAACCATTTTATTAAACGAAAAAGTAAACAAATATAGAGCACTAATAAATAGATCAAGACGGGTTACAACCCATATACACTCAAAAGGGCACAACTATCTTTCACGAAATACCATCTTCGATAAGATAAGTTATGAAGCTTGTTATTTGAGCTGTTTTCGTTTTTATTATATTGAGATGTGCAAACTATTTTTCTTTCAGGAAAACAGATATCTAAAGTCATCAGTGATTTTCTAATGGGATCCGTTCCGGGGTCCCTAAGTATGTACTGATCGTTTATCCTTTTTTTAATTCACGCAAGGCTAATAGTTCATTGCTAACATCAATCTTTTACCTGACCCTGCAACAATTGTTAGAACTTTGCATGAATTCTAGCCCTAAATATTGAAATTCAAAACATGGTTTTTGTCAACATTTGACAGATATTTTATTTATTATACGATGACCTTCTAGTAACAGGGTCATTTTCAAGAGCCCATCGCCTCGTTAACAGTTTGTAATCATAAGAGAAGTTCGATACGTCAGGCCATTGTTTCATGTCTTAAATTTCAACCCGTTGAGTTGTGATAACATGTTTTCGTTCTACTCAGTGAAAATAACATGCTCTATACCCTGACTGATCGCGGGTTTATCCCATTGATAGAAGTGTACGAATGATTCCGTATTTGTATTAAATGAAATAACACGATTTTCTACTCATTGAAATAATATTAACAATCAAGTAATGACGTCATGAGATGACAGTGATTAGCGAATTTGTTGCATTGAAGTTGTAATCTTAGCTCAAAATAATGTCAGTTGCAGTAAAATTAGTGTATGCCTTTACAATATGCATTTGTTCTTTTGCTTTATGATTTATGCAGTATATGTAGTAACTTTCTTTCTATGGTGTTTCAGATTTCATTTTGACTCTTTCATCTTCAGTTCTGCAAACCGCTTGTTTACTTTGTAACATAAATACATTTCGCAAATGTTTGTAGAATTTTTGACTGAGGACGAAGACCCTGTTGTTGATACTGAACCATGCTCTGGCGAGGACGTTCAACTTGTAAGAAATATCATATATTCATATGACGTATGTAGAAATTGAAAATTGAAAGATGATGACGTCCTACCTTTTTTTCCAGTTTTAGTATGCATAATTCACAATAATTGGTAGAAGGTAGAATTATCTTTATAAAAACATTACAATCGTTAGAGTAAAAGATGTTAGCACTCACAATACTAAATAATCTTTTATAAGAATTATGTTAATCTATGAACCACTCTCTTCAGGTCTTAATTTTAGACGCTTGACAATTAAATGTTGTACATTTATAAGTGTAATACCTAGATACTAGTAAAACAAATGTAAATTTATCCTACTTCAGTGGAAGTACCAACAGAATGTGTGTAAAAGGGATGGGGGCGTTCCTCTCACTGAAAACTTGTAGGTCGGTGACAGAAGGCATCTCCCTATTTTGTAAACGTTTTTGGGAGTTTAAGATATGAAATCTTAATTCAAGCCTTCTGGATCTGCCACTGTACCTGGCAATTTGTCGGTTCGACGGTATAAATTGCTATTTGTCATTTCGTGATGAAGTATGATATTCTCATAGTCAATCTAAGGTAACCATCAGTTACTAATGTAGCTTATGTATGAATGGATCTCAATAAATCCAGTATAAAATCAGCGCCTTTGTTCTTGCAGACTGAAGAAACGCATTTTATACACATTATTTTTGCATATAAAAGTTTGCCAATTATGCGCCCCTTTATCTAATGTATTTATTTTTCAGAGCATTGTTGAGTTTGTTGACAGATATGAAGTGACCTTGACCTCTGACCCAACATTGATGAGAGGTGAATTTTCATGTGACCACAGGGGCGACAGTAAAGATATTGTAATCTTCATGTTCAAAGAGAATAGGTAATAAACATTGATTCCATTTTCACAACCCCATACTAGTATTAGGCAAAATGCAACGAGTGAAAGCAGATTATTACTGTGTGAAGTTCTTCCATATAACTTCATTTGTTTTAACTTTTTTTCTCCATGTGCGGCCAATATATGTAACAGTAAGAATTCACTCAAGTTTACTATTACTGTAAGCAATCAGTGATGTGACAATATAAATCAACAAGAAAGAGTAAAAGGGAACACTTGTTTTAAATCCGGTTGAATATTCCTAAATTTTTCTCTTTATGAATTTGTTATGGGCCCGTTATGAATTACAGCAAGGTTCAGATGATGAAAACTGTCTTCTTCTCCTGCAACGTCGCTATGAGCGAGACGAAGATCCAGGTTGCTAGAAAGCGAGGGACAGTGACGTGTGTTGTCATCAAACACATGGGTTTCATCAACAGTGAGATACTCATGCCCAGGCAGAAGATCTCACAGACAGCCCTCACCAAACTACAAGACTTCCCCCTCACCAGTTTCGGACGGGACCTTTTGAGGATGTACATATTCCGGATATACCCACTCCACGACAAGGAACCAGTGGAAGAAAGGGAAGACATAGAGTCTGATGAACAAATTCAGGGTCTTACAGAGTTCCTAATGATGACCTACTTCAAAAGTGGAAAGAAAGTGAGATTTGGAGCTTTTAAAAAAATGAATGTTCTGATTATGCAGTGACGCTAAATTTAAAATATAAATTGAGTCTGTAATATTGGATATTTGATATATGATTCCTATCGGATTTCAGAGGAGAGTGTTAGGTTTACCAACAGCAACGGGGAAAGACAACATTTTAGGACGATGGTCGTCAATCTTCCGGATTGAAGGTCTGAAGATTTGGGAAGGGAAGCCAACTTTGTTCGTCACATGGTACCATGTTGACTTGGCCCGAATGTTGATCTTAGATAGGCGTGTCACTATCCAGGAAGTCGCGGATATCGTAAAGACCCTGAAACCGGAGGAGACCTTTAAAGAATTTCACAAGTACATCAAGGTATGTTCAAACTCGTTTTTGATTCCTTTGGTTTCCTATGGTTAAGGCTGTCCAATTTTCTTATCAAACTGTAGGGGCCCTAGTTAAAATATGTCCAGCATGATCTTTCTCTGATATTGCTGTAATTATACCCCCGCCTTACAGCGTAAGCGGGGGTATATAGCGTTCATTCTGTCCGTCTGTCTGTCCGTCTGTCACAAATCTTTGTCCGGAGCATATCTCCTAAACTATACATGCTAGCTTCACCAAACTTCATACACTTATCAACCATGATCCCTAGATGTGCCTTTTGACAAATGATTTTTATTTTTTGCGGTTTCCATGGAAACATGACTAAAACAGTGAATTTATGACTAAGTCCTTTGTCCGGAGTATATCTTCTAAACCGTACATGCTATCTTCACCAAACTTCATACACTTATTAACCATGATCCATTAGTGCGCCTTTTGAGGGTAAGACCAAACAATTTTATTTATTTTTTGCGGTTTACATGGAAACGTTACTAAAACAATGACTATCTGACAAAGTGCTTTTTCCTGAGAATATCTCCTAAACTATACATGCTAGCTTCAACAAACTTAATACACTTATCAACCAAGATCCCTAAGTGAGCTTTTTGAGGGTTAGACCAACAAAGAAAGCCAGACTATAGTTTGAAGCGGGGGTATGTGAGCTGTGCTCATTTCTTTACTTGTATTGGATAAGCTAAATTACCTTATTAACAGGATCGATGTTTATTAAGCAGAGCCCTTGTCTTTAATTCTGTAACATGATATTCAATGAGTTTTAGAGATACCATCCAAGGAATGAATGGAAAGCAAAGGAAGCACAATAAGGAGAACAAGCTTGGGTAGCAATATTAATCTGTGAGATCATGTTGATCTGATATCTGCTGCTTGCAACACAGGCAGTGACATTTAATCTATATACGTGATGCTCTGTCCAGTCAAAACTTCCAATTAGTTTCATTACACACCAGGGTTTCCAACAATTCGGATCAACCATGGAGGTCAATGGGGAACGATTGAAGCAAGCTGGTGAGGAGCCACACAGATGGATTTTGAGGACCTTTGTCAGGCCCCGCTACAGACATTTACCTTTTGAGACCCACCAGAGTGAGGTGAACTTATCCAAGAAGTTCGGGAAGTTCCCCAGTGATCCTAGAGGTAGGCCGCCATCGTGGTCAGATATCTTGAACTTTGGCGTTGCAATTAGTACAACAGACTAGCAAAGGAGAGAGGGTTACAACTCGATTTCTCTTCTTACAGTACTTTGATTTAATTTAGATTTTAATTGTTCTGCACAACCTTACACAGATAAAACCCAATAAATATAGCCTACGGGTCGACGAGCGACCTCAACCACTCGAAAAGCAATCTTCGAACGCTTTAATATATCTTATTATAATGATTTTAATTTTACCCCCGGTACGATGTGAACAGGGGTATACAGCGGCCATTTCGTTCTTCCTCGGTTCTTCCGTCCGTTCTTATGTAGGCAGTTCGGATCATAAACTCAGATATCCTGATAAAAAACTAACTAAACAGAAGACAGCTAACCGTTTTCCGCGAAACGCTTTGGGGAAATGAACTTTATTGTACAAAAAGGTGTGTACTGTTAGCTGTTGTTTTGATCTCCCGACAGAAGCTAAGCCCCACCTCTATATTGGTTGACCCCTTTCTGAATATTCATATATGTGTGTCGCACACGAAGAGACTTACTTCCCCTGAATATCTAAGGGACAAGTCATTTTAAAGTGTTAAAATGTTTTAACATAAACGGTTGTAACGCGAAGCATTCGTAAAATAACAACTTTTGCAAAATATTTCAAGCAATTTATTGTGCAAATTAAAAAAAAGCTTTTCTTTCTTTTTTTAAATAGGGTTTGTATGCAAATAACTCAAGAACAAGCGTCAATTTCTAGTATAAATTTTCCATTTAAAAATGTCATAGAGTTAACCATGCCCTATTACAAAACTGCTATTCGCATAATGATGTAACGTAGCTTAAAACATAACTATAATAACTGTCCGTATGAATTTTCAATTTCTTTCTGCAACAATCGAAGCAAATTAAAGGTCTTATTTTTTGTGTATATTATGAGTTTTTTAAAATCTAATTGTTGTACCATTTCATGCATATTTAAAGAGAAATGTAGATATGTACAACATACGATCAAATTAATTAAGTTATTATTAACAAGGCTACTTTTTATGGCAAGTTTATCTCTCTTGTACTACTCTTAATATTACAAAGACATGGCAGAAGAAAACCAAAGAACATTTTTTAATGCACTGTACTAAAACTATTGAACAATTGATACCGATGCGGCCAGTACACACGAACTCTAAATTGAATAAAATATTTTACGACGACTCCCGGACTTTTCTTCATCGACATACTTGCTGTACTCAGTGAACAATTGTTGGTCCCTATCCCATAATATTTGTTCAAAGACAATTAGAAAAATTATTAATGCTGTCGCTAGCTTGTGGGGCTGTTAATAGAACATATCATAATCGTATGACACACCTATTTCTAAAATATATTCTCCTAAAGTTTCCCTGACCCTCAATCCAATGTGTCCCGTAATATTGTGTGATCACTGTGTTTAGAGCCAACAGATGCGGGATGGGTGGGCATCAACACTTTTGATATTTATTTAGATGATTTAAAATATCCACCCAAAATGTATACGACGAATATTCAACCAGCGCACAAGGAAGCACATATCCACGTGCAGGAGAGTATTGCATATCATTAGATGACGTCATCAAGATCAAGGTTTCTCTGACAGTAGGAGATGCGCAACTCCGAACCTTCCTTGACCAGTAATTTTTCTCAGAAACCATTTTCTGTATATCGATCAAACTTCCAAAATTGTTATCTCAAAATTTATAGGCCTATTTACAACTTTCTCGAATATTTTTCTTTACCTAGGAAACGTCCAGTTACAGATTTAGTTCCACAGTGCACAATTGGGTTGTATTGGCAGAAACCATTAGATCTAGATGAGCGAAATTGCGATTGAAAATTCACCTGATGATACTCGTATTGTAGTCCGAAAACGATTAAAAAATATGAAATATATTTTTACAGAGCCTTGTGCCGGTCATTAAACTTGCCGGAATTGCCGGTCTGATTACGGGAAAAGCTGAAATATTGATTGAAAGAGTAATTGTCCTTGAATCTGCAATTGTACTTTGTGCAAACACAAAACCTTTCTTTCGCCTGGTAATTTTGTTTACGAGCCGATAGAGATATATTTCTTGGACATAGTTTTTGCATTTGAATAAGTCTCGATTGCAAATTAATGATCTGTTGAATTCATTGCAATACTATATTGATAGTGCTGTTAGAACTTGATCGAGCTGGAAAGCTGTAAAGCGAGTAATGGCTCTAGAATATATGGTAACTCTGTTCAAATGTTAGCTTTTGATGGGTGACAATTTTTTTCATATACGTTTTCATTAAAGGGAGTGAAATGTCGGTAGTTCTGAAGAATTTCTTGATGGAGGTTGAAAGCTAATTCATAAATTACATATTGCACTGACTTATGAAATTAATGAGGTGCCAGCAACCAAACTTTGTGAAGCTGTTAAGTCTTCTAGAGAATATATGAAGAGCTGGACACATATTTTATTTGTGTGTCATCTCTATGACAAGGGAGACTAACTTACTGAGATTTGTTAAACCCCCCCATTCTGCTGCCAGAAAAAATATTGTATGTTTATTTTACATGCAGAATATGGATTAAAAAACACACTGATGAGCTACAGAGTCAATTGCTTCTTTGTATTATTAGTAGTATGCGCTTTTAATTTATGAAAAGAATCAGCCATTAACATTCTGATACGAAATGAGGCAAATCGGAAACAAAATTTAGAAAACTGTAATAGTGATATATTGGATATATATGAAGAAGTCAAAAGATCCTCTTTCTGTGAAAGTGTAAGACATTATCCTGCATTGTTTTGTGATGTCATTGACATATGCAAATTACCTCCACTTGCTCTAAGAAAATGGAGCTTAGTTGACAAAATGAAACCACACGTGTTTTTGCAACATACAAACGAACGTTCTGATTCGACATAGTTTATTGCGTTTGGCCAATCAGATCAAGACATCAACCGAGAGTCGAAGGTGATGTCAATGATTTAAGTTACGTATTGCATCAAAGTTATGTTTTGTTATAATGAGGGGGAATTTGTAGTAACGTTATTAACTTAACATAGTTGTAATTATGGCTCACATGAATATATTTTTGAAGTCCAAAATGTTATTAAAACGAAAGCAGTCGAATTTCCAATCATTAATATTTTACATTGCAGACGCCAAAGCTCACATGAAGAAAATGTTCGCTGCCAATCCTATGACATCTCATCTGAATTTGGGAGATAAAGAGTTTGAGGAACTCTACAAGCGCTCTATGAAACTATTGAATCCTGGCTTCAGTGGATATGGAGCCCAAAGCAAATTTTCTGATTCAAACGCAACAACACCGCGTGCAACTGACACTTCCAAGCAAACTTCCGGCGGAAATACTTCATCGTCGGAAGTTAACAAGTGTGATGGATGCGGGAAAGCGTCACCTGAAGGGAAAAAGTGTAGTGGCTGCAAGAACGTTACATATTGCGACCGAGATTGCCAGCGCAAGGCATGGCCAAGACACAAACTTGTGTGCAAAAAGTAGGGTTTTTAGAAAATAAGCGAAAAAGGATCATCATTCTGTTACAGCCACATAAACGTCTACAACCAGATAATTTGCCAATAACAAGAATCCGGTTTTCAATGTCAAGAAACTAACCAAAAAAACTTGGTTGAAAGTTTAAATTTCCTAACAATAATGATTACGAAAGCAACCATGCGGTAGCACAAACTTAATTGCAAAAAGTGGGGATTTTCACTACTGCAGCATAAGGCTTATGAGAAATTGATTTGCATAGAGTCATACTAATGTTATAATTAGTGATGTGGATGTCATGAAAAGCATCAAGAATGATACTAAACAAAGCAACCGACTATTCTGTTTAGAACGATCAGTTTGCAAACTGAAGACTTATCCAACCTGGCGTTATATGTTTTTTTTCTTTCTTTATTGATGTTTGGGAATGGCAAAATCATCAAAGAGACAATTTGGAGAGTTACTATGATTTATTAATTGGTGAAATCAAATGGAAAAACAATGGTATCCCAACAATATATTAGAACGTAATTAACTTAACTTAATGACTGTCATTCAATGATATCGTTGACAAGTTTTGATAGCCAATTGTGCCATTTTCTCCTCTGGTCACATACAATTGTTTTTACTTTCATATTCTAAGGTTCCAACATCTGTTTTAATGTAATAAATATTTAGCATTTCAAATCATAAATCTGTAATGGTTATAGAATAATATCGAAATAAGGAATTTGACATGTTTCGGGACAAACATGACGCCAGGTTGTTATTTCACATTTGGGTAAGGGAAAAGGCGCGTGTATCCAAGAAAGAGTGTTGAACAAAGGAGAAGTGTTGAAGCTGATTCCAATTCCTTAAGGACAGGGCCATTAAAGTTGTTTGGCTGTCACCTTGCCTAAATATGGAGCAACAACCTGAGGTCACATTTGACCCCAAACATGATTTGTGCCATTTTTGGGTAACGTTGTACACGGGTTCTTCAAGGGTTGATTCCCTTTCTATGTTATAGCCATTCAACAACGAGTTCAGAGGCCTAGTCAACATGTATGTCCTAGAAAGCCAACCCCGGTTAGAGCGCAATGCTCCACTTCAATTCTGTGAAATGCCAAGAATCTGTACTAAGGCTGATAATGGTATAAATATATTACAATGTTACATTTGTTCACTATCAAAAAGGCATGTATTTCTAACATTAATAAATTTAACTTCATGGTATTGTATTGAATACTCATTCTGATCTTAAGTTATTAGTAGGTCATATAGTTACTCTCATGAAGTCATTTATTTCGTTAAAGGCATATAGTTTTGTTTTAATAATTTTTTTCTGAGTTGCCTCGTTTCGTTGACGTGTTTGTTTTTTTCAAAAAATTAATTTGCTCAAACTCCTACAACGCCTATGTATAATATTGATACATCTTTATACTCTTTTCATACTCTTGCATATAAATTATGTTATGTTATGTAATGTTATATCGTTACCCAAAGCAACTAAGGCCTTTCAGCCTCCTACCTTCATTGTAAGAAAGAATGTTTTGTTTAAGATATCGAAAGCTCTAGTTTGCTATGTAAAAAAAAGACAAACAATCAACGGATAAACTTTTTAGATACAGGTAACTATTCTTTGGTGAAAAAGTGTATAAATCTTTGTCGCTTATGAGTTTGAACTTCATGTGCTTATGTTTCAAGAGTAAATATGCGTAACTATAGATTTTCGGTTAAAAACTAATTAATGTAATTGTCATTATTCACCTTCACCAGGAAAGAAAACATCATTCAAACTACCAAGTGTGGGAGGCAGGTGCAAATTTCTTTATAATCAGTTGAATGGTGTGAAACGTCACAATTTGTCAATAAGACCGTTGTTTACGATGGTTTTTAATGATTGGTGGGCCATCTGTCTGTTAATTAGTAAAACGAGGGACATGAAAATGTACATACATATTACAGTGTCCAATCACGAAATTGCAATTCACTGTACATACCTCTGACACCCGTTACTCTGGCATTCAACTCGTGGCTTCTCTCTATCTGAAGGCTCCGACGCTAGAGGGCTTCATTAGTTAGGCAGGAAACACTTGACAATCAGGATGAAGAACTTTCTCCTTCTTATACTGGCGTTAACTCTACAAGGTAGGTTTCTTTATACAACCAAGAGTCAAGCACTAAAAGCGTCGCCTTGTCTTACACTTTAAAGGGTCATCTAGTTAATATAAATGGCTCCGTCTATATTTCACACATATTTTAGATTAATTGGTCTATAATCACTTATAATGTTTAATATCTTCGGTTTGACGTATTCATCCTCAAATTGTATTCTTCTAAAAAATTCTGTTATCTTAAAACGAACTTTTTACACGAGTGCATGAAGTAAAATCACCATAGAGTAACAAAGGTTCTTTCGGAGAATCTATCCGGATATTTTAAAACGTCTAAAAGTATAAAAGTTCATAGGATTTTCTTATTTATAAATTCCTTAATCTATGTCCTTAAATGTAGTAAACATGCATTTTCAAGCGTTCTTATTAAAAAATTTTGACAAGAGTTTGTGCGGATATGAAGATTATGCACACATGCCATTCCTGGGTAACTGTTTGTCCTCAACCATCGTACAATCCCAGGTGTGTCTTGTATTAACTAGGCGAAATTTACAATCCGCCTATTCTGAATTGTTTAACAGTTTTCTATTAAAGGGACTGTCATACCAATCTTATGGTTGAATATTTTGAAAGTTGGTTCTTGCTATCTCTGATATTGGCTCCTACTTGGCCCCCGCCGCCGCGTAGTGTGGAGCGGGGGACACAGTATTCAGCTCAGTATGTCCGTACATTTGTCCCCTTCTTGTTAGCGCGAAATCTAACGAACCAATGCAACAAGAATCTTTAAACTTAGTATCAGCCGTTAATACACAGACACCAGTCGACTTCATTTTTTTCTCACTGTTTAATTTGTAGCTATTTGTTTGTTTTTGTTTGTATTAAACAGCCTTTACTTGTTCTTGATGTATTAAGGTAACACAGATGTAATATTTATTTATAATACAGCATTACAAGAACAATACAATACATTTTACAGTTATGTTGTCACGTTGAATCAAACTGAAAAGCTAAGAAACTGTAGAAACTCTGTGTGTCCATGAGTTAGCTCATTTCTAACGGCGGGTGACATGGCCAGGTTTTATTACTTATTATGACAATTACTTATTATATCTTGACTTATCTCTTGATATCATCATTAATTAATATAATTTTATCGCAATGTGTAAAATTGTCTAGCCATCCATATCTATAGGTCTATTGATTCAATTCATCAATCCCCACAGGATTTAGCAATTAATGTCTCAATCGCTTTTTCGTCCATCCGACTATATCCAAATACTCCAGCACTCGTCGTTTAAACAAAAGTCCCGTTTGCTAGACGCAAAAAATCTGACGACTTGTTTTGGTACAACTTTCATAGAGTTACATGTACACATTTCTTATCTTCATATTATAAAAAGAGGCATTTGTCAATTTCTGTTCTTTGCCAAGCGCATAACACAACCCTTTACACCAAGTATCTGACTGACAATGAGGTACAAGTCTTTCAAATATCAATTCAGGTGGATATGCAGTAATAGACTTGAGTCCCCTTGTGAACTGCAACAAGACAGAATCTATTCTTGGACTTGAACAGAAATGTTTTGACTTGTACAACATCGACGTGACGCTACCAGACTATGAAACTTTGACCAACCTATCCACCCATCCGATGGACGCTATTCGAAACATTATGGATCTTCAAGATCCCGATATGGTCAAAACCCTTTGCAGGTATAATGTCAATAATATTAACCAATTCCGTTTAGGTTAATTGAGATTAATTTGCCATCATAATTCGTTGTAATAGGGAATTATTAATTCTCAAAAAATTATTTCATGACAATGTAACTCGATCAAGATGTAAATTCAGATCATGATCAGATCGAGTACAAACCCCTAAAAATCGTGATTCTCACAGATATTATAACAAGTTATCCATGCAATCATTCACAGTATTGTTTTTGTATTGTACTTGAAAAGTTATTTTAAAAAACCCAAACGAATTAATAATGTCTTTGATTCCGAATATATTATTATTATATTAATTTTATTATTATTTATAATATTTGTTACCTTAGCATGTTTGGTGTTCTTCACACAATTGTTTTATTTCTAGCAACATCGACAACTATTTAGACGCCTATGAATGTACAGCAAAGATTTCTATGAAATGTGTGCCTGATAACGTGCCGATAATGTCAGCGGTTTACCCTCCTCGGCAGGTCATGAGGAAAAGACAAGAGTTCGTATGCGCCAACTACCATAGTGAGTAACCACCAACTGGTTCCTGAACAAAGAACTGGTATCAAAGTATGCTATAAATATGATTGTTACGATAGTTAGGAGATTTGACTGTGTCAATATATGTATGTATGTATGTATGCTTTACCACTGTTCCTTATGAAGGACAACCTTTGTGTACATTTTTTTGAACATGATTTAACGATAATATAAAGTATACTTAAAGGTTATCTTAAAGCTTTATAAGCTGAGGAGTGTTCTTTAACCCCTATGTTAATTCTGTAAGGTCAATTTGGTAATCCTAAACTTTCATAAAGAAATCTTCCAAATTTATACCAAAATTTTGGTTTGACTGAATTTTTTGTTTATGTGAAGAAGGACGGGTCAGGAGGTTCTTCCGTCGATAGAAAGCCCGCTGCCCTTGGGATCGACCATGAGTGAGGGCTTAAGTCAAACTCTACGGCCGATCCCGAAAGAAGGGGCTTTCTTTCGACTGAGGCACGAGGACAGATAGTTCTCTTACTTAAATACCGAACATATTACAAATAGTTACTTTTATAAGTGACTAGCCTAGCCTACTCCAAAATTAACAAAGGCGTCGCATCGAGTATGTAGTCCAAAGGTTTCACAGGACTTTCCATTTCCTTCACGTTCAGGTCAGCCGTTTTGGTACAGTGGTATGGACGTTGTGTTTAGTAAGCAGCAGTATTTACGTTTCTGGTTAGGGACGTTCTTTCGCAGCACAATAAGGAAACGATGATTAAATTATGAGTTATTTTCCGAAAGAGTTAGTCATTTCACATTTTAACTTTCACCTTCAAGTATTCATCTAAGGCTTATACATAGATAATTGCAAAGGGTCATTACATGTGTCGGGAGAGCTGTGTAAACGTTTCCGTATTATCTGGGATTATTGTGTCCTTTCACTAAAAGCCCGGATGTTCCACTTGAATAAAAACTTAATCAAAAGGCTTAAACTCGTGAAGTATATAAGCCTAACATGTAAACCATGTTTCGATATGAATGCAGTTATTCCGCTCATCTAAAATGGGTTATGAGATAATTATCTTCTACCAATAGTCATTTACAAGGACGATATCGGGAAGATCGCTAGTCTCTACCCTTTGAGGTTATTCAGTTCATGACGTAACCTGTCTTATAGTAAGACAGTTTTCTTGTCAATGCGATACAGCATCCTGTCTCAGGGTAAGACGTATAGCTGACGCTCCACTCTTCTTACCCTGGGTGTAAACCCCGATATAAACTTCGCTCCGTGACCTTGGAATCAGCCAATCAAATACTTTTAACGCGATGGTTTGCGCTAAATGGCGACGTTCATAGATAAACAAACTGAAATCGAAAGAGAACCGGCCCAGCGCTTCGAATTGAGGGTCAATGCGATTGTTTCGCCGTTCTTGAGCACCTCAATAACAAAATCCGAATGTTATGATGCATCGCAGTGCATTGTGTTGAAAAATATTATGACAATTCTATTCATATATACTGTTGACGAACTAGTTGTGTGTTGTTTATTTAAGTGCAATACTTAATCAACAAATTAGGTAAAAAAAACCCAAGTTTTTGAGGATAAATAAAGACAAACGTAGAGATCTGCATGTGACATTGACAAGATGCAATATAAGCTCGTCTTTGATTGGTTGTAGAGCTAACTTCCTGCTCTCATTTAAGTGGTCTGTTCAAAATACGTCAATAGTCAGCTAAACATGACGGATCATTACATCTTGTTTTAACTAGATACTGTAGTGTCTTTGAAAAGTGGCAGGGTTTCACAATTTAGAATGAGAACAAACCTTTATCAATGTTTGCACTGTGCTCCCATGTAATCGCGCCCATGTCTGTTCCAGAATACAACATATCCTGCTCTGAAGACCTTCTTCCTGAAATCGTGGAATGTGCCAATGTTACAAACTTGATCTCCATCGATCCTTTAAATGTGAACGTGTCTGAACTACTACAGAATACAATGTGTATGTAAGTAAGAGTTAGAGCAAACAAACAAAGTCTTAGATTTTGCATTACGTGGGTTTTCTTTACAGGGATCCCAGTTACAGAAAGGAACACGTGGTAAAAGTATTTCTGTTACAATCACTTTACATTAACTCATCCACGACAAAAAACTTCGATGATAAAAACACAATCTGGCAACACTTTCTTTGACAGGGTATACAATATTTCTTTGGATTTGCAAGGAGGCAATAATTCGGGAAGAATTACTTGAAATTTACCAATCGTTTTGTATAAAAGTCATCGTCTTTGCTGCTGCTAAAGTTATTTTATACAATTAAGTCTAAATTCATTAAAACGCAGTGTAGGTTTTTAAAAAAAACAACTTTTGTAAATGAACTGTGGATCTAAAACGCCTTCGGTGTGATTTAAATATAAATATGAAAATTTCGTGAAGTTGCAATGTTCATAGAAGTGTTACAGAAGTGTTGTTATCAAAGCGACGTGATTTGTCGAAAACGAGCAAGCACCAATTTCCACTAGCTCAAAATCATGTATGATCATACGTGAAACATGTGCTTGTTTAGCCTACGTTTTTAAAGTTAATTTTTCACCGTCCGAGGTGGGTTTTGCACTTAAAAATCGTTTACTGAAAAGTACCCGTCCGTTTTGTGGTCTAATGACTCGAAATGAAGGGGAAAATGTTCGCATTGTTATATTGTATATTTTTTAAAGGAATAACTGACGATAATATCTGATTATATTTTTAAAGAGACTAAGGATGTTGACCTCGTTGTCTCCTCTTATTTTCAAGTAATATGTGCGTGATCGTCTACTCCAACTATGATCTAGACTATTGTCTTTGACACTCCATATTCCTTGAGTTGATAATGATTGTTAGGGCTATGGTAAAAGTGGAGTCCTGGGAACCAGGTTGACAGTGGTGATAGTTAAGCTTACTTGGCGTTGATGATGATTGCAAAGGCGATGACGACACTGGTAATGTTTATTGAAGTGGTAGTTTTTATTTCAATGCTAATTGAATGATGATGGGTGTTTCATAGTTTAGGGAACGTTTTTTAATCCATGTTATGCTTAATGTTCACCAACAGATCCTTCCAAGTGGGTAGTTTTTGTTCTCAGAAGATTTTGAAGCAATGCGGGGAACTGACAGTGCAAATATACGAATCTACCAAGCCAGACACCAGCTCATGTCACACCTCTACTGGTAGGCATTTAACTCGTCCAAATGATATACTTTTACCATTTTCATGAAAATAAAGTCTCGAGTAAAATTTAAATGAACCTGGCAAATGCAATAATGCCTTAAAGGTCAGATGGGCTTATGACATGTTGCATTTTCCGCATACTTATACATTTTCAACGTATCTCAAGAACGACACCCCCAAAGCTGAAATTTTGTGGGGCATGCAGGAAATCCAAATGTTGGGACTGACACCCCGCCCCCTAAACTGTAGGCGTGTCTGGCATTTTCCCTAGAATTGAAAAAAAATCGTCTTCTCCAGTAGGCTGAAAATTGAAGAGTGACATATTTCGGACATCAAGACTCAAATTTTAAACTTTGGTGTAGAAGCGTGGCAGGCTATGCTTCCTCGAATCGCAAATTTTGAAATTGTCATCTTTGTAGGGTGGAGACAAAGTGTGTAAATTTCATTGTCCTACCCTAAACAATATTGGCGTGAATCCGTGAAGAAGGATGATTCACCTCGTTTCCGTAGGGAGCTCAAATTTTCAGAAGAACATTTTTTAAGTTGGTCTTGATCTTTAAATAAGGACGTTTAAGGTACCAATATCAATTCTTGTTTTGTCTTTTATTCAGATACCAGTCATGCTAAAAATCTAAAATATTTCAAATATTATCTTGTAGAAATGAGACCAAGATGTGTAAATTTCAATTTCAAAAAATGAAATTAAACAGTTACTACTTTAGAAGGCTTTGTAAAATGGTCAGTTTAATCATATTTATGTGGTAATGAGTACTCAAACGAGCCCAAGTTTATGTCTTTTGCGTGATTGATAAGCAAAATATAAACAAAATGAAATGGTCTTAGCAGTGTTGTAGTGTATGACTGAGCTCGTTATGACTGCATTTTACTACAAAGCTCTCAGAGACAGAGACATGGTGTTTTACAGAAAGCATGGTATAGTTGTTTTTTAATTCATTCATTTTACAAGATGTAAAAGCGTAAAAATATAGGAGTGTGTAAAAAAGCATCAAAGTGTAGTAACTCCCTATGACTGCTGTTTTATATAATCGGTTTTTTAAAACAAATTTCACTATTTAAGGAATATGATACATCAAGTTTGTGTTGGTTTAAGAGATGTTTTCGAGTGTATTTACACTGTACAATGTTGGTTATTTTATCTGGAGAACTAACGGGCACGTGTCAAATACTACAAAAGCAGGTAAGCTACAGAGCGTAACGCTCTTATTTTTGTTATCCAAATATACAAAACGAGTGAATTTACTCAAAAAGTAACCTCCTGCTCCTGATAATTGAATCGTTTGAGATCAAGAGATGTTTGAGTTGATGTCACAACGTTAGGAACTCATGATGAGCCATGTTCTAGCAGTCTTATGTTCAGAGAGCTGAGTCGGATAATCGTAAGCTTAACACCATTATCTTCTCCATGTTGCACGACTAGACGTTTTACCCACTGTTGACCCTACTGCGGTGGACTGTGATGACCCAAAGAGCGTCCGGAGAGGATACCTTAACTGTCTATCGGACCAACAGATTCTGTTTCTCGTACCAAATCAGAGCTCCGAAGAAACCAGTGACTTCATACTCAATGCTATGACTTTGCAAGAGAACAGAAAGATGTGCAGGTGTTGTACTAAAGTTTATCGTATTAAACAAAACGTTGAATTGTAAATAAGATTGATGATAAAGGCTTGAGGCGTAGCCGAGCAGAGGAAATTTTCATAAAATTGGGAACATTGTCATTTTAGGTTATAAAACCCAAGAGAAAACTACGTCAAATCCCTGAATAGGATTTAATTGAACGTGTATAAAACACGTAAGTACGGAATAAACCATGATATCCAATCATATAATTTAGTGTAAGCGATGTCTTTTTATTGTTTTGATAGAATTAATAATTATTTACATGTAAACCTTTTCATCGTTAATGGTTCGTTGTTGTATTTCAATGCAGTAACTTGGCAGACTACAAGGACGCCATCAACTGCACCCTGTCTCTACAACGTCAGTGCACCAAGGATGTGCTGAAACCAACCGTTCCCGATGTCGCCACAGTTCAACAGGGTTTCGATAGACTTTGTAAGCATATAGATGGTAAGTGCACCTTACAAGTCCCTCTAAAATCATCCAACTTATCGTCTAACGTTTCGTTTGCAGCTATACTCAGTATGTTAGTTCTCTTGGGAACATTCGGTTCCTATGGTGTTTTTCTATCCTCATAAGCTGGTCTTTTGTTCAGATAACATGTCTTTTGGGGATAAAAAAAATAAATAGTTGGATGTAGGGGAAAGTGGTCTTTTTCCTATAAGAAATCAGTTGTCATTGTTGCTAGAAAAAAATAATGTTGTCAATTGTCATTGCCAGGATTGTTTTAAGTTTTTTTCGAAGTTTTTCAATGTGCTGTGACAGAGGTTATGTTTGAAGACAGAACTAGAGTAATCTAGAAAACAATTCCATGTTACAGATTATAGATCTTATTGATTCTGATAAATGACACTTAGTGAAGTTATAGTAATCTCTATCAGATAACAGTGGTTTGCTCAAGGGTTTACCGACATTTCAACATTGAAAAGGTTTAGTTTTGTTTAGTTTCTGTTGCTTATTTTGTCAATTGATACTTCCAGATTTCAATAGTGGCTGTGTTGCGAAAAAATCATCAAGTAAAGCATGCGCACTGAGGCGGAGGCGATCTCTTGGAGACCTAATTATACTTCGTCACCTCTGCGAGTAAGTTTCATAATGTGATACTTCTTCACCTCTGCGAGTAAGTTAACTATAACAATGTGGTAATTCGACGCCTCTGCGAGTGAGTTTCATAATATTTTCGTTTTATTATTCTTTTCATATGAATGGTTGATGTAATGACAAGTATTTGACTTTCAACTTCTTTACTACTTCAGAGACGACGCACTCTCCCAGCAGTGTCTCTTATCAGAGGTGGCGTCGTGTGGACAGAAAACCACCTCCCTATATAAAGATCTGCTTAAGAGCCAGAGCCCAACCAAATGTCTCAATCATAAGGGCAGTTCTTTTGGAATTCCTGTCATTGGATAGGTACTAAATACAAACTGATATATGTTCTTCTTTAAACAAAAAAACTTGATATTGTAAAAAGGATTTTATTTTACTAAATAAATATAACGACTTCTTATTCACTGTTTTCTTCTTAACACCAGATGCATAAGCCCAGTCAAACACAAATTTGTTTACCCTATTTGTCCAGAATACGTTCTTCAAATGTCCAATGTAACATTATATAACTATGAATATGTGCATGTGATGTTCCACGCCACAACTTCGAATCAAAGTTATTCATCAAAACTTATTTGCCACTTATGAAGTAAGTTTAGATTTATTTTCATAGAAATCAGATAAATGTTTAATTTCAGAATAATTTAAGTAGCAAAAGGCCCCATTCCACCACTAGGTCAATAACATACCAGGATTCAAAAAATGATTCCGAGGCCGGTAAAGGTACCAAGCTCAAATTGTTTCCATGAAATGCTTAGAAATATCAAACTCTGAAAAGTATAAGAATAGATTAGAGAAGTTAAGATTTCAAGACCGAGACCGGAAAAGGCCCCTACCCAGCATGCACTCAGTTCAAATTGTTTCCAAGGTAACTAGAATAAGTATGAAAAAAATCAGAATAACCAAGGTAGTAAAATGCGTCATTCAAACAGAAACAGGTCTTATTATATACCAAGTTTCGTAAAAAAAATATTGAATAGTTTTTTTAGATATGGCGCGGAAACGAATGCACAAGGTCCCTACCTTACATATGCACGTAATGCAATTTATTTTCCATTGACACCAGTATAACAAATATAAACCAGAAAAATAGAAAAAATAGAAGGCACCACTCATTAAAACGGCTTTTGATATATGGACTCAAACGAAAGAAAAAGGTCTCTACTGTCAATTGTTTCCATGGAAACCTGGAAAAATCAAATAACCAAAACAACAGAACAACCAAAGTAGCAACAGAATAAATATTATTTTTGCGGTAATTGTAAAATAATTTTATCCAATAGATCAGTACATTATTGCGAAAATGTATGTGCAAATACACTAAATAAGATATAAACTTTGATAGTTGATAATGTTATATCGCGCGATTGGTAAGTCAATTCCTGTGTTTCAAACGTTTGCTATATGATTCACAAAGATAGTTCAAGTAATCTCTCTTTTCTAATGAAATAAGTTCATATCAGTTTTATCATGTGAACGTTAGTTCCAGTTTCTATCAGGGAATTATTAGGTGAAATGTTTGGCTCGAGTGTATTACTGATAGTTTTTCATTAGCATGCATTATTCTTTATGTACGAAACCCTAACACTCGTACCCTATGATCAACCTTTGAATGATCTTAAAAGGACAAATACTTTCTTGGTTTGTCAGTGGAATTTATGTGAAGATATTGAAATAGAAATCACTATATTGAACATTCCCTACCTTACACAAGTGGATATAATGAATATTTTTTCCATCATCAGAGGTCAAGGAAAGTTTTGAAAAAACTGAAGTCACTCCATTCTAATCTTTAACAACTTTAAACAAAGACTTATCGCGCCAATAGGTGTATACTCTAGACTAACTTACCACATTTCAGGCAGCAATTAAGAAAACTGTAGCGTGATAGGTTATTTCACTGATAACTTCACCATTTCATTACTCGTTCTAAAACATATGTTACTATTGTTAACATAAGGTACTAATATCCTTAACGTGATAATAATTGACCCGAAATTTTACACTGTACATATCAATGATCATATATGTATTTTATATCAAAAGAGACTACAAAATTCTGATTACAATCCAAGCGTTCGTAAAATACTTCAAGTAAGTCTTTCTAAGGAGTAAGAATCCCTGGATCTATTTAAGGTTTGACAAATTGAAATTTGCTAAATTGAAGATAACACACAATGATTGCGATTTAAGGGCAAACTCAGGTTTAATTGAGTTAAATAGACAGAAAAATGATACGTCGTGGAGCTGAAGTTTTCAGTAATACTTCCTACTAGCATAATACATTTGCATAAGTTAAAAATAGAATGTTGGATACTCAATCAAGGACTTCACAAGTAAGTTTGAAAATGACACATTTCAAAAGAAACAATGTTAAACAATTTTGTACTTATGAATAGCTGCATACTCATAACATTTTTACATATAGAATTGCAGTAAAATTTCGATTATGTGGTCGAACTAAATATACAAAAAACAAAGAAACCCTCCAGTAAACTTTGATTAGATACTTCATTCAGCTATAAACATTATATATCGATAAGCAACGTCAAACAAGGTTTGGAATATGAAACATGTACGTGGGTATCCTTTTGCTATTTATGATTCGTATGAGTGAACACTTGTCGCTAGAATGGATGCACCTTGAGTCATCTACATAATAATTATATTTGACGCCCCTATTGTTAATCAATTGATGCTTTTGACAACAAATATTATAGTTGAGTGCATAAGTGTGATTCATTCTTCCGTTCAGGAGCTCAAGATTTAATGGATATTTCACACTAGAAACAACGAGAAGGATGTAGGAATAAACATGGAGTTCATAAAGAATTCATCAATATCAATAATAGAAAACATCAATCAATTTTAATAAATGACTTGTTGTCGAGATCGAGCTGATGTCGACCGATGGGAGAAGCTATGGTTTAAGTCCCTGAGTTCATTTTGTCTAACCTCATGTAGGATACTGGTCCAAATGACTACTTTAAAGGACGTCCAAGACAAACAGTTCAAACATTTGAATTGGTTAGTTTCAATGGTGAGACACCACCACAGATTTGCAGTGATACATACGACGATCAATGTTTAACGAAATTGACAGGTTGAACAAACATATCGATTTACTTGTCACAGTTAGAGCCTAAAGTTATAAACATCCTAAGCTTGAATCATTTGAAGTCACATCGGATATCAAACATGTCCTGTTTTTGAAGCGTTCATATATATCGATTTGGATATGTTATTGCTCAAAGAGATTCTTCTGTCTTTGACGCCATTACGCCTAAGCGGATGGGTATTCGCAGAGGTCCTATAATACCCTTATAACGAGCGAGCCAAACGCAACTGATGTTTGCCGAAAAATGCTAAAAAAAATCTTGCAATGATTTACCATGAAAAATATTTTGAAAATATCATTTAATGTAAATATCCACATCACATATGATTAAAACTTCGAATCAGATATCTACCAGTTTTTTCCTACCATTTTTTCATATGTTCGTTTCAATTTAACTCAGTTTATTTATTAATGTTTTGAGTCATCTTTTATATCTTATATTCAAACTTTAAAAATTGCCTTGTATATCATAATTATATTTTGATTTAAGACATCTCAGTCGTTCCCAAGAGTCTGCAAGAGCTAAATATCTTACGATTTTATAATCAACATCGAACTCTGTAAACAGGCCTTTTAAGGGTGCAGGAGTTGAAATCAAGCTTGTCATTAACTTGAACACTAGTTTTAAATTTCAAACTCCGCGGATCAATAACTGTCATTCTGTCTTCTTAAGAAAGCTTTACAAAATTACGTTTGATCAATTGACGTGCGTTAGTAACTCTACATTATCAGATTTTCTATCTTCAGTCATGATTATAGTCCATGTAGTCTAACTATGCTTAATCGATTAAAGTTAAAGTGATAATGTTTTGTAACAGATAGATAACACTATTGATGACGTTTTATATTAAAATATATTAAAATAAATTTACGATAACGTTTTACATGTATTACTCCGACAAAACATTGGCTGTTAATTTAACATGCTCTTACGCATGAATGTTAAATAATTGTTTTACCAATCGTGTAATTGATTCGTCATCCTTTTTATAAACCCATGTGCCAGCACATCGTAAGATCTCGAAATAAAAACAGCTCATAACCCTTCCATATAGCTCGTCAATATCTGTCACAGGTGATTAATAGCATCGTAATGTCTCTCTGTTTGATAAATCAATCCAGCATTTATAAGCTGTTGAATAAAGAAGGATAAATCTTAATGTGGACATCTTCATTAATGTGTCTGGACAAAACATCAATGATCAGATACCAAGCACTTAGTGATTGTCCCCCGTAAGTGCTGATGAAGGAGGCTCTCGTAACAGTATAGTATGCGATTTTTAAAAAATGCATATACGTTGCAAAACTGCTTTTATCTGACTCAATGATGTTCCCCCGCTAGATATTTGTTAAGAATGTCCATCGATCATCTAATATAAAAAAAAGTCAAATCAGTTTAGGAAACATGCTCGAAATCACAATCCACCAGACGTTTGAAGAGCAGATGCAAAAGCTTTTTATTGATTGCGAAAACGGTAGTCATTTCACGATCAACAAGTACATTTAGCAACGTCCCTTCATTTATTGTTTCAATAAAGGGACATTTAGGTCATACGTTATTTACAAAAATAGATCAGCGGCATGCTCCTGATTGATATAAAATGGCTTTGCAATAATTGTTGAAAATATAAAAACGCTGCCTTGTAGGGTTTTGCATAACTTTTACAGGACGGGGCTTGTTTCAAACGAATAGATATTCACAAAGTTGTTTTGGCATAATGAAAAAGTTTAATAGTGTGCAAGTTTGAATTTTCTTTTACATAAATCCATAGTCAAATTAACATTCAAAATATGTATATTTAGTCATAACCAAATTCATACTGGTATTATCTCTTCCATCCATATTGTCTTGATATAAGGCAAAGTAATCATCGATATTTTTCTGTTGAACACCTTGTTCCGCCCACTGTGGTACTTCAATATAATGTTATTAATGATGTATTTCCGTATTGTCCTGGTTACAAGACCAAGGACCTTTAACTCAGCCAATACGGAAATATTTAAATAATCATCATTTCATCCATTAACCTTTTTTTTCTATATCTATCCGATATAACTAATTAAAGTTTTGAAGCTATAGCTTGGTTCTTCCTCCTTTCGTATGTCTGCGCATACATACAGTAAATATCGCATAACAGTTAATGAAAAACAAAGAATAGTTCAGCTTTATTGTTGTATCAGACAATGTTTCTTTCCGAAAAATAAAACAAATCTTGATTTTTTTTCAAAGACAACAAAAAAGCACAGCAGTAACAGTACGTACTACATCAGCTTGTAATACACATGATATCGGGGTACATGGTCTTTTTAAAACCAAACCGAATAGTTTTCTAATAATCCTGCATGATTTAGTTTCATTTTTGGTCCCACCGTCAAAGACATTGAACAATCTGATTGACCTTTTTACTCTCCCTGTCTAAGATTTATTACTGGCCATGAAGTCCTTTTTATTGATTTTACAGTGGATTATTATTACACTTACTGCTCATGAAAACTCAAGAAGATGGTAAATTTTGAGGATTTAATCAACTGCTTATACAAGAAGTTGATGTTGATTTTTGTCATCGAATTTGTACAACTTGTGAACCAAGGTAGGGAAAGGTCTGACGTTCGAAATGCGATCATACAGACTTTAACAGTTGATTTGTTTGTCAAGTGTTCACATAATAATAACTACCTTCGCGTGCTTGCAAGGAATATAGTCTTTGAGCTTCCTCAACTCTGAGTTCAAAATTACTCTATCACAGAACATAACTCGACCCAAATAGATCTTTAGTTTGAAATGAAGGTTTTGAAATGAGATAATAAAATTGTTTGAGTAAGGATCGTTTTATGTTTTGAAGAAGCAGTTCTGAAGGAGAGGAGAAACATTAAGTTGATATTAATATTTAAATTCGACAATATATGTCAAGTCATTAATGCTTCATAAAATCGAGACAAAACAATCGTTTGAATAGTTGACCGCATGTAGACCACGAATAGTTTAGGTGTAAGAGCAGGTTTATCAAGTATAAATATTACACTGCAGTATCGCACAGGGGCGAATAATAGCACGGGGTATTTATCCGATAATCTAATAATATATTGTCGCAATCACATGCCAGTATTTGGTCTCTACTTTGTTAACTCTGAGTCTGTTCGCAGATATTAATTTGTAAGGATATTACAAATGCTGTGCATTTGAATCGCGGTATATTGCAGATCACACTGTCATTATTATAATTTCTGTAATGACAATTAATTAAGGATACGGAAAAAGAAATTGGTAACATTAAAAAGAACATTCTTACATTAACGTGAAGTCAAATACGTTAAACTATAATGTACTTTTAATAAACTGTATTCATGATCAAACAGCGAATAAGTCTAAATTTTGGTTGCCTTCAAAACGTAGATGTAAATCATCCACAAGAGTGTGCATAGATCATGATCATGCGTCAAGTTGTGCACATGGCTGTGAGGTTGACGTGCCGTGACATAATGGTGAGCCTTCTGAGACGAGGGTAAAAAGCTTGAACCATCACATCGAGCTTAAAGGATAAAGTCAAAAAGCATCAGAATATGACAGCTCTCCTGCTGAATATAGTCAGAGTTTTAAAGACAGGTCTTGAATTTATCGTTTTAGAAGTGGAATTGAAAAAATAAAAATTGTTTAAGATTTATTTATTACACAAGCGATAGACTGTTCAGATGAATTGAAAACTACGGAACGTCATTGACATGAATTATACCCCCTTATGTGTCTACGTCAAAGTTGTGAATAAGTGGTCTGATTCAGAGAAGCCATTCCCAACAGAGACTCTAAATCAACGTAAACTGTAAATGTTTTGGATGTCTCTGAAGTAAGATCAAATTTCTTCTCTGTTGATTTTTTGTTAGCGGCTCTCAAGGGATTTAGAACGCATTAGGGTGAGTTAGTCCTGCTTCGAAAATCCAACAGTGAATTCAAATCAAATAGCTTGCACTACAAGATCAATGGAGTTTGTAATCACGTACATCAAAACTAAGTTTTTTAATGGTTATCCTCTCATCAGTTCTGATTGAGGCTATGATGTGATGCCGTTCTAGCTAGAGAAAAATAATATAACAACATTGTTGATAATAAAGAGAAATATATGGATAACATTTTTTAATAGTGTGTGATTCTATTTATTCGAGATACAAATTGATGAGGTAAAGTCTTCAAGTACAACTACTTTTACATATATTAAATATAGAGAAAACCACCCGGTGTGCATTTGTGTAAAACCTTGCTCTCATGACACCTCTACTATTATTTATGCGTGAAATACAAAATAGCAACTGTTAAGGCATCCCATTGTTCTATTTGTCATTAATCGGTATACTTTCAGCTGTAGCAAATTAAATGTTGATTCAAAGTAAACACGCGTTATTCATACAATGATTTTAAATGTATAAATCTCGAAGATAGTTGATATGTTTAACTTACTATCTATTTCTGATTATTCTCATGAAGAAATTTTTTATGCTCGGGATGTTTTATGTGTTAAGATTTTATCAATATATTATCTAAATTAAGTACACGGCAAAATGAATATTTCAGAATACTATGTACAACAGACTTAAATAATTTTGTCGTCTCTAAATCACGCTTCTATGTCTGTATATATATTTCAAAAGATCTTAAACTTGAACTTGTAGGAATAGCAGCCTTAACATAGAATCAAAGTAAAGGACCATCCACATAACTGAGAAACAGACGATTTATTTAGCAAGAAGCTTTTATTCATTTTTTTTCTAAAACCCTCCTAGTATGCCATGGACACTCATATGATATTCTGTTTATTACCGAAGTCGAGAAATCAAAGAAACTAATCAGAATCAACATCCAAGCACAGGCATAGGCGCATTTGGAACACAACGCCATTGTTTTTGACGTGACGTCACAATGAAAAAGTGATATTTTTCCCTAGTATAAAAAATATGAACTCTGATATGATACCTCGTAGGTAATAAATACCTCGAGCCTCGGATATTTGTAACTTTTATCAACTCGTGTTGATATTTGATATCAGAAGACACTTGGGTTAGATTCTCTATATCGTCCAAAATCTGTTTTCATTTTGATTCTATGAAAAATGTGTATTTCTCAACACTGCACTCTAAGAGTCTCAGTGGAGTGACGTCATAGCATTGTGACGTCATCATGTTTATGACGTCATAACATTGTGATGTCATTACTTGATGATGTAAAACATATGTGATGTCATGAACTTGACTGTAATAGGGCATTGTTCAAAATCTACTGTCAAAACTATATCTCCTAGGAGATATCGCTTGATCTTCCACAAGCGATATCTCCTGTGGAACACATTTTTTTGATGATAAATACTATTATGACCTCTTTTATCGTGGTGATGTTTAGAAAAATAACTTAAATTCATTACACTTTTTAAGAACATGTGGCTTTAATCTTCAGATTTCATAACATATTTAAAGTAGCAACATATTAGATAAACATTGCAGTGGAAATATTGGAAATTTTGTAAAGACATAAGTACATATACATATATAAGTATTAACCAAGAAGTATTAACGGAAAGGCGTGAATGAAGTCATTAAGGTTAGCCTCCTGTTTATGGTTATGTATTTTTGTGAGTTACAAAATTAGTAAATAATGATAAGAAATCGATGGATATCTATGCTTAGATGAATTCTTGTTTCAGGAATGTTCCTTGTAAAGTATTGTATTTATCGTTTTAGATAACTGATACAAATAGTTTTATAACAACATTTTGTGCGTTTTCTTAAAATGTTGTTAAGTTTACATCGATGGAATTATGAATTAAGAGCTAAATGAAAAAAACCCACTTTTATGACATAAACTTGTAACTACATTTTATTTTTGTGAAAAGCCTAAAAAAATACCTCTTATTTCAATCTGGTGATATTTAACAATTTGAACATCGCTCCATTGATCTATTTTAATAGATCGGCGTGGAATAACTTTTTACGTGCAAAAACATTTTATCACCTGTCAGGAGAAACGTTTCCGTTATCGTTTGAGCAATGTCAAAATAAATTTATAAAATACTACCGTTGTTTTAAGAAGTTAAAAGTCACATTGTAAGTTGTGGTCTTTGAAAACACGACATATTGACAAAGGACCGAGTGACAGACAATGTAGGCTATGAACTAATACTAAAGAAACATTATATTAAACAAAATCAAGCTAAATGACAACAAGAATTGACGGAATGTTTTCCATTGAAAAGTACTAAACCCCCCATTGTGTGACTGTGAACTCATTTATGATAACAGAGAATAGATGAATTTTAAGACCAAACAGTGTTGATAGTGACCTTCATCGTCTTTATACATGTTGCCTGGTTGTAGATCTTTAAGACTCCATTTGGAAGTTCGAAGACTCACTTCGTCATACATACAAAAACGTACACGATTTTCACATTATGATTTTTTGGCCAACCAGATGGAAAGTAATTTGACGAGACATTGATCAAATACATTCATGTGTTATCTGGACATCGTTTTCTATGTTATTTTAACCGCTACATGTAACAAAATAAACTGAAATAATTTTTCACCTGGCTAATATATTTAATACCTTTCATTACGTCTTATCATATCTTTTACTTTGGTTTTTGATTCACTTTGAACTCGCATGAAAAGTAATTAACGCGTTTAGGGATGTAAACATACTGTAAAAAGAAATAAACTGGTCAATTATTGTATCATGTTATAATGACATGAGGTACGACAGTGTAGAAAAAAAAGATGGATATTAAATGTTTCACATAAAATGTTTAGAGAATAACCAACGAGGTACGAGTGATTACCGGAAATATGCACCGGAATTAATGTTCACAGTAAAGAGCCTTGGCGCGTGACTGAATATTATTTCCATCAGTGCTTTTCCCCGTAATCAATTGGGCCGAGTTGGCTATTTTATATACGTTCTTATATTTTGACATAAGACAAATCGTAGAAGATGACATTTAAATAGATGAGTTTACATCCAAAATAATGTAGTAATAAGGTACAGTCTAATTAAAATATTCATGTATTAATACACTGGCAGTCTGATCTCTTTTCAGTAATTCATTTTTAAATTAATTGGCAAAGACAACTGCGTGTCTGACGTTCTAAGAAATAAATGATATTACTGTTATTATTAGATTAGTTCATTTTCAGAATCATAGTCTTAGTGAATCATAATATTTTATCACATCTAATGGGCGCTACAAAAGTACTGACTATGTAATATTACAGTAATCTTATCATTTCGTGAAGTAGAACATATATTGTATATACATGGTATTCGACGAGAAATGTCAAATAACCTATTTATTATTATTCCAAAAAAGTCGTAAATGACCCGTTACTTCATGAATGCAGCAGTAAGATCGCTTCACTTTCACGGCCATCTCATGACGTCCTTTGATTGTTTATAGACGTTGTGGATGACGTCATTTGATTGTAGAGTTATTTCAACGAGTACAATCACATTGTTATTTCACGCAGTGAAGTATCACACCATTGCATAAATAATATTATACAATTATAGACTAGTGATGAGGTCAATACCTGTTTTTATAGACCCGAGGAAAGCAATATTGACAGAGGACGAAGTCCGAGGTCAATATTGCTTTCCTCGGGTCTATAAAAACAGGTATTGACCGAATTCACCAGTCCATAATTGTTTTACTATGTTTCGATATATATACGAAAAGGAAAGAAAAAACTACAGTTATGAACTGCATTTTGGATCAATTGTTCAACATGACGGTCATATGACGTCACGATAACAATGGCATGACGTCATGTAACAACGGTTTGACGTCATTATGTCTCTTTCAAGTCAATATCACTTTTGGTCGGACTCGGAGTGAAGTCAATATGCTTTTCTGTCGACTGACACGTGACCGCTTCTCGACCAATCGGATTGCCGGAAAAATAAGATCACATAATAATTTGTAATATTAACTAATGATCGCTACAAAATAACCTATAATGACTTCAATCTAAGGCAAAGTTAAGCGGTTTAGCAAGGTTCTTCTCTCGACTCGATTGAAAATAAGTTTTGTCTGTCCAACTTCATTGTTCCTAAAATTCAAATTAAACTTCAACTGCCCAAAAGGGTCGTGATCTCCTTATTCCAGCGTGATCTGTTTCAATTACTCACCTACAACATAGTTCATTCAACATTTTAAACGCTCAACACAGCCTCCCCAACCGTTCTTCGGGTCCGTTACCACCACAGGCTTCCGCTAAACTTGGCTTTTGGTGTTACCATACAAAGTAAGACAAGCCTTTCTCGAACAACTTATGTTTATATTTATGTGCCCAATTTCATATTGCTTTTACCCCTCACTGATGACATAGTAAGCATATACTTCGTAACGTAGTGAATCTCAGAGTTAAGAACTTGTTATCCTGAATATCTACAAATTGGTAGTGAAAATGTTACGATTTCATAATCATAATATAAATAAATTGAAATTTTGATATATATCGCGTGCATTAGAACGACAACAACGAACAACCTTTAAAGTTGACTAAGTTAAAAGATGGTGAAAAAGCACTGGCCGTCTTCCAAAATGAGGAATTACTTTCAATCAGATGAAGAATTTCTATTGCTGACAACTTACATGGTGACATTTATAAGGCTGTTAGTTATATCTTCTCTGCTGAAAGATGAGAAATGTCACTGAACGTGAACTCCATCCTCCATCCCCTGGTGGTTGGATTCTAGTGCCAGATGATAAACTTCTATCACGTGTTTCCCTTGTGTTCTGCTGTAGATGTAAACGACGAAATCTCAAACCTTGTCTATTGAGTTGATTAATACGACTTCTTTGAGAGCCATTTAGAAGTTGTTGAGATGAATAAGAAATGTATGGGACTTTTTAGAATAAACAAATCCAGAATGTGCACATCGTATTTATCAGTAGAGAACAAGTTCTATGGATTTACAACTTCTTTATTGCAGGATTGCGACGTTTCGGTGTACAACCTATTCTCATTTATGTATAGAATTCCCTCTCAAATCATGTCCAACATCTCCCTTGATCACGGTGATAGTATCTACACCACAACTTCTGACGAAGATATACTCAAGATACTAACGTCGATTAAAATGTCGAATCGTCATAAAGCAGTGTTTATATATAAACTTTTCTTCATCATCTTTCATTACGTTTTTCTTTCAAAATGACAGAAGTGTAACCGGGTGTTTCCTAAAAAATCATGGGACATAGGTTGATCATTACTCTTTATATGGTCATCTTGAAAACGAAACTGTCCTCAATTATACGATATTTTTGCGATACTAAAAGGAATGCGAATGGTGCCAATTATAAACTTGTACCCTATGGTCAGGCAGACTTTTAGTAAGAAAACTGGCCTCCTGGGTCAGCCGGGCTTTATGTTTCGATACTCTTCTCTAGTTTTCCTCAGGTCGTTCTCTACTGGAATTACCCCCACGTGATTTGAATAAGCCAATGAAATTGCGACGTAGAGTTAACCTGCGAGCCTCTCATAAATTCTCTTGCCATAGTCTTGCTTTGCGAATATTGACTTGCAATTCCAACTCTTAGTTCATAATTTCATGATTTCAACTATCGATAGCATTTCTGACCATGCGCTCAAAATGACTGTTAAATTTTCAGCGTTACCAAACATATATTTCCACAACTCCATACAACATATATTCAAGACTCAAGTGAGGGTAATTTGCGCACAAATTTTCCTGATGAAATTAAAAGTCCAAGGGGTGACTTGAAAAAAGAATATCAAAACATAAAACCCTGTGTGACCAAGGATGGTAGGCTTGGTTAGCAGGGAATGGAACCAGTACAGAAGGCCCAACTTTACGATTTCTTTAGTGCTTGGCTATTTTTGATCAATGTCAGACGCAACATTCCATATAAGACAGGCTTAACCAACAAATAACATCCAAATGAGTGTTGGTCAGGCTCGTGAGACACGGTGCAGTGGGGCTTTTAGAGTACACGATACAGTGTACTTGTTGCCTTATGGTTCTTCTAGGTGCAACGAATTCCCACAATGGAAAGAAAGAAGGAATTTGCTTTTGTAAGCCATCAAGGATTTAGGACAACCGTTGAGACATGCAACTATAATGTGATTAGAAATACGTCATACAAGAACATGTTAAGTTTTAAAAAGGGTGCATTCATTATACGGTCAAGTACAGAACAAATAGCATATGTCAGTATATACGTATTTTTTATTGCACTAAAAACTGTTTTACATTTCATACGAACAAACACATGTCATGCTCAAGACATAAAACGCATTTTTTGGTTACGGTATAATCTTCTCTTTGCATTTAAGTTGTAGAAGAAAAAACATTTGACTTTACATAAAGATGACTGACTATTCACAAAATATCATAATAATTTTTTCTTTTGTAACATATTGTACATACTGTTCTTATTATGCGCATATCAACACTAGTTTGTTCTATCCCCACTAGAAGTTATCACTTTTCTCACGATACTTGGGAATCAATACAAGGAACAGAATACAAAGCAATAGGATGACGACACTTTGACAATCAATCACAATTAAAAAACGTTGCTTTGACAGTCGTATTATGCTAATGCAAGATGAAAGCGTGAAGTAAGATACCGCACTGTAGACAAAGAGGCATCACACAAGCGTAGAATTCTTGTTTTACCTGTAACAATTATTTATTTCACATCACGATACAATGATAAGTGTACACTGTGACAAGAAATCCGAATCACCCTGACACTTGATAAGTGATAATACTATTAATTATAAATCATTGCTTTTATCATACTTTTTCTGTGAAGATATTGGTACGTTGTCAATATCAATCACATCAGGGTTTTGGAGATACACATGAAAGAAATAAAATGTGCAATTAATTTCATCATTTGATTATTTATGGTTTTTTTTAAAATTTCATCATTATATCTTTAAAATATTTTGGGTAACTTGAATGAAGAATTCGTACGTTGAATGAAATATTTTTTTCATATGAATACACTAGTACTTACATAATAAAATTGAGTCAAATCTCTGAAGCGTATTTATAAGTGATAAACATAAGAAAGACAAGACTTTCGGGATAGCAACTTCTTTGTTTTTATAACACTAAAGACGTTGTCATCCAGAAAGGCTTGTCTTCTTCAAAATTATGTTTACTATGTTTATTGCTTAATACACTTTATGGTAAATCATAAAGAAATGTTGATTATGTTTATTGATTGACTACACTTTATACATGTCCAAAATGGAGAGTTGGTTAGGTTTTGAAATGAGACACTGATTCATGACTTAACTTATAGGACTTCATTATCCCAGGAAATTTTTGCCATTTCAGTTTTGTATATCGCGTCTCGCGGTGTCAAACATCAACTTTTGTAAACATCCAAGTTGTAAATATTTCATTACTTTCATGCATGCATTACTGTCTGGCACAAACAGAGCTATAGATGCCGTTTTAAGGAAAGCATAAATAATTGTATTCTGTTAATAGAATGAACCACCTATTGTTTGCAGATACTGAAATAGCAATTGTGGATAAAACAATTTATCTAAGGACAATCAAATTCTTACATATGTTTTGTATTGATTTGATCTATTTAAACTCTAAAATTATTGAAACACTCTATTCATGTTTCAACATATACATGAAACATGCATTAACCTGCCAGGAGTTGACTAAGTTCATAAATGAATCGCGGTAAATCATTCGATACTTTAAGCTTCACTCTGAAAGACTGGATTAATTTAATCTGACTTATTTTCTATTTGATATGATTTGACAAGAACATATACAAATGCTGTGACCCGGCTTCAGTCTGAACCATTACACAGCAGGCATGCCGAGTCAGCTTAAAGAGCCACTCCGTGAGTTGTTGGAGTCATGTATGCCAAACTTAATCAATGGTGTCATTTGATCGCGAAGTATCGACTGTTACCAAAAAGACACATTTGAAAGCTTATTGTTTTTTTACAGTGACAATATGAAGGTAGAACGTCGCAATTATGATCGAAAACCGGACAGTGGCGCGCGTCAAATAGTCAAACGTAATTTTGGAGTCTTATCTAAAACAGCCAGGAGGGCAGTTAGGACTTGATAGCGTTTGTTAGGTTTTTTAACTAGTATCCATGTATATTGGACGTGATATCTACAACTCTGTGCATTTATAAGGCTGTTTTTAGATTTTCATAGGAAACCAGTATTTGTCATATATATGTCTTTTGGACATGAAAAATTAAGATGTTTTGATTTTATATCACCACATATGACATTTAGGTTCGTATCAAAGGTAAATAATATGTTATGAAAATCACGGAGTGGCTCTTTAAGACACAGAGTATGTTTCATGACCTTGCTTTTGTATTTTCGATTGTAAATTTAAAACTGCATTATAAGTTATAAGAATTATATTGCGTTTCCATATAGGTATTTATGATAGATAGATGGTGTCATAGCATTGTGACGTCATAATTTGTTTGATACATGTATCTTTAAATTATTTAAGATGAATCCAATTTTTCATTTGTATTGAACGTTCTTTGCTTTAAGCCTTGGTAAGTAAAGTAATAATCAATGTTTACAGATAATGTGCTATGTGGGGCAGTATTTGACATAATCATAATCACATAATCTTCATTGATCTTACGTTAAGTTTACAGACACCATTCAACAGTAGACACGTTTAACATTATTGATTATTCAAATCGTTTTAAAAATCATGGCAAATCATCGGTTATGCAATTAGATCAAAATTGAAATGTCACTGTATGACTCGCTATCGATATTTGTATGTAACGTAAACGTTCAAATTTGTACAACAAATATTAATTGCCAGTTGACAAATTGATTTTATGACCCTTAATAATCAAACAACTGCTTGATGAAATGAGAAAGTCTACACTAAAATAATACTGTCTCAGGGGAATGTTCAATTTTTAAAAATAAATTCTAAACTTCATTGCATTGCCATTGCCCATGAATCAAATCCTTTTTCGCAGATATAGACATTGGATGCCACGAAACCTAAATGCACAAGATCGACATCGGAAAGTTGAATCCAGTCGTGAGCTTTTGGACATATGCAATGCTGATCCTGATAAGTTTTATGCCCGTTTGGTTACAGATGATGAAACGTAGATCACTATATTCAAATATAAATTGGCTTTAATTTTACATGCACTTTTATGAACTTTTTGACTTTCCTTCGTAGAAAGTCATCGTGCAGGATAATGTCCTTTTAAAGATCAAGTCGTTCCTTTGTATTACCATGCCTTTTTGCAAATCTATTTAATTCGGTCGTTGCATCTAAGGAGTTCAAACAAAGGTTAAAAAAAACCATCTCAAGATTAGTAATGTACTTGCGAAGGACCGTCCGTTTCAGGACTCTCATTGAGTGGAAAAACACGCCATTTAATGGATATCCAGAATAAAATAAGATCTTGACATTCCAAGGCATTGGCACCATCTCGTTTTCTTATGAAGCATATCCCAATGTAATTTCCTTTTGTAACAGAAACACTATACTCCTCACAAAAGTCTGCTATGCAAAGTCATGTTTGAAATTACAACTGACACATTCGTTCTACTCATCAAGTAACTGACGTTAAAAACTGAAAGGAAACACTCGAAACAATATACACCTTCAAATTTAAATGCCTCCTGGCAAACTTTCTTGTTAATTGATGAGAAGGATGAGATATAATCAAATACAATAGAGAAAAATGATACCAACAGGCAGTTGACGGTTGATTTAGTAGAGATCTTGGGAAACACCGATATCGAGTACGTTGATATCATGTAACCAAATACTTTGAGAGATTCACAATTCGCTCGTGCATTTCATGCACTGTTGCATTTTAAAGTCTATATCTACGTTATTAGCGTTATATCGAGGCATTAAAATGTGCCTAAAAACATAATATTTTATGTGATAACTATATCGCTTACATTGCTGTGCGGTGGCACTGAGTATATAAAAGTGAAGATTGTTAGGTCAGCTCCCGCCCTGTCATATATAAATTCGTAAGTTTTGAATACTTTTCAGTAATGGATTTTTAAAACTGTGATTGAATTCATCTTTGTTGACCGGTGAAACTTATTCGTAATAAAGATCTTATTTCCGACTTAAAGAGTATCTTGTCCCGGCAATTTTCAAGTCACATTACGGGAGAAGAAATAAAATCTTCCATAAATGACTTGATGATTTATAAATAGATTCTTGATGATAACTTTTGGGAAGAGTAGTATTTGTCCGTGAAGGAGTTCTAATATATCACTAATGTCTTATTCATCACTGTGTCTGTACAAAACCTCGGGGTCATATACCTAGTACTTAACACGAGTCCACAATACCACGGGATTAAAACAAGGGCAAATTTCTCAGTTCACAGAGTCACAAATAGCTATAAAACTGCAGGTTTATGTTATCAATTTAGTCCAAATGGAAAATATGCAACGTGTGACATTCCGAATGGTTATTCATTTGTCACACATATACCAACATCTCTTTTTCTAATTTACTAAGATTTTTCATTAGGAACTAGACAAAGGTGACTTATGAAATATATTTTTCGTTTCTTAGATTTAATTGATCTCGTTTTGACAGCATACAATGTAATATGCATTAAAATAATTAATATAATTTCTAATTTTTACAATTTTTATCGTTTGAAAAAATATTTTTTAAGGATTTTATTATTATTCATTTATTTTTATTTTTTCTTTAAATGCATTTCGATCGATAATGACTAAAATACTGCTTTTGACGTTGATTATAACTTTCTCATGATTTTTTAACCATAAACTATTTCGTTAAGAAAATGTGATTATCTATTGAAAAATAGTGTTATATATATAGAGTCTGATGGCTGTCAATGTGTTTGTTCTCTGTCTTGAAGACAAACATGTAATCTACATTACAAAACCGACGTCTACCAAATTACTACCAATAAAATCTAAATATGAGTCAAGTCGTATACGGTATGATACACGTTTCACAAAGACAGTATAGAGGGTACTTCATTGATTGTGACAAATATAAGGTTTATTTTAAAGAGTGTCATGGTTAGAGTTGTAACTTCACGAGTAGTGCAGTCATGGTTGAGATACACACTTTATCCATATCAAGAGTATTATCTTTTTCCATATTTCTAAACAATAAAATATTAATCAAATAGTCTAACAGTAGCAAGAAAATATTTTTGTGAGTAAAGAAAGCAGTATTTCGATCCTCTGGTCAATGACGATATCATGACTCGCTGTATCATTACAAGAGGGTATAGCGCAAGATGATATAAAAAGTCGCTGACAAATAATGATATCCTTTTGGAATTGCAATTCTTTTAATACGTATTCCATGTAATTCTGTACTGCTAAAAAGATTCGTGCTGGTGTCCTACCGTTTGCATGCTATTTTCGAAGATTAAATTCTCCGCATACGAAAGCAACACAAGTTGTTGTCAACTGTAAATGGCTAATAAAAAATCAAATCTGGTAGGAGACAATTATAGCACCAACTTGAACAGATATAAGTGTCATAGATAGGTGAAATATAAGTTTTGCAATAAGAACTATGGCAACCAACAGTAATATTTAATAATAAAATCAAAGCTTTTTAAAATCTGTAATAGAAAAAGTAATTAATAAATAGTTTGTAGAAGCATCCAAAGACGATGTTTTAAAACGGAATCCACTGTAGCTGTGAGAGAGGAGGAAAGTAATAGTCATGAGACGAATTTATGCTGAACTATGATTTAACTAAGAAATTCATGATTGTGCCTAAATCCCTACTATTTCATTGAATAAACCTGCATAAGAATATGCGTTTTTTTGTTTGATTCGTTCGATTTTATGACGATTACTGAGAAGCAAAGGCGTAGCAGAAACCCCCTAGTCAACTCCATCATGGTCAAGAATTTATATTTCATTGTAAATGATTGGAATTTAAAATCATGTTTCAAAACCCATCGAGTATAGGAGATGAACAACTATATACAAGTAATTTGAAAAAAAAACTTTCATTGCCTAAAATGTACATTCCGTCAAAAAATTAGAAAGTCTCTACAAGACGAATGGGTAACAAAAACTGTTCATTTAAATGTAATTGACGTGGTGAAATAATCCTGTGTTCCCAACGTTGTTTATAGTTGTGAGGATTAAGGCAGAAACTAACATGATAATTTCGAAATGTTCATTCCCAATTGTGTGCCAATCTACAACGATTCAGTCTTACATCTTACATGTACGTAGAGTTGGAATATTTAAACGAATACAAGAGAACAATTCTCTTTACCATTAAAAAAGCAGAAATAGAAACTTGTCTAAAAACAGACCATTCCTTAATAACGATTGATTTTGGTACGATTTTTAAAAATACCTTGTATGATTTCTAAGATACAAATACTGAGAGGTAAACGTTTTGGTATCCCAACCAAAACATTTCATCTGCTTTCTAAAGAAAGCCATTTTATGAAAATCTAGCAGCTAGGTTTGATAAGTATTTCATCATGTTGCTTTAAACCAATTATATATTTTTGGGACATCTTGATAAAAAACTATGTAAGATATAGATTGTAATAATGCAGATAATGTAATGTTTGGAAAATTCATGGTATGGAGGCGATATTATTAGTAATATTTATGATGTGATTGAATGTACCTAGCATACCAAATCCAATGACTTTTGACGTTGATTGATTCTGGAAACGTCTACTCAATTCATGATTGGTCATTAATACAACGAAACCTCTATCCGTTTAAAATTTTGATAAATATATTTTTAAAAAAGATTTCAAATAGATTATGCAATCAAATATTTTTCGGATTATGTAGCCTTCATCACATACATAGTAAATTAAAAACGTGAATTCTGAAAGTCTCTCCTTAACAAATTGCTTTATCAAAAATATTGAAAAAGATCAGAGTAAAAGTAGCGAAACCCTCTGGAAACACTTATTACATCTATGTCATTATTTAAAATGGCATGGTAAAACTTTTCAAATTATATATTTTTCAGGGAAAAAGAGAGACAAATATTATACATAACTCAAAACGAAAATATAAATGTTGCATTGTGTAAATTGAATTTCAAACTAGCAAATGTAATTAACAGCAAAATCATAACTTGCTTCTGTTTATGAATATTCATTATTATAATTCAATTCATTATTTCTATTTGATATAGTTAATTGTGTTAGTTACGCACACAAATAAAGATTGTTTTACAGAGTTTTAGAATAATTACCAAAAGAATGCAAAAGTGAATTTCATAAATTACAATTTCACAATGATCCCGACATTCTGATCAATTTTGATCCTGATTCTTTTGAAAACAATGTGTTTGCATTCTTAAAGGCAACGTTTAAGACCAGCAGAAGAGAACATTAATACATTTACGTCTTTTTATTCCTAGATTGTCTAGACAATCTGCAGATTGTGATATGCCCCGGATGGGTCTTAACATAAGCACTTCCAGAGTGAGAATGTCGTAAACTTAGAGTGACATACAATTACCGGAAAAAGAAATGTCACAAAATAAAAAGCGAGATAGTTAAACACATTTTTACAGCATGTCTTCAGGAGCCAACTATCGTGATTCATTAACATTATTTGGTCGTCTATGATGGGTAATATATAACACTATTTGGTCATGTTTAAAAAATATAACGCTTGTACAAAATTGATAATTTAATTAATAATTTGAGAGTGACATCAAACTTTTTGATGTCTTTAAGGACGCCCTACATCTATGATGACTCAACGAATTTAAGTCAATGAAGGTGTATCATGTCGACAACATCTCTTATTTTTTAAATATTTATATGAATCAAACTTAAATCCCCTAAATTCATTTGAAAACCATCTTGCGATTTCAGCACCAAATTTTTTTAAACAGGTATAAAAATTGGATAATCAATACACCGATGAGTGAATTTGTGTATTCCTATTTGTAAAAAAAGGTTTATCGATGTCATTAAAAACCAACTTTATCTGGCAGCAGTTATTTGTTTTTGGCTCTTAAGAAAATAAGGCGACGATTCTTCTGCAAATGGGTGTTGACATAAACATCAGGGTATTTCTGTTACGAAAATAATGATAACAAGAAAAGCCTTTAAAAAGGCAAAGTTGCAGGCACCCTCATTAGGCTAGGGAATACCGTGAAATAATAGGATAGGAATTGACGGCAAATAAGTAGAGTTAGGCCTACAAAAGAACCAAAAACGGACATGAGATATTCTAATTAAATATAGTTATACAATTATTTATTCATTGTATCAAATAATATAATGGCGAGGCAATACAATGGATAATGTCTTCCAGGCTTTACAGTAACATGAGTAACATATTTTGAACTATCTCTGATGAAAACGTTGTCAGTAGTTATGATTTCAAGACTTACACAATCTTCATCAGTTGGCTTTTATATATGTATAGTGTTACAAATGAATTTGGAATAGGAAAATATGGAAGGGGATGTGTGCCAAAAATGAAATCATGTAAACTCGTCATTCGCAAGTTGTAACATGTCGTTCTCAACCATGCAATTCTCGAAAAGACAAGTCCAAGTATGCAAACCTAACATTTCAATCCTGTAAAACTCAACTTTCTGTTCTCAACTTTACAAAGTTCAAATGTAATTCTAGAAATGTCAAAGTCGAAACTCATTTTTGTATTTCAAATAAGAGGGATATACACATTTAGCAATGCTACAAGTTACGTTAAATTACAATTGGTAAATGAAAAATGAAGAGTTGTAAAATCAGCCTTGCGAAATAGACTTTTGCATCTCGAGTTTTACATGAGTTGCATGGTTATGATTGCAATGTTCCGAAATACATCTGTAAACGATTTCCCATTGACCATATTTGGAAGTTTAACGAAGACTGTCGATGATTTCCGAAGATGATCAGTATTTGACAACAACGAGACCTCCCTGATCCAAAATCCATGCAACGCTGTGCAAGCTTTCCGGATAGCTTTGAGTTGAGTCCACCGCAATGCGCAGAGCTTGCGACATTTCACCTTCAGTCAAAGTTCAATTATTGATCTAGATATTTTTTGTGCTGTTTTTGTAGGGGTTACACGAGGTTTATCTCACGAAAGAATATTATGAACTTTAATTCTGGGTTACACTGTACTGGACACTAAATCTCTGCACAACTTACTGCATCGAGATGATTCACTATAAAAAAAACATGGTTTAGATATCAAGGTAGGGTTTTCAAAAACTCACCAAATTACGAGACTGGTTTTAGAATAAGGAAACAATGGCATACTTGACGCGCAAAGACAAATAGACAGTAGAAAAAATATATCTATATTGTATACCCACGTTACCCCTAAAACACGGGCATGTAATTTTTTCAAATTAACAGTTAGAAAAATAACTAGGCCTACGCAACGTAAAATTAAGGGAAAGTTCCAAAATCATTGAAAAGAATTAATTTTTTTTGTTAGCCTTTCATTCGGTCGTTTAACCAATAAATATTATTCCGTTAAAAGAAACATTTATTTCAACTAATACCGTTTAAAGTCATGTTTAAAGCTATGAACGTTCCAAACCAGACGTTTTTAAACAGTTTGAACAAATTTGATTGAAGAACATGTCAAAATCACATGACTGGCATATCATGTGACATGTTATTTTTAACTCCCCGCCCGATCGACAGTTATTATAGGGTCGTCTTATAAGCGAACGGTCTATTAATTTTTGTCCGGTCTGGCAGGCCGCCAGAGAACGTCGGGTTATTGTTCGATACATATTTTGCCAAATTTTAAGTCGAAAAGCTCTTGCAAATTCAGATATCATCAACAATCTAAATCAAAATACCTTTGTAATCATCAAGACGTAAAAATTCTAACAATTATTTGAAATACAAGATTATGCATGTCCATACGTATAACATAGGGGTGTACAACTTAGATTTCTCGCATCAGAGAAATCAAGACAAGTGGCACAGCAACAAAAACACGACTATTGTATTGTAATTGATAGTTAATTATCAACGATTCACGTAGTGTATATCTTGAATTTTATCCAAAGGTGTGTTTAATTACAAATGCACAACTGAAGGGATTATTACGCAAGTGTTTAATGAGAACATAAAATCAAACTTCACATCAGTTAAGTAAATGTAAACCATTATTCTTCTAGTGATAAATCATAATTAGGTGATGTCATAAAATAATAATCATTTAAAATTAATTGCCAAGACGACACAAAAGTATGGTGCTGAAAGATTGTCTACAAAGTAATTATGCTTTAACAAAGGCATCGGAAACGCTCTTATTCCATTGTTATACCAATTACTAAACAATAAACATGTGCTTTGAAAAAATGATACTTTTCAGTTTTGTAAAAATTTGTTATGCTACGAAATTGATTAAGAATTTTGAACTATTGAAACCGGCCCCCGAAAAGTTGATATGCGTTGACTACGTCACAAAATCTGAGGGGCTCGAAAAGAGGTGACGTCACAAAAATCGCGATCAAATGGTCCTTTTCTAAGTTCGGAAATTTTCTTGCAATAAACACGGGTATACTTTATAAAATGACGTATTCAAGAATTTTTTTTTTGATAATGATAAGAATTAATTGTAAATGATATTTGTTCCATTACAATTGTTGATATTTGCCTTAGGGGTTCGAAAAAACCGTACGCGAGTTACTAAGAACTTTGACAAAAGGTGAAATGTCGCATGCCCAAGCTCCGCGCATTGTGGTGGACTCAACTCAAAGCTTTCCGGAAAGCTTGCACAGCGTTGCATGGAGCTTGGATTAGGGAGGTCTCGTTGTTGTCAAATACCGATCATCTTCGGAAATCATCGGCAGTCTTCGTTAAACTTCCAAATATGGTCAATGGGAAATCGTGTACAGATGTATTTCGGAACATTGTAATCATAACCATGCAACTCGTGTAAAACTCGAGATGCAAAAGTCTATTTCGCAAGGCTGATTTTACAACTCTTCATTTTTTCATTTACCAATTGTAAAACGTAACTTGTAGCATTGCTAAATGTGTATATCCCTCTTATTTGAAATACAAAAATGAGTTTCGACTTTGACATTTCTAGAATTACATTTGAACATTGTAAAGTTGAAAACAGAAAGTTGAGTTTTACAGGATTGAAATGTTAGGTTTGCATACTTGGACTTGTCTTTTCGAGAATTGCATGGTTGAGAACGACATGTTACAACTTGCGAATGACGAGTTTACATGATTTCATTTTTGGCACACATCCCCTTCCATAGGAAAATGTCCCCAGTCAAACCAGTAAAATATAACAAGACAATTGTATATTAATTACAATTTAATCAGTCAAATAATAAACAAAATGTTTAAGGTTACAATATCAAGCTAATACAAGCTATAATACAATATCAAATGAGTCACACTAAGTAGCTAAATAAATATATTCACAAGTCATTATGAATCACATAGTTGAGTTGATGAATGTAGAAAACAGTCAGTGTGTCTTGATGGGAGATAGATGAACTCGGCTTGTAAAGGTATCCAAAAACAGTGGCACGGCAAATGATCGCAAAGTTGATTGTAAGAAGCAAGATGAGTAAGAGTTCTAATGCCGGCCTTTATATAGGTGAGATACCTTCTAGAATGTTCTTTAAAGTTCCACGGCAAACTCCAATCAGAAGTATCCAACACAAGCAATCAAGAAATAGATAGAACATTCGAAATAGATGATTCTAGACACTGCCAGCTGAGACTATCAAAACAAGTGTAAGTGTGACCCACTAAACAATACAACAATCTTATACAATGTTAAACTTATATTAACAATCACATACTCATAACAATACGCACAATTATATTTGTTCTTATTACGAAGCTACTTCATATGCTAGTATACAGTTCTGTTTTAAACAACAGTCACCGATTAATTCAAAGTGAATTCTATATAGGGTCCAAGTTGCCGGCTCTGGCATATATATTTACCCCTTGGAGAAATGCGAAATGGATCTATTGTTAGGATATAGGTCACAATTGATGGCGTGCAGAACCGCTAAGGTTGTTTGATGGCTTTGCAAATTAAGGCGGTCATGAAGAATTGTACAGCCGTTTTGACTCTACAACACCACTGACCCCACTTCAATTTGAGATTTGAAGAAACAATCGTTTTCCGTAAAAGGTTGCCAATTATTTCGGAATACCCACATGGGTCACGTGGTTCTAAATTTGATACAGATGTGTTCATTGGTTATATGATATTGCCAAAATACGAAGAGGCTAAGTATGGCTGGTTGGAAGTTCGTTTGAAAATTTCAAGTGTAAAATAGAGAGAAATTCAACCTGTTCAGAAAGCCTCCAACCAATAAATACGCTTTTAGGCATAGACTGACTGCCTGTAGTCGCCGCTTTCAGAAAGTAAATTATTTGTTATTGACGTAACTCTGTTTATAAAGTCTCTTTTTTCGTAATGTGCCTCATTGTTAGATAAACCATCAGATACAGGAAGGGAAACTAAAATTTTGGTTTCGTTTGATATTTTGTGAATCATTCGATTACAAAGCAGTTATTTATGTCATAACTTAAGTCAGTTGATTCAACTCGGCTGATGAAATCTATCCTTTATATCACACACTGGTATTGACAGCTATGTTTCGATCATTTCAACATTAAAATTGACGATACTGAGCACCGGAAAACGTTAACGCTATTAAAGATAGATTTGACATTTTGTCTCGCAAATGTCAAGGCTGTCATTATTCATATTATTACTGAATTGTGTTCGCGCCAGAAGCTCCACAAAGAAATTTCTAAAATTTCAATCTAATAAGGTGGGATATTTATTAGTTTATATACATTGATGATCCTACCTTTACCAAGGCATCATGAGATAAATAAGGACAACTCCTAGATCAAAGAAATGCTATTCCTCGGTTATATTCAACTACTATCAGCTTTTAATGTTAATCATATGGTCTCTTTACTCGATTAAATTGGGAAAAAACCCTAATTATAATTTCAGCCCACCCTAAAGTCCTTTATTTCAATTTCTGTCCAATTAATAAAAGGTTCTCATGAATCTTTAAGGTTATATGATAAAAAAACCAATATTGTTGAAACAAAGTTTATGTTGAAGGCTTTTGATATTCATATAAGTTGACTCGTGGATTTGTTACTAGCAAATATTCATCCGAGATGTTTATGCATCTATAAGACTATCGAAAGATAAACAGCATGAAAATCAGTGTTGAAATTAGAAGATCATGTTTTCTGTGTGTGTCAACTTTTGAAATCTCTTCTTTTTTTGAATTGCGAACCTTAAAATTGTCCATAGATCAGTTTGTGTAAGAATTCTAGATTTTATCATATTATCTCAAAGTTTATGACTTATTTCAACTCATTTGTCACGGATTATCATTCAATTAAATGGAATGAATTTAATTGTTGTCATTAAAATCAAATATACATATCAAATTCCAAATACCAAAGGGAAATAAGAAAATCGGAAATTACTTTATTGGTGATAAAATAATATGCACTACATATCAAATGTGATGTTTTATTTATGAAAATTGATAACTGAATGTTTCATGATATTATAAGAATTCATTATATTCGACGTAAACCTTGATGGCAACGTCATCAAACAAATATGAGTGTACCAACAAGCTAGAATGACAAGAGTAATGTTTAAATAATGATTTTTTTCTTGCGGTATCAAATTTACAAGTTGGCCTAAAAAATTCCAAGTATCATTATTACCCTTCATAAGCAATTAACATCGATTTTGTGTGGACTTGCTTTAAGAGAAAATACATCCTGTGATTCCAATTGCAAGAAGACGAATATGAAAATTTCTCTAAACAAAATGGTAAACAAAAACAACAACTTGTCTCGTTGTGTTTATGTTAATAGGTATCAGATTCATTTCTTTGTAGGGTAAACAAAGAACTCGCTGTTCATCTTCCCGCAATACAATGACCAGTTGTGTTGGTGTTATTGGCTTGCCGTGACGTTGAGGTAGATGTTGATTGAGATCATTCCAAAGGTGTTATATCAGGTTCTATCAAGCGTAACCAGATAAAGATCCTAGAATTGGTAACATAATCTTATCGTCTGATATTTCCCTCGTCTCAGCCAAATATATCGACTTGTAAAATTGTCTTAGGAGCAAAAAAGGTTTTGCGGGCGTTTACGCAGCAACAATTGTTTTGAAATTTTGGCCAAACCAAGGATGATTTCTTGTGCCTGTTTACATGTCTTTAACTAACTGTTGCCAGTTAAATAATAATAAAAAAAATGCCTTTGATTGGCATTTTTTGAAATATAAACTTATGAAAATACTTGTCATTAATTTCAACTATTTCATGCAACTTATTGTTCAAACTGTTCAGCCAGAAACAGAGGAATGATATCGCTGAACAAAATACCTTGTGGGTGCTTTAGATTTTTTTATCAATGTTAATCATAATTTAAGGATGAATCCCAGTCCCTGATTGCTTTGTCAAATCAGATTAAAAGTTTTTCATGTTCAACTATGTCATAAGCCGAAGTATAAATTTACATTTGTTATTTCCTTTGAAGACATTCCCACCACATTCAGATATTAATCAACGTTCGATATAACGTATATAGTAATGAACCAACTCGAGTGCCTAAAATAAGTGAAAACCTCACTCGAATCCTGTGAGTGAAAATGCAATAGTGAAGATTCATTTGTATGGGTTGAAGATATAATGCACAACATATTCTCTAGACCTATCAACATGTGCTGTACATTTATGCCCACTAACTCTCCTTTACGTCATATATGTCTATTCTTGACCTAATCTTACATTTAATAAGTTCTGAGTGATATTAAACAGCCACTCCGTGATTTTCATAACATATTATTTACCTTTGATACGAACCTAAAAATCATGTGGGTGATACAAAATAAAAAAATCTTAACTTTTCATTTTCAAAAGACATATATATGACAAATACAGGATTTCCATGAAAATCTAAAAACAGCCTCATAAATGCATAGAGGTGTAGATATCACGTCCAATATACATGGATACTAGTTAATTAAGCTAACAAACACTATCAATTCCTAACTGCCCTCCTGGCTGATTTAGATAAGTCTCCAAAAGTACACTGTAAACAATTACCGTTGAATTAACAATCCATGTACCGTTTTTTCTATACGGTAAAATAACGTTGTTCTTTTTTACGGTGCATCACTGTAAATAAAATTATCCTACTGTAGATCTACTGTTATTCCAATACAGGGCGAAACCGTGATTTACTTTACCGGCGAAATACTGTTACAATACCATAAAGACGGTAATGTATGTTGCTTTAGTGAATTGTGGGATATAATACGGTTAAGTACCGTTTCGAATTGCATCATGGGATATAATCCGGGTATGTAGTTGACGGGCACCATTTTTCGGAACCACGTTTTTATCCAGCGGTAGGCCATATATTTGGCACTGTGTGGTAATTGAAAGGGTATTTTACTTTGTTTACGGATTTTTAGATTATTTACATTTGGTATTATGTAGTTGTTTATATTCATGCTGCTGTCAACTTCCGTTGATGCTATGTAATTATCTGAAGATTTGTTTTATTATGATTTCATGATAGGACAGCAAGGGTTAATGAGAAAAGTTTTTATTTTGTGTCTCTTTAATTGTTTACCTTTGGATACATCATAAATGATGAAAGTTTGTTGAAGTCCTTATAACTTCTTAACAGAGATTTTATTGTTAGTTTTACCTTTTGGGAAATATTTAAGCATTTTGCTGGAATGATCAATGGCATTGCAAGTTCTTTTTCCAGGTTCGAGTGGAGCCCTAGTGACAGTTCTGTGAACGTTCAGTTTTATATAAGTATCCCCAGTGACACTCTGTGAAAAATAATCATGTTTGAATATCAGTATAACATAATTTTATTGAGTTCAAAACATCTTGGCCTTAACTGTTGACTGTATTGTTTTATACAAGTCAACGATAGCCTAATATGATTTAATGTCAGAATATTCGTTTTTATTATGATTTTATGATAGGAAATCGCATTTCATGTGATGATTACTCAGTGAGAATTAATGAGAAAAGTTTTCATTTTGTATCTTTTAACTAAAGATTCAGTTGTATACCTTTATATACATCATAGATGATGGAAGTTTGTTGAATTCCTTTTAACTTCTTTACAGATATTTTTAAGGCTTTATGCAAGCATGATAAATGGCTTGCTATTTCTAAGTGGACCACACTACTTGTGATCCTTTTTTGAGAACTGAATTGTTTAGTTGAATAGCAATATTCGATTAACCAAGTGTTATTGGCATATTACTCTTGATTGATTTTATTTAGTTTGCAACCTATATTTCTAATGCAAAATTTTGTCAGTGAAAGCTGGCTCATCTATTTGATCTCATTTTGTTATGACTCTGGTTTCTATGATGTTCAGGTTAAGTACCGAGTTTTACTTTTGACTCTAACTTGACCAAAAATTTAGTTGTTCAACATGAGATACATGACAAAGAAAATAGTCCGATTGTATTGTCATATTTCCATTGTTACTCAGATATATTTTTTAAGATAGTTTTAAAATACCAGTATAAAGAGTTGAGAAGTCATAATAATACCATGGTACAATAATATGTCACCATTTTTCGAAATTTCAGCTTGATGCTGGATTTTTTAATGAGGTGGACCAAGAATGTTTGAGAGAGTTCTTGCACATTTTAGTCTGCTGACAAAATTTATATCTTTAAGTTGATGCAAAAACTCCTGCTCTGATGATTTATTTACATATCTTTTGTGATTTTGGGTTACTAAAGATTGTCTTTTCCGAATAAATATCTAATGTTTAACTCAATTGGTATGTTGTTTTTTGAGACAAGTTAATGTTAACTATTTTCACTGTTGCATGTTCTAGTGGCAAGCTGCATGTTTTATCAGTTAAGACAGACTGTTTGAATTTGTAGATCCCTGGGAACCCAGCAACCCAGCAATTTACCGTAACTACAGGATTGTACCGTATCTACAGGGTCACAGTTTCTTAAAACGGTAACTTGCTGGCAACCAGCTGCCAGGCAATATACCGTTTTAAAATACGGTAATTGTTTACAGTGTACGTCTGACTATTTGACGCGCGCCACTGTCCGGTTTTCGATCATAATTGCGACGTTCTACCTTCATATTTTCACTCTAGAAAACCAACAAGCTTAAAAATGTGTCTTTTTGGTAACAGTCGATACTTCGCGATCAAATGACACCATTGATTAAGTTTGGCATATATGTATGTGACTCCAACAACTCGCGGAGTGGCTCTTTAATACCAAGATCTATCTTTGTGGTATACATTTTCATAACGGAAAAGATTTGTTACATACACTGCACCCACATACATTGACCCTGAAATGGTTATACGAAATGATAGACAAGTCAGTGGACTTCTTCAAAGCCCGCTGGAAACCATTCATCATGCCAGCGTGATCATTTGTTATTGCTCATGACCTCTGCATCACAGATGTTATTTTATATAAGCAATGGACATTTTATCACTACATTAGTTTACATTTGAATGAATTAAAAATATTCTCGTTCAGTCATTGCATTCGAAGAGTAAACTACAACTGTATACCCCACATTAAAACTCTTTTTGCATATGATTGAATTCTCCAGTGGTCAAAATCTCAAGATTTTTTACTGAATCTGTTATAAATGACCAACAGCGACAAATATAACGTTATCCTTTTAAACTGCATTAATGTACTTATGATGAAAGTATTCTAATTTAGTTTTGAAACCACATAGTCTACTTCATCTTGCCAGAGTACGAAATTTGAGCCACTGACTTAGCGATCTTATCAAAAACAAATATTGTACAGCTGCTGAACAATCACTCGCTACATTACTTGCAACTTTGTGCAAATATCATGTAAATAGGGGTTCGCTTAAGTGCGACTAATTCAATCATCTTTCTGTCAAAGCATGATATATATATATATATCATGTTGCACAAACACATACACATTATATGTATGTATATATATATTAACGTTAGTCATTATTGATTATTTTGTCGAAATTGTGTCAGAGTGTTTAATTATTACTTTATTGCAGAAAAATTAAATCCTAAACTTTTTTATTTTTACCCCATTGCTCTTAAGGGTAATGCCAGAATTGCCTCCGGCGTATTATCATATATATACCTTGTTTATGTAGTATAGATATGACTCCTCAACATATTGATCAAAAGTAGTCTGAGAAAAATGGAAAATGGGTCTTTTGAGAATTTAAACTTCAAACCTTACAAAATGATGATTTTTCGTACATGTAGGAAATTATGAACATTGTATCAAATCTTTGTTCAGCAGTTTTCCATGGTCTCTTGACTAAATAAGAGCAATGAGAACAGTGACCAATACTAAACTGGCCGTGTTTGTGTAAAGAGAGATATTTAAATGACTGGCTTCGTACTTTTAACATTCCTGTGCTATTTTCCCTTTGCAAGGTCACACTTTGTTTACAACATTCAGTAAATTCATAGGGTGTTTTTGTTACGTTTTTCTGCAATTTTTCAAGGAAATTTTTCCTTCTAAAATCTCCGATATATTGGATATTTTCAGATCGGTAAATCGGTACGTATCGTGGTGTTTCTGTATTGCAAAACCGATAATACCGCGTACCCTTAGTACACACAGACAAATAAGATTCTCGTCAATGCAGCTCAAAACATCCTAATGAAATTTATCAAACTTTCACCCTAGCAGTAGCAGAGATACGTCTGTAAAAGAAAATGGCGAAATATCCCCTTTGTCACTTGTCATTTGAGATGAAATTTGGTTAATCCATATGCAACTTCTTCCTCTGTGTTTCTAAGTGCCAGTTCTACGTGTAACCATTATTGATTAGCATGTTTTGTCAAGACCGTGACATATGTAGACAAAATATGGTTATTACATGCAGATACATGTGTATACCACCGAGTTGTTTAGATAATAGATGAGGGACTGAAATAAGAAACAAAATGATTTATGAGAATCCCATTACTTGAGATGCAAGGTGCACATGAGAATAAAAACTAAACCAAACGAGTAATCGATCAATCTGAAACTATCATTATTTAGCTTAATTTCCTTACGCTTGCTTGGAGTCATGAGTTCACAGTGTCAGTTTGTATGATAATTTACCAAATTACCATTCTCTGTGCTACGCTCTCCGAATTTCAATCATTTTATGTGAGATTTCCTGGAAAGTAAAATAAATGACCATTTATATTGACGATCATGTTATATGTATGAAGGAGATGAAATGTCATTTCAGGATATTATTTCAGATAATTCTTCAGATTCATCACTTTTGTACATCGATGTCATGTACATAATTGGCAGGGGCTGCTATACACATGTCAACGCATTTTTAACTGCCTTGCTTTTGTCAGGATTAATTGAAACAGACAATCATGAATTTAATGTTTGCTAAAACACCATTGAATGTATATGTACATGCACATGACTTAGATAGTGTTTTGAATGTCTCCAGAGTATTGGCAACTTTGTTTGCGTCAGGGTAAGGGTGAAACATTGAATTCAGCACAACTCCACTCAAAGTTTTGTTATCAATGCAGGCTTCAATTCAATGTAGTACAAATACAATAATACATATACATTCCCTTCCTGAACCATAATAAAATTGTCCACTACCGTTCTGAAAACGCCCGGCATCCCCAAAGCGAGTGTAACATTTTTGTTGAACATGACAGATATGGATTAAGTGGCCTGCTTGTTCGTCGGATCATGAATCGAACCTTCCCCTAACAGCTATTGCTAAATCGGATGGTTCAACCAAGCTCCGAAACTGGGAAGAGCACTAAACAGCAGCATATTCATCGCTTAAAGGACAGCATTTTGAAGACGATGTCAAGCTGTATTGCGTGTTTGTAGTCACATGAACAGGGTAAAATTAATTAAGTATTGAAAATATGCATTGATGATTGAGCTTTATAGAAAATAGGTGTATTTATATGAACCTAACGACCTTCCAATCGAAGTCCCTGTTACTCTGGTAATGCTCATACGGTTACAATGTTCATTTCTGGTTTCTAAAGACCTCTAGCATAGTTCGTTAACAAAATAATATATACATGCATACATGTAGGTCATTCAGAATTGAATGTACGAGTATAGTTTGAAATGTCATGTTGAATTTTGTTTCAATCTTAGACTAAGGCAGAAGACATTGATTTGTTATCATGTAAAGGCAAAACAAAATTAGATTACGTACCAAATACCGGTTCAGGGAATTCAGAAAAGAAAATGAAATTGTTCAAAGCATTCACAATTCAAAACATATAATATTCAAAACAAAGCAAACCCTTTCAAAATATGATTTTTTAACACCAATTGTGAGTTTATTTTACTCATAAAATATCATGATATATACAATTGAACACAATTCATAACCAAATCCTCATTTTAAGAGATGATTTAATTTAAAGTTTGTAAACATCATATTCGGTATTTACCGCAATTTGTATAAACTAATATCACCTTTTTGCTTGCTTTCGACTTAACTGTCTCGCGGTAATTGTAACGATTTAATTACCAAATGTCAGATTCACTCGATAAACTTTGCAGAATGAATCGACGAAAAGAAACTAATTTGCTGTAATCTGTATGCAAAACCAGATTCAAGAGCTATAAAAACAATGATGCGGAACACGGGATTAATGAGACTCGACTTAACGCGTCATTCCTTTGGAACGAGGTAACGTTTTACAATGGTTCCCTTGAGATTTCCTGGACTGTGTCCGCACATTTTCAATTTATCAAAGTTTTATATGAACTCTTAGGGGTGACATTAACACTTCATGGAAAGGGGATAAATGTTCACATAACACTTAGCTCTGTCTCCGTAACACTCTGAGACCATTTGGTTGTTATAAGTCATTATGTTACACGGTACAATGGGGCTTTGTTATACTTATGTACGTGTAAATTATGGTTGGTTGTCCATTAACGAGTCCTACACAGATGAGTATTGGCCGTCGTAGAATGTTGAGACATTTGATAAGATATATTTATAAATGTCATATGATAGTAGAGCAGAACTAATTCACCCAAAGCTGTGTCCAACAGGATAAAAAGCTATGAGATCAATCGATATCTCCCAGAAGATAGATTCGATAAATTTACCGAAATGTTCTTCCATGTTTACCTATATGACATCATAATCATGATGACAACGACATCACTTTATTGTAAACTTAATGTTTTTGGAGTGTAATGACAGTGTTGTGTTAAGATATGTTCATTGTTCAACAAAATGTTATCACCTTTGATTAATATCGAATGAAATTCTACCATTCACGCGTATCATTTAACATTAAGCTTCTATTAATTAACCTCTATTTAAACTTTATAGAGTTCATTGAGGTACGCTGAGCTTGCACAGCGGTTTTTAATTTCATACCTTCATGAACTGAATAGATTTTGAAGCCAATTCTTGATATGAACTAGCTTGTGTATCGTGATAGGTTCTCGGGTTATAAAACTAATCAGGTATGCACGTTTACGATGTAAAATGATCGCCATTCTTTCTCAGCCGTCTGTAAATAATTCATAAGTAATAAAATAAGAGTTATGGACAGCCATTGATATTTCTAAAAGGCTTATAACGTATTCCTTGTACATTCCGCCAAATATTGCTTGCAAATAGATAAAGTATATGTAGAGAATATAATTCATGGAGTTAAAAACAATCTTTGCTCTTGCCTTCTCGCTCCGGTGTTGTTCTGTAAACAGAATAATATTATTTTTCTGGTAGCGCTGGGTATTTCTGAGAGTAAATAAATTTTGAATGATGAACAGAACTTTAGTCACAACGTAGAATGATTATTATACTGTTTAAACAAGACGATTTAAAGTAACTGTGAAATATACAATCAAAGTTATGTATCTTGTCGTCAGAAAGTGACATTCACCTTTTTTGTGCGACTGTAGACGTTACGAAAATAGTAAATTTGTTCTTTCATGTATTTATATAATATATGATATTCAATAATAGATAATAAACATACGACACACTAAAAACTGAAACAAATAATCACAACAACGTGTTTTTGAAAATTATTTAAACATATTTATAGTTGCTTTTTCACAATTGAAGCCTGTTTAACAATCACGTATCTGCATACACTAACCCCTGAATAATGCGACTTAGTATTTTAAAGCCGATGTTCTGCCTTTAAATGATAAAGTTTTTGACGTGATCAACTACGTTTGCCACAGGTGGCCAATCAACAAGAGTAAACTATTGCCAAAAATGCTAATCACCCTCAAATGTTGTATTTTTGAGACCGAAATATTTCTGATGAGCAAAAAATAATTACAAGGAAATGTGTTGCAATTGATGAGTGCTGTACGCGAACTGTATTACAACAGCTACTGGCGAAAACGTTTCCTTTGTTTCATTTTGACACTGAGTGATCACTTTGCCGTTTTCCAGCTCACATCCTTGGGTCATCTACTTTGTCAGAAATCTTCTTTAGCTTGATCAACCGTCGCAAACGCATCATTCCTCCCGATACGATTAAACTCGAAACAATATCCAATGTTTCAACGCAGACGCTGTAAACGAATGTTGTGGTGGCGGTTACGTTCAACGTGAATGACATGGTTAGCGTGTCCAGATGCAGTCAGCTTAAGTGGTATCTAGGTATTCTTCTATATACTTTCTATCAACTAATTTGAAATGGAATGCTATCATAAGAAGCCCCCCCTCCATATTTCTCTCAAGGTCATGGGGGATACACGTCGATGGCCCCTCTCTAAAGGTAATGAATGATGGTATTGCCGTCTTGTAGGTTGATTAATGAACATACTGACTTTCTTGTAGTGTGTTTAGTTCTAAACAATGTGTTCATTCTTTGAACAGTTCTAACTTTGACAAGACAGTAGGAAGCAAAGGAGGCGATTGGTTGATACGATACTTTCTCCAATGATCTGCATGATTGAGTTTTGCAGTTGTAGGACCACTCATCGTCAGTAGAAAGTATGATTTAATTATTAGAATAATTTTTAGAATATTTTAAAATATTGTGGGCCATGATCATTTTTTAAGGTCAATTCTTTTCGACCGATTGCCGTAAACTTTAAGTTGACCAATAAGATGTTCAGTTATGTATGAAAGTCGCAGATATATTCAATAAGGAAGGTAAGTTAACCGATTTACGAAACAGATTGATGAAGATATTTCATTTAGTTAAGATTGGAAATTATTCACACATATACTGGCTAAGGGTTGATGTCGCCACAAAATGCATTTCGTTTCGTAAGAAAGTTTATATACGAATAGACATAAACTTTTAAATATGGAGATTTTAAAAGTGTATGTGTATTTCAGTATTTAAACAAGGAAAAATACAAGAAAACTTTGTGACTTTTACTCTTTTTAGATGACAGCTTATCAAATTAGACAAGCGTGGATCAAATACCTTGATTACAATTTCTACAGCTTTAATAATTATCGATGGCACGTTATGAGCACCTATTTTGATTTAATAGAAGTTGAAATAAGCAGCATCCTTTGCGTTCCATTCTTCACAAATAACTACGACTATATATTTAGTTTATGAATATCGTTAGACATTGGACATTCAATTACATGTTATAAAGCATATGTGGAGGCGGCGTGACAATTGAGAGGCCACTGACCCAGGTTCGAACTCTACGTCGGATTCTTTGACAAGGAACTGACGCTATTATGAATTAATCTCTGGATATGGATACTTTTTGAGTGGATTTGCAAGAATAAATTAGGTTTTCATAATATATTAATATTACTTTAGTTCGGACAGTTTTGACCATATTTCTGACACTTAAGTTTTGTTCCTGAAACTCCCCGAAAAAAGCAAAAAGATACAACAACTACGAAAACAGTTACTATAGTTACAGCAATACAGATTCAGTGGCTTAGAATTATTCTATACTTTGTGTAATTTAACAAATTGATGTACTTTGATTGTAATGGAAAGTTTTTTCTTCAGAAAATATTGGTATCTAGATGCCTTATACAACTAAAGTAAAATCTTTCTGAATTCGAATTTTGATAACTTTACAAAACGTAAAAGCAGTGTTCATAAAGGAAAAATTATTGAAAACTAGTTGAGAAGCTGTATTTTTTCATAAAACCTAAATATATTTATTCTTAGTTCAAATATTCCCTAAGAAGATCATTGTTAACACATTTATCCTTCGAGGATGATTGTTTAATATCGCCAGTTTTCTTATGTTTAGCTTTAAGGTTTTGAGGATCAACATTATGAAAGTAATATGAGTTGGGGTTTAACGTTTTTTCAACAGTATTTCAGTTATTAAAAACGTGGATGGAAATCTTCCAACCGATCAGGGAGAAAGTGATCGAAAGGATGAGGAAAACTTCGGAAAGCAAGGCATAGTGAGAGTTAGAGAGCAGGTTTTAGAACGACTCAAATTTGGCTGGGCATCTATCAAGCGGGTGCTCCTACCGAGAACATGTACATGTAAGCTCCTACTAGCATTGGTTTGGTGGTCTCCGAAGCATCACTTTGGTAGTATTGTGACTTGCGTTTCCTGCCAAAACAATTCTGAAGAAGTCAAAACCGAAATAAAACACCACCAAACACGACGCTAGCTCTACGCACAAAGTTTCAATACGCTAACCCTTATAGATTAGGGAAAGAAAATCTAAGTAACGTTTCCATGGAAACGGCCAAAACTTGAAATCCTAAAAAAGGACAGTATTTCTCATTATGAGCGTTCCATATACCAACTTTAAGTGAGCTATGTCTTGGTTTTTCGAGTTATGAACCGGATTTTTTTTCTCTAGAAATGCGTTACATGGAAACGGCCAAAATTAAAAGTAGGCATCATGCTAAATCAGCGTATTTGAATCCACTCAGCTCTTTCCCAAAACCCTGATATCTTTTTAACCATTTAACCAGCCAATGAGACGACTCCAGCAACAGCGTCACAACCCGATTGGAAAAATCCATTCAGTTCAAGATAGTAGCTTCAAACTCCTTGCATAACGACATGTCATTGGCTGAAAAAATAACAGGTCAACTTAGCCACGAGTATCAAGCCGATTCAGCCGTACGAGGCATCTGGTCCGAATAAGATCAAGGTATTAGGCAGGAGCTGAGCAGATTCAAATACGCTGATATATCATGATAAAATTTAGGAAGAAGTTGAAATACCCAAAAGGCACCACTACAAACTATGATTAGTACCTAGCTTCAATGAGCTAGGCCTTAGGATTTGAAATAGGGTCCGGTTAATTGATTTGGACCTAGCACAAATGTAGTAAGAAATTAAACACCCGAGAAGGCACCAGTATACATGATGATTGTTCCATATAACAAGTCTCAGTGAGCTAGGCCTTATGGTGTTTAAGCTCTTGACAAGAATTATTATTTTAAATTAATGGAAACGGCTAGAAATAAATGAAGGAAGGAGTTGAAAAGCACGAAAGGCCTGACTGCAAACTATGATTATTCGATCTACCAAGTTTCAATGAGCAAGGCCTTAGGATTTTGAGTTCTGGTACGGAAACTTTGGGTTCCTATCTAAACGACCAAATATAAATGTACCAAGACGTTAACCCAAATGGCACCACTTCAGATGACGATTGTTCTATCAATCACGTTTCAATGAGCGAGGCCTTAATTTTTTGTGTTCTGGACAGGAAAAAGCGTTTTCACGGACGGACGTAAGGGCGGGTGTCATTTTTATAACCCCGGAAACTTTGTTTGGCGGGGAATAATGACAACCTGGTTATAGTGAAATATGAGGAAATGGTTTATTTCTGATCCTCCTCTACCAATCACAACATTAAAACTTGGAAAAATTCATCATACAAATCGTGCCAGAATTTGATTAGAGAAATAGAGTAGAGGGTATTCGTGTATGCAAACAGTCCATTAATAACAATGTTCACAAATATGGTCTCTAATATCGTTCCTTGTGTCATTCACGTTATTTACACACATCAAAACAATAGATTAATAGCCTTCCGAAGTTACAACAAATTCTAATCCAATAACGTTGCTCGCAAATAAATTTCCCATGAGAACGAGTACATACAAGTTGAAAGAGGTTCATCTATAGTTGAAAGTGTCGTTAAAAACAAAATCACACTTTTTCTCCTAAAAACATTATTCTCTTTTATCATGAAAGTCCACATATCAATAACTTTTGTGAACATTACGCATATGTTTGTGTGCTTGGTGTTCTAATAAACATTGGTTGAGACATGTCATATTTTACGACATTTCGGTAGCACTCGCTGTCTTTAATCAGTTAATTAATTAATTTTAATCAATTAATTGATAAATTAAAGGTACAATAATGTAATAATTTCAGTTGTCATTGATTTATAACAGCACTATTAGCGCGGATAGAACATTCAGTTATATTGCATTACATCCCATGTGATTTAATTCGAAATATCTCCCTTTATGACATGATAAACGGGACTGATCATTGCAGCCTTATATATTTATTCTTTTATCGTGAGAAAATGATGCTACATTAACACAATGGTGGATCATTTAACAATTATTATTCATTTAATTTGTTTATTTTACATGTGCATATAATAAAGAAGAAATTAATACACTCTTCAAAAAAAAAAGAAACGAAAAAGTGATTTGGATAATGTTGGACTCGTTAAAAAGAGGCAAAAACAATTCAGCAACTATATTTCTTCCCAAAACAGCATTGTCGTGCAATTCTTTACAGCTACAGCGCCAAAAAAGGACCTTGAGAACTGTTTTGTTTGTTGAAGAAGAATTTAACGATGTTGTCACAAAAACGTTGTTTAGAAAATATTTTCATATAATTCAATTAAGAGTAGGCGAAAAACATCTACTATCTTTACAGAATGATTAAAATCGACCGTGTTCCGAGTGTCAAAAGTTTAAATAATTGACTCTAGCGGGATTCGAACTTACAATGTACACTATCGGGGGCTTCCCCTCAACAACGTCTGAAACCACCCCCGATGCTCGCACGTTCTGACGCAATCTCAACTAGCTAATCACAATGACTCCGGGAAAAGCCTTTGGTATCGGTATCTAAGGGCAAGTAACTCCCGTTTACCATTCGTTAAACTTGATCGCCGCTATCCATATTTTTTAACGCGATCATTTGATTGGTCCGCAAATGCTTTCCTTAGCCAAAGGAGGCTTATGTCGTTTCACATTTTTGTATTCGTTTTTGCTTTGGAAAAGAGGCTATCATTTTGCCACAACTGAAAATGAAAACGTTGCAATAGGTCAAACTGAAACCGAAGAGTCGCAATTTGCACTTGCTCGACATTTGAACCTTCAACAGAGCACCTTTTGTTGCCTGTTTGTTCGGTTACTATTGTCCAATACCGCAACAATGAGCCCGTAACAAAAACACCAGTTGAAACTCCTGTTTTGAGAAACATTCGCTTTTTGTTGCACTTGAAAGTGAAGAACCTGAACTTTGAAAAGTCAGGTTTGAAGATGGACCACAATGTCGTCTTCATCGGCTTGATGGAAAATAACGTTTTATAATACTGTCTACCGTCGCAATAATTGACATTAATCCCTACGTCCTCTGACCTCAATTGACGCCGATTATTGACCGAAAAAGGGACTTATGCCAGCATTACACCCATGCATTATGCGACATGGTTTATTACTTTACCAATTCCAAAGTTACTATTTTTCAATGACTTTTATAACCCTAGAATTGAGCCCTATAGAACACGTATCGTTTGACATTCACGACAACGTCACATCAGGGCTCATGTACGAATGGCCATCAAATTAGATGAAGAAATAATAATTATAATTAATATAGATATTTTGTATCGAATTATCAAATCCTTACCGAATATATCTCAAATAAAGTATTGCTGGTAATAGTACTTTCGACGCCACCTTTTGGACTTACAGAAAGAGGGTCACAGCAAACAAAAGTTACAGTTGTGATGGCAAATTCTTTGTCTATAAACATGTCAATGTTCACCTCCTTATCCCTTTTAGATTTTTATACCGCATCGTGAGTTTAAGCAATAAATTCTTTGAAAAGTGACTTTTTTTTTGGGTTTTTTTTTTAAGAGTGTATAACATCCCTCCTATGATTCTTCAAGCCAATACATATTTACCAAACTATGCGATGCTAGCTTCACTATACTAAACCATGTCAACCATGATCCTTATATGTGGCTGAAACAGTGACACAGTAACAGCAGGTCATTCACCTCCTCAAAGTAGATAGATGGCAGCTTTATGGGTGGGAAACCTTGTGAATGATTTTGATGATTTGAGTTGACCTAATGCTATATCGCATATATGTATCTCAGGCTTCTGTGACGACTATGAACAGCGTCGGTATATATGAGTGATCTGTGCCCTAGAATGTTCTTGTTTCTTATTTAAAACAACCAAAGAGTATGTACAAGATAAAATACTTACAAATAAGATGTTACTTATCATTTGATTTTTACAAAACTGATGCTCAATCATTGTCAGCCAAACAGTGCTAGTGTAAACGGTGTTTTGTTGTATGCCTCATCTTTATCATAATCATTATATGACATGTACAGCTGCACACCAAAAGTGTCGTCACATATCTGCAAATTGTAGTGCAAATATCATATAATTTGGCATATCTTCGAGGCAATTTCATTGAAATGAAATCTAAATGCTCCACTACATTACGCATGTAGATCTCACCAGGCTCCGTTACGTGAGCCGTCAGGTTTGCCTCTGACATAATTCAATCAGCCAATCGCCCCGTAATCTATGGTGCTGGCGAGTTGCATTTCGCTTGTACGCTTTTCAGATGTCGGAAACCAAAAACTTCCGAATTTTTTCCGAATTCCTAAATACCCGAATTAATGTATTTTATGTACATTCAATTTACCCTAGCTCGGTTTGTAGGGCAAACAAGTCAAATCGAATCTATGGAGTTATCTTTCGCAATGCAAAATCTGCATTCCTCAACGTTATCCTTTGCTAGACCGTTTCAATCCAAATGCTTATTCCTGAAACAGTTGCGTTGAATAAACGTTTCGTCTTTTAGTTTGTAGTAATCGTTGAATAATTCAAAATTTCGTGAAACAAATTAACCATAAACATGGTGAGAAACAAAAACAACCAAAACATGTACACACACCAATACTAGGTTTCTTGATAATTATATATTAGTCATACGCGACGTTTATATGCTAATGAGATTGACCCTTATTTCGTCAAAGACTGAAATGTTATAATTAAATCTGCTGGGTAGAAGCGTATTAACTTTCATATGCAAATATCTTTATCTTGTTATGTGTAAAATCAAAAATTTATAAGAGATTGTGATTGCTTGATGGTATCTGCGGCAAGCCAATGAGATTTGGAGTTTAAACTGAAGCAAAGGTTAACCCGACGCCTTGAGTAAGGGAGCCTTGTGAGATCTATAATCTGCGTAACGTAGTGCACCAATGTTTGATGTTATTTTAATGAGATTGGTCTTCGAGGCATTGTAGCATTGCGAAAAGGAAATGGATAATTTTGATAATTTTCAATACAGAAGAGAAGATCCATTGCACCTTTACGCAATCGTATGCCATACCAAACAGTTATAGTTAAACCGTAATAGTTTTTGGCAAGTCACTGCGGTGACCAGGGGTCAAAATTTCGAAAATAGGTTTTTAAATTTTTCTTTACAAACTCCTTAATAAGTGATTAACACCTTTAAACAAAAGTCATATTTGTTCATTTGCATTAAGTCAATAGGAGTTAGCTGATTTTGTTCTCCGAGAGTTGAAATGGAACATTTTAATCGAAATTTTGGGAAATTGTAATTTCGAAAATTTGACCCCTTCTGTCCATTTAATCATGCCAAAATTCTAATTTTTGTTCGAGAGACGAGACAATCCCATAATTATTTACAAATGGCTAGTTTACACACTGACAATTGGAGATCCTGTGTCAGTTCCGCTGAAGTTGTTTTATTGACATTCAAACGAAACCCAAATTACATGATATTTGCACTAAGGTACAGTAGAAAGTGAACAAACCTTTGGTATGCAGCTGTATAGCGCCATTTCTTGTCCACTCTAAACTGCTCGAAATGAAAATTTAAGTTTTCTTGAAACATTCACATTTGAACCACCTGAGATTGTTGACTGTCCTCAACCCCAGTGGGAGTTGATGCCAGATAAGAGGTCTTGCCACCTGGAATGATCGATTCCCAAACTTGTTACTGCACTTCAAATGTGGCACAACAACATTACTGTGATTTTCAGGTCTGAGACTTCGTTCTATTTGGTACCTTAAGAATAAGTCAGACAGATACTTTGGAGTAAGGTTATTCAGGCTTTTGAAAACAGGAATAAAGGATGAGTTTGAAATGATATGTTTTGATACTGAGAGCAAGTGTAGTATCTGCAGTATTGAGTTACGCGAATGTTTTTAACTTGAGGTCTAGCAGCAACATTTTGCACACGTTGGAGTATAACTCATTAGGGTTAGACCATGGAGAAGACAAATGCAATATTCCATCCGAAATATGAATGTGAAATATTAGTATGAATAACTGTACATACCCAAGTCTAGAAACTTTGCAATATTTAGTTTGAAATACCTTTCTTTGATCTGTCAGTCAAATGTCAAGCGTGTAGCGTAATGTGTCGTTATTGTAAAGCATTTTATATATGTTGTCAAAAAGTAGCGCGCACGGAAGTACTAGAAACGACTGCACATGTTATAAAAAAACAAAGTTGACCTTAAAATCAAAGGCGACATTTACTCGCAAAAGTCGTTAACATATAACTATATGTTTCTTACATTTGGAATTGAAAGTTTAGTACGTTGTCACTTCCATGTTATTTGAGAATTCCAGTAAGTTTAATATAGAGGCCGATGTCAGGATGTATGTTGATAAAAAAACACTTATTGAACTTTGTGTTATGATGAACATGTTTTAAAACATATATTATTGTTTATTAGTGTGTATTGCCCGGAGAGACTTTCAAAGCTATGCATTTTAGAACTCGTATTGATGGTGTCAATTCTCAAACCAAAGGCATCAGTGGTTCCTGTGTGGGCAAATATCATATTTCAAAAGCATCAGTATTTGAATTCAGGTAAGAATCAAACTTATATGAGTAATAGGATCATCACTCTGTCAAATATCAAAACTATATTAAAACTTTAATGCTTCTAAGGGGCCATCGAACACCAAAAAAGAGAATTCTTATATATATATATATATATATATATATATATATATATATATATATATATATGAAAAGTTGAATTGGTATATATATATATTACGAGTCGATGTTTCTTCATTAGATCCATTGCTAGCTGCTAGCTTAGTCACAAGTTTAAACAATTATTGATTAAGTGACGATGAGTTTACACTTGTTCTATCCCTGGCTATGAATCATCGGTTGGTTACACGGCGAGGCCTTCATTACTCACTGTATATAATCTATTGATTACCACAGTGATAAATCAATACCAATCCGGGATTCTTCTTTCATCGAAATGACACATAAGTAAAGCCATTATTTTGGGATGATTTGTTTCCTTAGTTGTAAAACTTATAAGATTCGACATTCAGAGAGCGTGTGTACTATAATCAAAGCGATGTTTTACTCTTTATGTTTAGAAACATTCACGATTTGCTTTAAGGAGTTAACACCAGTAAGTTATATAAAACGCGTGACAAGAACAATTTACTGTCCGAAAGGATATGAAATCCGCTGTCGCGAACAGTTGGTGTTTTCCTCTCACAGTAATACGTTTTTTTTCAATACATATTTCACTTGTTCATTTGTATTCGCCTTACATTGATAAATTTGTTTTATGCAAAGGTCAGTTCGACGTTTTAAACTTTTTAATCTGAGTAGTCGTATGTAAAATATAACAAAGTTGGTGCTGTTTACTTGTTTAACTGTCAGATGTGCTTATGGCATTACCCGTATTTTTGGTCCAACTTCCGTAAACTTTTCACATTTTCGACGTCACCTACACAATGGCTGACCCCAAATCTGAAATTTTGTCTGGATGAAACTTGCAGCTCTTGTAGGTAATACGAAACCTCAGGACTGCGCCCCTACTCCCCTGCATATTTAGGATGATCAAGTGGATACTCAAATTTGTAGATTTAGGAAAATGATTAACAACACTTTCTTCTTCTAAAGCATGAATAGATTCCTTAACTGCATGTTCTTAATAGCAGATGAAAACCTGATAATTTGCGATGTACCTGTCTATTGACAGTTGTTTGTTAATCCTTCACTTTATACCATATACTTTAAGTGATATGTATGTATAAGCTGTTGTGTATTAAATTGGGGATTTTGGGGAGGGTCGGTGGAGAAAAGGGAAAATGTCTTTTTGGTATATATAATATTTTGAAAGAGTGATCAACAAAGTTAAGGGGTTGTCATAATAAAGAGTAAGAATGTTGGTAACAAATTATATTTGTGTCAAGCTTGTTATACGCGCTTTTAAATGCACTGAGTATTTACAGAATTAAAAAAATTACGAAATATGAGAGTACAAATTCATAAGAGCGTGGCGATGAATCAAATCGTAGTTACCCCCTAACAGCTATTTGTGTTTCAGAATTTGTTTCCCATTTTGTATCATGGGTCGCAGGATAATCATGTCCTAGAAAAGAGGTGGACGAGATATCTTCAGAGAGCGGTATTTCTCATGGAAGTGTTTGCCCCATAATTAACGAGAACTTGCACATGTGCCTGCAAGTTGGTTGCCATGAAACTTAAATGCACAAGATCGACACCAGGCAGATAAATTCAGTCGTGAGCTCTTGGACTTTGCTGATCCCTATAACTTTCATGCCCGTCTGGTTACAGGGGATGAAGCGTTGATACATCACTGGGATCCTGCCACCAAGTATGAGTCCATGCAATGGAAGCATAAACACTCTTCTTCACCCAAGATGTTCAGAACTCAGCCTTCTGCTCGCAAGATGCATGGCGACTATTTTCTGAGATTTAAGGGGCGTGGTACTTTTGGACTATTAACCGGTTCAATACCTTACAATACAATAAAATAACATGAGCTATGCTGACTTGTTGAAACAATTGAGAGCGGCCATCAAGAAGAAGAGGCGCGGCATGTTGACTCCTGGATTCAAGCTTCTTCATAAAAACGCTCCAGTGCACAGGAATCGTATTGGACAAGCTGCACTTCAACAATGTGGTTTTGAACAACTTAACCACCCCCAGATCCGGATCAAAGCGACTTCTATCTGCTTCACAATTTGAAATCACACTTGCGTGGTACAAGATTTGGCGATGATGATGAACTCAAGGCAGCTACTGGGCGTGGCTTAGGGCCAGAAGACTTCTACCTCATGGGCAATGACAGTCTCAAAGACAAATGAACAAAGCGCTTCGAGGTCCAGCGAGATTATATTGAAAAATAGAATCAACATCACAAACATTGGCTTCTTTTTTATATTCACTTCTATTAACTTATTGACAACCCCTCGTATCATTTGGCGTTATTCTATAGAAAATCTCTGGTGTTTGTAATGTATATCACAATATAAAGTATTTTGATTTGTATCAAGCCAAATCGTCCTGTGAAATAGAGACTTTCTCTCTAAGAAGAAATAATAAATCGTTGCGAGGTTATATTTAAAAAACGCAATTCGTTGAGGCTTGCTTTTAAATGTGTTTCCCTTTCCCTTTGTTAAAGCTAATTCATATTTTAGTTTTGTTACCTCACTAGTTTTCAGTTCAAAGATATGAATAAAACCTAAAACAAATTATAAACATTCGGAAATCTGTGAGCAAGGTATCGATCACTTTTTACATAGGTGTTTTCAAATTATGATACTTGTGATTCATTTAGTTTTATACTTGTACTCATGAAAATTCTCTGAATCAAAAGTTAAAATGACACCAATTTGTCCTGTTAAGGAGCATTTTTTTCATTACAAATCGGCTTATAAACATAGGATATACTAAACTTATAAAAAAAATCTGACGGTGTCTGAGAACTATCACTAACATAGAAACTGTCTTTAAGTCTCATGACGCGGTCAGACCATTAGCTTTTAAACGATATATGATATCAACCGTAACAACCTCTTTGATGTGAAATATTGTGCTTATTTTCTCACAGTAAGCACTTTATATAAAGCGTTCAACTTGGGAAAGTGGTAATTAATCTCATTAACCATGTCACACCATGATTACATGTACTTGTATAGAAAGGGTACTCAAATTAAACAGGGTGTGCGTGTTTGCAAACACTTCATTAATAGTAATGGTCGTTTATAGAGAGTGTTTTATGATCTGCTTAATAGTTGTTAAACTCATTAAGGTTATTTGCTAACATCGAAACAATCCAATTACTGGCAATCTGATGAAGGTGCGAAGTAATATAGTTAATCATTAGAGGACGGATGAATTCCATACAATTAAACGTATAACTAGTTACGGTTGTATATAATTAATTATAATCTAGTAACCGAACATTAATGGTTAAGCAGTAATGTATAAAACACTTGATCTCGCCGATATCAAACATAATATGACTAATTTAACTTATAAAATAAATATCACATTCGATTTGAACTTATGTATGGTAGGATATTATACTTTGAATTATCACTGATGTCTCAAAACATGTGAAAAGTTTCAGAAAGATAGATAAAAGTGTACCAATGGCTTGTTGTATCTGAATCCATTTTGCTTTTTTCGAGAAACTGCTCTTCAAACAACTAAACAATGATTATTTTTGTCTATCAATAATGGTTATACAGAAAATGAAGTCGATAATGACAAGTAGTTTTGGATGTTTAGAACTTATTGATACTGTCACGTTTAGCCTTCAAATTAAGATTGAATTTTTCCGTTTGAATAAATCATGCATTTATATTTGATGTTATTATAATGATATGTTCAAACTGTCAAAAACCTTTTCAATTTCTTGCTTACGTAAAGAAGTTAAAAGTGTATTTTCCCTTTAACATGTATATAGGGACTATAATTTTCGAACTGAATCCATAAATATATATTGCTTGATACATGTACATGTAGTATCATACCTTTTCATAAGCTGTCTCCGTTTGTAATAAAATCTCTTTACTTTTAGTGCCAGTTTAATTTATTTGGTTACTAACAGACAAGGCTAGTTATTAACGCACGTTGTTTTAAAAAATACCAAAGCTTCTCTATTTTGATTACATAGATCATTGTAAAATTATACATGGAAAATGTTATTTCATATTATTTTGTTGATATCATTGAATGTATGAAAATATCATTGAAAACTTTTTGCGTCGTTTATTTGATATGAATTAATACATTCAGCATCATAAAAAACTCAACATACTGCTTTTGAAAACATGTTTGACTAAATCAGTTATGCAGTACTTCACTATGCGGAAAAATGTTAAATCACGATCAGGGCCCTATACATGGCATGTAAAATTTGTGATCAAGATGGTAATTGTCTATTGAACCACTTATATGAGCCCTCTTGAACCAACATTTGGGTTCATGGTTGATAAATCACAGACGAATGTTAGATTTCAATTAGAGATAGAATATTGGCGTCATACATTTAGATATATCAAACCATGCATTTATAAGAAAGAGAAATATCTGATCGATGGGAAAGAAAATGTCGTACATATAAGCGCCATGATGGTAAGATATGATGTTACGTATGGTCATGCGCTCTCATGTGCTTACGTGAATGTTAAGATAGAATTTAATCATAAAAATTCCTATATCGATTTTGTCTAGGTCACAGGAGCCACACGTTAATTGTCATTGCTGTTTCACTATGCAAAGCCTCAAACTGTAACGTAAACTGCTATTTGAAATGGAAGAATATAACGAAGTAGTAAATTAGGAACTTCACTGGCCTGTTGAAAAAAGACAGAAACAACCTTTATAGTTTGTTAGTACTGTTATACCTTTGGTATACATTTAATTTGAGGCTAAGTTTGCAAATGTATAAGTTCGTTGCTTAAAAATATAAGAATTAATTGAAAAATGTAAGTTCTCATAAATTTGACTTCAGGGAAAAATAATCAAGAGGAATATAATGAGTTGATTTAAATCACGCAAATGGCACGTCAGAACATAGACTCATAAACTAGTCCACTTGTAAAAAAGAAATTCATTGGTCACGGATTTTTTAAATTCAATAAAAATGTTGAGTTTCAATTTAATAAATTATTTCCTTTAACAACGAAGATTACATCTTTTAACATCAAATTTAAATAACCGAAGAACCTTTTTTGGATGAGATTAGAATAATTCGAATATATCTCCATTCCTAAACGAAATTATTTCAAATATCACACTTGAGACCGAAAGCGAAACACCCATGGCCATAATTAAAGGTATTTGAAACAAAAGTCGAATTACACATCTACCTTAAGATCTATAAACAGCATTCATTCAAAACAAATTTCAAAGAAGTTAACATATCATTTTATCATTGAAATATACAGTCATGCATCCATCTATTTAAACCATGCAGGCAATTAAAAGATAAAAACGACAGCGGCTTTTATCATTGCAACAACAGTGATATTACTATGGATATTCGTGTACCGTGACAAACTTACAATGATAAAGACAGGCATCTATCAAGTTTGAACTCTTGAAGGAATTATAACTCACAAAGACAATAGCACCAATTGCCAGCACTAAACGTCTCAAATACTTACATAAACAGTCGTTTTCTCACCGAGGACTCCACCCGACAAAATTTGAGAAATTCTAATATTGCAACTACATAGATTCCATATAACAACACTACTTTTGTTCACTGTTTAAATGGCGTGCATGCCTAATACTGGAGAAATTGTTAAATTGCAACTATAGGGATTCCAGATAACAACGTTACATTTGTTTACTGCTTAAAGGGCGTCACATGTCATTGTTTTCACATATGTGCATTAATAGTGTATATTTCATAATTTCTATTCACCCTATTTCCAGTTTTCTTCTAAAACACTTTTAAAAGTATTGATACACTGTGAAATATTTAACTTTCATCGATAAACGACTAACTCAAAAATTGAGAGCATAGTATGCAAATATTCAAGAATAGTCTTATATGACCATTATACATACAGTCTTATTTCTTACATGTCATATTAATGATACTGAACGAATAAATAATGACATCCTGGAAATAATTGCCGGATTGGCAGACCTGATTCTTTTTATATTTCGTTATGATCTAGACTTTGCAGAATAATTAAATTTACAATACACGAAGGTGAAGGTCACTTAGTGGCGATATTTGTTTGTGGACAACCTGGAAATATTCCAATATAAAGAAATTTCATGACTGGCTCCTATCTAAAATAGTCTCTTAAAATAGGTGTCCTCAGACTAAACGCAAAAGCCCAAGTCGAAGTCCACAAGTGAATAGATACCCTGGAGATTCGTACCAAATTTTGTAATCCTACTAAAAAAAGAAAAGCTTTCCCCTTGAAAGAAACCCTCGGACCAAGTGCAAAAACGGAACAAGGACAATAACTCAAAAATAAAATAATTGCATGCTTATCATTTTCGAACTCAATCAAGGTATTGATATCCCGTAGGCAAACATCAGACTTGTTAATCCTATTTAAAATATTTTTTAGAAGAATTGTCCCCATTGAAGACACCTTTGAACCAAGTGCAAAAGACGGAACAAGGGCAATACCTCAAGAACAGAGTAATAGCATTTTTCTCATTTTCGAACTCCATCAAGGTATTGATATCCTGAAGCCACAAACCAGATTGGTAATCATATCTAAAATAATTTCTGAGAAAAGCTGTCCCTATTTGAGGACAACCTCAAACTAAGTGCAAAAAAGGGTTAATGAGAAAAACGGTCCCCTAACTCGGACGGACACACGGATGGACGTAGCCCAAACCTTTACCCCCCTGGGTAAGAGCGAGAGTTTGGGCACTATATTTGAAGCTCGTTTTGACGGCAATTGTTGCAAACTTCCCGATATTAGATGCGTGTTGTTGCTTTTTGAAATATAACGTAATTTGTTTTAAAATTCCGACAACCAACAATATGTCTAACTATGAATGCATGATGCCGGACTAGTTTATGTTTACGGAATAGCTCCGAAAACACTGTAAACTTGCGATGATGACTTCATGATGTGTATCTGCTAATGGATTCAAGTAATACTAGTAACGTTTTCGCATATTTATTACATTTGGATACACAAATTATCAGCGAGTGCGTTGCACCGCGTTTTTAAAGGACATTAGAAGTGTTGAACATGAGAAATACAATATTTTCCGGATAAAAATTTCCAAATAAGGACGTTGTCATCTAGAAAATCTTGTTTTTCTTCTTGTTACATCCTCTTTTATATGATACAACTCAATATGTTGATGACATTTTTCAGGAAAATAATATTGTTCTATCAAATAAAGAACAAGAGAGCAGAATACGAAACGATCATGTTCTGTACTGGTATACAAGAATAACGCCTCGAACCCTTTACACCTGTCATTATTCAAATGTCATTGTCATCCATGTGCATTGAAGATATAAGGAACATAAATCCACAACATTACAAAGTATTGTTGTTCTGTGAAGTTATGCCTTATCATCAACGATAAACTCTACATTCTCATTAACAATAAAGCTTGCCCATACACCACCATATCTCCAGATATATTTCTCTCGATACGTAAGCATTTCTCACATTTCAGCGTATATGATTCCGCTCAGCTCCATCCTAATACCCTGATCTCTTTCAAGCCAAAAGCCTCGTATCGCTAGCTATATAACCAGCCAATGAGACGACTCGCATCAAGCAACAACGGCACAACCCGGATGAAAAAATCCGTTGAGTTCAAAAGATGGTAGCTTCAAGCTCCTTACCTTTTGACATTTCTTTGGCTGAAAAAATAACAGGCGAACTTAGCCGATCCAGGCATTTGACCCGAAAGAGATCAGGGTATAAGGAAGAAGCGGAGCGGATTCATGTACGCTGATTTAGCAGGATGACAAGCAACATATAATGATAACTAATGCTGCATGTTTATCTACGAGGATGTGGATGTTAACTTATGTTCCAACCAGTAATAAATACTTTTAAAATAACATCAAAATGTTACACTACAAAGTACTCTTACAAAAAACCTGATGAACACGGTAACTGGTAACAAATGACATTTGATGTAGTTTTATCATTTAGATCATATTACGTAACCCTCGACCAAACTGCTTTTCCAAATATTTTAAATGCGAAATGCAGAGCTGATTGTTTCAAGATAAAGGAGTTTAAAAATGAAAAATTGAAAACAAACTTCGATGAATAATGCTGAAGGAATGAACAATGTTTGTGATTTGATTTGAGAAATTCGAGTTCGAACGCACCTTTCAATCAGCAAGTACCACAAATCGCCAAAAAGGTACCATAATCATTCTGTACGTTCAAATCATGAAATATACATTTGTTCCCTAAAACGTTTTTACCTAATACTAAATGTCAATAGATTTTCACCAAAAAAAGAGTAGCCGATATTACACAAGCTCCTTAAAAAATCAGTGCCCCCTATCTCGACACAATATGTTCCAACAATTAGTGTCCACCAGTGATTGTAGACGTTCTGGAAGACCTCGCGATCTCCATAGCAGGGCATTTGCGCTAAGTACCACTGAAGATACAGTTGCCAGGGTAAAAACGATATGAAACTAAAAGTAACAAAAATAAAGGAAAAAAAGTAGACGAGTAAAAGAGATGTCATTCTTAACTGAGGTGTCAGAATATTACTAGTTACAATTATCTTGAAACTATAATTTGTAATGATTTGAATTTATAGTTAGTGTCAGTCTGGCATCAGGAGAATATTATGATCCTTGCAAATGGAGTATTTGGATCTTTTCTTAAAACCTGTGTACATTTCCATGCCGAGTGGGATGTGAGTCTGTATTATCTAATCATTAGATAAACACTTTGATCCAGAAAAATGTTCGTGTTCTTCTTTGAGATATGGACTCATTCAATCAGACAAGCATTGGTTTAATGCCTATATTCGCTTTGCTACAGCTCAATTCATTATGGAGACTTTATTCAGGGTCTATTTTGATAACATGTGAGCAGATGATAAGAAGCATCAAGAAAACCCCTTATAAAGAAAGTAATTTCCTCTATAATGATATATCACAATACACAATGGACATATATGTTCATATATATTCTAAATAATGGAATCAATTCAGCCTTAATTTGGCAGTGAATTCATTTACAGCTGATCTGCGTATTCATCAACTGCGTTGTCAAAATAAAACTTATAGATTTAATTTATAGGTATTTCTCGTCTCGTTTTACGCTAGTTTATTCTTTCATAATATTGAGTACATTTGAGGTTAAAAAAATGTATGTAGCATCATCTACCCTCTTTCAAAATGCGGATATATTATGAGGATATAAGTGAATTCGTTGAAAAGTAACTATAATTTTATTCTAAATTCAAATTCTTATAACAAGCTCCGTTTACCATATCGTTAAGTGGGCACCTTGTGAAGGTTATTTCAAGTTGACCCTCAATCAATTCTGCTAAATCAGCGTTTTTGAATCCGCTGAGCTCCATCTAAATACCCTGATTTCTTTCGGGCAAAATGCCTCGTATGGCTGGCTGCTCTATTTCCGTGACTATATTTTCATCTGTTATTTTTTCAGCATATGAAATGCCGTTTTGCAAGGAGCTTGACGCTACTATATTGAACTCAACGGATTTTTCATCAAGGTTATTGCTGGATGCGAGACGTCCCATTGTTGATTGTTGACCTGAAGGACACGACACTGATTTGATGACTTAAGTACTCACATTCTTGTATGTTATTACATTCTTGTGTTTGCCTGAAACTTCTTGAAACTCAAAATATCATTAGGCATCATTGAGTGTGCATAAAGCTCAGCTTTATTCGGAAAGTCGCGTAGGGAGAGATAACTCTTTACAGTAAAAATCCTCTCCACAAAATTACTTTTGAGCCAAAATGGTTCAGTTATCATTTTAAAACAGCAATGTCAAATCACTCACGCAGTCAAAATGCTTAGATGATTTTAAGATTCATAGATTAGCAGAATGTTGCCATTCATATCCTTTCGTGTGGGGATATTAATCAATTGTCTTATTGATACTTTCTTTCCTTTGCATACAGTGACGACCATCGTACACTTAATGTAAGAAGAATATCCTTTATGGAGTTTACAATGTCAGAGGTGGTTCTCAACGTGTTTGTTCCCCGTGTCCGAGACGTGTCTTGTAGAAAGTCAACTGAAGAATGAATATGCAACCAATCAGCTAAAGTGCCGCTACTGATGAAATAGTAAATCTAAGATATCTGAAATTATTGTTGCTTTTGCTCGAGGAAAACATTTATCTAACTTATATGCTCTTCTTCTCTTCATGGTTCATTTTTCAAAGAATTTATTGCCTTAAAATAAGAGCAGAAATATCAGTTATTGAAATGGTAAAAAGTTGAAAATTCAAAGTCGATAGAAAAACAACCAACTTCTAGGATTGAAACTTTCGTTGTTGTGTCTTGTGAGCCATGGCAAATGCTGTTTAATAAACAACCCTTGATAATCGAATGCATATAAAGGCCGACGACTGATTATTGTTGATGAAATGTTTTTCCCCTTAACCGCCAATGAATGTCATCAACAAATTTATATATATGGAAATGACTAGCAATATCTTCAAAAGAAATCTGTATTCAATATGAACCTTATGTTTTTTCGACAAATTTTCATGTGTTCAAGAAAGTTTCATAGCACTACATGTGTGTTTAACATTTAAATATTCTTCATGAATGATATTCTTGTATTCCGCACAGCCAAAATTGTACTTCAATATATGGCACTCTAAAGAACATTTAATTCCCAGGCTGATGCAAATTTTGATTCCTATTTCAATCTTTGTCAGTGTGGCGATTACATTTTCGCCTTTCAGTCTTGGCATTATTATATCCTCTTTTCAATGCAAAATAGAACACAAAACTCTGAAACGGTGATGGCTTAGATTGGTTATAAGTCACTTTATCTTACTCTCAGCTTAAGTTTGCTTGAAATGTTTTCAAGGCGTATTTGCGAGGACATCTTTAAATGCTTACCAAACAAAAGAAAATGTCTAAATTACCCCTTTTTCGAACTGAGGATGTCAACCTTTAAGAAGGAAATTGTATAGTTGTATTGCTATTACCACTTTTACATGAGTCTAAAATGAAAAGTTTTATGCGTTTCTTTTTAATCGGAGTATATACCCCTTTTTTTGTTGAAAACTTTAGCAAAAGATTTTCAGTGTTCAATGTCCCGCAATATTTGTGAAAACTATTACTTTTCAACTTAAATTTAACAAGCAATGTTTTATCCTTTGTTGTTTCTTTTCTATAAATCTCTAAGTGGTTTATGGTTAAAGTTTAATCATAATAAATGATACAGTTTTCTTACCTTTGAATTACATTTTTAAAGTGTAAGAATTGATTCTAATATATCTTGACATCGAATGATTGAGGGGCTTGACGAGGATGTTGATTAAATATACTATTTCTAAATCTGACTCCTATGCAGTATCTAGAAAGGATGATTGCATTAACAGGAGTGGCAAGGATATGTATCTTACTACGTTTCATTGATAAAAGTGCTACTTGTTATCGATTTATTACACATACATACAAATATTCGTCTAGAGCCAATTCAGCTCAGCTGTTCAAAGTCGTTTTTGATTTCCCTAGATCTTTTGGTGTCACTCTCAATCTCAAACCCAACTCCCTGAGGATCATACAACTCGTACAGCCTTAAGGGATACCAAATAGATCGCACTTGCCCATCCATTCGAGGTACCCTTTTACAGCTGGGTGGACTTATACACATGGTCTACACAAACAAGTCTAAGTATACGTGTATTGTGCGGTGCCGTCTGCACGTATTCGTTTGATTCGTTGGGAACTTACAAGCACATGTATGTGTACTGTACGCTAGGGGTTGCAACACCATTAAAAGAGTCAGTACAAATAGTTGACTACAAATTTGTTTCTTCCTGTTAGAACTTCTCGTGAACCCGGCACCTCAAATTTAATACCCCAAAGACCATTGCCGACTCGGTCACCTCTGGACGTAATGAGAATATGCAACGAATTACGATGAGTTAAATATACTCTCTATCGAGTCGGTTAGTGTGATATACTTCGTGCTTTAGCTCAAACATTTATTTTTTAATTGGAAGAAAGTGAACAGATATACTTCAAAAAAAGAAACATCCACCTTATATTGAAAAATACAAACAGACGTCATCCCTAATTCATCTGACTGCGTGCTCTTGCCGAGACCCTGTCGGGATTCGAACCCGGGCCTTCGTAATACAAATCAAAATGTCTTTTCACGATTATTATATTGTCATATTTCAATGATTTCTAAAAATGCATCTACATGTAGGCCTGTAGTTGTGTAACTGTAACAATATCGTTTAACATTTTCTATAAAAAAATATTCACATGTATAACATATAAAACTGAAAGTGTTACTAACATTTCAAGCTTTCCAACAGGGAAATTTACTTCAAAACCTTATAACGTTCCTAACTATGAAATGCTAAATCTAGATCCTGTGTTTGATAGTCCAAAAAATGCATTCTCATAACCTAATCAAGAGGTTATAATTCAAAGATAGTGAATCCAAAGAAAGAGGCCTGTCGTGTAAGTTTGTTGCTCCTTATTACGAATGTCTCATGCCAATGAAGTGTATCTTGTGTCTAAGTAAGTTTGACCATGCTATTTTTTACAGGTATAATAAGACCTAGGTACTATCCATTGGATTTTTTCTCGTAATAAGATGTCCCATTTGCATATGGGTTTTGTCCCATTTGGATTTGATGATCTATCTACATCAAAATAATATTTTATTTGTAAATATTGATCTCTCGGTTACAAAAAATCTTGAAGATTCTAGAGAGTTCAGCCATAGTACGTGTACCAGCCCCCTTAAAGTTTCAAACCGTCAGAATCAAGAATTGAAGATAATTATTTTCAATAAATCAATGAACATCTGTTTATTATATACTTTGAAAATAATAACGTACTTTCGAAGTCCCCTTTATCTAATTATTATTGAATAAAAGATTTGGAAGAATTTCCTTACTAAAACATTTTCCCATTATTTGTCAATTAAATATGAAAACGCATGTACGGTGGACATATATAATTTCCGAAATCTTTGTATTAGTATAAAATTTCAAAACGTTCTACTCCGCTTTAAAAATATATTGTTAACTTACCTTGGCTCTAAAAACTTATGATTATAACATCTATTTACTATGGAAAAGATGATGCAAAATATCAATCAAAACGATCACGAAATACATAGAACTCAACATTAGTTTTGTATTTAATATGAACAATGTTTCCTTTTTTAAGGTAGGAGAATGTCCTCAAACATGCTCCTAGTGCAAAACTACTGACTGTATGTTGCTTCTGCAAAAATGGAAATGACAATGTATAAATCTGGAGCCAAAATTCCCCCCTGTAAGGAAACCGTATATTTGTTTGTAGCAAGTAACAATAGTTATAAAAGTTATAATGTAATGTAATACTGTTTTAAAGACGGTTATGTCTAGTCATTTGTATTCACGGTATCTTAGATATTGAATGGACGTGAATGAATCACACAGAAAGTTAGATTTCAATTACTGATAGAATATTGGTTTAATACACATTAGTTATATCTACCCACACATGCAGGGGAAGGTTGAATCATTAGGGACACAATGTCTAACCTCAGTATGGTGGTGGTAGGATAAGAACGCTTCATTAGATACATCAGTCGAATTCATCTGAACCAAACGTTTTTAAGAATTTGAGATGTTCTTGTTATTTTCATTTCGAATTTAGGAATTATTCAAGTTTAAACATTTTTACAAGATCATTTTTCTTTGTTGCCATCAATAACCCATAAAAGATTCAATTGTCTAAGTGACACAGAGTCTTTCTAAAAAGGAAAAAAAACAAAAAAAAACAAAAACCCGAGAGGCCTCAATCTATTTATTTTAAAAGTAAAGAAGGGGGGATATCATTATCAAAACGAGCAGTGAAATTAACTTCTTCTCTAGTAAAATGGTTGAAAATACACTTTATTATGCCAGTATTCATGACAAGAAATAAAAGATGAAAAATTATTTAACAAACCAAAATAAAAAGGCAATTATGGGATCAATATTGAGTTATTAAATGTACAAGCAACAATGAAGGACCGCCCAGCTGCTCCATACCATTGAGTGGAAACTACATGAAACAAGAAGCGCCACACATTAAACGTCACAATTTAGAATATGCCTTTGTCATAGAGTCATTTTGGCAGTGGTGAAAATATAACAAGAAGCTGAAGTGGTTCCAAGCAAATTGCACAAGACAGGGCTTAGAATAAACGTTTTCATTTTAACAAATGTTTCTAAATTTAATAAAAATTTGTAAAAAAATTGAATCATTACTTACCTTTATATGTATCTTTACACCATTATTGATGAAAGTGAGATAATTACTTTGGGAGTTATGAGCCAAGCATGAATCGTAACTGTTTTCTAACTGAGTTACTGCTTCTTCCCTATTCACGTAAAATTTCAAAACAACAATTCAAAATATAAATTCCAAAAAAATTTTAATCTTGACACAACCAAACAGGACTTTAAACAGAGTCACTACTTTTTGGCCAAAGAGAAGTTTTCAAAATTATTGATCATGACTCCACACCAAATTTGATCGAAATCAGAGGACTAGCTTAGAAGTTATGAGCCGGACAGGATTTGAAACAGTTCTCCAACAGTCCCAATATTTTGTCACAAAATGCAAAATTTAACCATTTCAAAATTGTTAATCGTGACACGTGTAATGCAAGTTCGTACCACATTTGATCAACATTAGATGATTGTATAGAAACTATGAACCGGGGAGGATTTCAAAAACATAACTGAATTTCCAAATTTGAAGTGAAATGGTTGATTAGCCACGAAGTTGTGAGCCGGACACGCCTTATTCCTTAACCGTATATATTTCTTAATCTTCTAAAATGCCATTCGAAAAAATGCCAATCAGCAGAATGATTTACACACTGATATTGCAGTTAAGTGAGCATTTGTAGTAATTTGGAAACTAGATTATCGAGTTTTTAATCTTTGATGGTTTAACTGATGTCTGTGATTTTTTCTTCATACTGAAGAGGTTTGTACAAATTCATTGTCATTTTAAAAGAAACCGAATTCATTTCAGAACAGGGAGGTAGTAGGTGTAATTATTCTGTCGATATATCTGCATGGCAGTTAAGTGATCTAGCTAATTACTACTTTTAACTAGGTCGATATTGCAACAAATGTGTTTTTTCTCTATGACATGTAAAGAAAGGGGAACACGACCTTCGTTTTAAATGGCAAATGTTGTACATTCATTATCTACAACGACAGCGTATGACAATGTGTTTTGGATTTAATCAAGTTAAAGTAGAAAGCTGTGTAAAATTAATGCCTATGTCGTGTGTACATATCCTTTTACAACAGCTGTCCAATCATTTATGTAGCTGGAATCTAATCATTCGTGTGTACATATTCTTCCCAACTTCCCAATCATTCCTGCATATGGTACATGTATCTCGTGTTTCAGTACATGTACAATGTTTAAAGTAGACTAAAATATACCTCTCCCTCAGTCGCTATTTATCCTGACTGTTAATCGGCTTTGGGGTGGAAGTTTTCAGGTTACAAGAATTTTACATATATTTATGACACACGACTACCCATCGGTAATAGTGAGGCTCCAGGCATATTCCACCACATCACTCAGGCATTCCGACGTATGATGATAACCTTGCACTATTTGTTTTACTTACTGATTATGTCTCCCGACCCAGAGACATATTGGTTTTGGCTGAGTTCCCGTCCGCGTCCGCGTTGGCGTTCCAAAGCGTTTCCGGAGCATTACTCTGAAATTACTTGACCAATCTTCACCAAATTTGGTATACATCCTGTTCATATGATGTAGATGTGCCTTTTGGGGCTTTCAACTTCTTTTTCAATTTTTCAATTTTTTTTCCATAGCAACAGTTTGGATTTGGTCATTTTGAAGCGTAGGGTTAGTTTCCCGAGGACAACACTGAAACTACATGACCAATATTCACCAAATTTGGTACACATCCCCTTCATATCATGTAGATGTGCCTTTTGGGGGTTTCAACTTCTATTTCAATTTTATATTTTCTTAATCTTAAATTGAATCATATGTAAATAATATTTTGTAAAAACTGTGCAGGTGTTGATCAACCAAAACCTAAAGTTTATGTTGTTTTATAGAAAAATTCTTAAATTTTACTTGACTTAAAAAAAACTGTTCAGAATTTTTAAAAAACAAAACAAATAGGCTGAAATGGTATATGGGGGAGACATCTGTTTTCACTAGTAAAAACACTTTCTAGTTTCTTACTGATACGCGACACAGTGAATACCAACAAGCCCAATATCTTTTGATGAAAACTTGGTTTTTGACTCATTAAGGAAAAGCTAGTTGGTCCTACGCAAGCTATTACTTTCTCTGCATTCTCATATTAATTCTGTTTCATCACTTGACTCAATACCTTATCATCATATGGTGTGGTGAAGTGAAGCATAGTTCCATAGACCCCGAGAGCTATGCCAGGCGGAGCTGTCCATCTCTGACTTTCTTTTCGTTTTCCCTCATACTTTCGACCCTTTTCTCCCTGATCTGTCCACTCTTTTGGATGCTCGTCATCTTACGTGTTGAATAACTGAAATATTGTTCAAAACACGTTTAGCCCCTTACACACTCACTAAAGACTATATTATCAAATTATGAAATGTGAACCATAACATTTACTAGTGTACAAGCCAATCCAAAATAACTTTAAATTCGAAATTAAATATCAGCTTGTTTACTGTAACCTTGTCTTCTCGGGCAATACAAGACTAACTTTCTCATAAACATTACGGGAGATTTTGTTAATAAAAACAAACAATATATGCCTTTAGAATAAACGATAAAAAAAGTACATATGACTTTGACCTACCGAAATAACGATTAGGGATTAAAGACATGAAACCTGACGACGATTAGTAAAATGACACCCGCTTTGTCAAAGAATGATACAAACATTTTTTCAGGAACAGTTGCAAATAGAAATGTGTAATAAGAAAATGATAAATAATCAACATAGAAGACGATAATATTAGTGAACTGAATTAAATAGTAAGCAATATAAACAGCCACTCAAAAAATGCAATTAAACGTGTTCAAAGATACCGAAAGCCTTTTCAATTAAGTGATGATACCAGTAAATAAAAAACCTATTGGAAATGAAAATATTTAGGAAAAAAACATATGTTTTCTTTAAAAAAATAGGAATAGTAAAATGTTTACATATTTAAGGAAAAAAGTATTTGACCCTTAAACCGACATTATAGTGCGTAACGGTTAGAGTAATGATTAATTATTTATGTTTGTCATGATCGTATTTCTCCAGATTTCCAGAGCAATGAATTCAATAGGAATATTTCGGATTGGTTGGACCTGAAAGTAAAAAAAATTCATATTGCTGAATAAAATATTTTGATAATATGAAAATCGTTTGCATTGACATTACGACAAAATGACGTTTTTATTGTTGGAAGTTAATAAAAGCACTGAGATTTGTCCTAAAGGGTAAACACTCACGTAAACTATTTCAAAATGTCAGCTAACCACGTATGGAATAAAAGCATTAATGAGTTTTTGTTCTGTGCTATTCTTAACAAAGAATAAAATACATCACATAAAATTACTTTGGTTATTTTTTACTAAAGAGGGTCAGTTGTGACATTAGAATGTATAATTCTATATGTGAGTCAACTTCCTGCTTCCTGATTTTGACTTAAATGTTATTCGATATTGCCAATATTCAAAATGCATGATTTAATTATTCTACTGTTTCTTTCAAAACAATATCACTGATATTAGATTGGAAAGATTGCATTAGATACGTTAGATTGTATAATTCTATAGGTTTCCAAACCTCCTCTTCCTTGTGAAGATATAGATGTTATTCGACATTGGCAATAAATAGATTAGAAAAAAACACTTATCTTAAAGTACTGTAAGGTTGCTCGAATATAAGCCTTGCATTAAGGATCAGAATGATTAACGATGGTTTGAAGAATGCAGACACTGATTCATATTCACGACAACTCATTTGAGCATCAAAGAGAGTATATGTGTGAGTAACGCTTATTAGAAAACGGCTCATCATCGAAGTCATAAAGTCAATTTTTTAGTCAATATGCATAATCTGTATTATTTTAGATGTACATGAATGCTTGCATGATAGGAAATTCATATATAATGTTGGTTGCTGAATACTGAGGGAAGTGAGGTTCACTGTTCAATTGAACCATTCTTGAAAAAATATTCTGTTTATGAAATATAACCATTAATCTTGTATAAACTACATAACATTTTAAGATTTCCATTACTTCTTACCCATTGTTTATTGGGTCATTTCATCAGATTCAATAGAAGGCACTGTACAGATTTTTATAAATAAAAAAAATAATTTCATCATCTATAGTAAACACTGACCCAGTTGTTGCTCAAATACAATTAGTTTTTTTCTATGTTGAAGAAAAAGTTAAGAATTTAGACGATCACGGTCATGTCTGTATTTTTTACTCACTATTTGATAAATATCCTCAAAGGAATGCATTCTTTTATGTGACCAAGAAAGACCCTAATAACGAGAGCAATGAATCATTACCGATGACATTTTGATATATTTATCATCAACGTTGTTCGTCATCAATGGTCGGCACTTACTGACGGCTAAAAGCAAAAACGTATTGATGTTTGTTATCGCGAGATAGACAAAGAACGTACGTTGCATGTGATTAAAAGTAACTAACAGTCGTTAAGTAACTTCATGAAACAAAGGATTTTTGAAATAAAATTACGAAATTTGCACAAAAACTTCGTTTGTTGATTTGTAACATGAGAAATATGAGAGATGATTTCCCCCGTGATTTTACGTATCGGCTTACTTAAACCCACTTTATAGTTCCAGTCGATCAAACACAAATATAAATGACGTGTATGGAGACAAAATTATTTTAAACAGGATGCAAATATATCTAGACCTTCGATAAAAAAACTGACAAAAATCGGAAACTGGCTGTATTTATTTATTAAACATCATCGTGAAAAGATATCCACATACACAGAAATTATTTTCATCATACCATATCACTGCTTCATAAAATGTCAAAATTATTTGAATCTATTTTTTTAAGTACTAAACGAATCAAGTGTAGGTATTAACCTTGTTCTCTTTAGTACTTGCAGGAAATGGTCAAATATAACTTTTAAGTAGGAATCTGATATTAAGTGTTAAGTTATGAAAATCAGTTTGTGGATATATAGCTTCTTCATTCTGTAAATGTGACATATGAACTAGCGTCACCTCAAATAAGAAAATATATTCGGAACCATTTCATCAATAACAGTCGTCTCGATAACATTGACCTTTCACATCGTCATCTTAGTGTTTGTCTTTTATCGGATTAGAAGAAAGGCGAGCTGTCAAATCCATCCAATGACTTTTCCGTATCACCTCGACTACAGAATTTTGGTCAAATGGTTACAGTTCTCTAGCCAAAGTAGAAAAATACTGCAAAGGAAACGGACGTGCTTTGTATCTTTATCCTTTTCTATTTTGGGAATGTACAGGAAATCTGTGTCTAGGCACCTTAAAGAAGCTCACCTTTACTTTGTCACAGACGCTCAGGTGTAAGAAGGGGGTCTTTTAAGGATTTTTTTCCGCATCATGTGACTTGCATTAAGTGCCAACTACCTAACATGTTCTGTTTTAAAGATACCAACTGTCTTCGTTTTAACAGATTTAACGTTAATGCCTTAAAAGTGGATTTCTTATTTCCCTAACACATTTTCGGGCAAACTTATTAAAAATGACAACATTCAGTATATTACATAATAGTTTTATTTAGAAATTCTCCCAAAAGAGAGTGTTTCCTTCAAAGTGATCACTTCTAGAGAGCATCTTTGATTAATAGTCATGTCAATTTTAGATCTTACATACAAATTTGGTATATATTTGAAATAACAAATTATAATGAGATATATTCAAAACATCTTACAACTGTATCAGAAAATGTACAATACATGACAGTTATTTATTTTCAAAGGAATTCCGAATAGCATCCTTCTTGTTTGTGCACATATTAACCTTTCAAAGGCTCAACTGAAAATAATATAGGGAACCTTGTTTAGATAAAGTTGCAAAGTTACTATTGACCTATTTTCAATTCCTTTTCCTATTTTTGATCAGTTCTCGATAAAATGATACCTTCGTTCATTTTGCCATATGCGATTCCAACAACTCATGAAGATAGAGATATTGTGTTTTGGTTATTTTATGTTGGTTAAATTTTTCAATGCAAAGTTAAAGAAACCTTCAATGTGAATTTAATCATTTTAAATGTACAGACGTCGGTTGTTGTTTTGTATTATAAGATATATCTTCTACCCTACTATTAAATTTCTAAAACTTTCGTTGTACCAGTTATAAAAGAAAATTGCAAACGATCTAAAAAAACTATTTACTGGACTTAACTCATGTATATATGAGAAACTCGTGTAATTGTAAAATCAAAAGATCGTTGATTTAGATTATAAACTTTTAGGAATGGGTCTGCATGGAGACATTTCCAATCAATTCTGGGAGAAAGATCAATATCACTGAATGAACAATCCCATGAGTTTTGATTATGAATAGCTCACTGTCAAACATAGGGAATCTCAATACATGTAGCTTTGTGCCTTTGTCATTCAAGTGTGTATTATTTCATGTATTACGCTCTTAAAGCAATACATATTTCCTTCGATTAATTAGATGTGTTTATAATCTAAAATGTTTTTACAGAATGGTCTCAATTGCACAGGTCTGCTTCATTTTACTTCCTTACTATCAATACTACTCGTCATAATAATAATGATGAAAATAATAATGTGAAAATTTATATGCTACTTTTTCCTGGTACTAAGACCTTCTCAAAGAGCTACCTATATCTCCTGAAGGATTTGTACTGTACAAACAGCCGAGTGGAAATAGTGTAAAGCGAATGAACTGCCTTACTCATGGACAAAACACGGTATGGGACCAAGGTGCCGTTTTGAAGCTGTCTAATCTGCTTTAACACTATAGGGTTTTCCATGAATCTAAGCATATCTCTGTATTTTGTGCTTTCTTGTTCACGTCTTTCATGATGTCACTATTCAGTTTACAAAATGACCTTATTCCTTATTTTTTTCTCTCTGATTGTAGAGCACTAAATGCCTTAAAGAAAGTTTTTTCCCGGCTAATTACCACGAGACACGTATAATTTTCAAGGACGGTCGGCTTGAAGTTGAAATACGGAAATATTTATCTGTACTTCATATTTATTATACGATATAAGATAATATAATTATTCGAACCTCGCTTGTTTATAGGACAAGGAAATGAAACTTTGACGTTAATCAAACTGTAATAAAGTTGGATTCATGTTTATTTAATCTAATTCAGATCATTTGTACATTTGTAAGTTGTGGTTAAAGAGAATACATTTGACCTGGTGATATACAACATCAGTTTGTAATAAATGTGAATACATGTGTGTTGACACTATGAGGGTGTGTGTACGTTGAACTTACTATGATTAATACTAGAATGATATCAAGACTTCATATAAGTTTATCTAACGTGTGTTCCAAGTCAAAAATAATCATTGAAGGAACCTTTATTCAACTGATCAGTATTTTCTTATGCTAGAATATTTCCTCACGATGAATTTCTGTATAAACGCAATGATTGCAAATCTTTTAAGTAAACAATAATAAAACGCTTCATTTGAATTTTAAACAACCAAAATTATCAAAAAGGATTTAAGACTGAAGACGATTCTTAAAAGTATACCGGCTCTGTTAAAGGGGCAATACTAGCAATGCTTTCAGGAAAGTTGTAGAAGTGTGTATATCATAAGATACTGATAAAAAGTAATAATCACTGAGATGTAGTTGAAATAAGATACAAATGGTTTACTCAAAGTATAACGTTTAAATAATTAATTAATTGAAAATATTCCGATTGAATTGATGGATAATAATTGAATTATATGATTTTTATTTATGCATACGATACCTTTGATAATGAATTGGCAGTAATTAAATGAAATCTGATATCGTAAAGCATGGCGGGAAGAGTAAGAAGTTCTGTTAAAAATTAGCTTTGATAGACCAAAAACACATTTCAATAGCATGCAGATCAAGAAAGGCATGAACAAAATTACAGATTCTATGGATATGATTGTAACCCATGCCTGTCCTTTATAACAGAGAATTTCTTTTTTATTAGTGAATGATATCCTTTGGTAACATGAAACTGTTGGATAATGAAATCTATAATTGGATCAATGTCTTATATTTGTTAGAGGTTAATAGAAGCCCTGGGAAATTACCTAAAGGGCAAATCTTCAGGCAAATTATTTCAAAATGTCACTTAACCATTGTGGGCATATGCCAAAAACTTATCAATTTTCTATGCTGAAATTTTCCTCAGTTTATGAGTCTAATATGTTTCAATACTAGATACTTTCAAACAAAACTTTAAATTCAAATCCATTTTATCTTTCTACATTCATAATTACCATTTACAAAAAGCATAAATCGATAGATGTGCCAATCGCCTGCCTTTGCACAGAGAATCTGAATGATTAACGATGATTTGAAAAATGGGCTCATGAATTTATTTTCCTGACAACCCAATTGAGCATCATAGTTTTTATTACTCATTGTATAGGGTGTCACAACAACACATTTCACTGAATATACAAAAGCATATACAAAGAATCTACAATGCATATGATTAAAACTTCAATCTATTGGTGTTGTCAGTGCTCAAGAAATACGTATCGATGTAAAACACTTTCAAACACTAGGTGTGGTCAAGTGAAAAAACAATTATAAATGGTCGGCGTACAATCTCATTAAATTGTGATCTAAAATGTTCCACTTCTTTACGCGTGTAGATCTCATCAGGCTCCGTTACACGAGCCGTCAGGTTTGCTTCTGACATAATTTAAATCTGCCAATTAGAGTTTGCTCCGTATTGTAGGGTGCTAATATTTCGCTTGTACCTGAATGCGTTTCAGCACTCGGAAACCGAAAATTTCCGACTGTTTTCCGAATGTCGAACTGCCTATAGATCCGAATGGATGTATTTCACTTTGCTTTTATTTTACCTCAGCTCGGTTCGTTGGACAAAAAGGTCAAATCTAAAGCTATGGTGTTATCTTTCGTAAAGTAATCTCTGCAAACCTCAACGGAATACTTTAGTAGACCGGCCAAATCAAATATGCTTTTCTGGAAACGGATACGTTGAATAAATGTTCTGTCTTTTAGTTTGTAGTGACCGTTGAATAATTTTTTTTCGAAAAAATAACCATAAACATGTCGAGAAAATAACACCGCCAAAAAAGCTACTAATACTAATAAGAGGTTTTTTTAGTAATTATATAAGAGTCATATGCGACGCACACATGACCCTTTTTTCGTCAAAGAGTGAGATGTTAAAAGTAATTCTGTCTGACTTTTATTCAAAACAATTATAACAGTTTCATCTTGAAATAGCAAGAAGACTTGTAATCTCTTAGAAGGCCGTTAAGAGACGCGCATTGTAATTGCTTGAAGTTATCTGCGTCAAGCCAATTAGATGGAGGCAAAGGTGAACCTGACGGCTTGAGTAAGGGAGCCTTGTGAGATCTATGATCTGCTTGATTTTATTTCAAAATATTCTAGACCTTTATAAAAAAACAGCTGGTTTTACTAATGATGATGATAAATGATAATAAATGCAAACTCGCGTATATATAATCTTATCCGATTTCTTTATAGACTTTGTTTATTTTTACAATCCACAAAGGGGCCAATATTGATTGTCTTGCCTCTGATTGCCTCTGTTGATGTTATGTTAAAACAGATCGCAGCATGTGTCAAACATGATTTACGAACTCTCTTTATTCAACACCAAGACATGATAGGGCATTTCGTATAACATATCATTATGAAATAACGACAAATACTAAATTTGGATTAATGTAAATTTGTGATCTATAATCAGAGAAAATTGTCACTGAGGTTATTTTGTAATAGGAAAAACCACATCATGTAATACATGAAGAAAAACCCACTGATTGCAAATATATTGTTATTGTCAGCGTTAACATCTATATATGTTACAGTCAATGTCTAAAATCAGTCAATCTGTAGATCGACTGAAATTTTTAGTCAATCTGTAGATTAATGTATAGATTGACTGAAAAAAGCAGTCAATGTACAGATTGACTGAAAATTTAGGCTGATTTTCAGACAGATTGACTGAAATGAATTATGCTCATATATGAAATCACATAGCACTTCTGTAATCCTACAGAAAGTTTAGTAATTCATGTGGTATGCTTTGACAACAGATTGGCAGCCAGTTCAAACAATAATTCGATTGATTCTAAGCCAAAGCTTAAGAATACTCAGCCCAATCATCCGAGAGAGAAGTTTCCAGTCTTGCACAAGATCTAGATGTAACAGAGCCAAATGACAAAGCCACCGGCTCGAATGCAGGTGGAGACACAAAAACCTTTTGACCTGTGTCTCATATCATGTTGTGTCCCTGGGTAAGGCACTTCATCAACTGTTTTAATGGGTACCTGAAGTACAGGGTGCACGTGTACGGACCTATATGGTCAAAAGTAGCGCAAGTGGCTGCTTTTAAGTACACATCCTTCAGGATTGTGATGAAGGTGGCTCTGATTTCCTGATCAGGCAACAGGACCAGGTTTTAGTATCATACAAATGTCCACATTATTATTAATATAACGTTACAATAGTGTAGTATTGGTAGCCAAATTTGTGAAATTGGCTTAATAGAATTCAGTCATCAAAATCAAAATTACTCAGTGTAAAATATGTAACATATTTTGAATAACATGGCGAAACCTAGCACAAGAACAATATTAAGGATTGTATTTAAGATGCGTGGAATCTAGGTAATGTGCGCTTCTTAAACTAGTTTTAAACTATAACCATGTGATCTGTGATGCATTTATGTATAATGGACACATTACTGTATCCTATTTACATGAAATGAATTGAGAAACTATGACGAAGTAGATTTGTGCAATTGAAATCATTTTGACAAGCATACATTTGAGTATATGAGCACAACGAGTAATTAATGAAAATATTTATTGCCTTAAGATCCTAACAATGACACGGAACTATTGAAATGCCTTTAGTAGTATGGATTTTAAGGCCCATACTCAAAACAGATATTGAACCTTCTCTCATACTTAGATAGAAGATGTCTCCATGCAGACCAACCAATGATAGTTTAGTATCATACAACTTTGATTTGACTTTACAGTTATAAGATTTTCTCAGATACACGAGTTAATTATAGTTTACAGGTTGTTAGATACATGTAGCTTGTTTCAGCTTGTTAGGTAGCAAATACGAAAAATGTCTGATAATACAAAACAAAATTAATGTTTATTCATTGACATTTACGAAATTCACAATAAAGGTTTCTTGGTATTTTAAAATAATACCAATAACAAGGTTTTAATAATAATACAACCACAATACAACTATTCTCATTAAGTTTTATTATCTATCACAGCTCTCTTAAAAGAATCAAAGAGCTATTGTGCAAAATATAACTTATCGATATCTCACAATGAAATGCTTCAATCAAATCAGCTGCCATGTGACTACTGCTATAAAAGTCATTATGAAAAAGCCTAATGGGAAAGGATGACTATACACTAAACGACAAAAGCAATATTACACCTCTTTAGAATTTGATATCATCAAAATTTATTTAATCAGAGGAACTTTTTTGTTGTGTTTTTTAATATCCCGAAAGTCTTTTATGTTAAAAGAACAAATTTGAGAATTCACTGATGAAAATGTTGTCGCTATTGTCCTATTTTCGATAATTCACAAAAACAACAAAGGCAATGAATAATCCCAACTTCAATGAGATATTGTCTTTCATATGTATCTAGTATGGTCGCCGTTAGGTTTCAAACATGAAGTCTGAAAGTAGCAAGTTTGTTAAACCTGTATATTTCAACTTAAAGCCATATGCACTTTGAGTGCATATTTCCCCGATACCCTCAAGGAAAGATCAGAAAATGAACCGTTGAATGGCCGAAGGTGCTCTCTGGGAGTGGAAGTGGAATATACACACAAAATTGTTCTACTGAATGTAGTCATTTCAAATAGGTTAGCGTTCAAACGAGGTTGGATGACATAAAAACAACTTTCAACAAAAATGGTATCGTCAATACAAGAACATTTTATTTTGTTGACACCCAAGGCAAGTTACATGATGCGGAACAGATTCCAGTACATCCGATCCTCCGTGACAAGGTAAAGGCGATTTTATTTAAGTCGACTAGACACAGATTTCCTGAACATTCCGAAAGTAGCAAAGGACAAAGATGCAAAGCACGTTCGTTTCCTTGCTGTATTTGTCTACCTTGGCTAAAGAACAGTAACCTACTCGACTGGAATTCTGTATTTGAGCTGATACGGAGAATTCATTATGTGGATTTGAATTTTCACTTTCTCCCAAACCAACAAGGACGAAGACTGAGCCGATGATAAGAAAGGTCAATTGCACTTTTATTAATCTAATTACTACCTTTAAGACGACGGTTCCACATAGATTGTCTTACTTAAGGATGTTCGCTCCTCAGTTACAGTTACAAAATTCAAATAACCTTAACTCTTAATGTTCTTATATAGTAAACCAAAATGAAGCGGTAATTTCTCAATTTTGATGATTTCTGACTAAATATTCATCAAAATAAAGAAACATAAGTAGTATTTTCATTTTGAAATAATTCACAATTTTGCTGACTCCGCAATTTTAATTGTAACTATTATTTGAGCAAGTTCTATTATCTGTTTTACTTAGGAAGTAGATGTTGTTGAATGAATATGATTTGTATGAATGCATTCAGGTATATTTTAAGATAATGAGTGGTTTAATACAGGAACTAATTAAAATTTAAGATTTCTCCGAAAAGGTCATCATTTTCCCATAGACTCCCATGTTAAAACTCTGACTGACAGATGGATCTTTGTCTTAAAATATCTCGAAAAAAACCACACTAAGCCCTATTTTTGGGGGGTGGATATTTCAAGCACACTAAACCTTTGAAAAAAACCAAGTTAGATAAAAAGGTTAATACTTTAAATTTGAGGAACGGACATCCTTAAAAAGACGTAAGTCTTGCTGTCACATTTACAGACTGAAGAGGTTGTATATTCTCTGAATGATTTTCTAACTTAAAGATGCTTCATCAGGTTTGTATTTCTATTTACGACTTTTTCAAGTAATCAACATCAACTATATACTTTAGTAGGGAACATCATTTAAACATTTTTTTACACCCAAATGAGAATTTTTTTTATCAATTACAATATTCCTTACTCTAATTTTGCAGTATACCACCCTTAGAAGTTGCTGTAACTATAAACGAAACAAAAATCAGTTACGTCACGGTTATTTGTGTGCCAGGATTTCCTTTACTTCCTTGTTTGTCAACAAGCTGTGCGTAGAATGCGTTTGGTGTCGTAATGAACGGTTTCGTTAGTCAAATGAAGAAAAAGAAAGAGACATATCTTAATTAAGTCTTGAGCGAGTTGGCATGGTCCAGATATGTTTGAGAGATACAATCGGGAAATGAGAGCGTGTAGCCATTGAGGCGAGTATTGTTGCTTTTTCCTATATATTCTTTTTGTTCACAGTCTCTTTTACGTGTTAAGAATTACTATCCTTGTGATTCAATTCACGGCATTGATTGTCTATTGTACAGTTGCTATTGCAACGAACGTGCAAATGCATTTTCCCGTCGAAACAGTGTTGCGCTGCTCATTATTTAATGAGATTAAGTTAGATCATGTTTCTAAATATTTTTACGTCAAAGAATTCTTTGAGCGGCCCTGCAAATAATAAAACCTTTCTACTATATACCAGTAACCTGATATGGGGATCTCATTTTTTGTGTCCGTATTTTCATTCATCATAATTCATATTTTTTATTGCTATCAAATGACTTGTAAATAACGAAGACATAACGTAAAATATTTGCACGTTTCATGCATTTTGGATAATTATTAATAGATGCTCCCCTCAAAGTTCTTTAATAAACAATAACCTGCAAATAGTGAAGGGTAGAAAAGTAATCCATCATTCGTCAAACTCTACTCTTTATAACCTCTTGGACCATGCATCAACAAAATTCATTCATGATTCGCTTACCCGTTTGATAATCTGTTTTCATAACTTTTATATATCTCCAATAGATTCAAACAACCTTCACGTGTTGTTTAGCAGAGATATGCAAGTTGGTAAGATATAATGAATTATGTAGTTAAGCACATGTTTCAACGATGATGTCTTAAGTACAAACAGTTTCATATCTCATTGTCAGTTCTGTATTCAATGTCTACCCTTTTTTTTATCCCATCCAAGTTATTTTTGCCATCGCACAGTCCATTTGTATCAGTGTTACCTAGTTGTTCACCTTTTTCACGTATTTCATTCAGCCCTGGCGCATGTCAGTATATGACAATTTAGTCATCTGCAACGTACATGTGTATTTACTTTGTATCTCAAAATAACATTAATCAATTTCCATCTAGACATCATTATGTGCGCGACCAACGATGACCTACGTTGAAGATATATATTTAGGAATATGTCACTGAGAATGATTTATGGCTGCTTAATTAAGTGGTGTCTTCGCCAACATAATAGAGTACATTCCTTAGAGAATATTGATTAATCAGTTAATACTTGATACACGACAGAATCGCCAAAAATCTATTCAATATGTCCATCGTAGAAAACCCAATTATTCTTGAGGTTTCAATGTTTACATGATGCTTTGCTTTTGTGGATTCCATTGAATGTGATTGGTCTCTTTTACAGTGACTACCAAATAATCGAATCGTTAAAATGTCACCCAAAATATATCTCTAGAACATTTCATCAAATTTATTATAGTTTGATTTGAATTATTTGAAAAAAATAGTCTCGATCCCCTCAGTATTTAGCAACCAAGATTATTACATTAATCAAATTAATGAATTAACACATACATGTACATGGACATTCTGAAAAATCATAATATTGCATATTTCCTTTCTCTAAAAGTTGATTATTATTTTGCTGTTTATGATTTAAATGCGAAGCACTTTATACACAAACTTGAGATAAAACTATGATGTTCAAGTGAGTTTTTAGGAAAACAGATTTATGTATCCTTGTTTCAAACCATCGTAAATCATTCTGATAGTTTTACAAGGCTTCCAGATGAATAACCGAAGAGTGTTATTTTTGAATACCTTTTATAGCGAAACAGATGAATGATTATATAACAATGCTTTATCAATTACAAATGCAAAATAAAAGTACTTATATTGTTCAGTGAATTATTGTTTGTTGAAAATAATCTAGTTTTAAAACATTATGTACTCTGTATGTATGTTAACTTGGGAAATTTCAGCACAGAAACTAAAGCCTTTTCATCTAATATATGATAAATAATTGTATTGAACTAAAATGAATAGAACAGAGCAAATTAGACAATTAAATTACTTTCCTTTTATCGCAAACAATAGTTTGTCGAAACTCATCTATATCCATTTCATGTCTCAGTCTACCATCTCTACGCTCTTTTCAAAGAATGAGTGTTAACGTTGTTGTGTGGAAGGCCCTCTACGTTATCAGTCTAGAAAAACAACTTCTCTTTGTCTACAATATCATAAATGTCATATTCATAACACCTTTCAAAGTTATTCGTACTGCACTATGGATCAGGAGAAAAAAGAATTCGTCAGTTAAAACAACTAATCGGCAGAACAAATTCATCGCAAATTCTAATGACTTTTGTCAACGAAAACAGTTAAAAGTTTCTAGCAAATTTAGTCAACTAATCCCCAAAACACTGCGCCACAAGCAAATGATATAAACATTAACAACTTTGAACTTTAGAAACTGAAAGTAATTAGGGGGTGAGAAGAAACTTGTTACTTATTTAACATGTACGCTTGATATTCCTATGTCGAGTGTCAATGTACTCAAACACTATCTTAAAGCATAAAAGTTGACATATTTTTGGGCTTTACAATCACTAAATATCTGAAACGTTGTTATTCTATCCTGTCATATGGGTTTAGTGGTCTATATTCCTCCTAAAATGTAAGTCAAATCATGTTATAAGATTTTTCTGCATAAAAAGGAAATAAGAGTATGTGCAAAACTCGAGCCGTAATCCCCCCCCCCCCCCCCCCCCCCCCCCCCCCCCACCCCTAATAAGAAATACCAGATTTGTCCTACAAGTGAAACTGTATTTCAAAATCATAATTTCTGGTAATAAATATCAACGGATAGAATAGAATAGAATAGAATAGAATAGAATAGAATAGAATAGAATAGAATAGAATAGAATAGAATAGAATAGAATAGAATAGAATAGAATAGAATGAACAAATGAATCACACGTAAAGGTTTGATTTCAATTAATGATAGAATATTTGTTTTAAAAACGTTATCTATATCTACAAACATGCAATTGAAGGTTGAATCATTAAGGGCAAAATGTCTCAGTTCAGTGTGGTGATGGTAGGATAAGATCGCATCAATAGACACATCAATCGATTTCATCTGAGCCAAAAAAATTTGTTGGTGGCATTGAATTATTTCATTGTCCATGCTAACAGGATACAAGTAGTATTGTATAATCTTTACATTCAATATCATTTCGAAATTAGGTATTATTCGAATCATTTCACTTTACACGACTAATAGTTTAGGTCAATACGAGGGGAAGTCAATAAGTTCATAAAAGTGGATATAAAACAGACGCCATTGGTTTTGATATTAATCTTTTTAAACATCTTCCTGTACTTGTGCACTGGAGCGTTGTCATGAAGAAGCATAACTCCAGCAGTCCATATGCCGCACCTCTTCTTCTTGATCGCCGCTCTCAACTGCTTCAACATGTCAGCATAGTAGTTTTCTGTTGTTGTAGTTTTAGGTGGTCAATAGTGTAAAAGTATTACGCCCCTGAATTCCTGAAAATAGTCGCATGACATTGCCAGCAGAAGGCTTAGTTGTGAACTTTTTTGAGGCATGGATACTTTCTACTGAATTCAACTTATTTAAATTTACAGACACCTTGGACATGTGCAAGTGCTCATGAATTATGGTGCAAACACTTGCATGGGAATTTCCACTCTCTCAACATAACTCGTCCATCTTTATTCTAGGATCGGACCTATTTAAGCCCTGTAACCGTGCAACCATATCATCTGTAAATGCTTCCACAGGTCTTTTGACCGTGAGTCATCGTCTAAGTAGCTGTCCCTCGCTTAAACTCAGCTAACCATTTTGTAATAGTAGAATATTGAGGGGCTTCTTTCTCTTACTCATTGGTCATACGTTTATGTAATTTGGTCACATTCAGAGACACGTGAGAAACTTCATAACCGCACGATGCTCGGTTTTATAACTCTCCATGATTACAAGAGGATACATGTGTTAAATAGTTCCAGTAAATGTTTGGCAATGTCTGTTAACTGTGGTCAGATAGCGTCTCTCAATATTGACATCAACGACGACGTCTTCAGGGATGCTGTGGACTTCCCCTCGTACATGCCTGGCAACCAATAAAAGACGTCATTGTCTTAGTGACACAGGGTCTTTCTTGGAACCACACAGAAGAACCGAGAATCTAAAGAGGAAAGATAACAGTAACAAAACATGCAATAACTGTCCTATCGCTACAAACCATTGAGTGGATATATAGAAACTACACATATGTCGTGATAAGATCAAATTCAACCAATCTTTGAAATTCATGGTTCAGATAAATATCATATATGATGCCTAAGTTATCTATTCGATTCATTCTTTTACAAATTGCATGGCTATTTATTAATATCTACACAAATGACGTCTTTTGGTTACGCTTCAGGAATGATGTGTTGTGTGGCTCTTATTCTGTGCTGGCCAATGCAACGTCTTGAAGATCCCCTGATGATCCTGACAAATGTGACAATCTTCATGTTTGATGAAGTAATATGATTTACACACCGTCATGTCAGTTACGGAAGCATTTTTTTGTAAATTGCCTTCGAGAGCTTCAAATATGAATGTTGTCTTTCATAATTTTTTACCATAAAACTACGAGGTTGATTATGACATATTCATTGATACTTGGAAAAAAAATTCAGAACAGAAAGGTAGCAAATGTAATTATTCGGTCAATATATCTGCTTGGCAGTTAAATGATCCGATTAATCACTTCTTTTACCAAGGTCGACTTTGTAACAAAGGAGCTGTTTTTATATAACATGTAATGAAAAGCGAACATGACCTTACTTTAAAATGTCAAGTGTTATACATTCATTATTTACAACAACAGCGTAGGACAGACTGTTTGTGTCAACTTAATGTACACGTCAATTGTACATATGTGTTATGGCGACCTTCTTCACTAAGTACCTCTGTAGACAATCAACAGCTGCTTGAACAGTAATTTATCAATCTTTTAGAAATTGTTTACATGATTCTGAAGGACATCAACGAATGTTATACGTGTGTTATTGCCTAAATCATAAATCCCCTAGATTATATCATGCTTCATTTGTGGGTGACGACAAAATTTGTAGAGGTGTATGACAGCTTTTTATAGACAGAAATTCGCAGTCCATGTTTCGTGACTTGCAAGGAGACATTTAAGAAGGGGAGATGGTTGTTGTTGGTTTCTGTTTCTATTATGAAGTAAATTCTTGGATTCTGGGCGTTGAGATGTTTTGGAATTATAAATATATATGTTTTGGGTCACCATGGCTACGGTGGTGAAGGTATCGTCTACCATGCGGTACCATCAAAGAGGTTTGAATGGGGCACTGAATCTATGTGATGAGGGGGAATATAGGTGAGCCCAATGTTAGTCCGTGGATTTACTTGCAGCAATTGTCTTTCAGGTAGAAGCCAAAGGGAAGAAGTCAGAGGCAAGGTTGCTGATAACGGTGAAGTAGACATTTGTTATTACAGTAAAAATCCTTTGAAATTAGAGGGACGCGACTTGTCTTGTTTTCAAGGAAAAACTTTCTGGGTTATACTAAATTTTGAACTACCTAACGAAACAGGAGCTAACACCAACTCTCGGTTAACATTATAAACAATATAGAGAACAAGTTACGTGTCAAGTTAAAAGTTTGGTGAACATGATTTAATTAAATAAAACAATTGATTGATGGCAAGCTCCATATATTGTGTTATTTCATAGGCAAGTAGTGATTGTTTCTGAAAATTAACAATATTAGTGCTTACGAGTTACCATAGTGACAATAAAGAGGGAAAAGGTCAAGATTTATGATCGAATACCGGACAATGGCGCGCGCCAATGACTTAAACGTAATATTAATAACTAATATATAGCGGACACAACGAGAAATATAGGTTGGTATATCTTAATAGGTCATATAATTAATAAACCTGTAAATGGGACGCTGAATTTCGACTTCGTAGCATCTATATGACCGTTTGTAATTTACAATCGAACAGGAAAATGTCATAATTTTGGCATTTAAGAGTTAAAAATGCTACAGACGATTGGAACTTAACCCAATTCATATGCTATTTTGGCTCTATTTTTACGACATACATGGGTATATATTCAGAACGAATCGTAAGAGAAATGCTTTGAACTGGATATCATTGAAAGGTTTACAGCAAGTTTGTGGTGCGACTATCTCCACTGATGATTAAATAGTCACGTTATAACCTCGCGTTCATAACCATGAACGTATCTACAATGGCATGAACATCAACAACAAAATCCGCAGAACCAGCAGACATGGCTGCAGGAAGAATGAGCGTTTTACTTTACGGAGATGTCGTCTCATACATTGTCATGAATAAATACATTCTTTTACATTTGTTTATTCTTGTGTTACAATTCCGTTTTATTTCCATTTGCCAATTTGTTGTTACCCGCATGCTTATAATCACAGATTATGCCCATTGTTCCTAAAGTGCAGTCGACTAGAAGTGCCGCCCTTACTTGTTGTTATAAACTTCACAAATGTCTACTTCTCGGTAGGTAGTCGCTGATAACTCTCAATGGTTAACTTTATTTCGAGCTGTTCAATGCAGTTATGGAGCTTTGCGCGGAGAACTTCTTAAGCTTCATACAGGGGGAAGTAAGTGAAGAGGCCTGTGAGATTTGCTTCTTATTGTTGATTGATGCATGGTTTCGATTTTCACAACAAAATAGTTGTTACGTATATCATTTTCAGCTGAAGATAATAAGATCAATCTCTCAAATGTTACTACCAATATTATATGCTTGTAGCTCATTGTGAAAAATATTGCAATCTGCCTTAATAAAACATCAACTGGGGCACTCAAACGCCAGACACTTAATATTGGCTCCTTTGTGAATTTTAACAAGTTGCTATAACAAGCAAACTGAGATTGATTAACAATCAGATAAGTATGTACAAAACGCGCATGTCATTGTAACCTTGCTACTGACTTAATCTATCAATTGCGTCAAAGTAGTGCCATTTTATTACATGATAAATGGGTGCATTATCAAAGATTTCACCCGGGAGTAATTCAAGCAAATATTTCACTGCGTAATTAGAGAAATTTCGCATACTTAGAATGATGGACTTATCGTATAGTTTGCCTGCTTGGTTTGTGGTGTCAAAAGTAAATAATCAAATACCTCGTACTTTTACTGTTACTTCTTAGATTAATTTTACATTAAAAATTTACTTATTATTACGCTTATCATCCTTCTGTTTTAATATCCTATAAGGACAGATAGCAAAAGATTTTCAAAATGTAATATTGAAAAAAATTAAAAAATTGCATAATAAACTCATGGGCAAAAGAAACGATATACCACTTTAGATTTGAAATTACGAAAAACATCAAACTCAGATTCAAACCCAATCGCATGAAAAGACATCGCCCAACTACAACAATGATTGTTCCACATTGAACTGTGCCGCTGGTTATCGCGTATGGAAATCTATCGGCTCAGCGTTACGTCCCGTCGTCTGTCCCTTCTTCCGACAACAGGCACAAGGTGTGATTTTTTAATAATACAATCGATCGCACACAGCTCGAGTTAATTACTCAGAACTTCTCTGCTAACAACAACACCAACGTTTTGCCGCGGCCAGCATGCTCGCCTGACATGTCACCGATCGAACATCTTTTGGATGCTTTGGATTGTCGTATGTGGTAAAGACGACCACCTCCAGATAACCGCCAGCAACTTGCTCTCCAAGAAGAGGGGCAGCACATGCCACGTCACGACGTCAGACGTTTGATTTTGATTTCTGGCAAGGGAAGGCCATGCACGTTATTAATGTGAACTGTTTTCAACACACTGAACCTGGATTTCCCTGCACCGGAATCAGTCATGACAGTGCCGATATCGGAGACTGTGCCGTTGATATATAACGTCACATGTTTTTGTTGAATAAAGATTTTTTAAAATCTCCCTTTTGCATCTATTCTGCAATATAGATTTAAATACATGGATGCATTTAAACCTTGTTCTTATCCTAATGTACATTATGTTAGGATACGCTAAACCAAAGCAAATCTCTTTCTTATCCCCACGTGAGGTCACGCCATTCTTGATCTTCTTTATCCCAATTTGAGGATGCATCCTACCAGAAGGAAACCTCTTCCTTAAACCAAACACCATAACTTTGTCATTGAGGTTTTAACGATGTATTCAATGTGAAAATATTTAGGAAATTTAAAATCGTTTTCCTTTTTGAGCAAAATCGTACCGTGGTAATGATTTTCTCTTAAGACTTAAAGACTAATTCACAATGTCATGTGTCAAAGTGAATTCATAGATTTATCAATTTGATAAATTGTTTTCAAATTTGATAGTCATAGCCATGACTCTTATGTATATACAAATGTGAATGATAAGGTACTGTTTTATTTGGAATATTTGGAAAGTCAAATACGAAATTCTGCTTAATTAATCAATAGCACTGACGAACTTTGAGTGGAGATGAATGATAGTCATAAATTGTGATGACAAGCGATAAGAGGTATACTGCGTATAAATAGATCAATCAATAAAGCGCATTTACCCCCAGTGACCCAGACACACACTTCAAATTAACCCGATTCACGAAGGATGTTAAATTATTCTTAAAGATATGAACCATTTTATGTGGGAGTCAGCCTTATTGATATCATATTGATTAACTATTTAACCCTGCTCGTCATTGTAACTCAGAGATTGATTTTCAGATAATTATCTGTGAAGTCCAATTTAAGTTAAAGTTTTCTGGAAAGGATCTCAAACCAATATTCCGTCCTGTCTGCCAAAAAAAAACAGGAGAAGAAAAATGAAAGTAGAGCCTTTAAAAAGGCAGAGTTGGAGGCATCCCAATAGGCTAGGAAATATTATGAAACGTCAGATATAAAAGAGGTTAAGAGTTTGTCTGTTAATTGCCGGCAAAAAAGTAAATGTCAAGAGAAAACCTCAAGATCTTTAGTCATGAAAGATCGATTTTGAAATAATTTAATACACAATTTATTGTCGTAATAAGAAACTGTTTAGGCGTTAATACAATACCAAGTTTCACAACGCCCAATACAAAAGTTTCATGCTACATGTTAATTCACCAGAAATTATGGATTTATCGTTTATTACTTTGGACTTATTCAGACTTCATGTAAGAATAAGAATTACAGTTTTAATACTCCTACCTCTTCTTTGGTAAGAAAATTTAAAGCTTATAGGCGAGTTGTCTGTATTACGTTCAGGTATTACCTAAAGTTGATCTGAGATATTAAAATAGGAAGTCTTGCCTTTCTTCTTACCTGCGTTTTTCTCCCCTCCAGTTATACGTTTCTATAGCAGGATGTAATCCTCTCCAAATACCTATACGATGAAAGGATTCTTACAGGCATAATATTTTGTTCTTTTTTGTAGGGATTTTTATTTTCAAATTTATCGAAGGATCAATATTTTAATCTTTATTTGCAACAAGTGCTCAAAATTCATTCTGAAGACAGTCCTCAAAATGATTTATAAAAACAGAATTAATCTTGCTTTTTTGTTCTATATTGGTTCGTAAGTGTAAATCTAAATTTACATTAAATTCCAAGGAATAACCTTTATCGTATATGATCATCAGATAGTGACGTTTCGGAAAACACTCACATATAGTTCCATTAAAATCATTGAATGTAGTAAAACAGCTGAACATATTCAGATATTATTTCAGTAAACCCTTCCCTCTCCCTTAAACTTAACTTCTTACAGCTCTCATTCAACTCGCAAAGTACAATTGAAAAAATCGCTAATAAAACTCATCGCCAAAAAGGAAGGCATTAACCCTTTTAACAGAAATTATGAAAAATATATTGTATTAATGATGGCGGTTAACGCCGCTAATATCAAAACCTTAAATTTGTGTTTTCAAACTTTTGATAAATAAATGTTTCTTAATTATTGATCAAAATGGATGAAAATCACGTGACCTGGCAACTAGTGTAAACTCTCATAACTCAGAAATAAGACAACTGCTCGTCTAAATCATCTCAAAAACTGTCCACGTTGTGCAGCCCTGAAAAAATCTACATTTGACCATGACCTTTGATAATTTCAGAGTTAGCTCCGTCCCAAATTCATATATACAACTTCTAACCTAATTCAATTGATTTACGGTTTAGAAATGTAGATATCTGATTGGATGCAATTAAAGTTAGTTGTGCAATCAGCGACGCAGATATTTCCGTATGCTTTCGGAAAGCTAAATTTTATTCGCATACGCTCTTTGCACGTTGATTCTCATTTACATATCACATTCGCCTAATTAACCAATTGTATCATTGCATAGGCCTGTGTGACAAAAAAAATTATATCCATGCATGCCATGTTTTCATTGGCTGAAATATTGCAAGGTGGTTTGTTCTGCAATATTATGCGGCTAGGGTAACCTGCCTGAATAGCTCATTTAAACAGAGCTTTATAAGAATTTTTGTCGGAGCTACATTTTTGTACCTCTGTCGGCAGGGAATGGCCATGCACATATTTGAAAGGGGTAGGGGTCAGGCCAAAAATTAAAGTTTTGATCCCTAAGTGCAAACTGCATTCTGTTAAAATTTCACGTTGAATGTTTGACATCCGGTTTGAAGACCTTCAAGACAAAGTCACTCTTCTAATGTTCGATTTGGAAAGAATATATCGAGTAATGCTTTAAAAATCAAATCGTGGGTCATATTTTGTACAGTTTTTCAGCTGAATGGATGTTTTGCTAACAAAGTATTCAATATTTGATTCTGTTTACATGTACTTTCAAAAGTTTGTGTTATTTTCCTCACCTGAATCAATAATTAGTTAAAATGTACATTTTTGGAGGGTCACTTTTAATGACACATCATTCATAAGTGAAAATGTGATGTAAGTAGAACATACATGTATAGCATTTTCAGAAATAGGACTCTCTACCGATTCGTATGGCATGTAATTGATGTAGCAACCAAAAACGAGGCATTAAAAAATAGCTTCATTCAGGATACGGTTCACACTTATCAGTTGACGAAAACCAATCAAATTGCAAATGAAATTACTTCTAGAAAAATTGGTTAATTGCCATGACCATTAAGGAGCGATCACAAGGCGACATTTGTTGCATACAACCTGTTGCGTGCAACAGATTCCAACATATGAACCTCTGGATCTCTCAAACTTTTGTAGTACATAGGGTTAGAAATTATCTAAACTGCAAATAAATCTTGTTTTGTTTAGAGAAAAAAACTTGATCATTTGTGTGAATGGATAATTTAGTCTTACCATTAAAAATGTGCAGATTCCAACTATAACGACACCCGGTGGCCTATTCGTTTCATATTATCGCAAGTAATATATATACTTCTTATCATATAGTCCACTGTGGTTTGTATTTCGAACTTCACTCACGAAGCCAACATTTTAGAAGTATTGTCTTCTCTTGCAATGCATAATTCTCTAAAATGATTAACAGAAATGTCAACCACAAATATAATCATAGCTTACCTTGCTATTCATATGAAAGTTTTATTTTATTGAAATCTAATTATAGCATATATGAGGCTTTTGACTGAAAGGTGGAATGAAGTGATGACCTATTACCACCCCAAAGACCGAAACAAATGACTGTCAATGATTATGTGTATGGTCACAAACAATAAGTTTAACCTTATTGAGCACTCAAACATGGTGCACTCATTTGCTACGGCCTTACGCTAGCCCAACGTAGAAATACGGTATGTGTACGTTATGAAAATGACTTTCTTACATTGTTTTGTTGAGTGTATTCTTCTCTAAAAGTCTTCTAGGTAAATAAGATGTAATTATTCGTGATAGTGTTAAGATTTTTAATATGATTTATGCGTGCGAAATTCGTAGACATAAGGGTGTGAATTAATTTGAATTTAACTTGATCTTTCTGTAAATTTGTATAGGATGTAAGTAAATCCTTATCTAAGGCTATATACATGTATGGGGAATGTGTGATATTTACCTTGTATGTCAGTTCCTTTATGAATTGCATCAGATATTGGTTCGGATTGATTGTTATGCCAGCATTAAGGTTCCCACACTAAACTATTTTCAATTATGGGTTTGGACATGTTTCAGTACAGGGGGGGAGTGGGGGGGGGGGGGGGGGAATGTGGGGATATTCAGACTTAAATATGTTGATGTTTACATACATGTTTTGCTGCGTGATTGATTTCTCAGCACACTGTAAATGAAACTTGTTTTCTGAGAAAGAATCATCTGAACGGTAAATTCATAAATTTGCAATGCCTGTAGTTTGGAGCGTAGCTTTGAGGATCAAATTAAAAGAAACTGGTAAGATTTAACATAGATAATGGAGAGACAATACAAGCAATGGTAAACCAGATTTTACCTCATCTTCACCTACAAGACCCCATTTGCTCATGGCACAAGAACAAATGAATCTGGAGAGTTGAAACCTTTTGAACGGTTACTTGGGCCAGTTAGAATTATAAATTGTAGATTTGTTGACTCTAGAATGCCTTGAAAGCCATAGCTACGGCGTATCTCAATGTGACTTCATATATAGATCGACCATGATGTTCGTTATGCTTAAAGTCTTTCAAGTCCTAAGGCTTTTAATTTTTGCTGTTTCCATGGAATTATGGCAGTAGCTATCGTAACTCTATAAAACTTTATTCGTGGAAAAATCATCATAGCATCCTGTCTCATTGTAACGCATACGCTACAGCTCAACTTTACAACCCTGGGTTAGATTCAAAGCTGCGCGTTGTGACTTTTAACCCATTAACTTTCCTAAAATGTATAGCAATGACATAACCTCGAAATTCTATACGGCAATATTACTCTTTATGGTGGATCTTTGCGGAAATCATACAGATGTCATCAAACCTTTAGTACCGATTTATATTAATTGCGAATACTACAACATAGGAAAATGTGCTTGATAAATGTTCATTTCAGCACAGTTATCTAAGGATTGTCATCATTTTGTGAAAGAACGGTGGAGAGAAAATCATCTGAAAGGGTCACTATGGTTGGCTGACATTTTATCCCAAACCATCATGATATAGAAATATGCTTGGCTCAAATTGGTGTGACAAGAAACACATTTTACCCTGATATAGGATGAATTCTTTGCCTATTTTTGCTTTCCAACTTTTCAGAGTTTTTTTTGGTGTTCAAATGGAAGTACTTCTTAGAATATATTCACAACCAACAAGGTCTAGCTCACGGCAAACCGATAAATTCTGCTACATAAGTTCACCAACTGGTTCTGAATGTCAAATTGATTTGGTACTAATCTGTGCATAAATGTCAAGAATTATTAAATTACAGAAGGAACGAAAACTCCCAGTTGAATCGGAAGACGGTATTGAAAAAGCTTAAACGTGTATTTTCTCTTAGCACAATTGAATCTAAAATACGTCATATGTCCTAAAGGAATTTCGGAAAACCTAGCGTTTTTCTACATCTTATTGGCTGAACACGTTTGTTAATATTATTTGATACAATGCCAAAGTCTATGAACAAAAGGAAAAGTGTGTTTATTCATAAAGGATACTGAACTATCGAAAGCGATTTTGATACCAAATCAGTAACAAGTTTAATAAAAACAGAATTGACTTGAAGGATCTTTAGTATTCTGTTTCTTATTTGACTTCAGTAAGCGAAAGTGTCCTGGACGAAACATTTCCACGACTTGGCCATCATTTTGACGGCGAGTAAGAAATGATGTTAATTGGAAGCAGGAGCAAGTTGTTTCCACACTTGTAGACTTATTAAGGTTTATTTGTAGTACAATCACTGACGATATTCGTGATGATCATAATGTTTATGTGGCGGCAGTTTTCTTCGACTTATGTTATTTGAGATAACAAAAAGCTGTAAAATTTTAACAAAAACAAGCAATTTATAGGGTTCAGCAACTTCTATGTCATGTTTACTTATATGTGCGGCACTAAAAGTGCCAAAACACTCCTTTGGTACCACGCACACAAGGTGGTTCATGAACATTAAGGAGATGATAAAAAGTATTTATCATCAGTTATCATTCTGACATTGATGAACCTATGAATATTTGTTCAGTTCACAGCGATGTCATCACTTTGCTAGTTAAATTAATGACGTAGTTTATTTCTGTTTCATGCAGAAATATGGATGTTGTACATTTAAACCTCCAATATTCTTTTCAAACGAATAGAATGATTTTGTTACACGTTTTTGGGGTTTCTGATTGGACGTGAGCTCTTAAAACATGCTATTATTTTCGATGAATGCAGAAAAAAAATCTTTCATACCTCTTGCATTCCTACTTTGTGACGTAACAATGTAACAGAACAAATTGAAGCAACGACTAACTCGGTATAACAACTTCTCGATTTTAAGAACTACGAGTCCTGAAGCTTGATAGCTCGATTCGATTCACAATCGGTAGCCATTTTGATTGTAACGTGATATGCTATTGAGGGTTATTCTTAAAATGCGGACTCGAATTAAGACGAACTCTGATTGCCTAAATGTCAATGCTGATGAAAACGAAATTAAATTCGTTTTAGTTCAGGAATTTCTCTTAATTTTGAATTTTGCTTAAACCTTGTATTGTTGTGTGTCACAAGCTGCAAACTGAAAAAATGTTCACGACAATTATTCCAGAGTTGTTTGAATAATTAAGAAAATCTTTTGAAATAGAGCTTATTTTGTAATTGTACGGATTGTTTAACATTTTATGTCAGAAACTATAGCTTCTCTAGCTTTTTCACGAAAAAGTTTACATGAAGAAATATATCTTCTTTGTGTGTTCTACTTCTGAGAAATACTCAAAGAATATCTAATGTTCTAGTTGATTAATGATCAAGAACGGATATACAACGAAAAAGATCGATCTGTCTTATGGACAAACTAATGAAAGCAAATATATCACGTAAAAATGCCAGATAAAAACATAATTCCTTAAAAAAAAAAAAGCTACTTCTCATAGTCTCTAGTCTTGAGCACTGATCTCAAAGGAGGTGTACAACTTTACCAAGTAAACTACATGAAATTTTGCATTAAGATTATTCGTTGTCCTAACTTTGTTTTAGTTCATAAATCCTGCTTGAATGTCAGGTTAATAATAATAATAATAATAATAATAATAATAATAATAATAATAATTTATTATCCCGAAAGCAAAATTTGTTTTACATTTGTTTAAGATGTCTCACATGAGTAAGGATAATTTTTAAGGTTTTTAATTGATTTGTTAAAAAAGTTAGCGAGCAGGTATTTCATTATCGACCCCTCGGATCTGAAAACTGAGATTGTTGATCTGTCCGATCAATCTACTCTGTATTTCACGATTAAGAACTCATTTTCATCAAATGACATTCATTGAAAAAACTGTAAACCGGAGAAACTAAAAGGGATTCCTAAAATCCTCAAAGGGGAATCCTAATATCAAAAGATAAATACGCAAACATGTCGATCTTAAAGTGGGTGGCTCTATCGACTTTGTTGGGGATCAGCCTTTGTTTTTTTACATGTGTCACAAGAAATGATAGAAATACTTTTTCTTTATCATTTTGCAATTTCATGATGGAGTATAAGCACTGATGAAATATCCCAAATTTACAAATAAGTATTATAATCATCAGACGGATCAACAATGCATTGTCATGCAAAAAAATATGGTTCCACTACCGTCGGCAAACGTGTTTACATCTCATTGTTTGCCACTTTGAAATTATTTGCGCTTTTCGTATTCATGATTTAACTTTCAACACAAGTATGATAGTATTAATATATCTCATAAAATATCATCGTCATTCAGGTTCGACTTTATATTTAAAAAAATAGGATGAGAGGCCTTTTTAGATATAATGCATTTTCTGTCTGTGGTCGTAAAAATATTAGAGTTAAAGATATAAACAGAAAAGGAGGTTTTACTATTAATCATCACAACGCCACGTTTATGCCTATCCTAGTATTAGGAGTTTATTGGATTCCATCACTTTATTGTACTGGTATAACAAATGGACGGTTATTTATTGATACTAGGGTGTGAGGGGAAATGGGTTGGTGGGGATGGTAAGAGTATGAAGCTTTAGATCGTTGAATCATAAGTAAGTACAAAGAGTCTTAGATTCTATAGCAGGCCACATACCTTCAGGTAAAGGTTATCATTAACACTATAAAGCCACCGTTACGTCTTTGCAGGAAAACCGTTTCGAAAACACGCAGTATTGACAAATGACTGCACAGGACAAGATATATGCATGTTTCTAAAACGGGTGATAGTGTGTCCGGACTCAGCCTTATACCCGGACTTCCTGGTTGAAAGCGGAAACAAAACCTTGAAAAGCAACTGGTTTGACATCATGAGGCACATTCCATAACCCCCCCCCCTCCCCCCCCAAACGAAAAGTAGGCCTACTTCTGTAAGATATACAGCTCAAAAGACAGCTCAAGATATCAGCCTATCAAATAAGTTCAACAAGTAACTATCACAAATTCACCAAATTAAATATATATATACGATATACGTTTGCATCTATTCAAAATATTTATAAATTAAAAAAACCTTTTACATTATCCATGATTGTTTAAGATTGTTTTCGAATAAACAGGCACCAGGCTATATGAAATGACTCGCATACTGTCTATATTTAACAATCAACTTAATTTCTCTCTATAACAGTAAAATGTTAAACCTAATTTAAGATCGTTCTTCTGCACAAGTACAATGCTCGTGTGATATAGTACCAAGGACTCTTAAAATCCTTAAAGCTTTAGCAACTGCCCCCAAGGGACAAACGTTTCAACAAACCGATCCGACTGTCAGCAAAATTGATTATGTCAATTCTAAAAGGCTTGTTTTAATCCTTTGAGAATTTAAGAAATGCATAAAATGTTTGCTCTTTGCCTAAGGCGTCTCGGAGATTGGTCCCAGAGGAACAAATAACTCCTTTAACTACCAACGTTGTCTGTTTTGTTCAAATATCAATCATAAAGAGCATTGTTAAAGAGCTGTTTGAGTGTATTATCCTGAGACAGAAATACTACCTCGAAGACATGTTGATGGGGAATATAAAGCTTGGATCTTGTTCGACTAGATAATTGACTTCTGTGGTAATTTCATCGATTGAAAGACTTTTATAAAATTCCATAGAGATCAATTTTTTAAGTTCATGAGTATAATAATTAAGAAATGTTATCATAACGACAAACATTTGTAGATGAAAGTTTATGTTGCTTTGATTCGAGCGGAAGTATTAAAGCTACTTATTTTCGTTCAAATAATTTTACTTTACTTGCATATTCACTCGTAAAAGCCAAATGTATATCATTGACCGTAACTCGTTTCATTTAAAATAAAACATAGGAGATATACATATTCCGACGCGGAACGTCTACGTCCGATCTACATGTATACAAACTAAAAGATATATCAACCACTACCTACTTTTTGTCTGTGGCTGATTTAGATACATCTGCAAATTACGTTTGACCAGTTCGCGTCAGTAGCAATACGCGGACCATTTTTCTCTCATAACTCAATAAGTTAACCTTTTTACTGTCACTTTAGGGAACCAATAAGCATAAAAATAGTCTAACAGTTACAGTCAGTAGGTGTCAGCACGATATGACACAAGCAACACGTTCTTTGTAACTTTGAATTGAAGAAATGACTAAGTCAACTCGAAGGAATTTAAGTAAATAGCAAATGATAAAAATGTTCGAAATGGGGGATTTACAGATTAACAAAATCAAGTACACGGCATTGGAGTATCCAAGGAGATCTATATTTGAGTGACGAATAAAACAGATACGAATGCTAGGTACGTATAGCAGAGCCTATCATTTAACGGGAATTTTGGGTAAGTATAAACTCATCCTGCGTTTATGAATCCACTCTCGCTCCTTCCTCATATCCTGATCTCTTTCGGGCTGAGTGTCTCGAATGACTGGCTGCTTGATATTCGTGACTATGCTCACCTATTATATTTTCAGCCGATGAAAATTAAGGAGCTTGAAGCTACAAGCTTAAACTCATCGGATTTTCAATCCGGGTTGTGTCGATGTTGCTGAATGCGAGTCGTCTCATTGGCTGGTTAGATAGCTATCAATACGAGGGTTTTGGCTTGAAAGAGATCAGAGTATTAGAAAGGAGCGAGAGCGGATTCATATAAGCTGATTAAGCAGGATGGTATAAACTGTAAGTCTTTAAAAGAAGTGATCATAATCTCCAAAAAGGTACAGAGAAAAAAAGGAATGAACATAAGAACTTATTCCAATGTACATTTTACCTTGAATCTTTTATCAACAGAACACAGTCGCGTTCTTTAGCGATTGCATCATAGCATATATTTCGGTGACAACAAATACGTTATTTCTAAAAGCGTTGATATCATTGGCTGAAATATTGCAGTATTTAGCCAGCCGGAAGTCCGAGACAGGCTCATAACAGAGGTCCGTATAGGAATTTATGACGGAGCGTTGGGAGAGAATTAGCTTGTATATGCATTTAGGTCTTTCACATATGTCATGCGTCCATATAAAAACAATTATTGTGCGTTGCTTTAGGTTTCCAATGGTTTGATTGGTTGGTCGACAAAAAGTCAAATTGCAACCTATGGAATTATCGTTCGTATAGCAATCTCTGCACACTCTACTGAAGCTTATGTAGACAGGGCCATCCAAATTGCATTTTCTGGAAACAGTTACGTTGAATATACGTTTCGTCTATAAATTTGGAATATTCGTTAAATACTGTTCAAATTCGTGAAAATAAATATATACAACAATTTCAATTTTTATCATATATCAGTCATATTCGAAGTATATGCCCATTATGATGACTCTTGTTCCGTCAAAGACTGAGAAATTATAATCGTTTCACTTTTTTTCATAGTTTGAAAACACTTCTTATACAAGCCTCGATGGTAGTCAATTTAATTTGTACAAGTAGCTATCCCTTGAAAACCTCTAGGGGTTGTATGCTGCAGAGGGTTTGAACAAGTAGTCCTTGGTCCCTGAGTATCACTTGATCTTGCATATCAATGAGAGGGTTATATCAGCACATAGGGCCATTACACACAAATGCCGTGTTACAAATCAATGGAAGATCAAAGAACTGTAGTCAAATGGAACATGGCTCTTTGCTAGATAAAAGTTGTTTCTTGACGAAGATATCGTGTTTAGTCCATAAGACAGCTTAATCATGCTTCGTCTTCATAAACATGCCATTTTATCTAACACAAACCTTGAATGCTGGACAGATTAAACGTCTATACCGTTTTATCAAAAAGGATTGTAAAATATCCTTGTTTCTTGTTCTGGTCTGCCCTCACAAGTCTCGGCTGTGTAATATATCCCGATTGAATTTGGTTTCACAGTAAACAACCGACTGGGTTAAATCAAACGTATAGTTTAGGAAAATTACTTAAAGATATGATATGGATGATTTTTAATGTGAAAATATTTGAAAATATTAATCATACTCTTTGCTGGGCTCGTTCATACAAAACTGTGTATAGTAAAACATTATACCTTGGAATAGTTGCGATGGACGCAATGTCCTTTTGTGAACATAGTTCTTTAGTTGGTGGATATGCAATCCCGAAGATTTGCAGGTCCTGCTTTCAAGAAATCATCGAGTGAAGCAACTATCTTAAAACCAATCTTTTTCCACTTATTAGATGGTTCTCAACTCATTCCTTCCCACAGTAACCTTTGTAACAAGGGACCCATATTTACCTGTTCTTCCAAACCTCTCTCATACAGCTGGTAACTATAACAGTTTCCGCATTGTCAGATATATGAGTGCATCGCTAAGTATCTTCCACAGAATGTAGTATCTCTTGGTTAGTAACTTTATTTCTATTTAAGCTTTTTCTATGATATACATGTCCCTGTAATCTCCGGTACAGTTGAAACAAAGTCGTTACAACTTACTTCATTGCAATAATTCAGGATTCTATAATTCTAGCTAAGAAAACGTTCCACTTGTAAAAAAAGTTACATAGAAATCACTTTTGTTATCTCTGAGGGAATATGCCCATTCCCGTATGGGACCAGTGTAAAGTAGTTAAGATCGGAGAGATGAGAGAGCAAGCACTGATCATTATAGCAGCTTTATTTTGGATTAGTTGAAAATGACATCGCAGTATAAGTTAATTGATTTGTTTTTCCGTATTGAGCCTGGATAAAAAAAAAATTGCCAAGGTTCTCCACGAAAGGCGAGGAGAACATAGTGGCAAGTTGCAATGAGATCATGACTAAGCTGTCTGGTCGGAGTGGCGATTGTGATATTTTGCATATATCCTAGGTCGCAGAATGAATAATCTTTTCTTCTGACAAAAAAGTCATCATGATGTTTGTGCATCGGCTTGTTTAATGTTCTGTTCAAAAGTATGGCAAAGCGAAATGTAACTATTTTGAAAAGCATGCATGAAATTGTTTGTGATGGAACCGGCTCTGGTCATACTCAGTTTATAGTTCTCTAAGTCAATGATTCTGCAGGTGGTATTTCCTTAGCAACTTAATTTACCAATGAACATTTAGACAATATGTGAGACTAACTAAATATGGAATATTTGTTACTTTCCCCGAAAAGGTGTCTGCTATTATATACTTTTGACTACTTTATGTTACAATCATTCTAAGAAATAAGGAACTTCATTAGGAAAACAAATCCTCATCATTGATACGTCCTCAATGTCCCTACCTGTTTTCTTTGCAGAAAATGCAGTTGATTCACACATTGTAAGTTTGCATGAATTTTCTTGTTAGCAAACGCAACATAAATTATTTAATTTCACTTACTAGCTTTAAATAATATAGTCCTTTTATATTTTTTATATTTTGAGTTTACAACTTGTTATCCTAACAGCCATATGGCTTATTTGAAGGTTTCAAAACATTATTCTTTAAAGAATCGTTTAATATCTATGGAAATTTAATAAATTATTCCGCTAACTGAACGTTACATAACAGACCAAGCACTTTTCTAAACTCTTCTCTTCAACTCCAAATTTCCGCCGACATGTCCAATATAGCATCAGATTTAATAATGACTACATGCAACTTCATGCAACGAATTGTCAACTTCAGTGCCAATATTAAGAAATCAAGTTTGCAAGTACATACGTTAGAAAATGATGTGTCGGTTCCAAGTGAAATAGCAGGATGTCCACTTACCTTGATCACCAATTTGAACTGATTAGATAGCAAAGCAAAACAGACTGGAGATATCTCAAAACGGATTCATCAGGCAAGGGCAGAAGAAATAAAGGAAACAGTACTCATGCTTCAATGAGGGACAAGAAGATATCAACAAAGACTACTGCAACTAAGTCCCATACAAGTTTTTTTATATGTTCTTTTAAAAGTCGAAGAGTACAAAACTTTATAGTAAGAAAATGTCTCGCAAACGATAAATTCATGACCACCGCGTTTTGACGCTGGGAGCTGCCAATCCAACTGGTGATAAATATACATGTTCGTGTTGACAAACTTTATATCAAAGACAGAAATATGTATACTGAATACAACAAAATAGAATCTTTATTCTAGACGTCAGTTTCCACGTTTGAACCACGTTTGAAATCATAACCTTTTATAATATGTAATGGTATGGATTGATATCCAAATATATATTTTATGTTTCTTTACTTTAAAAAAAACCAAACGAATCTTTGGCTTGTGGTGTATACTTGAAGTATTTCCGTTAGCTGGCGGCAAATACGAATCCGATAACGGATACTAATTTTTTTCAATGATAGAATATTGATTCACACACCTTTATGTGCTCGTTGTATAAACGAAAAAGACAATTGCACTGTACTTATCTTTACTTAATAATTCCATTGAAGTAGTTGCTAACTTTTGCAAACCCATTCTTCTCTGATGAGCGTCGTGTAGAAACATGCACATGCTTTGTTATTCAGAGGTCTTTCTCGAAACGTTCGTGGATATAGATGTAAAAAAACGTTCGTGGATATAGATGCAGGAAAACGTTCGTGGATATAGATGCAGGACAACGTTCGTGGATATAGATGCAGGACAACGTTCATGGATATAGATGCAGGAAAACGTTCGTGGATATAGATGTAAAAAAACGTTCGTGGATATAGATGCAGGAAAACGTTCGTGGATATAGATGCGGGACAACGTTCGTGGATATAGATGCAGGACAACGTTCATGGATATAGATGCAGGAAAACGTTCGTGGATATAGATGCAGGACAACGTTCATGGATATAGATGCAGGAAAACTTTCGTGGATATAGATGCAGGAAAACGTTCGTGGATATAGATGCAGGACAACGTTAACGTTCGTGGATATAGATGCAGGACAACGTTCGTGGATATAGATGCAGGACAACGTTCGTGGATATAGATGCAGGAAAACTTTCGTGGATATAGATGTAGGAAAACGTTCGTGGATATAGATGCAGGAAAACGTTCGTGGATATAGATGCAGGACAACGTTCGTGGATATAGATGCAGGAAAACATGCGTGGATATACATGCAGGAAAACGTTCATGGATATAGATGCAGGTCAGGATGAATACGGATCGCTGTTTCAACACTGTTAACATCTGACATAAGCGATCATTTCTATTGTACAATGGTATGGCAACCAACCTTATGTCATCATTATTGCTACTTGCTATAATTGTATGAGATCACCAGAACGTCGTCCAAGATTGCCAATTTCGCTTGAAAAAGATACCTGATCATACAACATATATCAAATAGTATACTTAGAATTTTCATTTAAATGTTATCTTGTGACGTATATTACTCTGAAAACATATACTAAACATCATCTTTGTTTACTGACAAAAGGTTAAGGAACACCCAAAATCAATCTTGCAGCATAAGGACCATTATATGAACGGTTGGTCTTTAACTTATTTTGTTGAATCTAATTTCGAGGCTTTGTACTGCTTGTTCTTCTTGTCGTTGTCAATTTCATTTTTCATAATATTTTAGTTAACATGCTTGCACATTTATTAGGATTTATAGGTTATTTTGTATTCGAGAGAATGAGACCTATGGAAGCCTCAGCTCATGTTTTAGGACTATCGCTGTTCCTTGGATTTTCTTGAGTATACACTTTTAAATCATATCGTATCTAATCGTTTCATAACAAGTCTCCAGACAGGACCTAGATACGAACTTTTCTTTGTTTGAATTAGTTATAATTACCATACAATTATCATTGACCTATGACTGTCTTATCTGTTAAAGAGCTTTGAAATTATTTTTCAGAGGATCGGAATATGTAGCCCTTGGTGACTTATGGTGGCTAGGTCTTCGCTATGAAAGAAACAGTAGGATTAACACTGTGGCTTGAACAAAGTACGAGTAGCGTCACAAATCAATAACAAAGATTAAATACCAGCTAGTTGAATGGTGCATGTCTCTGTGTAAAATAATGGTTGCTTTTCTACAAAGATATCGTATTTAGCCTATATACAACAGCTGTATCATTCGTGGCGTGCTTTAGCATCGTTAAGGTCTCCTTAAGCTAAGCAAAACCCTTTATGCAGGGTAGAATCGACAGCTGTACACGTCACTAAGAAGGATTGTAAACCATCCCTCAGTGACTCGACGGATCAAGAGATCGGCTGTGTAATATGTCCTCCTTTGATTTTTGTACCACATTCAAATTACCGACTGGGTTTGATTAGCCGTTGTTTTGAATAATAAGACTTGTTTGAAGTGATAATATAATGGTTACTTTTGATACCTAAGACCCAAATAGTAAGGCTGACATTTCAATTAGTATTGTATCATGCAATGTACGTTACACCCCAGCAACTGGGTTTTGTTTCTCGTTTTTTCGCTCAATTAACAAAAGAATCACAAAACAGCAATAGAAATTTGCCAGTCGGTTTTAATTTCATTTTTGAAAATCCATCTCTTTCTAAACAATCACACATTGAATTCCACTTCTCCTTCAGCGGAGAAAGCCAATGCGAGCTGATGGCCATCCGTTCAACTGTCAGCCTAACTCGTAATAACTGTTGACACATATCTGTCTAGATTGCCCAAGAGGAAAACTGTCTTGCGTAATTCCTCAAGTGTTTACTTATTGACGATTATGAATAATTCAATATGTACACGTACTTACCATTTATTCATCAACTACCTGTTCACTCGCTTAGTAGTAATGTGGAAATGATGTAAATATATCTTGGATATACATCAGTGGTTAAGACATTTCCAGAATCAAGGTCCTTTTACTAGTAGTTCTTATATAAAAGTAAGTAACTCGCGGAGTTGGGAAATGAATCCAAAAGTTCCTATTCGATTCTTACTTATATGCATCCTGCTAAATCGTCGTATTTGAATCCGCTAGGCTCCTCCTTCATATACGCTGATTTAGCAGGATGACTTATATAGTGTTTTGAAACATACTCAGAGAGTGTTGGCAGTTCTTGAGTTTAGTTCCAAACAATAGCCGATGATTTTAGCTTTCGATTATGTTTTTCGCATCCAAGATCACTAACTGCTCGACTATGGCTGTGTGTGTTTTATCTCACTGCAAGAAGTGTATACATTCATTGTACTGACATAGCCTTTTCAGTCCTGTCATGTACACATGTTTGGTAACTGTGATTGTTTTTGTCATTGTTCTATGTTCACAAAACAATAATTATCCTCTTCACGGGTCGATAGATCACTTGTCATTTCAAATAAATTCTTTTCATGTGTGTCGCTTCAATGAATTAGTCCATCTTAACATTTATATTTTACCTTTTCTTTGGGAGGCATTAAGAAGTTGGAGACCAAAATAGGACAATATTTATGGATGACAACTTCTTCATTTTGAGTTTGCATGATAGTATAGCATGACAACGACACATTGAGCTGTGTCGAAACTCAATGTAAAGATGCTGTCAGTCAATGTTTTCGTTGTGTTTTCATATTTTTACTGCCTGTTTAAAGAATAATTCTTCAACTGTGGTTACGACTGTGCTCCCATAACCTTCAACTTAGCTCCTCGGAGTATACTGACATGATAATGTGTTGTTGTATTGTCGATGGTTGCGAGTGAGATTTCTTCAGTCAACCTATTACCCTTTATAATGGGTTGACTTAGAATTCCTACCTTGTCAATTACTTTGTGGAGGGTTATAATGTCTTAATTTCCATACAAACTTTGTTCAGTATAACCAGAAGTGCCCTTACTTACATCAAAAGATGTAACACTATGTTAATGTTGTAGCGCGTTACTTAACACACCCCCAGGGTGTTGCAAGAAAAAAGTAATTGGATTTTCTTATCCGAATTCCATAGGGATATGCGTTGGCTGAAGTATACGTTTGTTTTCTGCAAAAGAAAGACTATCTAACTTACTTCACATTTCCTTCACGTATAACTGATGACAATAAGTTTCCATCAATATACTTTAATCAAGTTTTTTAATCCTATGGGCTAAAGATTTTGCATTTTAAGCGGTTAATACGATTATCAACAATATTTAATTAAAAATGAAAAGCCTGTCTTAAAGATACTGATACTTCAAATATCTGCCAAATTCAGAAAAAACCTTGTAATTATACGCGTTAATGTCATACCTACTTTGATAGCTATTTTTCATAAAATCATTATTCCCATTATATTATATATTATATATGATTTCCCAATTACCCAAAGGAGTCACGGCAGTTGGATTATCCCTGATTAGACTACACAGCATCCTGTATACTGAGGTAATGAATCAAATTAAATTCTCCTCCAAGTCAAGTATACATACTACGTTACATGTATGACCAATTTGCATGAGGTAAACGTTTGTAAGTAATCGCAATCACTATCAACTTCACTTATTTTACAACATTCACTGATTGCATTTGTTCACACATACGAACTTCCATGACAGGAACGCAAGTAGAATACATTTCACCTTGTCAAACAAATCGTCTACAACATGCTCAATATGGGATTTCAATAGGCCTTATTTGTAGTAACGTTGCCAAAAATGAGCATTCAACATTTTGAATTGGATATAACAATATCGAATCACCAATTAAGGTGCTCAGCAGTCACAGCCATCGTTTCAGCCTTAAGGTTATCCTGTAATCGTGAAAGGTTGACAACTGCCTCGTTTATATTCAAAACAAAGTGTAAGCATCGGGATATTGACGTTTAATACGTGTATATCGATCAATCGATCAGGATGAATTGAAAATAGATATATAAGTTATACGTAAGGGTGGCTAATAAATGACTATGGTAAATCAATACGAAATTTTTCTCAGCATATTGATAATGATGGATATTCAAATGTGTTACTATTTTAATACTTTTTAGTATTATTCATTTTGCAATTTTACTTAAACACAGTATGTCAATTCTACGGCAGGACTTTTACGCACACTTGTAAATTGATACACATATATGTACATAGATTTATAAATGTGCATCTTTATCAAGGACCAAACAACTTTATACAAATCTGGTCATCTTTTCATCCTTATCATTATCTCCTAACATGTAGCTATGTAATGTCAATGGTCAATGTGGCATTTCCGAGGTAAACTCACGTCGCACGAGTATTTAACGAGAAATAACATGCAAAGCATAATAGATCGCAGTGACGAGAACACGTGATGTAACTGAATGGTTGTGCCCATTTTTCAAGCAAAAACATCACATGCATTTAATATACTAATACAAGAGAGATTATAGCATTATTCGTAGGACCGTATGTTTTATGACATGAAAGAATTTGACATGTACATGTAAGTCATCCGTTAAACTTATTTTTAAAGGGGCAGTAGCTAATTTTTTGATAAATAAAGTGATCTCACGACCAAGTAAACGAATTGCAAAACAATGTCTTTAAATCAATTGAAGACATTTTTAAACTTCATGATTTGTTGAGCCATGCGAATCCATATCCAAAACTCAAATGATAAAAGGTGTTGACACAAAAATGGCTGTGAATGGTTTTTGCTTGATACTGATTATTTCCTCTACCACTTAGGACGATCTGGTTGAGCATTCGGATGTTTTAACCCTCTGAAGATAATACATTTTGTATAAACTAATGTTTATTTGGACAAATTGGAAGATATAGATCTATGAAAAACACTTGATACTAGCTGACCCTTTAACATTGCCCCTAAAACTGTTGCAGGTTTTACAAGCATTGTTCTAATAGTAGAGGTAGTTATAAATCATTAAAATATTTTAAATGTAAATATAGTTTTTAGAAACACATTCTGAAACGTTACGAAATCATATCTATTGTTCGCTTTTTGTATCCGCGTACTATTTGCAAATTCCTTAAATTCCAAACTGCTTCAGGCACAAAAACATTGAAAGCAATTTGTCAGCAAGAAATTGATTTAGTGAATTTTCGTAGAATTGTTTCTTTCTGGAGACTCTGGGAAAATAAATAGAAACTCATAGCAATGCTACAGGTGTCAGCATAATTGGCTCAATAACATTCCCTAATGGCGCTTAATGCTCTAAATTCGAAATTGTATTATTAGATGGGTTTAGAGTGATTTTTGTCCTTATTGTCTAAAAGTTGATTGCAAATGACAGTAAATACGCTCTCACGTAGTTCAATATCAAGGGAGCCTATCCAATTTGAGCGTAATTATTTTGTCAAGAGAACGTAATGGGTAAACGTATAACAGCAATGTTTTGTTGTAAAGAACATGTATTTCGTTTTTGCAGTGATGCCCTTTTGGCTGTGACATTTCAAATGAAGCAAACAATTCTGTCCCATTCTGCTATCTATAGACACAAGGCGTTTGAAAATTGAAACTTTTTAATTTTGCTGCATAGTCAGTATGTATTATCAAATAACTATAGTCCTGATAAGATATTAGTCCTTAAACAATGATTTAAAGTTTACGAAAAATTTTCTGCTGTTTTGGATATTTATGTATTTTACATACTTAACCATTTTGATGTTAAACGTTGTTAATGACATGAAATCTAGCATCAGCATGGGTATACATGTAATTGAATTTTCCGATTAAAAAAATTATTTCAAGTTGAAACGAATGGGACGATAATTTGACAATTTCAGTATTCGATGTAAATCACAATTGTTATTACGCTGTTGGCTGTTAATTTTGTTTTAACGGATTTCTATCATAGGTACTTATTTCTAGGTTACCATTGCGTCATCACGGATGCAGCAACTGTTATAACGGACACTAATATTGTTAAGATGTAATAAATTTATTACTTAGCATGTTAGCATGTTATCCATAACTCAGTTTTAATGTTATTATTAGATGAAATGAGGCTAAACATTTGTAATCATTGATCCAGATATTTCCATCAACAGTAAAACGTACTGTTTTCAAGAACACACCCCAGGCTTAAAAGTAGACAAGAAGCTTTTATTAATCTACAAGATGATAACATGAGAGTAATATTACATTAGCTGCACAATGGACCTCTAGTCGTTGAAAGCACCAGCAGAAGGGACAAGTTGAAAACGATGAATTGCAACAATTATATCCAGTGGATCTGTGTTCTCTCTGTGTTATGTTTGCTATGGGATTGGAAAATTTCCTTATAAACATAACACTACGTTCAGATTTGTTACTACATGGGATATATGCCTTTATTGAAACTGCTCTGTGTCAAACACGAAAGTATATCATTTTCATTCAATCGATTGGCTACGAACCAGAGATCATCTCTTTGAATGGTCAAATTAATTTTATTTACACATAAACCATAACATGAAATTCTTTACAAAGAGACGACAACATGAAAACAGCTTACACTTTAGAGTCATCCATTTGTTATTAAAATAGTTCAGATGGACATTAACCACTTAACATCGATTTGCCAAAACAGTCGTGTCCCCGAAGTCCCACCATCAAGAGAAAAGAGTCAGCCGCAATGCAATTAATTTATTAGGGGTCAGGATCTAATTGATAATTACCATTGGAATACTGGCTTGGACTGGGGCATCTTGATATTACACTAGAATAAGCGAAGGACGGTCAAATGCACTTTAATTATGATGAAAAGTTCGATGGGTTCCACGTCCGTGAAGGTCCTTATGAATATGAAAATACTCTCTAACAGTTTCAGTTTCAGCTAGCAGTTGAAAAGAACATCCTCTTCTTCAAAGTTTGCACGAGAGCTCTCACGGTTGACATCACTCAGTAGTTGTTTATCAGTTCCAAATGTTTACTTGACCAGAAAATATATTTGTCTCATGACTTCTTCAGGAGAGATTCCTCCCCGCTTTATTTATCTGATCCTACGAACAATTCGTTTGACCCAACAAAGCCATCACCTGCAAATAAGAATGTGTTTTTATGACATTTTGACGACGAAAGGTTATTGCATAGGCCTCTAAAGGGATAAAATACACCGCTGGTTTTCTCATGTTATTTCACTTCACATCTTTTAAGTTAATTTGTCGTCAAATTTGTCTAACCACGGACATGTTGATCGTTTACTCACAACTTCTCTGACACGATTGTCTGAGCTTGCAACCTAGACTTAAAACACTCGAAACTTTCGTGACATTGTTCCAGAACATACGATCAATGTCTACAATGTCTCTGATGATTCGCTCAATCACTCAAGTTTGTCTCTCACATTGAATTAGAGAGGGAGTTAACTACATTATAAGAGATATTTCTACAAAAAAGCACTGTACATCAAAGATCATTTCTGTTACCATGTCATTCTCAATGTTATTCAAACACTCGCAGCATGCAACTGTCATTGTTAGACAGCGTAAAGTATCTTGATATCTCACATTACCAACTAAAGTCTACTTCAGAAATTGTTATGGCAATGAAAGCTGTGCATGCTTACTGATTAACCATTAATGTATCGATTCTGTGATTTATTTAATAAGGTATAGTCTCTATTTCTTCCTCATGTTAAATAATTTTGAATATAAGTCATGTATGAAGGTCGATATTATAGCTCTCACAACTTAACGATCGTTAGCTCTGCTTTGGGCATACAGAAAAGAATCCTTTTTCAATCATATGCAGAGCAGAATTTAGCATAGGAGATAAGGTGTATGAGACAAAGATTAAGTTATAGATATACCTAATAGAGAATGTTTCATCCGTTCTTCTCACAGATTTAGATTTGATGAAACGCTGCACAAATTACTTGGTCAGCCGTTTTCCATTATCAATATTTTTATCTGGTACACAAATGACCGAAGTTAATGGTTTTATCTTAGTGACTATGGCCGTCCCAACCTTTTCATTATTAATTCCAGATCAGTTGTATAGCATATCGAGTATTTCATTGCTTCGAAGATACTTTTAACGATTGCCTATGTCCTAAATTGCCCAATTTGAAATCGAAAATCCGTGATTCAAACATTTTAGATACATTAAAAAATAATATTGATATTAATTGATCACGCAATAAATATTTGAACGAAAATGAAATTGTTATTGTATCTAATTGATTATTCTCCTCAACTTGATTCTAAGACTTTAACAGTCTATATTTGGTTACAGCTGCGATCATATTTTTATAATCTATGGTATATATATAAATAATTTTTTTCAAATAAGCACATGTATGTTATCAAATAGTTGTTTATTTTGGAAATCCGTATTTTAACTATCGCTGAGGCTGTAAGGTTATTTCCAAATGCATTTATAGGCGTCTACCTTAGTGAAACGAAATACGATAATAACACATAGAATTTATGATATAAACCTACCGTCAGCATCGATGAATTTCCTTATCAAGGCGTCAGCTAATGATGGATTGTTAGCAATCAATCTGCCAAGATCATCCACTGACAACAAATGTCTGAAAAAAGTAAAGCAATTTACTAACGAAATTGTGACGGAACTGCAGCAACAACAACAACAACAGTACATGTGTGAATTTATGATTACGTTTTAAAAAATCATATTTATATGATAGATAGAATCAGTTTATATTTGTATTTTGAAAACGTATCTAATATCATTTCTGGCAATACGTATTCATGTGAGTAGTTTTGTATTTAACATCACTACAAGATTAAACGACATCTACTGACGTCGAAGGCTAGTTGTTGCATTGATAGAAATCAATGAACATATGACCTTAGGAAAGTACAACGTCGCTGTTCAAATGAAAATCTTAACACTGATAGAGTTATCGCTAGCTCAAAGGGATAGTTTAACTGTGGCCAGGGACTGCTTCGTCGTTAAAAGAACGCTTTAAACAAGCCCTCCGCCATTAGATAAAGACTTTTCAATTGCCGTCAGCAGATAATCACCGCTTATAATCGTGACCTTTACAGCTATGGTATTTGCAGAGCCAAAAAGAAACTATTGGCCAATCAGAGGTTGATGAACGTGTAAATTGCCTAACACCCATCCCCTATTACTTTGATGAATGGCGATAGGACACCAGCGCTTACTTGAGAGCCTCGAGCCCAGGGATTGACAAATTAGCCCTTTTCTTACTCCGCCACGAAGATTGTGGGGATCTGATTGATGTCCCTACTTTCGTCAAAATTCAGGCTTGGTCGGGGAAATCACATTTATCTCTGCAGGGGCGAAATTCTTCACTCGAAAAATATTAGATTAACGCCCGGCGATTCTGCTCGACAATTAAAATGCCAGCCAATTTGAATCGGAAGCACTGTGAATGTTTCTCCGTGGAATGAAGGAGTAAATCTCTGTCATAAAGCAAGACAAACCGCCAATGACCATTTTGATGTTTTGAACGTGCGGGCAGTTAAGAAAAGGCTCCAAATGAATTTTCGATAAAGCTCTAGTGAGTATTTTATAGGATCCAATGACGTCATGACACAATAAACAGGACTTAAAATTGACAAGATGAGCCATCATATGATTATTTTACACCAAATCAATGGAAACTTGGAAGAGACCTGTCGCCTGATCAGAGCTAAAGGGGACGGCAAGAAGTACGGGGCATATTTACAGCAACCATTTAGAATATAACACATTCCTGCTTTTTACCATTCAATTGAAGAGTCAGATTTCGAATGAGATATTCATATTATCTCATTATAGCTATAGAAAGAACTTACTTTATTCCAATGCCCCATTAACTATTAAACAATTATGGGGGAAAGTTTTACTTACTGTTGAATGTACGGTTATTAATATAGTGCAACGGGACTCCATAGTTTTCCAAAACAGTTACTTTGTTTGTTGGTATGAATTCGGTGCTAAGATTAACACTATATCATTGCTGATTAGAACAACGTTATTAGCGTTTTGAAACATCCTTGAGCAGTCGCGTTGTGGTGTTAGAAAATAATTATAATGAAAATAATTAAACTCTATATTTCTATAGTACAAGTACATGGGAATTCCGTTTGTGCATTTTCCACACGGCAACCACTGAGCATAATGGTGAGTGTCAAGCAAGGAAGTAACAACTCCAATCTTAAAACGTCTTTTGGTATGACGCCACTCGGGTTTGAATCACGGTCTTTACGGGTGATGAGTGGACGCTCTACCAATTGAGCTATTCCAGTTGGTAAATACGTCATGTTCTTGATAATGTGAACATTGAGTCAAAAGCTTGGAAGGATTATGGGTGAATTTAAATTTGTACATTCTGCTGTAAGATTACATGAATTTGTTGAAAGATCTTATCTGAGTTAACATTGTCACAGATTTGACCATTTAGCCCTAAAATTATACTTAATATCAACAACCAATACACCTCTTTAAATGACACCACTAATTGAACGTTTGTCATATGTAACTCACACAGAACTCGGAGTGTCCCTTTAAATTACTTACTTTGACTCGGAATTTAAATCGTTTTCCCATGATGAGTATGTCCTCTTGCCGTATCCGTGTGCCATCCGGTCCGCCGAATTGTCCCGAAAGCCCCTTTTCTGTCGACTGTGAGAGTTGTGTGGCATTGAAGCGACAACAGCGACCAACATCAACCCTAGCACTAATAATGTTGTTCTCATCATTGTCGACAACCTGAACAAGAAAAAAATATAGACATAAGATGGATGTAGACGTAAAGGAAGCACGTTTCCTATATATATATATATATATATATATATATATATATATATATATATATATATATATGTAAATTCATATTGTAATTTGGCTTTTTTACAAGGGATACTTCGATGACTGTTTTTGAAATTAACTTTAGAAATGTTTTTTATATATTAAGACATGGATAACCCTAAAGCAAGCACATACTTCTAAATCAATACCTTATCAATTAAATTTCAGTATCACGAGAGTTATTGAAAAACAATTGTATATATGAAATAGTTTCCGTTTGATTTATTGAAATTGATTATTGAAATCCCTTCGAAACCAGTGTAAAGGGACGTTATCGAGGATTTACTTAATAAGGAGTTTGAATTATAGTTGAGCATGACGCATTAAGAAGCTGTTAAGAAGTTGGATGAAATAGTTGTACAACCTTGTTTCAAAAGTTGGAGAAAAAACGCACAGAATTTATTTTTTTTAAAAGTAACTGTCTTTGAATGGAGCCACGGAAATACGATGCCTCAAGCTATTCAATACCGACCAGAGACTTTATATTATAACATGCCCTTTTGAACATATAGCACTCATGATCAAACTTATTCGAATGAAGGCGTTTGGTTAGAAGTAAAGAAATCTTAAATATAAAATACTTCTTCTATTTTTTAAAGTAATGTATGTAAAGGGGTTTTTGGAAAAAAAATCAGTTGGTTTGATTAGGCAGTAAAAATATCATTTTACTGTAAGAGATTGATTACTTGTTGGGTTTTTTGGACATTTTTTCTATATCAAATTACACATTGTTTGATATATTTTGTAAAATAAAGAACAAGAGTGTGAACAAAGAAAATAAAATCCAAGTAATTGATGCCATGTCATTAATTGATTGATAACATCTCGAGGGAAAAAAATCGACCTTCATTTGCGAAACACACGTGTTTTTGTAAGATTGAGTGATGCAAAAATCTTTTAAATTTTTTTCATCATAATCAGGGGTATTTTACATAAGAAAAGAACTTCTTCGGCTGAGTTGTCGAATCAGTAATGATAGGTGAGGATTTAAACTTAAATTATCCATTACTTTCCCTCCTTTCATTTGACGACTCACTCGTTGATTATATATAACTAATATTATCAAATTTAACATTGCAGATCTAGCTGTATAGTGACAGACAAAAACCACGTACATCATTAGAAGTGACGTTAAAGAAAATTTATTATTCACGACGTTCCAGGGCGATGAATTGACGGGCCAAGGAGGTTAGCATATCATGTCTTGACTGCTGATCATAAAAGCGGTTCTTGTCAATTCAATCGCCACTGCTTTGAGTGAGACTGCTATACGCAAAGCCACTTAGAGACACGCTTAGTCGCGGCTATATTGCTTGATCAAACACGTTGGTCACTGGTCTTATTCTCGAGGCTGTCAAAGCGATCAAGTTCATCGAGCAGGCTGGCGGGCACCATAATGACTGTAGGTCTGGTAATTCTGTTATAGGGGACAGCTGTTGATTCGGACGACTTTTCATCGCAACTGAGTTCTTCCTGAAGATTCACCACATTATGTATGAGTCATTGTTCTTCCACCGTATTGTCTTAAGAATCTTCATTGTGTTATTGTTCACGAAGGGAAAAAGTTTATAGTTTTGTAGTTTGTACTATTGTATATGTTTCAACTTCTTCATTACATCCCTCTTAACTGTGCACATACAACGTTATCTATAAAAGCACGTCATTATTCTAACGTTTGTAACGGCTTACGATTATCCATTTTCAGATTAAAGGCACCAATGTTAGCATTTTCACGCTCAAAGATGGAAAAGGCACTGACTTAGGATTGCTAGCTATCGATGAAGTAACGTAATATACATTTTTAATTCGAACTGCAATCAAAACTTTAAGTTAAAAAGTTATTTCGGCATATAGAGATGTATGAGTGATACGGTCTACGGTCGTTTGTGAACAAATGAAACAATATTAATGGTTTAAAAATAGGAATGTGTACAGCCTTTAACTATATTTTAACCTTTTAACTATTTTTTCTGCAAATTGTATGCAAAATATCGTAGTTCATGCGGATTTTATGCAAAATGCACTACTTGGTTCCGGTCGTAAAAAATACCTTTATAATATGAATACATACATATAACCGCATATTGCAAATGGCCTGAAAGTGAACGTGAGTAATATTAATAAATATTCATTATTTGTTCATTAGTTATTTTTGCCAAATAAAGTATTAATGGAGTTAGTCACAGTGTCCCTTAGAACCAGGTTGTGATACAGTTACATACTTAAAGATTGTGAATCCTAAACGTATTTACAAAGATGAAGATGAACGGTGTCAAGAAGGCTATTGAAGTATTGATGTAAGCTTTAACGGGCCACTTTCATGTCAGTTCAATAATAATCATATTCATTCACTACCAACTTCGGCTGATTCCGATTGCAAATTGATTTCTGCGTTTAGATGCTTCACTTGATAATCAGTGTTCCACAAATGCACTACTCTTGTCATATTTCTTCTCGAAAGTAACTGAATAACTTCTCCGTCTAGTTAACTCGGGATTTGCATGAATAGAAACTTGATTGAAGCACCGTGGGTTTAGGGTCGTACAATAATAATCAATGCTTTTAGGCTACATGAGTGTTCATTTTGTCTACGTGTGAGTATTGCGACATTAAATGACCAATTCACAAAGCCTGGTGGTCCGGTAAACGGTGAAGATTCTACTTGACTGATAGCGATCGCGAGTATTGCAAGCCTTGGGGCAGAGCACTGGTCTTCTGATGGAATCACCTTTGCGAAAACAGTTGTCGAAGTTATGCTTTCAACTTCCAGCTGCGTTTGACATCTACATTATGAATATAAGAAGCGCTTTAGACGGTTGTTCGTCTTCTGTTGCAGACATTAAAAACGGCACAAAGATGTAGAGACGACGATACCTCTTTGGATTCGCGCGGTCACTGTATACTAAATCTTTAAAAATTGGAATCTATCACAAATTGTTGTAGGCGTTAAGGACAGATCGAGACTCAAACATCATAATTGGTTTTGTTAACAGTCTTTGTAGGTATGTCTACTATAAGACACATTCAATCTCGTTTTGAAAAATCTCTAATGTTTTCATGATGTCTTAAATGTTTTCTGACACAATATTTAGATTTTGCTCAAACCTTCGAATCATTTCCAATCATGTACCTTTCACATACCTTATATGAACGATATTCAGAACAAGATTTTGATACAAGAGGATAAAACCAGAATAGGTTAAGGAGTAGGTTTAAACCAGATACAGTACAATTGCATAAGAAGAAACATCATCGTCTTCTCCTCTCTCGAGTCAAAAACAAACTACTGCTGCCACATGAAGAATTGGAATGTGTTTTAACGATATCTAATTTGGAAAAAGTATACACTAAATTGCACTCATCCCTTCAATTTCATTCTTGTTCCAAAAACACAGAGTGTGTTCCGAAGAATGTTTGACATTTCAGTAAAATGTAATTAGAAGTATGAATATCAAGTTAAAACAAAATATATTCGATACAGATAACGTTAACCATCTTTGATTTAAATTTGTTTCCGAAAAAAAAACAACAAAATGATAAAACATGCCAAGCTTGTCATATTTCATCTCCTGTCTTATCGTAAATGATATACCGAACATGTCATAAGCGATGATTTCTCCAATACATACTTATAAAGAGAAATGTGCAGATGATGTTTCAATATTCAAATCTAGTTAATTTGGCAACACAACATTAGAGGTCACAATGTTTCGGTTGTAGTTATCTCGATTCTACACGTGACGTTTCTTTTGCTTGAGACTCTGACCCATGCTAACATTGGAAAGCACGGAAATGAGCTTTGACGATATAATCAATACGCCTGTCCCAAAAAGAGAACGATGTCAATCATACATGACATTCTAATGCTGTCATATCTCTTGTCACATGATACCTTCACAGGAAACTACAAATGAGATGATCCTGTATTTCTACAAAAAGACATCGATCTTTGAAAAAGGATGTCAAACATCCACTTCCGGTGTTGCAAAGCGGAACCAAGTAACCATCATCTTCATACTCTTTTCGTTTCCGGTGAGATTATCATCATTGTTTGCATTATTGCCCAAACTTTCACTAGTTCTAACTAACGGAACTAAATCTCAAGAGATAGCAATCACACGTCGATCAACGTTACATCGTAATGGAGTACTGTTTGGTAAAGAATCGAGTTAATGCATCGCTTAGTATAACATCAGCGTGAATATATCTGTTCATCAACACGTCATAACAGTAATATTGAAACGAAAATACATTATTTTACTTTAACGCCAAAGAGGGGAATGATTATCAATACATATCAAAATATGCTTTTTGTTACATTTTGATGTTCTGTTGATAAAGTAAGATAAAAATCATTGCTTAAAAGCCAGGAAGTCAAACATGCATGTCCTTTTCTAAATTCAATGCATTTAGAATGTGTTAACGTCTGAGCATGTCGATACGAAAGCTAACACAAGTGGTGAAATCGCGTCATTGTCAACGTGTTAAGACATGAAGTGCTATTAGCATGGTTGCTCTATCAAAGCATGCATAGATCTTTAGAACAATGTAACACATTTTACAAAGTATCAAAGATCACTGACAATTCTTTATTGACATCTTGTAACCCTAAGGTAGTTGAAATGATTGACCTAAGTTCAAGGTGTAATTATTTCATCGTGTGAGTTTAATGAAATTTCCTTAGAAGTTCAAATTATGTATAAACGTTTAATGTAATTTGATAGATTATTCTTTTTAGAATGAATAGACATTATTTCTGAGTAAAATTATTCTCATGACATGATGAATAATTATATTATATTATATATTCAAACTTTTGTACTTAAATTCAATTTTGATTGCTGATTTCGTTTACACCACTGACATATATGTGAACATATATTCATTTCTTTTACTGTTATTCACTTTTTTTTTCGAAACGTGTTTGCGATTATTGAATATGGAACAGCGCATAATTAATTGAGTTATCATATCAATACAACACAACCTATCGATCACAAAATTAAGCTGAAAATCCGAATCTAAAATGATGTTTTGGCATGATTCAAGATGAAATATGATAAAAGTGAAATGTGAGGCTTGGAGGCTCAGCAATTTCTATTATCTGATTTAATTTGATTCTACGCCTTCGACCTGTGAAAAGTTAATTTTATTGAGCATTGATAAAGATAAGAGAAGGTTATTCTATTCCGGAAAACAATCGATAACCCCATTCATAATTTCCAATTTAGAATCTTACAATATACTACATAGGATTGAAAAAATACTTCCAATGTTTTCGTTAACAAACATATTAAACAACTTAAAAACGTACAAAAATATTAAATGAAATGTTTGGAGAAAAAATAATGGAAAAAGGAATATCACTGTTGATCAATACAAACGTGGTAGGTTTTATCGCCTACGTGCATGATAACTGTAAATCCGTAATGCTTGCAATGGCCTGGGTATAGAAAGGTAGTTTTTCAGTGGCCAAAGACGATACAAAGGTGGCTTCAACTATGTCAATGGAGTAACCGTGAGCGATCGGTGGCTTTTAATTATCTACACGCTTTACCCTTGGTTATCAAAGCCTCTCTTTATCCTTTGAAGCATAAAAATGTTTACTTTGATATTTCCATTTTAATTAAAATCTGCCAAAAGGCAAGTATCACTTTTGAGAGAAAAGTACCGTGTAGGAATATTACTATTTAGTAAAAACAGGGTTTTAATTAATAGAACTATTATATCATATATCCTGTTTATTTTATTGCAGATTTTACATTCATGTCATTCTTTAAAAGTGTCTTTCAGTCGTGATTTATTCATATCCCAAAATTGAAGTTGTTATGAATAGTTAGTTTCAAAGACATCTGCACATGAGGATAATGTTAAACATTATGTTAACGTTATCTTGAATCAATTATATAATACCGGAAAACTTGTTGTGTGACTGGTGAATTGAATTGTGCACTGCGCACATTATGAAAAATAATATCCCTCATAAACAAAACGCTCTCTATTTATATGAACTATCCTATGAAGTTAACCAAATTATTTCAGTAGAAATTTATAACATAAGTAATCATTCGCAGTATACATGAATACTTATCATTTTCTTTCAATTAAATTTGGATGTTATCTTAAACTGTAGAAGAATTAGAATTAGTCTTCATTTCCAGAGAGGTCCGGTTGCTGAAATGATCATTATAAATGTTTAGGTACATACCAGATGTTTGCTTTGGAAAAGGCAAAAGAATTAAGAACTTAGAATCGTTCAAAATCCTATCAATCATTAAAAACACATATGGTATACTTTTAACATAAAGGCTATATATTGTCATAATCACTAATGATTATCAAACAAATTTTCAACTCTGTTAAAGATAAATCATAGATTAGATAATCTATTTTAGGAACTGATTCTGAAACCCGGGTTTGAAAAGGGTAGCAATGTACATCACCAATTGGATGTTGCTATTGAAAGACAAAGGACATACATTTCGCAACCAAGGTAAGTCGGAAATATAATGGAACATTTGTGCAGCAGTACTAATGTGGTAACTACAACTGTTTTGTAGGAGTCATGGCCTTTTAAATTATGGAAGGCGAATTCTCATTAGCGTAATCAAAACTTTTGATATTCAAACTGTTTTGCTCTCGGTCATGTGCTTCAATCGTCTCCGAGAATAAAGATTGGCCTACAAAGTAACGCATATGTTTTATAAAGCTCGACTGGGTATAATCAAATTATTTTCTATTCAGCATTGTTACATTTCTCTTGAGATAAAGGTCTGTCGAGTCAATTATGTGAGCATTGTGGGTACTAGCCCGATGGAGGATGTCATGGTTTGCACAGTCCCAAAGGAACCAAAAGTCTCCGAGAATTAGACCCTTTCCGCTTCTACGTTATGGGCTAAAATCAAAGGCGTCGATTATCATTATAAGGAAGACTGGGACTCACAAGTCCTTCCCAGGGGGCCCACACACTGTGTCAGTTCCTCAATCAACATTATTACATTATAAGGTCTTATACCCTGTCGTAAAAACTGTGTTACCATTTACTAACAGATAAGCTGGGGGAGGGGTCTGGAGGTGTCTTGTAGTTGGCAGAAGCAACTGAAACAGTCAATTACCCCATTTACCATATTCTGTTTGACATTTCGCAGCAATTCACCTTCACTTTCTTTTCCAAAATGCCAATAAATATCGCCAAGCAATGACTGTGTTCTGACACTTTAATTTGCAAAATACTTTAGTAATAATGAACCATCAAGATTATTCTTTAAGGTTTACACATTGTTTGTTTATGTTGCTAGATTGGAATCGTCATGGTTTCATATTCCTTTACTCTACATTTCATCATCCATGGGACTTTTTATCATGAAAACGTAAACTTAAATTGTCCACCAATAATTCCAGTAAGCCAATCAAACTGCTGCATTGTGCGTCGAGACATTCAACATACATCTAACAATTTTAGTCATCGTTTGAGGAAACGGCTTAGAAACAAAGCTGATAGCTGATATTTTCATTTTTTGAGGTGATATGTTTTCACTTGAACTTGGTCTTGGAATATAGTCTCGGGTGATAACTCTGCTAAATTGACATATTCAGATTATCTGAAACCAAAATTTTGGCTTTAGGTCTAGATTACAAGGATCTTCAGGTGCTCCGCGGATACAAATACGTAGATGTAACAGGATGCTGAATGGGATGTTTTTGGTTTTAAAACACCGCTTCAACAACAGTTGTTATTCCAAGTAACATTTCATATATCAACCTCTTTCATCGGTTTATGACTTCAACGCCAAAGGTCCTGTTAATGGCCGAGGACAATGGGAAATATAGTTATAAAACTGTTCATTAAAGCATTAATGTAATAAAATGTACTATCAACTGTGACTAATCTTACAGTAATGTATAACTTTACCACAATTTTAAGCAACAAGATAGATATTTGGTTACAGATAATCTGAACAAGTTATAAAGGCAAACTTTAGGTGCAAGCTCACCAGAGACTATGCTGCGAGACATGCAATTGTCAACAAGAGTACTACAATCCTCTTAAGCCTTTTATTATCTCAATGACGAGCACGCGAATCGACTCCCGTTAATGGTAGCATTAGACCTTAAGTGACGCCTAATTATTGGTCTTGTGTTGAAAACTTCGACTGTACAACCGGGAATTACAAGCTGGTGAGCACTAGGGATTACTTGAGACAGCACAAACAGCAATCGGATGGCGTCGATTTCGTGCATCAATTAGATCAGATTCTTACGTATACATTGGAAACTACAATGGTGGTATTTTCTTCAAACTATCATGAAATTTTCTGAAACTTAATCTAGTACAGACTGGGTCGTGTATAAGGCAAATGGTAATGAAAAGCACTGATTAATTTAAAAGTATAAAATTGCATATGGCTTTGAAGCATTACTTACCACTTTAGCACATTGTTATGAAAGAAAGAGCATGCAACGATTATACTAGTAATTCACCGATTGCAATTTACTAGTAAGAAGCATAACTGCAATATCAGTATTCATATTTAAGGTATATATTACGCGTTAGAGCTATCATTTAAGAGATGTTTAATTGTTTCGGACAGAAGGTTTATTATAATATACCAGTGTACGATTGAATCGTTTGCTTTGATGAACTTAAAGCCAATAAATCAACTTCCAAACTAACCTTTATTGAACACGTAATGTCTTGTTTAAAATGCATGCATTAGGGTAATCTTTATGAATAGAATTATAAATAACTCTTATAATATAATAATACATCCAAATTAAAATAAATCTATGATAAATATATTTTTATGTACATTTCTTTGTTCTACGAATAGTGAGGCGTCCTCGTTAAAGCAATCAAACGAAAACTTTTCCTTGATATAAAATTGAAAAATTCACTTTAGATCGGATATCATCTGAAAAACGATTTGAAGTTTATTTTATAACACGTGCTGTCTGAGAGTCCCGCTCTGAAAATTATGGCTGTGATACCGGATACAGTTATGGAAATTTAGCAATGTTTTCGAGCCAGTAGGAATTTTTCATGCAGCAAAGCTAAAAAATTAATCTCCTTACTTTTCATGTCAGAAATTCTGTAATCGAGATAATACAAAAACCAGAAATAAGAAATGTCAGATCGGAATTCATGCTTTATTAATCATTTTAGTACAAACCTCTCTGGGAATTGATCTTGCATTTCATAGCGACATTCCTATATATAATGCTTGCAATCAGCGAGAATACAGACATGCAATCTATTTTGAAGGGGATGGTACGTATGGGTACTGTTTGTTGGTTATGATCGATGTAAAGACGGCCTGGCTGTCATAGCTGTTGCAGCATGTCCCTATTGAGACTGATTATCGTGATCATTAGAGTATTTATATCACCCTTTCCTTCAGTCGCCATGTTTTGCGTGGCTAATGGTCAAATCCTGCTTGAGATTTTCTTCTATTCTTGTAAATTAGATTTGAGATAAATCAAATTGTTATCGTGGGCACTGGTGATCTAATTTGTTATATTTGTTTTTCTTACAATGCGAAGATAGCAAATAGGATATGTACGAGAAATGTTAATTCTTATAGAATAGTTTCATTTCTTACATACTTCAATACTTTTATCATCACGCAATCGTGATTCTTAAAGGGGATGATTACCAATTTTCGTGTTAATAACTATCTTGAAATTTTGAAGAACTTTCAGGAGCCCACAGATTGGTAATGGTTAATTAGATACTGCGCTTTCGAAGCAACGATTGAAAGAATTGGAACGTTCGATGCCATCGATTCATGGTTAATTTAATGATTGTTGAATAAAACGTGGAAAGGAATACGCGCGATACCACCGGCAGCATAAATGTTACAATTTAATTAGCGGATTCATTGCTTTAGAAAATTGGATTAGTTCAATTTGTTTGTTCAGAAAAAGAAGGTGCCTTGCCATCTTTACATAACGCATCCCTGACAACTTAATTTTGTTCTAAATTATGAAACTTATCCTGCGAATACGATATGATACATGTTTGTGGCAATCAATGTTCGTCGGAACATTTTACATTGGATGACAACTTGAAAGAAGAAAGACCATGAAGTGATGATGCAATCTAATCAAAACTGACACGTCGACTAACTAAATGACATCAGAGATGACGAAAACAATGTGAATAATTAATGAAATGTTGAATTTTTTTATTTCAAATTACAATTACTTGTATCAGCCGTGGAACATTTGAAGCGCTGACAGATAGTTCTTTGAATATCGAATTTATCACGCTACTTAATGTACTATCAAGTTAACTTTAGCGGCGACAAGTGAATCACACAAGAAATATATATCAGTTGATATGAATTAAAGTTTTATAAAACCATTGACGAAACGTACATGTACATTAATCCAAAATAAGAAGCGTCACTATGAGACTAATGTAAAGATGATATCTTTAGACATTTAGGCTCGCTATAACAATGATTGGCTAATAGATTGGCTATTAACAGGACACAATCCTCTTATATGATAGTAATTTGGACACACGGATATGCCACGAGGAAGCCAATCCCTACTTTGAGGTTAGATGAACTTGATTGAACCGCAATTTGCTAGAAATGATCTTGAAGCGTGATATATAAGATTACCTTTTATCCGTAATCGTACACGTTTCAATATTTAATTCGGTTACATTAAGCTTAACATATATCATGTCATAGAAGGTTTCAAAGCTTTGCAATCCACTTCATTTAATATATTAAAAACAGGACCAGTCATTCAGATACTCCTACCAGAACTTCCCATATGTTCATTAGATGTTACAGCCTTTCCATACTTATAAAAGTAACTTCGAAAACACCTAATAAAGCAAAAAACCATGATGCATTGCACAAAAACATCTAACTTGCCTCGTATCGATTATGTTCTCAAATAAAATAAAAACATAAAAGATTCCGTCTTGTACGAAATTCCAACAGAATACTCAAAGTAGAGAGACAATAGCTGGGTCAATAACTAGGCACTTTCTGATTTGCACAACAAGCCTGGAAAACCTGCAGGAAAGCAAAGTATTTCCTATGAGCAGCAGCTGCATGTAGATTGCACTGTGTTATTTTATACATATATGTCGTTAATGTAAATGTCAAAATGTCAGGGGGGCGGGATAGCGCAGTGGTTAGCGCGTTCGGCTTCGGATCAGGAGGTCCGTGGTTCGAATCCCGCCAGGAGCTCGGCAACTTTGTCTGCAGTAGAGAACTGTTCTACACGCAGTCAGGTTTGGGTGCAATGCTACACTGAAATTCAGCGCAGTACCACCCATGGTTCGCTAGTTCCAGCCGATGCTCGCAGGTTTCACCGCAATGCATAGCCACAATAGTGTTGCGGGCTTTCTCCCTGCCATAATACTAGCAGCCGCGATATACATGTAAGTGAAATAATCTTGAAAGCGGCGTTAAACAACATCTCACTCACTCACTCAAAATGTCACAAGGTATTCTGATATGATTGGTTAAAACTAACATACTTAAACACAGAAATGTCACTTTTGTTTTTGTCAAAAAAAGGTTTCTATTATTCATGACATGTATTGTCTTTAACCCAATTTTCACCGTCTAATTTACAGAAACAACGTTTCTGACGTAATAATGCCGCCAGAAGGTCACATCACCACGTACCCATAGGTAATGCTTGGTCGATAGTGGCACAATTTCGATAACGTCTCTAGCCAAATGGTTATAAAGTAATTGCTCTTATTTCATGGCATTCACCTTTTCCTTTTATCTACATATTTACATATTAGTCTCATCAAATATTTTTGTTGAGCAGAATTATAGCGGCCACCTTTAAAAGACCACGTGCACACACTGAATATAAAAATTAGAACTCAGAATACATATATGCATATTAATCTGTTTTAATTGTCTGATACATGTAATGATATTGACGGTAATCATAAACTTTGATTATTCTCAGTTGTATGTGTAATGGTATACGTAGTTTGACATTACTTCGTGAAGTGAGAAAATCGCTCACTGAAAATTTCTAATAATTACGGATGTGGCCCCGATCAAGTCAAGTACTAAGCCATCTTAAACAGAAGCACCTTTTCTCATTTATCCTCACAGTAACGCACCCACTATCAATCGAACCATGATTATAATACTCACAGCTAGCCTTACAAGTAACACCGGAACACTTCATATTCAAACGGGTAACAACATGTAGTTATCTTAAAGTGAAATCTCACCTTGCCTAGTAAAGAGTACCCTATCGGAATAGTTTTGATTATACGCTTCTGGAAAGTGTTTGAATGTTTCGTCCATTGCATACTTAATTTTTTAAAGTGTATAATTCCTCTAAATAACTGACATGTTGAATCAGAAGTGCGGATTGATTGTATTGCAGTATAGTGTTTTGAAGTACCTTACAAGAAGTTATACAACGGTCCGTGCTAACGAAACTATGCTAACAGGCCATTAATCTCCCTTGTCTGCTAGCCTGCATTAAACATGTTAAGTGATATAACAACGATAGCATGTTTTTTCTAATACTAAATCGAAGTAAATCAAACCGTTGAAAGGTTTATCAATGCATTTTATAATTCTACATGTGTTTACGTTAGACAGCCCTGGAAGATTTTTTCCATATCACATCGCCATAAGAAAGTCAAGTTTATAAGCATTATCTTGCAAACAATCAATAGTGTTTTTCTCATTTTCAATTTCCAAACACATTTTGTGGGTACAGTATAAAGGTTGAGGTCACATTGATTGAAAACCGGAAATTATACCGCACCATGGACGCGCCAATAATTTTGAAATCTTATCTTAAGCAGACAGAACAAAAACTTTTGATTGAAAATATTTAAAAGGCTATATAACTAGTGTATATGTCAATGCTATATGTCGTATCGGCTTTACCTACATACCTATAGCCGTTTTCCCGATTAGTTTTAATATATTTTGCATTGTGAGATGCATCATACAAGCACTTGGAGAAGATTTGGCCCATGTTGAACACACATGTTTTTCTATTTATAGAGTATTATTTTTATTATCATATTAATATTATAGAACTTCCTATATATATATAGAGGATATTTGACATTTCTCGTCGAATACCATGTATATCTCATCGAGTGAAGTAGAAATTATATTTTCACAAGGGGCGCAGCCACGAGTGTAAATATATGATTCTCTACTTCACGAGATTAGATATACATGGTATTCGACGAGAAATGTCAAATGTTCTATTTATTATGTTTCCAAAAACCCCGTAAATGACCTTAACTATATGAATAGAGTAGCTAAATCGCTTTGCTAGTGCGGCCGTTGCATGACGTCATTTAATTGTTTCTTGACGTCACAGATAACGTCATATGATTGTTGCGTTATTTCACTGAGTAGAATACCATTATTATTTCACCCAGTGAAAATACGGATTTTATTTTCACCGATAAATGGCATATTTCACCAGTGAAAATATAATAATATGGAATATACTGTGTCACTTTAAAGATAGCGATGTTACATAGACTGACTATTGAAGTAAATACTTATGATCACTACATAAATAGAGGACAGGAAACGGTCTCTAGTTATCGTTTTATGATAAATAAGCTTTTATGGAAGCAGTCAGTTTTGAGGATGGCGTTACATTAGGAAATATATTCCACAGGAACATGTTTTAAAGTTCTTGAAAAAAGCTCCTGCCTGTAAAAGGCAAACAATCATAAATCAAATTTCATGGCATGCTTACCTTGTGTTTTTGTCATGTATCCTAAAAGGTGAATCCGTTTTGATTTCGTAACGGTGTCTTCCCCCCGCTCTATAAAAATAACTGTAAAATGCGGAGGCCGAACTAATCTCTCAGCGATCCACAGGTTTAAACCCCTTCATCGTGATAACACTCCCCATTGTCGAGATAACAGTCTAAAGTGCATGTTTGCTTAACTATCATTATCAATATTGAGACATTACCCGAAAATGGCCATTACATGTAAATGTCGGTATTATGTCAATGCCTCATTACACTTTATAAACTTACAATATAGAGTTTTACCTTTATTGTTGTTTATTAATGATAATTGAGTCAAGAGCTTCCTCATACAAGTCTGAACAAACGAATTGCAGTGTATTTGTAAGTATCCTCTTGATACAATGCTAAAGTGAATCAATGTGAATGATTACTGTTTTACATATCTGTTTTCATTTCTTAATAGCGATTGGTAATCGATCTGAGTAATTATATTATATGTATCATGTAGCCAGCCACCATTTGTCTTCCTATCGTAAGCACGTAGCCCACTCTTATACCCTCATAGGTAGGATAAACGAGAATTGTATTTCAATATTGGAAAATTAATTTAGCAAAAATGAACCAAATGATTGAATTATTACCATAAACAGTGACAATATAAGGTTTAATTTCACTTTGACAGTTCTTTTGTTACTCCAAAGGGTAAATAGGATATCAACAGAATATATCATAAGGTTAAGTGTGAAATGAATAATCATATCAAATCAAAATGATGCCCATTAGCAAAGCGTGTTTACTCATATTCAGCGTCACTATGTTGCGTATTTCATAAATATGTTCCATAATTCCTGTTTTCAAAGCAATATATGATAAAAACTTTATGATACCATCAGAGCACAGTTTGAAGACATTGCAGCCTATTTACATAAGACCAAGCCATCCATATGCTTCTTTGGAAGATGTTCCCATGTCATCATTGATTATTCATGAAACGTACGATTCAGAAGGTAGAAAAATGACGCAGAGCAAGCTCAGTGGTTAGTTTTTAGGCAACCAAGTGTAAAGTCAAAAGCTTGAAAGTTTCGGTTTTCTGTTACTTCATGTGTGTTGTATCATAAAACCGAAGTGTGTTTTGAATATAAAACAACTCTTCGAATTACAAGCACGTGTCATAAGCCTATGCTAACCTTGCCAATTAAATTGAGTAAGCGACATTAGAGAAGGTTTGACGAAGGTGTAACATCATATCTATGAAATGTCAATTATATACCGTTAATTCTGAAATTACAATTTCTGTCAATTTACAACACATCCACACAGTTTATTGTACTCTAATGTGAAGCTTTAATCGAATATTCAATGGTCTAGATATCTTGACAAGAAAGGTTGCGGCCTAACTATATAAAAAATCGCTTTAAAAAGCTTAAAGGTGAGTATCATAGTTCGTGTGTGTTAGTATCTCCGAGGTTCAGATTGCATGTTTCTTGGGCAAACAGGTTGTATGACATAAATCATATTTAGGCTTAATGTTGATAGCATGACTGGTTTGATATAGAATAATTATGGTCGGAGACAAAAACGACAAAGCCGTTCTGACTGAAAAGTGACAGAATTAACTCATCCCCAATCGCCTTCTTTCTTAGGGATCCTAGGTTTTTAAAACCTTTTAAAGACAGTTGATACGATAGGCACATTACCGAAAATTCGTCTTCTTATTTTGGAGGAGCTTTTCAGGCAAAATATCTCAACATCACTAAGGTGTATAAGCTATGCATAAACATCAAACACGTATATTTTCCCGTCAGCGTATTCATTTCAATACATACAAGAAGGCTAACGATGTAATTGATATGAAGAGAACGGCAAAATAGGTGTCACTGTCAATTTATTTATTTCCATAAATTCACTTATGACTCACAAGCACAATCTACATTAATTCTAAGAACAGTCAACGTAGAATCACGTGACCTGGCCAATAGTGCAAAGTCATGTATTAAGAAGTCAAACAACTTCTAGCAATCGATGATGATCATTCCTATTTGTGGAAAAAACATCAACAAACCATAACTCCCCCCCCCCCCCCCCCCCCCCGAATAACCGTATATAAACGTGAAAATTGACTTAAAATGTATAGGAGCCATAGAAGAATCGTCCTTAATTCCTTAATTTCGATTGGCATTGTGATTACCAAGATCAGACAGGAAGGGGGAATATTGGACAAGCCAAAAACAATCAAATCAGTGGTATTTATTCCGCATGATGACTAATACCAGCTTGCGGTAGACCAACGTCAACGCTAATGACTATCTTTTAAGTTACGTAATGGACGTTAAAGGCTATAGGTCGCTATTGCGTTATGAAAATTAGTACCAGGAGGCTATCGGCAGGTAGAATTAGTGCTTTTCGATTCTCTATGGACTTAAACGAACGACTAATGCCTAATGCCTAATGTCGAAAACAGGAAACAAATTCAACGTTTAAGATTACAAATGGCATGCCACTGATTTTTCGAAAAGACAAGTTTGAGTCAGACCGTATACTTTCACCTTTATCATTTAATTGTCGATGTAGGTTGACATGAATACAGAAACAGTCATATGAGGACGATATCTAAGCATTTTAATTTTCTATAAGATAGTGTAATTTGATAATGTGTTCGCTCGACTTGGACATATTCAGTTATTACGTTAAAAATATTTCAAGTTGAATATCATTCAAGTTGTTCGAGTGAAAAAGGTATCAAAATTAGAGTCTGAACTTTTGGGTTTGGACCCTACTGACTTCAAATTTCAAAAGAGCAAAACTGGTTATGTCAATGTAATTTTCAGGTTTTAGGAGATTGGTTTATTTCTTAGCTACACAAATCTTAAACTTCAAACGGTTTTTATAGCTTCCTAAGATAAGATTTGTGATAACTTTCTTCTGTCATAGAGAACAAGTTCGACAATCTAAACTCGTCTATTTCGACGAGTTAAGATTGTTGATGTTCACCGACAATAAATTATGTTTTCATATCCGTCATTTTTTTTAACTTCTTGAACTTACACAGTTAACAAAAGCTGCTAGAAATACAAAATAAACCTTTACTTTATCAACCTTCTACATCATCTAACAGAAGACGAAACTACTACGAGATGACCACCTAATAATAAGGCCTTACTTTCATTGAGAAAAGAAACGGAAGTTTCCATATACTTATTGCTGCGCGTGCTGTTTGTCAATCAAGATATGATTCAAAAGATTTGTTTGATGTATAAAGTTCAAAATTGTATTGACCTTTTTAAATCTGAAAAAATTGCTTCCAAAGATTGTTGGTTTGAAAAAATCCAATTTACGAACTTCATCCAATGAATCAATGTGAAGGACTTCATTCCTCAAACTTACCACATAAGGTGTTAACAGCAAGAACGACTACACGCATAAGCCTGTAAGATAGAACCACTTGAACGATAACAAGTGAACAGAAAATACGAGTTCAAATACCACATTCGTTGCAACAAGAAAGAAGATTAGCCATTTAATGTTTTCTATTCGATCGTAATAGGCTGTAAAATGCCTCTCAAAGAAAACACAACTCTATGTTAAGTATACCCTTAGCATGTTTCAAGCACCTCGATCTATGTGAACCATGTCATCTGTGATAGTGCGGAGTAACGTCTTTAACCGGACATTGATGATGACGTCTAACTGGTTATACCCCTCTTGAGTCTCTTCAGTTATAACATACAACAGGAAACTGCCGTTTTGGTTTCACGTTTACTGCGAGATCGAACAGGGAGATGTACTTCTCGTTACATCTTAATTGGCGTTGACATGATATCGATGTATTTATTGGAGCAATCACAAAATTGATAGGTAGTTAATAGCAGTCCTGACGCCCACGACATTCACCAGTTGGTCTAGACAGTGTATATGTATTTGCTGCATTATTGCATGCAGACATGGGTCTGAGATGAAACGTGGCATTCATCACTCCGATAATCAACTGATCGTCAACAGAGATCAACTACTCAGGCTATTATGGTATCAGTAAATGATACGATTATGTGACCATCAAATCTGCTTGAAATGAACATGAGCAAAGATTGGCTTGTTATGTCCAATCTCGGTGCGTGATGCTCAATTAAGATTGATTCCATTTTCATTGGAAATTGTTTTTTAATCAATGAAAAACACCACAAATTCTGTCTCAAATATGAATAATGTTGACTTTATATCGTTAAACATGTTAATTCATTGCAAACATAAGTTTTGATTATTATTTGTTTTCGTTCATACTGCGAAAACCCCAGAAACATTTTTCTTCCTATTTCAGTAGCAGTCAAAACATTTAATTTCCAAATGGTAATTATTTCGCCCGGTTTGATGACCGGGGAATGTACTATTTGCCACAGTTATATCCAAGTAGATCGTACATGCGACAAGAACATTTTGATTATCATTAAGGTTATGATATTAGCAATCCGCGGCTAATTGATTTAATTCTTTATAACGATTTCGGACGATTGGAAAACTAGATATAATTCAAAGATGAATACATTCATTTAATTTTTTTTTAGCGTGAATATGACGTTACTTTACTTACCTATATCGTAATCGTTATCTTTCGTCTGTCTCTGTATTATCGGTGCCACGTGCTCTTCGTTTAGTATGGGGATATATGGCGGGATCCTGGAAAATAGAAGAACATGATTCATGATCTGTCTTTTCGATATCTTTAAATCAGCTCTTAGACCAGAGCAACAACACTCCTTTCATTTGGCTTCAGTCGACTGAGCAAACGTCGGTTCCTTAAAACAGTTGTGAATTCAAAACAAAGTTGACAGTAAAGCGGAATCGACGATTAAATGATATTTATAAATCCAGTTTGGTTGAAGTTTAACTGAAAAGAGATCAATGGTTAGTCTCACATGGACATCAATGATATAATCGACTTTAAAAGAAGAATCACATAAAATGAATATAAAATTTGCAAATTTAATCAAATTAGCATTGGTATACGAACGTTATTTACCAACGAGGGGGTTGGAGTTGAAATTCAAATGTGAATAGAGTTGCATATATCAACAGTCCCAAGCTATTTGAATATAACTGTTTGCCAATACCGACATTCAATGACGTTTAACAGGTTAAATAATAAAAAAAAATATAAGTTTACATTTTGCTCAGAGGAGTTTATTTAAAATGTTGTTTACATGGCTGAACAACGTCACAGAGTTATCTCAGAGACTCAAGTCTCAAAAGTGCACTTAAACGCAAGATCAGTTGTAGAGATTGTTCGGTACAAATGGGTTTCAAGTCTACAAAACCGGCAACCTCTGGTCAACTTATGACCACACTACTGCTTTATCTTTATCCTTGATCACGTGCCTGCTCTCTATACTAATGAAGCAATTGTCCATCGTCGGACGGAGTTGGTGAATTGCTATTAGTATGAAATAGAGAGAGGTCTTAAATAACACCCAAGTGCATTAATCTGTATCAATGGGACAGAGAGATTTATTCACAGGACCTTCGGGACCCTGTTCTAAAGCACTATGGGTCAACGCAGACATTTAATTCATATTTTGGAGAGTTCTGCAAACAATCGTGTATGAGATATTGGCGATTCCATTGATTCATCACTTCCTCTGAGACTACAGTCGTAACTCTGCGAACCAAAGCCCTTAACAAATTGCCCCTTTTTCTGATTCTTCTGCATTGGAAGCCAGATATCATGCCAGTTGGTGGCATATTTTCTAAATCCCAACGGTAGTATAATAGGATTTGTTTGATAGAGTCTAAGGGCACACTCGTAGACTTTGTCGATTTTGCCGAACGCAGATCATATTTTCTGATATTTTGATCTCCCGTTCAAGCCTTCACGTTCTTACACAATCAAGGATCATGTACCAAACTAATGAATCGAAATTTGCTGCTTTGTTCCTTGCTTCATTTATAGTCTTTATCGCTCGAACTAATCTAAAATATCGAATCTAAAATATAATCTTGCAGGAAGACACCAACCAACATCATGTGCTTGATGGACTTCAAGAAATCTGAAAAATGAAGTCTTTGAGATAACTGAAGAAGTGTCTTTGTATCAACTCTAGTGATCAGATTAACGATATCTTTTCATGCAATGCACACTGTTGCGAACTTTACTCTTCAGGATTTCAACTAACAAGGCATGGCAGAATAAGATGAAATATGTAGGTTTCCGTTTTAAACATCCATCACACATTATTTACATATAAAATATTAAAAGTTTTGATATAGAATTATTAAAACAAATGTAACGTAAAAAATAGAAGAGATATATATTTAAAATCTCCCAAACCCAAAGAAACTCATTTCACTTAGAAGTCGATTTGATATAATTGCATATACCAAGACTGAATGCCTTCTTATACCAAGTAATGCTTTGTTCCTTGAGTCTTATTTCGCTGTTTACTGCCGGTCGCAATCTCTAAACAGTTGCATTTTATTTATATCAGACAATAACAGGCATTAAATAAGTGGGTTTTTTTAAATACCTGTAGTATCATTTTGTTTGTAATTTTGACATTAAACAACATAATCTTTGACGATTTTAGTTACGATGCATGTTAATAAATAGAGTATATTTTTTAGTATCCATGACATACAATGTTTACGACACGAGTGCTTGATATTGGTATTTCCCGAGAGAGAGCGAGGGATATACTGATATTAAGGCACGAGTGTCGTAAACATAGTATGTGATGAACACGAATATGAAATTCTGTTTATTACCGAAGTCGAGAAATAAAAAAACTAACCAAAATCAACATCCAAGCATAGCCTTTGGCGCATTTGGAACACCACGTCATAGGCTAACTGTGATGTAAAAGCATTGTTTTTGACGTGACGTCACAATGAAAAAGTGATATTTTGCCCTAGGGCATCGTATGAAAAATATGAACCTCGATATGATTGCCCTCGTAGGTAATAAAGGCTATTAGTTGCCTACTCCAAAGTCATTGATGTTAAAAGCAGGACAGAAAATAGTTGAAGCAAGCGCCATAAATTCTGAAAAATGAATGGCATGTCAACAATAATCAGTTTCTGTATCATAGCGAATATGTGCCTGTCAAAACAATTCTTCGATATTTGATCTTAGACTGATGGCGATAGGTCTTTTGTTGGAAAAACAAGCAAGGACTATATATTTTTAGATAATAAGCTGTGATGCTGGTCAGTGTCCTTGTGAATTCAATGACTCAATGGCATGACAACAGGTATAACGATATCTAAGCAGATGTAAAAGTACTTGTATTACATTTGTCTCAAACCAATTTCTAATGATGTTTTCTGTAAAAATTGAATTCAAAGATGATTCCGAAATATAATTATTGAAACAAATTCTAATGTTTTAATTAGAGTTTTAAGGCTTACATATTGTACAAATATTTTACATTTATATGCACTATGACTATATAATTGGATAATAATATAACGCAAATCTATATATCAATTTAAAATTGTATGAAAACTTTTAATTGTGAAAGGCAACATTTGTTAACACTATTTAACAGGTGAAATCAACAGTGAGTTGTCTTCTCTCGTGTTCTGCTTGTAATATACAAAGAAGTTATGATAAGTTAATGATAACCTGTTTATCATAATTATTATATTTTTATATGACTATAATTCTTATTTAAGCCTTGGCTTGCTTTAAGGTAAATGTCTCGGAATGAAATCCCTTGATATCTTTTGACCCACAACTGTGTCAGCTGCATAAATGCTTCATATACCGCTTTTCGTTTTTTTCCTTTTACTGGACGAAAAACTATAACACTATTTGTAATTCTTCGTTAGTTTGTTTGCCGTGCATGAAAGTGAGAAGGATTTAAGTTTTCGTTTGACCATTAAAGAGATGAAATGTACAGTCCATGCACTGTTTAGAACTTAGACCAATGTGCATTTCCTCAAAAAGCCATGCTTACCCTTGATCAGCGACAGTTTGATCTTACCAATGCATTCCTCATCGATAATGCGCAATATCAAAATCGCATTAAGAAGAAGAAAGCGAAATATTTTCACTTAATGGACATGCAATTTTCTATCGATGATTGCCTTGGGAACATGTCAGTGAGCAATTTGGGAAGATATCTGAGATTGGGGAAATTACGTCTAGATTATAGGCTCGCAATGGTAATTCATGACAATCACACTTTAAGAGCCTGCTTCGTGATTGGCCTGGGGAGTTGGTCTATGGAACACGAGCTTCATTTTGTAAGGTTTGCAGGCATGCAGGCATGCAGAAACAAACCTCAAGTGATGAGCTTCTTATGAAGGGTCCGAGTGTTCGTATCCCGCCACGCATGACACCTTGCAGAAGAAAGTATACGTCATAATGAAACGTGTAGGTATATTGTAATTCAGAGTCTCTGATATCATTACTCGTTATTTTCAGCCGACGCTCGCAGGTGTCGACGTGATACAATGGTGTTGTTGACTGTTTCCTTATAAGATAATAATAAACGAAATTAAAAGTCACGTAAAACGATACATTATCTAAGAGGCATGGTTCTAAGGCGGCCTGCCAACCTTATAAATTGCATTTCGTGAAAATACCCATCATAGTTTTACTGATTTTACAACTTGATAAAAATATATTGATAGCAAAAAAAAACACAAAAAAACAAAAACGATGACACATTTAAGCGAAGCATTATAATGCCGCAAGAAGGCTTTCCTCATTCTGGATTAGAGAGCGCTAGTACATGTATGTGTCAAAGTTTGACATTGAACAATTTTATCAGGTACATGTTTCAACTGAGGTAATAATGTTGATGCATAAACAGGATATTTCAGTTTGATCTCGTGTCCACAATAATTCCCCGTAGAGAACTATATAACTTCTCATTTTTGTATACCTTCTCCACGTCGAATTTGGCGTGGGCCGATTCTTGTGACTTCCTTTATTGCTTATTATAAATGATAACCTCAAATGTATTCGTTTCCATATATTCAATGTTTTTTATTGTAATACCTCAATATCTCCATTGATATTGTAGCTGCTATCCATTATGACATTCTTTGAAAGTACTTAATCGAATGCCGCATCCTTATGTCAACACATCTACGGAACCAGGACACAGTTTGGTCTTGTATCAATTGTAAACAAGTTTCATTGATCAATACAATTTTCCCCCATAAAAAGCCTCGTATGGATTTCCCTTTAATAGATAAAGCAAATCTTATGTAAATAAAGAACATTGAATGTTAACAAATCTCTTTGCAGAAAATAATGACCTAAAAGTTCGTCATTCGTTTTTACTTTATCATATTATAACAGTGCTGCGGCTATAAACGACAAATAGTTGAAGGTAAGAGAATCAAATAAATTTTCTTTTGAGAATGTTTTGGTCGTAAAAAACGTATTCTATATCGTTGAGATACCACTCTGTGGAAAAAAACAGATAGCAATTTCGCATTTCGGAACTACGAAAATAAATTGTAATTCATAGATATCTAGAAATGATTGAATTTGATTTTGATAATTGTGTATAGCTTGTGCCTTTTGTAATATTTGTCTTTTATAAATTTGATAATTGGTCATTTCCGGTTTGTTACTTTCTGGGGAAATAGTTATATTCATTTTGACATTTAACGTATTGTCATTGAAGCCTTGTATTCCCAAGATTCCCAGTACTAAAGCAAAAGAACGATCTTCTGACTGTGGTCCCGTCTCCTTCGTAGCATATCTTAAACCTGTCGGACTAGCTTCATCTCTTACATACGCTCACCATTTCTCAAAATATTGCTTGTACAGGTTTCCAAACATATACAACTTTCAATTTCTTAATTTTTCACTACCAACATAATTTGTGATAGCACTAAAAAGACAATTTATCCAGAACATGAATACCAAATCTAAAAACGTTAATTTTACCAAACTCAAGAAGGAGACTTAGTTATCAACATACCCGCCAGATTGGTATTCCAAAATGTCCTTAATGAGAATGTAAGAAACCGAACATGGTCATCAGCAAAATAATTGCGCACTTCTCATTTTCGATTTCATTTTTTTTGTTTATTTGTACCGTTTGTTTTTATTAAGGGTACAATGAAGGCACACAGCAAATTTGGTTATCCTATCTTAAAATGTTTATGGGAAAAGCTGATCAAAATGAAGATACCTTGAATGTAAGCTCTACCCACTTCAACACTTTTTATCCCTGCAATTAATTATTCATTAATGTGTAGCTTATAGATGTATCTAGTCAGGTTAACAGTCGTGTAAGAATGGTTGACGCAACCCACCAACTGTAGTCCTTTACACGCGAATCGCTAATACATTACTGACCCTCCGATACCCAAACGAGTTAAATCTGCATGTACACACCTCGAAATACCACAAATTTACCTTTCATAGTATGTGTATATGATAGTGCCATCTCTAATAATTCTCGTATATTGTTCTAGCCGTCAAGGAAGTTGCAAACTGAAGAAATATGACAAAATAATGATAAATCCAACAGCCTTTAGTTGAGGTCAAATTTGATTAAGAAAGAAAGGATATCCTTCCAAGAACTTGCAAGCCAAACACAAATGATGCCATGGCTCAGAAAAGCTTTTATTCAGGCACAATATTGCAGGATAAACTCAGCCTTAACAATTTCGTATACGTGGCTACTGTTGCCCATTCTTTAACGTCTTCAACCCATTTATTGTTACATGGCTCTTAAAATTGTTTTCAATCGAGGGAAGAGACATAGATCTGAAAAATAGGCAGCGTGTGGAAGATTCCTGAACCCACAGTCATGTCCTGCACTGACTGCAACCTGTCGCGAAGGGATATAGCCACAGATCTTTATGCATTTTACGCCATCCTCTCTCTTTGATCCTTCCCAGTAAATACCGCAGTTTATTTGAATAGCATACGAATGTGAAACCCTTCCATTCATTTTTACATCCAAGTCCAAGAAAACAGTTGCCAATGCCTTAATATAAGAGGAACGGGTTGAATTTAAGGGGTTTGGTGACGAAAAGCTTTTCAACTTCATGCTTTTGAGTTATGGCCTCAAGGACAAAAGGGTTTTCCTTTTTGGCCAAATTTATCGTTTGCCTGCGATATTCGCGAAACAATTCTGACGACCAATGACGCCGTTTCGCTTTTGCCGTTTTCAGGTAACATACTGAGGAACCAACACACCGATACCTTATTCATATGTAAATGCGCATGTATGATTCGTTCAATTGGTGTTATAAATAATAATAACAATAATATTAACAATAATAATAATAATAATTTATGACCCCGAAGGGAATTCAGTTTGTATCATTACAGAGCTTGAACATAAAGGAGCTTTTGTGGTGAGCAGTTGCAGTAAGTACCAAATTGTCACACATCGTTCTTACGTTATTGTTATAAATCAGATGGAAGACCAGGGCATTGCTCTACCCTTATAAAACACACCACTGTATAACTCAGCTATGTATTTGCTTTATATACAATCTATTGTTACCTCTGCTGTCGGCAGAGCTCCATTAATACTCTGACAATCATTGGGCCTCGAATCGCTCTTTATATACATTTGTACATGTAACCAGCCAAAGAACTGATTCGCATTAAGAAAAAGAGGCACTACCCGGAAGAAAACTCTTGTATGATGACATTCCATTGGCTGAATAAATTACATAATAGGCATAGCTATGAATGATGAGCCATTACAGACACCTATGTATGTATGTATCTCCAGATTTGTGTGCGATTTAAACTCCGTTGCAATATTTTCATGAATATATTATATAAATGCGTTACGGGCATTTGTTCATATACAGGGCAGAAACCTTTGGAACACCTCTCGTATCAAAGTGAAGTTTGCTATCAGAACTCAGTCTCCCTTCTTCATCTAACATACTGTGACAGGTTGACTTGACTTACCCAGACGCCTCCTGGCAAAAGCCGTAGGGGGCAGTTCTTAAGACAAATTTCTACAGCAGAGTTATCAGCCACATATCTTATCCTAATTTACTTAGTTATCAAAACTGGTCACATAGAAATCAAGGAAATCCTTTCCCACCAGTTAAACTACCAACTATTACTACACCTGTTACAGTTCTTTAAAGGCATTTAGAGGTTGGTATAGTGATATAAGACAATGTTATAGACGATATCTTTATCTATATCACACAAAGTTACAGGGCTACTTCTTCAAGCTGAAGAAAGGACAAGAAGTAGCCCAGAAACGTTGTTTGATATAAATAAAGATGTCATCCATAACAATGTCTTGTATACACGTGTTACAGCATATGAATATGAAATTAAAACAAATATATGGATTTTTATAGAAAGTCATTATAACTAAAGAATGGCCTTTTACATGTACGTTGTCGTTGATTGTTTTTTTTTGGAAATGAATAATATCCATAATGTCTGAGCAGAATAAAGAATACACATTCACTAAGGGCATGATAATATTACGCAAACGTATACCCAGAGGCCACCGTATCAACCTACATGTCTTCTGAAAGGAAACATGATATTCCCTCGAGATCGAGTTGAAGGGTTCTATTGGTTTACTACCTTTGCGCGGAAATCAACTCAATATTCTGCGAGAAATTACGTTACTTTTTAGCGGATTGTCTGCATTTTAGAAGAGTTCCGAACAAATAATGATTGCTTAAAAAATTATGACGCATAAAACATACAGTACAGTATATGAAAGTACAACAATAAAACTGTTTAAATATTGCACGCGATCAATGACGATTACTCATTACAGGGCAAGTTGTTAGCAATAGGACCGTAGTTCCAAATTTTCCCCAAACATGTGACGGGGAATGGGGGCGGGATAGCGCAGTGGTTAGCGCATTTGGCTTCGGATCAAGAGGTCCGTGGTTTGAATCCCGCAAGGGGTTCGGCAACTTTGCCTGCAGTAGAGATCTGTACTACCCTCAGTTTTGTTTAGGAGTAATGCTAGCCTGAATGTCAGTGTGGTACTACCCATGGTTGGCTAGTTCCAGCCAATGCTCGCAGGTTTGAACGCAATGCATGGCCATCATAGTGTTGCGGGCTTTCTCTCTGCCATAATACTGAAATACTATTGAAGGCGGCGTTAAACACCAATTCACCTCAACGTATTATAATGGTACAATTTTCTCGCATTAGATGCTAGATACTGTTAATCTGTTATAACTGATTTGTGGAGTTAAAACTTTAAATGACAAGAACCTGTATTCCTGAAACGTCATGTTATCGGAATAAAGAAGTTCAAAATGAAACGTCATGTTATCGGAATAAAGAAGTTCAAAATACTTGTCTTTGTTTGACCTCCAACTGTTGAATATCACTGAAAGAAGCGAACGTTTATAAATACAATTGTCATGACCATCATTTCACAAAGCACTAAGATAACCTTACTATGATACGGCTTATCTCCATGAATAAGATGTCCTTAGTTATAAGTAAGAACCTTTAATAAAATCTCTTGATTGAGAAGCAATTTTAACACATAAAGGTATTCGCGATTGACGATATTGCAGCTATTACCGTAATTTGTATATACAAAACCACGATTAAAATGATAGAATTATTAGAAGCAATATGAGCGGCGAAATTAACAAAACGTTTCAGTCTGATGAAAGTTACAATGAAGAAATGAACTGGGAAACTGGGTGGATCGATCCATTAGTTTGTTAAAGTCAGGCCAGAGCAAGCAAGTGTCCCTTTAAAATTGTTTCTTTTCCCGTCCTTTTAAGATGAACCCGTATGTCTAACGCATTCGAACCTCACAATAAATAACAGATGACGTTATATCAAATGTCATCTATATATCAAGAAAAACATGTCCTTTATAATCTTTATAATATGTTAATTTAAACAAAAGGTAACGCCTTTTCCAATTTATTGTGAAAACCCGATAGACATTTTTCGGTCGTTATACGGTTTCAATTTCGATTTGTTTAAAAGAATATCCATGAAAAGTTGTCATCATCGTTACTAAAACCAACGAAATTATAAAAAGAAACCTTCCAAATAGTTTGCTGTCACTTATAAGAGAGGAATGGTAAAATTACCTGTCAAATTATCATTGATGTTGTTAAGCGGAGGGGTCTGCATTAATCATTTTGAGCAGTTGAACATTACTACCTTCCCTCTGTATTTTTGTAAGAAACCATGTAAGTAGGTAATTACAAATTTTCCCTTATGGTAACGATCGTCAAAGGTTAGTTTTCTCATCCTAGCATTTTTCAATAGCTAGGTGTTGGAATATGTGAGAAACAACAGAGAACATGTTTTATTTATATCTATATCTAAACGATTTTAAAATACTGATGAATCAATTTTAAATATGTAATTCTCGATAACCATTGATTAGAAGTTTCTACCATATCACTGAAGATATGATCAGACATACAGATGAAAACCTTGATCATTTAGAAACAATATCAAGACGACCAGTATTTATTGAACACAATATTGCATTCTATTTATTCACATGGGGCGTTATAAGGAAATAAGTGGCAAATTGGTTTAGAGAGCAAACATTTCCAACATGAAGCCGTGAAAGTCAGAATTACTTCGAAACAAAGGAAATCTATCTTAAGATTTAGAATATATATTCTCAATGCACAAGCACATAAGAAGCAATAAATTTCATCTTAACTTAAGATAAACATTATTTACTAGGAAGATGCGGTTTCTCAAATGGCCAGAAACAAAGCCATTCTCTTTCACGCTTTATCACGTTCGCGAAAGTAGAATTATCAGATGTCTTCGATGTTGTAAGATGATAAAAGTCGTAGAGGTGTGAGCTGGTGAGCGTGGTTCTCATTTCATCGCAAATCCAAGACAGAACCATCCACTTGTTAGACTGTCTTTTGAACCAACGAGGCAGAAACGTTTCGTTCCACGTCTTTTTGGAGTTGCCGACTGCACCAAACGCTGTAGAGGGTACATTTGAAAGCGCTGTCTTGAAGATAATTGAACCGCTTACATATTTTCCGTACTCGTTGTACTATTTCCAGGAATATGAAGTGGTTGTGCCGTTCTTAATTAGCAATTTGTCATTTACAAAACAATATGATATATTTTAATCAAGTTATCGCTGTGAACTAAGGGAAAACTGGAGATATACCAAATTTCACGTTAGCAATACATTAAGCAATGTGTAAATATAATACTGAAAATGATAACGATGGTAGTAACTATGAAAATATTAAATCCAGTACGAGGCCAATATGCTATACTTTGTAACACTGCAGGAATTGTACTTTGAAAGTAGCTATATAGCGCGTTTACTTCCCTTGCTCCAGGTCGGCAATATTAATATTGTCCAGTAAGCATAGTGAAATGAGGTTAGTGCTTCTCCGTGTGCAGATTCTATTGTTTTCCTTCATATAAGTTGACAGGTATTTCTAATCTCGTTTGTATAAACATAGTCATACAAGTAAACAGGTGACGACAAATGCATATTCCTGGGAAATAAGTGATTTCACAGAGGAGACACAAAATTTGTAAATGCGGTAAACAGTTTGGTCAAAAGCAATTTATCAATATGTTGCTTCCCTTCATAGTGTTAAAAACACTTACTTTCATTTTGTGAAAACTCAGTATCAGGTCTGTTTCTGTTAAAACTTATAGTATTTACTTTACTTTCCCTGTAAATACTGGAAATGTATGTTTCATTTCGCAATTATACCGTTAGTAACACGGACTATGAACAATATGTTATGTTTTTGCAGTACAAGAAATAGGAACTTGAGGTTCGGATTCGCCATGTCATATCGGAACCCTCCCAACAACCTGTGATTAGAATTATTTGATTACCATAGTTATTCACGACCTCAATGTAAATTGATGGCCAACAAAGACATTTACAACAACACTAATTACATAGTTATGCATTCCGTGCTCTATGAATCGTATATTAGTAAGGGCAAGTACATATTACAATGGGTTACCCGACGAGATCAGTGTCTAGCTGTATATGTTAAGAAGATGTAAAAACGACATAGGAAAAGGATATGGCAAGGTAAGGTGAAAGATTCCAACCAGATGTACCATGCAGCAAGATGTAGAAATACGGAAACTACTCAGATGCAGGTAATGGGTTCGAATCTGTTTGGATTGTTGAAAAAATTAATTATATAATATCATTGAAATATGGATGGGAATTTGAGAGAGAAGACAAAACAGGTCTTGTAATCTCATATGAGAGTTGGAGAAATATGAGGGATTATATTCATAATAAAGATACAAACCGGCTCAGCGTTATGCGGAAGCATTCTTATGTGATATGTAGCAATTTCAAAGAGTGACATATAGGAAGGAGAGACCGACAGAGAAGTTTATCAATTTATTGTACGTAATTATGTTGAAAGCATAATGACATCCGACATTAAGGATGCAAAACAACTCATTTAGTTAGCGAGATTTCAGCGGGCAGTTATACGCTCTAGATCTATTGATGCGCTACATTTAGAGTTTCATCTCTGTAGCCCTAAAGCAAGTATTGTAATTCATTAAGGAAATGAAGTACACCCGATTCACTGAAATATATTTGTTACTGCTACTAATAAAATTGTTTTAAAAAGCAGGCGAAAAACTACTCTGGGCTACATTGGAACTGTATGAATGACCGCCTGAATTGAGGCGTCAGTCCACTAACTAATTTTCTGATTAAAAATTACATGTACGTGTGTTAGCAAACATGTATTTACGAAAGCTCAATGTAGGGAAATGGTTGTGTCTGACATTTTCGATGAAATATTTCCAATTATTTACCCTAGTCCAAATCGAATTTCCAATTAAACTGATTGGAAACATATGATGCGGTGTGACTGTAATATATATCTTATGCGTAGACAGTGACACTGTCAGTTAACAGGACTTTTACTTGCCTATAAGCTAGTCTCCTAATGAGTATATCGTAGAAGGAGCTTTGGGCTGGTAATACAATGGATTTTGAATATAGATTAAATGATTAAGGAAGATGTCAGATGGAATATATCAATCTCGTATGCCAATGTATACTAGATTGTGTTTCTGTAGTTAGTCTCAAGTATATATTCCTACAGAAAGGTGTTTGTTTTCAAAAGATTTATAGTATGGTCCTTAATCACATTCTTTGTGGCTTTTTTTCGACATTTGAGAGCTAGAAGACAAGGATTTCCATAAACTTCAAAAAGAAGACTTTGGAAAGTCTCTTTTATGCTTATCTGGAATATGTATCCAAAGGTTTCACTTAATATTCACATATCACAGGGTTACCATAACCTGCCGAAAATCATGCAATTGACTTCCGTAAATGCGGAGAAGTTGTTATGCTATGTGCGGAAAATAACATAGTTAACGACTGCCTTACGACTTGTTATATGCGTGTTTTTTATCTAAAGAAGCAAAATGACAAAGTGTTATCTCAGTAAGACCGTTGGAGCTTCTTTAATCAATCAACGTTGAAAACACTTTAAATAGTAAAATGAGACACTTGTGTTCACTTAATTTTTAACGGCTTTGTTGAAGTATAAAAGCGCTAACGACATGTATACCAATAATTTCCAGCAATGATTAAATATAAATAGTGACAGATAGCCTTGCCGATAACTCACTTAAAAGCTTAACTGAACATGCATTTGCTTTTTTGGGACGTCATGTTAAGAAGCATGTTAAAATGTTCACAAATGGTAAGCTGCCCCCTCTCAGATAGCAATCGTGAAATCCATTTCAAAATAACACATAAATACTTATCTTTGTTGCATATAGATTTAGCTTCAAAGTTAGCAAAGACTTACTTTTAAGTTATCGCAAAAGGAGTCCGTAGGTTTTCGAGGAAACTTGTGTTAGTCGGCTGAGACAGTGTGTGTATTATCCCGTGAATTGTTGCTGCCGTTTGCCCCTGCCTACCATCCTAGATCAACCCTAGTTCTGGCACCTCGCCCACAAGTCTGTGCCGGTGAAGTCCTTCCCATTCAGCTCGTGACCTTTCACCTTTTTGCAAGATGCGTCTACGGCTCGAATCAATGTAACTGCCCAGTATTGCTAATACAAAGAGTATCAGGGGCGTGGCTTTAATCTTATTCTATGTCCAATAATATTATCGCGTTTATAACACGTCATATATGGTGTGGGTGTATATACCCTCCACACATCCCTCCCCCTCTTCCCCCCTCCACCCCTCCTCCCTCAAATAACACCCCTACCGTTTACGTTGGCACCTATGTACGTAATTCCTGAGATGGAGTTTATGCTAAACGATGATGACTGCTAGAGAGGTCGTGGTATTCATTGATCGGGATAAATCACTTACGCGATAGAATACACAGGCGGAACTCCTTCGCGCTCTGTTATCCAAAGGTTCTATGGTACTGGCGTCTGCCTCATGAATGAGTTTTCTAAATAATTGCTCATGGAGGAAATTTCCAGCTGGTTGACTGTGTTATACTCAATAAACTGCGTGTAACACAATGCATCGATCCACTGAGGGTTCTGAATAGAATTACACGCTCTTTAAACATTTGATAAAGTACCTCAAAAGCAAACGATTAGTCAGGTTCTTTAAAAGTTTATTTGTAATATGAAGCTTAGTTTTCTCTTCAAAATTGTCTCATAAAAAAGATAAAAGTTGATAGTATGCTGGTTTTATAAGGACAGGCAGGCTCGATTATCAGATCATTTGAGAATTATTAGTCAACGGACTTAAATTGAAGTAGTATCTATATCAACATAGTTACTGGGTTTCTTACATGACTTTTGCAAGTAAGTAACATGTAAGGTTAGAAATAATTCATTAACCAATGACAAAAAAACTTAAAAGGGAAATATGATAACAGTTATTTTCTGTATAACGATTCCGTGGGGTTTCAGGGTGTGATATGTCATTTGTCAATATTCATAGCATTAGACTATAGAATTATTGTGTAATGATAGTAAATGCGTTATTTTGAGAGATAACGTAAGATATGTACGAGGGGGATTCATGCTGCACCTACACAATTATTAAGCAACACGTGAAACAATTATGAAACGCAACTCGCCTACGTGTATGTGATTTTCATAAAACAATTATCTAAAAAGAGTTGTAAACGCAAATTTCTAACATAATACTATTCTCCAAACACGAAAAGGAGACTTTATCTTGTATAAGTGATGTTGGTGTTTTCGTAGAGCAAGATGAAGTACTTTCTGATTTAAGATAACTTCATAGGGATAGACATCAACATATGTTAGAATTCGTTTCAATTGTTTCAATTCTCAATTCTACAAATCATATTTTAATTATATGGAGGGCATCTGAATAAACCAATGTTATTCAGAGGTGTTATTAGAACATTTCGTTTCTATTTGCAGCGAACACGTGGAAGAAACTTACAAAGTATTTGGACAACTATTAGATACCTAGTGTCCACGGGGATGGTTTTTCTTTTTCAGTCTTCATATTAACTACGCTTTTGTAAACCCTTGAAAAAGTCTTGAAAGATTCACCTTAAAAATGCTATTTATCGTTTTACGTTTATGTGCATGGATATTTATGAAGCAACTTCTACAATTTTCTTTCAGACAGGTTCCTCCACTTGTTTTTACGATTTACCCACACTTTCGGTCCTTTCAGAATTGAGATATTGGTGAAAATGTGTAACACATGTACTGATAATATTTTGTCCAATGACAAATCGTTCTATATCTCAAACGAACTTGTAATACAATACAATACAAGATGGTTGAGACGGTTTCCAACAATGTTGTATGTTGTCAAACTCTGTTTAAATGCAAAGAATCAATACCTTTTGTAATCCTTGTTTCAAAATATATATAAGTGCATTAATGAAACGATGGAGGTTAGCAACTTGAATACGCTTTTTTCCTCGTAAAATTAGTATTGACTCTGACGTGATGTTTAATCGGGGACCATATGAACATACGTTTCATCAAAATCGTGGTTTGTGCACATCACTTATCTAAACGCACCAGGGGAATATATAAAGAATTAACTTCAAAGAAAATGATATATTTCTATAATTCATGAAACCCAGACGTCCAATAAAATTGAATTATGCACGAGTAACGTGATTTAAGCCATTTGCATATGACCTAAATAATTACCTGTGTTTAAAAAGCTATCCTTTAGCGTCCATTGTGGCCATGCATTAGTATGCTCGTAACAACCAAATCAATTCATTAAATCAATTTATTACTGATTCACAATGTGTTTAAATCACTCAAGATCTCGTTATCGGAGGTTTTGAAAAGTCGTATAATAATTCATGTTCATTCTTAAATGTATCATTTGCATATTTATATTTTCTACTTGATTAAACACATCGGTATGCTATTGTTGAATAATGCGAAAACTTTCACCATCTACGATTAATTGACTTGTAATATCATTACATTCAACTTACACACCGTCGAATAGTTGTTTCCAGGATAGGCATCTCATGTTTCAGACAGAAAGGTAAACGCGATTAAAGTTTAATGTCCGTGTATTTCATACCAACAAAAAGCCCTTATCGGATTATGTATACGAATTTGACTGTAATCACATATAAATAATCTATTTATGAATGTAATATCGGCTCTCTTACCTCATCATCAAACCTGTTTTCGAGAGAATGTTCTCGCACCCCAGCCACGTATTGCAGGCCTTTGATGTACTACGCCAATTCTTTATTGTAGTTTCTGTTTGCTGCAAATGACAATTTGGTATGAGTTTTTGGAACCGGTTCCTTAACAAATATCCAACTGGATATCGCCTCATGTTCCTAAATAACTCCTTTGGTGAGACATTGATTCTTGGAATAATTTAAATAATTTCATTTCCATTTCGTTATTAAATGTGTTCTTTTAAGCTGTGGAAAATTTCCCTTATTATTAATCCGAGAGACTCATTTTATATCAATAAGCCAATTTATCAAAAATGTTAAGAATGTAAAACTTTTATAGGCAAGATAATAGTGTTCATTTGATATCAAGTTCTCAGTCATGAGGGTGTTCAAAAGATATATCGTAGTGCACATTTTGTTGATTTCTAATTTAAGTAGTTTTTTTCTTTCGAAAAGTTAAAATTTTAAATTCACTACAAGTTCAATTTTATTGATAAGATAATTGAAATTTTTTTCATTCTTTGGTATGCGTTCCCAAAATGTTGATATGTGTTGAAGGATAGAACAACTGGATTCATCTCCATAGCTTTATGTCATGCAAAATCAATATACGTTTGCTTTTGGCGTAGTCCCGAATACTATTAACCTTCTAAAGGAGTATCTTAACTTCTAGAAGAATGTTTTAAGAAATGTTCATTAAGTCATCGCCTGAAGAGTGAAGAAAGGGCACGCGATCAGATGATACTTCTGAACCTTTGTCGAGGCACGCAACAAGTTGACTGTACGAACGTGCTTTGTGTGAACAAGCAATTTTGAAAATTATCTTGGTCAAGGCGGATTACATTTCAAAGAAACGTGTTTGTTCTTGCAGTTAAGTCAGTTTATCCATTCCTGACACTTCACATGCTATGTTATGTTTAGATATCGACCGTGAAGCCTTTTCAATGAAGACTAAGCGTAATGTACGTTTGGTTGAAAAGTAGTATTTTTTCTTGTATGTCAATAACTATTTCTAAATTCTTATTTTCTATTATACATATAAAATCGAAATCGTTATGAATAATGCAGGGATTATTTCAATCAGTAAGCCGTCGAACTTGTATCTTTAATTATTTTTGTAGAGATTATTTTTACTTTTGAAACAATATCTCAAATAACTTTTGTTATAAGTAAAGAATTTGACTTAACGTTTCTTTAATTAATATGTGGATAGTTCAGTTGTATAAAAACGGTTATTAAAAAAACAAAAAACTAGAAGGCATAAAGTTTACTAATGTAAAACTCGGTGATATAGATCTACTTGTAACTTCATCTACCTATTAGATAAATCCGTTAAAGTCACATCTTACTTTTTACATGTACACTTTCATCAGGTCGAGACATACGTTCAAACAAAAGGAACCAGGAAAGAGGGGGTTGATTATCGGCATCAACCATCTAAAACCGGTTGTGGACTGCTAGCCGTCTTGCTCAACGAACGTATCACGGCAAAAACACTGCTGCCATTCCATCGACGTCATTGTTTTGAATACATGTAGGCTTGACAGCAGCCCCGATAGAATCAGAGATATTGAAATCTATATGCTTAATTTTAGTGATGAACTCAGACTGACGCTGATGTGTGGATTAGACTATTGGGACGACGCCGTGCACGTTAGCGTTACTCAGTGTTGTTTCTTAAAGTAGACAGATTTTGAGGCGAAAGTCATTGCAGATTTCTCTTTCGTACACATTACTGAATAACATCAATTTGAATTTTTTAGAATATATGAATTTTCCAAAAAAATATTTGAATTTGAATTTTTTGAAATAGTCAATTCGCATGCTACCATTATATGATACTTTCATTGTTGCAGTTTGTGTACTTTTAGATTATTTCCGTATATTTTACTTCGGCTTTATCATAGTTTGAATATGTTATCATTTAGATCAATGTGTACACAGAGTATTAGTTAACATGGTTTACCTTGAGAAAAAAATTATTATTTGACTGAATTATTTAAAAAAACAATGACCATTAAAAATCAAATACAAGAATTAAATACCCCTAACGCCTATTTCATTTCAACTTTGGTTACTCAAAAGTTGTCAGAATCAGGTCATCAAAATGCTAATCCACTTTTGAAATTACCAATCTGATAATTGTAATATCATTTGGTGGTTTTAAATTAGCATCGTGGATATCATTTCATGCAATACAATATTAATTTTATATATATATATAAAATTAAAACAGAGGGTTTTAATCCTCGTGTTTTGCCTAGAACTGTGTCGTGGGGGGAATAGCTCGGGATCTACACACCTTCAAAAACAAGCAGAGAAGATTCTTTCAGGCTAATCCTCAGGAATTAGAAACAGACATTAAGGAATTTAGTAAGAAAATAAGGTTTACAGAATATTTTTTTCGTGAGGATGAAACAAATGAAAACACTAAGAAACAAGAATCTTTAGCTCGTAACAAAACTAAGAACATTCCTCCAAAAAGTACAAACAAACATTTGGAAACATTTCTTGATATCCTAACTAACCAACCAATTTATGAAAACAGTAAAACTCTAAAAAATAACATAAGTAGAAAGGAATTATCAGCAATTCAAGAACTAAAAAATAATGACAATATAATTATCAAAGAAGCAGACAAAGGTGGGGCAGTTGTTATTATGAACAGAACTTTCTATGAATCAAAAATATTAGAAATGTTAAATGACGAAGTTACTTACAAAACTTTAGATAAGAATATAGACAGCAAAATTATGACAAATCTAGGGAAACTTATCAAAAACTACAGTTCTGATCTCACAAAAGATGAAATTGATTTTATTCTTCACTTTGATTTCAAGACAAGTAACTTTTATGGCTTACCAAAGATTCACAAATCAGAGATCATTAAGCAAGCTGTTCACTCTCAAAATTCGGAATACATAAAAGTTTTTGAACCAAATGACCTAAAGTTTCGTCCAATAATTGCAGGTCCTGCGAGCCCAACTCACAGACTTAGTTTCATTATTGACAAACTTCTACAACCACTCCTGAAAAACATAAAGAGCTATGTTAGAGATGACTTAGATTTTTTAAACCATATCCCACTTTCAGTTAATCAGGACACACTACTAGTAAGCTTTGATGTCACATCACTGTATAGTAACATTCCACACGATTTGGGGAAAAAAGCTCTTGACTTTTGGCTCACTAAATATTCACATGATATTGACGAAAGATTTGACAAAAACTTTATAATCGATTCAGTTCAATTCATACTTGAAAACAATACATTCAACTTTAATGATAAATCATTTATTCAAATACTGGGGACCGCCATGGGAACAAAATTTGCCCCTGTTTATGCAAACTTAGTCCTTGGTTTTTTAGAAGACAAACTCTATTCAAATTTGGAAACCATTCATGGCAAAGAGTTTGCAGATACCTTCCGTACACAATGGAAACGGTATTTGGATGATTGCTTTATATTCTGGGAGAACAAGGAAAAAAGATAAAGTCATGATTGTGAAAGTTGATTTACATCTTCTCTGTATTTTTTAATACTTTCATATATATATATATATATATATATATATATATTGTATATATTGTAAAGGGCTCACGACTCACCTTTATTTCAAACAGAGGGGCTGTAGGGATCGATTCCTAGATTGTGAAGGGCTCTCACATTGACTGTATGTGGAACCGAGGGAGTAAAGGGTCGGATGCCAGATTGTTAAGGGCTTTCTCCTTGTCTGTATAATGAATTGAGGGAGTATACGGGCCGATTCCTAGATCTAGAAATGAAAAAAAAAATCTTAGATAGTTCGAACAATCTATATATATATATATATATATATGGATACATGTATAATTATGATGTCTGTCTGTCTGTCTGACACCTTTTGGACATACAAATAATAATTTGTGTTATCCCATGAACTTGCATAACTAATAGAATAACTTATCTTTTACCAATTTCAAATATGTACTTGAATAATGTATTTCCTTAACAAGTGCACTATATCATCTCCGTCATGCAAATGAAAAATTCAATAAGTATCACTCTGTCACTTTTTACAAAACAATTTATAAAATTTATATTTGTAAACAAACGTGCGCCTAATGATTATCACACCGTATCATTTTCGAATAATCAAAGAAATTCGAGCGCAAAATACATAATTTAATACTACAAGTAGGAGCATATAAATATATATGACAAATATAAGTAAACGAGTAATCTTAACATTTTACCTTAGCATGGTGGTCTAACCTTCCACTTCTCAGAAAACAAGGACGGGTTATATGTTCTTTGTTATATACCTTTAGATAGCCCAGCAGTTTGCAAGAATGAATAATTCATACTTAACTGAAGAGTCTTATTTCATATGTACAACATTCAAAATAATCTAATCTACTTAATCTGTAGAATAATTTCCTGCTAACAAAATGTTGCCCCTCTTGAAATGGTACTTAGGTTTTGTGCAATATCCGTCAGGTCGTTCTCGCTTACATAAAAGATCATATTTCCTGCTCGCTCAATATAAACTTCCCGTCCGTCCCATACATAACCACATCATTTCCCCTAGGATTAAACTGATTTGGTTAATCATGATTGTTCTAATTTGTATATATAAAATATTAAGTATGACACTACTCAGCTGGTGTTACAATCTGTCATCCAAACCCTACAAAAAACTTAAGTATAAATATCAAGGAATATTAAGAAGTTGAAGAACCTTTTTTAAATTTTATGTTGACTTTCTTTTAAAGTTCAAACTTATTTCATTCATGTCAGGAAACATAATTAATGTTAGTTTTCAGATGTTAATGATTATAGATCATTTTCATAAATACACCTATGAAGTGAAAAAAATGTTTATAATATAATTAAGATGTTTGTTTCCGCAAAAGTATAAAGAAGTTGATAAAATAACCAAATTCAACAGCTACCATGTTACGGTTCAACGGAATCTCAGACAGACAGAACAGTTTATTTATCAATCATCAAATGGTGGAACATGAGAATATGAGGAAGTGATTGGGTATTGTCATTGTCATTACTCAACCATGCTTATTTAGATAACATATTTGTGTCTAAAGATAGAACATTCTCTGTTGGAGGAGGGTGTCACATTCAAAGAGATAGTGAAACTCACCTCCAACAGCACTAATGTTACACAGTTTACACAAACGTTCCTCATTTGGGATTAAATGCCATCGGCCGGTGAAGAGAAATGCTTGCATTGCAGAACACTTAACATACAAATTAGAACACAATATACTACTCACTCTTTTTTGACAGCTTGCCGTCTTTCTGTCAGATCAATTGATTATTGTCCGATGCATTATACGACGTATGCTATGGACAATAAAGGTACAACAATGTAATATTGATTTGAAAATCCGGATCTCGTTGAACAGATTTGCCTCTTTAAAAAAGATTTATTTTGGTTCCATGGACTTACAACAATGGCTATTGACCAATCATGTTTTCACATACAGCGTTTGGTGAAGAATAGTTAAAGAATTATTTTGCATTCCTTATTTTTGGTGTAGGTAAGAGAAACAATTAATGCAAACCTAAGTTACGGAACGAAACTGATCTAGAGGGATATTGGTTGTCAATTCGAGATAGGTCATTTGTTGTCAGTGGTCACTTGACACCCTCGAGGTCACACAGGTAAATAATTCTTCTACCTCCATATTGTCACTGTGAAAAAACAACAATCATTAAAGTGTGTCTTTTTGGTAACAGTCGATACTTCGAGATCAAATGACACCATTGATTAAGTTTGACATATATGACTCCAACAAGTCACGGAGTGTCTCTTTAACTCTCCGAGTCGAGGATAAATGTTCTGACATCAGTACATATAAGTAATATGGTTAGCAATGTGAATTGAGAACGAAAGTCAGTATCAGGTAATACATCATCAATGAATGGAAAGCAAAGATTATATGATATTTGCCCCAGCCTTAAATCAAAGCATCAACTAATGTAAATACCAAAAGGATAATCAGTTTCTGTGTAAAATAATGAAAGTGACATAAATCAATACTAGGGAATTGTGCCTCACATTTTTTGTTTCAAGACATCCTTTATTTCAATATAAATAGTTGCGTTTAAAATTCATTTTAATTTCGTTGTTATTCAACAGCTGCAAATTTAGTTTAGTAATAGTTTTGCATGTGTTGAGTAACAATGAATCCCGGAAAGTTTACAAAGGCAACTATTTATCGTTATTGTAGCATGCCAGTCAGTTACTAGCAGTTAAAGATCAGCCCCTCTTGCGTACCAACATCTGAGTGGAGGAAACCGTATGACTGTTCCATTCTTGTAACAGATCTAGAAAGATAAAACGAAAAGGGGATTCCTTGCTTGATATACTTAAAACACGGTGTACACGCGTACGTGAGTGAGTGAGTGAGTTGGGGTTTAACGTGCTTTGAACAATATTTCAGTTATTAAGCACGTGGATGACAAGCATCCAAAAGAGAGTGGATAGATAAGGGAGATAGGGATAGATAGGACAAGGCAAAAGACGGAAAGACAGGCATAGTGAGAGATAGAGTGGTGTTTAGATAAAATGTTCACTGTGTCATCTTACACTGAAATAAACATTTACTAAACGCTTTGAAGAACATCCAAACCACATGAAAAAAGAATATTGAAATTTTTGAATATATTGCGATTCAAGATGCGATCAGTGTTACGCCAAAACGTTTCGCCAATTTGCGAGAAGGCCTGTTCATCCTAAACTAAAGGACAAACACCTATCTGTATCCACGACATTTATGTAACTCGTCATCCTGTTCGTGGTAATCGTGTGATTAAAGTTTATATTCACATTTACATGAGCTGTTAGTAATAATATCTACGTTTTCTGAATTGGGTAAATGAGCATAGGATAAAGTCTGACGAGAGATTTAAACTGCACGTGCAAAATGCATATTTTCTCATGACTTAAATTAGACGACATGGTATATTCTTTGTCCAATTTGCATGTTCTGTTCGGGTAAAAATATGTTATTTAGACATGTCCGACAGAATATGGAGTTTCAGCTAGCTATTCATGTGTTGGGTGGTTATTGACTTCCTATTGTATGATATCAAACATGGTATTTTCGGCAAAGCTCTGAATGGCTATGTTTAATATAACATCACATTAAACACCAAAAGGCAAAATCGTCTCTCGGTAGAGATTTGCATGATAATAAATTTGCTTTTAATAGAAATACATCCCCGAAATAATCTTAATATTATCGTATCTCACATCACTTTAATGCAGTGCCTTTCGTGCTGTCGGACATCAAATATATCAATACTTGTTGATGAAAGTAAAAATAATGCAACTCACGTTTATACGTTTGATATCAGAAGACTCCCTTGTAAGATTCTATACGGATCAACATCATTTGAACAAGTTGGAGAAAAGATAGCTTCAAATAATTGCAAAATTAAAATGTAATATCAATCTTACATGTATATTCTTTACAGTGCAGTACATGTTCAGTAAAATTGAAAATATCCCATTACTTAGAGATTCTGAAAATAATTTGAATAAAGAAATATTAAGCGCCAGTCGTTTTTCTAAGTGAAAAAATCCATTGAAAATGATAACGAATATGCTCCTACAATTCCAATAATTACTGATATGAACTAATGTAGCATGAGAATATCTGTGGAGTAATCAATATAATACTTATCGAGCGAAGTGCATTCCATTAATAGTGGCCTTTACTTGTAAGAATCTTATTAAAACCAATTTAGGAATAAGACGATTAACAGATATTACCGCCTACATGTACATGAATTTAATCTTTAAAGACGCATGTGTCGGATACATTTGACATAAAATCAATAGTTTCGTCTCCAGTTGCTAAAACCTGATCATGTAAAACAAACATACAAAACATGAATCATCTGACGGATAAGCCTAGAACAAGTTGACTTTGAACTGAAATGTCTCGTAAAGACGATTGTCTTTAACGTTCCTACAATCATTACACGTCATTGCTTATGACAATTAGATCCTTGCTTAAAACAAACATGACTATAAAATATGATGTATTTAAGTACTCTCGTTATCGAAGTTATGAAGTATGAAGATGAGCAATTTCATTCCTAAATGTAGTTGATTAATTTGATGTGTATATTTATAAATTCATCACGATTTAACAGATCAGTATATGATTGTTAACATTGCATTACCCATTTATCATTTACGTTGTATAAAATCCATTGACATTCAATTCCTATATATTTATATAACACATTATTGTACTGAAAGTTAGACGATTGATAAACATGTCATGCGCGCAAAGAATTACTTATCATTATCATTATCATTAACAATATAATTCAAGTATATAGACCTCTTGGCCCAAATAAATGGATATCAGGTATCAAGAACTATCATTATAAGTTACATATATTAATAAACATAATGTTCTTAATTGTAAACAATTATCACATGTTGCTCTAGAATGTTTGAACCCTTATTTAACAAAATTTTCCCCAAATCGATGTGAGCAATTCCTTAACAATTCCATTGCATTAAACTGCAATTAGCTTTAAAGGCCAACATACCTAACGTGTAATGTCATAACGATCGACAACATTTCATATTGTTGTGAAAAGTTTTAACTATTAAGGGCATGTACTAAAGAAGTCGAGTTTGAATCTGGGTGTCTGTTTGACAACAGCAAAATTAACTCACCACTATTAAAATGAAATACTAGATAATTATGTTCATTTTACATCAGGTTATCAATCTGTAAACTTACTCATAATAACTTATTGTGCTATTGATTATTAAAATCACTCGTACTTCAAAACATTAACATACAGCTAGAAATTCAATTTCATGAATGAAAATTGTATTTGTTTCTTTCGAAAATAAAGGTATCTTAAACTTGTTATATTTGTTGAGGTGTGCATTAACAGTTCAATCCGCTAACTATGTAGCCATATCTGTTCTGGAGTAAACCTGAATACATTTAATATCTTATATTGTAACTTCCGAGAGAATGATTTAAGAAATATTCGTTAAGTCGTTGCCTTCAGACTTAAGAAAGAGCAGGCGATCAAATGGAACTGATTAACAACGGCAGAAGCACACAACTAGTCAACTGTTGCGAATGTGTCTTGTGTGAACAAGCAATTTAAAACATTATCTTGATCGAGCTGAATTAGATTTCAATGAAATGAGGTTCATCTTTTTTATTTTTGAGTTAGAGATGATTTTTTATGATAAGATTTTTAAAATTGTCTTTAACTATTGTGTGATGATTGCTTATTTGTATTTTTATTGTATCCTGAAAGCCTGAAATCTTATTATCTAGATAAACAGCTGCTCCGTGAGCTCATGGGTGTTTATTGATATTTGTAGTTATTTTAGATTTTGCGTTAATACACATAGCTGATGATATTATATAGTTAAATTATTAAGTGTTTTAAAATTTCTTCTTGCAGAATGTGATGTTATTTTACGAAGAAAGTTGCAGTTTGTTTATTGATAAAATTATAACACTAATTGTTTGCATTAAATCATTCAATAGGGGTCGTTTATGTGGTAAGCGATTAAAAAACATTGTGTTCCTCGAGAAAACACTATTGGAAAGATGTTAAAACGATTACAAAAACATTGGATCGAAAACATATTTCATTTCATCCTCGATCACCAAATGAAGAACGTCATAGTGCAATTGGAATGCTCCATGCTGGTAAGCATGTGGTCACTCTTACACTATTATTGTTCACGACAAACAAATCAAACAAAACCAATCAAATAAAAAAAGGTTTCATATTAACAAACTAAACTCATGGGCTATAGAAACGCTACCATTTATTTAAATCTAGAGTGCAAAATAAATACAAAAATGAGATACAAAAAACTCAGAATGTTTATTCAACAATAACATGTGACGATATCATATTCATAAACAAAAATGCAACAAATCAGCTTCCGGTATCAGTGACTTAGCCTCCGATATTGGCCTGGGGTCAAAAAGTCCAAGTTCACAGTCATGACTGATCCTGGTGCAGGGAAATTCAGGCTCAGTGTGTGGAAAACAGTTCACATCAATAAGGTGTATGGCCTCCCCTTGCCACAATGCACGTATTAACCCTCAGACGCATGGAGAAAATCAAACGTCTGACGTCATTACGTAGAATGCGCTGCCATTCTTCTTGGAGAGCTTGAGCAAGTTGCTGGCGGTTAACTGGAGGTGGTCGTCGTTGACGAATACGACGATCCAAAGTATCCCTAAGAAGTTTGATCGGTGACATGTGAGGCGAGCCCGGCAAAACGAAGTTCTAAGTAACATTATCTGGTTGAAAGATCACGCCTGATCACAAAGATCGCCTGTCCCTGTTGTCCAAGAAAGGGACAGACGATGGGATGGAGAATGTCATCGACAGTACGCAGAGTCGTTAGATTTCCATTCACGATAACCAGCGGCGTCTTCTCCTCACCAAGTATGCCTTCCCAAACCATGACACTTCCTCCTCCGTAGGGCACAACTTCCTGAACGCAACATGCAGCTGTTCTCTCTCCCCGACGACGGTAAACAAGTACTCTTCCATCTGCTTTGAAGAGATCCGACTTCAGACGTCAGAGAAAGGCTCCCCCTGCCACTGACGTCACTGCCAACGTAAAACCGTCCTGGCCCATTTCAGTCCTCGTTGACGATGATCGACTGTCAACATCTGTCCCCGGAACGGTCTGCATGTCCTGGTGCCTTGGGACATTAGACGTCTGGCCGGTCTACTTAACCGGTGACCCAGGTGACGTCACTGTCAGGAAACGGTTCTAAGGTGTTACGTATGCAGATATTGGTCGTTCAGGTGGGTTGTGACTCTCGGTCGGCCTGATCTTGAATTGGTCTGTCTGAGGTCTGTCCCGAATGACGATAACGTTGCATTAGTCTTGTGACAGTTGTACGGTGACAGCCAAGCGTTTTTGCAACATGTGTGTTGGTGGCTCCAATTACAATCATCCCGATTGCTCGCTCAAGTGTTTTTGTCACAAAGTGGTTATCTGACAACCAATTTGCATTGGTCTTACAGGCTTTGGGCTATTTTGCTTGCAGGAAAAGGGGAAAACCATAATTCGACAAAATTTGGGAAAAGCATGCGTTTGATACCACAGTTCAATATGGAACAATCATTTTTGTATTTGGGCGATGTGTTTTCATGCGATTGGGTTTGAATCTGAGTTTGAATTATTTTCGTAATTTCAAATCTGTGGTAGCTAACCAAAAAATCCCTCTTGGCCGGGACAGATCGTGAACAGTAGATTCTTTGAATAATCAAATGTTAAGACAATCGAGTGACGTCATCAGCATGGATTAATGCTAAGATAGAGGTCTATATTTCTGATCGCTCGGTACAAATCCCCGTCCATCCAATACATAACAAGTTCATATGCTATGGGATGAATTTTACATTGAAATATATTGTTAATCTTAAATCCTTGAAAATGTTGTCTATTACCTATTTCAATGCTTAATGGCCTTCGAGCATTAATAGGAGCACCATTTATGTGCTTTAACTAGGTTGTTGTATGCCCATTCATAAAAACGGTTTTTGTATGCAACCATTTAATGAAGAAAAAGTATCCTAACTCGTTTACACTAATCCGAATAATTTACATCTAAATCAAGACAATATAGATGGCAACAACTTAGTTGATTGCGTTGCAGAACGGTGCAGAAACAAATCAGAACGAACAATGCTACAATATTCATGTCGATTTTGATCAGCTTGACTTCTTTCTGTCAAATTAATTGAGTATGTGTTGATGTACTATTAATATTGATTTGAAATTTCGAATTTTGTGAATAGCTTTGCCTCCAGGTAACTACATTTATCATATAATGGGCAGTGTTATCGGGGAAATAAACCTATCTTGTAATTATGTTATCAGATCCCTGATAACAATGCAAATGAGGGTAACTAGGTCGCACTACTTTCGCTAGCCCCGTACCGAGAAGAGCGAATCCTAAAACGTTTCCTAAGCAATAAAAACGATGTGTCGAGTCTGGTGTATTTTGCAGACGTAAGCGTCAATTTAAACAAACATGGCCGCTTCGTCAATCGGCGATTGTGTTCGCATCGATAACAAAGGTACAGGTACTGTCACAGCTGTTATTTAATATGTTTAATGGGAGCAAACACTACTATGTGCACATTGATGGTGTAGAGTATGAAGGGAGGTTTGAACACTCCCGCCTGACGAAGATTCCAACAATTTAACAAAGATGCCACGGCAGGCGTCGGGTCGTCTCGGTTTCAATTTCAAATGTTTTGAACGATAATAAATATATCTGAAACATTTATGACGTATTTTGTTTGATGTTTTTTCCAGCAAAACAAATACACTGTTGCTGTAAAAGGTTTGACAAATTGGACTATTTTGCTCTTGTGTGACGTCATTTTCTTATAATGCAAAATGGAATGTGAGTTTGCCTAGTGATGACGTGGGCATATTCATACGCCCTTTTCGTTTGTAAAGGGGACACACAATTAATCGAAAAAGGAGGTTTATTTCAAAATTACGTTATATAAAGAGATTATTACCTTCGTATGTTTTGATATCGTAAATATCACTATATAAACAATAAAAACTATGTATTAGGCTCGGTAAACTTCGCCTAATACAATTTTTATTGCTTATATAGTGATATTTAACATGTCAAAACATACTCTGGTAATAATCTCTATTTAACATCCAAAGCATGCTTCACAATAGATAACGTTTGTTTATGATTAAGCGATATCTGCAAGGTATATCTACATCACTGAGAACGCTAATAACAATGCTATGATATTACAGTATGAATGACGTAAAAATGCTATGACGTCATCATGCTGATAACGTCACAATGCTTTGCAATCACTACTCAAGATGCTTAATGGCAGTTTTATGATCAGAGATTCATTCTATTATTGTAAGCTGTTGAATGATTTATGATGAATAAAAAATTACCTCGTGTCTTCTGATATGAAATATATCAACACTTGTTGATAAGAATATTTCTTACTTGAATCAACTCGTGTTGTCATATTAGATATCAGGAGACACTATGGTGACATTCTCTCTATAGTCGAATTACTCAAAGACATACAACCACTTCAGTGCACAAAGAAACGTAGAACGATTATTACAAGAAGAAAGAGACAGAGTCAGAGTGATCAAGATCTGAGCTGTAAATAAGTGAACAATGTGAAAACAAGGGGTAACCAACGTCGTGGTAAACGGTGGTTATCCCTTTAGATGTGGTAGCGTCATGGTTCAAGGTTGAAGTAAGAGGTTTAGCTAAATAGTCAATTCCATGCTGACACAGAGGTTCATTGGCCAGTTTCATAACCCAGACCTCTTATTATACCTGCAACAATACAGCAACACAAATCTATTGAGTTTGTTTATGATTAAGCGATTATGATTAAGCGATATCTGCAAGGTATATCTACATCACTGAGAACGCTAATAACAATGCTATGATATTACAGTATGAATGACGTAAAAATGCTATGACGTCATCATGCTGATAACGTCACAATGCTTTGCAATCACTACTCAAGATGCTTAATGGCAGTTTTATGATCAGAGATTCATTCTATTATTGTAAGCTGTTGAATGATTTATGATGAATAAAAAATTACCTCGTGTCTTCTGATATGAAATATATCAACACTTGTTGATAAGAATATTTCTTACTTGAATCAACTCGTGTTGTCATATTAGATATCAGGAGACACTATGGTGACATTCTCTCTATAGTCGAATTACTCAAAGACATACAACCACTTCAGTGCACAAAGAAACGTAGAACGATTATTACAAGAAGAAAGAGACAGAGTCGGAGTGATCAAGATCTGAGCTGTAAATAAGTGAACAATGTGAAAACAAGGGGTAACCAACGTCGTGGTAAACGGTGGTTATCCCTTTAGATGTGGTAGCGTCATGGTTCAAGGTTGAAGTAAGAGGTTTAGCTAAATAGTCAATTCCATGCTGACACAGAGGTTCATTGGCCAGTTTCATAACCCAGACCTCTTATTATACCTGCAACAATACAGCAACACAAATCTATTGAGTCGATGAACACAATAATGCTCTATCCGACGTCTGGCCACTGACCTTTCGCAGAGGAACAACGTGAATATTTTGCCATGGCATGCCAGGTTAACTGAATTATCAGCGACATAGAATTTATCAGAGTAAGAGCTAGAGCTGTGATTTAAGGAAAGCGTTAAGCTTTAGAAGGAAAGTTTTAAGGGTTGGTCGTGGGTACAGTATATTTCACAAAACAGGTGCATTTACTCTCCACTCGTACAAGGAAGCAAAACAAATGACAACAATGAATTTGGGCTCAAAATGTTAATGCAAAGCATTTATGGCAAAGTTCCAAACGGGAATAAACATGAAAGAGGACTGTTATCCCCCGTTGCTTGTAACATAAAAGATGTAACATTCGCTGAAATGACTGGAGCTGTAAGCATTATAAAAATGGCATATAAAAAAGGCAGTACCCAATTAAGCAACCAATAATTCTACTGGCAGGGTAGGGCGGGATTTAAGATGCAAAAAACTTGCCGGCGCCGCTTACCATGCGTTTCGCCATACGTCATAAGCAAAGCAAGGAAGGGAGGTTACTCTCCGCAAGGCACGCTTACTATACTGCGTTAACGCATAAGGGGATATAACTCTAGCAAGCTTAATTGTTACAACTAAAAACTGAATTACATCTTCAATGAACGCTTTAAGTCAATGGCCATGACTCCAAAAGGTATTTTTACATCAAGCCTAAACGGTCATCACTGACAAAAAAGTTTAGTTCGCAACTGTAGGACGTGATTTAAAAAATCGAAAAGTCAAGGCACATTCCTCATTATATATCTTGCAAGAAATGTATGTCCATTTTTGGGCTCCAAAACACGATGAAATAAGTTTTTGTAACTTTCATTACATTTTCAATTGAAAATCTTTGAGATACATTGGGTTCTCTGTTGGCGCACATGAATACTTCCAAGCTGAATTCAAAATTGTATCTTATTAATGAATGATATGCTGTACATCGGTATTTAGGCACCGTTGATATTTCATTAGTTTTGTTATTACCGTTATATTTTGAACCACTTTTCGCTTTAATGTCAACTGTCGTAGAAATTACATCAGTAAATCTATTAGACGTGCCCTTTCTTCTGAACTTCTCTTGGTCAGTAGTACATATATAAACTATTTTGGAGCCCACCTACAGTTATATGTTATAACAGGATCGTGTAGGTGAGAATTAACTTTATTGCTAATGTTAACCATCAATTATTTCACCATCAGTTCTCCATCATACTTAACAGCGTCTTTAACGTTTTACTGCCCACAAAGGGCCTTAAGATCCAAAAATATATGGTTTTTTATAATCATAAACGTGATATCCTCGATCTTAGGCAAAATAACATGTTTTTCATTATGCATCTACAAACTTGAAAAAATACCAGACCATCTGAAATCTGTTGTTAGCCAGAATGCTCAACTTATCACATACGTTTTTAACCAATACGACCTGCATTTTGTAGCACATTAGTCTTGTGAATTCAGTCGCTATACAAATGAATATTTTAATACTATCATCATTACATGTATGAATACGAATTGTACAGGCGTAATGCTTTTCACTTTTACAGACATGGCATAAAGGGTGTTTAACTTTTTGCAAGCTGCTTAAAAATGATCGTAAGGAAAAGTAAGTAGTATTTTACGTAAACAAGCTTAATTAAGTGGATGACAATGATAATCATGAGGAAATACATGTACGTTCTCAGTTTTTAGTGTGGTTTCAACAACGGATCTAAGATAAACTGCATTTTTAATGTACGAATATTTCTCAATTCCATAACAATAAGGAAACAGGTGTGTATTTTCTATATACTAATCCAATTGTATACCAGTCGCTGATAACATCAAATATGTAGTTCGGTCTAGTTCCAGTTGTAACCTTCAGATGTCAACTCTATAAAGACGAATTCATTTCTACTAAAGTCATCTCAGATACATAGCAAATATTTGGGTTTCAATTGTTTGACTAGATTCTAGTGTACGCACTATCAAATTTCATAATTCAAAGAGGTGCTTATCACATGCACATTTTTGGGAGGTGGTGACATATACGTAGCATGTTTCCACTCTTTGCTTATCTCTTTTGTCTCAGGATCATATTGATAGACCCAACAAGACGTTTGAAGAAATCCTCTTCGTCTTGTTCCAGAAACTCCAAATGTCTGCCGTGACATGTCCCTTCGATTCTAGTTTTGGAATTGAGTCAGTATGCGAGGAACCCAGCGTGCTGACACTTTGGACATATACAGCTGGTTATGGAGTATGTTCCATGCACTGCCATAACTCAGACCTGTTTGATGCATTATCAACCTTCTTGATGACATCCATATCATCAGTAAGTGAGGGCCGTCAACTTCTTGGCTTATCTGCGAGGGGCATGTGGCCTGTTTGGAAATTCCTTTTCCATCTCACAACAGTGTCATAGGATGGGCTGTCATTGTCATAAACAGATTTCATCTCATCATGAATTTGACGTGCAGTATAGCCCTTCAAATGTAAAAACTTAATTACACTGCGCGCCTCAATTTTTCTCCATAATAGGGGGTGCTGTCCCATTTGGTCGCGAAAAAGACTGTTGTTGACCCAGGAACTAGACAAGGATCACTCATGCTACAGTGACCATTTGGTCCGTATTCACCAGTACATTCTCTGTGATAATTGAAACTTTTTATATCCCCTCGTGTAAGTGATTAAAATGCTGTAAGCGAAAGAGAAACGCTACAATAGAAACACTTGATTGTACCACAAATAATCAGTACATTTCGATATAGAAAATGTCAAATGGAGGAGATCAAGCTTTATGAAAATATTTTTCTTAATATAAGTTTTTATAATTATTTTTCAGATAGTTGTAGGTTTAATAAAAAAGCATTTTTCACATGAAAGGTTAATAATGTATTTATATGAATATAAGAAACCATTTCTGAAACCTTTACACTTCATTTATCAGTGATTGTTAAACAAAAACCTTCATTCTAACTTAAATACCTAGTATAGGAAATCGATATTTTATAAGCAGTCACACGTAAGAATATTTCAACTTGACTTCCCTACAAGGTAATCTAATCATCATTTGTTTGTTGAGGGTTTTTTTAAAATAAAAAGAGTTAACCCTTGCTAGTAATTTTGAAATGATTGTTGATTTGCAAGTTAAGCAACATTTAAACTCTTGAAAACTTTACATGAAACATAATGTAATGCATATAATAAAACGATATATATGATTTTCAATATAATTTAGGCTCATATGCTTGAAAGGTTGCACACTTGATGACATGAATATGATGTTCACGGTTACTTTGTCAAATTGGTATTATAAGTTGTAGAATTTGTTTCGGTTATACACAATAAGAAAGTATCATACTAGGTTCAGCCAACAAAACCAAATGCCAAAAGCCCAAATCGAGTGCACTGTCATTTATACCATTTGAGACTATTTGTTAATTTGAGGACCTTTACTCAAACTGTATTCACCTCCATGAATCGTAGACATACGAAGCTTTGGTTACATATGGTGAATTCTACGTATGAACTTTAGATTGGTAAAACTGAACATTGTTCAAGGACATTCTACATCCGTATTTTATTTTTGAAAATTATGAACTAGAGGCATATTCATATTTTTCTTTCCCTTTTCCTCCCTTCGCCGACCTGTGTATTCTCTTTTAGATGGGAAACTCTACGTGATAGATATCTATAATATTGCTGACAGCACGTTAAAACCCACTCAGCCAATTAAATAATGGTAATCATGGAACCATTGATGTAGTAATGAACAGTTGTGCATGGCAATTTAAAGTTCATTTACATTCTGCCCAAAACATGAGATTTGAATTAAAAATATTAATGTTGAAACTTTCGTTGATTTATTTTACGATTTTCAAAAGAAATTAGTCCTTGCTCAATTATTTCATTGTAAATTTTTTTGTTACCTTATTGGAATGATAAGTACATAAAATCACTATCGTTGTTTGTTGATAACTCTGATGTGTGACATTGTAGAATCTTCTTAGTTAAAGCACCTCTCCGAACACAAAGGCAAAGGTGGCCGGACAACTATCGATGGCGACTGTTTCATTGGACAACTGACGTTATTGAATTGAATTGAAATGTCATGATTGTAGATTTTAATAAGGGTGAATCTTGCTTAACAAAATGATGTCAGCTATACAAGTGAAGAAATGAAAAAATGACAGAGAAAAAGATATGTTACACTCGAACACCAAGTTTGCCAATGCACTGCATTGACACGATAGATGATAACAACCATGCCAAAATGGTCCTCAAGACATTATCAATAGTTACAAAGACTTCAGATTCGCTTCTGCTAGATTTTGCGAAGCGATTAACATGCTAAATTATGTATACACTATTTTATAAGCATAAGTACTGAAGACCAGTTCATAAAATCTATTTAGTTAAGGCAAAAAACCACTAACTATGAAATTGGATATTTGTTCAATGCATCATACACAACTATCGCGAATATCTGGATAAAATGCGTAAATTCCATGCAGTTTCAGTGGTCAAAAGATTCCATTTTAGCGATAATCTGATACGAGAAGAGTTTTATTCGCCTCAACGCTGTCGAAAGAATGATATGCCAGAAAAGAGTCCTGATCATAATTCTGCTTAGCACATTTGGACTTCATTGGTGACCAAGTGTGTATGCGGTACTTACCTGTTATGCTGAGGGATTTTGATGCACTAGTGAACGGGAGGCACAGAAAGGTTGAAACCCTAATCCATTTGAGAATTTACTCATTATTTATGGTGCATTCTTTGGTACAACTTTTGGGAATTCGAGTATTGCGATCGTCTCTATTTTAGCAACTGACCGTCTAGATTGATACTTTTATGCATTCACATTTTATAGGAACTTTTCATATAAGTGTCTCAAAGCTATGTCTCAGTTATTGTGGCATTTATTCTCCAGTGTATTTTCCGTGTTTACATGACTTAATTACGCAAGTTAACTTTACCTTAGTCTCTCTATTCGCAAATACGTCCTCTTAGTGTTGATTATCTGACCAGTGTAAATTTGCTGCGCGTTTTTACGAGTTGTGATAAGGGTGGTGAAATAAATCTTGATCTCACGATACTAAAACATTTTCACCTGCCCCACGCAATCACAATGTGAAAATGTGCTTACCGTAGTATTATTTGCCCACGGTTGTGAAATTTGTAAATGACTTTATACAGCTTAAATGCAACGTTTTAGTTATATGTCGTTTGACTCATCGCTTTATTTTTCTTGATAAGTAACGTTAATTTTATTTAAATGTGTTTTGCTCTTAAGTACAATTTTGCCCTGAAGTATTATAATTAAAGCACGAGGCCGAACTTAAAAATTTTGTCAATTCTTATAAATAAACTCGATGTATTTAAAAGGTTTTATTGATCCAAATATACAAATTCGCATCAAATAGAACTGAACTATATACGCGAATGAATTCAACGCATGAACAGCATGAAAGAGACAAAATGTCAAACAATACGTCATTTCATTCGTAGCCCCGCCTCTAACTCGTTCATCAGCCAATAAAAATCCACAACGTATGTTGCCATCTTGAACTTATATATCAGACGTCCGTCACGCATGGCCTTGACATTGCTAGTTGCCATAATTGTAAACATAAATGGCGAATGTGGGACTCTAAAGAACCAGCCGAATTTTACCACGGAGATGCCATATAATGGTGGTATTAGAATCTTGATGTAAAGGAATCTGAGTAAACAACAAAAAGTTCAAAAACTTGTTGAGGAGACAAGCTGGAAACTGATAACGCAACGGCCGCGAGTACACTGCTGACATATGCCAATTGTGTGCCGAAAGGCGATTGACTGTAGCTTCTGATACAGCCCTCTTGTTTTATCGTGAGAAGTTCTACCTTTTTAATCTTTTGAGAAAAATAATTAATTTTATACCGAACGTTTGTTAATTGTTTAATCACCTTATTTTCACGAAGTGGCATTGCACAACGTGATTCTATCATTAGAAACGCGTAACTTGTTTCCAAATAGTTCCGTCGATGGGCGTGGATTAATATGTGACGTCACGAAAGTATGAACTATATAAACTGAAATTCTATTACAGTGTTAAGCGAATCACATTGACGAAAAGCAATTGATATTTATGTATTGCGGAATAAAGGATTGAGACGCCATTGATCTCTACCGAAACAATTCTAGAATCTGCGATAAAGTATAGTATTTGAATGACGTCACGAAATAATGTCCAATGAAGTCAGCAACAATAACGTTATGACGTCACTCGTTTTGAGTTGAGTCACACTAATGATATATATAATAAAAACAACACTAAAACTATTTAAGAATGTTTTTCCTCACTCAAACACTGTATCATCTGTATTACCGTTATTAAACATATAGCAATGTTGGTAAATGCAAAATTCTATTGTTGGTCATTCTCTTCCCACAGAGGTAGCTCAGTCATTCATCCTAAACGACTTCTGTTTTAATACGAACGTTTCTTGGTCTAGAAATGTAGAAACCTGATTGGATGCAATCAAAGTTAGTTGTGCTAAAAGCTAAACTTTATTCGAATATGCACCTTGCACTGTGGGTCTTCTTTACAGAACAAATACACCTCATTTAGCGACTGTATCGTTGCATAGGCCTGTGTGAAAACAAACATGTTATTTATGCATTCGCCGTTTTCGTTGGCTGAAATATTGCCGGGTGTTTAAGTTGCATTATTATGCCGCTAGGGAAAACTGCCTGAAGACCTTCGTATTAAGACAGAGGTTGTATCGGAATTTATGAGATAGCTACCTCTATTGACAGAGAATGAATTAGACTAAGATTATTTTCAAAACCTTATGGAGGTTATGTTATGTGTTATACATAAGTAGGGGAGGAAATTGGTCTTTCTGCAATGGCACCAAAAACTCCTTCATTTACGATCATTAAATCACAATATGAAAACAGTCATAGAATTTGCACCTATACATACATATACATATATTTTAACCCTACACAAAGATGTGCATTTTTTCGAAATGTTCTTGTTTATGTCGTTGGTTCGTGTTTTATAATTTATATTCACCACTTATTTACTCAACCCCTGCTAGTTCAGTCAAACGAAGTAACATCTTACAACATTTCCTTACAATTACGACGCTGTGAAAACTCGTTCTTGCAGATAGTATTAAAACTAACGTGATGATATTAAATTGACAAAACAATTTATGATGAAATACATCTCTCCTTTATGAATAGATCCATGGTTATCAAAAGCTTTGTCTGGTGTGTTGGCGGTAAATGTCAAGCCAAATTTCAACACAATCTCCTACTAAACGTTGCAAAGGTTAACGAGATATTTCTTTGAATATTTCTACAATTCAATAAAATCAGTCTAAGTACTTTTGTTGCGTCTGGTTTACCAATTTATTTGAAAGTAAAGTGCAAAAATAAAAAAATTGTTGATTTTATATTAAGAAATGTTGGTTTTATAGTTCCATTGCAATAATCGTTGTGCTGTAAGAATGAAATACGCCCATCACCTTAATTATTCACAATCTTAGCAAACCACAGTCTCTTGCTTTGGCACCATTGCGTCCTCTGATGACTATGTGAATACAGGCTCAATGCAGGGGCTTACAGAGTTACTGTTCATCACTAAAGAATTGATAAACTGAAGTACAAAGGAAGTACACACCCAAAGATTTTCGAATTCTGGTATAATTTTCGACAAAGTAGAATGTTTTTTTAATGTTTTATTCTAATGTAAGGAATGGAAACAATGAAAACATATGAATTCGAACATTGACAACTCGTATTACGGAAAAAGCAGAAAAAAATGTCAAGTTTAACAGCAGCAGAGCGAGAAAGACTCGTGGGCATGTCACAAGTGGCCAAACAGCCAGATTGCCAGGACGTTCGGTTGCACTAGACAAACGGTCATTCGACTCCTTCATCGTCTTAACCAGAATGGCTAGACATCTGACCGTCCTTGAAGCGGAAGACCGAGGGGGACAACTCCCACTACATCTGCCCAAAGTAATTGTCAACGTGACTTCAACGGCATCGACAGCGTTATGGCACCATATCAGAAGGAACACCGTCATGTGACATCATCTAGCTACCGCTATCTGGGCATATCGACCGTTCCATAACATCTCAATAATAATTTGTTTTAGATTTGGATAATTATTATGCTCTGTATGGCTTTAAAGAGGAGGCATAACGCATACTTTTGATTATTACCAATTATTATCTGTATTCGTATCACTTATAAGTATCAATAGAGCCAAAATTTTAAAAATATACGGTTTAATTCGACTACTAAGAGACCTTTAATGACGCTGATTTAAGGTCTAATCTAACAAGCGCAGTCTTTGACAAAATTATCGAAGCATGACTCGAAGCCACGCCCAGTGTGTGACGTATTAGTCGTCAGCTGAAACTCAAGCCCTTTCATTTTCTCTGTATTTTTAAGCAAATTCAACATCCAAAAAGAGAGGCAATAGCATGACCGAAATTATTCAAAATACGATATATGACTGCTTCATGATATCACCTTTCCTTCTCAGTCGTCATATCCACTTTGATTAGACTGTCACAGTGTAACGAAATCTAAACTCAGACGCTTATCCGGCCGAAAGATAAAACAATATACAAATTAAGCCATTAAGGTAAAAGAGCAGCAATGAGTGAATAAACTGATTTATTTGCAGTCTTAACAAGACGATAAAAGGGTACGACAACTGGCTATGAATATTGGTCCATCAATCAGAACAAATCAACGCCGGCGTGAAATGACAGGGAACTAACGGGACGGAAAAGGGACTAAATAGGAATGAATAAACAACAAGCACACAGTATTTTAGATAATGCCTAATCACTACTTGAGTGAGTAAATAAATAAGACTTCTAGAAAGGTATAGTAGAACTTACAAAAACTAATGGGATGGGGATGGTAAGGTTAAACTGTAAGTCTTTATAGGAAGTGATCACATACTCAAAAAAGGTACAGAGAAATGAATGAGAAAGGAATGTTAACCTCACCAATCCAACTTCATTTGTCCCATTCTGGTCCCATCCGTGCCTTCGCGATCTCGTCCCTGGCCAGCGCCAGTTAGTTCTTTCTAACGTAGGTAGGATGCCGCCTTATATAGGGGCAGTACCGACGTTGGAGAAAGTATGTCAAAAGAACACCACAAGTTGTGTTTCTTGGCTACACTAAAAGGGCCCTTAAAAACTATCGGGGTTACAGTACCATTCAATAGCTTATTGTAAAGGGGGCAACTTCATCTACAAGTACATGTAAATATGAATAACATGTAAGTATTGACATAATAATGCTTCATGTAAAAAGGCTGGTTAATGGGGCATGAACAAATATTTGAACACATAAAAGTTGCCATTGTCGGCAAATAAGGACATGAATGATAAACATGTACTTTCAATTTATACAATAATTGATGACATTTCATTTAAATACATCAAATGAGAGGCGGGCAAAAATAGGCACGCTCGAACATCGTCACATTGGGACAATCCCTGAACACGGTTTTCTCCGTTGGGTTTATATAAAAAAGTTAAGAACGGGTTTATATAAAAAAGTTAAGAACTTTGGCGTTGAGAGATTCACCACCAGAGATTCATTGAATTTTAATGCGAATGTATAACATAATTGGCATCTGCTTGTCATAAAATCTAGAGTGGACAGACGTCGTAATTGATATACACATGCTATGGGATAGTGCGTGGAAGGAAGGAACGGAAGACATAAACTTCGAAATTACAGACACTTTAAACAAGATGTCATAACTGAGTCATATCTTCACGCCCTCATACCTAAAAACGCACAGAAGCTCCTTCGCCAAGTTCCGTTTTGGTGTCGCCCCTTTGAGGAATGAAACAGGCCGCTATGAGAATATCTCAATAGAAGAAAAACTTTGTTTAAACTGCAAGGAAATTGAAGATGAATTTCATACCTTTTTTAAATGCCCATTATATAAAGAGGAGAGAGAAAGTAAAAGCGCCCAGATTTTTACAAATTTAAAAAATTTGTCTGATGTTTTAAAGTTTAACGTGCTTTTTAATGACTGTCATGTAGTTTTACACACTGTCAGAACCTGCAATCTTATCTTATCAAAACGACGTTATCTCTTATATTCGTAACTTTTTTCTTCTCTTAACATAGTTTTATTTTTGTTTGAATTGATATATGTATATAAACAAACTTATAACTTCTGTATATCATTGAATGGTTTAAGTATCTCATAAATCACTAAGTGATTGGTTGTGTACTCTATTCTATCTGTCTGCGTGTAGCATCGTATTAAAACACTGTCTTTCGCTTGGAACAATACAAATAACTTATATATATATATATATATATATATATATATATATATATATCAAAGATTGGAGTTTTTTGGATGACTTTTAATATGTTTAAACAGTTGTTAAAAGCGAGTTTGCTGTTATTTTTTCAATAAGGAGGTTATAGGGGCGACTTCTATCACGTCACGCGGCAGGACTCACGCCTCGGTGACCACGGGCCCTGTCAGTTCTGTTCACTGGTGCTAATTAACGGGTTTTTCGAAAAAGCCGTATTAAATTTCTTTATCGGCCAATTTCGAAAATTTGAATTTAATGCAATGGCAAATTCCAAAAATTTGTAATGAATCAATAAAGTTGCCCTGGGTCATTTCAGTCGATCTTTAACACATAGTATATAAAACATAACTGAAATTCCCATTTTATTATTGGACTGGAAGGTAAATTTATTAATTAATTTGAATCTATTAATTTGTTTCAGTGTTAATGAATATTTGCTAATGGATTCATTATATGAAATAAAAAAAAGTTTATTAATCTGTTGTTAATGATGAGAACGTATTTCATCAGGTGATAGTGCATTTATAACAGACATTTCAATGGATACACATGGATACAATCAACAGCAAACATGCAAAATGTTTTTTCCTTAATTCGCTGCCGGATATTAATCACATCATAGACTGCATTTCTCATCAACTGCTCCAAGTGATTTCAGGATGTAATTGAAAGGAAATAGAAATAAAATAGTAAAATATTTAATGATGTTTCTGTTTTGAAGCAAACAACGCCTATCTTTTTCATTGAATTTAATAACTAATTCTGCATTGAACAAGTGCAAGAAAATTATCTCATATTAAGATTAATTTCCAATCGTTATAATATATGTACAGTGCATTTATCTAAACAGGCATCCCTTTTGTCCGACATTCTGTCTAAACCAACACACCAATTTGACACTCAACAAATCAACATGAATGAGTTATTTTCTTTGCAAAACGAAATGTTGACATATCTCTACAATATTTCGTGTACCACGTCATATGGTAGGAAATGTGCATCCGAAGTGAAAAATGTCTTTGATAGGCTTCATTTGTCTGAAAACACATATCCGTGTATGGTTTCGTTTAGCAAAGGAATACTTACTTTAAACCGACAATTTTCTCTAGTCTTAAGCGATGTTGGTTTACAGGGAAGGCACTAATCGAAGGAATGAAAGAAAACATACTAATCGTGATTATTCAAATGTATTTAATGTTGACAAAAATTGCTGGTAATTTTATAGTTGTTCTCCAAAGTAAGACAAAGCCGAATTTCGAAAAACATATAGCCCAAAGAATCATGTATTTTAAGAGAAACGGTAACGATGATATACCCGAAATTTTAAAATAAAAAATTTCACACCTCTTTAAAATCTTCCCTAGAACTAGAGTTTACCTTATTTATATTGTCAAGCAAAAGAAACTAAATCAAAAGAAGACTGACAGACCATTATTAAACAGGGTCTTAAAATGGACGACTTCCGTAATTTTGATAGCAAACAAGATCTTTATCTACGCTTCGAAGATTCTCGCCTGGCTAAATCACTAAAGCTGTAAGGTTAACCTCATACGTAGTTCAAGAGAGCCAATAAGGGACTTATCCAAAACCGCTTTTGCGACCTTTGGTTGACGACAACATGTGTGATCAAAATATAAGGTACTCGGATTACGACCAATTTGCGACTTTTGTTATAACAAATACATGTTTAGGCGTCTACGTTCCCAAGATTTTTTTTAAAACAATAACTTTGAACACACGTGTTCCATGTGTATGTAATATTCCGAGTATACACTACGAAAAACTGAGAAAACTATTCTAGTTGAAAATGATTACACAATGTACGACACATACATTGAAGTACATATGCAAATTAGAAAGATCCTAAAGAGGACATACTGAGGACAATGTGACGGCTTGAGATATCTATTATCTGTGTAACATAGTTGAGTAAAATTATGATCTTGTTTCTCATGATCTTGTTAAAAGACAAATGGATTCTGTGAATGCATTGTATTAACAGATGGTCTATGAGGAACTTGTCAAATTGTCTTTATATCCATATAACGGTCTCACTTTGTTTATTTGCAAAACGATAGTTACTGGGAGATAATAAAAAAATTAGAAATCGTTTGGAGAGATGCTATGCCGAAATGCGAAGCTGAAATACACGTATATATCATACCACTTCTTTCTTCTCTCACCATTTTTATGATTTTTTTCTCTCAAAAAATTCATGTTATTTTAAAAGATTAAACAAAAGTGATAATTCATTAAAAATTGATATCTTCCTCGATGATTGTAAATTCATAAACCATATTTTGAGTGAACGAAACCAGATCTCATTTGAAAGGTGACTCAAAAGGAGGTAAGATAGGCAGGATAGAGAGTAAGAGTATATTTCTAAATGTTTCCGAAATCAAGATCAATCAAAATCCATCTATTGACAACCAAATTTGAAATTATTAATGTCGATTTCTTCACAAATATATTCTTCTCGATCAGATTCGGCAAGTAATGATCAACGTTGTTCTTCATGCGGATTTAGAATTAAAGAGCCACTCCGTGAGTTGTTGGAGTCATATATGCCAAACTCAATCAATGGTGTCATTTTATCGCGAAGTATCGACTGTCACCAAAAAGAAACATTTTAAAGCTAATTTGTTTTGTACAGTGACAATATGAATGTTGAACGTCGCAATTATGATCGAAAACTGGACAGGGCGCGCGTCAAATAGTCAAACGTTATTTTGGAGACTTATCTAAAAGAGACAGGAGGGCAGTTAGGAGTTGATATATAGTGTTTGTTAGGTTATATAACTAGTATCCATGTATATTGGACGTGATATCTACACCTCTCTGCATTTATAAGGCTGTTTTTAGATTTTCATGGCAAACCAGTATTTGTCATATATATATCTTTTAAACATGAAAAGTTAAGATGTTTTGATTTTATATCACAACATATGACATTTAGGTTCGAAGCAAAGGTGAATAATATGTTATGAAAATCACAGAGTGGCTCTTTAAGCGCCTGAGAACTTGTTTTACAGCTGCTGTTAAATGCAGTTACCTTTTTAAATGTGTCAGATGTGGTTTTGATAAGAAACCAGCTGTAATATTGATTTAATTCCTTCTTAGTGACGAACATGAAAGCATGCTTCAGCATTAGGCATTACTATAAAAAAAAATACATCTATGATCAAAACTTTTATTATAACATTTATTGAATATTAAAAGTGTCACTACAATGTCGAAAATATACATGGTGTTCTAAGCCACACGTAAGTCATGTATGTCCCTCAAATACTGTCCTTCACATACTTAAATGTCGTCTTTGTAAAATCGTCATGAATTCTGCGTAATAAAATACATATTTGAGTTCAAATCTCGCTCGATATATTTATTCCTTATCTCTGAAATCATGTTTGGTTTTAATTCTCCACGTTATTCAAATTGTTCGGATCTTTCAGTCTCCCTAAAAGTAAAACAAATAATTTTTTTACAAATATACTATTCATCGCATGAATCACGATAACCTTCAAACCTATTGACTCTATCATTTATAGAAATTTAATAAATGCATGAATACAATTGAAGTGACCTAATTTGATGGCATGAATTTTATAGCGTAATTCGAAAATGTTAACTTATATTTACGATTGTCCTGGGATAAGCATGCCCTGGAGACTAATCAATGGCACAATATTTAATGATAATGATAACTGTCAATGATCCCTCTGGAATCTTAATCTAGGTATGTCTTTAGAGCTAACATTTACAAAGTCTGGTTTCTCTTAGTAATTGTCGACGGATGTGTTTTTATTAATCACTAGTACTCATTTTATTTAGACACAATTTCACGGGGTTTTTTCATTTAAAATGTCACAGTGTTAATAATATAACAATGACAGCAAATGCTGAATTAATAGTGCTTATCACTTAGCCATATTGTATGATACCCAGCCATTTCTTTCTATGAAATAGACGTAAGATTGATGTTCGAAGTATCAAACGCACATCAACTTCTCTTTATGAAATTGATAAATGATGACTAACCACTCTCAAATAATCAACTAAACCATCTTAAAATATATATCATACAAATTACTTATGCGCAAAGGTATTGTACAGAGATGCACATAAATTAAGGTATTGTCAGTTTGATATGTTTGTCCTAATCCTTTTCTTTTTGAAGGAAATATGTTTAAATCAATCAACCTATTCTCATGTTTTCATCATTGAAATAAGTGATATCTTTTCAAATATAATTTTGGGTCAGGGGAAAAAAGACATGGTTTGAGTGTTTACCCGTCGCTCATCGTACTGAAGTTTGTTTTGAGATATGATAGTTTCCTAATGCATTGTTCCTTTACAAAATCTAAACGTAATAATTATTGATCCTGAATTTACTTACTATTCAAACAAAGCTTAAGTTATTAAACATCTATAAAACAGAAAGTCATAGTGAATGAAATCAATAAAATATCCATTTTATATTTTGGGTGACATGATTAGGTAATTCGTCATATTCCTCAGAAATTTCAAGTTTACAAGTCTAAAATAATTAGATTTTGAGGATACTCGAATAACATCTTGAATTCCAGGTAGAGTTCAAGTTTGTGTGTGACAAATGATGGTCTTTCTGAGTAGAAATCAACAACATTTTCTAATTTCCATACTTCCTTATTTCCATACAATGTACAAAGAAGTTATCGAATTATCTGTTTATAACCTTATTATGTATTCGTTACCGGAGATGTAATATTTGATTAGTGGCTCCTGTGTTATAGTTTCAAGACATCGCAAAATTAGTAACAGTATTGTCGAGGTCAGGCTAACATACAATGTCTCGTCTTTTTTTTTTATTTTTTATTTCGCTGTTTTTGGTACAAAGTCAACATACAGAGATTAATCAAATTGTTGAAACATGGAATTATAATACTAATCTTCCAAGTATACAGTAATAATCATAGCGTCAGCGTTGTAGATAAAGCGTCGACATCAACTAAACAACATATGACAAGAAGACCAAAATGTGGCAAAAGGTGTTACACTACAAGTTATCTTTGAATTGTATTTATCTAAGGTGTATGCAGATTCAATGTCATGTTTAATGTGTGCCATGTTTGGGTGTCTGTTTGCTAGTCTTGATTTAAAAATGTTGTACTTTGTGATAATGATGATACGATTGACTACGTCATTTCTTCTCTCTCGGTATCCAAATAGTATCTTCGACTTATCGAAGTGAAGAAGGGTGCCAGTTTTAAGTTGAATCCATCTAATAACATTGTTCCAAATTTCTTTGATTATATTGCACTCATAAAACATGTGCATTATAGTTTCCACTTCGTTTTTACAAAAAGTACAGACATTGGTGTCAATCAATTTCATTTTTGATAACAGTTCATTTGTTGATATGCATCTGTGGATAATGCTATACTGAAACCATTGATGTTTTCCATTTACAAGAGCCCTGAAAGGTATCTTATGAAAATAATTCCAGTCAATATCCAATATTTGTTGGTTAAAATCGATATTCCATTTCTTCCTGTATTTGTTGTTTGTATTTTGATTTTCGGTTGTTTGTAGTGTATCATAAAATATTCTGTATCCTTTGCTTGTTTTCACTAGATCTTGTAAAAAATAAGGAATGCAGGGCATGCAGGTTTTTCTGAGTATAGTGTTATTCGTTATTTTACAATAGCGTTTTATTGATTTATAGATGTCTCATCTTGCCCTTTCATATATTTACGAACATTAAAAGCAGTGGGTCATGGAATGCCGAAAATTGTAGTTAAGAGAGTTTGTGATCCGTAGGTGTTTTTTTGTGTAATAGTAGCTGTTAAAATCCTTCAAACGTGTGTTAACGCTATGGAAATTACCCCCTTACCCCTTTCGTTACCGTAGCAGTTAATCAAACATAATGCAGTGGGTGAGTGAGTTGGGGATTTAACGTGTTTTGAACAATATTTCTATTATTAAACACGTGGATAACAAGCATCCTAAGGAGAGTGGACAAATATGGACAGAAAGAGATCGAAAGGAAGAGGAAAAAGACGGAAAGAAAGGCATAACGAGAGTTAGAAAGCAGGTTTTAGAAGTGCTCAAATTTGGTCTGACTACCAGGAGCATGTTAGCTCCAACTGGCATATAGCTCTCAGGATCTCTGATGCACGCAAACCACCACGCCACGATAAGGTAGTGTGTCCAGTGGTGGATAATGCATTGGAGAGGTTTTGATGGAACATAGTCATCCCTTTTTGAGTCATTAATACAATCTATCTCTGTACACATCACAAAGATTTGATACATAAGGAAGTTAAAACTAATAAATATCTTAAACAATTTGTAGATAGAAAAACTCCCTCCCCAATTATGCCAATGGCCCAGAGGTTTACAAGCCGGAATTTAATAATAAAATATATATGCGATAATCTACCGGGTTTTTTTATATCAGGGTTTTCTCCAATCACATATTTATAATGGCTTTCTAATTTTCCCTTATTTTGCCTTTAATATCGACAATACATCGATTCGACGTGTAAATTACAATAGACGAACCATTTCACCAATCACAACTCGTCTATGGGACAAGCTGCAGACGATTTCAGTATGTGAACCATGTCTCATGACTCATGTCAGTAAACCAGAAATACAGTGACCTTCCTAAGACCAAATGTCCGCTGAGTTCATCTTGCCAGGTGAAGAGACAGACAGAAAGTGCACACCCAGCCCACACCTTGTACCTGTTACATTTATAATAATAATAATATTTTTAAGTCGTGGACATTTCGAAACAGTGTTATTTCCAAACTGATTCTTTTTAACACATCCACAAGCTAACATTGTTTACGAAGCGTAACTTATTATCATTACAAATACTAATCTGTCAATCGATGCTTAAAAACAGTGAATTACACTTACATTCAATTTCATCGGTATTTTCCTTTAATACTTTACTTTTAAATAAAACTGGTTGTATTGTGTCGAAAAAAGACGTTGTTATCAAGATAAATATACATTCTATATGGTGTCCAAGTTTTTCGTGTCTGTTTTCGAAAATAGATTCCTCGTGTGAATGTGTAAAGACTCTTTACATTTCTTCTCTGGAAACACTTGGTATTTTGAAAGTCAATGGTAAACTCAATCAAACCAGCAGTCACTGTTGCGTCTGGATGTGAAGGTTTCTTGACAACTTTTCATATCTGTCAAGAATTCTTTCGTGTTACAGGCAAACTCCTTCATGACGATGAGTTTTTAAACTAATTACAAATTAGTGTAGCTTCCTGGTTACACAATACAGGCTAACCCAAAGCATGTTTCACAGTTACACTGGGCGTACAAAACGGCACCTGACACAAAGCATTTTGAATCGCAAATATATTTTTTTGCGCCACGATAACGATGTAAGCTTATGGTGCTTCGAAACCTTTAAAAGTAGTGTTTACAAAAAGAGAAACTGTTTTCAATTTTTTGGATTTTAGACTTAAGAATTATGAATTTTTTGTTTAGATTTATCATGAAAATACCTCAGGGAACACTTAATCTAATTATTTTCAATTAATTGTTATCAAATATAGAACGGACCATAATTCGAAAAATTTCGCATGAGTTTCGTTTCGAGTTTCCAAATTAAAGTAAAGCTTCCAGGCCTGTACAGCATTACTAAAATTTTGACATTAACGACGCTCGTCTACGGTAGAGACCGTTGTAAATCTGTGTGTGTGTGTGTCAAGATTTTAAAACGTTACAAGCTGCATGTTCCATCCAGCCTTATGTACACGATTCACACCAGTGTTTTTCTCATGTTTCACCACGTGTTTAATCAATATTAGTTTTACTCATCGCATTCAGTCACGATTTATATCTTTCAGCTTCTTACTATATACCTGTAAGTATTGTTTTCAAAACGCAAGAATTCCAACTAATAAATGTACATGCTTGTTTTGGTTATTTCCAATAAAACGAGACACAAAACAACAGTTTACACAATTCTGCATTAGTTGACGCGTACTGACAGCAAACAATTTGTCTTAGGTAGGTAAAAACGTTGAAAAAGACATGTGGACAGACTTGTCAAACCCCATAGAGGTTTCTGATATGATATTTTTGCACCAGCCACTATCATGGAATATTTGAAAGACGTATCAATCATGTTGACAGCTCCCTTCAGGTGTATAATTTCCTTACAGAAAACATTCGCTCTGATAATTTCGAAATCTTTTTATCTTTCATGTGGCCTTTACTGTTGTTTGCTATAAAACATTTGTAAATGTATATGTTAATGGAAAGTTTGGATGTTAAGTACAAATAAACGTTCACACTCCGAACCTAAGAAGTTTTACCTGAGCAAACCAATCTCTTCAAAGACTTTGATATAATACTAAATGTACCTGTCAAATATTGCAAAATAATATTGAACAGAAATATGTTAAAAAAAATTCTCGACGTTTGCAACGGGAAATCTGTCTATTTTACTATATACTTTAAAGTTGATAAAAACACTAACGTACTTTCCCTTATTTGAGTGTAAGATGATTTTAAGTAAAATTTTCGGAATAATTCCATGTTGTTATGCAATTTAATCTTGATTTTATCCATGTTATAGCCCTCCGAAGGGACTTGCTACATGCAAAACACACAATTATAGATAAAGTAAATACAATTTTTGATCGCGACAATAGGCTGAAAGTGGTTGAATTTTGATAGAATAACCTTTGGAATTTCACTTTCAGTATGATGTATGTAGAATCTACATTCTATGAGTGAGAACAATCAATGTGAAGATATAGGTACCAGAAATGCGTCTCAATAATTTTCTATTGCATTGCTGTTACATTATTACCTCTGGCCTCCTGATTTCAAAAAGCAAATGGTCTTCGCCTGAAAGACACATATCCAGCTAATATCATTGTCGTAACAGACAACAGGTTCGTAACCGTTTGCATGCTAATGACTTCCACAAATGAAATCCGACATTCCGCCGTCAAACGTTGACGCCACCAAATAGAAGAGGAACAATGGTGTCAGGTTCGTTTTCGATGGGACCGTCAACGAAGATACAAAGTGTTTTTTTGAGACTTTATGCAGTTTCATGATGGATTATACACAGCTTTCAGAAGGCAAAGAGAACATTTTCAGGACGTTGACGTAAGTGAATATAAGCGGTTTTCTGGAGATTGGTAACAGCGTGGGTGCATTTAGTCTTCATCACAACTCCTATACCATATTCAGGGCTTTCACTCATAGGATGGAGTGGTATGTACCAGATTTTGCTTCCATCAAACTTGTCTGGGAAGGCATATCCACCATATCCATCCAACAATATTCAGCGCTAACCAACTGTACAGATCCAATGGCAAGCAATGGCAAGCGTCAATAGGGACATTAATGAGTTAAATTTGGACTATTTGGAAACATTTTTCAAGTTTATAAAATAAAAACAAACGCAGATATGAGAATTCTGGCGATTGGTTTATTAACAGAAATCATTTTCCAATATTCTCTTTAAAATATCGGCATTTAATTTGCCCCAATACACAAGTAAGAAGACCGGGGTTCAATATTATAAATTACACAAATGTGGAGTTAAAAGACAAGTGCACAAAAACTCTTAGTAGTCACAGGAATCATGGAGTCTGTCATCGATAGCGAGTGTGACCACACTGGGCACCAATGCAAGTTCACGCCTCCTCATTGCAGTCGTCAGGCGTCCGATGACGTCATCAGGTATCCTGTTACATATGTTTAACAGAGCTTGCTCAACTTAACTGCTGGTTGTGTGGAGGTGGCTCCAGCTGTTTCAAATTGTGGTCCCAAAGTTGTTCAATGGGGTTCATATCTGGTGAGTTGGCTGGCCAAGGCAAAACGGTGACGTTGACGTTCTCGAGGTAGCCTCTCACAATTCGGGCAGTGTGAGATCTTGCGTTGTCGTGTTGCAGTATCACTCTTCTTGGCTGTTGTTGGATGAAAGACACGACGATAGGTCTCAGTACCTCATCAATGTATCGCTGGCCAGTCAGATTCCCTCACAGAAGAACCAGCGACGTCGTCATTTGGCCACAAATCCCTTCCCAAACTCTGATGCCTCTGCCGCTCTTATGCAGTCTGGCGCGAGACGCTCGCCAATTCGTGGATAAACTCGAAACCTGACATCGTTCCAGATTAGGCAAAACCTCCTCTCGTCTGTTAACAGCACCCTCTCCCAGTCACGTTGCTGCCACCGTCGGGCAGAATGTGTCCATCGTAATCGGCATTGACGGTGAAAACGGGTCAAAGCCATTCCACGGAGGGGCGGAAGACTCGTATACCAGCAAAACGAAGTCATCAAAAGTTTGTTCTTGTTTTGTTACGAATCTGTTTCGGAGGTGAATTTTCCTGATGTTGCGTATTTTCGTCCGCAGTTGTTACCCTCGGTATTCCCGATCTTGCTCTGTCCTGTGTCTGGTTTGTCTGCTGGTAGCGTATTAACAACCTTCCGATTGTGGTTTGGCTGCAGTTGAAGGTTCTTGCCATTTGACGTTGGGAAGCCCCCATAGTGGAAGTACCGATTTCTTGGTCACGTTGCGCTTGCGTAAGTTTTGGCATACTTTAGGTGTTCTTTATGTTACTGAATGTCTGCTCTTTCCAACAAGGGTATTTATGCACGTGCATCATCAATCATGCCTTAATAAACGTTTTGCACGTCTTTTTGAATGTTTGATTCCAGTGGCTGTGTTCGATGCGATGCGTTTGTGTAGATGAAACTATGCAGTAATACAATCATTTCCTGCATAGAATCAAACCCGTACGAGCCCTCTTAATGTTTTCAAAAAAACATAAAAATTGAACCTGTCTTTTGCCTTGGAGTTTATTCATTGAGTGTTCCCATACTTCTTCAAATGAATATAAATCAATCAGTTCCTCATTCATTTACATGACGCTATTTTGAAAGCAAAACGGCAAAATCGTAATGATCTCCTTAAAGTTAAAGAGCAAGTACAAGAAAAGGTACTACCAATTGTATCAACATTTAATCCAAGAAACCCAGAGATATCCCCAAAACTTAAAGAAACCCTCCAACCCCTACAAAATTGTGATACCTTAAATGATAAACTTTCACATTTACATATTACAAAGAGTAACAGGCAAAGCCGAAGTATTAAACAAATAATAAGCAAAGCTAAATTTGATCAGTCAAGCCAAATTGACAAATCAATAAGCAAGTGTGGGAGACCAAATTGTGGCACTTGCCCGTACTTATTAGAAGGGAATGAATATAACTTGAAAAGTGGCCACTTATTCCATGTACGGGTAAACATGACATGCGCATCACAAAATTTAATATATGTTATCAAATGCGGTGGTTATGGCGAAGATTACATAGGACAAACAGGGGACACACTTAGATCAAGAGTGAGGGTCCATAGGCAGCAAATCAGGGACCCGTCCTGCCGCTACATTCCACTGAGTGGACATATAGAAAGATGCGCCGGGGATAATTTTTCTATAAGTCATGTCAAACAGCGATGAAAAGAGAAAGATGAAAGAACATTATTTCATTAAACTTTTCAAGCCACAATTAAATGCAATTAATGTCACCTTACTATGTCCATATCTAAAAACTGCTGTTCATATTATATATGTGATTGATATAAAGCAATGACGTCACCAATCTGTGGGTACGCATCGATTGTCATGAGTTATGCGCCCCTTGTTCTGTGACGTCATAGCATGGCAACGTCATAAAGACACCATGATGATCACTGAATCGTGTGAAACCGGTCGGGGATTGAAATTATTTCCAGACTTTTGTTTTTAACTATTTATTATTTGAACTATGAAGAAGTTTTTTGTGTTTATATATGCTTGAGGCAATTATTACGTGATTGGCAACGAATGACTGATTAACCAATTACCCATTCACATAAATGAATGTATGAATTTATTGTTTTGTTCCTTTTATAAATATGTGTATACTTTCATTTGTCAAACATACTTGAAAAGACCGATACACTGGTCGAAATGAATTCATCGTATTGTATTAAAGAAGATTGATCCAGTCAGAACCATCCGATGTTTACTCTTTCTTATATATATTATATATATATATATATATATTATTAAGACGACATTTGCTGTAGGTACCGTTTTAATAATAATGATCAACAGTGTTGGAAAGACTTGTTAATAAGTCGAAATGGGACGTGTACAATCATCATCGGTTGAAACCTACATCAAGTATATTATAATTATTATTATCATATTCTTTTTTAAAATAGACAATTAGACTTGAAGAGACAAATGATATATATTTGATATTTTTACTCAAATACGTAACTTTGATTTTATATTCCTATTTCATTTGAACACCTTTTTTCTGCAATTTAGTGGGAGGTATTTGCTAAAATGGTCCCATTATTTTGGAAAAAAGCATTTAGAAAGAATAATTATTCTGTGTGACGTCAATGATAATTGCAACTGAAACCTCAGAGAAGTCTTGTCAATTCCAATTAACAAAAAGCGTTTGATTTTGTGTCTTTATCTAATAAACAATAGTTGAAATTGGAAACTCTATATCAGATAACTATTGGTGAGAGATTATCGTTTGGATAACATAAGACGGATATCTTCAATGGGATTGGGGCGACTCTGAGGCTATAAGCATCGCTCAAGGGACACACTTGCATATTGTATGTATGTATAACTGATTGCATGTTTGAGATATAATTGTGATAGTTATATTTTCCTTTTATATGGTTTATTGTATCTGATCACATGTATTATTTTGTTACAGTTTAAAACTTGATATGCCCATTAGATAGTCGGAGGTCGTAAAAACAGATTGCAATTGACTGATCAAGTCAATATAAGATGTTGTATAACAAGCTTACCTCGTGTTTTGAACTTCTAGTTTGGTGCTAATTGAGGCTAAACTCCTAAAATGTTTTTAAAGGAAGTTTTCTTTGTAATGTTAAAGCAAAAAAACTAATTTTATGTCTTGAAATGACATTATAAATGACTGCTTACAAAACTGATAATAATAAATATTTGAACATTGCAATCCTATAAAAGAATACATACAGCAAAAAATATCTGACCTTTCTTAAGTCGAATGTTATTCGAAGATTGTTTCGAACGAAACAAAAAAAAATTTTTTTATAACACGGCCATTTTGATTCAAATCACAAAGCTTATTTGTCACTGTGATAAGAAAGATGCAATTTTAAAAATTTAAGCAAAATGTTTGTAAAACAGACCTAGTTGCCACAAATCTCTTATGATCTCACAAACGCCAAACACTTAGGATAGAAAGAAAGGACTAGTATGTTGTCAAACTTTCCTCTTCATCAATTTGATTGAATTGATGCATATTTTGGGTCAACTGATATACTTTTGGTAGTACGTCATTAATTGTCATAATCATAAGTTAACAAGTAAAGCATCAACATTTTAAGTATGAAATGACCAATCCGAGAGGAAAATATTGATTAATATGAATCCTGCTAGAAACGTCTGATGTTTTAAATCTTTACCTTTCATTTTTGTTTTACAATTTCAAAATATAGCAAATTCTATTTGTTTCATAGTAGTAACGATAAAATGTCAACAAGGAAATATTGACAAATAGTAACGATACCATGCCCTTGTGAAGGTTTGATTCATTAACTTAGAATTGACTGAAAAGATCACGTTTTATTTCATAATTTATATTTTTATCAGTTCCACAATTCCAGAAAAAATATCGTTTATTGAATAGAATAAAAAAAAACTTGTAGTGCAAACAAATACTATGCAAATCATATATTTGTTAGAAAGGGAATTTTATACTTTTGATATTATACTTAATAGGCATCTCTTTATATTCCGCATGTATCATTCCAAAAGTCTGCAATCGCAGCGCTAATAATGTTTTCTTGTTAACTGTAAATCTGCTTATCTGTAAATTGTTTAAGACTTCTGTTTAAACGTTTATGTTGATACACTGCGGATTCTCTATTAGATGCCTAATATAACGTGCTCATGCCATATTTACTTTCAAAAGTATTCGTAAGGTTCTTTAATGGAATTGAATCAAGGTCAACTCTTTAACCATGATTTCACTTTTGGTGTTGGAAGTGAACATTTAATATATGAAAGGTATGAAGCTATGGGTGCATTACCTTTAGAGGAGTTTTTTTTTAAATGATTGGCAATGAATTAATTTTGCAATGCTTTAATTCAAGGTTGAAGATAATTTCACTTCAAAGAACTAAAACTAACTTAAGTTCAGCAGACTAATCCACAATCGAAAACGACGAATGCTCCTACGATAATGTTATAGTTTAGTTAGCAAGAAAACGCGAATGAAATCAAACTTCACAATTCCAGCTGTCATCAGGAGATGGATGTCATTACAGAATCTCTCCAACATGCAAAAACTTGTTTCCAAAATTGTGTTGCTTTGCTCATTTAAATATCATCATTTCGCTTCATTTATCCCAAAATAATTGATTCGCTTATCATTCACCGTATCTTTAATCATTTAATCAATCAATCATTGTATCGTTTTAACGTAACCACTGGCAAACCATTTGGGAAATATATATGTTGTTAATTTACTTAAGTAGACATGGTTTATCTTGATGAGATGATTGTGTAGCACCTAAAACGGGATTGGGAAATGATGATACATAATACAATGTATCTGGAACACGTTCTTATTTAGGATTGTACCATGTCAGAGAAGCTCATGCCTAAATGATTGATTCACAGATAAACAATTATGTAAATTCTTCTTACATAGTGTACAAAAGTACAGATAGGTTTAAGGGGCAGTAGCAAGTTTTGAAAATAAAAAAAGTGATCTTACTAAAACCAAAATAAATATCACCAATTGCAAGTAACTGAAGTAAACTTAAATAATCAAAATAGGTTTTGACTTTGTTAAGTTTGGTTTCTATTGACACTTCTTTTCCCCCACTTATTGTTATTCAAGTAAGTTGGTACATTCATGATACTAAATCCACAATTCAATTTCAGTGATTATCGTGAGAATTAAAATGACAATATAAATGCGTAATACAATCTAGAGCCAGATCAGTCACATTCATTGAGCAGTGTTAGCCAATATCTAATAAAATCGTTTGATTGATTTTTCCTTCTGGCTATTTTTCTTCTAACCGAAAAATACCTTTCAAGGAAGCAATGAATGACTTAATAAGATAAAGGTTCATTGTAATACAGTTCAACTGATATATATGCGTCTTTTTCCAGCTAACAGAATATAATTTAAGAGCTTGAAATTTGCTATCTCCTGCATACCAAACAGAGTAGACTTGAGACTTAAATTAATCTCGTAACACACATGCTGTTGATAAAAGTGTTCAATTTGATCTCAGGAAAGAGCAATAGTTTCGGTTTCATTGTTGCATTCATTACAATTACTACTGTCAACTTATTTAATTCAATACAACTAGTATATAAAACAATATTCAATAATTTAATTGACACTTTGATATCGTTGATAATCAAAGAAATTCTACATGTTTACATTGAAACATTTACCACACAATGACAAAAGTCAAGTTGTCAAGAAAGAAGCTTATGGTTATCATAACTGACGATCGACTCCTATAGCTATTCGTTTTCAAATTGAATTCTAAAATTGGAATTACTAAGTTTCTTAAATGTTCACTGGAATGAATTTAATTAAATTACACTCGCGTTAACTCTACCATTTTGTTGTTTGGCAGAGTTGCAATTTATTGTAGGATTATCTCTTACAAGTTTAGTATTCCATGAATAACTTTGTCTTTATCAAAGTCTCTATTATTACACAGAAATGACATTGACCTGAAATATGGCAACATGAGCAACATGTCAGCCAACAAACCAAGATTTGCCTTTCCCAGGGAGAGGGCAATTGGGTAAATTATTTGTTTTATTTATTAAGTTTAGGACGAGTGAGCGGATCGCGTTCTTGCTTTTGTCAACATAATTACAAATTAAATTAATAGAGATTGCTCCGCATATCAAAATGTCAGAGTCGTGAAACAGTGCTTAAAATAAGTATACAGAGCACATATTTCACAATATATCTTAAAATTGTAAAGTGTATTGCTACATGTACGTCTGATTAAGGCACCTATTTTGTACATTTATCACATCATTTTAAACATGTTTTATTTTTATAACCGTTTTTCAATCTCTCAGACATACATATCTCGTTCGTCTATTACAGTAGCTATTGTTACATGATTGTTTCATACAGACTCTAATTGCGATCCACAGTAGACTCATCCAACAAATACTTGGATTATTACCGCAGAATCACACGGGCCTGTAAGGTATTCTACATTAAACAATTTGTCACTCTTATGATTTACATAATTAATCTCTAAGGAAGCAAGTTCATAATTATCCCCTAGCTATAACGATTGCCTGACGATCATCAAGGGTTTGAGACTGGGATAGAGTGACAGTTTAACGATTCTTGCTCTCATAATTATAGCCAATCTTCTTCCGATTAATGACAGCTACTGAAGAATGTGAGATTTATTCGCATCATTAGATTTTATACATTCCTAAGTTGTCACTGGTATTTGAATATTCACAACCAATTAAACTGACTATTAAGTTTTGGTATCGGAGGGAGTGAGTGGGGGTTTAAATTGTTTTCAAAAGTATTTCTGTAATTAAACACTTCATTGAAAATCCTCCAAAAGAGAGATGACATAGCAAAAGAGGCCGAACGGACGGGGGAAAGACATAGCGAGATAGACAGCAAGCTTTAGAACTAGTTCGATTTGGTCTGGCTTCTTCTCGATGACCTGTCCAGCTTTGGTGCCCCTACCGGCAGGTTGTAAGCTTAGCGCCACTATGAAATGTTATTTCAAAGCTGACTAATTAACTAGTTAATAACATGTCTTATGTTTCCCGCTGAAATCATATTTGATCAAAGCACAAAGTTCTATACGCAATAAAAACTCATTAGAAGTGTATTTACAGGAATTCCGATAACCGAAATAATAAAAGGCTCTCCTCATAGAACTAGTATTCCACGTTAGTGAAAATATATCTCACAGCCCGAGGAATGATGTAGTGATTTGTGAAAAGTGATTCACGTCTACATAAGTGCGTATGCATACCAACAGAGTAGTGGCAAGTTAGAGGATAAGGAATAGGTAACATAAATAACGGTCCTTCTAGAGAACAAAGATACTGTTTTAAGTACAGAGTAGATATGTACCAGTCATGACTTTTTTTGAGTAGCCAAATGACGTCTGAGAGGAAATGACTCTTCTAATTAACCTTAAGATCCTATATGATTGCACTAAGGCTACTTAAGATCACCATAGTGTTTTGTGCAACGGGACCCAGGACTATAATATTATGTAAAATAAAAAGATCAGTTAGTCCTCAAGAAATCAATAATGATATAAAATTGACGTCAAAGAGGTATATTCAGCAATGTATAGCTGTGAAGAAAAATATTCGATAATCAGTCAATGCAATGAATTCCTTAATAGATACCGTAAATAGATAAAATAGATACAGTAAATGCACGCATTGGATAAGAGATTATTTTGCACCTATTTGTTCAGACCCTGCTATTTAGCTTCATGTTATTAATGTTAGCAAAACATACAAAACAGTTAACGTTTGTAAGAATGTATATTTGTCTGGGATAGAGAAGTGAGTATTTATCATGTACATATACGGCTCGGCAACTGTTTCCTATTTTCACCACAAATGAACCATGTTTAATCGTGGGTTTTATGTTAATGGTTGTGAAGCCTTAAACATTTATTTAAAGTTTAATTGTGGCATTTAAATTATAAAATGAAATACCCCACCATCCCTGAGATTCCCTAATCTGGTCTTATAATGTACATTGTAAAAAAAAGTGTTGCACCCCCTATATAACAGCAATTTTGGCACATACCTAACCCCCGTTGCTGTTGTTTGTACCCATCAATCGGCTATTTATACGTAGTAGGTTTGATTTTATCATGTTTTTGTAGGGATATTCTTAATCCAAACGCGATAAGCTACACGTGCACTTTGCTTTCCATGATTTCTGAAGTATTTGTCTTATGGGTTTGTGATCGATTTCGGTTATTACAACGTTGATACAAGCCGTTTAAGCCATTGTAACCCAGAATGCAGGGTGCGAGAATGTCAAGAGGCTGTCATTCTTAGATTATTAGTCTTCTCAGAGCAGGTCCTTCTTTCAAGAAAATTGCAAGAAACAGGACGTCATTACTCTACCGTAAGTCGTTTAGCAGGAAAACATGCACGAACCAATGACGTGAAGAATTGACAGACTACGTATCACCTCCCTGAGAGAGGATAGATCGCTAAGGCTCTAAAGAAGGTACCCTTTCGCTTCCAGAACAACCCAAAACGAAAAATCATGCTAACAGTACCTTATGGCGGGGGATCTGTGATGGTATGGGGTTCTTCTCGTTTGACTGCAAACTTGATATTATGACCATATGAGGTAACTTGACAGGAGATCGCTACATCCCGGAAGTCCTTGGAGCTGTTGTCGTACCCCATTTTGACAACAATGCACTTGCAACAAGACCTTTTTCATGGACGATAATGCTAGACCGCATCGTTCACGAGCTGTGAGGCAGGTTATCCAGAACAGATCTTACTCCATTTGAACATTTTAGGCCGACTGGTTCAAAGCAGGGATCCTCCTCCTCCGAACTTGCATGAAATGGAAGTTGCATTACACGAGGAGTGGCAGCGATTTCGACGTCTGGTGAGGGGTATGAGGCGAAGATATCAAGCTGTCATTGAAGTGCATGGTGGAAGTTCGCGATTCTGACGGTTTTTGTACATCAAGTCCATGAAGGATCCTTTAAACCAATCAAAATTACTGTTTTGTAATTAAAATTTGATTTATGCACCAATTTGAACCCCATAATTGAGAGCAAAATTTTAATAATCTATGGGGTCAGAGAAGGGCCATTTTCAGTCTTATTCACTGTCAATAGAATGTTTTTCAATCTCTTCATCATAAAGTTTCATGTGGTTATACTGATGTCTTCAACAATCACCTAAACTAGCATACCATATTAAGAACAGCAGAGGAAGAGAAGGGTGCAACACTTGTTTGACTATGTATATTCTGATAGATAGAAACTCCAATGTGCAATGATGGACAACTAGTCCCTGTCTTATAATGATAAGCCATTGCAACATGACCTTTGGCTAAACATTTTGTGGCCATAATTTACGACATTGTTTTTATGTGCCTCAAAAGAGCAATTCAAGTGAAACCAGATACTCCCTTGGTTCGTCTGTTTCTCTTTGAACTTCAGATCGAATTGCTGTTGTTGGTATTTGAATTGCATTTGACTTCCGGCAGGATGAAATGAAATAGCCTTGTTGTGATTCATATAATTTGTTCATTCATTTGTTCTTTAATGTGCAGATATGTTTTTGAAAAAACACTTTCAACTCTTAAACTCAACACATGTGATTGTTCTCATATTCAGTAGTTCTCCTTGGATAAACAATAATGTATTTTACAGTATCCAATTATTCAGTATTTACGTTAAGCTTAACACAAATTGAAATGTTGAAAAAACACGTTGGTATCATTGTCTAAGGAAGTTACTATTACATTGCTTTCAATAAAACTTTCATTTATAACGAGTTGACGATGACGATGTTTTAATCTTAATTTAGTAATACACCATATACACCAAATACATCAAATGACCTACATTTTATAAGTTTTAATAGTAGCAACATTAAAACAGGATAGTATTTATTTAAAAAGGAAATGTCTTACAAGCATCATTATGTTTATTTTATGTATAATGTTTCATTATAATGAATGATTTCAAATGTTAGCGAGGGAAGTTACTAACAGTTAATAGTTATACACATTTTAAGATTCACATATCGTTTTTTCATTTCATAAAGTATTGAGATTATTAATTTAACAATTACACACAAATGCTGTATGAAAACATGTTCACGTTGTATTGTTGGAAACTTATTGAGACAAATTTAGAATTAATGATGTATGATTTAATTGTCTTTCTTTTAACACCTCTTTTTGTCTCAAAGTAAAAGTTACAATTCCGCAAACTGACTTTATGAAAACGGCAAAGTTTAAATTTACGAACCCCCCATGATGATCTTCATGCACTGTTTCTTGTATTTGAAACATATTTATAATATCAATTCGTGAATTAAAATTGATCTCTCGTCTGGAAAATCTAATCTACTTGATAATTTCCAGAGTAATTGGTATGTATGTCATTTGATGACACGTTTGTACTATATAATCTAACTAACCAACTATCTAACAATATTATATCATATCTCACAAAGATGTAAAAAAAGTGAAATATACTGTCTAAATCATAGGCATTATAATATTTGAATTATATTACTCATATCGATACAAAATATCTAAAACAAATCTTTAGTTAAATGTTTTCGATAGATCAATATATCAACAAGAAATACAATTTGCATTGTTTTCAATATTACTTTTAAAGAGGCATAAATAATATATTAATGGATTTCAATACAAGTATTCTCCGTTTTCCATTTAATCCACATGTGTTACCTGGATGCTGGTATTATGAAATGTCGTTATTGTAGTTCCTAATTTCATTACGTTGAAGGCCTTTGCCAACTGTTCAACCATAAATTTATTAGCATTATCCAATTTAATCAAATTAAACAAATTTAATCTACACCCACCTGTTCTACATCCAGCTGACAGCTGTTCAGCTGACCTTTGACAAATTCTAAACGAACCAATAAATTATGAACAGGAAGTCATATCATAGACTGTTTGGCGTTTCACTATCATAGGCTGCGTTTGGTTAACGTTTGTCAAGTTTTACTAACATATTTTTGGAGTGACTTTGTTTGTTAATTCCCTTTTGCAAAGATGAATAATCATACAACACAAATGTCAATATATTTCTCGCGTAATGATGCTAACATATTTGACATCACCGCAAAATATCAGTTTCAATGATATTGTGAAATCCGAGTTGTACAAAAACGGCGAAACACACGCACTGTCAGCCAATCAAAGCATTTGGCAAGTTCTCTTATGACTGACTGATTTTTCGCGTTCGCTCAACACGGAGAACATGTACATGTAGGCGTGTTCTTCCCTGGACGTAAACACATATTCCCAAGTTCTGAAATCACTTACAAATGTTCAAAATTGAGTGATATAGTGCAAGTGGGATATCCTGAATTAAATACTCACTTGTCTTTAACGGGATATTTAGAAAACATATCCATTCTATTGTGGCTGTGAATAAAGCGGAACACTGGAAGGCGAAACCCGCAGTGTCGGGGACGTTCTGCGTTTTTAATGTCTCACAAACGCTCATTATTGCCCAGACACAAAAACATTTTAAGAAGATATTTTCTCAACTCTTAATGTTGTTACACCGTTATGTAAGCATGTATCTCAAAGCCAACGTTGATCACATTTATATGATTATATATTGTTATATTATTATATATATTGTATGACATGACCAGATATAAATCCCATTGAACACCTTTGGTGGGTTCTTGATCGCCATTCGAGACAGCTGATGCCACCTCCAAACAACCAGCAGTAAATTGAGCAAGCACTGTTAAATATATGTTTCAGAACCCTTCTGACGCCATCCGACGCCTGACGATTTCAATGAGGAGGCGTGTACTCGCTTGCATTGATGCCCAGGGTGGTCACACTCGCTACTGATGACACACTCCGTGATTCCTGTGACTACTAAGAGTTTCTGTGCACATGTCTTTTAACTCCACATTTGTGTAATTTTGAATATTGACCTCCTGTCGCTTTCCTTGTGTATTGGGGCAAATTAAATGCCGATATTAGGATGCTTTTAAAGAGAATATTGGAAAATGATTTCTGTTTATAAACCAATCGTCAGAATTCTTTTATCTGCGTTTGTTTTTATTTTATAGACTTGAAAAATGAAAGAAACTTTTCTTTTGCCTGGTAGTTTATATATGCTAGTTCAAGACAACACGTGCCCTGTGACAACATTTGCAAGAAGCAATTTTCACTAGGATAATCCCTTGCCTAAAATTATCTTTGATTATGAATATCGAAGAAAAAGTAAAAATATTTCCGGGATTCAACGGGGATAATTATGAGAATCAGACGTAAGTTTTTCATTATCAAGTTTTTTAAATTTGATTTAACATTTAGAACATACTTACTCTATTTAACAATCGTAACTAGATAATAGACTTACATTTCCGTAAGAAAAGCCATAATATTTGAAATTGTGTGCATGCATCAGAATAAAGCCTACAAATGCCGGTGATATCCGGTGATATTTACAAATCAACATTGGTCAAACCAACGCTAATAAGTAAATCCCCAGGTGAAAGTAATAAAGCGATTACAAAAATCAATTCCTTACATTAAGCGTGGGACGATTTTAGTAAGACGTAGACAGGTAAGCATTATCTCCTACGCACTCGATAAGTTCTTGACTTATTGTCATAAAGTAACCCAGTGAGTGTTTTATGAAAACAAAAGTTACGGTTGCTTTAGAACCAATTTCTATGATTTTTTAATGACCGTTGTAAAATGTGTCCCGGTAAAAAAATGCATCAGCGCTATCTCAATTGAATTTTTTTGTTAAACATTGCATGATTACCAATATGACTGTATAAGAGCAAATATATTAATAACAAATGATCTATTGGCATCATATTCCATTAGGTATTTTTAGATAGAGATTTTGGGTTAGAACAATAAATATTGAATAGCAATAAACAATATTCCTTTAACATTTCTGAAAGTAAATGAATTTTCTCTAAAAAACAATTAAATGTATCTGCAAAGTTAACTATGAACACAATGTTTATAGTATTTTTTTCAAGTAAATACATTCATGAAAACATCAGTCATATTATTATTATATTACTTATTATTTAAAAAAGTAAAATATTTTCATATCAACTATTGCAGGCATTATCAAATGTACCTATTTCATACTTATTTACTTATTTGCATAGTTGCCTTTAAGACACAAACAAGTAGAGACAACAGACAAAGAGAAACCTATGAAACTAAGAGGACTTACATTATGAAACACCTTCGGAACCAGGAGTGCCTATCGGATATATTTGTATTTCAGTTAAGTCAACGTATCATACCATAGTAGGTAGCAGACAATCTGGTGCCTTGTGCAATGTTAACCGAATTCGTATTTCAGTGAAACCAGTTCGTACATTGTAAGTGTTGTCAAGTTCACGTAAACACATCGATTTTCATCTAAAAACATTACAAAACACTTGTTTTTTGGACGAAATATGTTCTACAGATATCGCCATTCATTTACAAATTGACTTTTTCCCATTATAACCTCATCACAACCCCTCCTAAAACTTCCAATAACAAGGCATTGCTTTGACGATAAATGAAATGGTGAAATAAAGTGACATTATAAATTTCGATAAGTCCCATGTCTTCCACATCCGATACATACATGTTTGCTTCATAATCATTAAGCAAATATAGAACATGGATATATACATTTAATTCATCATAAAGCAGATGTCTCCAGAGATTAGCCAATCAAATTTCTTCAATAATCCGTCTTATAATAATAATTTCGCTCACGGAAACTCGACGATTACCACTACTCCATTTTAATTCAATCCAAAATTGTCTGGGCTCAGTAACAGCCCTGAATGAGACTAATTTCTGTCTTGTTTGGTATTCACATCGCACCGTCAGTCTACATGAAGCATACAGGAAAATCAACGTCATGAAATGATTGTACAACATATTAGGTCCTCAAAGGAGGGTTAACAGTTGAGACATGAAATTGTGTGGCTATATAGGAATTTATAACATAAGTAACAACTGTAGGGGAAATATGGCATTTTGAATTAAGTCAAGTCATGTTACAATGTACTAGGAATCATCCCACGCATTTCCTATATTTACAATAGCCTCAATGACTTACTTAGATAGGCCTGGCCGCAACACTCTTAATTAGGCAATGATAGTGACTGGCGTAACTTAAAATAATGCGGGGAAGATGGTTACTAGGATTTTGTAGCAGAAAGTTTAAGTTCCTTCATCCAGATTTGTCATTTACCTTTTTTTCATGTTTGACTTGAACACTTTTTGTCTTTGCTTATAATCATATATTAAAATTCAAACAGGTAATTAACATTTTGGCATATTTTAACAAGCTTTTAACTTTACCTTGGTTGAGTTGCTATTGACAATAAAATGTCTTGATTCTATTGATATGTTTTACTGAGCTTGAGGGTGATAATGATCCGATAATGTGACAGATAGTGAAACAGTTGACTCTTCATATAAAACAGTACTAATTTAAAAGACTAAAAGAGTAATTACACCTGCAACAAACGACTACGAGTTACAAATTCTGAAGTGTAAATAGAACTGTCAAAATATAGGGCAAAGGAGACGTAACTGAATGGTTTCAAGTAAGATTTATTTGTCCATTGAATGGACCACCTATATACCTCATTCAGAGAGCAAATCAATAAACAAAATACGAGGCTCTGACATTTTTTCAAAGCTTAAGAATTAGTCATGTAATGTCAGCCTTATAACATCTTAATATAAGCCTCTTAATCTAAAACCTTGTGTTTTTAATAAGCAGCCCTGACTAAGCGCTATCGGTTTTTGTCCAATTTCCATTGCAACCGCCGCCGAGTGTTTGTTTCGGCTATAATTTTTTCCACTTAGATTTTCAGAACTCATATACATAACTTCCTATTTATACCCCCTAGGAATGTTTTGACATGTTCAGATTCAAATACCAATGCTACACTGGGTTTCAGAGCAGTACCACTCATGTTTCGCTTGTTCCAACCGATGCCCCCAGGTCTCACCGCTAAGTGACACAATTGTTTTCCTAATAGATTGAGATATACACTCATGATTTAAGTGAAATAATCCTGAAAGCGGTGTGAAATCCTATATCCCTCCACCTCAGGTTCCTTCGATTGAACTGGTACAAATACTCCTTGTTATCACAATAGTTACACAGTTTTCCGTATAAATGTATATAAAATTGAATTGAAAACGGCCTAGGCAACTGGTATTATAGTATGTGTTTTCTATGTAAAATCTTTAGAATAAGCAAGCGGCAACACATATGAACGAAAAACATGATTAACTACGTGACCTCAATATTACAACTCAATTATGCATGCTATCCCATCACATACAGTTTCGTTTCAAACATGCCTGATTGATGAATTGCCACTGACGAAAATCAATTGAGCAATACCAGCCACTCTCAAATATATGGAAAACATTTCTAATCATTCATAACAGGGATTGGTCAAGATGATACTTTCAAACCATTTGATTGATCAGCTGTAAGCTGTGTTTTTTGTAGCTATGGATGAATGAGCCAAGTAACATTTGTCGTGAGAATGGATATGGCGATGCAAGCTACAGACCCTTGCAGAATTAGTTACCCGAAAACCGCGATCTGAATGCATTCTGAATGCATTCGACCGCGATCTGAATGCATTCTGAATGCATTCGACCGCAATCTGATTGCATTCTGAACGCGTTCGATCGCGATCAGAATGCATTCAGATCGCGGTCAACCGCAGACAAATTGTGATAACGGTCATTTGCGGTTATTCGCGGTTATTTTGCGGTCTTTTGCGGTTATTCGCGGTTTTTCGCGGTCATTCGCGTTCATATGTGATCCGACCACGAAAATGACTGTTACCCTATCAAATTTCTCAAATCTGTTGTAGACATGTCTTATATGATATGTTAGTTTACTTTAGAAAAGTTTCACACCAATAGGATTGTACATATACCTAGCATTCACTCTAATTGATAACACTGATGCGAACTAAAGTGTATTACATTGAATTTCGAAAGTACCACTCCACTTGGTGACTTAGAGTTATAAAAGTTTTACAACCTTGTTATCCAAGGTTTGTAATATACTCTTGCCTAAGAACGATAGAGGTACTTGCCGTTTTTAAATATTATGTATCACTATTGTTTTAAACCATTAAGTAATTACTAGTGAGTCATATCTTCTATGCAAACATTTATCCTTAGCAATCTTCCACATTTTAAATCAGTCTTACGTGTGTGTATGACTTGTGTGCTGCGATCAAGTAGATGACGTCATGAGTATGAATTGCGCGGGACGAATCAATAGATTTATAGGTATATATCAGCATTCGATTGTATAACAAAATGTAAATCCGTCTTTGTACGGTTACTGAGGAGACCACAGTAAGCTTTCCTTATACGATTACTTGGTTTATGAAAACTGCAAAATTTTGAATTCAATTTGCAAATGTTTTCATTTAAAAAAAAACCAACGAAGAGACATGTTTCGACTCTTAGCGGTTTTTATGCTAAGATTTGCTAATTCAACATTCTAATGATAAATGAAATACATCAATCTTTACATCAAAATGGCAAACAATGCTTTAAATGAAGTTAGACATATTTAATCCCCTCAACGTCATATGCGTCCCTTTAAACGCATGTCAAGTAATTTTCGCGTTGCTCATAACAGGGGTCAGATTTTGAAGGGCATTTGTTCACATTTTTCAATCATTTATAAAATATATGTTAAAATCTGATGCGTTCACACTATAAAACCTCTCTACCAGTGTCCGCCTGTCTAACTGATTGTTTGTTTGTGTGAGTGTGTTTTCTTTGTATGTACGCTTAATTGACATCTAATGCAATTAATGAAACAGTAGACATAACAAGAAATCTATTCAATTTTATTTCATTAGCCTAATGACGGTTTTTGCTTCGGGATACATGGATTAAAGAAACTGCCATTTAAGGCACGGAGGGCCCGAATTTTGTAGACACTATTATTTTAGCAAACAAACATTATTGTTACAGAGAGGTATCATTTGAAGCTTAATTAGTTACGCTGATTATCATTATATCTATGTACATATATAGTCTATCGAAAAAAAATGCGCATAAAGTCGTGACAATTTACACTTTCATTAAGGTTTAGTTCAACCTTTTATACCCCGTTAATGGAATACGCTCGATAAAAAAAGTAATATATTTTCATAAATAAACGAACCTGTTTATTGTCAACGTCGGAAGTGATAGTCTATGTTTATTATGCAAGACTCAGCTACGCGTACCTAACATGTGCAACGTCTAGACTTACCGGCCGACTTTCAGACGACAAATTAACAAGCTCTGTGTATTGTGTCTCAGGTACTTCAGATGATCGTGTGTTTGAAGCATATAGTTCCAAAGACTTTACAATAAGCATGCGATTTAACAACCTTTATTGACCATTGTTTAACTAAGTATTGATCGATCGAAGATTTGCGTTGTTTTGGCAAAGATGTGTATCTTAAATTGACAGATATAAAGGTACAGATCCACGTTGAAAAATTATTGATAGGGTTAACGAAGTGACTGCAATGTTGTAGAGTTAACACAGTGCAAAATAGAAGTTAATCTTTATTATACATTATGGTACAGGTTTGCAGTACGTTTTTTAATAATATTACGAAAGCTCTGGGGAAGCGAAGATAAAATTAACTTCGTCCATATCACTAAGAATACAAATCTTATTCAAAAGGTTTGTTCATTTAGATAAACGTTACATTCGCTCATCAGTATGCAAAGGACTATGCAATATAACATAGCGCCCATTTTCGACTCTCAGCGGAGCTAACCCACAAAACAAGAAACTCGTTTAGAGAACAAGGCATATTACAGTTAATATACATTTCACAGCCAAACTCCAGCTTAATAAATATATAAAATGTATCGTGTGCGCTGTTGTAAAGCTTTGCAATGTGTTGAATGCTAATACGTTACTTTTAATGGTATTATATTCTAGAAAGATTAGATGTAAATAAAGGCTCGCGGAAATAAAGGCAATGTTGCTGAATGTTGTGATTCAGATGGCGAGTTTCAGAATTCACGCCTACCTTGACCGAAAACACAGTAAACATATGGATAGCATAGGTAGATCTTACGAGCAAAACCTCGTTGACTTCAAGTAACACTAGCGATATCATAATTATTCGGGGTTTTTTGGCATTAACTGCTATTTTTTCGGTGACTTTTTTTAATTAAGATAAATATGTTAGATATCTATTAATTGTCACTTCATAGACTTCTACTCTACTCTACGTTTGACTGTCTCTTTTGTGATTTCTTCATCTGAGTTCCGCTACCTCTTGAAAGACCATTTCTTCATTTCCACATTCTAAAGCCTTGATGCTAATATACTACTTACTATATGAGCGCTTAGCGAATCGTGCATGAGTCAAATAACACCTAGTTATACCTTGTCGAATTAGAAGTCGACAATCGGTGGCGAATAACGGGTGGTACTCGGCTGTTGATCAAAGGTGCAAAAAGTTGCTGCGGTCGAGACCCCTTTAGCGCTAATTGATTAATTGCTTGTGTATTCGGGGTTATGTGTATTCAGGGGAAACGGAGAATGTAAAAGCCTAATCTTAAATCTTGACATAAAACTTAGAACTAGTAGCCAATTGTTGAAAGTATCTACTCCTATTTACCAAGTGTTTCATTGTTCTTTAACAGATAAATAAGGAAATAAGTTTAAGTTAAGTGAAGTATGATTTAAGTTAAGAAGTTAAATGCAAACGTGAAAAGTATAACTATATATGAGTTGAATTGTTTTAAGTTTCGATGAAATTTCCTGATTTGCGCCGCTTTTACCACTGTGTGAGTGGTTGGTTTGTGTACTAGTAGATGAAGAATAAGAAGAAAAGAAATATAAACATGTTGTTTTACATCACATTACATATCAAAAGACTTGTTAATTAAACAACATCAAAACAAAAACGAACGGCCTATGAGACACAAAGGGGCATATAAATACATTGTAATATTAAAATATAATTTTTTCAAAGAAAACAAAGTGATTAAAATAACTAATGGTGGAATGGTTGCTTGTCGTCGTTTTATCACTGAACTTATGAGTGCAGAGATGAATTATTGACATATCTAAAGCCACGAAGGAAGAAATGGACATTCATGTAACAACAAATCTATTCCTTGTAACTTAAGTATTAGTATATAATCTCAATTTTATTTTCAATATTAAAAAAATAATAAGTTAAGAACAAATGTATTTTGCATTTGGTGAAAATGGGCAAATAGATTGGAATGATTAAAATTTGTATAAGAAATAAAGGATATTATAAATATTTTTCATGAAACATACTATACTGGACAAAACACTTTAGGGTATTTGAATTATAAAATTTGTATTTCATCAGTATGCCAGTTTAACATTATAAAGTAATTTATGATATCAAAGGCGAGTGTGCCTCTATATTACCTCTCTAGTGACTCTCTGTCTACAGCCCTTGGTGTACCTAAAACGTTGCTTCTGTTTTTCAAATGATATAAAGCCTATTTGCACGAAACATTCAGAGCAACGAATGCGTAATTAAGAACAAAAACCTCTTCTTATTGAAAGAATCTATCTACCGACTCTTGATTTAGATTGCCGCTGCTTCGCGTTCTTTTGCGTTTTTTTTGCGGTTTTTTGCGGTTATTTTGCGGTTTTTGCGGTTTTTTTGCGGTCATTTGCGATCAAAATACTGTCTGATCGCGGTCAGGCGCGATCAGAGTGCAATCTGAATGCATTCGATTGCAATCTGAGTGCAATCTGAATGCATTCGATCGCAATCAGAGTGCAATCTGAATGCATTCGACCGCGATCAGATTGCAATCTGAATGCATTCACTACAGGTAAAGATATATGCAAGCTACATGTATGTAGCCTTTACCTGGTGAAACGTTTACCATTTGGCAGCTAAATTTCCGTTATATTTATCTACACAAAGAAATCTTTCTCATATTGCGATCATGGCTGCTTCGTACACAGGGAACTGTCCTTAAGTGGCAAGCCGAGATCACTTTTAAAAGCTTTTATTATATTTCATTATCCCAAGATGGTATAACAAATCTTAAGATATGTACGGAAAGGCTATTTCACTGAAATAGTGTTCACAACTCACATTTTTCACATTATGAACGTCTCCAACATTGATCCCCTTTAGGACGTGACGTAGATGTGAGGAGTAGGTATTTTTAAGAGTCATTTGAAGTTTAGACCACACATGGCAGATTTTCAACAGATATTCAAAGATTGAACAATCATTTCTTGACAACGTTGGACATTTAAAGTAAATTCTTATTCGACAAAATATTTATACTTTGGACATTTACGGTTAGCAAGATTTATTCTTTAATATCTGCCAGCTTTACCGTTTTTGCCGTGAGGTTATAAGAGATAAGTTGGAAATTGTATAACTCCTTTTGTAAAGATATGTAATAGACTCACATTGATGTCATTGCAGGGAACATATATTATGTCTGTTAAACCATAACTGACTGATAATAATATTTGACAATACACATATAAAGTGATTACGCCCAATTCTTAGTATGAAGGGTTACCATCCCCCCATACAAATACTCATAACTCTGTTAGTCTCGTAAAGCCTGCACCAAGATTTAATCACATTAATCTAATCTTTCATTATTTAATCCTTCGTTATACTTTTAAATCTCTTGCACATAGGATAATATGCAACCAACATAATAACAAAAACCATATCAAAAAGATTTATGTAGAGAAAACGTATATAACTTATTTGTACTAGTCTATTTTATGATTTAAAACTCTTTGTTTATTATCAATTAATTAAATTGTTAGTAATGTAATCAATTGTTTTTCATATTTTGCTTGTTTGACTGGATACAATTTCATATCCATGAATTCTTACCTATCAATAATAATAATACATAATATAAGAACATGTGTTAGATGCTGTTTTCATGCATGGGCATGCTCAAAGTAAAATAATACCTACCAAAATTGACCTTATTTCTCTGGGGTGTTATTTTATAAAAATTTGTTAACTTAAATAATCATGAACGAGGAGAGACAAATTATTTAATTACCCTCTCAAGATCTACAGTTTACTCAATGCTACAGGTCTATAAATTGCTTATGGATCAAATCTGAGTCGTTGGTAAACCTGCTCCCTGTTCTTCCCCTGCCTTTCTTTCCGGCTTTCTATCCTTTTTTTATCCTTCATCTATCCACAATATTTTGTACGATATTCATTCCATTGTTGAATGACTGAAGTATTGTTGGAGGTATCGGTCAACCCAATTGCTAAGTAACACCCCATGCACTGAGTATCTAACCAGTAGAATGTGCAACATCATACGATACATTTGAAAGGAAATACAGAATAAATGCTGTCTAACCCTTGTTAAAGTGGCATTAATACGTTTCTTAGGATGAATGAGGTGACATCAAGAAAACGAAAATAAATGATTCCAATTGCAAAACAATGTTTTAGTCAATGTAAGCAATTTAAAAATGTATGTAACGTAAACGCAGTGTAGCATGATCGGAAAGGTTACACGAACCCGTTTCCCTACATTGAATGATAAAAGAGTGTCCACACAGTGGCTTTTGCTTGATACTGGTTTCATCTATCATCGGATGATCGGTTTTAGGAGATAAGAAGTCTAATTAGTCAGAATTAAATATTAATTGGAGGAGATTTGAAGAAATACATCTCTCAAAAAACGGGGTATTGCCCCTTTGAGATGATATTGAAAATAAAAATTGTAGTTTCCTTTCTAGATTTGATTTAACAAAGCATTAAAACACGCTTGATAAATGAAATTATCAACACTTATATGATTAAGTTCATAAAACTACTGATATCTATTGATATATTTATATTTATTACATGAAGTTGCTGCGATTTGTTACGATTTAATTTCAGTTACATCAAAACATATACTATTGTCACCGACTCTGGAGTGATCAGAATTGCTTACCTACATGGAATTTGATAGCTTTTTGAATGGAAAGATTAAAGTTCGTTTGCACCACTATGCTTGCATGTGACGATTTTGAGAAACCTATAGATTTTGCTCACTTGCCGACCTGTTCGTTTGCTGCTTTCGGTAAATCCCTTGCAGTTTCCTTGCAGGCTGTGTTTTTGTTAGAATAATAATCCCGTGTAAACCTGCCCTTTTTGCCTCTAACCAACTCTGAGCAGTCCTTTTGATAACATGAGACGTAATCTCCATAATTTGATAAGGATAATTGTATTCATGTTATTCCTCCAAAACTGAAAACTGACACAATTAGTCAGATCTTAATTGAAATCATACAAAGGGGATCCTGAATGACGGAATGAGCATATGTACGTCGTGACTTAGAAGACCAAGTATGCAGATGTGTCAAGAGTTATTTGCTATAACAGTGTTAAATGCAATGGACATGGCAAAAGATACATAAATAGATACTTAAGGAAAGATACATACATATATAGTTAGGATATTAATACATATATCTCTCCATCCACATTTTTTTCAAACAAGCGAAATAGATTACGATTTGATGGGTATGCTTACGATGTGATGTTGTCACATCAACAAAATGTTAAACATTATAACTTTAAATGTCTTTAAAACATTGAACTTTGCATGAATCTAATTATTTTTTGCACAATGTTTGTAAAATCACGTACTTGATTGAAAAAGGTAAAATTCATCACGATCTAAATTAATTCAAACATGAGAAGGTGTGAAACATTCGAATGACATTATTGAAAGATGCAATCTGGTTCATTAGATAATATTTGCCACCTGTTTGTCCTGTTCAAACACATCAATATTTCAGTGTAATAGATATGAACTTCATATTTGAATAACTCGGGTCACTTCAAGTTTTCTCAGGTGATATACTTCAATTGACTGTCAACCTCAATACTAATGGATAAGACGAGGAACCTCAGTGATCAAATGAACAATGTTTGTCAATCTCCACGTACCGATGTAAAGTCACTTCTCCTTTTATTCATCCACATTGGTAAAAGTTATAATTTAGTCAATCTACATTGCAAAACCTGTTTATTTAAATCTCGTAGCTTACTTGTAGAATAACGCTAAGCTGCTGTTGATAATTGAACAGTAATTTTTACTTGACCGTTTGTGTATTGCTTAAACCCTTGTATCATATCATCAATTATTCAGTCAAACATTAATTACGAACGATTAAATTCTAGGGATCTGGTTTATTGTGGATACGGATAGAAACTCAGCTCATCAATTTTCTAGCAAAGCGTCGTTGATATTCACAACACAGCTCTGTTTTCACTCAAAGATATTTTCAAATTATTCTGAAATACACCCATTAATTTGTAAATTCTATAACGTTCAGGTCCCTCTTTAGGTGATAGCGATACGTCGGCAATCCTTCGTGAACAGCATACTTGAATAGTGTCCTTTTCCACGTTTACTTTTATTTGCTATCAAATTAATTGCTATAAAAAATTCCTTGTGTAAGTAACTTAAACTAAACCCGTCTTTGGATATTCGGGACTCTTCACACATGTAGAATTCACTAACTTCATATTGTTGTCATAAAGCTTTAATTATTAGTTGTTGATAAACTTTTCATGACCAAACCGCTTCACAACTGAAAAATGAGCCACACATGGAGTTCAAACTGTTATTATATTTCACTTTCTGAATGATCTCCCCTGAATGATATATCGGTTTTAGTAGCCACAATTTTTAAAAGCTTTTGCTGCATGCCATGCCACGTTTAATGCTCGTGATGGCGTCTATTGTTTTATTATGTTGTTATTGTAGAAATAAAAAATGTCCCTAGTAAAACCATCAAAAATTGATCAACAATTGAATATGGTTATAACATACTGACTGATGATAAACAAAGGGTTTGGAATTAGAATAAAGATTATACAAATAGGCAATACAATATCAAATGAGTCACTAAAATATTCATAACCTAGCGAGGGATATTAGTCAAAGTTCTTGAATCTCAGCAGTTGATAATGTGAGTCCTAGTGGAATCAGGCTTCTAAATAGGTAACCAAATAGGAGGGAGAACATCGGCGCTGAAGTTTGATCGCAAAGTAAAATATAGCAAACAGGAAGCTACATGTAAAATGTGTCTCTAAGCTAGCCATTTATAGATTACTAAGATACTAGAAACGTCTAACTTTGGGATGCTTCCACAAGTGACAGTCTGTCTGAGTTTCTCAGGAAACACACAAAAACCAATAGAACACGTAATTTTCACAAATGTTACCATGTCCTTAGCTGCAGTTATCCTTAAGAAATGATTAATTGTTATCATCCTTATGAAAAAGTACTCAAATTGAGATGGTCTGGGCCTCGTCATCATTAAAATACTAAAAGGTAAGTTTCAATGTGACCCCAAAACATTTCATTCAAAAGCCGTAGAAAACATGAATAATATTACATCAAATTTACTTAAATACCTAAAGAACAGGTACACGCCATGAACAAACAAATAGATACAATTAATATTTTAAAATCTTGTCTAAATCTTGAAAACGAGGTTAAGTCACCTAAATCGACTTGTGTCTGAGTACTTCTCAACTGAAGTCATTGCCCTTTTAATGAGATCACTAAAATTTACTTACAAAATTCATTGCGACACAATAAAATAGTAAAGCGTTGTAATATTCGTATGGAAAGTGACAAAGGAAGAGTAATAATATCATGAACTGAATTGCCTCACTCAAATAAATCAACAACATCTCGCAGGGTATCATACTTGGTCCTTTTTATGGTAATTATGTCCAACATTTAGCTGGAGGGTAATTGCATTTTCTTACGCAAGCCTGTAAAATTGAAATACATTTTGTTGACACGGCTCACATTTGAGAGAGAGAGAGAGAGAGAGAGAGAGAGAGATAGAGATAGATAGAGAGAGAGAGAGAGAGGGAGAGAGAGAGAGAGAGAGAGAGAGAGAGAGAGAGAGAGAGAGAGAGAGAGAGAGAGAAAGAGAGAGAGAGTTGATACTTCTAATCCTATCCAATCATCAGAAATATAGTTTTGTAAAAGATATCATTAGACGATAAATTATGCAAATATAAATATATCTACAATGAATAATTAAGAAACGTCTATGTCAATACCGTTCACAGTACATGAAAGTTTCATTTATCATGAGAGAGAGAAAAACCCTCACACACACACACAGACACAGATAGAGACAGGTTTGAGAAATAATTAAGAATCGTCAGTATTATTATTAAAAAGGAAATACAAATTCAATTATTTTTGTTATGTTTGTTTTTTAAATCTACTATTACAAAAAATAAGTTCGTACTTCATATACCCAATGTTAACAACCTCTACAATATTTAAAACTAAACACGTTTGTGTTGAATTTCTTGTGTTTGATTAGTATGTGAATATATATTTGAAAGCTAGTTTGAAGTTAAAAAATTAGCATGAATAAATTAAAGTATAGAAAATCACTCAAATCTAAAGGCCTCAACACTTTAATGTTTATTTTAGATACATGTAGCAAACATGTCTTTATTTGGTAACATTGGTACACTCAGAATTTCATCAGGTAACGATCTTTATACGATGTATTCAGTGTTGATGTTGATGTAAGAAACAGGTTTGAGTCATTCTCTCCAAAACGAGGTAGCTCCATCCTTCACAATCTTTGTCATCATACGATATTATAACGTTTCTCGGTCTAGAAATGGAGAAGCATGATTGGATGCAATCAAAGTTAGTTGTGCAATTAGCGACGCCGTTTCAAAAGTTATCTTTCGAATCGCCTATGATATATCCGTAAGCTTCGGACAGTTAAACTTTATTCTAACATGCACTTTGCTCTTTGAGTCTTTGTTGAAGAACACATACACTTTATTAAGAGACTGCATGATTGCATAGGCCTGCGGGACAAAAAATATGTTATTCATCCATTCAGTATTTTCATTTGCTGAAATATTGTAAGGTTTATGTTTCAATAGTGTGCCGCTAGAGGAAACTGTCGGAAACCCGACAAGAGCTCTTATTATAACAGATGCTGTATAAGAATTTATGACGGGGCTACTTCTGCGGGGACAGAATGGGTTGGAATAGGAATGTGATATCCCTGTATCTAGGGAAGGAAGGGTTTTGCCTTTTATCAGGTAACAATAATAGCCATTTTTTAAAGAAAAATTAAATGAATCGGAAAAAAAACAAAAAAACAATATTCTGCCAAAGGGTCTGTGGAATACCAACATGTCATATGGATCAGGTGACGGTATCATTTAATGCAACTGTCGCCTTTCGAGGTTTTCGACTTTTCGACATTTCCATGTAAACGCAACTCAAAATTGTGTTTCCGGACTAATACTAGTATAAATAGGGTGCTGTTCATTGAAACTCTGGATGTAATAGTCATGTTTAGAGGTGCCTTTTTTGTTTCGACTTCTTCAGAAGTTGGTTTTGGCTGCTCGCAGGTTTCACCGCAATGCACGAACACAGTGTTGTAATGAGAGTTTTCCCTGCAACAATAGTATCATCGTGATAAAAGTGAAATATTCTTGAAAGCAATGTTAACCTCCAACTCACCTCACCTCACCTCAGATGTCACGTGGTTCCCTAAACTAAATAACAATTTGCTTCAAAGGTTTATTACACATGTACAGCCTCGAGATTTTTGCTATGACTTACTTTAAGTTATAGTTTGACCGCGAGTGTCTCTTGTTTAGTCTTTTGAGGTTTTGATCATGATTAAGCCACGACGCGGACCTGCCAAACTTATCCCATTCCAATATACGGCTTAGTGACCTGAACAGTTTCTCAATTTGTATAGACATTCCCTATGTAATTAAATGCATAGGTGTTATGTTGGCATTTCAAGTGAATTTTTTTTTGTCGTCAGAATCTTGATCTCACATATTTCTCATAAAAAGTAGTTCCGTCTATGGTTAAACTGAAAAAGTTGTTCGTTATACCACGGTTGATAACAAAGTAGCCATGATCCGTACTACGTACTAATACACAAAAGTCAATTCTATATTATATTGTGTTATCCTAGTTATCGAATTGGTGATTTATCGTGCATTCGGCGATTCATTTAGTCACAGAAGTCGTGCATTTATCGTGTTTATCAACAGTTATATCCTGTTTATAGAAAGGGATTTTTAAAATAACATTCCCAAGAAAGAAATAATATGAAATACAAAGTTGATATATGAAACTACAGAAGTAAATTTACTTGATACATGTAGACATAAAAGAAATTGTTAACGGTAATAAAGATGTTAATTATCAATTGATTTGTTTAAAGGCACCGTAGCACCTATCCTTGGTGAAAAAGCAATCTCACGGAAATGAGAACGAATGTCACTGATTGCAAGACAATCATTATGTTACAATGTGTATTTCATTTTCGAGGCATGCTCTATTGATAATATCATCACTCATTGCATACAGCAAGTCTTCAAAAGCTGTTGCCAGCAATGAATCCACATGATTCTTATAAAGTGCTTACTAGTTATTCGAATTTTCAGTTTTCTTTTGCTAGAGAATCCAATATTAGTGGAGCAACCTCAAGCTCTTTAATCTTTTCAAAAGGTTTACATTCAGGTGACATACCTTTGGTTACTGGTGCTAATTTGCATGTGCTTGTCTCACCTACTTCCGATGTTATGTTGCTTCTAACATCGGCCTTTATTGTGCCTTGTTATGTGATTCCGGGGAAGGATGACACGGGTGATAAGTCTAGAAAATAAACACCAACAGCTTGACTTCAACTTGGACTTAATTTTATTCATTAAACAATTAATCAACATAGTTACCTCAATTAGTAATGGTCATAATCAGGATTACATACAGAGTACATTAAAGATCAAATTAACACAAAACAATGACATATAAGATATATCAATTACATAGTAAATGGTCTTTGTAGCGTTATAAAAATGTTATCTACTTTTATTCATTAGTGAGTATAACAATGTACCTTGTGCTCGGCTGCTAGCTTGCCTCACACAAGGGCCATTATACAATATAGTTAACTTACCTAGATAACAAAACCTTTACGATCATTTTTAAATATAAGAGTGATAAGTTAAAGAGCCTTGTTCTAATCTATTCTACTGATCAAACTAAATTGAAGAGCTAATCTACTCAGAGGATATTAGTCCACTCCAATTAGCACAAGCTGCAGCACCCCAGCTTTAAAGCTACTGGTATGGTGTGTGCATGTGCGACAACGTGATACAAGAGCTTGGAGTCAACAGTTTAATATACAGGCTGAGTGTATCAATTACAAATGATTGACTCCAATACAGCTCTGTTGTCATAGAGGACTACTACCCCTGTATACATTTAAACATTAAGGACATATATTACCTTAGATATACTCACACTGGATTACGTGATATTTGTAATATGAGTACTTGCAGTAGTAATTTATATTACGAATCATTGTAATCCCTGTTTAAGACGTATATCTAAGACGTCCCGACATAAACGTATAATGCAAATGATAACGCGGATGCAATAGAACATTTTGTGCTACATAGACAAGCTAATCATGTCGCCCTCTTCATCAATGGAAAGTACCCTCTAATGTTTTGTGTTAGCCTGCTAACTGGAACTTATTTAATGTCATCCTTAAATCCTTAGTTCATAATATATCTGAGTTAACAAACAAGCTTAACTTGACAATTTACTAAAAGAAGTACGAGACTTCAAATTCACCAAGAATAGTAACAAACGTTAACTTAATAAAATGAAGCAGTACCAAACTCAACTCACCTAGAAAATAAACACCAACAGCTTGACTTCAACTTGGACTGCTGAAGTCAAGGCATGTTGTGTTTTTATAGAGGTTCGTGTGAGACACATAGTCAGAGGTTATGAGATTTACCATCAATAAATCGCTAGGGTTCGTGTAACCGGCGATCTGAATGATCCTTAACTAAAGATTGTTTCACACTTGATTCTTGTCATGTGGACTGTTATGGAATTTCAAGGTTATGTGCCGGTCAGATAGCCATGTTGGCAGACTCTGGAATGCGAGTATTATGCACAGATGGTTCTACATTTGGCTATTGGCATGTGGACTCTTTTCTAATTTCTGCGTCTAATTTTCATATAATAATAATTAAATAATTTACATATAAACATGATAAAAGTTTACACGGGGATAGTATTCCTGGGCGACATGTTGCTTTTGTCCTCAAAAGCACAAGTAAAGAAACACATATAATTTATTGATGACATCATGACAATGCTTATGTATATAAGATTGATGGACATGCAAATTAACAACAAAAAAAAAGCTTAGTTAAGTACTGATTGTCGAACACAATGTCCTCTACACAATCGATGTTGGGTCAACAATATTTATGTATCCCTGATGCGTTTGTAGGATGTATGCTGTGAACGGTGCCCTAAACATTTGTTGAAGTTTGCGAGCAGCAAAGAATGAGACACGGAAAGAGTTAGGTACAGACAGAGAGCGATGAGTGAGTCTGTTCTTGATTGTGAAATTAGGCCAGTCCACTGTAAGGACAGGAAATAGAAACCCTGAGATGTGTAGATTGTCAATTATTGCAGGGGGGAAGATATCCCAGTAAGATGGACAGAGAGTGAGAGTCATAAAGGGAATTATGACACATTTTGATCCAGATGTGACCTCGAGAAGGAGACAATTTTGATTAGGAGATCGCAATTTGATAACCAGAATGATGAGCAGTATAATTAAAAGTACAGTAATGATACCTAATAATATGGATACATGGTAATCCACGAGATCAGAAATTACAAAACTTGGGGCCTCAGTCGTTGAGGGAACTTTTTTATCATAATCAAAGGAAGGTAATTTCACTGCCTTTGCTGGTATAGCATTATGCATCATGACGAGGGCAGCCGATAAGGTGCGAATTTTGAAGAACATCCAAAGTGTTAATAAAATAGCAAGACCGGATATACTGGTGCTTACGATAGAAATAATATCGGAGGTGTCTGGCCAGGATTGTTGTATAGCTATTTGACCATCAAGAAGTGGTTCGGCTAAATTTTGAAAGATCTGCTCGTCCTTTTTAGCACTATTTACCATACGTTTTTAAACTAAGGTGAGCTTTATTGTCTTGTGCAATGACATTACTCAATTTGTGAGAATATAAATGAAATGCCGGAAGCTTTATATTGATTTCTTTCTCAAAGTTTGTGTCGCCAGCTATTGTAGACAGGACCTTGGAGTCAAAGAAGTGTTGGAGAAGAGCGAGGTTGACTGGATGAAGACGAGATAGCTGAGTAGAGTTTTGCTGACAAGAATCAAAAGACGCTGGATAGAGAAGTTGTTCAGTGGATAAAGTGCAATAACATGGTACTGTGAGCACACAGAATGGGCACCCTTTTATCATTTTCCTTGTATGAGGACAGGTGAGAGAGATAAATGGTATCTGGTGGACAAGGACATGGGCAGAATCAATAGGGATTAGTTGAGCAGGATGTGGATGAATGATATGGCGGAAGTCACACAAACTTTTAATATCACTTCGTTTGTCTTGAAACAAGGCAAAGATGCATGCGAGAGGTACCCGGATTCTCCACCAATTTACATCGGCCTTTATTGTGCCTTGTTATGTGATTCCGGGGAAGGATGACACGGGTGATAAGTCTAGAAAATAAACACCAACAGCTTGACTTCAACTTGGACTGCTGAAGTCAAGGCATGTTGTGTTTTTATAGAGGTTCGTGTGAGACACATAGTCAGAGGTTATGAGATTTACCATCAATAAATCGCTAGGGTTCGTGTAACCGGCGATCTGAATGATCCTTAACTAAAGATTGTTTCACACTTGATTCTTGTCATGTGGACTGTTATGGAATTTCAAGGTTATGTGCCGGTCAGATAGCCATGTTGGCAGACTCTGGAATGCGAGTATTATGCACAGATGGTTCTACATTTGGCTATTGGCATGTGGACTCTTTTCTAATTTCTGCGTCTAATTTTCATATAATAATAATTAAATAATTTACATATAAACATGATAAAAGTTTACACGGGGATACTTCTATATGCTTCTACACAAGCGTCTGATTGAGGATTTCTCTGTTTCATAAATATCACATTCCAAGCAAAAACAGCTTGTGACGTTTTTATTAGATAGAACTTAGAACATATGAACAAATGGAGGTAAATTATTTGCAAATTGTTTAAGATAAGCAAAAAGTCATGCCGTCTACCAAGTCAATGTCAGATACTGATACCTTTAAAGAGTTAAGAAATAGATATACGAGGGGTGCGGTTATCAAGTTTCTCACGAGGTGAGGTGAGGTGAGTTGGTGTTTAAAGCCGCTTTCAAGATTATTTCACTTATATCGCGGCTGCTAGTATTAGTGCAGGGAGAAAGCCCGCAACACTATTGTGGCTATGAATTGCGGTGAAACCTGCAAGCATCGGCTGGAACTAGCGAACCATGGTTGGTACTGCACTGAATTTCAGTGTTGCATTGCACCCAAACCTGACTGCGTGTAGAACAGTTCTCTACTGCAGACAAAGTTGCCGAGCCCCTGGCGGGATTCGAACCACGGACCTCCTGATCCGAAGCCGAACGCGCTAACCACTGCGCTATCCCGCCCCCAGTTTCTCACGAAAGATAGGTTGAAATACATAAACGTATGAACAATGACAATGGGAAAGAAGACCCTTAATATTCTACTGTTGCCAAACAGGCAGCTGAGTTCAAACGGGGTCGCAGTTCCTTAGATGATGACCAACCGTCAGGAAGGCCTATTGAAGCCATTACAGATGATATGGTTGCACGGGTCTAGGGCTTAATCATGTCAAATCTTCCGAGTGTGGCATTTCTCAAGGAAGTGTTTGCACCATAATTCAAGAGCACTTGCACATGCCCAAGGTGTCTGTAAAATGGGTACAATGAAACTTGAATGCGCAATTTCGACATTATAGGGTTGAGTCAAAGCATGAGGTCTTGGCAATCTACATTGCTTATCCTGATAGCTTGTATGCCCGTCTAGTCATTGTGATCCTGACACCAAGCAAGACCCCATGCAGTTGAAGCATACGCACTCTCCTTCAAGAAAGAGGTTCAGAACTCAGCCATCTGCTGGAAAGATCATGACCACCATTTTCGGAGATTAAAACGGCTTGATACTTAAACTACAATAATAGTAGCCTACTGTGCTGACTTGTTTTAGCAATTGAGAGCAGCAATCAAGAATACGAGGTGCGGTATATTGACTGCTTGTGTTGTGCTTCTTCGTGACAACGCTCCAGTACAAAAGAGTTGCATTGCACAGGCTGCACTTTGACAATGTGGCTTTGAACAGCTTAACCATTCCCCCTAAAGTCCAGATCTAGCTCAAAGGGACGTCTATCTGTTTTCGTAATTTGATATCACACTTGCGTCGTACAAGATTTGGCGATGACGATGAAGCAAGGACAGTTGCTTTGCTTTTGCTGAGGGACCAGTCAGAAGAGTTCTGCCTCAAGGGCACAGACAATATTAAAGCCAAATGGGCAAAGTGCACCGAGGTCCAGGGAGATATTGTTAAAATAAAATCAATATCACAACCATCGGCTTCTGTTTTATATCCACTTCTATGAACTTATTAGCTTCCCCTTGTAATATTACCAACACATTTTCCTTCATTATTCGTTTAACATTTTTGGGTTTTAATTCACTATAGGAAAACTTAAAAGTGTATATTGTTTTGAAGAAACGATGTTTTGGGTTGGATGGGTGTGTGCTTCAGTATGGGCATTGTCCTGTTGTACAAAAACATAATCCAACTTTCTTAAATTTTCATCCAGCGACTTACACAAAAGGTACAAAACTGTCCTTAATCAGTGCTACCTGTAATTTATAATTACAAAGGTGGCGATAAATTTCCCACAACACTTATTCATATGAAAACTTACTTTAATTTGAAATCTTACAATAACACGGTTATATTAGTCCACGATAATTTCTGTATAAGAAAAAGTGAGCAGTCTCACATTTTGTTTCGCTTTCAAACATCATTTTCGAAACTAGAAAGTCGTCAGGTACAGATCATCAAGTGACCAAACCCAACAACAGAGACGGTGAGGCCAAGAACGTCAATTTAATATCAGATGCAGAAGATGTACAAAACATATTTAAAATCATCTTGTTGCGACCAGAAAACTAATTTTGAGAATTAGCTCTGAGTTATATTAATTACAATACAAGGCAGCAACATGTTTGTGAACGATACATTTTATTGTACTTTAATTTGCAAGCTGATATAAGAAGTCCTATTTTAGTTCTTTTTACATCTGAATGAATGATCGTTACAATTTCCGTAGCTAATGACTGACATATTGCCCAACAATTACTCACCTATATAGTTTAAAAAGAGTAAGAAGTTAAATCTTTTAGAGTTGAGCCATAATTTGTGCTCAATGTCTTGGTTATTTATGCAGTTTGAATTTTTTTAGAAATAAGGTATAGTTAGAACGACTCTTATGATTAGGAGTTAACTTCCATTAAAACATTAATGTTTTCCATTTGAGAGACAAAATGGTGTAATTTAGTATGTGACATGTTAACATGTGGCAGTTTTTAAGCGAAATTATACACAATAGAAAACTAGAGATATACGGACGGATTAACAAAATATTTGCTTTAACACTGCTTTAGATGTACTGAAGTGATTATATTTTTCTATTTTGAACAACAGTTAAAACAGTGAAATACCTTATATAAAAATGTGTTCCTTTCACGTTTATATAAGGATAATTTGTATTTGAAAAAGAAATTGCAATACACACAAATTTGATCCTCGCAGATCGTTGTTATGAGAAATGAGTTATTTTATTTGCATTTTAGATTAAGATATCAAATTAACTCCAATGCGGTAATTATTGCAAAGTACTTTTACATTCCCTTTAGCTATACAAGAGGAAACATAATCGTAGTATCAATAAGGTTTTGCCTTTTACCCCCTAGAGCCTCGGGGCCGTGATTAATTAACATGCTGAAAAGAAACACATTATGACGTCAACGAGCCAGTTCAATTTGAAAAAAAAAATCATAACGTTTATTCAAACATCACGTTGAGGATTTTGAGCAACTTGATTCGTTAAATCGATAGGTCCAAATCCTAAGAATGAATCACATTTGGAATACAGTTAAATAAGTAGAATAGATATACCAAATCTGTCTCTCAAGACAGCTTTTTTTAACATTTAAGTAGACGAAAAGTTTTATATAAGCACAAGTGCTGTAGGAAACTTGACAGTACCGAAATAAATTCCGACCGACAATTCTGTATGTTTATGTAGAGCCGCGTATTGTATAACTGAATACGAAAAGCCGATGCTCTTTGTTTATTCAGAATGGCCTTGACCGAAAATGTTATTGAACTATTCTTCTCGTCTATATTAGGTGTCGACAATGTAACAAAAACCAGCATTAGTATATTTAATACATCATGGCCTTTTGACTTTTGGACTGTTTGTCACCATAACTTTATAAAACTTGGGTTTACATGTACTCGTACTTGTACATCTTACCTTAGTTGAGTAAATCAATCGTAGAAACGTAGCAAAGTTTTCCTTATCAGTATAAACACGATAATTAAACACACCTTAGTTCTTCTTTTCTAGAGACGAGTGACATAAGATAAGATATGATAACTATGCCTTCAAGAATGACTTACGTTAGCTGTAGAGACTTACGATATAGATATCGTTTTAACAGTGTTACCTGAGTTGGTAGACTAACATAGCTAATCGTTTCACCCTCACTGGTGTCAGAACTGTCAGAAACGTTCTGTCATAATGGTTTCATTACAAAATCAAACAATTGAGCTAACACTAAAACGTCACGTCGTCGCAGTGGAACCTCTGCAAATAGGTAAACAATTATTTAATAGAAGACAGGATCAGTGTTAGACAATTATAAACCATTCAAGATGATTTAATAAAACAAATTTAAAAACTACATTAAATTAAGTGGTATCACAGTGGGTTTGTCTTTCGTCTTTTATAAGTATTTCTTTTAATGTTTCTGTAAATATCTCTTTGTAAAAAAAATTGTTTTTGTAGTTTAAAATTACATTTTGAATTTGATTTTCATGAAGATTGAATTTCTTAAAAGAACCAGTGCATACCGATATTTCGTTAAAACAATAATGAACTGATACTATATTTTTCTGATGTTCAAAAATATATATTTCAATTTGTGAACAGCCCACAATTATATATATAATTAAGCTTTTAACATCCGTTTGTGGTATCGGCCGCCTTGATACTTTTATAATGGATTGCAGGTTCAAAAAGAATAATAAGTATGTCTTTGCATCAATCAAAAGTTGACGTAAAACCGTATATGTTATGTCATGATTATTTCTTTAATGTTAAATTCTGTAAATAATACACTGTAGTAGGGTACACAAAACATTTTGACAAGACGATTCTTGTAAATAAGTAAGATACCTTCCTTGGTGAAAATTGCGAGGCATCTATATTGACATTGTAGCGTTATCGTCAATGTCAATCCTTCGCCTGCATCGTTGCACTAGAACATAACAACTTTCCAATAGTTTTTGGAATACATATTTAATGGAACGTAATTTTTTCTCAAAATATACATTAGAGGACGTGTATGCTGTTTTAGACAAAATTGATAATTGACGGATCTGATTTTATACTTCAAAGTGTATATAAGATATATTATATAAAATATTAAGGTGACAAGGTGAATATCATACTGCCAACTACCATTTACATAAAGTAAATATACAGCCGTGGTTCTGGTTATAAATAACGTTCAGTGAGGAAACGTCTGTTGTTAATCTCGGACTTAAAAGACGAGCATAAATAACATGAGCATTTGCCATCTGTCACTGATAATAGACTATGATAATATGTAATCCCCTGAAGGTCTTTGGCTAGCTCATATATTTGGAGAAGCCAAGAATATTAACGGCAAGTAAGTTAAATTAGTAATCGTAGGTCTCAACACCAGAAACTACTGGCGGTAATGAGGAATAACGTGACGATATTTATTAAAAATTCAACACTACTTTTAATAAGCATATTTCTTTTCAAAATGAAAATTATGAATGAGTGTAAACCTGTAAATATTGGTACGAGGAGAAGGAGCTGATTGATAAGGAGTGCCCTGTAGATTGGAATACAATGAATCAATGGCACCACGCTTTGCATGAATACTACTATGTTTTTAGGGTACTGTAACCAACTTTCAATAGCTTGTTGAAAGGTTCTTTTTTTACAGAAAATGGACCATATCAATTTGCGAGCTATGATGTATCTGTATAATAGGTGAAGGTCTGCAATCAAATGGAAATTCTTGCCAATCAAAGACTAAGCTCACTTCGTCACACTGAACACTATGCAAGTGATTTATTGTTGTTATGTTCATACTTTTGCTCGGTATTTGTTCAAGAAAGGAAAGCAAATGGTGTCCTTCCTTGTTAAAGGATCGGAGACAAAACCACGCCTACTCCACAAGTTAAACAACAAACGCCAGTCTCACTGGTAAGTCGAGTGAAGCAAAACAGTACATATGCTGATTACATTAACTTCTTTGCTTTGTTGAAGGCAGTGTTTGTTTCAAACATTTGCAAATTTTAAACCATTAATTCTTAAGCAACCAAAAAGAATTAAATTGTGTTATTTCATGTTTTTCGGGAAGTTTCGTATGCAGCAATTTGAAGTCATTTATGAACATTGCGAGCATTTCTCTATCAGGTCAGGTTATATGAAAAGAAATAACAGGCCAGCTGATAATCAAATAATAATTGTGTTTTAACATCTTTTAACATATATATATATATATATATATATATATATATATATATGTATATATATATATACATATACAACTACCCGTTTCATTTCTTGAATTATATTAGCCAAGAACCAGATCTTAACGCCATTATATCTCCATTGTCATTAAAAGTATGACTGATATGTGATTCCTACACATTGATAGTATCCAACTTATATTTACTATTGAAAATCATTCATTAACCTTCTTTATCTCGTGAACAATGTACACATTCATTTGACAGATAATCATATCAATCACTGATTCTCTCTTTTGCGCTCATAAGAGTAATTTGCTTTCATTCAAAATTGGTACATGTACCTGTTTGGGTGTTCTACTACTTCCTGAATTTATCTTTGGCCGTTTCCATGCCAAACTCAGAATCATGTTTCGTGAACAAAACCATAAGGCCTTGTTTATTGAAACTTGTCATATTTGATAATCACAGTGTGTAGTGGGGTCTTTCAATATCTTCCTACATTAGTTGCCATCTCCATGGAAATGCAACTTAAAATTTTGATTATAAACTACAAAATACTAAATGTTTCCGGCCTATAAACACAAAAATAAGTTAATAAGAGTATATAAAGACTACTGCATCTTATCTATGTTCAATTTCTTACACATTTGTGCCACTTTGCATGATCGGTTTTATTTCAGTCTTTGGGTGGAATTACAGCTAGTAACCGAACTGAACTTTTGGTTGTCAAGGGTAACCTCATTGGTGTTGGTTTCCGTGACCAGATTGTTTCCCCTGCTAACGTTCCCTTCCTTCGACTTCACGGCCCAGCAGCTTTTGTAGTAATTTAATGTAATTTAATTAACCTTTAGCCATGCCAAATCAAACAAGATTAAGCAGAGTGAAGATTTCATCGCCATCCAGCGACGACATTGCAAAAGCTAACTATTGCACTCATCAGGATTTTGAATAATTTCCTTTAGTCTTCCAGACACTTCTGATTTGGTCGATGAGGTGTCGTTGTAACGCAACGATTAAAACAATATGACTGGAATACCATAATAGAGGTTGTGTAATTTCTCTTTGACCCCGTGTGTTTGTTCGTTGAGCTTCATGACCGTTGATGTTCATAAGAACGAACTACTGGCAGAATGTGAACACATAATCTGTTTGTCTATCCATAAAGGTGTTTTGTTTTTTTGATATCTAAAATCGAATATAACCCTGGAAATATCCGATGCACAATTTATTGTTGCATCAAGTATATTGTCAGTGATACGTCATCCACATCACAGCTCATATATTCAACACATAACAATTACCATTAACATATATGGTCAATCGTAATTATCAATGAAAGATGACAGTATTCAGGGCACAAATATTATCTGACCATAAGTTTCTAAGTCGTAGCCACGGACACGGAACGATGTTTATTCGTTTTTGGTAAATCGCACGGACGGTTGGACAGGCATAGTGCTTTTTACAACAATTGTTTGTAATCGTGCAGTAAAAGATTCACTGAAAGTCAGGAAGAACATAAGTGGTCTATTTTCAAATAAGAACCTTTACACAAAGAAGAAACATCTTCTGAAACATCTACCCTAGTAGAGTCAAAGGTTCAATGATTCAGCAAAAATATCTGTCAAAAACATGATTAATATTGTTTTTTCTAATACTTGTAGCGGATCAGAATTGCGGATTACATACAATGAAGCTTCCTCTGCGAAATATGGTTTCTTGATAGAAATAATTCATAGAATAATTCCGAAACATGTCCCTGTTTATGGTAGTTAATGTAGTGGAACATTGAAGTACACGATTTTATGGATATTCAACTTCTTTATTAACAGACTTGCGACGTTTCGGTATAGCTTCTTATACCGTTTTCAAGTGTACTTCATTACAACTACAACTTCTAGAATGCCACTAAAAGAGTTAAGTGGAACATTGCTAGCATTTCCTATGAAATTTAGATATTATGTTAGTGTTAGAACTGTGAAAATGTTCAGCACAATCTTTCATTCAAATTGATTTTGTAACTAAGCAAATAAAGATAAAGGCTTTGTCGAGTCGCTAAAATAGTCGTTCAATGTTTGGAAGACCGTTTTGAATGATAGCGATCATTTCTGTCCTGGATATTAATTTCGGCATCTTAAATAAAATAACTGGTTGACGACACAAACGTTGTAGATAAAATCGTAAGAGATATAATAAAAACTTTAAAATAACGATAAGATAGAAATGAATTCATTTGCCCTAAACGTATGAGATTCTGATACGATAGGTAGGTAAAATTAGTGGCACATTTTTGGGGGGGTTTTCGGAGAATGTTTGCAGGGGTTATAAGTAAGCAACAACACCACTATCTTTGTTCCCACAATTTCTCAGCACTGTCTGAAATTATATTTAACAATACTATCTGGTTATCTGATATGAACTACTCTGACCTTGTTTCCTCTGTGGTTTCTTTAAACTGAGGGGGGCGGGATAGCGCAGTGGTTAGCGCGTTCGGCTTCGGATCAAGAGGTCCGTGGTTCGAATCCCGCCACTTTGTCTGCAGTAGAGAACTGTTCTACACGCAGTCAGGTTTGGGTGCAATGCTACACTGAGTTTCAGCGCAGTACCACCCATGGTTCGCTAGTTCCAGCCGATGCTCGCAGGTTTCACCGCAATGCATAGCCACAATTGTGTTGCGGGCTTTCTCCCTGCAATAATACTACAGCCGTGATATAAGTGATATAATCTTGAAAGCGGCGTTAAACCCCAACTCACTCACTCACTCTGTAAACTGAGCACAACACTCTCCACTAACACTGTACATATCACTTAACTTACCTTAATATGTATTACTGTGACTCATGAATAAACACAGTAATCATAGGAACGAGATACTTTGCCAATTTTTTACTTGATACATTTTGATTTATAACAATAGTTATCGAGATATCTCCCAAACTCTTACGACATTACACTGCACGTATAAGCAGGGTAAAATCTCCATAACTCCCCTGGGAACATTTGTTTGCGTAGATAAAGATTCAATTGTTGCGCATCAGCAAGTTTCATAAGTTCAGCTCCAACTATATTTCTGATTTTTCTTTTTCTAACTGCAGTATATATGTTTTCGTGGGAGAATAGAAAAACAGAAAACTTATATGGTTTGATTTGGATCCTTGGGTGAAATTAAGTTTATAAAGAATAAGATGTATAAGAAGGTCCTCTTATACTTTACATTTGATGACTATTAATATTTCATTTGTTTATCTCTTTACATTATCGGTATTCGATCTTCTGCAAATTAAACAGGAACTAAATACCACAAATGTGTGAAGCGTCACATTCCTACAAAAAGGTGTTCCGATATAATAATACTTGTGTGTGACGTCACATATAATTGTACATGAGGTCTTGTCTCATCCGATTTACAAATAACATATAAAGTTTCTTCCACTTCACCAACCAGAATAAAAGTATGAAACTTGATATAATCTTAACTTGGTATATGGAACAGACATCATGTGCAGTGGTGCCTTGTGGGGTTTTCAATCTTTTCCTTTATCTCTTATTTTATACCGTTTTGATTAACAAGCAGCTTAGAATTTCGTTTCCGAACCAGAACTCAGATAGTATAAGGCCTAGCTGATGTACGTTTGGTAAATAGAACAATCCGCATGTGTTAAATTGCCTTTTTGGGTTTTCAACCTCTTGCTTATGAAGATTTGCAAACTACAGACATGCTATCACTGTTTGCTTTTGTTTTGGGTTTCAGGGTAAAATTGCTGTACCAACGTCTCACCACTCATCGTTTCAGGAATTTATCCCTGTCGCCCTGGAATCGAGCAAAAAGGTCCTTAGAAATGTCTTGGCGTTTTTCTGTTCGGATGGTTGCAATATGTTGTTACTAGCTTTAGAAAAGATTGCTTTCCAGGTTTATAAACAGGCTGATTATGTTTAAGAAATATACAATCGCTTTGATTTAATTTACATGTGATGTTAGTTAAAGTTGTTTTAATATTGATGTAAGAGTATGATGCTAAATTTCTCTATCAAAACAATTGAAAACTTAAAATAGTGAACATGAATGTCTCTACAAATGTATTCGTACAATAATTACATATCTAAACGACTTATTAATATGTACTTTACGATTGTAGTAAGAAACCAACAATAGAGTTCGCCCGTTGTACAAATCAAACTGAGAATATCGTGAGATCATACGCTGTAAAAGCGTGTCAAACAAACTTCGTGCTAGAAATCTGAACACAATTATGATAAATTTCTTTTCTTGAATAAGAAATATCTTGCTCTCCTGAAGTTTACAAGAAAGAAAAGGTGGCTACCTAATTCATGTTTTATTGAAAATGCAATCGTTGGATGTTTTGTTTTGGACGACCAACGTCGTATTTCTTCCACAGTCTCATACAAATTATTATTTTCTATCAAACTATAAAAGTAAGTTAGGAAAGGATAGTCTGTTCAAAATGATTTAACCATTAGGTACTTTTAACGCACTTGATAATTAAACGATTGTCATCATTCTGAAATGACTGAAACATTAATCAAAGTAGCAATTATTCATCGTGATTTCACGGATGTTTTGTACCAATTCTGTGATACGTGATATGCTCATACAACGAATATCTGGTTTATCACCGACTAATTACATATTTGTTTTATGAATTAAGGATCTATATACATTTATTAACGAATCCCCATTATCATTTCTAAATTGAGGAAGGCTTCCCTGTTGATCCCTTGGTTATCATCGATGCCCTAACGATCATTGAGGTTTGAGACTGGTATACGGTGACATTTTAATGATGGTAACTGTCATAGTCATGTTCAATTGTCCACTGATTAATAAATAACCAATAGCCATTATTTGAGTTGTTTGTTTGAAACATCATTATCAAATGTAACTCAATCATAATTAGGAAACTTACTTTTGAAATGTCGTGTAATGAATGTAAATTAACCTTTATTCAGGAGGCAATTAACAGATGGTCCTATTGAGTTTGTACTATATTTGTTTTTTAAAATTCTGTCTTTAAAAGATATATTCAGCATTATCCCTGAGCGTGAAACAATGTCTCTTGTTTACATGTAATCATATGTCAGAAACTCGTATGATAATAACACGTCGTGCCAAAGGAATCACTTATTATTATATTAAGGTGAATTCTGATATCTAATAAACGCACCTTAAGTCCTCAGGTAGTAAAAAATATGAGAAAATCTAACAGGTTTTTAGACTTAAGATTGTATTCCTATTGAGTGAAAACATATATCACAAAGCCAGAAGAAATATAAAATGATTCATTCATAATAACAGGACGCAAGAATAAGCACAGACAATATTCAAAAACAACAGTTATACGTAGATGCAGTTTCATTGTGTGTGAATTGGATACTGATACAGTCAGGATTCATCAGCCAAATGACTTCTTCATCGGAGTATATCTTACAAATATGATTTATTACTGAAAATCATTATCTCACCATATTGTCACTTGTTTCAAAAATTGAGAATAAAAGCATGTTCTGTTGCCGTTGAGAAAAACGTTGAAAAATAAAGCATTTTCACAAGTGTATTAAACAATTAGTTCATTTTTCACAACCAACTGAATCACATGTGATCACTTACAGATACTCTGGAATTATAATAAATTGATATTTCAGCAATGTTCTATGTACGTATCCGCATTGACTTGACACCAATTATTGTACCACCATTGAAGTTCTTTCATGTCATTGATAATATGTATTTTAGTATGTTATAAATAATTACAAGATAATATCAAATTGTTAACTTAACCTGAATCAAACACATCAACTGTATTTCACGAATAAATATTACTATGCAAAGAGGTTAGTAGCAGGAAGTATCGTTGGAAAATTCTTGGTTATGCTCATTGTGATGAAAACATAAAAAAAAACAATTTGGCCTCTCTGAGGGTTTTCCCCATTGAATGATTTTGACAATATAAATCTTAAGCGTTTCTGTTGTGTTCCGAAATGTATATATCATACGCATCAAAGTTTAAAATGTAAACAGATTATTGAAAATGTAACTTATTAATCATTCATTTTGTAGGAAAGTTTATGTGAAAATTATTTAAGACAGATTGACGTTTCAATATGAATTTGTGAGAATTTGTGTGGTCGTTTTAAAGGTCAATACGCCATGATTGCTATTTTGCTCATTACTAAACGTTCTCAAAATAACCTTAGGCTTAAAATATTGTAACCAAATGCTATACAACTTTTTTATCATTTGATATGGCAATTATGGTGAAACCAGACACTCCCATGGTTCACAATTGTTTTTGAACCTTTGATATATTTAGCTGTTATGGGTATTTGATATACACATATGACTTTAGGCAGCATGAAATAGAATATCCGTGGGAATTTATGTGATTTATATCATTTTCTGAGGTAATGTTCATTTATTAATATAAATAACATTAAGAAGAATGATAAAATATGTTTTAAAACATTATTATATTGAATTTTAACATTTAAATTATAAAAATGTTGTTTTCGTAACAGGACGTTTTGCTTTGATGAACTCGTCGTCAAACCTACCAAACTAATTTGGCATTTTATCACTTCGCACAAAAAGGCAATTTCGTTGAAATGTAAATTAATTTGATATGATTTGAAAACAAATTATTGATGACGAAATAAGACACAATGGTTTAATTGTTTAGTTGAATACTTTTCAACTTTAAAATCAATTTCAAGATTAATTTTACTTTGAACTAGTTAGGTATGGCTGAAAAAGTCCAGTCCTAGTTTTAAAGCAATAATCGAGGACTATCTTTTGGCAGAAACAATTTAAAAACAACAGTGCCTAACGAGTGTCAAATCTTTCAAACTCATTGATCTTTAATAATATCATATCATTATGTCTATTTACTTAAATGTGCAAAAATGTCAAATATTTTCTTACGAAGCAATAAATCATTGTGGTATCTATTCCAGCATCATTTTATACTGACTGGTAAAAAATGTATAATTGTAGCAATGGTTTTCCTTTCTCTTAGCGCTCTTACCTGTTTCTCAGTCATTTGTCAGTCAGATCTAGATCGTTACACACACAGTTGCAAATATAAGGGTTTCACTGGAAGAGATCAAATATTTAGAAGTGTAAAGAGATTAGAAATGGGTGTCACTGACAACGAAAACTGTTTAAAGATGAACCAGTTTATTATTCCACCAGTGAAAATATTAGCTAAGTACTAATTTGTATATTTCCTATCTATTTCCTATCTTGTAAATGAATTTGATCAATCAATCAATCATTACACAAAGTGGATAATAGAACGGAGGCATTCATGTTTACATGTACATAAAACTTGTGGGAGCTGAAAAAAACCCAATTGATTCTAATTGATGCAGAGTCGAAAATATTTTTATTTCAGAAACAGCTTAAAATATAATCGGATACATATGTAAGTTATCAATTCATCAATTAGATTTTGACTTTCCCCAAGAAAATTTAATCAACCTGTCATTTGCAATTCCAAGAAAGAATTATTCGTGCTTTTTTTGTGCTTGAATGATATCATTGAAATTTATAATGTATTCACATATCACAATGAGTATAAAGCAACTGAAACATAAAGAAGAAACCATAAGTTTAATATTGAACTCAAGGTTCTTATAATATACGGATGCACATTTGTAAATGTTAAGTTAGATTTAATCATGAAATGAATGTTATTTTACGACAGATATTCTTTAAATGTGATATTTGGAGTAGCGATGACATATTTAATCTTCTAAATATAGTTTTATGAATATTAATGTCAGCTTAATTTTACCGCCAATGAAAGTATTAGACTAATGCTATCCTTTCAATACACATGTGTATACATGTCTAGCATTATGAGGTTACTTGAATTAGGTAACTCTACTAAAATTTATATGTATCGGACAAAAAGCATTTGTTTAAATCGTTCCACAATGTCATTATTAGCCTACCGTAAGGACCAAAATCGAACCTTTTCATCCTTGTTTCCTTGATAGAAATCCACCTGGTTGCCATTACTGAAACCAACTTTGAATAAAGTCACTATCCCAAAGAAATACTACAAGTTTTACAACTCGTGTTTAGTATAAACTGTATCTTATGACTCAACTATCTGTGGCGGCTTTTGAATTGTTTGATCATTAGCATTTCTAAATACTCTACTGTAAACAATATGTTTATTCTGCAGTCTTTATGTCAGAAATATTTGCGGAAGCCGAAACATAGATTTTATGCCGCATTCATAGATTTTAGGAAGGCATTTGATCTAGTGAACCGAAACAAATTATTGTACCTTTTATTAACGAAGGGTGTTCACGGTAAGATGTTTTGTATTTTGAAGAATATATATGAAAAAGTTTCTGCATGTGTTAAAGTTGGTAATCTTAAAACTGAAGTATTTACAACCTCCGCTGGTGTTCGCCAGGGTTGCATTCTTAGCCCTGTGCTGTTCATCTTTTTTATCAATGAGTTGATAGAAGATATCAAGACCTACGGATTAAGAGGTATATTTGTGAAAGACGGAACTGACGATATTCAGTTGATCTTGTTTGCTGATGATGTAATATTATTGGATGACACTGTTATAGGTTTGCAGAAGAAGCTTGATTTGTTAAAAGGTATTGTGATAAATGTGTTTTTCAGGTAAACTTGAATAAATCATGGATTGTCGTATTTAGGAAAGGGGGATATCTAAATAAAAACGAAAAATGGACATATGATGGAGAAAAGATCAATGTTGTATCATATTATAAATATCTAGGCATACTGTTCTCATCGAGACTTGTGTGGTCGGAGGCGTTTGAAACATTAGCTATTCAAGCCCAAAAGGCCTGTTTTCCTATTTTTCAACTTATTAACAAGTATCCTCAAATTCCGCTGAATGTAATAACCAAAATATTTGATACAAAAATAGCGCCAATACTTTTATATGCTTCCGAAATTTGGGGTTATTCTGTAAGAGATAAGATAGAAAAAGTACAAAGTTCTTTTTTAAAGAAATATCTTAGTATCAGTAAATTTGTGTCAAACACAGCTATACTTTGTGAAGTTGGAAGGTCAAGACTTTGTATCGATTATTTTCAAAGATGTGTAAAATATTGAACCAGGTTACTTTACATGAAAACAAGTCGCCATCAAAAGGCCTGCTATTTAATGCATAATCATATGACGACCATGGTGGTATTAGTTGGGTGTCACATGTTCGGACTTTGTTAATGTAGACTAGTTTTTCATATGTATGGATCTCCCAAGATTGTGGCGACACTTCATTTTTTATGCAATGTTTTAAACAACGATGTAAAGATATTCAGTATCAAAAATGGCATAGTCAATTATGTTCATCATCATATTTGCATAACTATTGCTCTTACAAGATTATTATGGAATCAGAACTTTACATCTTACGGCTTATTTCAGATAGAGACTTACTTCGAACTCTGTGTAAATTTAGCCATAAACTTAATATACAGCAATTTCGATACGATACAAATGTAAATATTGATTTATTGAAGTGTACAAAATGTAATTATGACATTATCCAAGACGAATTTCACTTTTTGTTAGTCTGTCCATCTTATAATGAAAGTAGAAAAATGTTGTTACCAAGCTATTTTCATACCTATCCAACGCGAGAAAAATTTAATTTGCTAATGTCTTCACAGAATGTTGAATGCTTAAAAAATCTTGCAATTTATCTTAAACGTAATTTACCTATGTAAGCAATCATTTCAATGTCCATGCGCAGTGACCTTATGTATACATGATTATTGTACTTTAGGCCATGTGGCCGTGATTACAAATAAACATCCATTCATTCTAAATAGCGAGTGTTTCTCTAAACTACATCTAAATGTATGTTACAGAGAGGAGTTATCTATTCTTCATGTTTATTTTAATAAAGCATTCTAAAAGATGATATAATACAGTGATATTTTCTTACCAAGTATTTCCACTTTCTGAACTGAGGAATTTTAATTCACCATACAAAGCCGTCATTCAACTAATAGAAATGATTATCTTCATCGGACGTCTTTGAACTAAGGTTACAACCCCTGCCTATGTGATCTCTACCAATCAGCTTTGATGAACGCCATTATCTTCAGATATTGGGATTTCTTTTACTGTCTGAGTTCACAGACTGAATTTACTATGGATCCAGAGGCAATCCTCAGAGACAAAATACGAAAATCAATTCTTCGCAATAAGCTCTGGGGTCGATTATCATTAGGAGTAGATAATAAAGCTTCATCCCTTTCTCACCACAGATCAATAAACAGTTTCCATACATTGCCAGTGATAACAAATTGTGTGTTTTTAGGGGAAAAATTTGTTAACGCATACGTTAATTATCGATTTGATTTGATTCGTCTGTTCCTGAGATTTTGACACGAAAACGTTATGAAACGTACATACAGTTCGTGATTTTCATAACATACTATTTACCTTTGATACGAACCTAAATGTCATATGTGGTGATATAAAATCAAAACATCTTAACTTTTCATGTCCAAAAGACATGTATATGACAAATACTGGTTTTCCATTAAAATCTAAAAACAACCTTATAAATGCACAGAGGTGTAGATATCAGGTCCAATATACATGGATACTAGTTATATAACCTAACAAACACTTTCAACTCCTAACTGCCCTCCTGGATGTTTTAGATAAGTCTTTAAAATTACGTTTGACTATTTGACGCGTCACGCGCGCCACTGTCCGGTTTTCGACGTTCTACCTTCATATTGTCACTGTAAAATACCAAAACGCTTTAATATGTGTCTTTTTGGTAACAGTCGATACTTCGCGATCAAATGACACCCTTGACTAAGTTTGGCATATATGACTCCAACAACTCACGGAGTGGCTCTTTAAAGATACACGATATCTGTTCTGATATAAGTAATCGTTATATCCAACAATAATAGTGAGCTGATATTAACCATTGATAACCGATGGTTAAATGTATCTTCATACTATTTTACTGTAGTAAAACTTGTAATTTCGTCGGAAAGATATGATAGAAGAGCACTAAACAAACTTGTAAACTCTGAAACAATAATCGTTAAAAGATACAGTGACCAAATATTTTTCTATCTTTTGTTCTGTAAGAGAAGATTATAATCCTCCACTTCTGATCTGTAAATTAATCTAAAACTGTCTATTTGTCCCTGATGAAATCGGGTTCCAATTTCTAAGCACTGTTTGAACCTTGGTTATAGGTCCTGCATTGATGAGATGTGCTTATCAGCTTTGATCAACGCCATAATCTTCAAGGAGTGGGATTTGTTAAACTACGTCTCTCATAGACAAAATAACTAGATACCCCGAGGCGAGGTGGCGTTGAGAGAACGCTGTAATCTGATTGACTGTAGGATATGTTCTAAATGCTGAATCATGATCGATGGATATATGCAAAATTTGAGATATTTTCTCCAAATTCTCATACTTACAAATTGATTTGATTTTTTCAATATTCCAGAAGTCGCTTTACTTTAAGTATCATTAGCATTTTATAACTAATAAGGCAGTTCTGTTCAATTCCGTAATATCTTCTAGTCGTTATTCAAATGATAATCATATTACGAGTGCTAGGATATCTATGACATATAGCAAATACTTTGTATTCATGAAATTTCTCCTTGTTACCTTTTTTGTGACATATTAATCTTTTCACCTACAGATCATATCCATTTCATTACCATTTCTTACAAACGTGTGTCAAGAATTATTGCATCATCTAATATGCTTATTCGTTATTTCAAACACTTTGGACTTATCACATCTGACCGAGAAACCTTTCAAAACTTATAAAGCATAGATGGAGACACATCTTCGGATGATGCTTTGCAGTCTACTCTTTATTCAATGCAAACTGCGTTTTCCCAATACAAACATATTTAGGCGCATTTCAATTCTTAAAATGATACAATTTTTAAAATTGCTCAGTATCAAAGGTCACGTGTATAATATACAATATACATAATATCAGTTTAATTGTTTTTCAAAGAAGGTTTCTTTCCTTGGTACTTTCTCTTACTTTAGCAACAAGCTAACATTTTCGAATTACCAAAAATATATCGCAGCAGTTGGAACTATCTTTAGAGAATTAAATTAAATCTAACTCTTTTCATGTCTGAATAAATACAACATATTTATCACTACTATTTTTATGGATTTTTCCCCCAATTTTGTTGATATTGCCCCTTTTTTGTTTGAGTAAATACAAATTAAATCAAATCGGTTCAGACGTGGAAAGAACTTGATGCAAAATCAAGATTATGTTTCAAGAAATTATTCATCTCCAAACCAAATTATTGATCGGAGGATAGGGTAGGAGGGCGTATACGACTTAACAGCTATCTTACAAATTTTTCCTCTTTTGACCAAAATCGTTGAACTGTATTTCCCGGTGTGCTAGCCAAGAAACCATTATCACATACGTCTGCACTGTATAAATCTTATCAGAAATGTGAGTGAGTGAGTTGGAGTTTAACGTGCTTTCAACAATTTTTCAGTTACTAAGCACGTGGATGGCAAGCATCCAAAAGAGTGGACAGATCAGGGAGAAAGGGATCGATAGGCTAAGGGAAAAGACGGAAAGAAAGGCATGGTGAGAGATACAAAGCAAGTTTTAGAAGGACTCAAATTCGGTCTGGCTTTTACCCGTCGACCTGTCCAGCTTAGGTGACCCTACAAGGAGGCATAGCTCTCGGGGTTTCTGAAGCACGCAAACCACCACACCACGAGAAGAATGTGTTATTAGAAATGGTCGGACAAGATAATTTATGGATGGACGGATGGAGTCCATTTCAAAACCCCTGCAACAAGACTATTGCAGTAATAATAATTATCATTGTACCAATCGATGATAGCACAACGCCTTGAGGGTACCATTTCGCTGTGCCCCTTACAGATGGCAAAGAATGATAAACAAACACTAATGTATGTAAGCGAATGAAATCCAACGCCGTTCATATGCTTGTAATGTGTGATACAACGTGGAAATTAAAATTGTACACCGGATCAATAAGTCTAATCATTGAAAATCAGTATTCAACAATCCATGTACAATTATGACATGAGATCATATCATTTTTATATTGGTGACAACAATGTCTGGTTTATATATATGATGGTTGTTGGTACTAAGGAATTGTTTTCCTCTGAGTCGTTGGTATTGCATATTGATTTAGACTGATATTTCCCCTTACATGGTTCCGTACCAAAGACGCGTGATTGATCAAATGCCAGTGACCAAAGCCAATTGAGCAAGAGGGCTACTATCATATTGATGGAACTTATTTCTGATCATTCACAACTAGATTTCATCAAGATATATTTACAAAGCTTTCAAGAATACTTGATTGCTCCCCTTGTGGGCAGTGCATTACACGATTATGATGAATGAATCACGTTTCTTCTACGGTGAAAATGGAAAGGAAAGCCTTGGCTATTTATTCTATGTCTGAATAAACGTTTCCCCGATTGGCCTCCAAACTCTTATCTTCATCTATCATAGCAACTCCGATCTTAACCCATGTATTCTATCATAGCAACTCCGATCTTAACCCATGTAACATGTCCGTTTTTACGGGCGAAGTCTTATGATATATGACATCATTTAATCATGGCAAAGTTGATGATGATGATAGAAATTCATAACTGAAAAGTATGTCTGTTATATCATTTTGTAAACAAATGTTCCAAAAAGTCAATAAATGTTTTGAAGCGGTTTGAAAGAAAGAGAAAACTTGTGGTTATGTTTAACTTAATAAAATTTAACATCAGCTACCATTGTCATAGTTGATAAGAAATGAGACTGTTTGTTTTTCATGTTTTTATTTCACTTTCCTTCCACGATAAAAGCATTAATTTAATCTATTTTGAGATACTCTGTAGTCTTAGTTTTTAATCATTGTCAAATATTGATGATTAAAAAAGCATGTAAGCTTCAAATGGCTTACTCTTCGGGAATCTGTGCAATGCCAAGAGAAAGAATCAAACTTTCACGCGAACTTTAGAACCACCTGTCTTAACAATGTTACGATCATCGTTTATACCCAAGGCATCGCCATATCTTCTGTACTCCCAGAGTTCCTTCAGCACTTTGCTATTCGATTGCTTACTGTGGGAGCATAACTATTACAGATAATTGAAGGGGAAACAAAGAAAGTTTCATTCTAAACTCTGTAAATAATTCTACACACATGTAAACCGTGCAAACAAACATTCTAAATTATGTAAATACTGATATATAAGTGGTGTTTGAACGTCCAGGTTTCTGTAAGATTTACCAATCAGCTTTAATAAATGTCATAAGTTAATTTAAAGGCAAGACCCACATAGACATTAGAGAAATTAGTCCTTGGCAGGAAACTAATGTGTAAGAATTAAAGGGGCAGAAGCACATTTTAGATAAATAAAGTGATCTCACGATCACGAAAATAACTGTTTCCAGTTGAAGGACAATGTCTTGTAATCAAAACAGTTTTAAAACGAACGTTTCATGATTGGTAAAGCGATGAATAGAGATATTAGGAAGCAACAATTAAAATTATAAAGTTTGTTAAGTTGGAAAATCTTAGATTAGAAAGTCATTTAGCAAAAACTTCAACGCTGTCAACCAAATTGCGTCCTAAATGAACAGCAGTCTGTCAGCGTATTTACTTTACCGATGTAAGAGTGAATATGAAAGCAGGAATTGATTGTAATCATTTGCTTACTAGTCCCGTTTCTGTCCTGTGTACAAATGTAGATCATAATGCTAAAGTACCCTCAGCGATGTCTCGTCTAAGATCATAAAATGAACACAGCTTTACATCCTTTTCAACTGTTTAACATGAGTGATGATGTATCTTTCACTGATTTCGGAAAACCAGATGGATCTTAAAAACCTTACAAACATATAAATTGAAATTTCTATGTAAATCTCTAACAATGCGAAAATTATCTTCAAATCGATCTGTGCTAATATTGAAATTGAAATGTGCCAAACCTAAGGAATACCTCAGCTGAACGACAATCAGAAAGAGATTTAGAAAGAGAATTTACTCAAAAATAGTTAGCAAAAGCACTTACAGGAACGAAAAATGCCCTAACTCCTAATTTACAAACTTTTAAAACAGATATTGGTGTATTTCAGCTTGATCCTTTAAATACAGGAAACGAAGAGGAACACTTTCAACAAGTCTTAGTTACGTGTTTTCCAAAAGGTAACAATCCATAGAAACACTACAAAAATGGACAGCCTTTCTCGCTTCTTAATTCATTTTAAAAACTTTGAGCAGCAGCTATCGCAGATCAAATCAAAAGCATACTCTTATCTGAAGTACATGAAAATAAAAAAGGTTTTGTGAAAAAAATAGATTAATAGGTCAGATGGTAGACGACAACATGAAACATACTGAAAGCATCCAAATTCCAGGATTACTTTTGATAGATTTTGAAAAAGCATTCGAGTCTCTCGATATCTCTCTGTGACTTCCCTAATTATTACGCTAGCGACGCAATTGGGGCTTACGACGGGAACAGTTAGGTATTATGACGTCATGAAACAGTCTAACAATCAAACAAGCCACAGATAAGGAAACCCGCCATAGTTTAGAGACCCGCCACAGATCTGAGTCCTACATATATATATATATATTATACAGTATATTATACAGTGTATGTATTTCATTTTTAACAAATGCTTTTGTATAGAAGAATATAGCAAAGAAGGTTTAAAATGTCCCCCGGCTGTATGTTGTAAATACGAAATTTAGTAATCTTGTGTCCATGGATATTCGTAATTTGTATTGATGACACATTTCACAACATCCAGCTGAAAAGAGAAAAAGAAATATTGTAAAAAGAGCCTCTCCTAAAGTGTATGTGACTTTATCATTATTTACAAATCAGTCAAATGTCATACAAAGGTACAGAACAGTTTGTACTTTATATTTCCTTGTACAATATTAACAAACTAAATGGACATGCAAGGGTCACAATTGTTGTTGGTACCAATCAATTTCATAATGTTTTAGCCTTTAGCAAATGCCTATGAGTAGTGAATTAATGTATTATTGTTTCAGTGATAAGTGTGAGCACTGATTCGTTTGTTTATCTACTAACCCAGATAAGCAAAATAATCATTCATATAGTTTCCACAAACAAAAACAGGTTAGGACGTGATCAACGAGATACATTCAGACGGAAAATCCCCTTCTACAAATCGGTAAGCTAAAGGGAATCCCGACTTCTAAGAGTCAAGCGGGGGTGATCAGCACTTTGCCGCCATCTTAATTTGCGTACCTCAAGTTACGACAACCCAATACCTGTCAGGACAAGAACGTTTTCAGAATCGCGTAGTAAGAATTCGTAAGCGCTAAGAAGGATTTTAAGAATTCTTAATCTACGAACATTTCGAGGATAGGGGGCCTGGATTGACTGTTCCTGATCATAACCTGAAAATTGTGTGACTTCCTTTTGATGGTAATTTGGATAACGTAAATAAAAGATGTGAAAAACGTCCGTAAAAATCATTTTGAAATCTTACGAATATAAGTAGCACGGCACTGTATATTTTTATCATTTTTTTTATTCAATCTTGTCATTTATTATTCCATCTAATCTTTCTTTCATCTATCTTATCTTTCATACTAGCACCTATCTGGTTAGTCGTTTATGGAACCGTTAAACATTCTTCAGTTCTCCTAAATTAAATGGGAAAGCACCATTTAATTTTGTAAAAAAGACGTCACTGATTTCACAAATTGTTTTATTGACTCATTAATCAGTTAAAACGCTAATATAAGAAGGTGGGAAAATCTTTAGCGAATCTTTTCAGTAACCTCTGCGCATGCGGGGGAACACTGACATTTGTTCTAACGTATGTGATTTTTGCAGAATCTGTGACTAAAAACTTACAACTTCCTCAATTATGATTTGACATTAAGCTTCTCTTTATATTCAATCCAACACTCATGTTAAGCTTCCCTTCCTCGTTACTTTATGTCTATGTAACGATAATAAGCGTATCATCCTGATCAAAAATTGTGATTTTAACCTTAAATACGCTGCAACATTTGAGGCAATCTAGTTAAAACTAGATGTAATGATCCGTCAATACATCTAGAGAATTACTGTTCAGCTGACTTTTGACTAATTTTGAACCGACCAATAAAATGAGGGCAGGAAGACAGCTTTCAACCAATCAAAGACGGGTTTCTTTTGCATCTCAGTTAATGTCACATCCTGACGTTTACCCTGCGTTGGTCTATATTTATCCTTTAAAACTTATTTTGTCATTGTTTGACCACATGTGTTGAAATGCTTTTGCACAAATTACCAAATAAACAACCCAAAAATAGAAGTTATGCTGTCATCATATTTTTCAACACAATTCACGACGAAACATTGGTGCTTAAGAACGGCGAAATAATCGCATTCGAAGAGCTGGGCCAGCACTCTTTTCATTGCCTGATGTTCGCGCCTGCTCGACACGGAATGGACTGTAAATCGCTAGATGTAATAACGGACTTTGGGACGTATTATATTACAGCTAGTTTTAACTAGATTGCATTTGAGGAAACTTTATATTTTCACGATGTCAAAAAATTGCCATTGCACAAAATGCCGTAAGTCTGTTCAAGGCAACGCGAAGCTCCCTCAAGGAGGTTAGACTACATTCATACATATCATCAATATCGCTTGGAGTGGTAGCGTCAATGGTTGTCATTACAGAACTTTGAAGTTGCCTTTAAAATCGGCTCACATAGTTATTCCTATGTCATATTTTGATTTAAGGGTTAAGCCCTAACCAATGAAGTGCGTTTATTCTAACAATGATAAACTTTTACAGGTACGTCGAAATGTAAATTTTTATATATGACATAAAGTCTGTCTGATGGAGCATTATTATAATGACATCATCTTAATTCTCATAAACTATTCATCTTTCTTATCTATTATGTGAGTGGGAGTCAGACACTCTGTTTTATAAGTGAAAAACCCTCTACCTAGCTACAGTAGCGATAACCTTCATCGTTACTTTAATAAATGGCGATACACTTTATCGCCGTTTTAGTGACGTAATCAGAATAATGCTTTGACGTCACTTGAAATGCTTGTACCAACTCTTAGGGCAGACAACAGGTAAAAAAGAGGCCAATTTCAACATAAAAGCTACTCGTGAAATACCTGCTTTATACCTAACTCGCATTGGATTTGTCATGGAAAGACAAATATCTTCAATATATTGTTTTTTGACGAGAGGACTCAGAAGCTGAGTTTTAAATTGTATGTTGCACGACTGCTGTATTTTAAAATAAAGCTTACACTGTTTTCTTTTTAAACTTTACCCTTTTTCCTGTTTGTCTAGACCAATTAAACTATTCTAATGTTAAATTGCGTCATCTTTAACACAACCCTAACCGTTTCTTATATTATTGTTAATAGTGAAATTAATTTGAAACGGGGTAACGGCTGGCTGTACTGTAAAATTAGCGTTTTATATTATAAACACTTTCATACTATATATTGTTGTTTTATCGTATTTGATGTAATGTTAACATTTTGTGACTTATTCTGTCCATGAAAAAAGTATTATGTCGTATGCTGTTAATAAGAAACGCTTCCGTAAAGCATCTTCATATTATCCATGACAAAACTCACAGTGCGACAGTTATCAAGTGAAATTGGCTAAGTAACACATTTTTATTTGAATGAGCTATGTTCTGTTTATTGCAAACTCTGTGCGTATTGTTATCAAAAATAAGAGTCACAGTTAATCTGCCTTAGTTGTATGTTTAAAGGACATAGAGCGTCCGCATGGTGTCCGCTGAGTTTTAGATACTGAATTATGAATGATATGCCATCCGACTATGTTACAGTTCAAACATGCTTGATTGATGAAATGCCACTGACAAAAAAACTTGAGCAAAACCAGCCACTATCAAATAGATGGGACATAGTTCTCATTTACAACCGAATTTGGTCAAAATTGGATTATAAGGCTTCAAAACATATGAATAATCCGTTGTTGGCAGTGCATAAAATGGTTATTGTAGAATGAACCACGGTCCTTATGGAAACAAGCAGATAGGGTCGGCTATGGGCAAAATTTGTATGATATACTGAACAACAGTTTGGAAGCTGTTTTCTTTGATAAACTCTTTACAACTCATGTTTTAGCTTAAAAATATCCTGAGCAGATAATTAATTTTTGCTTCAGAAGAAAATTGCTTTAATCCTTAGAATAATTGAAATTAGCGTTAAAGTATAAAGTTTCTACCTTTGACACATTTTTGTAACTTGTGTTTCCAACAGACGAAAATGGAAAGAAATAATATTCTGAAGAGACGTTCTAGTTTTGAAACAAAATTCTTAAAAAATATGTTTCCATGGAAACGACAAAAAATATTTGTTGAAAACCCCCAAAGGTTTCACATGATGACTGTTCCATATACCAAGTTTCATTGAGCTAGGACTTCTTGCTTCTGAGTTCTGGTCCAGAAATGAAACTATAAATTGCGTTTCCGTGAAAAAAGCCAAAACTAATTCCGGGAAGAGATTTTAAAACCAAAAGACACTACTTCACATAATGACTATTCCATATATCAATTCAATGAGCTTGGCCTTATGGTTCTTGAATTCTGGTCCAGAAAAACCTGCAGTCACTGTCGGACGGGCGGATTGACGGACGGAGGTCTTTTCTATATCTCCCGACGGGGGATAGCGAAAGCAATAAGTGATGAGTAAGTATTGCCTGATGAAAATCTTTATATTTGACAGACTGAATTTCCGTCATCTTTATCTATAAAACAGACATCTTATACAAAAATGTCAAAATATATGTTACGTACACGAACATGAAGAACGGTATCAAGGCGCCAAAAAAAAATATAGTATGTCTTTTCATGTCAGTTTAACCAAAGTTTGATAAACTTCCCGAAAACGTCATTCACCTTTTGAATGAAAACCGAGTTCATTATTAGTTTATAACAGTCTCATCAGTAACATATAAGAAGCTTGAACATGATATCTACAAGTGGAAAAAGGGTATATTCATACAAGGATTCCGAAAAGTCTTTTCTATTCAGTTTTTATCTTAACGATATGTTGTGCTGCCACAGGGTCATAATACATGTGATGTTTGTTAACACCAGGAAGGGAATCATGTACTTTGTAGACTCTACCTTATTGTTCTTGACCTAACATGAGCCATAACCTATTTTTGACAACTTTCGCATTCAGTCAATACAAAAGAGTCTTCTGAACTCTCATTCCCAATTAATTAATTAGTAAGTGAGTGCGTATTTTTATATCTAAATCATGTAGATGAAGGGATGATTCATACATTATATTCCTCATTTAACTAGACAGAATATTTCTAAAACATAGCTTTGTGATTAGCTGCCCTTCCTGTGTCTTATTCTACTTGAAAGTCATAATCAAAATAGAAGTTACTGACGACAGTTTCTTAATATGGAATCAAAGCATATACCGGTTAAGTAGTTAAACCAGCACCACACGGTATTGTAAAACTCTACAGTTGGAGCTCAAATATCAATCATGTATCGTTGAGGTTATCGACTTGTAATGTTAAGATATCCACAAATCAAGGTTATTAATCATGTTACTGGGTGTTTAAATTGAATCTGAATTTTTTTTATTTTGATTACATGAGATTGAAAAACAACAGCAAGCACTGAAACATTGGTGCATACCGATTGTTTATTTGTCTAGTTTGTAATGTTCGCACATCTGTATAATTATCTACATCAACATTTCAAAAAGATTTAACCAAAACGCATACCAGTTTTCGTTGAAATATCTTCCTGAATGAAAAGTTACTAGTTGTTTATTCAATGCCTGGAACAGAGCCATTCCTGGCAATCTAAAGATATTTTGTTTCGTCTTTGATATGAAACCCGCTCAGGGTTTTGATATAAATGTCATATATCATGCAGCATGGAGGTTGGCGACATCTAGAGATGATACATGAATTTACTTACTAATTGTTAGCCTTTTGGTTATCATTCCGTGTAGTTTCAGGATCTTGATACAGATCTGGTTGGAACTTTCAGAAAATAATCATGTGTTCAATATCAATTTTAGGTTTAATCACGCATGTTACCATTCTCTCCCCACAAAGGTAGTAAAGGAATTTATGACGGAGCTACCTCTGTTGGGAGAGAATGGCATGTTACATGATATCATTAAATCCATTTACAACATTGTCTTTTTCATGACTATTCTCACGACACATTTCATCCTCAAATTTCCTTATAATCAGAAACTAAATTTGAAATAAATAATTATATGGTATCCTAATGCATTTAATTTCAAGGCGATACAGATACAAGCCGGTTATCATTACTGCTGGTAGAGAGAGGTACATTGTAGAGAGAGAGAGAGAGAGAGAGAGAGAGAGAGAGAGAGAGAGAGAGAGAGAGAGAGAGAGAGAGAGAGAGAGAGAGAGAGAGAGAGAGAGAGAGAGAGAGAGAGAGAGAGACACACACACACAGAGACAGAGAGACAGACAGAGACAGAGACAGAGAGAGATTTGATACTTCTAATCCTATTCAATCATCAGAAATATATATTTATAAAAGATATCATTAGACGATAAATTATGCAAATATAAATATACCTACAATGAATATTTAAGAAACGTCAATGTCAATACCGTTCACGGTATATGAAAGTTTCATTTATCATATTTAATATAATAATCTAAAAAGAATTCACACTATCAAATGTGTTATTTGTTTATGTGAAATCACGAACGACAAATTGAGAAACCTCTTACAAAGACTGTGGTTGCAAAGCGAAAGGGATATGTTGTTTTTTCACTTATGATATTAAGTTAAACTAATTATTACTCGCCCGTGTAAGATAAGTGTGATATTTATACGGCTAGTGTAATACCGCTGCACATTTGACGACATAATATTGTGTGGTTGTGACGTCACAATGTTGGCACTGCCGTCACAATGGCGACCAAGTCGCGGAAATGTTTCGTTCAGTACACTTTCGGCAATCATGCTTGATTACTAAGGCTCAAGTAATAAACAGAATACTCAACTTCCTTCAATTTACTACTATTTTTGTTAAACTCGTTAATGATTAGGTATCTAACTCGCTTTAGCTCGTTTTATACTTAATCATTAACTCGTTTAATTAAAAAAATAGTAGTAAATGGAAGATCGTTTAGTATCCTCTAACCACCTTATCCAGCTATTGTTTGTTCAGGTTAATCATTGTTGATAAGATATTTCAAAATTTGTTTCTTCTCAAATGTCAGCGAACCGAAGTAATCGAACAATGCCGACTTCTATCGAGCGTATGACACCTGTCATTCTTAGCAAGATTTATCTCCAGATTTCAAAAAGGCAGGGCGCAAGTTGAAGTTAGTCTGATGTAAGAGTTCAAATTGTAGCAGCCCGTGTCTACTTTTGATTGACTCGGTAGTTGACAGACAAAGAAGCTTCATCACGCCCAACACCTTTCTCATGTATGATTTAATAGTTATTATCAAAAGTCTAAGATATCAAATATTTTATAAAGATATATGGGAAGGAAAACTTCACTTTCAAATGTGTCGATTCAAGTATCCTTCAGAGCTTTCTTCTGATTTAATTTCTTGCTCAGCTTAACTCAGATTTATCAATATTGATGGTATCATATTGATTGTAACCGATCAAACGTTCAGCACACTAAATCTTCGATCAATGCATCGCTTCTCGGACGAAGGGCTCACGTCAAGCAAATTATCCATAAGGTGTAAGCGTTATGGAGCCCATGAGAATGACAACAGATTGTGTAGGATTAACTTGGTTTTACTCGTAACCCCTATTGGGTAATAATGAAAGGAATCAACAGTTTGATACAATTGGTAAGGTTTCGTGTGCACGCTTTTCAATATATAAATTTTATCATGTAAATTTATGTTCCCCATGGCCCTAAAAAGGACATGTAAAATAGTGTAGAATTATTGTAAATCTATTTTCTTATTTCTCATCATTTAGTTCTCACTTCCATTGACATCGTCTTTAAAATTCATTCTTTTTTACCTATTTTTGTTAAATGATTATAGAAGTGAGACACTCTGTTTTATAAGTGAAAAAACCTCTGTCTAGCTATACTAGTACAACAGCAAAAACCTTTATCGTCACTCTACAGGGTGGCGATGAACTTAAAATGTATCACCATTCGAGGGACGTCATCAAAACAATGCTTTGACGTCACTTGTAATACTTGTGCCGACTTTTGAAAAGGCGGACATACAGGTAAAAAAAAGAGGGAAATTTCAACATAAAAGCCACTCATGAAATACCTACTTGCTACCTCAAACGATGATAAAAACACGATATTTGTCAAGGAGCAAATCGCACATCGAGCAAAAGTGGATGAACAGTACGTTGCTGTAAAACAATTGAGTGGATGGAATGGCAAAATTTTGGTTCGTGTCCGTTGTTCGTTTCATTCCTACTTCGTTTTTTATCCGAGACGTAATAAAACAGGTATGGACCTCCTCGGTCAGTATTTTTTTCCTCAGGTTTATGAAAACGGGTACTGACCATGTTTCACCAGTCTTTAATTGTATTTTGTTCTCTTCGAGGAAAGAGTCGTTATTAATCAAGTTATTTGCAGATAAAGATAAAGTACTTTTAACATTGCGATGACGACATATTCTAAAATAATTACGCAAAACTGCACTTCTGTGGAGCACATGTTAATCAAGCAGACATTTTGATAAAGAAGTTTTCAAGCTCGTAGGTTTTGGGATAGTAAATAAACACTTTTTATGAGATGGCCTATGCCTATCATTACGCAATTTAATCAAATTTTCCATGGCACAGATATATGAGCCTCAATCTGCTTACCAATTCAAGCAGTTTGATAGTTGGTCTTTGTATTAAAAGGTTAATACAAAACAGGATAATAACAATATTCGCGGCCACTTTTTTTCTTGTTAGTCAGTCGTGACGTTACAGGAAAATGTTCTGACTCAATCATATAGGTGATGAAAGAGCTCTAAAAAGCTAAAACTCCGTTGTGACTGTACACAATCAATCAAATGTTATCAATAAATTCCTTTTCAAAAATATTTCACACATATTTCTGAGCAGTTAAAGTATACAGCTGCATACCGAAAGTTGGTTCACTTACAACTGGATCGTCCACCACTTGACTCAATAACTTATCGTGGTGTGGTGGTTTGCGTGCTTCGGAGACCCCGAGAGCTATGCCAGCCGGAGTTGACATGCTCCTAGTAGGGACTCCCAAGCTGGACAGGTCGAAAGGGTAGAAGCCAGACCAAATATGAGTCGTTCTAAAACCTGTTGTCTATCTCTCACTGTGCCTTTCTTTCCGTCTTTTTCCTCATCCTGTCGACCCCTTTCTCCCTGATCTGTCTACTCTCCTTTGGATGCTTGTCATCCACGTGTTTAATAACTGAAATATTGTTCAAAGCACGTTAAACCACAACTCACTCACTCACTCACAACTGGATCGTAGTGCAAATATGTACTTTGGGTTTCGTTTCAACGTCAATAGAATAACTTCAGCAAAATTGACAATGAATCAACCACTGCCCATGTGTGAAATAGCCATTATTGAACTCTTTTAGGGATCGTCTGGTCTCTGGTTCAAAAATTCGAATTTTGGCAAATTGATAAAGACAGACGGGGTGACATTTTCGAAATTTTGATTTCGTTAAATGTCAAATAAAATGTTCCATATCGACTCTCTGAGATTAAAACCAACATAATCACGTTAAACCCCAACTCACTCACTAAGACTTTGTGCTAAGGAACAAACGTGACGTATTTTTAAGAAGATGATAACTTATAAAGGATTTTATGGAGACAAATATAAATTAGTGTTTTCGGAAGTTTGACCCCTGGTCACTTCAGTGACCTGCCAAAACTGTTGCCTTAAAGAAGAAAGGATCTGCATATATGTATTGAAAATTCAATATCATACGTTTGTTTTTCGCAACGCTACTATACCTCAAAGGCATCACAAATTACATGAAATTTGCACTAATATATACAGATAAGTGAACACACTTTTGGAATGTAGCTGTATGTCTACAATACACTGATGGCTCAGTCGCTTACCGATTAACAATGTCGTTAAGTGCAGTGCATCCAAGGAAGATTAAAACGTGGACGAAGTGACAAAAGTATAACGTAACTGTAGCAGATGTTTTGTGAATCATTCAACCAGGCGTGAAGAGACCACAAACCTGCAGAAGTATCATGTTTTGATTAAAGGAGAACCTAATATGTGCCTGTCACTGATATTGTGATTAAATCGGGCTGAAGCTGCAGCTATTCATCAAACAATATTACTGCACTGGAGATGGCTTCCGCATTGGTATCAATTAAATACCAGCTAGTTTAACATTTATTATGTGTTTGTCTCAAATCGAACTTCTTCGATATATTTGGATTTAGTGGTCAGGCTATCGAATGTAATCACATCAGTCACTCAGTGCTCTGATAATGACGTCTATCAGCTCAGTTGTGCCCATGATAAATGTGCTTTATTAACATAATATTTGGTTCATCGGTTACTTATTCAATTTCATTGATATTAGAAATTCAATTAATGTAAAACATAATATACTTTTGATCGATAGAACGCCAATAATATTTCAATCATTTACCCTAAAGGAAATCCTCTGGCCAAACCACAAGGCCCCCATTTATTTCCGTGAACGGTTCCTATTTATATTTTGTAAGTTCCGTTACACGTGATATCAAACATATGAAAGCGATAATTGTCGTGTATGTGATTGTGTTGTTCGTGCATGCCAGCACAAGTTTCTGGTATTTCAATAGTTATTATGGAGTTTCCTAAATATCTGTATACTGAACAAGAGTACAAGTGCGCATATCAATTATCCCCTGCATGGGTGGCCACAGAAGCCTCATCATATATTGGATCGGGTCAAATTTTTCAACCGAAAAAAACAATGAAAAGAATTTCTATAAAGTTATTTACTCTTGCGTTTCAAATAGCTAACATCGATTAAATTTTGTTGAGATTTATGAATTTTCTCAAGTTGGTACTTAAAGCAGGTTTCGCCCAGTGGGGACACATCTGCATATTGGGATCATGGTTGTTGTGTTATTTAAGTATCATGAAGCTAGCATTTATGGTTTCGGATATATGTTAGGCTGATAGAGTCAGAGGTAATATTTTACATTGTGAAACACTTTCATAAATGTCATGTTTCTTTTTATTCCAACAATTAGTGACCGAATCATGAGCCGGAACATATATAACGTGAAAAGATTTTTAATGCAAAGGCTCAGCCACATACTCATCGACAAATGGATACGTTTAAACCAGGTGTGGTTTATGTGATTTCTGGCGCTGTCAAGAGTATTTCACTTATATCACGGTCACAAGTATAATTGTTGGGAGAAAACCATCGACAATATAGTGGCTGTGCATTGCGGTGCAACCTGCGAGCATCGGCAACTAGCGAACCATTGGTAGTAGTGCGCTGAAATTCAGTGTAACATTGAGTTCAAACCAAACCGCATGTTCACGTAGAAGAATGTTTAAACAAGTTTATCTGTTCAGTTTATATGATAGATACCAAGTATTATATAATTTATTGTTATATCATTCATATGAAATAACAGAGGCCAATGCATTTTATTTATTTATTTAATGAAACAGCGCGTTATATCGACGAGCGGTTTGAACATTGTATCTGATAATGATCTCTGATATCGTGTTATCATTTTTTCAGTCAAGCGTTAACGGCGGACTGTTAAATTTTAGGGATCCTGTGGAGCGCTATTATGGAGATCTATTCAGACCATAAACGTTTCCTCAAGAGATTAATGATTTTCATGACACGGGTCAGTTTTCACTCAAAGAAATAATATTGTTGCACAAATTGATTTAATTCAAAATTGTATGAGGATCAGTTTCCTCTATTACGGAAAAGTAATACTCGAAAACACCCTCCCGCTTTCGTTTCGTGCTTTGATATTTAAAAGTTCATGATTTCTAAAGAAACATGAACTCGTGGATTTTTAGTATTCAGGACCATTATTTCCTATATCCGTATTTGTTAGGATTTTTTAAAGCAAGATACTCAATCTGAAAAATAATTCTCAAAAACGATTATTTTATTGAATGTAGAACATGAGCTGCAAAGAAATGGCCCAAGAAGTTATTTTTTAGTTATAATATACACCCAGGCAAATTAAGAGGGCGGATACGGGTTTGATTCTAAGCAGGAAATGATAGTATAACTGCATCGTTTCCTCTACACGAACTCATTGCATCGAACGAAGCCACTGGAATTGTGCATTCACAAACACGTGTTTTTGTTACATTATTTGTGATGCACGTACAGCATTGTCGCATAAATGCCCTTGTTGGAAAGAGCAGAATTTAGTAACATAATGAACACCAAAAGTATGCCAAGACTTACGCAAGCGCAACGTGACCAAGCGATCGTTATGACCACTTTGGGGGCTTACCAACGTCTAATGGCAAGAATCTTCAACTGCAGCCTAACCACCATCAGAAGGCTTTAAATATGCTACCAGTAGACAGGCCAGACACAGGACAGACCAAGATCGGGAAGACCACGGGTAACAACTGCGGCCAAAGATCGCTTCATCAGGCAGATTCACCTCTGAAACAGATTCGTAACGACGGCATCAACAACGGTAACGACACTCTGGCAAGTCATCAGCACAAGAACAACCCTTCGTCGACTTCGTGTGGCTGGTATACGAGCCTAGAGCCCCTTCAGTGGAATTGTTTTGACCCGTTTAAACCATCAACGCAAAATACGATGGACACGTACTGTACGCCGGGCACAGCGACGTGACTGGGAGAGGGTGCTTTTTACACATTTTGCCTACTCGGGAACGTTGTCAGGGTTCCAGTTTACGCCAAGCTGCATTAGAGGGGTTCACCCGTTTGGAAGCGGAGGCATCATGGTGTGGGAAGGGATTTGTGGCCAAATGACGACGTCACGAGGGAATGATGAGGTCCTGAGACCCATCGTCGTTCCTTTCATCCAACAACAGCCAAGAAGATTGATATTACAACACGAAAACGCAAGACCTTACATTGTCCGAATTGTTAGAGACTACCTCGAGAACGCCAACGTAACTGTTTTGCCGTGGCCAGCCAACTCACCAGATATGAACCCCATTGAACACCTTTGGGATCACCTTGACCGCCATTTGAGACAGCTGGTGCAACCTCCAAACAAACAGCAGGACCTTGAGCAAGCCCTGTTAAACATATGGAACAGGATCCCTGCTGACATCATCCGACGCCTGACGACTTCAATGAGGAGGCGTCTACTTGATTGCATTGATACCCAGGGTGATCACACTCGCTACTGATGACAGACTCCGTGATTCCTGTGACTACTGAGAGTTTCTGTGCACTTATCTTTTAACTCGACATTTGTGTCATTTTCAATATTGACCCCCTGTCTCTTTCCTTGTGTATTGGGGAAAATTAAATGCCGATGTTTGGATGCTTTTTAAAGAGAATATTGGAACAGGATTTCTGTTTATAAACCAATCGTCAGAATTCTCATATCTGCGTTTGTTTTTATTTTATTGACTTGACAAATGAGTGAAACCTTTCCTCTGTCTGGCAGTTAAAGAGCCACTCCGTGATTTTCATAACACATTATTTACCCTTGATGCGAACCTAGATGTCATATGTGGTGGTATTGAATCAAAATATCTTAACTTTTCATGTCCAAAAGACATATATATGACAAATACTGGTTTTCCATGAAAATCTAAAAACAGCCTTATAAATGCACAGAAGTGTAGATATCACGTTCAATATACATGGATACTAGTTATATAACCTACAAAACACTATCATCTCCTAACTGCCCTCCTTGCTGTTTTAAATAAGTCTCCAAAATTACGTTTGACTATTTGACGTGCGCCACTGTCCGGTTTTCGATCATAATTGCGACGTTCTATCTTCATATTGTCACTGTAAAAATCCAGCAAGCTTTAAAATGTGTCTTTTTGGTAACAGTCGATCCTTCGCGATCAAATGACACCATTGATATAGTTTGGCATATATGACTCCAACAACTCACGGAGTGGCTCTTTAAGTATCAACTACAGTCTGGGTGTTAGACTTGTTGACTTAAAATCTAGTCTTGCTTTTCAAAAGGTTATGTTGGGGTCTAAAGAGTATTAATTACAGATTGGTTGTTAGACTATATCTATTTCGAATACAGATATCCATCCCTGCCTGTTTCCAAATCCTAATGCATGTGCAGTCAATATTTATTTTTCATTTCAAGAATCAGAAGCGCGTTTTTCAGATAAATGTAGTGATCTCACAGAAGCAAAAGAATTAATGTTATCAATTGAAAGACAACCTAAAATGACTGCCAGTGATATTTGCTTGATACTTGATAATTCCTTCTACGACTACGGGGGATATTAATATCAATATCTTCTTTATTTTGCGATAGAATGTAGCAATACATTTCCTAATGCTCATTGTCTCGACGGCTTTAGGCTGATGCAGATTGCCTTTTCGCTCTGTTTGACCTACTAGTCCATCCGGAGTGAAGCGATATAACCGAGGGAAACTAGTAGAAGTAGACATCCTCACAAGCATTTATAGAGCAATTGACAGCCACACAACATCCATGCAAAACACTGACTAGTAGATTTTCTATGGCGTCATATCCGGATCTATCCGGTTTCATCGCTGGGTGGTTAAATGCTAACGCTGATTACCCAATGATTAAATAGCGGTAGTTTAATTACTTCATTACGTATATCGTTGTTTTTCCCTCAAGTCAAGTCATTTATCCATTTGCTCATATAAAAACAATTCGTTTCTAGTTCTCCTTTTAATGTGATTGAGATGTGAGCAAACAATTTAACTATTTTACTCAGTCCAACCTTTCAAGAATTTAGCGTCAAGTATGTCCATACCTTATTGCGTTAAATACACTTGAAGAACTTCATTTACCTTTTGAAAGGATTGCAATCCGTTTTGATTAACCGAAATGCCCGAGTCCGATGTAATCAAGTATAACTCGCAGACTTCCATATTAAGTTTGTTTTTTGTGGTAATTCAAACTAACAAATTGCTGGAGGGTCATTACACGGTCAATGATTGGTTTCAACTCATAACAATTCTGTTTTCACTTCATGGTATTACCTATAAGGGTATGCTTCTCTTTCCGAATCGTTTTAAAAAAAAGGAATGCATTTAGTGTAAGAACCATCAAGGAAAATAATGATTTCACGTTGACCACCTGTAAAGATTAAAAACGTGACTCTTTCGTGCTTTCCTTGATCTAAGTTTATTGAGTGACATCACGTTGGTGCAATAGGTATCCCCTCGATCGGAACCTCTATGGTCAGCTTACACATCATGGTGAATTGTCCTTTTCTAAATGCAAACCTTTCCTTCCATTCGGCTTTAACAGCGTATATGAATCCGCTCAGCACCTTCCAAATGATCTGATCTCTTTCGGGCCAAATGCCTTGTACGGCTGGATTGGCTTGATATTCGTGGTTAAGTTCACCTGCTATTTTTTCATCCAATGAAATTTAGTTTTGCAAGGAGCTTGAATCTTCTATCTCAAACACAACGAATTCTCCCGTCCGGGTTTTGCCGCTGTTACGGGATGCGAGTCGTCTCATTGGCTTGTAAGATAGCTAGTGATACGAGGCTTTTGGCTTGAAAGAGATCAGGGTATTAGGAAGAAAAGAAAAGTCGTTTTACGAAGATACAAGTCAACATAGAGGACTTGAACGATAGTTAAGAGAGATGTTAAACAAATTCCCTCAAATCAATTCTAACCAAATTATCTTCATGATTGGAGTGATCTACAGATCCATTCAAGACGAGCTTTTATTTTTAAATAGGATTTGATAGAAACCTGCGTTTTCATTTTGTAATGTCAATTAACATTAAAAAGTGACTTTTAAAAAGTTTTGTTAGCACAATAATAATGTTTTCCGCGTGTTGTTACAATTACTATAATGCCCTTTTTAAATACAATATGGGTGGATTTTGATAATCAAAATTATATTCCAGATGAATTAACCTATTTCTTATTATGCCAATTGTGATTATTTCTAACTAATTGGGTAGGCCGATCGACACTATGAGGAGGGAATGAACTTAATGGGTTGATTCTAAGTACCACGTCTTCAAGAAAAAAATATACAAATCAATATCTGTATACTCTACTTGTCGTTTAAGCAATACATTTGTCAATGAATGTTGTATTGCTATACACAAAATACTCCGTTGAGCAACAATTACAATATAAAGATCATGTTAAAGCAACAATCAAAAGAGTTATGATATGTAAAGTTGGAGCGGAATTATAGGGTGTCAACCTTATTGATCGACCCTGTACATGTTTAAAAGAATCCAACAAAGAGTAAGTATGTTGCAAAGTTATTTTCTCATCTTGAAACTACGAAATTGTAACCCATTCGGCAAAAGGTTTATTTCATCACCAGTCTCACCATTGAAAACTAATCACAACAGTTCCCCTAAATGCATTTTAATTAATCTCCCACAAAGATAGCTCCGTTCTATTTTCCTATGAATTTATGACTCAGTTACCTCAGTATGGAGAGAACGACATAACGAGTTGTAAAATGTTGTATATTCCTCACCTACAGAGCCAAGAGACTGTATTTACCAACATTGAGGTTAGGTGATGGGATTTGGGGATATCACCGCTTTCAAGTTTGAGAGTATTTCACTTACATATATCATACCATTACTTTGCTCATAGTTTATTAGTAATGTAGAAATTGTGTTTTAAGATAAAACGGATATATGGGGACTGCTGGGATACGTCATTTCCTGATAATTCATGTGTGGTTTAAAAGTTTTTGTTCCAAACAAAAGCCAATATAGATGTAACAAAACTAGATAAATATGTTTTTAACCACACTTAAAAAAAGGCAGTTTTGTACCAATATTAAACTTTTTTATTCAGTTTTATTTTATGACCTTACTTCAAAAGTAGTAACAAACTTTCCTAAATTCAAACTAACTTAAACACAGTTATCAAGGAGCTCGACAAACTCGGATGTTATTGTTATTTAAAGTGATTTAACAGGATCAGGATTTGCAGATCAAGTTGGCATTACAATCATATGGGGAATGGACTAAATATGAAACTATCATACATCTGATGATGTCTCTAACCTTCAAAATAAGAAGAGAAAATGATTAAATTTATTTGTGGTTTGTAAGCAAATCCGCACTGTCTAGACATTTAATATTAAATGCAATATCATTAAATTGACAAAACCTCCGCGATGGAAATTACATTTATAATGTAGTTTAGTGGACTAGTGAGTGTTAAGCGCCGCTTGGGCAATATTGCAGCCACTTGGCGGTGTGAAATTAAATAAAAGTTCATAAATTTGAAAAATGATTGAAAAAATAATAAATGAAACATCAGCAAATTATATCCATAGTTAAAAACTACCGATTCAGTGCAATTATTGAATAATTCTGTCCTAACCGAAGCGAAAAATGAATGAAATGCTTAGTTCAAATCTGATTTAGCTGCTGAATGAGTCTTAATAAATCCCGCTTAGCGTTGAGGGATTAGTATTCTACAGCGTCCGTCCCTCCGTACAAAAGTGATATAACTTTTCACTGGATTTATTTTAAAATTTTGGGCATTGGTTTTCCAAAATAACATTAAGGTCCATACAGATTATATTTAGTGACCTTGACTTTCATATCACCTTCACATTTTTGTCAAGGTCACAACGAGGGTTTCCAGATTTTAGACTTCTACACCGCACGTCTTCAGCTTATTAACGCAATATCACAAGAACCATTTATTGTATTTTTAAAAATAGTTTATTTATTTGGAAGGCGCAGGGCCCAGTCAATTCGGCTGACAAAGAAGCAGCTTTGAAATTTTCAGCTTTACAACCTACGTGTCAAACTTGTCGCCGCGATATTTAAATAACAATTCATTTGAATCTATCTAATTAAAATATGTTCTTAGCTTGCTCAATCATGAAACTTTATTTATATTTATATTTATATTTATATTTCTGAGATAATTTGACAAGAAAATGACGAAAACAGGCTAACATAGATTTTTTTTCTATTCCTCAAAAGGACATAGCTTTCTTTGTCCTGTGCAGGGGCTTGCACACGTACATACATATACGACGTACCTCTCGTAAAGAATTACAACACCGTCATATGTGTACATTTTAGTCGTATGTATAGAACGAGTTCCTCCTCCTTCATAATTCAATACAAACGATCCAAATGAACGCCTACGGCATTCTTTGTTTATTTTGAGGAGTACCTCTCGTGTCAAAATTTCACTTATTGACCAACTCAAACAGACCTGGCACTCCGATGCTCATCATCTATTAAGGATGTGTTCTGAAAATAAATGGACTCTAATTCAGTGTAAAGACTCGTATGGTTGTATTATTGTTATGTAATAACCCTCAACATGATTTAGCTTGGGCGGCACTTTCCAGCGTTTGGTAAATTAGAGCAGAACATCCTGCTAAATCAGCTTAAATGAATCCGCTCTGGTCCTTCCTAATACCCTGATCTCGTTAAAACCAAATGTCTCATATCGCTAGCTCCTTACCTATCAATAAGACGACTCGCATCCAGCAACATCGGCACAACCCGGAGTTCGAGATAGCAGCTTCAAGCTCCTTGCATAACGACATTCCATGGGCTGTAAAAATAACAGATGAACTAAGCTACGAATATCAAGCCGTACGACGCATTTGTCCAGAAAGAGATCCGGGTATTAGGAGGGATCTGAGCGGATTTATATTCGCTGATTTAGCAGGATGGCAACAGAAAAATATATTTTTAAAAAGCAGTGGCGTCATTAGGTCATTTTAGATAAGACTTTACATTTACGAAGATTATCTACAAAAACATTTTTCATAGACCAAAACCAAGTAAAGCTTAAATTCGCCCATGCTAATTGCAACAGTGGATGCAAATATATTGAGGTTAACAGGTCGGATTTTTACCAAAGATACGGTTGCGGTTTCATGTACCTTGTATTTATTTCTCTTGTTACCTATAGCGCTTAAATACCCTACACTCTAAGAAGGATAACAGAGAAAAAATACAAGGTATTTTATGAGTTATGGATAATTAAAAAATACCATTTGATCAAGGACTGTCATTACCTACTAGCCTATATGAAACGATTGTTAATTAACATGTAAAATGTAAGTAAGTAAGTAATCATTTTCGAAATGCAAAAATCTGCGTAATGTTAAAATAATTAAGTTTTTTTTGTTCAGTATCATTCAAAGGTTTTTTTGAATACACAGGGCCTTAGAGATTTGAGAAGACTTACACAAAAAGCATTTTTTATATGGTCGGTTAAAAAGTTGTAAATAAATAGAGTTAGAAAACAATGTGAATGGAATAAGAAGTAAATTTGATCATGGCATCATGATATATCATATTCTGTTAAATCGATCAATTGACAGTTCATGATTTACTTTACTGCTTAAATCATAACGGTATAGACTACAGGGCACAACAAATCCAATCGGTATCAAACTCATGATTAATTTTATCATTACCCAGTAGGGATCGCCAGTAAACCAAGGATGCGTCTGCACAATCTGTAGAGATTCTCTAAGGATCCATAACCATTACAAATCATGGATAGTTGGGTCGACAAGATCCCCCCGTTTGAAGAGTATGGGTCTGATCAAAGCTTTGGGATCGTTGTCATCCCTTTAGTGTCCTGAACTTGGGGTACATTAGAAACAGTTAAACTAGCTATATTTAGTACATCTAAGCAGGATAGAAAATCAATTGATGTTTTAGGAGACGGTAGATCGAAAAAAGTCGTTCAGACATTAAGGATTTCGAAATTCTGCTCTGACCTACTCACATTTTATTTATTTCTTAATTCAATTTGCAAATGCTAAGAGGTTTAAGTCTTATAATAAACGAAATGTTGAAGGTATTAAGTACCACAGCGTCTGTCGAATACAAAGAAAATATCCAGCAGACACAGAAAATAATAATGTGAGTGGTGAGTAGGAGTTATTCTCATAGATGAAGAAAACTAGAATTTAGTAGCTAAATGAGAAGTATTTCATCAGAAGTTCGGTAAATAACTGACGTATGTAAAGGAAGCGTGATCGATCTTAGCTTTCAATGCCGGTCAAGGTGCAGTTTTAGGGCAAACCAATAACAGTATTATTCTATCAAACGTTCACATGTATACAGTTCATTTTCGCCCAGGAACCATTGTTAGTTTCATGGGTTTTTTCTCGTTTGTTACGGAATTCAAACACCGACGACGAACTACTATCCAAAAAAGTAAGGGATATTTCACTTCACATCCAATGTTCTTGTTAATACAAATGGTTACACAGGAAATTATTCATTTTTTGAGAGCTCTGGTATGCTCTCAATATGCACGTGATGACTGTCATGGGTCTTAAACCTGAGTATTTGCACGATGTCTGATTCGACGTTTTCTGTTATTGAGAGGGGAAATTGAAATGTTCAAATATCAATTTGGTTATTCTAGAACTCTAGCTGTTGTCAACTTCAAAAAAAGATGAAAAATTATGTATCCTTGGCATGCTACACGTCGGCACAACAAAGACCGTTGTGCCCCGAATTCTGTGCTATACCCGTCCGTAGTCAGTAGATTATGGTCCAAATACCGTGACATAATCTATCAACGACCGATAACGCTTAGGTCTACCAAGGACGACATCTGCGGCTTAGAATAGATTTATCCGTACTAAAATGTATAGCCTTAAAGAGATGGTGCAACAATTTTTATATTTGCCAATTATTTTCTGTATTCGTATCACTTGTAGCAATCAAAAGAGCCCTAAAAGGAGAAAATGACACTAATTCGACTATTAAGACACTTTTCACATCCTGATCCTTGTTACTTAATATCAGTATTAAATATAAAACCGCGTGGCTATATCTATGTGTTTGAATGTAACAATCACTGATGTAATAACATACCAAGCGCAAGCGTTAGAAACATCTTTTTTAATCCGATAGGATTTTGCGAACTGTTCAAAACGATCACGTGGCAGGACTCGGCAGCTTCAGTGACCATGGGCTGTGTACAGTGGTCAGTTACATGCACGGGGTCCTTGTGTCATCTCCTGCTTGGGATATGGTTACATTCGGGCATGAAGAACGGACTTGGATGTTACTGGACGTGTCCCAGATCAGTACTACCGGGACAGCACCTTAACAGCTCATTGGCTCGACGTCATGACCGCCGTTTCATCTTCCAAGATTGTCACTGAATACCTCCAACATCAGTACATCACCTGATTACCCTGGCTAGCTTAAAGTCTAGACCTTTCACCCTTCGAGCATGTCTGGGGCATGCTTTGAGTGCGCTCACGGCGACGTCGACAACGACCGATCACTCTCCAAGAACTTACCGCTGCATTGTAAGAGGAGCGGAATAATTTCAATCCAAATTACTTGCGACGCCTCCTTGCGTCTATTACATTGTCAAATGCATGGAATAAAACTCCACATAGTCCCTCATAATTGTTTTTCCGTTCTCGTTTTTACTCGTTGTCTCTTATCAGCCATCAAAGCTCAATATCCCCTACTTTTTTGGAAAGTATATCTTAGACGTAATTTTTGTTTTAAAGATTGATTCAAAGAATAATCAAGCTCAAAAGTATGCAGTTTGTTAAACCATGTGCACATTTAAGAAAACTTTCGCTCCTATCAGAGGTGCCTCTGTCATACATTCCTGTACAACCTATGTCCAAATACATAATATAACAAAACAGTTTTCAGTAGCCTACATATTAGTCTACAGATGAAATCGTATACAATAGTGTACAGAAATCTTAGAGGTAAAAACAGGTGTGGAAAGTATCATGTCATAGGTGTTTATCCTGAAATGAATTATAAAATGAATTATTTGATATATTTTGAGATGAAGATTCCAGAAAATTTCGAACATCAGTTACTTCTCTACTAAATAAAGTTTTTTGTCTACAAATTTGGTGGGGTAACCTTCTGATAAAAAAACGATTAGATCCTAATCCTACGGATCGTCATATTTTCCAAGAAAGACTCTACGAGGGGAGTTCCAAAAATTTCCGGCCTGACTATTTAAAACCAAAGAAACATTCAAATATTTATGACTTATTTTTCGACATAATCACTCTTGACCTCAATGCATTTGCCTAGCGTTTTTGTAACATCTGCAACCACTCTAAAAACCACTTCTTATTACGAGACCCCAAAAACACCTCAAATGCAGCAATGACATAATCATCAGTCTCAAACCTTTGGCCACGGAGTTCTGTTTTCAGTCGAGGGAAGAGGAAGAAGTCTGAGGGGGCTAGGTTTGGAGAATAGGCAGGGTGGGGGAGAATCCTGAACACACAAGTCTGTGCTGTACTGACTACAACTTGGGCGGTGTAAACGGGGGCATTGTCCTGCAACAGCCACACGCCTTTGAGCATTTTACCCCTTGATTTTTTCTCGTAAATGTCGTAGTTCATTTGCATAATAAGTGTCATTGATTGTAGAACCTTTCTTTAAATAATCAATCATTATTACACCCTGAGAGTCCCGGAAAACGGATGTCATGACCTTCCAACTGGAGGAACAAGATATGAACTTTTTAGGGGTGGGTGATGTGCTGTGTTTCCATTGCATGCTTTGGCGTTTAGTCTCAGGATCAAAATGATGAACCCAGGTTTCATCTTGAGTAACGACATGAGCGAAAAATGATGAAGGGTCTGCGCGATACTCGTCAAGAAGTTGCTGACTGACCATGACACGTTTTCGCTTTTGGTCCTCAGATAACATTCTGGGGACCCAGCGTGCTGATACCTTATTCATATGTAAATGTTCATGTATAATTCGTTCAACTGATGTTTTACTAATGTGGTGAGTATCAGCTAAGTATCTGATAGTCACTCGCCTGTCTTTCCTTATTTTGTCAAGAACAGCCTCAATGTTTTCACCTGTGGTGACATCAGATGGACGACCAGGACGGGGCTTGTCTTTAGTGCTAACTCTACCCTGTTTAAATTCAGCACACCAATGTTTAATGGTGCTATATGAAGGAGCAGAGTCACTTATTGTTTGTATCATATCCCATGAATTTCCTTTGGAGTGTATTTGTTTAAACTCAGATATTTGTTAACAGCCCTACATTCACTTTTATCCATTTCTGTAAAAGATGTGAAGGTACCTTTGAATGACAGGCTATTATATGCAATTGAAGAGTATGCATCTCGTGATTATCATGCCATTTACACGTCAATGAATGTTCTTCATGCACGCACAGTATGGTTGCGTTTCAGGCATGTTTTCATATTCAGGCCGGATACTTTTGGGACAAACCTCGTATAGTATTCAACGCTGATGGTTATCTATGAAGTTGGTTAATAGAATATGAGTCGTTGACAATGCACTCAACTTGAGCGACAGTAAGTTTAGAAATAAACATCAAATGGAACAATCTATTTTAGCAGGAGGGTAGTAAACTCCTCAATTTGATATGCATGACCACTTTCGTTTTTTTCAATTTGTTCTCCTTGTAATTGATTTAACAGAACAACGTAACAAAAGTTAAACATTTAATACATCATGTCATCGCAGCATTATATTCGAACCATTTTGCTGACTCTGCGATCAGAAGCGACTACAAGGCATGAACAATTAATCTCTATCGTATATTAAAGTTGAAAATTTTATTATACATGTAAGTAGCATGGGGTATGTTGCCATCTGGGATTTTGTTCTTTAGGCAGAGGGTAAATAGCTACATGTAGAGCCCTCCTAATCACTTTTGATGTTGACGAAACGACTTTAAATCGTCCTATTTATGACAGGCTGTTCCAACACATGGGAAGCAAGTGTTCTTTAAATTCTTATTGGCCAAACTCCAGTGATGTATATTCAGACATATGTTTTCATCTTACTGACAAAATACAAAATTGCACATATGTTTTTGTCATCTATTCCGACATTTTTTGTGAAGAACTATATCGAAATACATAACACGCTTAGGTTATCAGACCTGAAAGCTAAAAATAAGCTTCGGTTATGTAATTCTTTTTTACTATTATTTTGATTTTGAACTTAATAGTTAACATTTTTTAACTCTTGTCTGGCCTTTATGAAAAAAGAAAGTTTATGAGATGAATGTGATTTGGCAGCTTCAAATACGGTAATGATCTGAAATCAATTAAACCATACGCGAAGTTAAAATTATTTTTTTATTAACAATGTTATCTGACTTGACAAGAAAGTCTAGTTTTTTTCAAGTGCCTAAAGAATACTATTTGTATTCATTTTCGCAACTTCATTCTGATATGATTACACCATAAGGAATTTTAAACTTTGTCTGAACCTGTCAACTACAAAAACATTCCCTTCGGTACACAGAAAATCATTATTTATACTAAGAGTAGGAGTTTTCGTTTAAATAAAGATAACTGCAAATAGGCTGCAAATTGGGAAAGATTGCGGAGACACCTCAAGCCACCTTTTCGGATCTCACGGCAGAAGAAACGTGACTTTTTCTACCATAATCGTATAATGTACGGCGACAGCGAGGACTATAAGAGAGCTTTGTAAATTTATCTTGACCAAATCTTGTAGTGAATGATTGGAAATATGTTCCATCTATTTGAGAATTAAATTTTGTCACTGACATAAATTTTCATCATTCAAGCATGTTTGAAATAGAACTGTGTGAGATGTTATTCATAAGCATGATCGAGTTGCAATATGTAGGACAAGAAGGGACACTGTCTCAATTATCTTTAAACATATGATTGAATCAACACTTATTATGTACATGCCATACTTCGTGGTATTAAAAATGATACACAGAACATCTTGTTTGTTAAGAAAGCAATTATCGTAATGTCCCCCGCAAACCTTGGATAAAGATACAGTCTTGTTGCCTCCGACCGTCAATCCGTGATTCCGAAATGCTTTCGTTTTCGGGCCATCATGTAATATCTTTGTTTTAACAAAACTTGGAACGAGGTTAGGCCTAGTGCCAGGGTGGTGCCTTTTGTTACTTTGGTTAGTCTGTTTGTATCAATTTCTGGTCTCCATTGAACTACGTGCATGTATGTTGCGTTTCTAGGCCATATATCATATGCCGTTCAATAGTTTTTCTCGATTTCTTTTCAGCATTATTCCATGAGACTGGGTATGTAAATAGACCTAGCGGTGGAGTGGTGCCTTTTTGTACTTTGTTATTTAGAACCTTTCATTTTTCTAGTTTCCTTGACAACAATTTCAACTTAGTCCATATTTTGGTAGAGACCTTTTCCTCCCTCTGTGTCTAATCTATACCTTACTACCCTTTGTACAAAGTAAGATATATTGCTACTTTTTTCCTAGTTTCCAAACAAAACAACATGCTTTTACAATATGTCGGGGCTACGTACAATTTCCGGCCTCTATCAGGAAATCTACACAATATTATTTCATGAAACCTGGTATGTGTTTAGACCTAGTGTTGAGGTGGTGCCTTTTGCTGAACCTTTATTGTGTGTCTGATAGCTATAAAGAAAGCCTGTAATGGTGAAAATACACGGGAGGATAGGCCTCTTTCTACATTGGGTCTGCCGCCTAACGTTAATGTAGACTACGTTATGGACCATGTTAAAAGTTCAAAGTATCTCAGGCACCCAATGACACATTTGAAGTAAAAATTGTTAATTGTTTTATAAAGAAAACCCAACTTGCTCACAGGCTGGCTTACAATTTAATTTCTTTGTTTGTCAAGTCGACCAATATGATATGTCATTTTCTATGTTCCACCCAAATAAAATTCCAGTTTATGGTTTAACACAAATAATTTTTTCTTACCAAAATGACTGTTGAAACATTTGGCTCTATAAATTAAAGAGTTGACAAATTGATGTCACCATTGAAATCTTGTTTAAAGCAGTTTCTTTAATGCAGCAATCTTTACAATTGAAGGGATGTACACAACTTACGTCGGCAGAAATGCAAATTCGATTACATCGCTTCTGCATTTAACTTTATTAATCTCAGTACAATCTCAGTAATTAAACATACATTATCATCTTTGAAGCGGTGAACATTCTTCAATTTATAATAAAGAAAGAAGTATATTTACTGCTATTCAAACTATAAACAATCTAAAATCGATGGTGTTACCGGCAAAGGTTTATCACTTTTTTCATAATTCACACAACATAATCGGAAGTAAAATGAGAATAATAATTGCATGTCAATATTAGGAATAGCTTACGTAAGATGAATTTTAAACCTTCCCAAAGCCTATTCGGATTCATATTGTTTTCGCCAATTTTGAAATTTGACCTCATCCATTCACGCTTTAAGGTACTCATGAGTGCTGTCCTATATAAGTAGTCTACCTAACTTTGTTATATTTGCCAAGTAAGTGTTTGAAGGACTCACCAGCAAAGGCACAACACATATTTTTACACCTGTGGTTAATATGCTCTTTGGTAGAGTAGTCATCCTGAAACATATGAGATAAAATGTTTAAAATATTGTATAAAACGATAATTATCGTGCCCCTTGGGCCTTTTGTATAATGGTATATTTCTCAGCTATATCAGTTAAAACGTAATCATAGAAGTATAGTATGATTTCAAGACACTTTCAGCAATAAAACATTAGGTTGGAATGTTTGAGATATTGTTTTGATTTGTTATGAAGGACACAAAAATGTCAGTCATACAATATCAGTGTGTCCAGACATTCATGCTTGAACTGTTTATGATATGTTGAGAACTGACGTCTGTGAGACCATAAGGTATTGAATATTAATCTCTGGTATCTTAAAAACAGTAATACAACACAATAAATTCAGTACTTTTGATAGAGTCGTTTGAACATGATATGAAGTGTCGACAGCTGTTTTTGATAGATAAAGCTTTAATGGGTGCAATTAGTTCAACCTTGATAATGTTTGTCATTTGTCGCTTTGTGATCTTTTACCATCTCTTTTCAAAGGAATTTTTAATGACTTTCAATTATCTGGCAATTAATCGTGAGATCCAGATCAAAAGAAAGTTGTCACCATGTTTCAATGATTCTATGACGAAATGGCTGCTAAAGTTCCAATGTAAACCGTAAATTGACACATGTTTCTCGCGAAGGAGGGTGTAGGTTGGACATTTCACACGTTTCTGAGTCGTCTGAGAGTTGTTCGATCAGCGTCAAACCTACGACGTTGACGATCACTGTAAAACTTGAAAAGTGGATTATCATTTCGACATATGCTCAGTTTCATATCATTGGAAACATGCGAAAGTTTACTTGCCAGCCTATGTTCACTCAACAAGGGTTTCTGATGTATGATGATTGCATGTCACCATGTCGATCAATGAAATACCTCATGTACAACTTCACAAGAGAAAACAGCTTTTCAAAAGGCCCATAACCAAATTTTCTTTTATTCCCGGATTGTCCAATATCCTCCCTTGTTACATTATGCAAATGCAAGAAAATTTGAAGTTGTATTAACGAAGGTTATTCTCTGCCATCAGGGATAGATCAACCAGGGATAGATTCGTCCTAAATTCCTAATATACCCGTCCTAATACAAGCGTTTCTCAGTCTTGAAGCTTGATTCGATGCAATCAAAGTTAGTTGTGCAATTGGCAACGTCGTCTCGAAAGTTATTATTCAAAACGCTTCAGATACTTCCGTATGCTTTCGGAAAGCTCAACTTTATTTTAGTGTGCACTTTGCACTTTGAGTCTTCTTCACAGAACACATTAGCTTTATATAGCGATTGCATCATGACATGCCTGTATGGCAACAAATGTTTTCCGTGCTTGCAGTATTCATTGGCTGAAATATGGCAAGGCAGTTTATGTTGCGATATTTTGCCGCTTTTTGAGTTTACAGAAAATACTCACGGTTTCCTAATGTAACTTTAACAATTTTGGTTATTCTTCCAATAAAGATCATGACCAGCTTTATTATAGTTCTTCTTTTTTGTCTGTGCTTTTGCAGTAGTAGCGATGTGAGGTTACAAAAATTTCTAAAAACTTCGGCAATATTCCATATCGAGGCGTTGTCTGATATGAACAGATCATCAGTATGTAATATAGAGATAATCCTTGGTAAAATGATACGAATAAAAGCTACAACGCTTCAGAATGATTTTGAGCAATATTTTTTCTATAAAATTGCGTCAGCATCAACGTAGAAATGTACATGTATTACTCTGGTTCATGTACTGTGTGAATGATTGGGAAATGGATCAACACGTTTGTAAAAATCTAACACCCCTCAATTTTATATCAAATAAAAAGCTGTCAAAATGTAGAGAAAATGAAAGTGATAATTCATTCAACTCATGAAAAGAGTATTCTTTGGGACTGATTTATCAAAATGAATTAAGTGAATAGTTTATGTATTATGATTTTTGTTCTGATGGTATATTGTTTTATCTTAAGAAAGTAAACTATTGTTTCCCTGTTGTCAGTAGTAAAAAGATAATCATTACCAAATTGGCATTCAAACACAAGTACAACTTTTTTCATGCATCAAAAGAAATTAACCAGTTTTTTAATTTTCTTTCGTTTCTAAAATTTTGGCATAAATGCTACTTTTATAAGATTGTCCAACTAATTTTAGTTTGAGTTCATTGAAGAAATACTGACCTTGTTTCGCTATTATGCCATTCTTATTGAATTTGTCATATCCTAATAGGGTTTTGAGATATTTCTCACAAAACATCAACCATCATGGAATTATAGATATCATTTTAAGGAAACTATACAAGAAGAGTACTAGGAGTTTATAAATGCCAGCTCCAGGAGATACCGTTAGTTATTTGAATTAAATGATCTTTTAAAACTGTTACATGTGTTAGGAATAACGGTGATAACCCGGCAATATCGTAACTTGAAAGCGATAGCAGTTTTGACGGAAGTCGGTAGGTTTTTCCTGAAAAATATCGGTTTTAAAGTAGCATCAGTTTTAGTTCTATATCCTGGACAATAGCTCTGATACTGTTGCGTGGTGGCAATAATGCTACTATTAATGAAATATCATTCCAATGAATAAAGTGCCTCGACAATAACGCTCTTTTACAATGGCTACTAACATCTATTCAGCTGGTGAATGAAATATGTTTAACTTTTCTAGATTTCCTAGGTCAAATATATGTTTCTGTAAGTTATGTTGTTATGTTATGTTTTCAATAATCATTTACCTGACCATGTGAATTATTTTTGCAAGTAACAAACAGTAGCCAAATCATTATTGAGGAATGCATAACCTTTTGCACAGAATTTCAATAAAATGACTTTATAATAAATGTCACTCTCCTCAACAATGGTGGCTCAAGCAATAATTTCCTACATAGCCACTTATACTTTGGTGTTTCAACTGTTAAAAAATCCCGATGGAACGATCAAATATATTCTTGGCTGAAATCTATAGACTGTTCAGGAATGCAAAGAGAATACTAATGAGTGCGGGTGTTCGGTATTATCGATACATCGGTATACTGCAATACAATAAGAACACGGTACGTGCCAGTACTAACTTCAGAAAATAACCCATATATTGGACGTTTCAAAACTATCAATTTTCATCTTAAATTACAGTCAGAAAACCAAAAATACTCAAATTCTGAAGTGAAGTGAAGTGTTCCGATCGCTGCTAATTCTTCACGAGAACATGGTAAATTTAAACTTTTAAAACTACCAATATATCGCAATGCATATCGCAATACGCATTTCTGTATCATAATAGATCGCAGAACTGAAATTAGGAACGATAAGAAAAACAGAGAGCTATGATGACCAATAAAATAGCAAGTACAACCAATCAACGTTACAATAAGGATTAGTCACCTGTGTAAATGATCTAACAAATCGGAATTCAATTTTCACAATTGAAGAATCAAATATTTAGTTATTTCTTCAGAATTATAGGTAAAATCGTACCTACAGTACTTAGATGAATTGTTTTCTGTTTGGGATCTAGCGACACTCCCTATTGAAATAGTATGTATAATATTATATATACATTTATGTCTTCTTTATTTTCATAGGTTTCTCTCTGTCAGTTATACTTAGTTCAAACCGAAATACAACCTTTCAAACTCAGTGCACTAAATAACCCTGAAAGCTGAATAAGTACACACGTACAAATGGTTAGTAATCGTTAGAAACGAGTTTTTTTATTTACTTCTTTGCTTGAGGTAATTATTCCATCTACGGATGTGTGACTGATTTAAGTTAATAGCCATGCATTCTGAAAAATACATATGTGAAAGTGTAGTAAAATTACTTTCTAAAGGTACACTGAGTTGATCAGCTAACGATCACCTTATTGTGACGTGCTCGAACTTAAGTGGTTGAGGTTTTGTCATAAAATAATTATTGCATCTAAATTTTTAAACATTTCTTAACGAAAATGGGTACTTTTTGATTTAAATTTTAATTTTAATTTTATTACGTTGGGGAATCGTCGTGTATTATCTATTCTAGTCTTGGTAAAATCAATAGTTGGTAAAATTATTTGTCAATCATTCACATGTCACGTATTATGGTTTGATGTAGAAATTTAACCAAATAGAAATGATAATAAGTTTTTTAGATGTTTGCCAGAACATAAGTGTATGGAATTTTTTAGCTCATAGTCAAATCATTTGTTTTTACATTTCCATGAATGAGACATACTCAAACGATATCAAATAAGATAAGAGACACATTTTAGAATCATCAGCAAGGCTTAGCTTTATTCTGAGATATAGATTTAAGATCTTTGTTATAGTAAGACCGCGAAGGTCAGTTATTTAGTTTTTGAAGGCACCTGAAACGACTTTAAAATAGACTCAGTCATTTATAATAATTTTGATTTCTTAAGTCTGAAAGCCCAGGGTATAGTTCCCTGCCGTTAACTGTTGAACACTGTAGTCGGAAAATATCTTAAGTGACACCTTGTTAGCTTATTGTGTCGTCATTTATTCCTTATCATTTTATGAAGGTTTCTCTGTCAGATATGATAACGGCGATTGTGTTTCAGAAACCAAATGAGAAATATCACTGATTCAATTCTCGATGTACGTTTAGGGAAAATAGTTCTAAAACAAATTAGATTTGTCTGTGAGGATGGAAATTTTTTTTTCTTCTTTGACATTTAGAAGTTGAATGTAGACAAAGTCTTACAAATATAACTGTATTGTCTATTTTAATACAGCACTTCATATCACTTCTTTTGACATTCTTTACTAAATAATGGTATTTCACCAATGATTAACGTGTCCCTCTACAAGCAACCACAAGATATGAGAAACGAAATACAACCTACTAACTTCAGAATGAAGGACAAACAAGAACCAGCTTAGCGTCCATGTAACACAAAATGTATTATATTGAATGAGCGAATAAACTATCTATTACGATTATTCCGTAATTCTGATTTAAAATGAGTCAATGATCTAATGGCAGCATTATTTTCTCCATAAGGCGATTACTATATTATATTTCTAAAAATTTGACAGTAGATTGACATTGACATCATGTCATAAAGATATGTGATTAATTAAAAGACGTGTTGACTAGAAATGGCAAAAGCATAAAGATTCATTAATCACATATTGAATGAAATATAGTTCATAAATGTATGCAGTAACACGTCATGTTATGTTCATTGCCGTAAAGAATTTAATGGCAGCATTTAATGTTTGAGCAGCATAATGATTTTATTAACAAGAGTACATTCGGAATAATTTTTTTCAATTGACACGGAACGAAAATCCTAAAGAACTCTAACACACGTATCGTCTAATTTATGGTGAACGATTTTTGTGTGTGAAATAGACAGTCTTATCAGTACATTCCTGAAGATTATAATGTTGGTTAAAGTTGAAAAGCAAATTTCATCTATAAATAAAGGACCTATCATCCTGACCTTGATTTTTCGACACAAACTTAATTATAAGTTTCATTCTTTCACTGAGTTTTCTCAAATGTTTTGTTTCTTTTAATTATCTCAACCAACACTCTGAGCTCTCGTCGAATGTTTATTTGTTTATGTTGTAAACGACAGCAAGTGTCTTACTGTAGTTAAATATTAAAAACTCACTTTTCTTTGTGAAATCCTTTTTATTGTATTAGTTTTATCAATTTTGAGTAAAATGTCAGACTTGGGCAAAAACTGAGACATAAGTTTATGTCGAGAAATCTGGACCTGGTACCTGGGAACTGCGTAAATAATTGCAAAGAAAAAACCATCACAATATTGTGAAGAAATAAACTACCAAAACAGAAAATACATAGGCAATTATGTTCCATTTCGTGTAACCTTAAGGTAGCATCTAATCAGTATGACTTTTATGAGCATTTGACTAAAATGAGTTGAAAAAACACAGCCAGTTCTAATTTTTCAATGAAGATAATTTTAAAAAAGAGGTTAAGCTAGTCATCGCTTTATTGTACATGTACAATCGATATGCATGCAACATTTGCCATAAACAACAGTGGTTTGATATTTTAACCGGTACCCACAGCGCGGTGCCACTAATATTCGTATGATTCAAAATAGCAGCCGTTTATTTTGGCTCAAGTTTTTAAAGTGATTTTGTCAGTAAAAATCACTTTCTCATTCTTTCATTCGTCGAGATCAAATCACACATTCTTTTCTGTTCAAACTTCTGACAACCATTATTTCTTCGTAATGCGCCTTAAAATCCTTCACGATTGCCCTTTGAATTGTTCCTTAAGAGACAGTTTGGAATTTCCCTGAATTAAAATCCACAGTAATGTCTTTCATATCTTTCGAGCCGTATTTACGTTGCTCGGTGCGATTAAAAAGATACGAAAATCGTCCGTCATAAACCATTTTGAAATCGTACGAATATAATTGGGACGGCACTGTAACATAATGCTTGCCTCGGCTGACTCATAATCATCACCTTTATTTTCTCCATTAGGCGATTATTATATTATATTTCTAAAAATTTGACAGTAGATTGACATTGACATCATGTCATAAATATATGTGATTATTTAAAAGACGTGTTGACTAGAAATGGCAAAAGCATAAAGATTCATTAATCACATATTGAATGAAATATAGTTCATAAATTTATGCAGTAACACGTCGTGTTATGTTCATTGCCGTAAAGAACGAGTTCTCTTTGGTGTCTACCAACGTCTTCAAAACAAATGATGCACTTATATCAAAGAATAAGTCACTGCAACCAAAGTCAGATAAAACGTCATTGGGTCCGAGTAGGTCCTGTGTGAGAGTCTGATCCCCAATGCGATGATTACCACAAGCGATTATCTGTAAATATGAGGCACTTGGAGGAATGGAATCCACTTCTTATGCGAAACTATATGATACGATGGTTTGGTCAGTTCTAAGCTATGGGGCATCTATCTGGGGTCATCGGGAGGTTAGCGCTGTAAATGCTGTCCACCATCGTGCTTTGAGATTTTTCCTGGGGTTGGGAAAATATGCTCCAAACGTTGCTGTGAATGGAGACATGGGTTGGATACCTCCAATTGTCAGACAATGGATGTGCAAATGCCTGTTAGATTAAAAAACATGTTTTTATGTGGTCTGAGAGTAGAAATGTGAAGAATTGGAGTTTTCGAGTGAACGCTAGATTGGAAGAATGGGACGTGAATGTGGATGATGTCAGTGTTAAGCGTGTGTGTGAACGTGTACAAGATATATGTATGAAGAAGTATGTGAATGAGTGGTGTGATGCGTTACATAAGCCAAGCGGTAGAACGGGACACAATAAATTACGAACGTATCGAATGTTTAAGAATGAGTATGGATGTGAAAGTTATGTGAGTACGAGTAGGCCCCGTGCATACCGCTCTGCTTTTTCCAAATTCAGATCAGGTACTGCTCCTCTGCATTTGAAAACCGGCAGATATACAAATAAGGATGTGAGTGACAAAGTATTTTTCAATGTAGCGAAAGTGTTGAGGATGAACGACATGTGCTTTTACATTGCCCTTTGTATGATGAGTTGCGTGAGAGGTTGTATGAAAATGTCTGTTTGAGCTATCCCAACTTTATGCAGCTCTGTGATAATGATAAATTTATTTTTCTTTTTAAAAATAATGTCTATTTTACCGCCGAAACCTGCTTTTATATCTTACTAAAAGGAAAGCATATTTTCTATGGCTATTTTTATCAATTTGTATGTACATGTATATAACCTATATAAATTGTATTAAATTGCCTTGTGTATTCTTTTAAAATTTATTTTTACCATAGTCTCTCATAACCCTTAAAGGGTGGCTCACTTTTATGCTATTTATATTGTATATGAATATGTACTTGTGTGAGGTGAGACTCAAATAAACTATCTGTCTGTCTGTCTGTCATGATAGCTTATGTGGAAACTAAGAGCTTGGAAGAACACTTGATTGACCTTTTGCAATAAGGACCCATAATAATTATAATGTTTGCTAGTCTTTGTACGTTCGTTAAATTTCAACAGTATTGTGATAAGAATATGAAACATTGTCAGATGTAGCACCCGCAATCTGATCAAATCTTTTGGATGCCAATTTCAGGCAAGTATTGTTCTTATGAAGAAAATAACTACTGTCTTAGCCCTTAAACGCATAGTATGTATAACATGTACGGTACGCAAAGTCTATACCTTTATTGGACATAACATGCCCAACAATGTTTAATTTTATTTCTCAAAGTATACGTTTATGCAAATTTTCAGTGATAGACTAGACTTGAATCTGATTTTAGGAAACCATCTGTTGTGGAATCGGGCATTTAAAATTATGCATTGTCAATAATATAAGAACATTTGAAACAGCATGTTCGCGATTTGTGAAAAATGCTAACTTTGATGTAACAAAGTTCTTGTATTTTTTTTCTTTTTACAGTAAGCATAATCAATATAACTATCTAGATTGTAAGAATATATTTAAACCATCAGTGATTATTTGTTGTGGTCCCTTTGGTCACAGGATATGTCAAGGTCTAACGAAATCTAAACTTAGACGAGACTCGTTCATCCGGAAGAAAGATAAACCAATATAATAATCAAGCAAATAAAAGTAAGAGATGTATAGTGAGTGAATACGATGATTTATTTGCAGACTAAACAGGGCGATAAAGGTGCACATTAACTAATGCCCGTTAATATACCATAAATAAGCATGAATCAACAGCTAATTAGAGTAGTCAACTACCCGTGAATAATCAATTGACAAACAGAAGGCAATCACTAAAATTACCGTTTTTACAAGAATGCATCGATCAGAGCAGATCACCAAAGGCTTAAAATAACAGGGGGAGTAGTGGAGCGGGTGTACTGATAGGGTTGAATAAACAACAATTAGACACTACCAAAGATTATACCTGATCACTGCTTGTGTGACTAAATAAATAATTATTATAAGATAGGTATAGCAGAGCTTATAAAAGGCAAATAGTGGGGATGGAAAGGTTAAACTGTAAGCCCTTAAAGAAATGATCACATACTCCTAAATGGTACAGAGAAACAAAGGAATTGCCCTCGCCAATTCAACATAATAACGTCCAAATGTCCAGTCGCATATCTGCATTTTCCTCACTTGTCGCCAGAATGTTCTATGTCTAACGAGTAACGCCAAAGCCCTTATAGCTGCATACCGAAAGTTTGTTCACTTACTACTGAAACGTAGTGCAAATATCATGTAATTTGGGTTTCGTTTCAAAGTCAATAGAATAACTATAGCAAGACTGACAATGGATCACCCACTGGTCATGTGTGAAGTCTCAAATTGTCATTGTTTGGTCGTGCAAAAATTCGATTTTTGGCATATTGATATAGACAGAAGGGGTCACATTTTCGAAATTTCGATTGGAGAAAAATAAAAATTAAGGTTTTCGGAATTTTGACCCCTGGTCACTTTAATGACCTGCCAAAACTGTTACGGTTACTGTGGGTTACGATAAACATTTGCCTTAAGGAATGGATCTGCATATGTGCATTGAAAATTCAATAGTATACGTTTCTTTCTCGCAAGGCTACGATTCCTCAAAGGCATATCATTATATTTGCAATTGTGTATTGAGGTACATGAAAAAAACTCTGGCATGCAGCTGTATACAAAGGAAGTGCGGACCTCAGTGATAAACACCGGCAAGTTGTGTTTCTTGTCCAAACCAAAGTGGCCCAAAACTCCAAAACTATCGGCACACATAAAGCTCAATGTAAAGAAAGCTTCTATAAGTACATGATAATATGAACAACATACGTAATGTCATAAAAATGTTACATGATAAAAAGCTTCATAATATGGCACGAAAATATATTTGATCACATAAAAATAGCCATAGTAGCAAAGTAAAAATGTGAATAATAAAATATGATACATGCATGGAAAGTGCATGTTATGGACTTCCAGCCCTGAGTGTTTTATGCTCCCTGCTATGTTTTGTTCAACGATAGATGCACAACAACTAGTTTTCTATTTCTTATGAGATACCTTTAACAATTACTTGCTTTATAAATCAAAATAGTTGAAAAATTATGGTATTTTAAACAAAAACATTTTGAAAACAATGATGCCTCTCGCCGTAGAACATATTCGGACGAGTGCATTATCATGTATGGGGTGGGCGCTCCAATATAAATAGAATCAAATCTCTAATTCGTGCTTTTCTTTCTCTGCAAACCCAGACCTCTCCTTTTGGTTTCGAATCGACAGACGCCGAGTCGGCCATGATGGACAACAGCCCCCTCAAGTTTTTAATCAATGGACTTGGCCAATATGACGTCATTTGTAACGTTACTGAAATGACGTCATTAACCTCGCGCTAGCTGTATCGTCAAATAAAGCACATCGTTGGTCCCATTGTTCGCCATTGTTTTAATGCCATGGGTATCTTATATTAAAGGATAGATACATAGCCCGTACGATTCAAGAAGTTATAAGCAAGTATGCATGACTAGGTATTTCAAATCGCTCAAAAAGTGTCAGTCAGACATTTCCTTCATACCTTTCAATGAATTGAAGCAAATACATCAAGGACCCTTGTAGTTACAAATTTGATGAATTATCAAATTCTTTGGTCCCTAATCTCGGAAATTGGAGCAAACTACATTCGTAAATACACTTCGTCTTACATAAAATTATCATTGAAAGCGTATGGAGACTCTATTGATTTGTAGTGAGGAAGGGATTTGGCTTTACTATCTACTCCAAATGATAATCGCCTTCAGTGCTTATTGCAAAGAATTGATTTTCGTAATTTGTCTCTGATCGAGATTGCCTCTGGATCTATAATAAATTCAGTCTTTGAACTCAGACAGTAAAAGAAATCCCAGTGTGAAAATAACAGCGTTGCTCTGAGATGATTTGTTCAGATCGCCTCGGCACTATTTTAAACTGTGGTCCATAGACAGCGAATGAAAATAATGATGTTCATTTGGATCATAAACCTTTAGTAACTAAACTCAATTGTTCTTGGAGGGCATTATATAATGTCTTTCGGATGCAGGTTATTGATTTGATGACATTCTCCTAACGCCGCCGTCCCAACACTCATACCACTGCCAATCAGTTGACTGTATATCATAGACCATATTGGGCAATTTACGGTCGCTACTGTACACATTCTGCCTTGGCGTGGTCAGTTGAAATAACGTAAAAAAAAAGTTGACGGTTTATTAAATGAACAAAATATTATCCGCACGCAAATCCCGCCGTGATAATCCTTTATTCTTAATAAGGCCCTGGGCCATGTTTCATCTATAACATAATGACTTTGCCTATTGAAAATCCGCTAGAATATCTCAGTTCGTAAATGGAAATGCGTTATAGAAAACTTATAGAATCACTGAAATCATCTATTAGAGCTCTTTATTCGAATATGCTTATACAGAGAAAACAAGTAAAGAAGTGAGCACAGCTCACATACCCCCGCTTCAAACTATAGTCTGGCTTTCTTTGTTGGTCTTACCCTCAAAAAGCTCACTTAGGGATCATGGTTGATAAGTGTATTAAGTTTGTTGAAGCTAGCATGTATAGTTTAGGAGATATGCTCCGGACAAAGGACTTTGTCAGATAGTCATTGTTTTAGTAACGTTTCCATGTAAACCGCAAAAGATAAAAATAATTTTTTGGTCTTACCCTCAAGAGGCGCACCAATATGGATCATGGTTGATAAGTGTATGAAGTTTGGTGATGATAGCATGTACGGTTTAGAAGATATACTCCGGACAAAGGACTTAGTAATAAATTCAGTTTTAGTCATGTTTCCATGGAAACCGAAAAAAATAAAAATCATTTGTTGGTCTAACCCTCAAAAGGCACATCAATGGATCATGGTTGATAAGTGTATGAAGTTTGGTGAAGCTAGCATGTATAGTTTAGGAGATATGCTCCGGACAAAGGACTTGGTCATAGAGTCACTGTTTTAGTCATGTTTCCATGGAAACCGCAAAAAATAAAAATCATTTGTTGGTCTAACCCTCAAAAGGCACATCTAGGGATCATGGTTGATAAGTGTATGAAATTTGGTGAAGCTAGCATGTATAGTTAAGGAGATATGCTCCGGACAAAGATTTGTGACGGACGGACAGACGGACAGACGGACGGACGGACAGAATGAACGCTATATACCCCCGCTTACGCTGTAAGGCGGGGGTATAAAAATCCTTATTTAAAACGCAACATAACAACAATTCAAGCAAGGGCTGTAGGGTGTAACAGGTAAACTTATAGAATCACTTAATCCATCTATGAGATTTCTTTATTCGAATGAACTTTCAGAATACAGAGAAATTATCTTTATCTTAAACCTAACATGATAACAACAATTCAAAAGCAAGGTGTAACACGTGAAGGCCATGTGTCACTATGGATGGCCCAGTGATTCCTTCAATTTTCCTTCTAACTCTACCATATATATAACTGTTTGATAAGTCTATAAGTTTTAGGTACATAAGGTAAATTAACGAAATCGCTGGATATATCTTGCATTGCAACTGACTCATTTAATCAAACACTCTTAAATGATTCCATCTCTTCTTATAAAAGTTTTGCAGCACCTACGCTATAGAATTTTATCACATTGTCCAGAGCGAAGCATCTAGAATAGACAATAATTCCTAGCACGTTCTTACTTTATTACCATTGATCTGAAGCACAATGTATTGTCTCAGTGGGATGATTCCTTTTGATTAAGCTACGTATTGGTTTAATGTCCTTGACCTTTTGATATTCAACTGATAAGCAAGGACAGATGGACCTGATGTTTATAGGGGTTAATAAACACACGGGGATATTATGGCTGTTGTGGTATTCCGTACAGGATCGTGACCTAAAGATAAACTTTTCTGTAAAATGAGTAGAGCAAAAAAGGTTTTATACACTTACATACAGGTTAATAAAATCAAGCAATACAAGGTTTAATGGAACAAATTGACTGTTGGAATGAAGGGTTAAAGTGACTGCATGAATATCTCCAAACATGGGACCTGGCAATTATGTGACTAATGTATTTACAAACAAATCATTCATAGTGAAGATAGAAGTAATTATTGATAAAATAATAAGGGTATTGAATTTCAATGAAAACCGACAATTGTCTGTGTGTTTGAAAAACGTGAATTCTTTATATTTTCGGTGAAAAAAAGAGTCTCAAATCCAAGTTGAACTTGCAAGATGGAACTCGTTACCAACAGCAAACTTTCGGTAACAAGAAGATATTCTTGACAGGTTTGTTATCCCATATTTTGATAAATATCCGTGTGTTTTATGTGATGCAAGGCCTTACAGAGCCCAGGGTATCATCCAGTGCTTGCAATGAAATACATGTACAGTTGGCCAGCCACGAGTCCGGATGGCAATCCGATCGAACACCGGTGGGACATTTTATGATAGACAAAGAAACTGCCCATAGTCTTTAAAGGAGGAATGGGAAAAGATTCATCAGAATCACATAGGAAGATTAATCCAAGCAGTGAAGAAACGTCTAGAATCGTGCACGGGGGAGGTCACATAATGTGTTGATGGAAATTCCGGACCGGAATTGCAAGAAATTATTCTGTATACTGACATAAACGGCACTACGTGAAAGGTAAAGTACATGTAGGCAATGTTTTTTTTTATGAAATCATGTCATATCTTGAAATAAACCAGAATATTTATGGTGTTTTGTCCAGGTTTCGTCTCAAACCTTCCTTTGCACTCAGATATGAAAATACTTAGATATGTTTACATGTATTAATGACATAAAAGTTGCAGCATCAGAAAATCTAGCGGTATTGCTTGTTGAATTTCCATATATATGTTTCACAAAGCTTCGTGTTAAAGCAACCAATTCTTGCCTAGAGGATACAATTCATGTACCAACTACAGGGATTCATAATGACAGGTGGTGTTTTGTTGCATACTCTTGTTCGTAGAAGCAAAGATATATGCAACAACTTGAGTCCTGTTTTCAATTCAAAACAGCTGTGCCATAACCACTACTTCTGAACATACATCTGATTGCATCACCTGTTTTCAAGAGGTGTTGATATCGCAGCTCAAAGTGCAGAAACAAAACATGGGAGAACAAGCCGTTTTTTCAGCATTAAAAATCATATATATCTTAAAACCAATTGTTCATAGCTCTGATATTTGGATTTTGGTTAATATTTGAGTTGATTGATCCTGTTGTTAATGTAAATGTCTTTTGGGGCTCATTACTACTTCAATGTGTTATGTTTCCATGATTTTTAGAGATTCATCACTTTAAATTTTAGGTTATTGTAAATTCAAACTGAATTGAAATGGTTTGAGACTTCCTTAAGATAAGTAGTTCCATCAAGTTTATCTGCACCTCCTTGCACTCTCTCTTCAGTTAAGAAATATCCAAGGATCTACAGGGATAATTGTCTGTGTGTTGAGGCAGTAAAAGGAATCCTTATTGCTGCATACTGAGCCGATCAAAGCGGATTGACGCAAATAAGCTGTGTAAAATCGGTAAAGACGCACTTACCTTAATGTCTCATGAGACCTTTACATACATGAATTATTACATAAGATACAACATTATGATCAAATATTTCGCAACCAAGAAATGACTACAATGTAATCAATCATCAAAATAGTGCCCGATACAAATGTATAATACAATCTTCAATGACTTCTGGTATTTGTCTATGACTTTGTCTTTCAAGTTCCAACGATGTAATATACTTTCGTTGTCATCAGTGAATATATTATCTATCCTCACTGGCCAGTCGTCGTAATGTTTTTCACTTTGTAAACAAATAGAGGATATCTGTCTTTTCTAGACAATACCATGTTTTTCTCATCGATTTAAATAGAAAATAAGTATTTCATTCCTAAGCATCCACGAGTGAAATGCTTACTCTCAAGATGAGTTAAATGGTATTTGTCAAGGAAAAGCAGTTTTTCTTTTCATTACATGACTGTAGTCGTCTTACATATTGAAATTGACTTCCTCCAGCAGTGTCTTTACACCCTGAGAAAGCCAGTACCGATGACGCCATAGCACTCTTTTGAAGACCACAAGCTGTTACGAACATCTGATTAGAAAAGTGTAGTTTCAAATTTTCAGTTATCAAACCAGATCGAGACACAATGTAATTAACCGAGTGAAGAGATGATGTTATCAATTTGAACGGTTACCAACTTTCATGTTTTAGAATGAAAGATCAGTGTATCCCTCCATTGAAAAGAAATGTATATTTAATGTTTTATTACTTTTCACGTAAATCCTAGTGTTCACGTCGCCTAACTTTGAAACAGCCTTGGACATCCCACGGTAAGTGTATAACTATTATCACCCAACATTATTGTTATCTATATCCACAGTCCAGTTGGCCTCATTAGATGTGTCACCAGTATGAATCATAATGTAGTCATTATCGTTTGCAGTTTCCTTAGTATCAACTTAGTTGTCATTACTCTTGTACATTGTACATCACACGTGTACTGTATAACAAGCCTTTCAAATAGAACAGCAATGCAATGATGTTGAAATAAATTGTGTATATTGTACTTAGTTATCTAAGATCATCAGGTCGATCATAAAATTATACATGTATAGATTTTAAATTTAATTTTAGAGCTTTTTGAATATGTATCATGTATGTACAAACCATTTATCAATAAAATTACACCATCTGACAAATACCCCCAATCTAATCTTTCTTCAAAACAACTAATTGGAACAGGAAGTTCTGTAATAATTTGAAGAGAAATCTGCGTTGGCTTTGTAACATGGGAAATTTGGAACAATGTTTGTATTTTAAAGGATTTAGATCTGAGGCAAAGGAGGCTCCTGGTTGAAAAATGAAAATTTTAAATGTTTTGCCTTCTACCCGCGAACGCCTACGGAGTGGTTTAAAGCTTCCAATGTGTCAAGCTGAGATACTTAGATAGTTAGGGTGTGTGTTTAATCACACTAATTTATGTTAAAGATAATACTGTTGATCCTTATTGAGATATTAATGTGACTTCTTAACTTACATGTAAAAGAAAGTATTGAAAATTACTGTCGTGTTATGATAAATTAAATTGAGGATATGAAAATGCAAAAACATCTTAAGCAGTTACCTTGTTTATCAATTCAAAATCGGACATCATCGAAGTAACTCATGTAAATATTTCAAGTTCATCGTCGAAAACATTTTGGAGTTACAATATTTTATGAGTAGAAGTCGATGTTGACGGTTACTGACTTGAAAACTATAGTAAATACTCAAAAGCAAGACGGAAAGGTGTATTGGGTGTGACACATGTAGTTAGTATTGCATTTACCGGGGATACCGGGAATAACTTATATATGTTTCAAAGGATTGCAAAGCATGGCATGGTATTGTGCAGAGTGGTGCAGTACTTTTTCCAATGTACATGAACTACAAAACAACAAAATATTTTTAAATAAATTGGAATTAATCATTCAGTGAATTGGATTCAAGTAGACTTCAAGAACTGATATACAAGATTATGTTTCGACCAAAAAGTCCAATTAGATTAAAGTCCATCCTGTTAGTGACAACTCTACTATTGATGCTTGCAAATGAGGGCTAGAATTTCACTCTTCACAATTCAGTCTGTATACATTTTCTTTCAAAGCACGTGGCAAGTATTTATCAGGTTCACCTGAATTTCAATGCCAATTAAATATTCACGCAAATACTATACTACATATCAAACGATAAAAACTGTCTTTGGAGCTCATCTTGAGGAAACTTTTATCCTAGGTAATAAAACGTGAGATCTGTGTTAACTAAGGTTACTGTTTAAAGTTTACCACAGAGAAGTGTGGGTAATTTCGTTGCAAAGAATGACTGAGCAAGTTACTGAAACTTAGATTAATGTAACCAGAAACGACTGTATCGCTTTGATCACTGCAAATTCGATCTCTTGTATCCTTTTCGAAGTGATTGGTTAGTTTTATAATGATCGCATTTAATATAAAGGATTTTCGAAAGGTTCTATTCTCTTAAAATATTTGTAAGCTAAATTTATAATTTTGACAATTAGCTACGCAAGATTTCCATTGCTTCATACTTATCTCAAATAGTCTTTTTTATGTGATTTTATTATTAATCATTTTTGAATGCGGAAGTTAAGATGGTTGAAGATCTGTTTGTTGGTTACAATATGTCTACTAATATACTAATATGTAGTGTCAGTGAGGAATCGGGGTCAAATACAAAAGATTTTTTTTATGGTGTCGGGTCAGTGAGGAATGGGAATAAAATCCAATAGTAGTTTTTGTTGTGTGGTGTCAATGAGATGAGGTGATATGGGGTTTAACGCCGCTTTCAAGAGTATTTCACTTATGTCGCGGCTGCTAGTATTATTGCAGGGAGAAAGCAGGCAACACCATTGTGGCTATGCATTGCGGTAAAACCTGCGAGCATCGGCTGGAACTAGCGAACCATGGGTGGTAGTGCACTGAAATTCAGTGTAGCATTGCACCCAAACCTGACTGCGTGTAGTACAGTTCTCTGCTGCAGACAAAGTTGTCAATGAGGAATCGAGGTCAAATTAAAAAGCTTTCTGTGGTATGGTGTCAGTATGAAGTCTTGGTGTAATTAAAAAACTTTCCGTTGTATGGTGCACGTGTCAGTGAGGAATCTGGGTCAATTTCAAAAGGTGCACTCATAACCAGAATAAACCATAAAATTGAAATACCCAACCGCATGCAGACATAACCGGGAATTCAGGTATCAGTTTTAATTTCTGTGAAAAAAATGAATCACTTTGGTAGACTGCGACCAAGAGGCGATCAAACAAAACATCGATCATCTTTTTAATGATTTACGTACCTAAAAGTAAGTAATAAGAGTCGAAACAACCCCTCGCTAAATATCCTCGTTTATTCTACGGGTACCAATAATCGGCATCTCGAATGGGCGTAACTACATTGATGTTTGACGATATAATTAGATCTACTTCTTTTGTTGTAGCAACGATTGATCACCTAGAACTTATAATTATAATCATAATCATACATTGGAATTGAATTCATATTATTAATTAAACTGCACTCAACAAAAATAAAAAGATTGATATATCTCAATTGATATAGATTCTAGCATGGAATATTTCAAGACAGTTCACAACCAGAAAGCGCCAAGAAAATGAAAAAAATCAACTGCCCAGCAAAGTCTAGGTAACACATCTTAAAATATGAATCAGATTGATTCTAAACTTCTTCACCTTATGTGTTATTATCTATGATATCAATGATCAGGATATACATGTTGTTAGTAACCTCTATTTATCTGTGATATCAATGATCAGGATATGCATGTTGTTAGTAACCTCTATTTATCTATGATATCGAGACTTACTTACATTTAAATGCACATTAAAATCTTGCCAGCAGAATGAGACCCTCTCACTTAAGTCTTGTAGAATCTCAAGCATTTTCTCAGCTGCACATATATATATGAACAGTCCTTTTGATATTTGTTTGATTTGGCAAGACCATGAATTACAACATAATCAGTTTTATTCATTTACATCGATACAAGCATATACTAAATGGTCTACACTGTAACAAATATGAAGAATTGATCATAACATGAAGATATTTATCTCTAAGAAATTATTAATTTTGACATTAAGCTCTTTCAACAATGGTTATGTGTCTGAACACGGCTAAATCCTCTTCTATCAGTAGTATATCGGATGGATTATGAGCATTTTCGAAAGATGAAAGAAAACATTTGTTATTTGTTGCAATTTGGCTTTCCTGTCTACTTTGAGGGGCGTTATTTTATGACATCTTTCAATTATCCATTCATTTTATTTTCAAAATTTTTAAGGATGAAGGAAAGTTGTTATCTGTTTCTCATTTCACGAATTCAACTTTAAAGAAATCGGGTCAGAAGTACTTTATGATTTGTTCAGCAATTCCAATACGGAGACGGGTCGTTATCGATGTGTCTGAAAGATTTGAAATTTGGTATAAAAAGTATTCAAATCATATTACTATACAAATGTATATTTCTAACTAAAGGCCTTTTTTAAGGAATTCATCATTTTATCTTCATATTTTTTACAAAAACATATTGGTAATTACACATGTATTTCAAATATCATAAATGATATTGAAAAATCTTATCTCATACAGTCAGTTATTTTTACATATCAACTGCAACGTTAAGGACATTCAGTAGGCATAAAGTCACTTTAATCTTTTAAAAGATATTACACGTCGTTAAATACTAGAAAAAAACATCTCCCTACAGTAGTTATCGGAATAAAGGTTCGAATTTCTTCAATTGTACTGGTAAATTGAATAAAGGAACAACATCAAACTTTATTAGTAAATGAAAATTGACAAGACGTTTCCAGGGTTTCATTTACAATTATCATTGACGTGACGCAGAGGAATTATTCCATCTTAACGCCTTTTTCCAAGAAAGTGAGGTTTCACACATTTGGCAAATACTTGATATTGAATTACAGCACATGTTTTATTTACAATGCAAGAGAACATAAAACAAAGAAATATGAATGAACATCAAAGATCACGTATGTCAGTTCTAATGTCATATACATTTATCATCATCTGCATTATTTGATCCAGGAAGCAAAGAAATCTATAACCCGGCACTGCCCTTCTAGTAGCCACTCTTACAATCCATAATTAATATACATTTCTAACCAAACATGATGGTCTCTTTGAAGCCGAGGTCGCGTGGATATGTTTTTCTTATATATATATATATTTGAAAAAATAAAATACTTCAGACGACACTTGCTGTAGATATCATTTTAATGATGACTGGATGCATCGCATTTCGACTTGTTTACTAGTCTTTTCAACAATGTGGAGCTTTTCCAACATGGCAAATATATAGGTACATAGCTAAACGCTGTAACAATGTGAAATGGACTTAGCGGATCAAGGAAGGAAGGCTCTTTTTTCTATCTATAATAGTATCAGGTCTCTTTCTCTTAACCCCGAATCACTCTTATCGGTTTTTGATTGCTATGTCGGCAGTATACTTTCTTATGCGTCTGAAATATGGGGATATGAAAAAGGAATAAATATTGAAAGATTACATTTGGATTATTGCAAAAGATTGCTTGGAGTAAAAAAATCAACATGTAATTGTATGGTATATTCTGAGTTAGGCCGTTACCCGCTTGTATTTAAAAGGCAGTATAATATGATTAAATATTGGTGTAAGCTTCTTGTGTCTGACAATGATATTTTACGAGGTTGTTACGAGAATTTGTATGAGGAGGTGGAAACACGTGGTGTAAAGAATTGGGCGTATCAGGTCAAATGTATTCTCTCAAACATTGGAATGAGTGAAATATGGCTGCGGCAGGAATTATCTATAGATTATCTCTTAGTTGTGAAACAAAGAATAAATGATCAAGCTATACAGTTTATTTTTAGCCAGTTATCCAGCTCATCAAAATGTGCATTGTATATAAATATTATTGATAAGTCATCGTTGCAGTATTATTTGTGTAAGCCAATCTCATTTTTGTATAGGAAGTATATAGCTAAATTTAGACTCAGTTCTCATAACCTAGCGGTTGAAAGTGGTAGATATCAAAATATAGATTATGTAAATCGTAAATGTCCAATGTGTAAAGACGATATTGAAGATGAATTTCACTTTATATTAAAATGTCCATCATATCACACATACAGAGTAGCGTATATTAAGCCATATTATTATAGATATCCATCAGTATTCAAACTTATTGAATTATTTAACGTAAATAGTGTCAAAGTGCTTTGTAACTTAGGTAAATATTTATATAAGGCTAATCTATTAAGAAATGAATTAACCATGCAGTAAAAGTACTTCTTCATAACTGTACATCCTCCTGTATCGATACTTCACTGAAACCATGTTTGTAACAGACCTGTACCAATACGATACAATATACGATTGTTATTGCTTATTATCTGTACAGATAACGGTAATAAAAGAATCTGAATCTGACTTAGATTGATTAGCAAGTGACAAGTGGTTAGCGTGAGTAGTGCACAATGCACTATTTATGAGGGATTAAGATTTGAGTCATTATAGTGGCATCTTCCTGGTCGGTCCCTGTCCGTGAATTGATCTATTGTTTCAATTGCACAATTGACATTTCTTGTGTACATGTAATTTCTAGGAGTATATGATTTTATGCTTTTTGAAGAGTGTCTTTTTATGAAGTTGAATTTACTCCAAAAGCTTTCACCTTTCACCTTTTTACCTATATTTTATTCCACGTGGAAAGACTGAAGATGGCACAAGCTAAAGATATCATGAAGACGATTAACCAGCTGAAGAGGAGCAGTCAAAAAGTGAACAAGAAGATTTCTCGAGAACTGTGCATACTGAAACAACAGCTTCACGAGTTATGTCGCTTCATTGGACTGTCTGACGACAATCAGTCAGTTGAAACTGAAGAGGACAGAGATATCACTCAACCGGATCTAGAAGATTAGGCTAAGAAGCATTACGGTTCGCACCTCGCTAAACAGCAAGCCAGAGAAGTGGAGAATGAAGCTTTTAAACTACGAAAGGCAATGATAAAGACATGGCGCCGGAAACTAAACGACAGAAAGCAGGCCTATTATAATGCAGTTCGAACAAAACGGACTGCAGAAATATATATAGAGACTTTCTTGATATGCCGACCCCGTACATACCAAATATATTTTGGAAAGGGGAAATGGATTTTCATCTGAGGAATATAGGATTCAATTTTCAACATGTCTACTTGAAATAGAAAACCACAATCTGTTGAAGGAACATGGCAAGTGTGCCGAAAAATATAAAGAGATTGATGATCTCATGTCAGAACTGATATCAGGTTACCAGGAAGATGCCACTATAATGACTCAAATCTTAATCCCTCATAAATAGTGCATTGTGCACTACTCACGCTAACCACTTGTCACTTGCTAATCAATCTAAGTCCATTACACATTGTTACAGCGTTTAGCTATGTACCTATATATTTGTCATGTTGGAAAAGCTCCACACTGTTGAAAAGACTTGTAAACAAGTCGAAATGCGATGCATCCAGTCATCATTAAAATGATATCTACAGCAAGTGTCGTCTGAAGTATTTCATTTTTTCAAATATACATTTACTTCACGTGCGACCTTTCACCTTTTTACCTTATATATATATATATATATATATATATATATATATATATATATATATATATATATATATATATATATATATATATATATAAATACTACGTAAATGAATAATACGTGCAAGTGATTTGCACATTCTGTGTCTCATTACACACGTTACACAACGATTCAATTCAAACTTAATTAGTTACCATTGAAAACCTGCGTTGCTGGCATCAACTGACAGTAAAACTCCAAAGGTATATTTAACTTACAACCTCATTAGTTTACTTCCAAATTAACCCCATACAAAATACCCCATCCTATGATATCATTTGCATTATTGTTACCATAACAGGCAATGATATTAGCAATCATACCATAATCAGAGTATCAGAGCAAAGGCTCACATGCTCTGTAAAAGGCTGATAATATTTCAAAAGCTAATCGTTGCGTGGACTACGCGTTAGATGACATTATCATTAATGATAACACTATACAATTTACAAATTCTTTCCAAAACAGCTCATCATATACTATTCATACCAGTATGCTTATTATACGTATTGAAACATATTTCGTTCTTTTGACTTCAAATGGACAATAGCACCATTTCTATTACGAGATATTATGTGATCTCACGAAAACTAATAAAAGATTTTCCAAATGAAAGACAATGTTATTATTCAAAGGATAAGATTCAAATAAACGTACCATGTTCGGTAGAGCTTTTCGAATCCGTTTCCCCAGCCCAAATGATTAAAAGATGTTCACACAAAAATTGCAGCCATTCGCTTTTGCTTGATAGTTGATAATGTCCTCCACGACCTCGGATTATCGAGTTGAATAATAAGATTTTTGATACTCTGAAGATATTGCTTTTGGCGTCAACTAATATTTATTGGCGACGGGGCACATTTTAGAGACAACTTTTTTCTTAAAAACGTACAACTATGCGTTTCAATCAATAAATACGCACGAAAAATATATCTCAAATTTCATCAGATCATATAAGGTGTTAAATAAGTCTGTTATCAAAAGTAATTTTGATGCCAAAAATATTTCTAAATATTTGTAAATTTCTTGTGTTGAACTAATGAAAATATTTTACTTGACTAAGTAATTTAGTATTGAGACTTTTGTCTCAGTTATTATTTCAGTTTTTAGCAGGGAGCTTTGTTACTGAATTGCCAGGGTTTGATAGTTACCGGGACAATGTTCCTGAAGTAACTGTAAGTTAAGTGTTAGCAGAGATCCAGAGATTAACTGACATGAGCTTGAGGCAGGCGTAAGAGTAGTTCGTACGAGCAATAGCATCCGAGAAAGATTCTGTCAAGCTATGTTATAAATCTACTTTGAACTGAACATAAATGAAGAGTTGTTTTTGCTGATGTTGATTCTGATTATTACAGCTTTTGAAATAATTCTATGAAGTATATGAATAACTAAGGGAAGGTTACTTTTAAGTTGGGCAAACTAAAACCTTTTTGTGACAGAACCTTTATGTTCTCTGGTGATCTTCTCATCAATTTATTTTCTTATTAGAATCCATTTATGCCACGATACGATATCCTGTGTTTATATCTACTCTTTTAAATATCTACCTATTTGGTCACCGCGAAAACTATTACAATGTAGTTAACTTGGTGCAATTATGATTAGGTTACAAACACCCCGATATGAATACTTATAGCTTTGCACAAAAGGTTCCTAAATTATTGAAAAACAACTAGTGTTTCGCCAAAGCCTTTGAAATGTCGTTTTTTGCACTTGTTAGTTAGTGTACCATGTTCTCATATTCTAGTTAAATAGTTTGTGCGAAACATTATAAAGTGTATAGAATAAATTAACAGTATATTCTGTGGTAAATCCTGGTAATTTCAACCACATTTAACTGCCCACGACTGAGAAGGTCACACAAAAGATCAAAAGGTTTCAACACATATCGAAAGACTTATGATGTACAAAGAGAGAGAATAATAAAAGGTAGCTGTCAACATGATACATAGGCCTTTCAAACATTCTCCGATTTTGTTTTGCGAAAACAATATCAAACCATATAACGTATTGGTTTTACACAAGTCGTCTCGTTGGGGTTATTTAACCTTCTCACTAACCTGAGGAAAATGTTAGCTGTCAGTGTAAATTAAATTCGAAAAATTTGGTTTGTGTGTATAAAAAATATATGTATATTTGTGTTTTTGTGCTAAATCTTTGAAGGAGTTTTACTGTAATCTGTTTTTAAAAAAAGTATTTTTGTGTTTTTAGCTATGTAAATAGATTGAGGGGATCTTTTTGTTATATATTAAAATTATTTGTTACTGGTTATTAATTGAAATATGTTCTGAGAAGTTAAGAGGTATTCACATGTACACGTTTATCTTTTGTGCAATCTTTACAACTAACATGTTATTTCTCTTGTTCTCTTCTCGACAAATATAAAGAATTAACCGACATAGGAATCCACAAGTCTTTACAAAAAATCCTGCAAAAAGTGAAAAATGCGTTCTAAGGTAACTGATATATGCACTTATATTCAATCGAAGGAGTGTTATCAGTAGATAGTGGTTTAATCATTATTTGGAAGTGCCGTTTGTATTTTTACTCGGCGGTGTGTAGAGAAGTTATACCTTTTTTAATTAAAATCTGACCACATCAACAGATAAAAAGCTGAAATTGATAAGACGCCTGAGGAAAAGGAAATAATTAATCCCGATTTTGTACACACCAACATTAGGTATAGATAAGAAACGTATATTTCCTGTTAATTTGTTACATTTTCGGTTTTGTTTCGATTTTAACGTTTTTTCTGTCAGTGGTTAAAAATAAACATATCAAAATACATCAAAGTTGATGAGCAATTTATAGCTTATTTTTAACAAAAAAGTCAATCAAATTTAAGGCTCTTCTGATTCAAGCTTATGACTTCTGGAACAGTATAGAAAAAGAACCGTAGAAATCTACAATTTAAATGAATAGGATGGATGCTGTTTAAAGAGGTTTCTGAATTATGTACTTCTGTCTCCTAGATTATCTCAGGTTTGTCTATTTTTAAAGATAAAGTCTAACAGCTAGTAAACGAGAAGCCAGTGAAGGGATTGAAATGATAAATCTAGGATAGTGATTTACAAATGAAAACACAATATGACCTATGAAGGTCATGATAGATTATATTTGCAAATGTGCTTTTCAACGTTAATTGTATGATAAATAATAACAAGTAGTTGACAGGGACTACTTTCATTTTGCATTGATAATGGAATGTTCCTATCTAACACACTTTGGTTTAAAAAGAAAAGTTAGAAATAGAAATTATAGAAACTGAATTGATGAGAACTTTGATAGTTGAAATCATATAATTGGGTTATTCTTCTACATTTTCACTGTACATGATATTATAGAGTTGAAATTCAAAAACCTTGCGTATCGGAGATTTCCCAAATGGCGGAAGAGATATTTTAGTCTATTAAATATTTAACTAAAGATAAGCTGTGACAAATTTCATAACATTAAATAATTGGCTTTGAATTTGTATTGGAAATTGAAGGACCAACTGATGACAAAACACATATTTATATTTGTAAATGACGTCTTGACCTCGTTACTTTTTAGCATAGGGGGCTTGATCGTCGATTTCATATTTACACCTGTAAAACAAATATTGCAACACCTGCTTTTTGAATGACTGTCGTGGTACAAAATAGTGATTTTCGTTTAACAAGGATCGAATTCATATCAGAGGGTCAAGTTGAACGATGGCAATCGGTTATTTAGGTATATTCTTACCGGAAGTTATGTAGCTTCCAGTTAAACAAGTATTCAAGAGCCGTCGTTACCGTTTTAACTACAACTACAGATATTCGGTTTTATCCCTGGTTATTTACAAATAAGGTGATCAATGTCACTGAGTAGCTACACGGTCTTTAATTTGTTGTTTTATTTCTTTGTGGTCATATAGATAGATGTTTTTGTCACTCGCATGCACTAAGAACAAAGCTAATTAAATTAGTGGGGTTATTAGGGTCACTGTAAGATCATATCTTGATGAATGGCATTCACAACCAAAGCTTTAATATTCGTTAAGTAGCTGCGTGGTCGTGATGACTGTTTCATGTGAACAGAAATCTGCAGATCCATTGTACCTACAATACTCGTATCAATGCAACTGAACTTAAGTATACCCCTCTTTTGAATTCTTTATCTTGATATGGTTATCTGTACAATGCCCAAGCTTTTATATAATTTGACATTTAAAGGCTCATTAGTGACTTTGGATGGTTCATCTGATAAAGTCAATGTTCGAGGATTATATATCAATAATACTTAAAAGTGTCAACGGTCGTACGGCTGAACTATATTTGACATATTGCCTTTGTGATGGTAAAAGAAATGAAATAGAGAAGAATATTACTTTGTACAAAGTAATAGATGATGTTGTTACACTTAATAAATTGTCATGAATACCTTTTGGAAATTGAAATTTGCCAGTTCTAAGGAAGATGGTGTCTTGATGAAGAGAGAAGCCTTCAAATATACACATTGAAATGCATTGCAGCACCAAGTTTTCTTAGTGTCTTTCTATGTGGTGAACAAATAGGGGTTTCCAAATTATATTCAGAGCTCTTCTTACAACTAAATAACCAAATTTAACCATTGACATCACAGACAGCTTTGTTCTTGTACGAGAGTGAAAGTTTTGCGGCAACCATTTGTACTAATTGGGTTTACACCTAATACCTATTGTCTTTTTGGATTTAATGTTTTCAGTCATCAATCTAAGTAACCTCTTCTTATCACTCATTGCTTTTATACCAAACATTTTGTACATTGAATTTTAATTAAGGGTTACGTTGATGGAAAATGTTGAAATGATAACTTTGGTAATTACTGATGATTTTTAGACATTTTCTTGTTAGGTATATAGTTCACGCACAAAGGATCTTTGAATAGCTGCTAGACGATCAGGATATTTCATTTTTCCAGATATTCCCTACTAACTAAAGTCTGTATTTAAAACTAGGGACAATCAGACGTCAAAATTCTTTTCAGTATTCTCTTTCCCCAAAGATGTATTAGTGTTTACTAACTACAGGCACATCTCATTCAGAAATAAACCGTGAAAATTACCATACGAAGTCATTCGAAAGTCAACATTTAACAAGTACAAACGAAAAGAAAAATATGTAAATAGATGTTTGTTCACTGAATGTTTTTATGAAGGTACTAATACTAAAAAGCATATGGCAGAGTAATTAAAGTATTCATAAGGATGGTTATTGTCTTATTGATGTTTTTTCGGGAGACTATATTTCAAAAGAACCGTGTGAAGTAATTTCTTGTTCAGTGTGAAAATGAGATGTTTCGTGTTTCTTCGGAAAACGTGCTACTGCCACTTTGAATTGAATATGTCTTACATGACAGAATGGTCTAACTACATGGCAGACTATTTTGGTGAAGATCAACTGAAAGGAGGTCTGAATTTCTGGCATTTAATTAAAAATATCTGCCTCTCACAATAGAGAATATCTCCAGAAAAGGTTTCTTACAGTACTCAATGGTCGAGAAACCTTGATGTTGCAATGGTCGTGATAACAAGATAAAGCTCGTAAAAATACGTACATAAATGAAGCTATCAGTTAATGATATAAAAGTTAACTTTGAATTGAAAACACAACAATTATAAAGAAGTTCCTTTATCAAATCTTAAGAAATGATCGTAAATGGGAATGAATGACAATCCATCCAGGATATGCTTATAATGTTCATTAGGTTTGGATGAAATTATGTAATGTTTTCAAATAGAGATTGCTTGTTGACGTCAACGGTGTATTGTTTTACATGCTGAAAAGACGCCTAAGGGTTTGAGAGTGAAAGGTTAAACATTGATCAAAAATATTTTAACATTATCCGAGTCAACTGAAAGGAAATGGAAAGTGTTTCTTTTTTGAGAAATTGGACTGAATTGGATATCTTAACATTGTATCCCAAAATGTGAATCTTTATATCAGTCGTGTCATTTGGTGAGGATTGTAGTGAATCTTTTTATGGTTTTCCAATTATCAATATCATAAGAGGGTAATGAAACATTAGGTGGAATGAGAGAAGTTTTCAATAAAAGCCTCGATTTAAAAACTCACGGATAAATTTTACAATTTAGGGTTAGTTTCACTCAAATTCTACCATTATATGGCTACACGTATCTGCTGCTGAATCGACAGTAAGCCTACTAAGCATATTGCTTTAAACAGTCAATAATGTTATTGTTGCAAAAAGTACAACTGTTTCTGAGCATAAGACATGAGGTCGCACGATGAACGAATTATGTTAATTCAAATTCTGTAATCATCAATAAATTGTTGCATATCCAATTCAAACAGACCAATCAGAACTGCCGAAATAAGGATAACAAAGTAGTTTTCAATGAATCAATTGAATAATAATGTACCTTACCTAACAAAATCCATTAGAGTGTCAGCCTGTTCTTCAAACTGAAATATTGCATCTGTGTACTGGTGATTTTTATGCAATAAAATTATGAATATTAATTGTTTTGAAAAATCGTAAAATCAACTAATTTTCTATTTGAATTGTTGTTGTTACAGAACTTAAAATACTTAAAGCACTATATAGCACGCATTTTCGGGTTCTTAATAGCTGTAATAGGACTAACGAGGAAACAGCCACTATAGGGGATTCTTAATATTACCTTATGAATATTTATGAGGTATCAGAAACAGAGTGCACGTAATCGAAAACGAGGCTAAGGCCGCTTCGACACCCGGAAGTCACGTTCTTACAGCATTGTCAAGTCAGTATCCTTTTCGAAATTATGCTTTGTTTGTTAAATATTAGCTCAAATCTACTGCAGAAAGACTATAATCGGATAACCTGTTATATGTCTTTTGGTAGCAGAGATGAGATTATTATTGTACTTGCAGCTTGAGTTTCTCTCGACCGATATTTGGGGGCATTCCCACGCTGTATTTACCGTCATTTTGCACTGTCGTTGAAATATTTCAGTGTCTGGAAAAATGCGGATTTAAAATACTCACAATAACTGTCAAATTTCCCAAAAATTCAAGAAGTATTTACATTATGCAAACTCGCTTGCAGCTGGAAAATGATAAAGATTTAACGAACTCTCCGTTAAACCGTCTGCCGTTTCAGCGTGCCCACTTAGGTTACTATTGGGTCATCCAGTACAGGCAATGTAAACAAAGCAGAATTTCAATTAAGGGGGCTAAAATACAGATACAAATGAGAGTCAATGTGAAATTGTACTATTCCTTTGAATATGATTAAAATACATAATTTTGTTAGTTTCTGATGAAGTCACAAATGACTTTTAATTTAGCTGAAAAATAAATAAATACTAAATACATTTTTCTAGCTTACCATTGGTAAAAAAAACTTTCCAAAGTTCTCTACGTTTTGGGCCTAATATGATTATCATAAAACAAGCTATACTTAAAAGCAGTAGCCAAATATTTTCAAATAAAAACGATGAGCTTTCCCTTGCATAATAAAAACATATTTAGATATATAATAAAATGAGATATTTGGTTAAAACAATACTGTTATAAGGAAAGTTTGTTAATCATTCGAAAAAAATAATCACTGTGATATTATTCTGAATTTAAGAGATTAAAATATTTTCACAAGGTCATATGAGGGTATTCATTTAATGTATTTACAAAACAATAATTGTTTAAACTGAATAAGAAATTCCAATTACATGTATTTTGTTTTTATAAAATGCCGATTAGTTAAATGTATCAGAATGAGCAGGAAAATGAGAGACTTTTTTAAAAGGTATAGGGAATAAGTAGATTAAAGAAATTAAGCTATTGTTTTAGGAATAAAATTTACATTTTATTTATCTACACTCTATTTTAAATTGACATTAATATATCATTATGACTAAAAAGACAGAACAATTTGGAAGTCTTGATACATATTTTACTTCATAGATATTGTCAATGAAAAAGCTGAAAGTAAGTTTTGAAAACTGACAGGCAATAATATGAATTAGGCTTTTTTATTCATGACTTCAGTACTTTTGAGACACTATTTAAATGTGTTTATCTTCAAGGCATATACACAGTCAGTGCACCCACCTAATTTCAAGTTATTTGTAGCATCCACCTTATGTCTACATGAATTGTCAGTCATAAATGTGGGATTATTACCTAAAAATATATTAAGTTCCAGAAAAGAGCAGATTGATATTTTCATGAATCATACAAAATGATACAGTATTTATATTGGCTTAAAAAGAGCAAAATGTGAAAAATTGAATAAGACATGGGTATAATCAGATTTCATTTAAGATATAAATTTGTTAATATATGGGTTATTAAAACAATAGGTAGAAAGTATTTCCTTCCGTTCATTTTCAAGCATTCTCTCCCAACAGAGGTAGCTCCGTCATAAATTCCTATACAACCTCTGTCATAATACGATGGTTTCTTGATCTAGAAATGTAGAACGCTGATTTGATGCAATCAAAGTTAGTTGTGTAATCAGCGACGCCGTTTCAAAAGTTATCATTCAAATTGCCTATTATTTCCGATAGCTTTTCAAAAGCTAAACTTTATTCGAATATACACCTCGCATTTTGAGTCTTCTTTACAGAACACATATATATTTTGCGACTGCATTTTTGTATAGGCCTGTGTGACAGCAAATAAGTTGTTCATGCATTCGGTGTTTTCATTGGCTGAAATATTGCCAGGTAGTTTAACTTGCAATATTGCGCCAGGATAAGGGAAACGGCCTGAAGCCCGATAAAACTTGGTATTAAGACAGAGGTTGTATAGGAATTTATGACGGAGCTATCTCTGTAGGGAGAGAATGGTCTTCAAGATATGTAAAGATATGCTACGCGTCACAAATGACATGTTTAAAAAGTCTACGTGATCTATTTGCATCACTGAAGTCTAATGTTAAACCATTTTGCCGTTTCATACATATTTATGTTATTAGTAGTTCTTGATTTTGTTGAACAAATACCATATTTTGATGGGAGATCTTAAAGATACATGGAAGCTTCATGTGGGTGAATCTTTTTTTATAAATGATCATGACCGTTTGAACTGGTCAGTTTTTTAACCATGCAGTTGATGCGAGGAATATTTTTGGATTGTAAACAAGATGAGAGCCCGACTATCAGAATATTTTTTAGAGTTTTTAATTGGTCGAATTCAGCATACTGTTTAGATGACCTCAATGTCATTATATAAGAACCAGAGGACACTCCCGATTCAGTTCTCACTTCACACCAATAGCTGATTTTTTTTATATGTAAACATCAATAGGATATACATGTATAAACAATATTCATTATAAAACATTATTTAGAGTGGGTATTTTTGCTTTAAATATATATTTACAAACTTTAAGATGCGTTCTTTCCAAGATTGTTGAATTTTCATATTCAAACACTTCCGAGCCGTAACGTAAAATATGTAGGAAGGATTGATGTAAGGGTTTTAATTACACTCTATTGGTATTTGTAACTTAAACATAAGAGTCCGTATTTTGCCTTTAAGTGAGATGAATCAAAGGCAATTAACCGTTTTATTTCGTGTATCTACATGAAGAGAATATACGGTATTAAGTAAATACGCTATGTTCTGCAAAAATTAAAAAGTGTAAGGGATTAAGCAGCGCACACAGAGATTTCTGCTACAGTGCATGCATTCAATATTCAGTCTTTGTCTAGCTGTTGTATTGGCCCTACGACTATGGTATATACATAAGTAAGAGATGTGTTTTCAAATTACTCTTTGATGAAGTCAAATTTATGCTTGCTTGTTAACAACATTAAATCATACTAGGGCATGAAGCTTTGCCATTACAGTATTTGACAGGGCTTTCCAGGGCAAAATGGCGTATTATGTTTAAGGTTTAAGCCTTTTTCTACAAGTAATTATTACCTTTAAAATTACTGCAATTATTATGTCAAGAGTTAAATTAAAGACATTAAGTTTAAGAAAGTAGTGTTCGATGTAATTAAACAATGGAATTTTAAGTTTTGCAAAGTTTGTATAGCCTTTAACAAAAAAAATATTTTCTTTTAATCAATAATCTTTAAATCACATCACATTAATATGACATTTGATACTTTTTGGCATCATGGTGATAAATGCATAACGTTAGTCTCAAATGTTCATTTTCATTTGACAACAAAAGATAACTTTGCCCTCTTAACATTTAAGTATTAAATACTGTTATTCTCATTTATCATTTTATTTGAGTGACGCAATAATCGTATTTAGTTGGGAAATTCGAAAAAAGTTCCATGTGAAAAGATTGACCTTTCAGTAACGGAATTTAATCTTTGTAATTATTTTGATATTGCCTTTTCTTTAATTAAACTATATAAAATGACCTTGTTTTAGCCATCGATGAAAATATTCAATCTTTATCTTTAGTTCTGTTTTTGTTTTGATAAATAAATTGAATACATGAGTGTAGACCAAAGTACACTGTTGTTTACTAACTAATAACATTTGGCATTATTAATAATTTAGGCCATATTAACAGTCTGAAGAAGAAACTAAAACCAAACAGTAATTTCCGATTTATTGACATTTCTTGGTGAAAATATGTATTTTTTTATCTAAGGCGCTAAAGAACGCATTCTCGCGCTCAAGTTGGATGTTTAGGCCATTTGAGGACATACGCCTTCACTTTACACTTATACTGTCTGACTGGCAGACTGGTTTATCTCCGGTATGTTTTATACACCGCAGTCCTCATGTTAAACTCCCTTACACTCCCGTAACAAAATCGAAACGATTTGAATCTTCGAAAATCTTCAATCAAAGCAAAGCTTCCCCCTTCTAAATCGGCCACTATTATTGGAATTTTAAAAAAAACTTTACTTATATAAATACTCGATTGTGAAGATGTGCCTTATGTATGAGTTAAAGTCCCTTATTATTCGTTATGTTTTGATCATTTCAAAATATTACCTCTGACTTAAAGGCACTAGTGAACACAAATCTTTCGTACATAGAACGAAAGCACAGATCATGCATTTCTCCACCCTGCTTATTCAGCGTATACTTGTATGAATCCGCTAAGCTCCTTCTAATACCCTGTTCTTTTTTAAGTCAAAAGCATCGTATCGCCAGCTATCTAACCAGCCAATATGAGACGACTCGCATTCAGCACCAGCGGCAAAACCCGGATGGAAAATCAGTCAAGTTTGAGATAGTATCTTCAAGCTCCTTGCATAACGACATTTCAATGGCTGAAAAATTAACAGGTGAATTAGTCCACAAATATCAAGGCTGTTGTTATGAATGATAGCCATGTAAAAATAAAACGGTTGATTTCGCTTTTCACTTTATGTACCTGAAGTTAAACCTAACATGGTTTGCAAATACAAGTAATCACTTATGCCATTTTCAGTACTTTCACTGTGTAACGAATTCTAAACTTATTAATGAGACCCGTTTAGCCGGCAGAAGGATAAAACAATTTGATAATCAAGTCAACAAAAGTAAGAGAGAAGTATAGTGGGGGAATAAAAAGGTTTATTTGCACATTAAAACAAGACGATGAAAGGAGAGGATAACCGTATATAGACCAATAAGAGTTGATGGTAATGTAAAACGTAAAGCGTAATGGAAACTCAGACATTGAAACAAAAGGACAGGGCTAATTGCCGTCTTAACGTGAGTACATCAATCAGAACAGATCAACACTGGCGAGAAATAAACAGGAGACTTTCGAAGTGGTTGGCGGATAGGGAATAAATAGGGACGAATAACAAGAAGTACATGGTACTCTAGATAATCCAAGGAGATCACTACTTGAGTGAGAATATTAGGCATAAGGTATAGCCGAGACCATTCAAATAAAGGGGTGGTGATGGCAAGGTTAAATTGTACAGTCTTTAAAAGAAGTGATCACATACTCCAAAAAGGTACAGAGAAACAAAGGAATATGAACCTCACCAATCCAACATCAAACATCCCAAAAAGTTCAAGTAAGCACGTTCCCTCAGCAGTTGCGCCACCTCCCGGCCCAACGTCGGAGTCTATCTCACTGAAACCTAATGCCAACATACGAAAGCGCATTGTACAGGGGGCACACTCTTATATAGGTACGTGTAAATATAAACAAAATATAGGTATTTACACATAAATGCAACATGATAAAAGGCTGAACAATACATTGGTACATATGAAATAGAATAAAGATATATAAATGATAAAAATTGATACATGGATTTGAAAACACAAACATGATTTTACCCTCCCGTGTAATATTTAGCTCTTAATCTCCCTAGTATATTTAGGATAAATATAAATAAAATAAATGTTAAGTGGAATTATCAACATAAACAACGACATGGAATAGAATTTAGTCTCAGAATGGCTCTTTTCACTAAAAATTGTTTTCAGAATTGCATTGGGTGGATCGAGGAATTGTAGAATTCACAGAACGCCGAAATTCCTATAGTCTGTGACAACAGTAATGTTCACACCTTTAGTAGATTATTAAAAAAAGCCAAGTTTATCCCTTTATCCCATACTCAACCTACATCGTCTCACGTAACCTGTTACAAGTGAATCATACTCCCCCCCCTCTCCTTTCGCAAAATTTGCAAATAGGATACCGTCTCTAATTAAATCCAATCATATATTGTGTTACGTATTCTCTGTAGGAAATCAAATCTCCCTAAACGAAAAGTTCGAATTCTCGGTTTAAACACTGCCGCTGTTCGCATAAATAAACTGTGATTGCAACTTATCAAGATTCGTTTCCTTACGAAAGATTGACCTGCTTCTAGCAAAGATACGACTCCTCTGTGAGGCAAGAAAGCGCCTTTATACGAATTAGTGTCAGTTAGATGATCTCAGCTGATAAAGGAACTAATTACGCCCCGAACTACGTACATGTGTATCTGGTTTCCTAATCACTTCTAGTTATTGTTACCTTTGACATTAAACAACAGATACCTGGGGAAATTTCAAAAGAATTTGTTTGCGCTTTTGTGTACATTCTTTAATGTCATTGCTATGACCGATCGCAATCTTCGTTTTGGATAAATATATCAAAGGGACAGTAGCACGTATTTTAAGGTAAACAAAGTGATCTCACGAAAACGAAACAAAATGCTATCAATGCAATAGTTTCCTAATTAAAAGAAGCATTTCTCAAACGACCGTAGCACGTTCACTAGATGGCGTCCACACTAAAATGTTTGTTACTTCATACTTTCTTTCAGACTGCAGATGATAGGGATAGTCGGGTTGGGCAATGAGGCGTTTGACCCACTGAAAATAATGCATTTGGTAAAACATTATTTATATCTATTAGGGAATATTTGAAGAAATAAAAGAGATATCTGCTTTTTTTTCTTTAGTTAACACGTGCTTAGACATGTTCGCGAACTAGAATTACTATTGTCATCGTCTTTCTAAAAGGTACATAAAAATTGTGATAATAAAACTATCCAAAATACGCCTTCGTCATCAGAGATACAGGGCAATATTAGAACTACATTAATATTGGTTTCGATCGGAAGCTGTCGCCTCCTTGAATTGGAAGTTATTAAACTATGAAAGAAACCCATATACTCCGACTATAATCATTTCTTTTATTATTAGCACTTTCAATCATGGATATTGATAGGAAAATTAGTTACCAACACCTCATGGTCAGCACCTAATAATGATATATATATATATATTAGTAACCTGTCGTTAGCGTGACAATAACTCACGGTTTAAGTACACGGTGTACAAATTACCTACATTTATTTAATAGTAGTAAATGTCAGATGTGCTAAGAACACCAGATGATGTAGAGACCTATTGTTATTCGAGTTATAGGAGATCTTTTCTAATAATGGCTCTTACTTTGATATTAATACAAACTGATGGTGTTCGTGTTAACCTTTGATAAATGTGTTAAAGTAAAGTTTATTACAAATAAAATCTATCTTGATTACTGGGAATTTGTTCGATTGACTGAAATCTCACCATATTCTGAAAACAGTCTGAAATACTTACTACCTTAATCACAGACACTTCAACCATAGAGAATTTATTGGGCTGAAAACATTTTGAGTAGTCAACAAAAATATACGTGTGTAGCATTAGTTTTTGATGGTGGGTACCGCCTTGAGTGGAATTTCATTTACTGATGACGTCGTTGGGGCGGGGTGTGAGGAACAGCGTCACCGCCCCCATGACGTCACAAGCCGCTAAAATTCCGCTCAAGTGGAATTCCGCTGAAGACAGTTTCCTTCATTACGTCAAAGTTGTATCACTTCTTAATCTAGATGCACTTAGATTTTACCTTTGTAGTGTTTGGGTTAAGGACCATTCGTTCATAATTACAGCAAATAAACGATTTTTGTAAGGAAAAAGAAGCTATGCGACACGAAAAATTAGTTTTTTTTCAGTAGAAATTAAATTAAAATTAGAATAGTCTGTTGCTATAATCAAAGTCGAACAACCAACTCCAACGCATTTCTCAATAACTGAATGTGGTTTTAAAAAACACTGTGCAATAGAATGGTTTTAGTTATACATAACCTGTAAGTATTTCATGATGGAATCATTCGGAATCATGGTCAAAGATGGGAGAGAGGAAGGAAGGAAAGGTATATATGTCAGAAAAATCGCTGTCAGTAGAAGATTCCAATATGTTTTTTCTGTCCTTGTACCTTTCTTTAAATTTAAAGAAATCTAATCCAAAGATATTAACACTTTGTTGGCGATGTCGCAAATCTGTAGGTATTTCGGTCATTTTACGGCAGCTTGGAAGACATTCTCGATTACATTTACGAATCTATTTATATAAAAATACCAAATTTAATAAATGAACCATTTTAAAATCACACTCGGCAACATACCTTTGAACAACGTATTAAAGTGTCTGTGTGTAATGTATCATACCAAATGAAATTATAAGAGATAATAAATGCAATAGTTATTTCATATTGTCCTTTAAAATGAATCGAATAATATTTACGCAATAGCAGTTTATCATCTAATGACATATTTAAAGTCAAATTAACTTCTTATGTTTGTCTGTGGAGGATATCTTTACTTCAGATCTTAAAACACTTAACTTTTCCATCAAACGTTAAAAACAGTGACATTAACCTAATTTTCTTGAATGGTATTTGTAATCGGAGTAAGAATTTTGAGCCAGTTGGGAAATCTCATGAGCTCAAGATAATTGCTCGTTTTAAAGGTTGAATGATGATTACAATTTCTTCAGTTTTTGTAAACTCACAGAAAATTTAGAATATCCAATATCATACATAGTAAAAAATGAAGATAAATATCCCGCCCCTACTACCTATCCTCCCAGGGCTACTACATAAAAAACATCTTCCTGGAATAAGAAACATTTACCACTCTTGAATAATATCATGAAGGAAACAATGAAATAGCCTTGCAACTTCAGCGAACACTCAGTTACCCAGAACTAAACTTTCAGATGCTCATTTCATCGTCACTGTGAATGCAAGTACTAATAAAGCTCACCCTTGCTATGCGTTAGCCTATAAAACAGCATGTGCCTCATAACTTTTAAAAGGCTTGTTACTTGTAGAACAAGATAAATATTTGAATTGCAAAAATAGGGCTTGTAAGTATTTCCGGTTTTTTCAACCTTCCGGTGACATCATCAATTGGTTACAGACTTCCTGTGACATCATCAATTAGTTACAAGCTTCCGGTGACATCATCTAGTGGAATAAGTTGCGGAACGCAACAACTCCCGTCACAACACAGCCAGTACTGCATTCTCATAACTCAACCCGAATCGAAATCCTTAGTCGTAGGGGATAAATCAAGTATCAAGCAAATTCTAATGGCGGCCATATTTGTGTAAACACTTGTTTGTTTGAGGGTGGGAAATGGATTCGCATTGGTTAACCTATCATTATAAGTTAAAAACTGTTTTTTTCATTAAAGGACATTTTCCTGGAATAAGAAACATTTATTTTCGGTTTTTTTAGATCAATTTGTTAACCTAAAAAATGTGCTACTCCCCCTTTATGATTTGAAAGATTTAAACAGAATGTGAACAGAAAGATTAACTTTCTTGCACTATACACAGTCCCCTTTAATGTCACCTTTTCTCATTTGCTGAAAATGTACAATATTTTAAATATTGGATTTCCACAATACAAGGATTTTATTAGTATTATTTCATTTCAGAAGTACAATTATATTAATCAATTTTTGTAGGACAATAGATGAAAATAGTTAATAAAGTACATCCAAGAACATTTCATAACGCTTTAGTCTTTATGTACATTATGAACCATAACATGAAATAAATTTCATAACAGTAATTTTTTTAAATTTCAATTCTATACAAAATATATCATTTCATAAAGAAGTACATTTAAGCCATTCTTCTGTAAAAGATTGCTTGTGATTTATCAAATAAAAAATTAAGGCTCAACCATCCGATGTTAAAGATCATTAACATCAGCATTACATTTCACATTTCGACGGTCATTAAATATTGTTTCAATAATGGTTCACAGAGGATAAGTATAATCACTTGAAAAATTCCACTGCAAGCTCAAAATATTAATACGTATCTATCATTTGTTATGAAAATGTGATTGTTTACATGTTTAACATTGTTGCACTGTTCAATGGGCCAAACAGTTGTTTATAAGCTTATGAAGGCTAGCTTATTATATATATTTCTATGAGTTTCAAGTTGTTTATTATCATTATTATTAATATTCAAAGGGCGATCTTGCCTGAAACTAAGACTAATTAAGCTTGTAGGAAAACTATGAAACTCTCTATCCCCTAGACTAACATATACAGCAACAATCAGAATACACGCTAAACCCCATCTCACTCACTCACCCGCTGCTCCCTCAAAAGTATAAAGATAGAGACTACGTTTACCAGGTTTTATGAAAAAATTTCCAAGACTTAAAGGGGTCAATAGAAAGGGGTGTTTTTGTTCGAAACGCGGCATCTACAAAACAGTTTTGGGAGGCTGTGGAATCACAGCCAGTGAGTGATATAGGTAGGTAATAAAATGAGAGTTGATACCAAACCGGATATTGTGAGTTCACTCGAAGCTATTCCTTAATCCGAAAGATTAGTTGTAAAATTAAGGCATGATTGTAGTCGTTCTACGAATTCTTCAATGAACAGTTATGTTTGTGATCATCCTGTCTCAGGGTAAGACGTATAGCTGACGCTCCGCTCTTTTTAACCTGGGTGTAAACCCGAGCATAAACTTCGCGCCGTGACCTATTCCATGTGTATTCCCTACAAACTTTCTAAAAACAATCAACCAATGACTGCGCTTGAAATGCGAGTCGGCAATTTAATGGGGCAGCGCCCATCTCTTCAAATTCAAACCGAGTGAGTGAGTGAGTTTGGGATAAACGTGTTATGAACAATATTTCAGTTATTAAACACGTCGATGACAAGCATCCTAAAGAGGATCGAAAGGATGAGGTAAACGACGGAAGCATTGTGAGAGATAGACAACAGGTTTTAGAACGACTTAAATTTGGTCGGACTTCTACCGGCGGACCTATGAAGCTTGGGTGCCCCTGCCAGCAGCATGTAAGTTCCGGCTGGCATAGCTCTAGGGGTCTCTGGAACACTCACATCCTGTCTCAGGGTAAGACGTATAGCTGACGCTCCACTCTTCTTACCCTGGGTGTAAACACCAGCAAAAACTTAGCACTCGAACACTCAAACCACCACAATAAGGTATTGAGTCACGTGGTGGAAAATCAAACCGATCCCTTAAAACTGGATGTATGATTTGTTGTAATAAACTAACCAGAATCGCAAAATTGGACTGGGACATTATCACCATGGTCGATCGGTTAAAAACTTTCGATTCTAGAACTCCTGTTCGAGAGGCTCATTTTGGTTGGGTGGAATTTAATCACAAGCCGTCTTGATAAAAGTATTTGATTGGCTGAATCATGGGTCACGGCGCGAAGTTTTCGCTTGCGTTTACACCTAGGGTAAGAAGAGTGGAGCGTCAGCTATACGTCTTACCCTGAGACAGGATGCCACCACTGGACTCAATACCTTATCGTGGTGTGGTGGTTTGCGTGCTTCAGAGACCCTGAGAGCTATGCCAGCCGGAGCGTACATGCTCCTGGTAGGGACACCCAAGCTGGACAGGTCGATGGGTAGAAGCCAGACCAAATTTGAGTCCTTCTAAAACCTGCTTTCTTTCTCTCACTATGCCTTTCTTTCCGTCCTTTCCCTCTTTCTGTCGATCCCTTTCTCCCTTATCTGTCCACTCTCTTTTGGATGCTTGTCATCCACGTGTTTAATAACTGAAATATTGTTCAAAGCACGTTAAACTCCATCTCACTCACTCACTCACTGAGACAGGATGGTTTGTGATATGCCTACCATGTTATTAGGAATGCCTGTGATATCATTTGCCCCGGTGATTAAATGAACCTCAAACATGCTTATCACTGGGTCAATTACCCAATAACTGGCATATGTTGGAAATTTACGGGAGACCAGAAGGGGGCTTTTCTTGTGGATACAAAATTGCCTTTAGGTTCCTCGTGTAGCCCTTAATTGATTTTTGTGCACGTGTTGAATGACTGAAGTATTGTTGAAAACACGTGAAATTCAAACTTATTCTTACTCACTCACTCAGATTTGCTCCATCTTCCTAAAACTTTGAACATGGTTTAGGTATTCATCAGCGATGCGCATATCGAAATTTTGGGTGTTTGCGATGATTTTTTTTCTAGAATTAAGGCCCCTGATTTAGTTCATATAAATTAATATTTGCTTTTCAAACCCCCATACTTAGTGATCGATCTTGTAAATATCTCATCTCTGCTTACAAGTTTTCCTTCAAGGTTCCGAGGACACATCGAAACCCACTATCAACCATTAAGATAGTATGTATCGATAGGGCATGTGACATTGGATGACATGCTCCCAGAGCAGTCTTGTCCATCATGAATGACAATTCGGACTTTTGTTTAGAGTAGATCTTCCTTTAGAATGAGAGTTTCACGGAATGAGACGTGTTTATTATCGGTAGTTATAGTCCTTGGTACAAAATAAAGTAATTTCTCAAGAATAACTCGTACACAGATATTTTAGTAGTAGGTCACCCATTTTCGTAAGCTATGGTATCATTCCGGATCGGGACGTAGCACCTTTCTCTTGTATATTAACATTTCATTTACGGCCGACGTACCCCGTTTCCTCATTGCTACTGCTTAATGTTAATTTTAACGCAACGACAATAACTTATAGTCACCAAGGAATTATTTCAAATTGAATTGTTGGAATCTGTCCGTGTAAAATAATGTTTGGTTTTTAACATAGCAACTGCTTTCAATCTTAATTAATGCAGGAAGATGTCCTATAAAATTGAACTACTACTATCTGCTAGTATTGTTTTCTCATGGATGGTGCTAAGTCGTCAGACTTCCATTCTCTCCACAAAGAGGTAGCTCAAGTCATGTAGTCTTGGCCTAACCTCTGTTTAAACACCGTGTAATGAAACTATCGATCCATTCCATCGTTTTGCAAATGTTCCACGTGTAATTAAAAATATCCTTTTTTCTTCCATTAAAGGCACTATTTCACTTCTTTTGTTGTCAAATTTGTCAAATTCTGCTCTGTTCATTTATTTTTTAACCTATTAATCTAGAAGGCTTTAGTGTTAATGGAGTTATCAAAACAACTGGCAGCGGTGGGATTCGAACCCACGCCCCCGAAGAGACTGGTGCCTTAAACCAGCGCCTTAGACCGCTCGGCCACGCTACCACACGTCGATCGATGTGAACAATTCTAAATAAAATTTTGTTGACATTTCATCAAATGTGATCAAAGACTCTTTCAGGTAGATGATATTACTTGCACGTGTTAATTGATTTTATTGTCTCGTCAAAAATGTCCTTCTTAATGAAGACATGCATGCTGTGCAGTCAATCTCCGTACCGCTTCCATTTAGGATTCGCTTGCAGTCACACTATGAACAGAGTTTGAGATACACCAAATGTGTCAACACAACAGTTACACTTTAAGTATGTATCTAAATCAATATTAAAAATGGATATGGCATTAGGGTTAAACTTAAGCTTAAACTGAGAACCCTAGATACACATTAATTTTAGGCACAAACTGTTTCCAAATGGTGACTTCTATGATATAGCACGATTTGTCTCCCTTAAATCATGCGGTTGGTTCAAATGCAATGTGTTTGACATGTTGTGACAGACAGACAGACATGTTATGTCTAGCTGTAGCCTGGTGGTGAAACATTAGGTCTTGAATCCGTCAACTTTCATCTGAATCAGTTTGAAATCGATTCTTCCACGTTCAGTACGTCATCAAATAAAGACTCATCATTTACATGAATATCAAATATTCCTGACGTGGTAAAACGAATGCTTATTAATACAATACTGAATAATACTGAATTATTGTCATTGTCAATCATTATTTTATCACCTCTGTGTCGACGTCTCTGCATGATTTGTATCGCCCCGTGACTTCTTATCATTTAAAATAGTAGCCAGGTATCGCTCACCTGTTACTCTGGTATACTCTTACTAGAGAGAAGGATTGGTATCGCGAACAGGTTTAAATTAAACACAAAAATGTGACCAATTGAGAGACAATAATGATTCAAAGATATGCCAGTCACTGACTCATCAATAAAATTCTTTGTCGACTGTATGCAGCGAATTAAGATCGAAGCAGTCGTAAAATATCCACATGCGTACGTTTACTGATCTTGTAATAATTTTAAATCTATACAGTTTTTATTACGAATTGGAAATGGTTTAATTATAAAGACGGTCAAGAACCTAATGTTAAATTGGTCAGTCATAGACCTAATTGTCGATACGTGTTGTCTCTATGGTGAAAATACATACTTCGGAGCTAATTATAAAGAAATGGGGTCTAAAATCCTCCGTGCAAATCCATTTAAAATGAAAAATAGCGTTTCTAACATTGAAATATAAAACAAGTATCTATAACATGCCAATTCAAAGAGAATATATGTGATGTAAGCAGAATTACAAAAAAAATAAAAAGTTTATTACATACATTTGTACAGATTAACTGACAGGTACTTTATCTAACACAACAGGAAAGAAACAATTACCATTTTCTTATATATGTTCACCCTATACACAATTGAATACGTTTTATTATCGATATGGGTTAACAGTGTATCTTTAAATGTCATTGATAAAATAGTGTAGTTCATGTGACCCAAGAGTACTTTTATTTTCATGACTTTTTTGGGGCAATGAAAGTTTGATGTTGCGGAAGCGTTGCTATATATTTCATGCAATTGTGTATATTTCCAATGTGTTGTTCAATATTCAATGGGTGAGCATTTTACATGTTATTACAATCGGACAACAATTTTTATTCAGAAATTATTCAAAGCCAAAATGAACGAGAACATGCCGGTCATATATTGTAAGCAATCAGATTCAAATCAATTAATCATAAATTACCATTATTTTATCTAATATGCACAATGCACACTGTAATCATGTAAAAATCATATGGCATGTATCTTCACACTGCACAAATTAATCACGTAAAACCATACTTTATAACATTATCTTTCGAATTCAACAGAGTTTGTAAAAATGACAATTATACATATATATATATATATACATATTATATACATAATATTATGAGTTGCGAGGGACCTCCGTCGGTTATTCCGTATTTATCTGATTCCGAAATTCCTTTCGTTTACGTGCCATATCTCAGAAGCCATTCAATATTTTTTCGAAACTTGACACGTTTTTAGACCTAATACCGCAGTGATGTATTTTGATAATATTGTTATTATGTTTTTATTTTTATTTTTTGGGTTTGAATTTTTTTAAACAATTTTATCTAAGTCCAAATTTATTGAGTATGTTTATTATGACTAGATCTAGTAGTAGAGTGGTGCAACTTGAATTATTCTTAATTTTGTTCTATTTATCTATTTTTCTATTAGTAAATTACTTCGAAAACAATTTGAGTGGTAATATCCAAATTATAGATAAAATGAAATGAGTCTTTGATATCTGTTTAGTTTATAAACTGAACATATATTACACATTTTTATTTGATATGGAGGAATTGAACCTTTTCTGACCTTGCAATATAAGTAATAAATATACGTAATATATGTATAATATTTCTTCAATTGTGACCATTATGTCTTTAAAATTCTTAGATAGAGATGTAAGCATACTTTATTTAAATGTGTACAGTAAACAGTATTTATTGAGAAAGTACACATTTATAAATTGAATGGTGATATAATTCGTGGATTATTCTGGAGCATATTGAAGATTAAATCAATCGCCATCTTTCTCATTACTTATTTTGTCAAATTGGCTTATTCTAAAGATTCACCTTTTTTGACTGACTTTTTGGACTGCCTCCTGAACAAGTGGCTAATAGGAATTAAATGCAAGGTTATATCACAAGTACATACATTTTTAAATTGAGAATTAATTTGGTTTATACTTTTTAGGTATATAGAATTTCATAATTTTTCTTATTTCTATCGTATAATTACAAATTCAGTATCAGGATTTTCAACTATTAAATGCTCGAAATTGTATGTTGTCAAAAGTAATTCAGTGTGTGTGTGTTGTAAATTTTAAGTAACTAAAAATTTATATTGAATAATGAAAAAGTAATAGTAACGTCAGAATAAATGGTATAGTTATAACGGAGACTTTTCTACTTTTAAAGTGTCGTGGAGAATATGGAACGGTTCTACAAACTTGTTGAGTCTGTTTTAACCTGAATCTCTGGACACATGTACGAAAGTATAGAAAATTAAATAGTGACAATTAGATAGTAAGTTTCAACTAAGACAACTATAAGAATTCCACAATTTTTTTACAAATAATATAGACATATATATTATTTCTTTCTTTTTTGTTTTACACTTTCATTAATTTGTTCAGCATTTAATACAATTCATTTATATTTGATTTGGAATTATGTCAGTGTTTTAAGGACGAAATAAATTCTGTTAATGAAATCGTTGTATATAGAATAATTGTATTAATATCATTTGAATTTGTATTGAAATGACTCTCTCAAGATCATTTTTCTTCTTTAGGTTTAAAAGTTAGGTGCTATTACAAAATATTATTTTAAACACTTACATTTACGAATATGGATTACTTATTAATTTTATCAACTGTTTTTAAGAAAAGGGTATGACGTAAAATGGTGTTTATATTGAAAAATTACAAAAAGAAATTTTAACCAATTCATTTTGTTTAAATTTATTTTCAAATTTTTATCAGACTTAGATTCCATGCTTAGAGATAAGCTGTCTTAATAACAAGAAACAACCCGCGAACGGAACCTCCAGTATATTTCATCATTCAGTGTTTCATTTTACAAAGTGTATAATATATAATATATTCATATGAATTTTGAATGGTTTCAAGATTTAGAATAAATTATATAAAATATTTTTTCGACCATTGGCTTAATACCAAAGTTTCTTTGAGTTCTGCCTTCTACATGTACAACTTGATTTCTGCTAATGGTTTGCATGATTTGATTATTTTTTTCTTTCTGTCCAAAGGTACCTAAAGGAAGGTATATCGATGCAGTTACATAACTGTATCAAAAATACCGATTTAAAATTAAAATGTCCGACATATTGATAAAGATTGCATAATGATTCTAAATCTGCATTTTGCAGTAGTAGGCCTACTGACAATGTTTGTCACGGTTAGTTCCGTAACAGTGTAATTACTCGTCATAATTGTATACAATTTCATAATTATATCATATTTTTTGTTCATGAAGAAACACATGTACATCGTTCTAGGGATGTAAAAACATTGAATTTGTCTATCATACGTAATGCTTCATGATGAAACATTGTCTGAATAAAATTATGCAGAACTTTGTCAAAAGATTAATATGCGTCATTTTACTTATGCACAAATATCAAAATAAAGAATGTTTATGTTTATTCCTCAGTTCAAAGAGGAAATAATGTAGGATCTAGACGGGTCCGTTCTTCCGTCCATGATCGATAGTGGTATCTCAAGATACGGCGAATATCGTATATCACATGTCTTAACAAACATATTACATTAATCCAATTTAGTTAATAAACTTCGCCGCCTATCATTCATTCGCTGCTATGACGACAAACCAAGCATGCGTCAGATTGTTTAAAGCAAACAGTGCAGTCAATGCCCCAACCCAAACTTCTTTGAGTCCGGTTAAATAGCCGGGGGTATCCTCCTCACCAACGCCTGTTACTCTGAGCAGGCAGTCAATAGGAGGATAAAAAGCCGTGAACTAATCCCATTTTTTCACCTCTAGTCCATGAACACCGCTGTGTTCTATTGTCACAGGAGCAGTCACGTCTCCCAGCGTCCTTCACACCTGTCGTGTAGTTAAGAGACAATGGTACAAATTAATGTAATCATCGCTCCCTAATGACATATTCACGCCAGCAAGGTTTTAATTTAGCCGTCAGATTTCAACCACGGTTTACTTGTGCGACTTTTATCACAATGGGGAAAAACATCCCTATAAGACGCTTATCCCTAGGCGTCCATAAGCGTCAGAACTTATTAGGGGTCCCTTGATCCCCTGTCCCCCGGGGCATCCCTTATTTCGGATTGCTGTTGATGAATAGAGATATCATCGTACACAGAGAAGGTGTCGAGATCGTGTGGCATATTTCACCAAAGTAAGTAGATAATTACTAGAGAAACACGGTCAGATTCTGGTATCGAACTCGGACTACTGTTCCAGGATGATGTACATAATAGTACCTGCGAGTTGATTTTAGAAAATTTTAGAAGGTAAATACTGTTCAACAAACGCTTTTTAGATATGCATCTGACATTAACTGTTTATTCAATGTACACGATGGTCGGTATCAAACGAACACTGCGCATAACCTTTTTGATTAAGTATCTCATCTTATGAAGTTCGTTTACAAGGTGTTCAAAATATTTTGTGTCCAATGGATTGTTAGTTTTAGCGCCAGTGTACATTTGTAAAAATTTCTGAAGACAACGTTTTTGTCTTGTAATTATTGCAACAGATGGAAAAAAATGAATGTTTCCAAAAGAGGAAACAGTTACTTTGCGCTTATATAATTTTAGGGCTGTGCAACGTTTGAAATTATCATTTCAATGAAGGAAAGTCCATCGGAATAACAAATAAATGATGATAATACATCTATAAATTGAATGATCCTAATGAAATTTTAAAACCAGAAGAAGTTTGAGGTGATAAGTTTTATAAACCCACCATTTCTTAAAAACAAACAAACTTGAAAACAAATCGTTTTACGCTTTCAAGAATATTTACAAATATCCGTGTTAATATTTTCTTTCTGATGGAGAACCGAGAAGAAAAGAGATACGAATACTTTAACACCAGCCACACACGATGATATATAATGTGAAAACGAAACTGATGATGCATATGCCTTGAAAATTCAATTCAATGTTTGGTTACATGGTTAGCACATCTATAGTAGAGAATCCCTAACATACTTCAATTGCCTGGGAAAACAATTCCAAAGTTAGGGAAATTAGTCTATGCCCTGTCAAAACATCAGAAGCATCAGGCCCAGATAGAAAAAATAATAAATTCATTAAATCAAGATCTACTTGTTTATACAAACAAACATACTACAATACTATATTCAATATTTCTACGCCAGTGTTACTCCTCTTTAAAAGAAAGGCGTTAGCAGGCTTGTTGAAATTGCATTCCAGTTTCTTTAACTAGTAAGATAATTAATGAACTGCTTAGTTACGGTATTTAAACACTCCGATTGTAATAATCAATATATCATTATTCATTATTATTATAACAATATCATTACTTCCTTTCAGGCCGGCATATCAGCAGCTGACCGATTTGCATGACTTTACATCCAAAGCCCTTGACACTGGTAAAGAAGTCAAATATGTTTTCTTGGTATCAGTATAGCATTTGATAAAGTTAAGTATCAAAGTTTGGTTTATAAACTGAAGAAATAGGCAACTCCAGTTCTTTATTAGAATCGTTCTATATTGATTTGCAGGACAGAAAACGGAAGTTGTTGAGGTGGGCATACTGGCTACTGGTCCAGTTTCAGATGGTTTCAATAATTGTTTCGTATCCGAGGCCTGATTCCTGTAACTCTTATGTAAATACCATCTGTACTTTTCTAATAAACAAATGTGCATGTTAATTCTTGGTTAGATTTTTTCCGTACAATAAGGTTTATCATCATTTTAGAATGCGTTGTCATGTACACTTTCCCGGTCACCAAGGGCTATATTTCACTATCACCCCTGGGAACCGTCATTGGGAAAACCTGTACTGTAATAAACTTTCTTGTTATGTAACTGTAACCCAATGAAGCAGCTTGATACGAGATTGTGAAAATATCTGTTTGGTAACGTTGAGATGAAAATATTCCCTTCCGGCGCATGATCATAAATTTGAATTTTAAATTTCAAAGGAAGCCTTCCCTCCTGAATGACTTTGAACACGAACGTTTGGGCTTAGAGTTGGTATTGGAAGCTAATTTCCCCAACGCAAGACTAAAGCGTGTTATAATGCCTCTTTTGAGAGGCCTACAGGTCGCTCGTATAATTTGCATACATATATCGCAAAGCAGATTCCTATGAAGATTATGTCGGTTTCCTTATGACCTTTCAATCACATTAATTTTTAATGAACATAGAATTCCGCCAGAAGTTTTTAATCTTTACTGATAACACTTGATATGTGATATGACCATCTTGTGGTATCGAATGATTTTTCTCTCTCCCTGAATCAGTATAATCTGTGAATGATATCAACACTCAGAATTTTCAAACTCAAAAATCAAAATTAAGATTCATTCCAGCCTATAAGGTTACGATAATAACATGATAGTAGGAATTCAAATTGATACTGTGTTTGAAGTATAGAGTATGTCTGCAATTATGATATTTGTGGCTTCAAGGCTGTTTAAAGATATTTCAATTGTTGTTTTGACTAATGATCGTAATTTCAGTGTTTATATGAACACATATAGCAATGTTCATGGTACTGCAGAAATTATGGCCTGTCTGTATTGTCTGCTTGTGAGACATGATTGATTATTCCTGGCAAACAAGGCAATTATGAGGCAAATAGGGAACAAAAAGTAAATAAAAGATCTAAACAGAGAACTTCAAAATTTTAAAAATAATAGCACCTAAGCAATTGACATGTACATGTACTTTATGATTGGGGACTTAAAAATTGGACATTTTCTTCTGTGGCAAATAAGACATTGATGTTTAGGTAAAAAGGGTTGTTAATTATCGGGTATTTCGTATTTTCCAACTAGCAAGTCCTTATTTAGAAAGATTTTCATCCTATTTATAGCTAGGTCTGTATGGGAATATTTTTCTATAATTCAATAATATGGTGCCAATATTATGTATTAGACACACGCAGCATACGCTTGTAATACCCCCTAGAGATGGACAGGTATGTTGATATAACAAGAGGAATGAGAGCATTGTCAACATTTGTCGTGTGACATCTCCAAATGTGTTGGTTTTATGTGCAAAGAACAACTACGTTCTGTTTGATTTTGTTCAGTGTATTTAGGTCAATGAATTAATGAATTAAACTTTATCAAATTCTACTATCGATACTTTTGGCATGACTATTTAATATCATCCTGTAAGTGTTCATGAATAATACGTGGACTGTCAGCAAGTTACTTGCGAATTAGTTAGGTAGATAAAAGGTGTATTCATTTACAAGAAGTCCTTTTGACTATTTGATTTGTTCCAAGACTTAACCTGGTTAGAGTTCACGTTTTCTGTAATAACGCAAAAAAGAACTGCTTCAATAACCGTCAGTATTTCGCAGCTTTGACTTTGGTTAGACTTAACTTTAAATACGAATGGTAGATTTGAAAACAAAGAGTTGGATGAAGTCATTTACATGTAAACAAAGATAATTAGACAAAATATGTTTTAATTGATGACTTATACGTGTTCGATATGAAATAAACGTAAATGTGGACAGAAAGCTCGTTGAGCTCAGAACGAATTGATCTCAGAATTCGTTTGTTCAAAATATAAGTTATTAGCCGTGTTTTGAATTCATTATTATTGCTCATTTTGAGTTGCTAAACATACAGATGATGACCAGGGCTACCTTGCTGGCTTATGAGTTTCATGATAAACATTTTGGACATGAAAGAACCACCGGGGTTTATTTTGGTCTTGGAAGATGATTTTGATATGAAAATGGAGGAGTTCTTATACAATGAATGAATGTTCATATACCGCGTATTCTGAGGGATATCCTTTTGTTAGCCCATCACAATATGTCGTGTTTTAAAAGGGCAGTAGCACATTCTTTGAAAGGTAATTTCTCCAAATGTTCCCAAATCATTTGTGGTAGGGAGATTGAATCCTATGGTTTAACTGTTCATTTTAGAACTGCTTGTTTTGATTAAAAATCATTTTCTTTCAATATGTAACAATAATTTTCGTTTCCGTGAGTTTACTTTATTTATTTTTAAAAACTGGCTACTTCCCCTTTAGTTATAAGTAGTTCATCATAAATACAAGCAGGGAGATGGTATTTGCCTTTGTGTCTTATATAATCAAGTCAACGTTCACTTGTGCGATATGTGTACTTAATAATAATAATAATAGTGCATATTTATATTGCGCACAAATCCACGCTCGAAAGCATGCTCATGGCGCTACAATTAAAAGTACAATTCAGAAAGCTGTTGTCTATGGGCCATAGAAGTGGGTGAAGAGGTGTGTCTTCAGATGGCTTTTAAAGGAGTCCAGTGTAGGGGAAAGCTTTAGGTCGAGGGGTAATGAGTTCCACAAGATCGGAGCAATGTGGGAGAAGGATCTTTGACCAAATGTCTTTAACTTGTAGGAAGGTACTGCCAAAAGGTTTTGTTGCTGTGAGTGAAGTTCACGGGCTGTAATAAGTTATAAAAATAAGAATAAAAACACATCACTATATATATTAAAGGTCAAATAACCTCGTTTGTAAAGTTGGCACATCATGTCTGACACAAGAAATCGAATATCGGACAACAGAGGTACGGTACCAATAGGTATTGCTGAACAAGGCACACATTCAGATCAGAAACGATTGATACTATTTTTTTAACTTTAAGCAATGCTCTAATCAAAACAGAAAATCAGTTCAATTAGATCTCTATTTATATCAGGAAAACATACAAACAATATTGCAGACGGACTCCGACCACTCTGATTTCATAACATCAAATAAAACAAATAAAGACAAAGTGCATATGTCACAAGTCACTTCAACATCAACGGAGTCTTTTATCATTCTCATCATTTGTGATATGCAGAGATGTGGGTGACGTCATAGAACACGTGACTGATGACGTATTCTCTTCACCCTGATCCTGTAGTTCAGAGTCACTGCAGTCCTTAATTCCGTCCTCGTCCATCTCGCTGTGTGTCTTCACGTGTTTGGCCAGATGGTCACTGCGCATAAATCGTTTATTGCAAACTGGACAAGCAAATCTCTTTTCTCCAGTATGGGTTCGCAAGTGACGCTGAAGTTCGTCAGAACGTGTGAAACGTTTGCCACAAAACAGCCAGTTACATACAAAAGGCCGCTCACCGGTATGCCAGCGTAGGTGAGCCTTGAGATGGGAGGATTTATTGTAGATCTTCCCACAGCCTGGGATGTGGCAGTTGTGGAGGTTCCTCTTCCGGAGATGTTCTCCAGCAGGACCGAGTCGGTCTGCTTCCTGACAATTCGGACAGTCGCAGTTTGATCTTCCGGTGTATCGCCGCTGAGAACGTGAGTTGGTGAGATTAGGTAGAGGTGAACGGCTGTAGAATGGTGCAACGCCTGTAGCTCCTAGTTCGGTCTGGCTAGAGAGCATTGACTTGTACGTGTAAGTATCCTGAAGAATCTGTTGGCTTGGTGAGAGCAAGGCATTGGTACCTGACCCTAAGGCGTGCGTCAGACCATACTCCGCTGTAGGATAGTTTGACGCGAGCTGCGTCCTGAGGGCGGCTCCTGCTGTACCTGACACATCCTGCAGCCAGTTACCCGCGTTAGAGTGAACATCCCACCACGCAGACGTACCGCCTACACTTCCGGTCACTTCCGCCGCTTTCAGAGTATGCGCTGTGGCATGGTGCGCACCGGTGACGTTGAAAGGCCATGAGTCGTAGGGATGCCCTGCTAGGCTGTGCATGCGTGAATACACACTGCTTAAACTGGTTCCGCCCAGTGTTTCCGATGACACTTTATGCGGAGTTTCGGCCTGTGTATAGGCGGCTGGGGATGATGTTGTATTGAACAGATTGTCTGTGTACGCACTCGAACAGTTGGCGGAAGAGGGACGACTGTAGTTAAGATAGTTGCTGCTCACTGCTGTCCCACCAGGTAGCACGCCACCCTTCTGTGAAGACAGTCCTATCGCCCCGGAAGTTCCACCAGCAGATTCTGACTTCCGCCATGGATGGAAACCTTTAGCCAGCGGGTTCTCTGTGAATGGAGGTGGACTCTTATTGCTGATCTTGTTGCACTGTGCAGCCAACATCGCTAAAGGTGTTCCGCCCAGTGGATGTGATTCCTGAAGGAAAAAATCATAGTTTAGAACATTGCTGAGTAGTAGTGTTGCATTTGCTTATGTCTCAATAGCACAACAGAGTTCATAAATACTACGAAATCTAATCTTACGGATTTTTTTAATTCACGGACATGTATTTTTCACGAAAAAAAATTGTTTTGATTCAAAGATATACAGCCATTCTTTACAAATACCAGCTTTATACCCTTGAAATAAAACATGATCAGTTAAATAATCTTATATGTGAAAATGGGTTATATTACTTGAAGCTAATATCCTTCGTTTCAACTGAAAATTCCAGTTTTCATCGCCTTTCTTAAAAAATTATAAAACACATGTGCTCGTATAATTATTCATATTATAATAATGATACAAAAGATAGTGAAATAAAATCAATCTGATATAATCGGACCTTCTCTTACCAGCTGAAGAGTTAGCTCAATTTATTCACTGCTGTTGAATAACGCATTGCACGTTTTATTCATTAATATACATACAATACCGCTCGTTATCCTAGGCGTACTAAGTATAGGACTTTTCGTGTATACCACCGATTAAAATGTCAACATTTCGAAAACAATTTTAAAAGCCATAAACTCCAATTCACAGAAAGTTGCGTTACAATGAAATTACCGACAATAACCTATTTATTTGCTGACTCACTGCAAACCTTTAAGGATAACTAGAGTCATAAATCCTCTTATTTCCAGATACCCCTTTCTTTAGTTTAGTGTCATTGTAAAATCATCAAAGAGAAGACATTTATGTGCGAATTCCTCTCAAAGGTATCATTATACACCTGCTAAAGCAATATACCCGTCAGAGACTTACACTCGAGACACGGGGATAGGAGTCTTCTAAACAGATAATTGCTTCACTGCGATAGTCTGAAGCTTTTACTATTACCAATTGAAATAATGACGTTAGTCGGGCAGAGGTATGAATAGGAAAAGGGGATGGTAGAAAATGGATGATTTCAAACCCCCTCAAAACAGAAAGTAGGAAATCAGGATTACATGAATCATCACTTTAAACTACAAGTGCGGAATATTTAGAGAAAGTGGTAAGGAATGAAAGGAGAGATAATTAAAAGGAATAAATATTACGATCTAGTAAACTGAAGAACCTGTGATTAAATGAGGGTAACATTTAGGAAATAAATGTTGAGATTAAAAGAGAAATTAAATTTTTAAAAAGGGATTGAGAGTGACTGAACACAAGAGAAAGAATAAATGAGTAAGCAATTAAAAGTAAAAATAGACGATTGCAAAAAAGGGGATTCACCCAAATATGTGTAAGTTAGTGAGAGATTAACTGTTAACCTAGGTATAAAGCAGGGTAAACTGGGGTGAGAATCGAAAGAGTGTCAAAATAATTAAGTGAGAGGAGCGAAAGCGAATGACGAAGAAAGTGGATAAGAATATTGGTCCGAAAACATCGATCATATGCTTCATTTTAACATTGATGATGGTTAACTTATGCTTTAGAAATGAATAAACCTCTTCCTCATATTTGTAAATACAAAAATCATATCGTGAAATTTATTCTTACAACCTTTCAAGCGTGACTAACTAATAAAACGCTGGTTATTTATTTCCATAAAACGTTACTAAAGACTGTATTTGATGTATCAGGCCGAGAATAAAGAAATGCCTTCTGTATATGTGCTCTTCTAAACAGATATGACAAAGTTCATTTGTACGTTTTCAATCACTAGTCGACAAAACTAATATTTCACTGATTTATCTACTCAATCGTTTTCTCGTCAAAAAGAAATTTAAACAAGCTCTCTTTCAAAAAGATTAACTAAACAAAACATCACGTTTTTGCGATCTTACGTCAATAGTAAAAGTAGATATGAAATTTATAAAATAATAATATATAGGACAATAGGACAATAAACCTCACTGATAGATGATGACCAAACAGGTGAATACATATCCCGAATTAGTCCACATATCGTTACCGCCTGACATATGCAGTAAAGCATAACCAAGTATCGGGAGAAGCCCTGACGATGTGTTACTGGTATTAACTGAGACGGCGTAACTTTCGAGTCGATGTGTTACCCCTGTCAGTAATGAAGGGGAGTTAGGCAGATTTAATGTCCCGTCGTGGTAACATAAGCCCCATCGTAGAAACGGTTTACAGGAGTATCCAATTCAGAAAAACGTGATTATCGCAATAGTTTAAATGTTATAAGCCGACAAAAATAGTAGGAAATACCGAAAGTTTGTTCAAGTGAAAATTGTTTGAAGTTTTATAGTTTATCTTAAAAGAAAATATTTTGAAACGTTAAAGCGCACTTTATTGCATATCTTAAATAGTAGAAATGGTACTAGATCGTAAAATATTTGGTAAGTGACAAACTTTTGTAACTGGGTCCTATTAAAATTATGTTCATAATTCAAATGTGTTATATTTTCAAATCACCAATCAATATTTCTTGTTATCCGTCATATAGTAATAAGCAATCGATTTTAAGACTATTCCAATTCGCCTATTAGAAATCACCTAAATAAAAACTTCTGATATACATCTTCGAAGTAACACAAAGTTCACATATGTTCAACCGGAAAACAATCCTTGCCGATGGATGTGCATGTAAAGTTATCAGATTCATTATTATCATAAATAACCCGGGTCAGGCTTATTAAAAACAACTCTCTCAAATCAAAGCCCCCACAAAATATCCATGAACGTTTACAAGACCTATATATGGTTCTCACTACAGGTACAAACTAACAACATGACTGCTTCACCTGGAGCTCAAACAATTTCCTGGAAATGCTTGACAAATTCATCCTTTATCCTATTATTGGCTTTAAAAGCAAACAAGCTCCCTGAAGTTTTGCGTTTCTTTGTAATTATTTTTATAAAGACCTCCTACTGGTGATAAAATGACCGTTCATCGTAGAAATGACCACTTCAAACATGACTCCTAAGGGTAAGGAAGAAAGAACTAGGAAAGGCGAGAAGAAAAGTGTCCTTCTTCATTGAGATAACTGCTCTGATACAACAACTCGCTGCATCTCCTAGGGTTCTCCTTCAATAGAGGGCATCTCCAAACATAATTCACTATATGATTAGCAACCAAGACAATTTAACGCGCCGTGCTTGTGGGAGGAATCTGACTGGCCCATTGTGACAATTATAGTGAAGTGTCACTTGAAATTTTCATGATCTTCTTTGATGTAAATCCGAGCCTTGTTTGTTATCATTTCACTGATAAATAATAACACCGCTCCTAGGCATGTAAGAGTAACCCTAAACTATTCCCCCTGAATTCTTTGCTTTTTTGTGATACCATATTTTCAACGATCAGTAATCACACTATCTTGTCTATGGTTAACATACAAGAGTTATCAGAAATGTGTTAAACAGATTCCACCCTGCATTCAAAAGCTCTTATTTGACCGAATAGCTCGCCTAGAATTGATGGTTGAGAACCTTAAGGTGTGTAGTATCAATCTATTAGCCGGGTTCTTATAAAATAATTCAACCATGAATACAATTATGATTTATATACTTATATTCAAAAAAGAGTTTGTTAAGGTCTGGTTGTTATATATTTTTAAATATTACACATGTATTTAATTGATTTTAAGCAGTTTTATTATGTCTTATTGTTCCGCGTGAATAACTCAACTCTTTGAACTAATATATCATAGAAAGACACATTTTTTAAATATTTTAGTTCATTTACACATTTTCTTAACAATCAATTAATCTTCTAACAGTTATTTTCATTAAATGTTGAAGTGAATAACTGTTTATCACAAACAAAATTATACACTAAGTATATAAAGTTTCTCAGAAAACCATTACATAATCATTTCATGCTAAAATATGTTTAATAATGTCTAAACATCAAAATAGATTTCATATTATAATACGATGTGTGTTTGTTTTTAACTTTAGATATGAAAATAATAATTCAAGTTTAAAAATATGTAAGAATACATGTAATCAATTACAACATGAGTTTGACAATTAAAGGTAATGATATTCATATAGTAATGCCAAATATCTATCATGATCTGTCATATAGTCCCTTATTACATTCACAACGCACAAAGACAACTTCAATGCAATACATTAAATCATCACTGCCACAATAGTTTAAAGCTGTATAAAGTGAAGCTGAAAGGCAACAACAGGGTTTTAAAGTTTACACAGATTACAACCTTCAACATCAATGGAAACCCTGAGTGGCCTTCGTTTGAATTACTCCAAATCTTCGGTTGTCTGAAGATTTTTTCTAGTATACAGCATAACGTGCCCTATCATTGAAGGGGATTAGAGCCTAGTTTTAAAGTGATAGATGTTGTTCTCCTAATTAAAGACTATTGCTAGCGTTAACTATAGAGAGGAGACTTGCAAGTAGTGGGACTGATGCATGACTCTTCCACTTCTGTTTGAGAGGCAATTGGGAGACAATGTCATACAATGAATCATACTTCAGGTCAGAGTGAAGAGAAAGCCGGGTGCCTCAGACAATACAGATTAGTGCTATCAATGATCTTGATAACGAGTCGGTAATGCTACTTTGTCATCTTATATTTTTATTTTAGAACGATACACTAATAAACGATAAAGAAATGATCAAATTATGGCATAGTCTTCTCTACTTGAATATATTTATAGAAATGAATGTTTCAGCTTCGACATTTTATAAGAATTTATGCTGTTGATAAAATTGGCTAATTATGATTAAATGCGTATTTTTTGCTTAACTTATGAAGTTCTCTTTAGTATAGAAATGAAAGAATTTATCATTTCATCTAAATCCTTATTGACAATGCTTTTTTAGTTTGTAAGAAGGATTTTTCATTTACGAATAATCTTTATGATAGGATTATTTGACTTCAACCAAATGCTTTACAGTGTACTGACATTTGTGTTGTGTACGTCTCCATTCTGTTACCGTGGATTCTCAAAACATAGCGAGTAAAAAATATGTTAAAGGTAGCAATTTTTAATGTTTTTTTTATTATTGAGGTATTCTTTTCTTAATAAATATTCAAATAGAAAAGTTTAAACTACCCATATTTCAAAATGAATTATTGAAAAAACTTGAAAATATGTTTTTGCATTAAGAAGAGTTTAATTCAAACTTTAGTTATAAATTGAAGATGAATATTTAGATAATTACCATAACTAGTATTTAATTTTAAATGTTTGTTTGCATGGAAAAGTAGGGGGTAATCTTAATACCTATTAAGGATACTAGTATATAAACCTCTTAGCTTTTGATAGCCGACATTTGTTATGATACTTTCGAATTTTATTAGAAATTATTAGTCCAAATAGAAAAAAATCCTATAGTGAACAGAGAAATGATTTTAGTTTATTTGCTACTCCTACATCAGTTATCCTGAAGTAGTTATTTTGATTTATAAATGTCCTCAAATAACATGACAGCAAAGGCGCATAAGAACCTTAAAAGTATTTCATGAATATAAGGCCATGTCTTTCATTAAAAACCTAATTGGCGACAACGCTTTGATGAAAACGAAACAAAACGTTGCAATTCCGTAGAACCATGTTGTTTCACAAACTACATGTAAATCTACGAAACCTTGAGATATAAATATAATGGTAACGTAAACTACCACACAACGAACAACACAATATATATGTATAATTACATCTTCTTCAGATAATACTAACAATGCAGTCATTAGGCCGGGATAACCCGTAATCGTTTTTCTCTGTCGTGTAGTTAAAGATCAGGGGAAAAGGATTATAATGAGAAATTTAATTTGAATCTACTATTATTGGTTGGCTAATTTATATCATTAATGCTATTAAGGTATCTCTTACTCGCTTCTCTGTACCACCTGAATGATATACGAACAGATGTTCGTCCTTTGTCTCACGTTGACTAGAAGCCCATTGAACCCATTTATGAAGACAAATGACATTTTTTACTCCATCTGATACATAAGGATATGGTGACTGTTCTACAAACTGTCTCCGGATTGCTCCCTCCACGGACACGGTAGATGGACGTGCATAGATTAACTGAAGATTTTTATTTCAGTTCTCGCGTTTATAAATTTAACAGGTAGATTTGACTTAAAATTATATCTGACAATATGTCAGACAATGATTTGTGTTCTATTCTTTCAGACATACCACTCATACTGTATATTCATCATGTCATGTCATTAATTATGTTCTACCCGGAGCGGTTTTCGCTTAGGCCTCGGCTTGTTTACCAATGCGGTTCTATTCTTTGGAGAAAAGCTTAAATCTAAAAGTATAAATCATATAACAGCATGTCGTAAGTCATTATTCATCTTTGATACTTAAAAGTCTAGAAGTCCTTGTTCACTAATTCCACTAGACTTAACCAATACATATCGCAAGACGAACAAAATCTTAACGCCGAAAGAAATTAGAAATTCTTGGTCCATTTATGACGAATCTGATTCCATGGATTTGACCTAAAACTTTATCTTGTATGGAAACCCTAACTGCTTATCAAACTCAAACATGAATATTTTGAAATCTTTTCACAGCTTTATTAATGATTCAAATAGATTTTCTCTTTGACAATGAAATACCATAATAAGTATCAGTGAATGAATGTAACATCATTTGCATAAATAATTGATAATCTAATGGAAAGCAAATGTAATTCCAATTTGGAAAACGATCTTTATGTATATGTAACAAGCTTTTGTAAATCTAAGAAAAATTAATTTATGCCTAGTGGAGAGGGATTCATTTAAGCATTATTAATTATTTTTCCGATCCAGACGTATCTACACGTCTAAGTAAAATATATATGAACCATCTATAGAATCTTTATCGCAATTATTTATTGTCTGTAACAATTTCAAATTTCATCTTTATATCCATTAATTCTCTAAACAATCTCTATATGAATATTATGATCTCAAATTGATAAGAAATATTACCTATTTTTATAAAAACGTTTATTTTGAAGTTTTGGTATCTCTACGTTAGAACCACTGATGTCTTATTCACTTCTTAATTGACAATGTGGATGAATGTTTTGCTTAAAGAAACATGTATGTCAAGCATCGAAACAATGATATATATTCAATATTGTTTATATCCTTTCAAATGGGATTCTGTTAGTGGTATTCAATGTAAGAAAAATAATATTCTGAATAAAAACAAAATGTAACCTGAAATTTGCTCTTTTGAGATACTCAATTTAATACTAAAACGGTTCAATTACCCTATGTATTGTTCAATATCATTATGAATACTTAATGAACTAGTGATTTAGCCGAATGAAATAAAATTTAATTGTTCTAAAGAAAAACCGCCTTGGAATTAATTCATATTTCAGAGATTAAAATCTTTAGCTAGTAGTCAGGTAGATTATGATAAATATTTTCTTCTTTTTTTAGTTGTCTTCAAATTAAACATTATGTGTACGTGTTGATAAGTCAGTAACAATATTTAAATATTTTCCTTTGTTAAAATTAAATATGACTTTTGTGTCAAATAGAAAGTTATCCCTTTAAATTGTAAATCACATATCTATGGTAGCCTCATGGTACCAGCCTCATAAATAAACATGCTATAAATGTAGATGTCCAGGGACAAGATACATCTGACTTATGCCTAATCAGTCTAATTCGTAATCACCAAGTACACCTTGCACTCATTGAGACAATGTAAAATATATCAATCTTTATCAGTGCGTTTTGACTTTAAGAACTTCCTTTTGGTTTCATTAAGGTAACAAAGGAATGGAACAACAGAAAAAACGTCTGAAAAATGTTTTCGATAACAGCAATCGTATGTCTTTTCTATGTCAAAGAGATTTACGTCCGAGTAAATTTTCCCTTTTTTACTTTTTGGTTATCATTTTTATCATTTTACATCGAAATCAGAATACGGATTATTACTTTCCATTTTGAGTTTGCATGTTATATATGAATGATTCACACGTGAGTAATCTAGTGATTGGCATTTACCATTTCTTCGTATGGTTGTAAATACAATCGATAACATGATTTCATTACGTATCCTGACATAAACGACTTCGATACCTTTTTTATTTAAATGATCTTTAACATGTGTCAATCAATTTTGACTAAAACGGCTTGAAAACGCATGTCATTTATTAATAGTAGATGAAACATTTATATAATGCACATCCTCAATAATGTGAATACTAACATTACTGTACTTATATATCACTGCACCGACAACATGAATTCATCTACTATAAATGTTTTATTGATACATTTGGAACTTCAATTAATCTTGAATTAAATGTTATCAATTTTGAACGGCTTGAATAATGCATATATGAAACACAAAAACATCCATGTCTTCAGAAAGCCTTATCGTTGTCATTACTTGAATCAGAACACGAAGTATGGCATTATTTAGGCACTGCTGCTTAAAAAGAACCCAACAAGCAGAGTATTACAGTAACATTATGTGACAAATTGCAAAAAGAAAGCTAGCTTTATGAAATACATTGACTTACCCCTGTAATGATAGTTGCCGCCATAACTTGAGCGACTGGCTTCCTTAATTCCAAGTTTGGCAAGTGATACTAGTTTTTTATTCCCCTCAATTGCGGGCATTAACTTGATAAGCCCGCCCATCTCCTTAACACTATATTCCGACGTATTTGTTTGGTTGTGGGTGTCCTGATCTAAAAATACCCGCCAATCAGAAGCGTCGTAAACGACTAATTGCACCTCCAAGAGTTGAAGAGTACTGAAATCCGGTGATCGAATTCTAGACGAATGCTTTCCCGTCACTTTGTATTGTGTTGCGGGACTGAGACGAGGAGATTCCATTATCTGACGGGAGAGGCGCGCGCTACCCCGGACAACCCACACACAGTCCTCACGTGGATCCTTCGCTCCTGATCGGGCTCATTACAATGACACGTATTTTGCCTGACATTAATACCTTACAGTGTGATATCACAGTGTGGCTTGAGTACTAGTGTAACTCACATCGCGAATTAATTCTTAATCAAAATGGGAGTGATCCACATCTCGAAAATTTTCTAATTTGAAGTAAGATATAATTCCTGCGTACTTCATTCAGTGAATTATTTTCACATACGATCGACAAGGTATAAGTTACAACGAGCGACGCATGGCTAGCTTTCTTAAAAACATTTACAAGAAAATAAAATACTACTGTAACGCTCTGTAGTAGACAAAATTTAGACTATGGCTTTCTAGTATCTATTTCCAAGAATGAAATGCTAGTTCACTTTCACTGAAGAAATGAATAAGGTACACTTGGATACGCTGAATTGGCACTCCTCGTTTATCATTTTATAAATGGAATTCGATATTCTAACTACCGTTGTTGTCTTGCACTAAAATTGTGAACCCTCGTTTATGTCTGTTCAAACTATTGGTGATATCCATCTTACGCCAACGAGAGAAAATTAACTTGTTAACTAATGCTCTCATCACCGACAATTTTGACATGTGATGTTGCTGAACATGCAACAGCAAATGATGATATATGCTTCACGGATGTTCATAACAAATATCTAATCTATAGAAAAATCACAACGATAAAAGATGTCACTGAGTACGCTTTATGTGGAGTTGCCCCGATTCGAGTTGAGACTGGCCGATATGATGACACTAACATTAATGAAAGAGTGTGTTAATTTTGTAAAGATGAAATCGAAGATGAATGCTATGTGTTAATTTAATTTCCATGGTATTCGTGTGAAAGGTCGATTTTATTAAGAAAATGTATGGCCGAGTGTGTTAGTTTTGATGATTTTAGTGATGTACAAAAGTTACAATTTATTTTATCCAGCCCAAATGTATGTTTTACTGCTGCCAAAATCTGCCATTTTATTCTTTCTAAACGTCAATCTTATGTATATAATTCCACTTTTACTGTTTTATCTATTGTATTGTATGTATTTTTATGTTGATGTGAGACTTTAATCAACAATCTGTCTGTCTGTATATCATTTTTGGCAAAGTGCACAAAGTTTATAGGTCCATTTAGAAGCCTGATGAGCGCTCACTCCCTTATAGTTTTACTCAATAGTTGAGGGTGGTATATCCCATTCATTGTAAACTCATTGTTCACAGTTTTCGTTCATCCAAAGAATATTATAAAGGTTCCATCGATCACCTGCACACAGGTCATGCTGATCAGTCATGTTCATGTACTTATACTGATCGTTTTTAATCACATCTGGAATTACATGAAGGTCGAAACCCCCATAAAATTCCAGATGTAAATGTCTTGTGATGCTTTCATTCACCAAAATACTTCACTCCCCACACCTATCAGTGAACCTGGTGAATCACAAATTTATAACTTTGCATACGTTTTTTTAAGTTATTGGAATGGCAATGTGTTAGGCGTTTGTATTTTCTTTAAAGCATATGAAATGCCAAATAAAACAATGGTAAAATAACCCTCCAATAATAATACAGCTACCATATTCGGGTACTTGAGTCTGTCTACGGGTGAGTCATGGTTAAAAGCCTTCAGAATTTGGGAAATGTCAATTTAAGATAATTCACCCCATATTTCACATACGGGCTGTTTGGTGTCACGCCTCCCAAACATAAGAGTAAGCGAGGCGTGAATGGTTAATCCCGATTTTTCCGAGAGTCATCGGCGGTGCTTGCCCAAGCAGAATAAACAGACAGAGAGGATTCATTCGGGGAAAGCTACTGAAGGATAGGCGTCCAAGACGTGAATTAAGTTACCTATACAAAGTCATCTTATCTTCTGATTTGTGATGCAACATAAACAGTATCTTCATCACAAGAGTTACCACAATTGTAAACCCATTAACAACAGGCTTTAAAACTATTAACTTCGTACGACAACGTGAAAACCAGTGCGCTATAATATTGCAAAAGTCAGTTACACAGTTGAATATTAGATATACGAATAGATTCTAAAAGATCTTGAGAATTACTGATCACCCAATCGGCCATTGATCGAAAATTTATTAAAAGTTTTTATGACCACCATATAGTCATTTCGTCCTTCTTAAAATTTAGCAAAAAATGTTATTCATATGTCAACAGTACCTGTATTGAATGTACTTTTCTCTTCTGTGTACTTTTGTTAGTGTGTACAGTATTATAGGTAACGAGTATTTAACAAAATAGAGCGAGAGTCTTCATATTACTCATTGGTTTATCATCAAAACGCATATTATGTAATGTATAGGCTAGATTTTTAACCACTGTTATCCGTCAACTCAACAATTATAAAGAATTACAATTTTATACATAATATATATATATGTGTGTTTTTAACAGTAAAGAACGCATATTTTACTTTGAACTTGACATAATAATTAATAATAAAATTTAGTCAATATCTATCGTTTTCTTGATCAAACCAAATCTAAATGTTTCTCGATTTTTCTTTCTTTGGATTACGATTTATATATTCAGATAGACTGTAAATGGAATATATTTGATTTGTAAGGCTACAATAAAATTTTATCTCAAGCGGAGGATGGATCTAAGAAGATTTTGTTTGTATGTTTTTTTGATATGACATGATAAACTTTTGGTGACGTCACTATATTGTTGATGTAGGTTGCTACATTACAGGGTAATCTAGAAAGACATTACTTCGGGAAACCTGAGGATTGAAGAATACCCGGGGTTTTTTTTCTTTTAAATTATAGTTTTACACGTTTAAAGATAGGTTTATCCAAAACGGACAAAAAAATAGTACCATATACACAATCCTGATGGTATCAAAGACATTAAATTTGTTTCAAATGTGTTTGTTGAAATGTGTCACCGACGAATAAATATTAAAACATCTTGAAAAACATATCGTCAAATCAATTGTACAATGCATAGACAACATTAATCAAAACATGTAAAAAAGTGATTCTAACAATAATAACGTTACATTTTGTGTCTTTTTTTGCCACACAAGTTGTCATTTTGTCAAGGTAAATATATGGAATGCTAAAAAGTTTTTATTTAAAACAAATACTTCATTTTACAAATTGGTAATAATGGAAGTACCAGTGAGATACCTCTAAGTGCACCCCATCCATTAAATTAAAGATAAATAACATTCATTTTTCATTATGCCTAGCAAAACTTTTAAATTGGATACAAATTTCATGTTTTGACAAAAAGATTATAAATTAAACACCAAAGTGTTTATATAAAGTTGTTTACTGTACCACAGGTATACACAGATAACTAAATAATCCCGTATACAAACTTGTCAAATATAAGCGCATTTTCAGTCGAACAATTCTGTTTATGAGCCATCAGTTAGGATTAATTCCAGGGATCTCACTTTTCTATGACACTTATACTCGTTGTGTCATATTGTAGAGCAGATCGGGGTCCGAACCCAGCTAAATACATTCCACCATATACCACAGAACACCTCGTAAGACCAATTACACTTCTTTTCCATCTTAATTGACCACAAACAGCTGCGTGATCCCCGATTTTATATTTCTTTTCTCCCTATCTTTTTCAGGTTCATTGTTCCCGAGTTGAGGAAAGCGGAAGGAGAGCTCAGATCACTCAAGCGGTTGAATTGATGAGACATCTAAACTAGGCTAATCTCACGTCAAGAACGCAGCTTCTATTGGTTGATGGCATGACGTCCATAGCCTGACGTGCGATTATCAACACCATATATGATGTATTCAGGGAGTTTATCTTCTACATATCTATCAACTACGTAACGCTTGGGATGGATCTCGTATCTCTTATTCACGTAACGGGTAGGGATAGGGACTTAATTTGTTGTCTTATTTACGTAACCGGTATGGGGTCTGTAATTAGAAAAACGATGGCTTCATCTCATCGAAGAATCTAAAGGGGATGAGACCAGGCAATGTTTTCGCACGGTGTCTGACGTGTGTCAACTGTACTTTTGACGTAACGTTTGTTCGTTTCTAATCCGATTTGTTCGGAAGTTACGTGTGTTTTTAAAACAGCAGTAAGTGTTAAGGCAAATTTTAAGACCGATCGTGAACTGAAAATTTTCTCCAGAGATGTTTGTTATTAATCGCTTGGATCTGGACAATAAAACGTTCAACAATGGTATATGAACTGTTTGTGATGGTGTTATTTTATTGATGAAAACATTATATAACCAAAATCAAAATTGAATCAATCAACTTTGTAAAATAGAACCTTGGAAAATCGCTATACTAAAACTAATAAAAAAATTTTTACCTGTAAAAGGGAATGAACTTCGATCGTGTATGGCTTTCCCATTAGTTATACTTCGTTAACCTGCTCATGTTAGAAACACCATTCTGATTACATAGAGGATCTATGTAGGGTTACTCGTTTTTAAATATTCATCTCCAAACTTAAAGACACTGTGTCAATTAATTGATCACATGAAAAGAAAAACAAATGATGCCAATTGCCAGACAACCTTTTCTAAACAATAAAAAAATTCCTTGAAAACGTAGCAAATTTGGCAAAGTTACGCGCATCCATTTCCCTTGCTAGAATGATTAAAAGGTGATCACTCTCAAATGGCCGCATGCAGTTTAATTTAATTAAGTGACACCTTACTCTACCTATAAGGAAAGCGGGTGGAGTAATAATATGAATATAGGAGAATATATGATTACCATATGTTCATTTATAATTGAGGAAATTTTGACAAAATAAATGTTAAAGCATTAAGGTTTACGTTTTTTTAAAGAAAATATGAGTAATATGATATTTTGGGGATAAAAAATGTATTCCCGAAAGCGGAATATTCCTTAATGAATTTATTTGATATTTGCTTTAATACAACGATTAACACAATTGCAATTCTTTTAAAACACAACTTGTTTCTTGACAAAAACAAGAACCAAGTCGAAGAAAATATTCTCATAGAAACGGTTTGCCATTGTATCTGGGTTTTTTGGGTAAATGATAAATCATTATCAATATGTAACTGTATCATATCACTTCACTGTAACCTCAATCAAAATAGGAATTCTCCCAACGTTATGTTGTTTAAAACATTACTTCGCTATCCACCAGACGGATATATAACAGAAATTCTGCCTATTCATGAACGTGAATCGTAATTGATGGTAAAAATACTTATCATCAACCACGTTCATTTTTTGTCACGCGAAAAGTCCGAACAGCACTCTTAAGTAAATATAGGTAGGAGAACCAGACGCTGGATTCCAAGTCGTAAAATCGGGATAACTCCCGGTAATCTAATATCTTCAAGAGCAAGAATCAGTTCCGCTTGTCTGTTCGAGTGCATATAAAACCCCTCGGAAGGATGATGATCCTATTTAAAACGCATCTAAGCACACGTTTCAAATATTCCATCGCAGCGTAAAAATGTATTATTATTGGCAATACACAAGCATGTAAATACACCAATTTGCCCATCAGCAAACAGAAGATGAACCGAAATCGTTCTAATTCAGACTTAATTTGCCCTATTTTGAATATTTTGCTTCCTTTATGATTTAGCCTGGGTCAAGAAATTGCTCGGCCCCGTTACGCGTTCTAAAGCCTTTATGCTCGAGCGCCGTGCAAGAGATTTCGAAGAGAGCACTTTCCGTGAGCATTGCGCTTGGCGTTTGACCCTCTCAGATAAATAGTCAAAATTAGGAGCACGTTGGTCAGACGATTCGATCATCGTGCAATTGTATGACAACAGACAGCTTTCGTTTCCATAATGTCCCCTGAGAGCGGAAATAACGCGATCAAATCATCCTGTCGAAGAATGGCTGGCTTGACAAGGGAGCAGTTATTGTATTGAGCGAGTGTGTGTAAGGATTATGCATAGTAGAACTGTGAAAAGATTGCCGACTTTGTATAGCCAGGGAGCATACATTGAGGGCCCTTGGGGCATTCGAGGATGTCTGGAGATGCTAGCGGAAGAAGTGAAGAGAAGGATAAATGAAAACCAACACTCGATAATCGATCCCCGCTCTTTAGCATCGGGAGGTCGCAATTTCGCGACTAAACAACATCAGAAATTATACCTCCGCGGCGAAATAGTCCCTGGGGATCAAATTAAAATACTTGTCTTCTAAAATTTAAATTGTCGTGGCTTCCCCATGCCTGCTAATCAAGGAGAATGAAAGTATAATTATGATTGCTCTGGATTTTCTTCACTTTTATAATCAGGTGACATCAAGGCAATTTTCTGTAATTTTCTGCAATTTTGTCCACTTAATGATCCTATTTGCGGACGAAGTCGATGCCGGAGCAGTTCTTGATGAGCATAACGAGCACGGGGCACGGTCTTCCAATGCAAATACGTTAGATACGCGCGCGTAATTACCTTGTTACCAGAAACCGACTCAAAATGGGATAGCTTCAAGTGAAACTAGTCAGATTGCATTGGTAATGTGTTGAAACCGGCGGGATTCTCGAGTCAACTGTTTTGTCCGGCAAATATTTCAATTGTCTTGGTGTTACGAAACAAGATAGATACACACAAAGGGAAAACTAACATCTATCATTGATTAATTCTCCTCATAGCATTTGATCTCATTTATCTAAGCATAACCAAAGTATATATATATATATATATATTCACCTGATGAGACCTTATGGTCGAAAGTACTTGTGAATAAATAAACTTGATTTTCTTCAACAAATATACATATATATATATATATATATATATATATATATATTTAAAGACTGAAGATGAATCTTTGCATATCGGTTCAGTAATAAAATACATTTTCATGTAATGAATTTACTCGCTTTACTTTTGTAATATTTAAAGCCATTCCCATGAAAAAAACAATCTGATATATGTAAAATAAACGAAGTGGCATATTAAATGAGAAAAAAGTGTCAAAATAGAATCGCTTTAAACTTGTGTGTGCGACAACAGCTCTAGACCGCGGACATCACACTAGAACTCTAAAACAGTAGCCTTATATTGTATATCAATGGGCGGATACATGATTTTCGTTTTTGGGGACTTGGGGTGGACTCTATAGGTGTCACAAGTAAAACTTTTGAAATGATTAATTTTGATCAAAGAATATGTTTCCACAGAAACATTTGCTTAATGACTATAGTTAGAAGATAAATAGAGATGTATTAAGAAATACGAGCGTCAACATTTGCCAAATTTTGGACTTTCTTGAGGAATCCTCTCTGGATCCGCGCCAATGTTGTTATAGATGTTAATTTCTCTATGACACACTGTCACACCAAATCAGGATATCAACTGGTCGTTGCCCACACCACGTTCTGAACTAAGTGTTGCCTCAGATCTGTCGGACACACTAAACACAGCACATTTTGATAATCACAATAATTAGATACACAACTAAATCAATTTCCAGACGTATAGTTGTCATGTATAGATTAAGCGATTAAAGTATTGAGGCTTGTCTTTAGCTAAAATCTTCAAAAAATCCTTAAATTCTTTTCACATAGCATTTTTATCCTTTTATACGGGTGAGAAGGTGAAACACTTTCTGATTTATGGAGCCTTCCGTCCAAATAGTTCTACCAAAAAGGACTCTCCCTCTATCTCATCTCCAATCTCCTCCGTAAGATCTCGCGAGAGGTTTCACTGGTGATTTAGTTGTGGCATTAAATTCGGATCGAGCTGTCCAACAAACGTATCGTGAGATGAATCTCTATAACACCTCTCCATTAACAGGAGTAGATCGTATTTCCTCTAAAACTGCCCCTAACACCTATCATATAACACTTCCAGATCTTAATCAGTTGACAACATTGTGAATGCCCAGTATCACCTGCTTGGAATCTGTCGTTAGGAAAACAGCCGTTTGCTTAAAACCCGGAGCAGTGATATCCGGGATTAGTATAAACATAGTCTCGTGCATTATGACTAAGGGAATTCAGGAAATGACCTTTTAAAATGTGTTTTCGATTGAATTTGATTGGAGTCAAAGGCAGTGCTCATATGTCCACATGCATGTGGTGGCATTTCCGTTTATAACATGATATTGGTGTCAAGATTAAATTGTAAACGAGAAAAAGCCGGCTATTCGACTTTTCCTTCCGTCTTTACAGATAAGTTTATTACAGCCATGGCGCTTAGTGAAGGATCTCCTACTGTTCAGTGATACTGTATATATATGTATATATATGGTCAACATTTAAGTAACCAAATTGCATTTGATAGACTTGCTGTATATCATTCCATATGATAAATAATTTTGCATACATTATCTCTTGTAATCCAAATGACTTTCGCAGTACTTACATGCAGGTGTAGCATTGTAAGATCGAGTTATTTCTACAGGGGATATCGCAATAATAAATTTGCTATTTATAATATAATATTGCTATTGCATCATGATTTAATGACCTCACAATGCTTTGGCATTACTGAGAACATATTGCCCGCTACTATAAGTAAAATGTCCCAAGCCCGTCTTAGGAAAAAAAGCTTTAACATTTTATTCTAATCATGAAATAACTACATTAATGTTTGGTATTTTATTATACTTTTATCATGACCATTTTTTAAAAACATGTTGTATAAATATTTCTGCATGAGAGTATGGAACATGGATGAGGTTTTGAATGAATCCGAGAGGGAAAGTGTATGCGTAAGAATTGAAATAGAAAAGGGGGACGACGAATGTGTGTGTGTGGGGGGGACGTTATACTGTGATAGTTGATGTGAATGTGATGTGCGATATCTATTTTAAATTTGTTATGCATTTTATGTAACTCGTGCCATATGGCTGGATGAAATGTTTTACCGGTTTTTATGTGGCAGTATTATTTGAATAACATGTGACGTAATGACGACACAATTCTATTACCTCATTAATGAAGATGGCTAATGACAGTTTTATGGTCAGATATTCATTCCATTACTGCAAAACTGTTGAAGAATTAAATCTTTGAATTGTATTTACAAGTAATATAGATACATTTTGTAAGGAAAACAGGATGATCTGGATAACAATTTCTTTAATATGGAATCCATGACCTTTCGGAGTATATGATGAGTATATTCTTCATCAGGTGGAATGTAGGGAATATCAAAGGGGTTCAATAATGGGGTACATATATTTATGTACCCAATTTTATATTCCCTACATCTCACCTGATAAAGGAGTAATCATATACTCCGTATAACTTCATAATAAAGAAGTTGTTAACCAGAAAATGTTGTCATCCTGTTGAAAAATTATTTCGAATGATAAAAAATCTCACCCTCGCGTCTTCTGTTATCAAATATATAAACATTTGTTGATTATGGTAAATTTTCGTCTTTATTTTTACTTTAATCAACCCGTGTTGATATAGTGGATATCAGAAGACACTTTGGTAAGATTCTCTACTTAAAACACGATCAATATCGGTGTAACCCTATTCTGCCTACAGACACGTCTGGCAACAGGCTATAAGAACATTGATCAGAAATTAGAGCCACTACAGAAAGCATTTTTTTTAGATTAAATCGGCATATGAGGACATGTAAACTCACTTTCGCTTTCTATGACTATTTATTATTCTTTACAATTTACCTGGTAACAATGATATATCAAAAGGTTAAGACGGATGAAGACACCAAGGGATATAAAACCGTAAAATCGGTTCAGCACAAAATGTGAAATATTGTTTGTTGGAAATGTGTTTTTTAATATATAGAGAATCTCACCAAAGTTTCTTCTTATATCAAATGTATATATCAACACGGGTTGCTAAAAGTAACAAATATCCAACACTTGCCGAGATAAACTGCAACATTTTCTTTACAGTATTACTGATAAACTGCAACATTTTCTTCACAGCGTTAATTTTGCAGAAACTGCAATATTTTCTCCAAGGTATTGTAGATAATCTGGGTAGATGATATTTCATTATTTGTCAGTTACATCGAACGATATTTCATATATTCAATACGTAAAAAAACTCTGATATTACAATAACATTTTGGCCATCAAGCCGTTTTTTCTTCATAGTATTGCATTGAAACTGCAACATTTGCTCCACAGTATTACAGGTAAACTACAACATGTTTGCCATATTATTTTTTTTCAATATTTCAGATCAACTTGAAAATTTTCCTCGCAGTATTGAAGTTAAACTGCAACATTTTCTCCACAGTATTGCAGATTATCTGCAACATTTTCTCAATAGTAATACATATAGAATGCAACACTTTCTCTAAGTATTACATATACATATCTTAAGGATGTTCGCTCCTCAGTCACAGTGACAAAACTCAAATAACCTTAAATCATAATGTTCTTATATGATAAACCAAAATGAAGCGGCAATTTCTCAATTTTGATGATTTCTTATTAAATATTCATCAAAATTAAGAAACGTAGTATTTTTCTTTTTGAAATAATTCACAATTTTGCTGACTCAGCAATTTTAATTATAACTATCATTTGAGCAAGTTCTATAATCTGTTTTTCTCAGAAAGTAGATGTTGTTGAATGAATATGATTTGTATGTATGCGTTCAGGTATATTTTTAGATAATGAGTGGGAGAAAGCATGTTTTTAGTACAAAAATAGCTTGAATGTTGATAATTTAATTGAAATGTTTGAATACATGTTGTGCAGTAGCGGCTAAAACTCCATACTACCATATATATTTTATACTTTTTTCTGGAAGAAAATTATCTTAACTCAAACATGTTTTCATATTTAAAAAAAGTTTAATACAGTAACTAATTTAAATTTATGATTTCTCAAGAAAGATCATCATTTCCCCATTGACTGCCATGTTAAATCTCTGACTGACATAGGGATCTTTGTCTTAAAATATCTCGAAAAAACCCACACTTACCCCCATTTTTTTGGTTCAAGTTTTAAATAAATACACTAAACTTTTGAAAAAAACAAGTTAGAAAAAAAGTTTAATACTTTAAATTTAAGGAACGGACATCCTTAACTGCAGCATTTCCTACACAGTATTACAGATAGACTATAACAAGTTTTCCACAGTATTACAGATGAAGTGCAACATTTTCTCCACAATATTACAGAAAGAATGCAAAATTTTCTCTAAGTATTACAGACATATATGTAAACTGCAACAGTTTCTTTATGGTATTACAAGTAGACTGCGACATGTTCTCCATTTCATTACAGATAGACTGCAACATGTTCTCCACAGCATTACAGATAAACTGCAACATTTTTTGTAGTATTACAGGTAGACTGCAACATTTTCTCTACAGTATTTGCAGATAGACTGGAACATTTTCGCCATTATATTACATATTAAGTGCATCATTTTCTCCACAGTATGTTAGATAAACTGCACATTTTCTTTATAGTAATACAGATAGACTGCAATGTTTTCTCCATAGAATTAAAGATTAAATGCAACATTTTCTTTGTATTGTTACAGATAGACCGCAACATGTTCTTCACAGTATTACAGATACGCTGCAACATTTTATCCATAGTATAACATATAAAGTGAAACATTCCTCCTTCATTACACATAATCTGCAACATTTTCTCCATTGTAAATATTCTGAAACTTTGATTAGGCGTTGGTTTATAAGTAATTCTTCAACTTTTCTGCTTGCTCATATCATTATCCAATGCACTCCTCAGTATTATGGATTATCTGTTATATACTCAGTGTTCCACCTTAAGACGCTAGTGTACACCATTATAAGTAATGCAGAGATTATGCACAGTATATATCTTCATATTACTAACCACAGTAATCAGGTAATCTACCATCATGTTATTTCAAATATACGCACAAATTCAGGTCATCAAGTTCATTCTAAAATATCGGGAGTATTTAATGCAACATTGTAACATATCAATAATTCATATCAACGATTAATATTTTCGATTTGTGCACATCCGACACCTTATATCTTTTAACATTCCTTTGTTATTTCGGCGACCGTTACTTTTTCATTACTGATTGCAGGTTAATTAGACAGAATAATAAGTACTTTATACATCAATAGAAAGCCAAAGAGAGTAAAATATCCAATATAGCAAAATGCGTGCTATAGCGCCTTTAAAGTCAGTAACATCCGTTGGGAAGGTATTTCTTTTCTTTAACAAATCAGTGAAGATTATAGGGCATAAGGACCTCTTGATTATCACATAATTCCTATGATCTGTAATGAAATATTTAATTAACGCAATCAATAGGACTTTCAAAGTTCCCAATTAGAGAGAAAGTTTGATAAACAGCATAAACGGGATTCGAACCATGAACATTGCGTTGTATAGCTCCTGAACAACCGAGGACGCACGATGTTCATTTTTGTGTCCCGTCCAATCTATTCTTTAAGTATACATGTCTGTAATGAAGGTAACGATTCATATTTATTTGTTGTTAAATGAGTCGGGTGATTATTCATTTCTTGATCAGAACAATTTACGCAGTACAAAATTATTTGATTTCTACAAATTCATTCTCAAACATTAATCGATAATGGTGTGTTTTGTCCTTGAAAATGCAGACTATGGTCAGACATTTCATGCATTTTTGCCTTACGTGTATATATATTATTAGAAAGAGCACGTTTCAAATATATCACAAACATTGGATTCTGTTGTATATCCACTTCTATGAATTTATTTACTTCCCCTCGTAAACATTTCGAAAAACTTAAGTAAGATTGCACTTCCTTGTATGTGGGCCAGTATACGTATGTGTCAGATAGATAACATTATGATATATATATATATATATAAGGAATTATTCGATTGAAACTTGAGCAGAACAGGACGCTATATACTATATTTGTTGCTCATTACTAAGCATTATGTATTTTGGAAACCGTTAAATCGTAATCGACGACAGTTGAAATTGGCCAATGTGTAACGTTTTCAAAATAGTGCCTAAGTATAAATGAAGTGGTATCCTTGTAAACAGAGAAAAAGGATCGCCCACTCGATGTATGTCGTAAATCTCTTGTTACATTGGTCATTATACGTCATCAAAAGAAGAATTTTATATGAACTTTCGAATGTCTCTTTTCACAGATCGCTGTATTTTTTCAACCAAATGAGTTCAGATATACACTAACAAAATCTCATTAATATCACAAAATTAGTTCCTCGCTCCTTAGTGTTTCATTGGGTTGTACCTTATCATTAATCAATGATCTCACTGAGCCCAGTCTAGATTTCTGTCCACACCAACTTTGAACAGGGAATGGCCCCAAAACTGACAGCCAATCATTTTGTTCCACCTTTATCCGTCCAATGAAATTCCAAATTTCAAGGTCAAACTTCGGTTTATCAATAAAGATGGCTACCCCTGAAATTAGCTCTATAAGAAATAATATCAGCAAACCATACATACATTTTTGCGACAGTAAATATGTTTAGGTGTGTCAGCTTAGGCCTGGCGAATTACTGTCTCTGCCCAGTTAGATAAACTATAACAAATATTCAGAAAACTTTCTGTTGCGGTATTCTCTTCACAGTGCTAGCGTTACTCGGAAAAGCGACGTTTGAACGTTCTAAGTACTTGCAGAAATTTATAGCACGATAATGATAGGTAATATTACAACCTCCTGTGGATAAAGATCTCTACGGGATTCCCTATATGATCATATATGAGTAACAAGTGACAATGAAGTGCTTAAATTGTAATACATGTATATACTCCAAATTGTATACCTGCTCATGATTTAATAAAAACCGTTACAAATTCTATTACCTGCTCCAAATTGTAATAAAAACGGCTCAAACTAGATAAATGCCAATATAATACTTGGGAGCAAATCAATTATTTGATTTGAATCAGATTGACATGTAAAATATCATTTTGACACACAGTACTGTAAACCGATGCAAATTCAATGATATTGTCATGATGTTTCGCATTTATAACGTCATGAATGACACGTTAAACTGCTAACAGGTATAAATAAATCAAATATTTTTTTATGATCTTAACAACCCAGTTTGCTTCATTAAGGTGAGAAATAAAATCATTCTCACAATATACGAGAATGACTCCGCACTGTGGAAACTATTATTCTAAAAAAAACATTTTAACCACATAGAAATGAACATGTTATCGCCAGATTGTGAAAGTCAGTCTTACAGTAACAGATGACCGGGCTGTTTGAACATGTTTGTCAAGAATGTACGAATGTTTTGTAATGGTGACTTGTAGAAATCGGTCAGTGCTATGGCATCAATTTCAATGTAAATATGGTCCATACAAACATTCTAATGGTTCCCACAAGATATTCCGCCGAAGTTTAATAATTTCGACTATATCTCTTGCATTGGTAAATTTTAAAGTAAAGTAATCTTTGTATTTGTATTTATAATTAATTACTCCCCCAGTCCCCCTTTTAAAAATAGTTAAATAGAAATGGATTTTAAATTTAAGTTTAATTTTTATGAAATGATGTTTTTAAAAAATTATTTTTACCTAATTTTAATGAGATTGTTTGTTGAGATTGATTCCTTTTTCATTCAAAATGCCAATAATAATCTTCATGCACCCACAGAGCAGTCACAATTCTAGTAAATAAAGCGTGACATAGCTAATTTCCTTTAAAGACAAAATATATTTACCCAAATATGAATTTTCTATTATGCAGCTATTTATTAGCTGCATTAACACCATCAGTTACTACTCTTCAATTAAATCTTTTGCTTATTGTTTTCCCTAATACTAAATCAGAATTTGATTATAACAGTACGTTGTGAATTGCCCTCTCGAATAAATTTGGGATTGAAGTCAACGTGTAACTTGCCTATACGTGTAAAAGGTTCATTCGGAGTGCAAATGAAGTCAATCTATTGATGATGTTGTAAGTGCTCATCAAGAAACCAATGGCTGTTCCTTGAGCAGATTGACGGAGAAGTTAATTGTCTCCACAGTCAATGGATAAATACGTGCACTTGGACACTCCTGTCAGAATGCAAGAAGGTTAAACAGTGCATAAAAACCTTTCGAAACATTTTAACAAGGATACTCAACATTTGTCCATTTCTTTGAAATAAGCCATATATATATATATATATATATATATATATATATATATATATATATATATATATAAACCACGATGGCACCCCTAGATACCTCGAAGGTACGCACGATCGTTCCATGATTGCGTGAAAGTTTTAATAGAGCATTTTCGAAAAAACATATGGTAATATGATTTCATCTATATAAATATTATATCAAATAATAATCAGATAATAATTTTGGCATTTCTGCTTAATTGAGTTGTTATATTCTAATGCATTTAAAATCCCCTTATTTGATATCGATACCATCTAGCTTTAGGGATATGACAGGAGTAAGATTTTTCGTGAAAAGCTCTGAAATAATTGCCACTCTTTTTCTCATTCAAATGTTGACTATAGCTAATATGTTTTTCCCTATCTATTTTCATTGTTGATATGAAACAATTATATAACACCGAAATCCATCTTTAAGTCCAGTCAATGTTTAATCAATGAAATGTGTAACTATCAAAACCTTTTATTTAGAGTGATCATTCAACTAACCCCTCTAATTCCATGTGACACTTGATGTATACATGTATCATCGTGAGCTTCAATAACCGAGCACAAAGCAGTCTGACGCCAACATTAATACATGTATCCAGTTCTCATTAATCTTAAGCATGTGTGTAAAACATACCGGGTAAAAAATGTTTAATTTACATTATTCTCTTTGAAGAAACACTACTTTTGCTAAGATCTTTAATTTTTTTAAATCGCTAAGCTGACAAGTGTAAGCTGATTTTGTAAGTTGCCCATTGGCAAATCATATCAATTCAATTCCAACTTAACCAATGTTTTCGGTGCCACAGGAACAACACAGCCTGAAGCATGAAATACCCTTTAGTGGACCTGCCATAACGTCTTGGCTTTCAAACGACGTTGATCATAACGTCAAATAGTGACGTCGGTTTATTTCTCGCATTTTAACGTTGCGCAATTAGATACATTTTCATTTTTTGTCTCAGAACATGGGACTGATTTGGTTTCTGTCAGACCGCTGTGAGAGGAAAGACTCTGACAGAACGAGCTCGAAACTCTTATTTCCGACCGATGTAGAAGAATGACATATACCGAGCGACCTTGATAAATAAATTCTAAATCCTTTCAGATACATAAGACATGAAAATTCATTACCAAAGTTGAAACAACAGACTGAAATGAAGCGAAACCGCGAACTGATTACTGCTTTTGCAAAATAACCACTGACATAAATATATCAAATATTGCTGAATTATTCATGTTCATAAACAGAATTATTTATCAATTATGATGGGGGTGACCGAGAGTCACTAAGACGTCACATTTTAAAACATCGACGTAAACCTAAAACTCCAACGTCAGGGCAGATTTGATCTATATACGTTGAGCTTTGACGGTTTATCATACAGTTACTGACAACAATAAAATCCCAGGTCAATTATGATTAATCATTAATGTCCGATAAGTATGTAATTGAAATGCACACAAAACAAAGTTTTCCCGCGAATGCAGATGTCGTAACATTACCGTGAGAAAGGCGCACGGGGAGTTTCCCGTTTTGGGGCAGTGTATTGATACACTAAAAAATCAATAAAGTTTTAGAACTATCCAAATGTAATATGTTGTCGCAAAACGTTACGGTAAGTTCAATTTATGGGTTCCATCTCCTCTCAACATAAGGAAAATCACTTTTCAATTAATAAATTATTCGACCAAATGTTACACGTATGGCTTGATTGCATCTTTTGATAACCTGATTTAATTTCTCATATTATTCATTTATAGGGTAATGGTGTTTGCTTGTCATAAATATTATCTTATTTCAAGCAAAATACATATATATGTAGTTCATAACCGCGTCTCCCCATTTATCACAAATATGTAATCTTATTTACAGTAATTGACTATAAATCTCAACCCTTATTTTCTTCTAGACAATGTTACAAGTATTAAATATACATGTATATAATTATCACGCAAAATAATATGAACGCCAACGCATCAAATTAACAGTGATCTTGACAGTTTTCCTTTTCGCTGTAGTCGACCGTTTGATTTCATACTTAGACTGCAGGCTCCGAGTTCAACATATCTTATATCTAGGCGAATCTATTTGGTTTTATATAAATCATTATATTATATATATCATTATATATATATATATATATATATATATATATATATATATATATATATATATATACACGTCATAACAGTGTTATGTCAATTGTATTGTGACATTAAAACGTCATAACTGGTTTTTTTGTAAGACTCCCTGAAGATATTAATGAAACATGTCATACTTGTCTTTGAATATATATATATATATATATATATATATATATATATATCGATTGGCGAGCAAGCTGAAATCTTACATTACATACTATATTGTTCCCATATAAAATCAGTAGAAAATGTGACATCATCGATGATGATTAATACGCTATGAGGAGAGACATAGCTTTCATACACACGAGACAGAGTAATGGTTTGGTGTTTCCATCAATGCATTTATAGAAATATAAATCCATCGACTGGGTTTAGCTGCTGATTCAATCTCAAACTCACGAGTCAGATTTAAACCGTTGAGTATCAGTAACGAAATCAGGTACTTTTCTAATTTTGAAGTTGCCTAGTTCTACGTCTATTTGTCTCACTATTCCGGCAATTGCTAGTTTTAAAATCTTGATTTATTCACCTGAAAACCCAAATGTCTTCCGATTCCTGATTCCTTGTTCATTGATGAGTTCGATCTTGAAAAAGGGTACAGGCTAGAACCATCGGCGCTTTTGGTGAGAAAAATAGGATCATAGATGCGATATTTGAAGATGAGTGAGAGCAGCCTTGAAACACGGGTAAATTCATTTACATACATGTACAAGTTTAATTTCAATGTAAACTTCTATCTACAGTTGCTTTAACATCAATTGCATATGATATTCTAACCATTTAGATTACTTGAGAAAGAAAGCAAGCTTCAGTTTATGAGTGAATTTGATCGCTTCTCACTTCAGGCGTCTGGCATCTACGGTTTATCGCTATCAACACATTCGTTTATATTATTCATTTACTGACATCCGATTCTGAACAAAGCACAGATATATAAGTATTTTATCAGTTAATTCATAAAAATAATTCGATTTCCGTTAAACAATTCTGTGAACAAAATAAATTATTCTGTCAAATCGTGTCATAATGTAAAATACAAACCATAAAGATGTATTGCGTTTCCCAACAAACACGAAAAGGTGCGGCAAGTTCAGTTATCATTTAGATCAAAATATTTCCATTTCTGACATGTACAGTGGCAATTTTCACTTCTATACGTTTCACGCTCGCCAAGCATAAAATTACGTTGCTAGTATCAATTGATGAAGCTTTTCTCAGAAAAAATTGCACATTCGTTAGTAAATCTAAGACGTAAATATATTCTATTTGTCAGTATAACGTCGTGTCTCGTAGGTCCAATGGCAGGACATCTGTGTATATCTTATTCTTTTCTTGACGGTATATTGAATATATAAATATGTGACACGAAAATAAAATATTTCTATCTTACTATTATTATTAGTAGCAGTAGTAGTAGTAGTAATAATAGTAGTATGGTTTAAGAAAATACGTTTAATTCTTTTATACTTTCAACTGAACTTATCATTGACGTTTTAGATATTTTGCAAACATCGTTTAGGTATCCATGTATAATTTTCAATTCAAATGAAGTTACAAATTTAGGCACTGCGATATACCTAGAATATCTCCATATCATGTCTGTAGATATGCATATCATTTTATGTGGAAGTTACTAGAAAAATGCAAATTTGAAGCGTACAAGTATAAGCAAGTTTGTACCAAAATCAAACATAGGGGTTTGCAATGATAAAAAAGATAATATCTATAAAGATGATTCTTAGGTAACTGATACTTTATTATCTTAAAGGAGCTTATGGCGTAAAATTTGGTTGCATATACTAATGATGATAAGTCAAAAAATGTTATTGTTATTGTTATTATCATTATTATTTTTTTTTTTTTCTTATGCAGAACTAACATAGAGAATGCTGTGTCAAGGTACATTTTGAAATATGTTTTAAATGTATTTGACAATTCGTACGAATACAGTGATTACAGGTATTCAGGGAAAATTATTAACGAAAACATAAAAATTGCAATCGTTGAAAATTTCCCCTTTATTATTTTATGTTACCATGCACGTTACGTCTATTGTTGGATGAAGAAAATGCAACGTGTTTCCATTTTGAATTTCTTTAAGCAAAAATTTAAACCATAAAGTATTATTCGTTTAGTCTTTTATATGTACTTTCATAAGCGACGATAGTTCATAGAATGTATTTCTGACTAACTTTGATCAAATGATAGCCAACCTTAAGATCAGTAACATGAATAAGTTACATGTTAGTTGGAACTGTAACTTCAAACGAAATGATGTTATTCAATGAATATGGAAAATCATCAAAGTATAAACGAATCAATAAAAAAAGTTATCTAGCCTGAATGAATAATGTGATTCGAAATATCAAGAAGTCCATCCAATTTTATCAGAATGGATTTTAGAATTGCAAAATACACCATCGTCAATTCATCACTTTTTAAAAGATTCGATGATTATGAAGACCTCACCTCGAGCTTAATATCGTGGTCCATGGGCTCTGTTCTGAGAACGTAGGTTGTCCTACTGGCTAGAGTTTGGACAATTTCGACAACTTTGGCCGCTGTTGTTGGAACGCTGAACTGATTTGAAGCCCCTCCCAGACCAAACATGGGCTCTTGACAATACGTCAAAGTATGGGAGGTGATCAAAAATGTTGTAAAGTTTTCCACAGGTGATATTGCAGGTAGGTAAGTCTCCGACGTCAAGATATAACCCTGACACCACCAAACAACGAGATAGTAGTGGGAATAGACTTTCTGCCACATACATCAATCGGCAAGTCAACTCCATAATTTATGTTCTTGGCCAAGTGATAATTATTTTGCATGACATTTTGCGCTTGTTGCCCAATACGCGAGTTCTATGGCTAAAATTAAGGACTGGTACCTATCACAAGGGTGATTAGCCTTTGATTATCCCCCGGTCCCTCCCGCGTGGTCGACTCGCCTCCCTCAGCCCATAAATTAGCATCTGTTAGTTGCTAGAGGATTAGCAGGTCTAGACTCCGCAACATCGCTTCACAAAAAATGCTCGTCATTCCATGACTCACATCATGTTTTCAAAGTCACACGAAATTATATTTTTTCTGAAATTAGGATATCTTTTTTTTAAATCATGGCTATCTGATTTCTTCAAGAAACATAAGATACGCCTTACAAAGACGCCCAAGCGTACGTTATCATTTTCTGGATCAGGCTCTGTTTAAGATTATTCTTTAAGCCGATCAAGGTGTTTATATTATATAGATCAGATTTCTGAAGGAGGAAATATAATTATATACCTGAGAATATTGTATACTTTGAAAGAATCGTGTGTTCACTCACCGTGACCATCGTTATATGTAGTATTTTTTAAAACGTACTGTTGGTTCAACAAACTCATCAATAAACAATCATTCATTTTACCACAACTGTAAATACTGGCATTGTTCGTAACGCTTCGTTGGGAATTATAGGTATTGTTTCTCAGCAATCGGTAATAAGATTATCACCACTGCATTAACATTACCAGATAATATAAAATTTGTAAATTGTTTCTCTCTGAAATTTTGTTTTGTGTTGTTTCTTATTAGGATCTTTTTCAAAATGTATGCAAAAGATTTATTAGTGCTGAACTTCTCGTATGAGTTGCAGGGCAAATCCTTACATATGCTCTTGTTTTCTTACAATGGCGAACAAGACTTCATGTTGATAGATTATGATAATTTGTAATCCATATATGTACTTATATAACAGTGCCTGATTTGTGATACTATTTGAATCAAATATATAGTAGTCTCTCGCTACCTTAAACTGGTGAATCGCTTGTCGTATAATATATGTATGTTTTGTATGTATCTTATGTTAGGTAAGACTAACATTTATTATAAGTCATTTCATTTGTCATGTATTAAGTTCGAGTTTACCGATTACGAAATCTTTAATCAGACAGTTTATCCGTCTTACGTTTCTGTGAACAAATTGTAAAAAAAACCACTTGATAAGTCCTTCTTTTCAGATTCAATGTTAGAATCACTATACAAACCTTCAGTATTCCCAGGACACTAAGTAAGAAAAAGTCATTTAATATTTTCTGTGATAAGTTATTTTCATTTGAACATTTGCGGGTATGTTGGTAGAAAATTATAAATATATCTAAAATCTTAAATAATCAAAATATCTTAACAATTACTCTATCTATAATCGTTCATCATTATCTTGTAGCGAAAGTACTTTAATTTTTATATTTTACTATCGGGGTTATGGAGGTGAGTTAAATTGCTTAATATCTTTTATTTCATTCTCTATAAACATCATTTAAGAAAAATTTGTGAGTGCAAATAGGAGACATCAAATATTCAAATTTGTAGGACAGATTCTATATCGGAACTATAATTTGCATATCCCTTAACCAATTTCGTTTTGTTTGAAATTATTTTTTACATATTTTATATATTTGTATTACTATATATTGTTATTATTATTAATTCATTAAGAAACAACACTTGTTCATGACACAATCATATTCATAAAATAAAAAGATAGTGTTCTCTAGTATATTGAAGCTATCGTAAACAAAATCTAAAATAGTTCTTTTGATACGAGGTTAAGAGGTAGAATTTGAGTGTATCCACAAAAATGCGGCCAGTCGTGAATTCATTAAAAGAATACATTCATCAGAGTTCGTTGAATTTTACATTAATTTTGATTTATTTCAAGGGATTCTTTTTCTCTCAATAATAAATGACTTTAGATAAAAATTTGTTCTGCTTTTTGTTATGATCGTTGTCAGCATGTATATTGTTATGATATCTATGACGACAATGTTAGATACATGTACATCACTGGTTTATCATCATTCTGACAAGCAGCAGTAAATTGGCTACTGGGCTATCTCAATTTATCCATGTCTTTCATACACTTTGAGGGCCATCATCATTGTCTTTTATTCACTGAATGATGTATTTTCAATTGTGAGATCTGAATGCGCGCAATCGAAAGTCAACAATATTTAAAAATCTGAAATTGCAAATATGTCATTCATTGTTGATGAAGATACACCAGTGGAAGTTTGGATTTGACAATGTTGTTCAGTCTCCTGAAGGAAAGGTTTCTTAAGGAACATAAAAACAATATGGACGACGAGCATGGGAGAAGAAAAGCAGTTTTAGTTTATAACTGCACATAATTGCATAATTACATCCATAAATGCACTTAATGAAAGTTTCATAAAAAAATGCGGGACCGATTACCACACAGTATGAAAGCAGTTTCCTTTTAACTGAGTTGTTTCGTTGGAAAGAAATGTTAGTGTAGAGACGTGCTCATGAAACTGCCGCTATTCCCTTAACGTCTGACCGCAATGTCGTGTAATAAGGCATAATTACGGAAGCTAAGACAAGATTGGTTTTGTGTTATCTCCTTGCCTTCTTGTTGTAAGGGGGGTAAGGCGTAATGAGTGGAAATAACATGAGCTAAATTGATATTAAGTGCCGCTTCGGAAGAGAATTGGCCACCGTTACTTCATTAAAACATTTATAGCTGAAGATGATTTGGGCCATTTCATGACTAGGGATCAAGGGATAATAACAGCTTCCCCCTGCCCCCGTCTACTCCGCGCTCGCAACCCTATTATTTAGCCCAGCGAAATTCCGGAACTTTGGAAAAACGGAGTCTTTAGTGTTTATTTATGGAGAATTCATTATCGGTAATCGACACAAGCTCATGTTAGATTGCGTTTGATCGGGTCCAATTATCTCTGCCATCATCAATCAAGCCCATCAGCCGCACGAGCTCACGAGCGCACGACCAGAAGTGTTCAATGCGATGTGCGTGCCGCGAGTTCCTCCACGGGCAATTATCTCATGCTGTCCGAGTTGCCCTTTTCTCTTGCTGTCCTCGCCATGTGACTTCATTTTGCTGCTTTAGCGAAATCTCAGATTGCTGTATAGACGTCGCTTTAGTTCAACTGAAGTGTCATTTGACGAGAGGTCGTACCTTCTACAGTTTCTTGATAAGCATTTTAGGAGCTGGTATAATGAAGTTGAACAATTTCTTATAGATAGTCAACTTTTTTTATTGAATGATATTTTTATCATCGGTTATTCACGAATCCTTGAGTGTTTGAAGACGTAGTTTTACTTCCTTTACTAGATAAGATTCGTGATTTTCTCTTCCTTGATTACAAAATATGTATCTAGATAAAAGTTCCTTGCTACAATACAAGATTCACCGGTTTTTGTTGATATTTACCCTACTGACTTTAAAGATTTTTACAAACTTGCTTACAACATTCATACTTATGGCTTATATCATCATATACATATCTCATTAATTGAAAATAGCTTACGCTGACTACTCTTTCCTTGTGATATCCTGTATCTTCATTTCGTCTGTCTACGAACACGTCCTTTTCGGCTAAATCACCATCCGCTCCTTTTACAAAGCATCATTTACCACACAAAAAACTTTCATCACACGAAGTGACGTGGATGACTTCCTAGCACCAAGCATTGGAGAAATGACTAAATCGTTTATATAGTCCAGCTGATAAGTGTTCCGGTGAAACGAGCAGTTCTTTTTCAACCCTACGCAGGAACTGTGACACTGCCAAAGATAATACTCAATTATTTAATATAGATGCAGATGAGTTCCATAGACTTGCATGAAAACTGTGTTTAAATGCTTTATGTCTTTCATTTGTTATTTCATTACCTAACCATAATAATTCAAATTTCATTGATATAATGGTTGTCCTTTTTGCATATGATACGGTAGTTCATAAAGAGAGGAATATGGAGAAATTGTGGACGTCATTCAAATTGGTCTTTACACTTTTAAGGCTATTACAATTACAAACAATTTTAGAACTCTTACAGGCTAGAAAATAGAGATTGTGAAATATATATTATATATGTATTATAGATGCGTCTTAACAGTAATGTATCCTTGAATATGTTTTCCACCAAAATATCCAGATTATACTATCTCTGGTATCGGGTCTTCCTTGGTTCTTGTCACGTACATGTATACATCTCATGAATCACCGTACAAAGGCGACACAACGGTAACTGCGAAGTTTGCTAAAAAAAACTGTCAGTTATTTTACCCCGATGCAAAGAGTGAAGTGATAATATTCAAATAACGGCACCTTCTTCATCAAGAAAACGTTTTTCAACACTGTGCGTGTGTAAAATTAAAGTACGTATGTAAGGATCTATTCCTTTTAAATTTGTTTCCAACAAAAGAGAACATTGTTAGTTAAAATAAATTATTATTCATGATTCAATTCTAAATGCTCAGGAAACTATGCCACTCGCCGAGCTATCAATTGACAATCAATTTTCGACATGTCATGTGGTCAAAGGCAGATACTGATAACAGAAAGTTCGAATTTGGTGAACTCTTTCTCTGAGTGATAATTTGGAAGGTATAATTGATATAATTTTTCATATTTCATCTCGTTTGCCCACTCAGGCTTCAATCGTTTATTCATTAACTCGGTAGGGATCCATTTCCGGAAGCGGAATTAGCATGAAGCGGCGCACGCATGACTAACGCGAACCAATCAAAAACAGCTTTTATTGATGAGTCCTGCAGTACGATAATGAAAATAATCGGGTCTATTTGATTATAGTGATTTTCAAGCTGTGTATTAAACGAACATACGTGGGGAGATAAAATCAAAGGGCTTTGTCTTGTCTTAATAATCATCATCGTCATTGTAATATCAATAATAATTAGAGATAATCATAATTGCTCTCAATATCATGTCTTAATTAAAATTACATTGCGTACAAAAGTTCTCTATTGGATTTTCATACTTCAGCTAAACGCATATGCATAAGGTATTCAATCAGGGAAAACAATTATTTTAACAAAGTGTGATTTTTGCGTTTTTAATATCATAGATGAAATTGTGTTTTTCGTTGCTGTTGAATAATTCATAGCATTTTTTGATCAAAATTGTTTAGATTGCTTCGTGATTTAGCTAGAAAAAATAGATATTTTCAAAATATTGTCCGTTTCGACTCATTACCCTTTACATGAAGCTGTGCTGTTGCTAGACTTGTAAGAAATTACTATCCTCCGTCCTTCACCAAAGAAAGTATTATCTCTGGATTTAATGTGTCTGGCACAGATCTTTTTGGATAGATACAAATTCACAGGATGAATATCTTCCCCCTTCACTGGCCGGGCTGATCCTAACACACATCCAGCGGGGCAAATTAGTGCACATATTGCTAGCACTGACATGACTTCCGAACCACCTTTTCACGATGAAACACCGGAACATGAAAATATCACTAACTACACTAACTACCAGAGAAGGAAAAACTACAGGGTAACTCATATCAATCACAGCAAGACAACCCTACAGGTCAGCGCAACTTAGTTATATCTCACCAGCACTTGCAGAAGATCTGCGTCCTAATCCGAAAGGAGACTCAAAAGAAAAGAATCAACAGAAAGAGAGGCAAGTCAATGATAAGGACAAGTTATCATGAAAGGAAGCATCTAGAATAGGAATAAGGAACCAACAAACTTCCATTACGTTTACTTATATTCCATAAAGTTTACCAAAGGAAACTTACAGAAGATAGTGATGCATAAACTGGACATGAATATGACCCTTTAGTACGTATGAGATGATGTTTAAGATAATGACTGGGAGAAGACGGACTCGGACAGTTGGTAATATCTATATTTTACATTTAGATGTCACCATTTGCTCTTTGGCCTTATCACCTTATGGTGTCTGATCTAAATGCAATTTGTAAGGCTACGACACTGTTATTCTTATTTGCTTATACACAGTGTATTTAAATTCAATCACAATTATTGGTCGGTTGCATTGTGTGAACTATTTTTATGTTTTAGTTTCTGAAAGTATGTGCAGCATTATTTATGAAATGTGTGTAAGGTTATCATGTTGTTAGTTCAGGTAACATTTCCGAAAAAAGTTACCATTATATAACAAGCTCATTAAATAAAATCTAAATGCTTCACTACATTACGTATAACGTAGTGCAGTAATAATAGATTTTATTCTAATTAGAATGGATTGTCCAAATAAATCCGAACAGCTTACTTCAAAGAGGCTATCCTGATTTTCATGTCAACATTATGCTTGGCTTTGATACGAACCTCAACGCCATATATGCATACATATAACCTATATATAAATTCATAACCAGATGATAAAATACTTCCACGAAAATCTAAAATCCAGCCTAATAGCTCGCGGGCTAAAGAAACGCTGGTTTATGGTTCCCCCTTCTGATACAAGCAGTTGAAGAAGTATATGAAACGTAAATACGTGACTTTATTTGACAAAACTTAACATCAAGTTGAAAATAAAACTGACAATCACATGATGATCAGCCCTTAAACAATGTACATTATTGTAAGTGATGTATAATTGTCCATAATTCGATCATGCTCCTTCAAACAAAAACGAAGTATAGAGTCACAGGTAGTCGCCAATACTGAGTGTGCTACCCTTAGCACTTTTGCACTCTGACAAGACTTCGTACAGACGAAACCAATCTCCTCACGATGGCTAGGGAGATTTGACGCCACTCTTCTAGTAGTGCCTTTGCCAATGTTTGTCTGTCCTGTCGAGGATTCTGATGTTGCCGAGTTGGTCTTCCCAGATGGTCCCAGAGGTCTTTAACGGGATTGAGGTCAATTGGTCTATTCTGATGAAGCAGCGTTCTTGGAATGTTCAGCAGGAACCTGGTTCATAAAGCCGCTATAAATACCACAAGGTGGGTCATGATACTGCCACCACCTTCGAGTCGTACTTCTGGAATGAAGCGACGTGACGTCCGTTCGCTTCTACGCTGGTATTCCCGAAATCGGCCGTCAGAATTGAACACTTAAAACCTTCTATCGTCGGTAAACAGCACTATGTTCATATTTGGTCTTTACCAGCGTTCTTTAGCGCGAGCCCACATTATTCTGTGAGCCAGTGTTGTAGGGTCAAGTTCAATCCCCTTCAGGGTCGATTATTTCGTAAACCAAAATGGCGGATATGGCCACGGTTCTTTTTTCTGACGGGGTGTTGAAAAGCATCTCTTGCTGTTGACATTGACAAACCGTCCACAAATATCAGTTTTTCGTTGTCCGCAGTTACCCGTGGTCTACCACTTCGTGGTCTGTCTTATGTCCGGCTAGTATCTATTAGACGTCTATCCGGTCTCTTGATTGTGGTCTTGTGAAGCTTAAATAAAGAAAAATGTTGGACTAAAGTTATGTTTGATTTAAGCGTTACTTATATATAGTAATTAATGATATGATTGATGCACTTTATTTCCCATTGTAGTTATTTATGTGCTTTACCTCATGCATAATGTTCAGTTTTTTATTGAAACCACCCACGTTTCAACAACATATTTTAGTAGATAACTGGACTAAAAGAATACCCTCACTAAAAAGCGTCCCGGAACTCGACATCTTCAGATTTATACAAATTACAAAACTCGACTTCCTGAGCTGACACCGGCTTCATTCAAGCAAACCATGTTTTGAAATAAGCTGTTTCAGTCAATGTGTGTATGTAAAGTGTATGCTTTGTTCAGTTACTCAGTGTTGGTTAGAAAAATTACAAATAACTATTTTGTCACTTTAAAACATTTCATATTACGACAAATCATAAAGTCTATACGTTTGTATGCAAATTTAGTACAAAAACTTTACATCTATCACGGCGAATAAGTAATGGTAAACTCAATTTGTTTGGCAAACCATTTTCCAAAGATATCTTGAATGAATCATTACTTACGTCCTGTAGGCCCAAAGTTCGATAGAAATTGATCGAAAACAACAATAATTGGTTGCAAATATTTTAGATGTTGTCTGTGCAAAACGAAGTGTCCTTCTTACATGTTATTTTTAATTCTATTATTCCAAGGTCCATTTTAGAAGAAAGACATGCTAACGTCACCTTGATCACATGATGACGACAATTTGTTTTAAGTAGGTACCTAATCTCATAAGTTACCTACTTTAAATATGATATTTTCACTATGATCTCTAAATACGTGTTTATTGGGAATCATTGGGACATGTTATCTTCTGAAGACTCTTGTTTTGTTTGGGTTATATATATTCGAGAATAAAATGATATAAAACAGAAGCCAGTGATTGTGTTATTGATTTTATTTTCAATATAATCTCCCTGGACCTCGATGCACTTTGCCAATCTGTCTTTTGGACTTTCTATGCCCTTTAGTTAGAAGTCTTCTGACTGGACCCATGCCTCAGTAGCTGCCTCGAGTTCTTCATCATCGTAAGTGTGATACCAAATTGCGAAACAGATAGAAGTCGCTTTGGGGAAAATTTGGACTGTAGGGGGATGGTTAAGTTGTTCAAAGCAATATTGTTGAAGTGATAAGCTGTGCAATACGACTCTTGTGTACTTGAGCTTGAATTCAAGTCTCTGGTCTCGATTTTGTGCATTTGAGTTTCGTTGCACCCATTTTGCAGACACCTTGGACAAGTGCAAGTGCTCATTATGGTGCAAACACTTCCATTAGAAATGCCAAACATGAAGATGTTTCGTCCACCATTATTCTACGATAGGACATGAAGCGCTGGACCCGTGCAATCATATCATCTGTAATGGCTTCAACGGGCCATCCTGACCGTGGGTCAACGTCCAAAGAACTCTTTAACTCAGCTGACCATTTTGCAACAGTAGTATATTGAGGGGTTTCTTTCCCAAACACATTGGTCAAACGTGTATGTATTTCGGTTGCATTCACCCCTTCTTTCGTAAGAGTCTTGTTAAAGTTAGAATTTTCAAAGATTACAGAAGGGTACCTGTATCCAACAACCTGATAACCTCTTGTAAATGATCGGGAAGTGTTGTTTATGTATGTAAACTGTCGTCAGATGGCCTATTGATAATGATACCATCGATAAATTCTTCTGTGGTGTATTAATACACAATTTTATGAACTTATTGACGTCCCCTTTAGGTCTCAATCCAACAGGGATGGTACTTTCAAAATTTGTTATTCTTAGCATTGATATGGTCTCTGTACAAAGGACGAGTGAATATTTGAGGCTGTGCCATTTTTTAAAGTTATCAGGGGTAATGCTTGCTACGCCCATTTTTCAAGGGAGTATGAAAGTCCCCAGTTCGAATTCTGTACATGTAAGATACTCCCCCAAAATAGTTTAGCAGTTCCGGAGAAATAAAATACGCGAAAAGTTTACGGACGATGGACCATGGCATAAGCCAATCGGGATTTATTTTACAACTTCAAAAATTTCATATTCACAGAAGTGAAACGGATTGAGTACAAGTTGTTTAACTTTTTGAGCCATCTCCATAAAGAACTGAAAACTTAAGTTGGAGTATCAGAAACACTGATGTGTTCAGAGAAACTTGGTTTGTTGTGTTTAAACATCCCATAAGATAATTAACATATATTTGTCTGTAAAGGCACGTTCTTTGTGAAATGTCACTATTAAAGTTATTAGAAAATGAACAATATGTTTATTAAGATTACCCTCTTGGTCTGGAAATAAGTTGATAGCTTCATGTGTAAGTATACTGAGTGGTCGTTGGTGTTGGATGGAGTTGAACCTTGATGTTAATTAGGGGTGAGTGGTTCTAAAAGGAGGACAGAATATGGAGGTAGAATGTTGTTAAGAAATTATATGTTGATGCTTTCAAGCATTTTTGGGGATGCTTTTAAATTCATTTAGTGCTTACAAGTTAACAAGTTATAAGAAAACACATGTTGTAACTAATCTATAATAGCTATATTTTTATAAGAATTCGTTTAGCTATTTTGTATTATGATTTTTTTTTAATAAAATTTTTCGAACGGTTTTTTATATTACTTAGTCATCCTGGTCTCATGCGCTGCCACTCGACGACTTTAGTGATGTATTGCACCTGCACCTGTCATAGTCTTTAACGTGATACAGAGTATATGTTCCATGAACTTTGTAATTGGCTTAAATAGAGCCAAAACACCATTTGACCTTTGTTATGTTCAGATTGCCTATCTAAAGCCAAATTTATGAAATTTCCCTGTTTACGATTGTGAATTTAAAAAAACAGGCATATAAAGGTTAATAAATCGAAATTCAGCATCCCATTTACATGAATATTATTTAAATGTTAAATTAAACAATACCAACCTATATTTCCACTTGTGTCTTTATAAGTTTTCAAAGTTATGTTTGAGTAATTGGCGGGCGCCATTGTTCGGTTTTCGATGATAAATCGCGACTTTTGTCCTGTTTAACTGATAAGCATTGAAATGTTAATTATCAAAAGCAACCACTACTTGTTGATTTTATAAAATCATGTATGAAGTTTGGCCCTATGACATCAAACAATACATTGGCTGATGACCCACAGAACTTGCCTCTGATGTAGAACATTGAGGAAAATGTTGTGAAAATGATAACCAAGTTCGCGGATGATGTCATGGTGTCATTATTCTATCTTGTAGCCCGCAGTTTTCATTCATGGTCCATTTAAATGTAGACAGGTAAATCATTTTTTAAATTGGTATTATTTTCACGCAAATAGGGCAGGTAATTATTTGCGGGTTTTGAAACCTGAATACATCACGGGAAATCTCACTCAACATCCTCTCTCTCACTCATTATATCTCTCATATCATTATGATAACAACATTTCATATCATCAGTCTTTTACGGCCGTTTTATAACTCTTGATATTACTATAGAAGACATCCGTTTGTCACTTGCAGATATATATGGACCAAATGTGTATTTGCCGGAATGTTTTCGAAGATCTTGCCAACGAGTTGAGCAAACTTTCAGGATCAATAGTGTGGGGCGGAGATTGGAACGTGGTGCAAGAGTTTCATATCGATACTTCCAATTCTAAACATAAAAACAACCAACAGTCACATGACAAAATACTACATATTAAAGAACAATTAGAACTAGTCGACCCCTGGAGAATACTCAATCCTGACACTAGACAAAACATATGGCGTCAACCCAATCCCCTAAAGCAGGGCAGACTAGACTATTTCCAAATTTCTCTCTCTGGTAAAAGCTGTATCTATTGAAATAAGTTATAAATCAGACCACTCATATACTATGCTTGACTTAAACCTTAACCCAATTGAAAGAGGCCCTGGATATTGAAAACTTGCCGCATGATAAAGAATATGTAAACATGATAAAGGAAACTATACAAAATACATTAAATAAAATAAAGAGGACTTACCGATGATATTACCAATATGACTTTCAAAATGAATTACCAGTTTTGCAAAATTAGAAGTGAAACAATAGAATATACAGTAAAACAAATTAAATCTAATGTTAAAGAAGAAAAGACACTTGAAAATGACATTAGATTTTGACAACCTTTCAAGTGAACTATTCTTCTTAGATCAGTTATACGAGTATATGCCTTTGATACTGGAACTTTGTCAAATTTTCAAACTTAATGTATAAGTACCTGCATGCATCCTTAAAGAAAATAGAGACAGGCGATATCTCAAAAACTGGCGACCAATAACTTTATCAAATGTAGACTTTAAAATAGCATGTGGAGTAATAGCAAATAGAATGAAAAATGCTCTGCCAAATATGATAAGCGAAACGCAAGCAGGTTTCCTTAAGAAGCGTTTCAATGGGGAAAATACAAGATTATTATATGATATAATGAATTATTGTGGAGTACACAAAAAACAGGACTTCTAATCACTGTTGATTTTAAGAAAGCTTTTGACACTGTACTGTAGAGTGGAATTTCATAGACAGAGCTCTAGAATCGTTTGATTTTGGGCCTACTCTTAGACGATGGATTAAATTGTTTCATTGTAACTGTAATAGCGCAATAATAAATACCGGACACATTTCAAACTATTTCAACCTTGAAAGAGGCTGTAGACAAGGCGACCCCATCTCCATATATATATTTATCGTCTATATAAAATCATTATCCATATCTATCAAGAATAACGAACGGATGAAAATTTTAGACATTCATGGTGTTGAATATTTAACTTTTCAGTACGCTGTTGATGCCAATTTCACTTTAGAGGGATCACAAGAGGGCCTTTAAGAACTTATTGGTACCCTTCGAGATTTCGCATTCGTATCCGGTTGAAATATTACTTTATATAACTAAGGCTATCTGGATCTGGATCAGTTCAAAAAAGAATTCGAATGAAAAACTATGTCCCCATAAACCTCTCCAATGGTCAAAAGAACCTTTCAAAATTCTAGGGATAATGTTCTCGACTGACTTTAGGTGAAGGTTTATGCTATTAACAAGTGAAATAGGACGGGTAGTATTCCGTCTACGCTTTCCAAAAGTCGAATTATTGCACAATTCAATAGGCTGAGTTATTTGTGAAGCCTAATTCAGACCCTGAAAAAATCGACTCAATTTTTATCATGATAACGCAGAATTTTCCTCTGATAGTTAGCCTTGGTTTTAATTGCAGACTACTATCTCAGGTTTAAGATCGCGCAAGAATTGCAGCTTGGAAGACATTTTGAATTAACGTACCTGTAGTTTATGAGATGACATGATTTTAAGAGTTTATTTTATTCTTAAAGATTATTTGACAGTGATCGTCCATAATTATTGATATTTGCATAATCTTACATTTGGTACCGAATTTATGGTAAATGGAAATAAGGTAAATTTCAGCAAATCGTGAATTGTTTTCCTTTCATCACAAAAACAGGAAATGACAATATATAGCAGCTTTAACCCAATTTTTTTAATTCAACATTGCGTGGCACAAAATAGCAAATAATTTACACGCGAATGTGAGTGGGCCGACTGGGACAGATATAAACAATTGTAACGAAGTCATGGTAAACAGATACCATACTGATTTCTATTAATGTTCTATTCCTTAGAATGCATTGGTATTATCTTAATTAATATTTTATGATGTTGTTTTTTAAGAAAGTTAAATAAACAACCCGATATTTGACTTAAAGCTACGTGATGATTGATAAAAACAGTTTTCTCACAAAGATTCATTTAGTATAATTTCAACCATCTGTTTTGACTAAATGTCTCATATGAAGAATCAAGCGAATTCGATTCCCGTTATTTATTGAGAAAATTATGTTTTAGCGGGCTCTTATAAAAAGAGTTTAAAATCATTCTCTTTTTTTTTAGAAAACACTGTTTCATAAATTTTAAGAAAAAACATACCTTTTAGTCATGTGTTTTTAACAATGAAAATATAAGCGATACAATTAAATACATACATATATATGTTATGTGCATTTGGTTTTCTCGTTTTTTCGAAGGGAAGTCAATAAATTCATAGTAGTGAGTATTGATACACCTCTGAAGAATGTTGATTTCCTTATTGAAAGACAGTTTATATACATAAACAACCCTTTCCGTTTAATTACTTTCGGTTTATAGCCTGTTGAACACATGTACACTTCTGTAATCATGGAAAGTTCTAAAACTGAGCATCGTGCGGTAATCAAGTTTCTCAGGCTGGATTGGGATGAATGGGACCGAAATACATAACGTATGACCATATGTATGGAAAAGAAGCTTCCGTTGTAAAATGGTAATCTGAGTTTAAGCAGGGTCGCAGCTGCTTGGACGGTAACAAACGGTAAGGCCGGCTGAATGCCATTTGACAGTTTATATGGTTTCATGGGTCCATGCAGGGCTTAATCATGCCCGATTGTCCAATATCTATATAGCTGCAATACACAAATATCAGTCTCAAAACAAACAGCCTGTATGCACGACTAGTGGAGAATGAACCTGCTATAATACCCTTTGGGGCAGTTTGGGTCAGCGACTGAACCTGACCTATAAAATGATTTAACATCTGTTACTATGGTATTAATGATCGAATTATATTTCAGAAAGATAATATTAATCATGTTATAATAGGTAAAACCTTAAGGATAATAAAATATTACAGTTTCATGGGTAGTTTGGGCCGAGGCAGGTTAAGAACGTGTATTGACTTTTTAAAACTGATTTACAGTTCTAAATATTGAAAAATGTTGGTTGTTATTAACAGCACAAGTGAAAAATCATACTGTACCATTAATGATATACAGTGCATATAACATTTTTCGTGTTTGCATTTTACATTTTGGCGCAACTAATTGATCATATTTTTAAAGTATTAAATGTAATTTTAAGAAATGATCCCAAAGATTCTAAGTGAAGTCAAGTTGTTTTATATTTTCATGTAGAAAAAGTTCTCCTTCTGTGAAGAAAGGGATTAGGTATAAATTTTCCGTCTTGGCTAACCGTCTCTCAAGTAGTTGCAAAATGAAAGATATATAACAACATAAACATAAAACATGGAAAACATTATAGTGAAACGGTAGAGAGAAGCGCGTCCTGTTGAAGATATATTGCTGGACTGCTTGAAAATGTTTAAATTTTGGATATGTTTAAGGTTCATACTGCCACTTAGCACTAAATCAAAATTTCATATTATCATAATTTACATATAATTTTAAACGATGAACATTTCCTTTTTTGTTTATCACATATATAAAGAACACTAACACATATAACAGAAAACATATCACATATATAACCACACAAGCATTTTGATTTTGACTTAATGTCTACCTTATGAATCATAATTCAGCTTCTTTACATGATATCTTTCACGTGTGTGATGAATATTCACAGTACAAAAGAAAAAAAAGAAAAAATATTAAATATTGTGCCGAAACGTATTAACTACTGCAACACTGTGGTTGGAAGTAAAACAGACACACATGAATGATTCATCTACATGGTAGTAGAACAATATTGTCTGAGAACTAAAGATGATAAGGAGAGTCACCACCTGTCAGAGGGAGTAAATTCATTAGGTATGGAGGTGCCTTACCTCATTGTATATTACGATCGGGTGTGAACTTTCTCTGTTGTATACGTTCTGCCACTATTCCCCGACCAGGTTCAAAATAGAGATGTTCAAATTGTGTGTATTTTTGTAGACCAGAAATTATATTAGCAGCTTCTAGATGTTCAAATCGCAACGAGTATTTTCAGTTACACCAATGATAAACTTTGCAGGCACATTCAAAATGTTGTCTGATAAATATGACATAAATTGTTTTCTAGATTTGCCTGCTTTCATTTTATCTCAATGATTTATCTATATGCTTATTCAATTTCCCAACGACGTGGAAATGATAGAAGTAACAAAACGGTAACAAAATGCACTAGGCATTCCCAAACTAAACTTGAACTCAAGGTAACATTTGATTTTACGTTCGCATCTTTAAATAATGTTATATTCTGGAAAAATACTCAACCTATTGAAGTAAGCATATGTAAAACTAATTGTGACATTATTTTTTTACTTCAGGCATTTTTTCATTATTTTAAAAGCACAAACGAATGTTTAAAGTTTAAAACATGCTAAATCCCTTTAAAAGACAGAGAAGAAATGGTCTTAAATGAAACATGAGGGGTACAAATGAGATGCAATCTGCAGTCAAGTGCGTGACAGGTACTTGTATCACCTGCCAAAATGCATACGCTATAACTATGATAAATTTGTAGACAGTTTCACCATGACATTTTGTTAAAGACGTTTCTCGCTATAAGGGTCCTTTTTGACAAGTGGTTTTGAGACCAGATGATTTTCTTGAAACATTTTTTACTTGTCTTTTTTGGGCAGGATGTCTTGAAGGGTGTCTTAATTCATGACTTGAAGCATATGTAAATATCTCAACTAATTTCCATCATTCAGACAACAATGGGTATATTTAGTCATAATGATATATGGAAAATGACCAATGAGATATGACAAAAACCCAGTCACCCAGTTGTGAAGACTAAAATATGAAATATTTTGATAGTTTACTGTTCCTTCATCCATTATATTCTTTTCTTATGGCTATACATTTCATATATTCAGTGTATTCAGTTAAATAATGAGGATCCTGAATGAGGATCTAGACTGTATTATAGGCTCCTATTTATACACAGTCACGAAGCAGGCCAACCCGTTGTGGTATATAGTTTTCTTTAGTAGCGAAGCGCCCTTATAATCACTTCATGTTAGCAGCAAGGCAATGCATGTTAAAGCAAACTAGCTAGTAGGGTGCTATGGGCAATCAATACTTTCACTCATATTCTTCATTTCGTGTGAAAGGTCTCTCCTACATTTATTCTTTTCTTATTTGCTACCTCTATTGTCTAACTATAAGGACAGGTGGGGAAATAGAGCAGGGCTAACTCTTATATCACTGACACTATGAGGATCCAGCGTTATTCTGCAGATTTACGTTTGATAATGCTTTGTTTTAAGTTAGGGTTACAGTTGAGCTGGTATATTATTTTGTACCAGAGATTCCGTGTGGATTGTCCCTTGCCATTCAAATGTAAGGGACCAGTCATTTATTACGGGGGGGGGGGGGGGGGGGGGGGGGGTGGTTTCAGGGGAGGGTGAGAGAAAAATATACAGCCACCAGGGTCATGAAAAAAAATACGAAAGGTTGGGGAGGGTCATTTTGAAATAACCAGTTATAATACCATCCTTCTTTGGCAATTGAAATTGAGGCTGAAACATTATCATAAAGCCTTATCAAATTCCAGAATATGAGCAAGACTGGTTTATATTCTTAAAAACACATGCTTATTTTTTTTAAAATCACCATGAATTCACTGCTCAATTCATTGTTCTTAATTCTTGTAGAACAAAAAGTAGAAAAGTAGTTCTGATGGACTGAGAGTTTATACAAGCAGTCAACAGGTGTTTGCTATATTTTTATACAACAAAGATGCATATTTGATAACTAATAGACTCATAAAGTTAAATAGTCAAAATATTAATATCTGAATGATTATATTAATCGTTCTCAATGATACAAAGTTATGAAACTGTAACACTTTAGCAGATGGCTTGATTGGTGCAAATTTGTTAATATAGCCATACTTAAGAAAAATATCTAAATGCATATTTAGAAAAATAAATTCCAATGTTGATATTCCAAAAATTGGGATGATTTGCTATATTCATACTTAAGCTTCCATACTTTTTGGGTCTTACACTTTATTGTTTAAATATAATGTAACATGTAACAAATGTAACATATGTAATTTCTGTGAAACCTAGATGTGTCTTTATTATCCTTATGTTATGTACCTTCAAAATTCTATAGATTTCTTGTGCTACAAACTTAACGTAGAGGGTTAAATTTGTTTTAATCGAACTCATACACAAACAGTTTAAATGTTATGAAATTTGATAATTTAATTCCTATAAAGTAAAGATTTGACATTTTACATTGTTTGGTCCTATACTCTGAAAGTGTTTGTAGATAGATTTTAATTCTTTTTTTTTGCTTTAAATGAAATCATTTTGTCAACAGCTTATCTCCCAACCTGGTCCTTCCATGGTTTTATCAATTTATGAATTCATTGTTTCAAGTTTTCAGTGGAATAATGTCGGCAAGATATGTATTTTGACGGAATTTTTAACTAGTGCAATATCTTAGCTCTTTTTGTCTCTGTTGAAAGAACAATAAAGAAGTTGATCACCCATAAAAAAAAATTCCTTCTCTCCCTCAGTGCTAACCTATTTTGTTATTTAAAGATAAAAAAGACATTGTGGTTTGAATTTGAAAAATAAATAAAAAATGTGCCTTAAAAGTAAGATAAAATTAAAAATAGAATTTACACATGTTAAACATATGTGTGTATTATAAGCAATAGTATTCAAAACCTATTTTGATATACAGTTGATGTAAAAAACAATTCTAATAAAACTGATTTTAAAACACTATAGACTATAATCAGATATCATGTTAAACCCATCAATGGAAGGGTAAATCTGTTGTTTTTTCAACATATTTTAGGGGTTACTTTTGGAGAACCGACTATAAATCTGCAAAAGACCAAGTTCAAGAACTTTTGTAGATATGATTTGGAGGAGGGTCATGAAAAAAAATACGCTTAAATTGGAAGGGCCATGAAAAAAATTGCGACGAGTTGGGGAGGGCCACATTTTTAAGGACAATCCAAAGAGAACCCCCCCCCTATAAATGACCGGTCCCTAAATTAAGCTACTGGTTCATCTCGCTTGTGTTGTAGGTTAGCAAAGTGTTCCTTCAAAGTATCTTGTGCCGCATTTATTGCAAGTCAGCAAGTAGACAACATTGAGACTTTTGTAGGAGAAATCATTCCTACACCTGGTTTAAACATATTTATTTAATGAAAATTACATGAACTAGATTGGCCAACAAGCTAAACAGAACACCTGTATGTTTCACTGGTGGTTATCCGGTCAATGACTTTTTTTTTTTATCCGGTGTTTGCAGATGTTGCAGATTGTTTGACACACGACTCGATCAAGTTTTTGTTGACCGATCACAAGATTTTGGAAGCGGGTATGGTATATATATGAATAAAAACCAGTTTTCTACTGATTTCATTGAATTTTGTGGATATTGGACTGTAATCTGTGATGGAAACACAACTTTTGTTCTTGTTGTCATGCAGGTCTGTCCATTAATAAACAAAACCTTTCAACATTGCCCACCTTGTTTTTTTGTTAAGGGTTGTTATCTTACTCGGATAACCCAGTTTGATGTGGTAATTGACTGCATGTTTTTCATAGTCAACAGAAGTACAAATACCTTCTAGTCACAAGAATTTGGATTAAGGTCCTTTAGTTTTTACATGTTTTGATGACATGAAGCGTATAAGAGGAAAGAATGTGTATCCCTGGGTTTACAGCATAAGTCAAATTAAAGTGTCTTTAGCCTTGTATTATAGCTTAAACAAGTCAAGGAATGCTAGTCATGTCTAAAGGGATGATGACGTTATCTATGAATCTACCTACCGGTATGAATCTACCGTTCAGTGCAGGTCTGTCATAGTTGGTATTAGGCTCTTCCAGTTCAGCCATGAAAATGTTGGCATAACTTGGAGCGACCTTGTACCCATGGCTTTGTATCCATGGCATATATGTAACGACATATGAGGCAATAGTAAGAAACAGACATTTGCCAATTGTTTTTTGCCAACAAAATTTTATTTCATAAATAAATAAATCTGTAAAAGCAAAGTTTTCAACTTTACAATTGCATAAGCATGATTGTACATATTGACATTAAATACATTCAACTGTACAAAACAGATAAAACAGCTGTACAATAACATTCAAACAATATTGAAAACTTAAAACAAATAAGAGTCTCCCTGATAACCTCTCCTTTTGTTATTTTCTCTTCTTCACACCATTATGGGACAAAATAAAAGCAATTTCAAGATTTCTGACATCACAAGTATCTACTTGAAATTGTGCTTTGTTATTGCAAACAGCTTTAGGAATGATTTTGACTTTGAGATGCTTGTTTTGCTCAACTTCATGGAAACAGGGAACTGAGTATTGAAGTCCACTTAACCCTCAGTTATTCAGAAGCAAACAATTAAGAATGTTTTCATAATTTCAATATAATAAAGAGGGAATCCTTTATAGCTCCTGGGAGGTAAGACCATCAAGTTTGCTAGATTGAGAAGAGAACATTCTTGAGGTAAAGTGCATAAGTATAACCACTTCAAAAGAATAATAAAAATATTTATATAATTACATTTAAGACTCCCTTGCATATGTACAAATGTAAGATGTTGATTAAAAGAACTATTCTTTATAGCTTCTGAAAAACTCAAGATAAATCTCAATGTAATGAACATTATCATTACAATGAAGCTGTCATTGTTCAAGGAGCCCTGTATCAGCAAAACAAGGTAACTTCAACTTCCCACACTAACTTTTGTTTTCAAGCCGATTCAGATTTTTCATTTTATTAATTTTGATATTTCAATATCACAAGTTACATGTAATTCTGCATCCTGCAACATCAGGGTATTGGCTTGTAATCAAGAGCAACTTATGTATTCAACAAGGTAGGACAGGAGCTACACATACGCTGATGTAGAAAGATCGTAATATATGCATTACCCATGAATTGCATGTCAATACATTCTGAAGCTTACTAATACATTAACTTCCCCTATATTGTTTCGCTGAAAATTTATTGTATTTCTAAAGAGACATAACTGATTTAGATTCCTTAACCTTATCAATATTTTGTAACATATCCATTGAACCAGGTTATTAAGTCTTCACAAGCAAATTTGATTTTATTTTCCACTCAGAATTACAAATTCAAGTTTTAAGTACAGGGTGGATACATAGAAGGTAATTTGTTTTGGACAAATAAGATGAACTTTTACCAATGCATTCAAAAAAGTGTTCATCTTGCAACATTCAGAGAACAAGATATGGCAGTGACCCCAACCCTTTTAATTCTGTTCCCAAAGCAACTTGCTATCGTGCTTGTTCTTACCTTCTGACCAATATGAGTATGGAATAGGTATAATGACCATTAACAGATTGAAAGGCATAAAGTTATCAATATGACACAGGTTAAGCAATGCAACAGTGTAAGTAAAAAATGATGAAGTTTTGTAGCATGTAAGTTCTTGAATACAGCATGTTAGTGTATAATGAAACCATAGTTATAGGAGGTTATATATCCACAAAGATTTTCACCACCGGAAATATATGTGCTTCTTAACTAGTTAAAAATGTTTCAACTTTCAGTGTTGTTTTGACATGTTGCATCACTATGGCAAAACAACATTTCGCTGTTTCAAGCAATATCATAGTGTCGCTGTGACATATCAAAGTGTCAACTGACACCTTTATATGTTAATGTGTGATTTCAATTTGTCACTCTGGTATGTCAATGAGCCACTGTAATATGTCACTTGGCCTGTGTGCAAGGTCAATACATAAATGTGACTAGTTGGAATTTAAAGACATTTTGAAAGTTCTATGTCATGTCATTCTTCTTTTGTGAGTTTCAGTTTGTCACATGACATGATAGAGTCCCCTCAAAATAACGTTGGCTTGCATTGTACATGCATCACTGAGACATGATGTTTGAAGTCCAGCTCGCACCACAAACATAATGTCACAAAAGTTGTACTTTTACTCTGGGCAATCAAATATTGCAGGGTATCCACATTTGGAACATCAAGGTTGCAGGTTAGGTGGAAGTCATAGGTCTTATCATATTGAGTAGAAATCAAACCAGATTGGTAGTCTGTAGGCATGCATGTGAAATAACAGACCTTTGACATGCACTCACACTGGTTAACCAATTGATTCAATTAGAGCCAAATGCCATCTGTTCAGAGGCTGGAAACATATCCAGAAGAGGAAGCAGTTCTTCAGTGGTTCATCAATAGTTTATCAGAACATTTCTTTCACTTGTTGGTCAGTCATATCAATCTGATCACAGACAAAGCTTTCCATGTCAATAGCAAATCCAGGAAAAGTTACAAGTGATTAATCTCCAAGGGATAATCTTCATCAATGAACAAGGCCTTTCATTATTGGTCTTCTTCACTGTTCTCTTCATCTGAGAATGGAATCATAGTTACATCCAACTCGACACCGAACTCTTCTTCCCAAGGATGACGGAGACCATCAACCAGAGATTGCACTCCATTTGTAGTTTCCATGGTAATCTGCCATTTTGTTTCCAAGCCAGTCTGTTCATTGAAGAAGGATATTTTCAACTTTGTTTTGTCCATTTCATAAATTTCCTGGAATATAATGATCAATAATCTATAAATGTATTTAGAAGTTTGATATCTTTAAGAGATGAAAGAAAATATTAAATCAAACTTAAATTAAACTGAATTCTTAAGACTTTATCTTCATAAAAGCATTTCAAAATACAATAAGCATAGGTTTTCTGAAGAAAGTAGGAATAGCTATTAGTGATTAGTGATATTGATATATGAAAAACTTTATCAAAACCATTAGGCTGAGAAAGAATGTCATTAATTCAGGACAATCGAGAGCAAATATAGAGAAAATATTTTTTTTAAATCTTAAATCTTAAATTTCACAATTTTTGCCATAATAAATGTCAGTACAAGTTAATACAAAAGATGCTAGATCATAGAGGAAGGTGCCCCATTAGTTGATTGCTTAATACAGGATGTTCCTTGTGTTATACTGGAGGACTCAGTGTAATACCTCACTGAATAAACTTGCTTTCAAATAAAAGACTTTGCTTTATATAGAAGATCCCCACAGAATACTATAGAAAGGGGGAAGGGGGAGTTCATGATTAAATTTGACATGAACGAAACATAAGAGACATTAAGTAGCTCATTGGTATTGTACAAATATGTGCATGGTTAAAGCAATAATAAAGGGCCTGGATACAGCAAGCAGGAACCAGTGTTGACATTTACCACAGTAGCAATGTTGTTGATTGGCTGCCTCTCCAGCACAGTGAAGTGTTTGGCGATGCTGTGTACATCCAGCGGAGCCTGTAGTCGAGGCTGTGGCCACTGATGGTTCTCCTTAACCACGCAGATCGCTTCATTTGTCAGCACAAAGCTCACAGGGTACCGCAGGTTTTGACCTAAAAATATATATTTTTGCTTTAAATCAAAAATTCCTCAATCAAACCCTTCGCTGTGTCACTGTTGTCTATGGTATCATTGTAAAAATAATGGAAGTATACGAGCAACATGAGTGCTGCTCTCCTTAACAATGATGCAGTCTTTCTTTTAAAGGACTGATATGTGATAGACACTTCAATCTCCTAAGGGATAAATAGATCTATCAGATGCATTGATGTTGCCATAACTTTCATTCTCATGGGCTAGATACTCATTTCGAAGGTACTTTGTTTAAATAGTAATGTTCAAGCTATTCAAGCACGAATTTATACACAAAATAGGAAAAAAGAATAAGTCCAGTTACAACAAGGAGCTCCACGCAACTACAACCACCACTGATTTAAAGATTTGGATTGACAAAGAATGTTCCTTTTGAAATACTTGTTTTTCCAGGATAGGCAACCTTTCAACATGGATTCTTATGTAACTGCCTCTCCTTTCACAAAGCAACCGTAACTAAGGTTAACCTTAACTCCCATTCTTTAACATTGCACTAAGGTATCCTTAAGGACTTACAATCACCTTAGGGCTTTGTGAAAGGAAGCCAAGTACAGCAAGTGATCAATAACATAACATTCCATTTTATTGTCATCTTAACTGAATACGGAAGTTGCATACTAATAGAATAAGGCCCAATACTTATTCGAGCCTTCACATTTGAAAGTATTAGGAGATCAGAAAGATGAAAGGTAAACTATGCATACCTCTGACAAGATAGCCCATGAGGTAGAGCTCTAGCTTCTGATGCTCGTGGTGTCTGCGAGAGAGGACCTCGCGCCTCATGTCCGTCATGGTCTCCTCACTGGGCACGTGCTGGTACTCCACCTGCAGCTTCTTCTGCTGGTTCAGAATGTTTTTGTTCAGCAGACCTGCAACCAGTTGGACTCTCAGTCAGACATGTAGAGAACGTATCACTTTACATTTCAGGGGACTAAGTGAAAGATAATGTCACAAAGTCACCCTAGTGATAAGATGCCTTATTCATAAGTATCAAACACTTCACTTAAACACATTAAGGAATGATCATCTTAGTCATATTGAGTTCAAGTTGACCAAGGACCTGAACAGAGTTACCTTACTGCTGAGTATTTGTAACTCAATGTTTTGTCTGTAACACCATCATCACTAGTGAGTTTTATTCAAATAGGCTGTAGCCATTTTGTTTCTCCTTACATAACAAACAAACCTCTCCAACTAGAAATATACTTTTGTAAATCAAAATTGGGTTTATTGACTTGATTGATGAAGCACTCACCTGTTAAAAAGTCTACAAAGCTTTTACATCTCTCAGCATCTCGCACAATAAATGTGTAAGATGAACATTCTGTGTCAAACTCCATCCTGAAACTCTGACATCCCAGGCCAACATCAACATGGCGAAGCTCCGTGACTGGCTGGTTGTCAAGAGTTGTTAAACTGTCAGAGACCTCCTTGCTAAAAACATTTTTTAAAATTTTGCAAGTATGAAAATGGAAAACAAACACGATAAGGGAAAATTATCTCTCCCCATAGAGGTAATTAATTACTTTAAAACCTCTGTTCTAATATGACCTCTTCTCTAGCAACCCGCAGCTTCCCCTAGTGGCAAAATTTTTCAACATAAGCTTCCTTGTAATATTTCAGCCAATGAAAAGACAGCATACGTGGATAACATAACTGTTGTCACACAAGCCTATGCAATGATGCAGTTGCTAAATAAGGCAAATGTGCTGTGCAAAGAAGACTCAAAGTAAAAAAAACATATTCGAATACTTTAGCTTTCCGAAATCATGAATGATTCCTTTTGAAATGGTGTCTCTGATTGCACAACTAACTTTGATTGCATCAAATCAGCCTTCTACATTTCTTGACCGGGAAATACTTGTATAAAGACAGAGGTTGTATAGGAATTTATGACAGAGCTACCTCTGTGGGGAGAGAATGGGTAAATATATCAATCACAATCAGCCTATTTATTCACAAAAGGCTGCGTCAAATGAATCAAGTTATTTTATGCCAAAATATGAAAATAGGAGTTCACTAATGACACTGTTTATGGAACACAGTCATAAGAATTCTAGTTGAGGAAATCAGGTTTTGGACCATGAAGCAAATCAAATTTCAAACAATGAAAGGATTCTTTCATAGGAATATATATATATATAAGATAATGTTATTGTTGTAAAAAAGCCCTGAAATACCATGGTTGCCAAAACCTTGGGGCCAAAACTTGAGGCAAATAATAGGAACTATCCAAAGTTCTGATCCATTGTTCTGATCAGTATGTTCATTTCTGATTTGTAGATTAGGTATAAATCTTTACCTGGAGTCAACTTTAAAGATGTAAAACTTGGTGGCTGTCATGACTAGAATACACCGATACTCCTCCTCGACTAGGTACTGGCACACATCACACTGAAATATCATCAGTACTGATGAGTAATAGGAAGTGTACAACAAGGATCACCTTACCCAAATTGCATGGATGGAATAAAGTGTCTAAGAGTCTCTAAATTTTCAAAATTTATGCTGGGACAACAATAATTTGTAATTATCAAAATTATGTGTTACACCTCCTCTTTATGTCAATTTCTATCTTTCAATATATTTACTGAATCTTAGGATAAACCTGTTGGACTCAAGAGCTAAAAGAGAAATAAAATGCTTAACCTCTGACCTTGAAAATACACTCGAAGTCTTCACTATCGTCCATGTTCATCATGAGACTAAGCTTGAGCTGATGGTCAACATGAGTGAAGGGGTGCTCACTTATAGCCGAGGACCTCTCTCTGGTCATTACTTCTTTCTCCTCTCCCTCCTCGGCTACAGAATCATCACTTTCCTTCACAGGAATAACATTGATTGCATCACTATCAGAGAAACTACCACTCTCCTCTCGAAAGCTAGTCCGCTTGTCTTTTGGCAAGCTTGTTGATATTCCACTATCATATATACTTGCTGAATAGATGTCCCCGTTTTTATGGATGTCCACATTATCAGAATTAAGACCACAGTTTGAGTTTGAATCTGATACTTCTGTTAACCCTGAATTCTGATACACACTTGTAACTAAACTATTGCATATACTATTGGATAGCGGAGATCCCATGGGAGTTGTCTCTGATTTCTCATCAGTTTCCATCTTGTCTACTCCTATGTGGAAGTGTTTAGGTTCAGAGGCACTCCTTATAATAACATCCTCCTTAAACTCTTTACTGTTTGCCAGCAACATATCTCGGAGACTGGATCTGTCTTCAAGTGGGGTAAGAGCAGAGAGAGTCTCGGAACTTGACTCTGAGATGACAGCAATGCTCCCTTCACTTGGGTTAGTCAAAATGGTTATATCACTATCCTGCGAAGCTATCCGAGTGTTTGAGACATGCTTCTCTGATGGCCAAGACTCACGACGGAAAGCTTTATTCTCAATGGGAGTCGTGACAGATCCATGAGATTCCGCCAGCCCATCAGACACATCCACTGAGTCCTGTTCTCCTAGTAAAGCATTACTCCTCGGTCTTGTGGTAGGGTCTGATCTGTCAGCTGAACTTGAATATAAATTTCTGCAGACACTGTTGCTGGTTGTCACTTCGGTCTTCTGATGTTTCTGAGGGGTGGATCTGGCTAAGGGGCTCTGGCTGAAGTCTTGTGAACTGTTGAAGTCAAAAACATTGTTTCCATAATTCATAAGTGTCAGTGTCAAGTGTATTTCAGAACCTTTTTTTTTAATCTAGACAACAAAAGTTTTGTAAGCAGAAATGCTCTAATTGTTTCATGGAAACAACCTTTCTGTATTTTGTTATTCTGTATTGAGCAATGAATAAAAAGCTGATGCTTTCATGGTTTAATTCGTAAATCTAATATAAAAAGCAAGGCCTATATGCTGTTAAGTGTTTGTATTACAAGAGACACAAAAAAAGCATGTCTTTACTGACATCTCTTGTTTCTCAAATGGTAATACAAAAGACTGGCTTGATTGATGTTTTTGTTTCACGAAACTTTTATGAAAGCCTGTCTGGAAAAATATTTTGTTTGTCAAGAAAAGTCGTGATTGTAGTCTTGTGTTTCAAAGGAATGGTAGTACAAAACTGGTCTGGAACAATATCTGATCTTTCCAGAAAAGAACTACAATAATAAGTTTTACCAACATATTGTCTGTTAAAAAAGACTGTTTTTGGCAATATCTTGGTGATGATATCACAAAAGTTCTTCTGTTTCAAGAATTGAATTACAATGCCTTGGTTGGTCAATATATTGATATAATACATAAACAATAGCAAACCTTGACCTCTGGTGTTTGTTGGGACTGAGGAAGCTGCCTGATGAAGTGAGAGAGCCAACAGGCGTGGACACAGCGGATGATGGGCCAGAGTCTACTGACCGCTCGACCTGGATGACATGGTCACTTCCACACTTTGGACACTTGTACATTACACTGACTGTAACACACAGAATAAGTCATACTTGTCACTAGCCTGTGGAAAAACATGGTTTATTCCCTTTACGATGACTCATATCTAATTCATTTAAGAATTTTGTGATCATTTATATATAGTAGAGGAATAAAGGGTTTCCCTTTGTAGCTGACATTGTCATAAATTGAATACCAATGAAATGATCTACCATTTTTGAGTATCTCCTCCTTAACAACCGAGATCTTTTGTCCTTACAGCCCAACTTACAAACCCACAACATGTATTTGCAATAGCTACATTACCTTGACTTGTAAGTTTTGGTAAGTCCTTGCTGTTTCCGGCCGACGGCAATGATGGTTGGTTTGATGGTGTACCTTCCTCCTTTGAGAACTTGTGTGAGCATTTCAGGCACTGGAGAACAAACCTTACTCATTAATCAATGATGCAGGGCAAAAACTTTTAAACGCTTTGGTATTTGGATCTTTCATTATTCTTTGGAAACATCAGAGCATTTCCTGTTTACAGAATAGATTCTAACCAGATTCATATATATATAAATAATATTTCCAAATGTATAATTATTAAAACATACAGATATATTACCTGATAAATAAATTTGGGCTGAGATTTCTGCTCTTGTGCCTGAAGGAATGGTTGCAGTAACTCCCACATTTTCTGAAAAAAAATACAAAAAATGTATGCTAAAGCCTTTTTGAAAAATAATGTAAATCGAAAAACAAACCAAAGCATTAACCCCAAAATGATAAAACCTTTTACCTCAGTATTTTCTCTGTTCTCCATAATGTACACTCTCTCCCTCCTGTCTTTGCGAATGTAATCGAAGGTAAGTTTGAGATGAGGCATGGACATCTCGCCGACAACATCTTCGTGTACTACCACATCCTCGGTCTGTTCGACGGTCAACAGGGACTTCAAGTCGAGTCTCTCCACCACACTGCCGTTGAGGTCCTTCTCCAGGATGTAGCGACTGTTGAGGGACACCAGCAGCTGCTCACAGTTCCTCTGCTTCAGTAGCACAATGAATGGTTCTGTCTCCTCACCTGTCAACATGAGAATACTCATTAAGGTCATGGACAGACTTGAGACAACTTTAGTTCATCTAAGGATGAAGAATATTCTCATGAATAGACAACTTTTTCATTCTGAAAATGTGACATTTCGATGTAGTCTCTAATGAAGTTGTAAAGCAAGTTGTACTAATCAGTCTTGGAACTTGCCATTTAAATGCCAGTAAATGAGGCCTGTCATGATATTTCATTAGTTGAACTACGTACATTAAAGAGTGTAGGCATATGTCAGAAATAATTCTAGTATGTAAATATCGAATTCATATGATATCCATATAATTGAACTATATTAAAAGAGGAAGTAGCTGGTACCAGAAATAACAGCAAGTTCAAAGGACACATTTACACATTAAACCTATGAAACATTCATCTATTTCCAACTAAATTTTTATCTGCAATTCATAGTTGCGGGTGAATTTTAAAGTTTCTAGACTTCCATTAAGTGAATAAGTGAGTTTTTATTTAGCGCTGCTTTGTTAATGTTTCACTCCATTTGGGGAGTCTATCATTTAAGAATCGTTAATACTGTATTTGCGTAGTAAAGAAAACTCTTTTGTCAGATTATACTGCCATGCATCCTTAAAAATACAGAACATCATAATGAAATAAACATAAATTACCATATGATTTTATTTCCTCATCTTCAGTGCGGGTCCACTCAAAACCAGGACTATCCTCAACTTGAACTGAAACTTTCTGTGGAGGTTGTTTTGACAGCTGAGACTTTTCTTTCATATCTTTCGCACCCTGTTCCTCCTCCCTTTCCTCAGGTATCCTGTCTACCGTGACATCAGGAGACCTGGCAGACTCATTCAGGTAAAGATCGTCCTCAGTGGGCAGAGAGTGGGAGCTCTCTAGAGGGTTTGTAGACTGGGAGCTCTCTAGTATCTGAGGAGACTGGGACTTCTTCATATCTCTGGGCGCAGGTTTACTGGCAGGCGTGTCTGAGTCGCTGGCTGCACTGTTGGAAGCATCACTGCGTCCTGTGTCACTGCTGAAGTGGCCCTCCATAACCTGCAACCAGTTGGGTCCGTACTGGTTCCTCAACATCTCCACTTCCATACGAGTCCGAACGTGATCCGCTAAGCAACTCTCAGGGGCTGGGGAGGAGGCTAGCGGTAAAATACAGATTTGTAAATGATAATGAAAACTAAAAATCAATTCTCTTTGAATGAAAAAAGTAGATACTAATAATATCACAGAATTTATTTTTTTAAAAACACATGCTATTTTGCAGGTACAGAGTTAATGTTAAATCAAATTCTATGCCACAAGCAAAATGTTCATTCTACCAGCTTTCTCATTACATAAAAATATTACACCATTTTGGAATGATGACTTTTGCCGCATACATAACTTCAAGCTTCAAAAACCTGAGTTACAACAAGAGAATTTCATATTAACTACTGAGTTATGGATTCTTTGAGAGGCATTTTAGAAGTTGGAATGATAGGAATTGAAAGAACTATAAACATAAAAACTTGCATACATGAATAAAGAAGTTGCTATCCTTACAGTTCTCACGATTCTTGCTGAGCTATGCTAAAAATAAAGTCAAGAACAGCAATCATACAGACCTACAGACCCTTCCGGGGAAGATACTTCATTGGCTGAGGAATCCAGATCTGTGATCTCCTGTGTGAATCGCTTTGTCTTTCTTTTCCCTTTTCTTCGTCCTGCTCCCACGGACAAAGACGTTGCAATAGACTCGACAGACATGTTTGTATCCGAGCTTGTTTGATCTCCACTGTGTCTCTCGGTGTTGGTGATGACGTTGTGTGCTATAGATGATGGGCGTCTTGACACACTGACTCCACCCTGAGTGAATCTGCTTGTGTTCTGTGGAGTTGAACAAAATAAAAAGTATTAAATGTGATTTGAACTTTCAGTGGTACAACAAAAGTGAAAAGATATCATTTGAGCTTACATTCTGTCGGTTTTACAGTTTATAACTTTTGACCCTATCACAATGATGATGTGAAGTAATCTTTTGAGGAAAATGGGAAGAAATATTTAATCTGCTTAAAACTTGTGTGGTAAATTATTTCCACATAAATAATATGATATCATGGAGATTCAAACTATAATGTGGCTTAAAGTAATCTGAAGGTTCGTTTAAGAATTACCTTTAATTCTGCTTTGGTTAACTTCTTGCCATCCAGCTCAAACTAAAAACAACAAATAAAATAGCAGCAAATTATCAACAGAAACTTGCAAGCTTCAAATCCAGTTCAAAAACCTACTCTCCCCACTAACATCAAAGCTTTTCAATTCATTTGACATTCAAATAATGATTTACTTTGTTATAACATTAACGTTTGTAATTTTAAGAACATGTAATTTGAGTTACACCAAAACCACACCTCTACTATATTAGTTACATCAAGATAGGAGTGAATGTAACTCAAGCACTATGAGAGATACTATTGAGTAAGGAGAACATTCCTGTAAGTAGCCATTGAATAGTCTGTAGTCTAGGGAAACATAACGAGGATGGAGAAAAAAGTCCTGTTTGCTATTGATTAGTCTCTAGTGCAGACCCAGCTTCTTACCTGAGTAGTGATCACTGGCCAGGCGAGACAGGTGACCATCAGACGACGATGGTCTTTGTGGTAGTAAATAGGATTGCCCTCAGTGCTCAGCTGCATCACATACAGATCAAAGTTGGAAACGTTTATAATTTGAGTTTTACAACTTTTTGTTCTGAGAAAGATATAATAACAGGTTTTTAAAGATGTAGCCTATTACGCCTCAATCATAAAAATGAAAATTTAAATCCAGAGCAACATACCTTTGAAAAGTGCCAAAGAAGAGAGATATCCATAAATTCAGCACATTGTAATTGGCAACTGTCTCCGGCTAATCCTTAATATTCTGTAATACTAAATAAGGCAGGTAAGGAGCTCAATATACAGTGGGCCTACTGATTTATCTGATATACCCTAAAGCAGCATTAGTTTAGAACTTACCCTGCGTAGGCGAGCGAGATTAGAGAGAGGCTTGAGAAACATGTGGTCAGCAATACAATTCTCTGATATATCCAGCTCCTGAAGACCCGTCAGCTCATCTATACCTGTAGCAAGACAACAACTGAATTCTCACAAATGATGAGATATTTGTGAGGAAATCCCAAGACGAAATAAAAAAATTTCAACTTTACATTAAAATTGAGAAGAACAAATATTTCATAAAAATCTCACTATTTTTGTTTTGGTACCTCAGATTATCTAGGTGCTAAGATAAATTTGAAAACCTAAGCCCAGGTCTTTGACATGCTGTCAGATAGTCTGATCAATATTTCCTTGAAGTAGTCAATAATGGCCAATGACAGTTTTGCACTCAAACACAAGAATTCAAGACAGGTGCAATGAATGCCTGATGAGTGAAGCTATTAGACTGAATGAATTCAATAACTGACATCAAAAACAATTACTCAACTCTTGTAAGTCAACATTTAATAAAAATCACCTTCAATATTGTCAAGATTATTGTTTTTGATGATGAGAGTCTTCATCTTGGCCTTGCAGGATATGGAGAAGGTTGGCAGGGAGTCCAGACAGTTGTACCCCAGGTTGAGTCTCTCCATCTCCGTCAAATACTGTCAACAACAAGCTCATACTGTTAACATACCGGTAAACACTACAACAGTAGCATTCACTCTCTGGCGTCCTGTATCCTAATATATGTAGGACTCAGATCTGTGGCGGGTCTCTAATCTATGGCGGATTTCCTTATCTGTGGCTTGCTGGATTGTTAGACTGTTTCATGACGTCATGCTAAGTGACGTCATTGTGCGATGACGTCATAATACCTAACTGTTCCAGTCGTAAGACCGAATTGCGTCGCTAGCGTACAAACGGATAACGACCAAATAATAAGAGTCCATATCCCAATTACGAAAATACATTAAACAATACCTTACATGTAAATAAGAGATTTGTGGCTTCATGCCACATCAATTTTGTAGGATCTTTTTAGCCATCGGTGAGTCCGTCTTCTTTAGCCCTAAGATATTGAAAGACTATCTTTTGTAACCCTGGGATTCCTGTCGACAGATTTAAGGGTAAGTTTGTCTTGCGTAAGGTTTGGTTAATCATTGCAGAAAAATCACCAAAAAAAAAGAAGGTACAAATGTCAAGCATTTGAAAATCTGCCATAGATTTAGAAATCCGCCACAGATTTGAGGCCTGCCATGGATTCGAGTCTTACATATATACTGTATCAACCACTCTTTCCATCTGAAGATTGGGCAAGAAGTAGCCAAGAAACATTGGGGTAATAAACAAAGAAGTTGTCATCCATAATATTGTCTTCTATGACTACAACAGTGTTTGCAGAGAAAAACAAAATTGCAGACATACTTCAAACTACCAAAGTCAAAACCAACAGCAATTAGGTGAGTTAAATGAAGACAAGAAATGTTAGTGTATTAAGCGGATCAATCTGAATAAAATGACCCTCTTTAATTTAAAAGTTAATGCTCATGATTGGTCAGTCTGATTAAAATCGACCTCGTCCCGAGGAATAAACATTTTTGTAAATTGACTCTATCGGGATTCGAACTTACTCTATCTAATCAGTGGCTTTCCTCTCCACAACGGTCTTAAAGCACCCGCGTAGCTTTCACGTTCTGATACAATGTCAACTAGCCAATCACAAAGACTCCGGCAAAGCCTTCGATATCAGTATCTAGGTTTTGTTTGCGCTTAACTGAGGAAGAGGAATTGAGGAAGAAGTAAGTTCGGGAAAATCTCATGCCAGAAACGGTGATGTTTTGACATACGTAATACTGGATATATTTTGTTAGTACATGAATGTTTTAACGACTTGATGTCATTTTTAACACTAAGTCTTATTTCATGTGTATGTAGACGAATATAATAGCCTAACAGACGTTGGCATAACCTAGTGTCAACTGTGTTTGTTAATATTTCATGAAATATACCATTGAAATTATCAGAAACATCATGAAATAGTAGTTGGAATGTCTTTGGCATGAATATGGTTATTTTTTAAAAAAACATGAAAGGATTCAAGGGTAAGATTGGTAAGTTATGTCAATGTTTCTCTAGACTTCGGTCTTTCTCTTTCACTTCTGCCTCACTATGGACTACTTTGCCATTACCTCTGAAGAAAGCACCATCCCTAGACACATTTCAGTCAGAGCTCAAGACTCACTTGTTCCACAAATACCACCATGTGTAAAGCTGTGCCACGAGCAACCACATTTGCGTGATTGGAGTATTTTGGCGCAATACAAGACTACTTATTATTATTATTATTATTATTAAATTCGTACACTACTAAATGTATTTTAGACCATGTGAAAATGTTTATAAATATAGATAATCACCACTGGAACATACCTTGAGGTTAATTTTATTAGTAATCATACATCTTTCTTTGGTGACTTGAATAACATACAGACATCTCGGAATAGCCCAGAAATTCACATCCAGGGTCGGAATATTCACGAGTCAAGATAAAGCTAGGCTCATATTACTTTTACATCACTTGAACCCTAACCCAAAAAAATGAAAATTCATATAATCTAAAGGATGTGAATATCAGAATGTGTCCAAGGGTTAAATGGTAACCTATTGTCAGTAATTAAAGCTAGCTACTTGAGATTCACCACAAATCAAACAACAAATCACTCAGTCATGTTAGCAAAGAAATATGGTAATTCCTACATGAAGTGACTGACATTCACATAAATAAAAATAAAAGCATCATCTAGAGGGGTTCCAAGAGTTAAATAAAATCGTAGAGATGAATGCAAGGGTAATCAGTCAAACAGATGCCGGAAAAACTTGATATAATGTGGGTTGAACTCAGAGAGAACTTTTGCTTACTAATACAAAATATCAATATTTCTTGAAATTATGACTATGATTATCCCTGGACAAAAATACTAACCACAAGGAACAATGTTAGCGTGAGGAACACCTGTTGAACCACAATTGATTCTAGGCATACTGCAGGAACAAACATTCAAATTGACAAAGAAATCTCACCTCAAGGTTTTTGTCTGTCCTGTCAAGCATGTTGTGACTAACATCTAGAACCTCCAGAGATGGTAACAGACGCTGAAGAGAAGAAATACTGAATAAATGTTCTTGATGCCATTCTTGAAAAACTAATTCATAAAAAAGGACACTATGTCACAGTAAACAATACTCCAAAACATCATTTATTTTAGCTTGTAAAGAAGTGGTTACCAAGCATATATTGTCCTTATCTATTTCAGATTTAAGAAGTAACATATAAGTAACCAAACAGCCTTCAAATATACAGATTTGTGTAAAAAAAAAAGCATTTCAAAACATTAAAAGTCCTTACCAAGGAGCCGTCCATGGATTGGATGCCATTGAAGCTGAGACAAGCCGTCTTAAGATGGGGCCAAGACATTGGGGCGCTCATGTCTCCCCCACACGTCTCAAATACGTCCTGCAACAATAAACTCATTAATCAAACTTTCCTTTTGACGCATGCAAATTGACCACAAAAATAAAACTAAACAAAAGAAAAAACTACATGTCACCTCTTGGTATATAATAAACTCAACAAATGAAAAATTTACATTCGTCAGCCTGTAGTCTGTTCTGAGCTGGAATCTTTTATCAAGGTTTTACATTTGTTATATCATCAAAGTGACAAAATTGCACTTCAAGGATTGCTTGTTTTCAGAATGATTTCATACACTACCTGTCATCATAATCATATTATAAAACAGCCCAAAATGGGCCCTCTCCTTCTCTTCAGTTCTCAGCAGTCAGACTTTGATAGGGTTTTTAATTGACATGGATTAATAAAAACTTACAGTCCCTGAGGAATCTGGATAGAGCTCTATAAAAGTAATCCTGTCCCCTCCTTGACCTGTAATAACTAAAATGTTTCAGGTACTCAACATTCAAGCTCATCATGTACCTGCATACGTTGAAGACTGCGCGAGATGATGACAGTTGTGAGCTGACCCCTCAATGTCTGAAGTCCCTCGATCATGTGCAGCGGCATCTTTTTCACCTCCAGCACCTTCAGGCTGCGGAACCTCTCTATGTTCACCGCCCCCTGCATTGTGTAACTCCCATGCATTATCTGCAAAATAAATTAATCAGGATAATATTGTAAGGACTATCAAAAACAACTTATCAAAACCAACTTGTAAATTCATATTCTATTTGTCTTATTTAGATTTGAAAAATTATTAACTCATTTTAACATGTTAACCTCTGGTTTATCTTATATTCATGGTTAGTTTTTGGGGGAACATATATTAACATATATGATATGCAAAAACATTCTTGATTTTATAGGCTCATAAGTGGAAACACCATTAAAATTATTGAGTAGCCTCAATGCTCTAATTATCAAGAGGTTGGTTGACAATGACAATCTGAAACCCTTCTTAAGTCAAAATCATCTGTATCAACAAAACAAACAGTCGGCCAGGTGCCAAAAGTACCATAATATAAATCTATGAATCAACAAATGGTCTTTAATTTATACATTACAAAGATCATAACCGACAAGTGTCTGGTTTAATAGTCATGGCAAGTCAGGTAACTATGAATCCTGGGATATAAATAATTCTTCTCTAACGAAACCAATACTTACCTTTATAGCTGTTGCTTTGGCTATGAAATCCCGAAGAAACGCTGCATCCTCCTTCCATGCCTCTGTAAGTCTGTTGTTCCGTGCAGCAGCTGTAGCAAGACCCATAGACTCATTGTCGCTGAGTCGGCGTAAAGACGCTCCCAGTATGTTGAGGCTCTCAGTGGTGAGAGACAACTTGCCTCCTCCTTCTATTATCTTGTTACCTGTTTCAAAGGGACATTGTCAACAAATTACTCAATGAACCGGATATATTACACTATATGAAAATAATAAAACATATTTATCAAATCTTAGTCATTTTGTTTGCAAACTACGCTTCTATTTTCATCATACAGCCACTTTATATTTACTTGATCATTCTGGTCAGGTAAATGCTTTTTACTTTTTTCTAAATCTTAAGGAGTCAAAGCTAGAAAGGAACGCAAATTTCCTCATGAGCTCCCTTCAGAGTAAGTTTTACAAACATTAATAATTTCACATTGTAAAATCACTAAAGTTTGATTTTTCCATGACAATTACACTTGGGCAATTTAAGAATATGCATTTTCAATCAGCAATTTATTAAAATTTCAGCAGTGAAAATTTTAATTTCCCTTTTTCATTGCACATGTTCATAGATTGTGTTGATTACTGTATTTGTATTTGTATTGTATTTAGATATTATGTCAGTATTACATGAATTTTTTTCTTGTTATAATGTATGTTACATGGAACTTTGCATATATCCTGTCTACGTCACAGGCAGCGATATTTATATTCCTGTACCACGTGGAAATAAATACAGTTTAATCAATTTACCATTTTTCCTGAGAATCTGACAAAGATTGCATAAAACTGCTTTCTCTTTATCCTCCGCCTGTGGGGTTGTATGGTTACCATGGTTGCTTCTCCTCCTCATCTTGCTCACTCATATACTGAAATGGATGATTACACATTTTCATTTTTAATATCTTTTTTTCATTTTCAAGACAGTTAAGAGACATTTGTTTCATCACCTTACAGAAAAAAACTGAATTATGTTTCAGTTTTCAAGTGTCTATTTAAATACAGGGTATCTAAAATAAATTGTGTTAAAGCATCAGAGATGTATACAAAATTAACAAATAGTCCTTAAAAAATGACTGAGAAAACTCAGTGCTAGTGAAATCAACATTTTGAAGAATCAGACCAACAAATTATCCCTCTATGAATACAACTATGGTAATAAATTTGGAAAAGATTGCATTTTGATTTTATTTGTGTCTAAAATTATTCTGGTTTTTTTTGCCATAAGTGTCAAGGAGACAAGAATATTATTTTGACTAATTTATGATTTTTTAATAATTCATGTAAGAAAGTAACTTGTTGAAAATTGAAATGACGGCCAATGTAACAGTTGTCTCCCATTAAAAAGAATAATTATCTCTTAAGTGACAGAGTATGTTTCATAACTTATTATTTGGCTGCAATAAGAGCAAAATATGTTCTGTCTTGATATCAATTCCAATATTGTAGCTTCTTTATCTTTAAACATGTTAAAAGCTAAAATTAGGATATTTTCAATTATGTTAGAAAAACATGAATATAGATGTTACTAAGACAAGTTTGGCATGTAATTTACATAAATATTTGTTAATTGATCTACATAACGCTAACAAAATGTATTTTTCCTTGTACCTGCTGTACCCGTAAATAAGTTTCTAGAACTTTTTTTTTTTCATGCCATTGTCTGGATTTCAATCATAAATTACAACTTAAAGTTAAACTGTTATTGTCTCCATAATGATCAGCAATAAGATGGTGATTTTCAGAGATAATCACTACTTCTCAATATAAAAACACTATTTATGAAGTTTGACACATTTGACTGCAACAACATTTATATTCTGTGGGCCTTTCAAGTAATATTAATTAGGTCTGTATTTTGATTGTTAAAGATAAAGATAGATCAAATGTCTTATTTCAGGATACAAGATATAGGCAGCGCAACACTCGCTAGGCGGCACTGCTGTCGCTATTTTTAGAAGCGGTCACGAATTGGGGTCACTAACACCGGTGCTCTGTTACGGCGTTTTACGGTTGTTTCTGTGACGTTTTTCGCAATTTTTTTTGCATATTCATTGACGAGAGACATTGCTGATGATGATTTTCACACAAACTATTTTTGGGAACAATTTTTAGCGGGAAAAAAAGGTAAGTGAAAAATGACATATTTGAAAAAACACTTTCCAAGGCGAATTCCACTAATATTATTCCATAATCACAAATTTCATATTTTTTTTAGTCTAAAACCTATTTTTTAAATTTTTTACAACCTTGACAAAGTGTTGAAAAATAGCGTAAAAGATTAGTATTTTTAAAAAATGAGAGTTACCTCCCCTGTCCATTTTTCTCACTCACTACTTCCTTCTCCGATTCGCATGGTGTTTTGACTTTCTCGTGGGGGGGTTTTGACAAAGATATGCAAAGGTAATCATTTATTTTAGTAAGTAAGTGCTTTTTCGCCATTTGTTGACTTTAGTGCACCATAAATAAATATTATAAACTGTTGTCATTACCTTCCTGACACTTTCAAACTTGTTTAAATGGAAGTACTAACGCATGTTTTTGATATTTAATGTTTTATCAGTAGCATGAATCATTACAAATTAAGAATAAAGTGTATAATAGGTTAAGCAAGCATGTCTTTTTATTTTATTTATCATTGTTCTCTCTAATGTTAAGACTTTCTAACACTTCTCTTTATTCTCCTTTGGTGAATCATTGCATCCATTTACCTTTTTTCAGTTCAATCAACTTGCCAGACTCCTACAGGATCAACTTCCAGTAAATGAGACATTACTTAGGAGGTAAGATGACGCTTTTTTCTCAAACAATCTCAATTGTAATAAAAAAAATTCCCTTTGAAAACTATTTTTTAAAATTCCTATATATATGTTGAAATTGTGTTTAACTGGTCTTGCAAAATGTGTATTAAATCTAGAGAAACAATTACTGTAAAGATTTATTTTCTCTTTGCAGGATCCTGTGATGCCCGTAGGATGTATGCTGTTAGATATTGCTACGTATATTCATGACACGGGTGCTCAATGTAGAGCTGTTGACTCTAAAATGTGGTGAAATATTGTGCCCTATACAGGAGACACTTACATAGCTAATTCTTTAAACTTTGCCAGTTGTTATTTCACCAAAGACTACTGCTAAATATCATGATCAGAAGACTACAGAAAATTCTTATTCTGTGAATATCATAAGATATTGTGACCATCCTCTTGACGCTTTTATTCCTTGACACCTTTAACTATAACTTGTGCAATTTCTTAAAAGACTGCCGCCTGATTTTCCTGGATCAGAAGTCTCTGCAGAGAAAAGTTGGAACTTGAGTGTCTTAGAATAATTGTTACCTTTCTTAGAGACACTTATTTTGTTTGTATGGGTCCATGACACCTACAAACTGTGTCTATTGCAATTTAACCATAGACTGTTTTTGAAAAAAAAATTTGTTGGTGCTTTTTATTATATTTTAGATTTTTACATCCCGTCCAGGACTGTTTAATTTGAAAACTTGCCAAGAATAGTGTGATTGTGATTATTATTCAAAATATTTATGTTGCATGTTTTACATTCCATTTACAACTTTTTATTTGAGTTTAAAAAAGTCAGAGCACTATTTAGAAGTATAAGTTAAGTAAGTGTAAGTATAAGCATAAAATTAATTTCACCATTACCTATTTCATAGTGTAAGTGCAATTGTCCTTCAGAATTCATATAAATTATTAGATTTTTTATCATTTTGGTGCTCTCTATTTTATGTGACTTGCTGTTACTGTAGACTTTAACATTCCGTCCAGAACTGTTGAGTCAAAAAGCCTTTTTATCTGAAAACTTTGTATTATTTATTGATATATTTTTGTTTGAATGTGATAAATACTCACTGATAGTGGATGTTGACATTCCATTAGGGAATTTTATTTATAGATTAGATTTAATAGTAGACTCTTAGGAGGAAGACAAAGATATATGGATGTACAACTTCTTTATTACTCGATTGCGACGTTTCAATATGGATTTACAACTTCTTTATTACCCAAAGACGACGTTTTGTAATAAAGAAGTTGTACATCCATATATCTTTGTCTTCCTTATACTAGCAACTTCTAGAATGCCTCTGAAAAGATTCAGACTCTTAGGATTGGCTTTTTGACTTTTTTTCTATACATTGGTCTCTGTGTATTTGTGCTTTTGGAATTAGAGTAAATTATTGAAATTTTATATTGATGGTGCTATTATCCATTTTACGTGACAAGCTCACACTGTAGGACATTCCGTCCAAAGAACTTGTCAACTTCATTGATGTTGGGTTTATTTTTTATTTAAAAATCTACATTTTTTCTTTGAAAATTAATGTATGTGCTTGTTTGATCCAATTAAAGACATGTTCACTGAAGTAATGTGAATTCATTAATTTTCAACACTGAAAGCAAAAAGGTTTCATTGGTACATTGAATATAATGTTTTCCCTGTAAAAGATATTGGTGAAGGATTAATAGCAGGATTACAGCACATTTTTCAATTTGCTTACCATTTCTTTGAAAAATCACGAAATTATACCTAAAAATGATAAGCACTCTTGTCAAAATTAATTTAGTTTGTTTCATAACCTAAAACATATGTAATTAATAATTTCAGATGATTTTTAGGCCCCTTTTGTGATTTTTCGTATACTTTGAAAATTTCTTAAAAAAATGTCGAACGTGAAAAAAAATAGTAAAAAAAATTTTAAAATTTTTTCAATACATTTATTATGTCACATACAAGTGTATAATCATTTTAAATGCTCATTTTCAATTCTGTTAAATTAAATGTGTCTTTTATTCAAGAAATTGTTGTGTTGTTCATTCAATTTTTACACACCCCCTTGGCATTTGAGAAGTTCTGGAAACAAAAATTCATGTTAAATATTGATAATTTCCTATTGAATATTTAGTTTAATAGTTACTTTATACATACAAAGTGAAAAAATGGTCAGACATTATTTACTTATATTTTTATAAGAGTGGCCGAATTTGTTCACAAAAAACACAAATTCAACCCAGAATTGCCAAAATTCAAAGTGCTATATTTCCGTTATTTTTCAAAATAATTTCATAATGATTTTTATTCTGTATGAGATACACCCCAATAATACCAGAACACATTTTTTTTTTAAAGTAGGACATATAGAAAAATTCGGCTTGCGCCCCCTACTTCAAGATACTAGTTAGTAATTACATACGTTTATTAATCAGTGATTTTCAATAAAATACATAATTTATTTTTAAGAATTATCCAAAAACTACAATGAAATGATGATCTTAAAATGAATAAATACATAACACAGTACGCGAAATTTAAGTTTGACACTGACAGATAACACAAAAAGTAATAAATTCACAGATTGAAGACAAAATGTTTTCTTGAGTTACCATAAATAGGATGTAAATTTCTCCAACAGCGTTTCTCTCTTCATAGGTAAGAGAATATTCTAAAATTCTTATATCCAACGAACAATGATCGACGCAAGATCTGGAAGGTGCGAACAAACTTCAACGATGCTGGTGCTCCAAACTCTTTCCAGTTTCCTCATATCGTAAACATGTTCATGTGACCAAAACCGGAAGAGAGAAATACGACTACTTGTTCACTATTTTTTTAAAAAGTTCAATTGATTAATTGTCTTATCAATAAATTCAAAATGATTTGAACACTTTTAGGGAAAAAATACTCAAACCTTTTGTAATAAGATACAAACTTGATAATAAACTGCGTTGCGCATACTGGTGCAGACAGCAACCCAGTCTCTGGTGTAATCGAAGGTCAAGGTCATCCCGTATTTCCGGTCACGTACAGCTGTCCTGAAACCGGCTGCATTTCGTCATTTCACTTCAACAAATCCTCCCAAAAGCCGGATCAAACACTAACCCGTGGTCAGGAGTAAAGTTGTAAGTCAAAGATAGTATTTTTTTCATTCTTTATATTTCTCATTTGAAGATGTTAATTGTTATTTGGATGAAAGAACATCAAGTGGATGATTTGAAATGTCTTGGGCAATGTCACTTTGGACAGGGTCAAATCTAACTTATGTAAAGATGAATGAAAATGTGATTTTGTATCCTTATGATTAGAAGCTTTGTTGTTTCATATGTAACATTTCATTGATACATACTCTATTCCATTTCTACTTCACTAATATGAACTTAAATGAATTTAAAACTGGTAGAATGTAGTATTTTAAAAAAAATTTAGTTGTACAATATAATATTTTTCATATGAAATCTATTTAGGTTTGTCGCAGTCATTCAGATCTAACAGATAAAAAATTGAATGTTGTAAGAGGTGCTATTAAAAGAAACTTGACATAAATTGTTTCAAAGGAATAAATGTGACAGTACCGGTAATTTTTTCTGAAATAAGCTCAGTAAAACAAAACTGGTTTCTTGTCTAGACCGGTTAGATATTTGATTCAAAGACATTAAATGTATTCTATTATATTGTTTTAAGAATACTAAAGTAGTTAAATCAAATTTCAATAATTTCTTACAATGTTTTCATTGTATTGCATGGATTTCTTAGTTCCATCTTCTCAGAAATGTAATTAGGCATTTATCCACTTCTTTATTATTATAATATCCTTTTGAAATGGCGGTATTTTGGCTTTGATCAGTAGAGGGCAATAAGGTCAGCAGTGGTCCTAAAACCCTAGTAATGCCCTCTTCTCTAGAAAGAAAAAAGTCAAAGAAGCTGAAATCATGTATACAGTTGCTTGACTAGTGAGAATTATGATATATAGGTTTGATTATCCTCTGGCCCTAATGAGGAGCCACACATGATAAATTTTATTTTATTTTCTCACCATTGAAAATCTTTTACCATAGAACCCTTACTACTTGAGATGATAATATATTTCGGTTTTAATCACCATGACACCCTTTAGATATGATAATCTACAAAATTAACATATCTTTTAGACAAAGGTATGTGACTTTTTGCAAAAACTTTGTAAGTCAAATAGTCCATGACTCTGAAGGAAAACCCCTGTATAAGTCATCATTAACATTTTGTATGGCATCACAGGTAGTAATGATTTTCACCTATGGGTGATATGAGCATGACTGATGTTATTTCAAGCACCATTTTTTGTGGCATAAGATTGCATAATCCACTGCAATTTATTTTCCTTTTGTCATGTCCCATATAGTAAAGTAAGAGTCTTTCAAACTTGATCATGGGAAAGGCAGACTCCGAGGACTCTCAGTTTTATGGGTTTTAGCTAACAATGTCATTATTTTGTCTGTTTCTTTTGAATTTCAAACTTGGAAAATAGCGATGGACGATGGTAAAATAAAGTTTATGCATTTGTGCTGTCCAGAGTTTGTTATGAATAACCTTGTTACAGAGTATCATCCTTACAAAGTAAAGCAAGATTGATTTGCAAGTTATAAGAAGAGGCAGTCATCTAAATGATGGTTATTCTGTTATGGTCTTTTTCTTCCAAAAGTTTAGCTTATGCTACCTAAAAAACCTGTTGGGCTTATGGCATGGCGTCCTGCAGGCTGTAATCTTTTCATCTTTTTGTGGGGTGTTGCTGAAATTTTTACAAAAACAGCAAACCTGCAGGTTATACAATATGTTATATGTTTTCCTATAACTCAAAATATGTAAAAAAATTTACTTTGAATTTGGTCATCATTCATTGATATGGTTGACTACACCTGTTTTTCAAATAATCAATATTTCATAAGGGCACTCTAACCTACAGGCCTTATTGCCTTGTTAACTTACTATCAACTAATTTACTTACCATTCACTCTGTCCCTTACAACATACATATTGTAGATTCTTTATTCCAAGAAAACTCTCCAAATCAAACAAGATGGGAGGAGAAGATGCTGTGTCGTCCCCTCCAGAATACCCCGACTCTGTGAGGCAACAGTCTAAGTTCATGAGGAAAGCAAAGGAAGCACCATTTGTTCCTCTAGGTAGGACTTTTTTACCCATTCTAAGCCGTTAAGAAGTTGAACAAGTAAATTTCCCTTTTCTGTTTGAATTTCTTGGTAACCTTCATAAAGTAATAAAGATACTTATATCTTGAAAGAAAACAAGGATATGGCAATATTATGGTATTTTATGTTTGCTTCATTCACTTGTGATCATATGTACAAGCAAAACCTATTTTGAGATAGAACCACATATCGCACATTTTGAGATAGAACCACATGTGAGATAGCATCGCACATTTGAGATAGAACCTGATGGAATGAGTCTGTTCTAAATATTTTTATATTCTCTATAGGTATCCTGGGTTTAATCGGTGCAGTGTCATATGGGGCGTACATGTACCGAAGACGAGGCCAAATGTCAACATCCGTCTACATCATGCAGTTTCGAGTCATCTCACAAAGTATGGTTGTTGGAGCAATGACCATTGGTGTTGGCATGACAATCTTACCTAAAGTCTGGAAGAAAATAACGGGGAATGAAGACGATTCTAAAAGCTGATTATAGTTAATTCTTTAGAATTGGGAATGTTCATAATATAAAAAAGTACCATAAAAATGTTTCAATTTGTAAGTTATTCCTAAGTAATAAGAAGATTATGACAAAAAATGGAATCTCATACCATTTTCATAAATCTTTCTGTGAAGCATTCATAAAATGTGTCATGTTGCAAGATTTTGACACATATGAGATGTCAAAATTGATCGGATGTGATGTCATGTAATATTTATTTATTGTGAGTTTGAAGCTATGGTTTTTTGTTTTAGTAAAATAATTTTACTTCTTTCTATTACCATGCTTAAAATGGTGGTAATATATCATAATATCCTTATAAACTTTTATATCATGATCTGCAAATGAAAAATTACTTATGTTTGTTGCATTTAATTAAAATCAGCTTGATGGTCACTTAAACGTGTATTTAATCAATCTCCTAGCATCTTTGTTTGATGCATTTAATTAAACTTTGTGTATTTCTTAACATATGACTAAGTACTCTCCCACCAACCTCTTAATTTGTTGTGTTGTATTTTGGTTATGCACTTTACAGAGTCATAATTTGATAATGATGGATATTGTATTTAATTCTTCAGCAAAAAGTAACTCAGAAAAGTTATTTGACTTGCCTTCAATTTGAATATTGCCTACGTTAGCATAGCTACCAGTAGGTATCATCTAATAGCTCAAAATTTGTCAAAACACTTTCAGCACTTACTATATTTATTTCTGTCTTTGTTTTAATAGTCTTTTGATGTCTCATTCATATAGTGTGTCATTTTCTTTCTAGTCTAGTATTCAGTGATATTCTTGCATTGGAGCAAAATATCACAGAAAAAGTCATTTGTCATTTCAATATGTTGACCATTATATTCACAGAAATAGAAATAAAACCTGGTCATTTTAAAAACTTGACTCTTCTATGTAATTTGCACTGACGTACACATGTACAGTTTTCATTTTTTAATGATTTATGAAAATACTGAATAGAATTTAATAAACTTTCAATATCAAAATTTTAACAAGGCATTCAAACTTATTTATGGAAAATGTGTTTTTAGCAAACATAGATGTTCAAACAAGCTAAATTGTGATATTTGTTACAGAAATTGGTTATTGTTAGAAAGGGACCACACTTTAGCATATAATAACCAACCACAAAAATAATAGTTCCAGCTGAGGTTTAATAGTCCTTGACAGAAAATAAGAAAATTGCTGCCTTCCTGCCAGTTAACTGCTGCTTCAATTCCGATTGGATTCTGTTAATTGCTGAAATATTTCCGGTGCTAAACAATAATTCACTCACTCACTCATGTAAGGCTGGCCTGATGTAAAACCTGCTAGCAAGTCCACCAGGATTTTAAAGAGTTTAATCTTTACCTTTTGAAAGGCAGTTAAATTCAAAAGGACAGCCTGACTTTCAAACCAAAAAACAAATTTCCAATAAAGATTTTAGTGTTTGTGGTTTACTAAAACATTGTTCATTTTAGTCACATAAGTGATGAAAAGTTTGAATGTTGGGATTTTGTTTAAATTCTTAGCATATGACTTGTAAGGGATTTTTGTTGGAGTCAAATATGTAAAACATCATTAATGGTGTTATTTCATACAGAAGTACTGGCCATTCCTGAAATTCCTGCTAATTGGTTCAGTAAAGTGACAATTTGTCAAACATTTATAGTAGGTAGTGTTTTAAAACTCAAATAGCATACATGTAAATTTGACATGCAATTCTGGCCTATGCATATGCTTAAGGCTGTTGACAGATTTTCATTGAAAAAGAGTTCCACAATTGTTGTAAATTACAAATTTGTTGTCAGAAGATTATGAATGTCAAGATGATTTGAATTTAGATTAACACATATGGAATTTTCACAGTCACCAGGCCCTACTTATATTTAAATAAGTAAAGATATACCTGTAGGAATTTTGGCTTGTTTCAAAGCATTCACCTTTTATTGTAAACTCATTTGTATAAAAAGTAGACAGGACAGTTAATCATGTAATCAAGGATTTTAAATCACATGGTCAGTTGAAGTCTTTTGAAAAAGCTACTGTATGGTACTCATCCTCATTCTTGTTTTTATTCATTTATCATTTGGAACTTTAAAACCATTTTTTCTGCTTACTGTGTCTGAACAAACAAAAAAATTGCTTATATGGTACTTCAATCAACTCATTAAGTGGTCAACATCACCACAAAGAAGCTTTGGAATAGAAAATGAAGCACATATAGTGTCTGTCCTTCATGTGTATCATATCTTTCACAGACAGTAAGGTACTAGGTTAATTTTGATATGTGTTCCCAAATACAGAAAGCACTCCTTATCCCTTATACTAAGTGTCAAGGTGCATATTACTTTGATTGCAGGCCAGTGTTGTTCCTAGTTGCTCAGGGGGTCAATTTGGCTTTTTATTGGCAGAGGGGAGTCTGGGACCTTTCATGATATGTATCCTAATTATCAAAACTATAAGGGACACCAAGTGAAAAGGGTCGGCACAATTACCCAGGAATCCCTCCAGGAACAACACTAGATTTTTTATTTGTTTATAGATATATAAGTGTTGTTGATCGCTGATATGTTTACATATATATGTTGTTAGTTGCTGTTACCTGTAATCAAATGTCACTCAGGTGTAACATTACCCTATGTGATGTGTTTCACTTGTCATAAGACTTGTTTCATTCGTGTGAGCAATCATTGAATTGTGATGATTTTGTATTATTTCAACATTGTTGACATCAAGTAAACATTTTGCAAAAACTTTGTCTCTCTATTTTATTTCTAAACAGGTAATTTGCATTTTTAAGCGTCAAGGAATATACAGACTTCCACAAATCAGTGTATGGCATAACATACTCTGTGTACCTTTAAGCAAACAGTACAAATGCAGGGAATCATACAATCATTTCGTTGTCAATTACTTGGACTTGCGATCACATCTTACAAAACTCTTCTTTTCAACGGAAACAATTAGGATTTGGACTGTCTATAGTTTTAGAATACAAACAACGTTGCGTTATCTTTTGATAACTCTTGTTTACTTCTTTTCGAACGATACTTTTATCTCGAAATGGGAATGTTTAACGCGCCCATGAACTGGATTATGTTCCCCGCAAAAAAATGGGCATGTAAGACAAACGCATTTCTTAACTTTTGAACTTCGGTTGAACATTCTCGTCTACGCGAACCACAGGGACGTGTATCGCCGAAAATTATAATAATAATAATATATAATGAAATAAAAAATGGTATCTCTTCTTTATAAATAAAGAAGAGATATCATTTTTTTATTTTGATTACATAATAACATTCTCATTTTCGGCGATACAAGTCCCTGTGCTGCGAACCTCCACCTTTTCTATATCTCGGGCACCTCTGTGGACAGACTACGAGTGCTCGAATCATATGTATGGTCCTCTTTATCACCAAATACACGAACGTTTACAATTTAAAGTCTTTCTTTTGGAAAATACACATTCCCCTCCCGCATACATACACATTGTAAAGAGTTTATATTTGTTATTCTCTCATTCCTGTTAAAACTAGACGTAATGATCCGTCAATAACGAACTTCGGGGCGTCTTATACTACAGCTAGTGGTATCTAGATTGTGTTACCTGGTCCTTATTGTTCCGAAGGAGTGTTTGTAATACTGAGAGAAACTTTAGATACGTGTCCTTTAAAGCTTTCTTCTCATACTGATACGGCGAACTTTGTTTAGTCAACATCTTATGTTCGGCATTATAGATTTGTAAAATATATCACCGTCTGATTACTTTTGTAATCAAGAAATGATTAATTAGGTTAAAGAAATGAACATATCTGCAATAGAACTGTTCTTCATGAAATAAGGTTTGGGTACAATGATAGAATGAGTTTCAGCGCAGCACCACTCATAGTTCGCTAGTTCCAGCCGATGGTCGCAGGTTTCATCGCAATGCATAGCCCCTATTGTGTTACGGGCTTTCTCCCCGCAATAAGGGAGAGAGTAAATACGTAGATAATAATAATACAACTAGCAGCCATGATATAAGTGAAACGCTTTTGAAAACGGCGTCAAACCCCATCTATCTCACCTCACCTGAAGTCGCAGTCATTTCCTATGCGTCGTGAAACTAAAAATTATTTTATGCTCTTTGTACTTTGAGTCTTCTTTACAGAAAACTGTCGCCGTATTAAGCGACAGCATCATTGCATAGACCTCGGTGACAACAAAGATGCTATCCATTCTTTGGTGCTTTCACTGGCTTTTAAAGATAGTTTGTGAAGCGATATATGCCGCCAGAGTAACCCCGAAATATATCTTATATTATATATATATCGCTCGTATATTAACAGGTTGGTGGAGGAAATGTTAACCTGAGCTACTCTTTATGAGGAAAGTATTACGTCAACTTCTATCAAAGTCAAAGGTACCCGCAAAGCCTTCTCAAATCAGTTCTTCCCACGTTACTCAAGCGGATCAAGGGAAGGGGTGCGGAGATACGCAGGACCAAGCATTACAAATTAATCTATTACAGTCTCTAACGTATTAACAAACATTTTAAACTTGCAGTATGCTGTGTGGTTTTCCTAGCAAACTACCATTTACGTTAATCATAATTATAATCAATTATAATAACAATCATTCGTTATGATAAGTTATAAAAGATAGCAGTTCACTGCTAACAACTTGTACTTCTCTGTCGTTCGTCACTGATGTACCGAGTGGAGCGGGTGTGAAGTTGGGTTGATCTGCAGGGTTTATATACACTGGACCCCAACAATATGTTTACAAGAGGTCGATCAAGCCTGACCACTAATACCTGGACAGTGGTCAGCAACAATAGTTAATTTACTGAAAAGGTAAGATGGCCGAAAATACCCCATAGGTGAACTTCGTTAATGTTATAAGTAATAGACTTATTGGATATTGTACATGAATGAATTTTAATCCCCATTCAACACTTAAAGCTTAATTGTAAGTTTGCTAACCGGTTTTGAAGGACTTTGTACTTGTGAGTTCAGACGATTGTGAGTCAAGTTAATTTACAAGTTTATTAAGTAACCTATTTGTTCTTTTTCTTAAACATATCTCAAAAAATCAAATTTCAAAATTTGTTACTATATGTTAAACTTTTTAACCTGACAAGTTCACTAATTATATTTTAACCATATTTCTGAATCGGAAACAATTGTTTGAACAAAACCCGAAAAAGTAAGTAAATAGAGAAAAACTGAAAATTTAAATCCCTATTTTAAAGATATTAATCAAACATATCAGAGTACATTTAATTTCGCATATAACTAAATCAATTGAAATTTATTTTCTTATATTGTTCCATGGAAATGATTTAAGAATAGTATACACAATCCGGACAATTGTTGTAACTGAAAAAAGGATTTTTTAATCTCTTAACTTCTCAGTATTTTATCTTATTATCCAGAATCATTGACTCAGAAAATCAGAAATCTTGTGTACAGGCAATTTGACTTTCTTCAGTTTTTAATCTATAGATTTTGTGAAGCTGTAACCCTTGGACCACAGCGGCCACATCCAAAACCATTTTTTCATCTTCTTCTACAGAAGCAAAAGGCGTTGAAAGCTGAAAGTTTATGTGCAGTCTCCATACCTGATGGATCTAATTGATAGATTTGGTGACTATATGACCCCTCATATGGGCCACAGCCTAAAAACTTATGTTCATCTCCTTCTCCAGAAGCATAGGTTCAGATAGCTGAACCTTTGTGGATAGACTCCTGAGCTGATGGTGATTCTAATACTAGTACGTAGATTTGGTGACCATGTTACCCCTTATAAGGGCCAGAGGGACCAAGCTTTAGAAAAACATATTAATCTTCTGCTCCAGAAGCATAAATCCTAGAAGTTAAAATCATGTGTACAAATTCCTAAGCTGGATGAGGATTATAATTAATGGATCTTGTGACCAGCTGGTGGCAGCTCATATGGTGACCCTGTGACGATGTATGATATGAATTATAAACAGCCCGAGGAGCTACAGAACCAATGGCTCTATCTTTATCAGTTCAGTTTGACTACACGTTTGAAAGATTTGTTTTATCATAATCGTAACAAAAGACCAAACACCGGACAATGCGACGCGCCTGAAATAATTGTAATTTTGATTTTATTGATATAAGAGTGTTCTTTCTAATAGACTCTAAGTGTACTTTTAAACACTTTTTATTGTTATTTGTTTTGATAATATCATCCACATCTAAAATAATTGTGTATATCAAATAACGTAAAGATCTCAATTCAGCTTCCACTGGGAAATTGCTTCCCTTTCTAATATTTCTTTAATCCCACATAATATATATATATATATATATATAGTCAGTCTTGTCAAAATTTACTACCGGAGAAACGTTTAAATAATGCTAAAGTTTTTATGACAGCAGAGAGACACCGCGCCATACCACCAGAATACATGTGGTCAGGAAATCGTCGCGGCAATGGTTCATATTTATAAACTTTAATACCTCGGATGTTGGGTTTACCTCTTACCATAATTACCTAATATGCCAAGGGTTAACTTAATCTAACCTGTCCTGATTAATCTGTTTATTCAAATTATTTACCCAGACCAAGCCTGAGGCACTAATGAGTAAAGGCGAATATCGTAAAATCACATTTCTCTCTTTCTGTACATTTCCTTTCATGTTGCTAATACGCGACCGATTTATTTGTTTTACTTATGAGAACATTTCAATCAGACAATCTTTATGGTGGAGGTCATAGGCCGAGTCTACATGTTAGCTTCACAGAGCGATACGTGCATTAAATTACATAAGAACATTTCAATCCGAAAATCTTTATGTCTTTATGGTGGAGGCCATAGGCCGAGTCTACATGTTAGCTTCACAGAGCGATACGTGAACTAAATTACATAATCAAAAATGATTAATAAAATAATAATAAACAGACCTTTGTCAATATATAAATGGCGTAAGAATGAACACTTATGATTCATGTGATTATGTAAGTATTCGACAACATCATGATTTTCAATTGACTTAGCATATCAAATTCACGTATAGCTGGATTTTAATAGAAATTATGCAGTAAATACAAGCGCCTTAGATGTTGCTGACATTTACAAAATTTACATACAAGCAAGAAGTGTAATTCATTTTCAAGAAAGTTATCTTTACATTTGTCCGGGGTGTTTAGTATGTACTGACCGGTTCAAATCTAGGGGAAAAGGAGATATGAAGCACATCTGAATCTGGCTTATTACTGTTTTAATAAAATATATCATAAAATGGTTTCAGACTATTTAAGAGATCTCATACGAGGAAGAGTTCTTGAATAAAGCGACTATTATCTCAGAAACCGTTTTCCATCAAAGAAATCGATTTAAATTCACAACGATATTCTTAATCTTTCTTACCAAGCACCATGACGCTGTGGGATTCCTTGCCATTTGAAACACTCACGCCCCTTCCCTGAATCAATTCATATGGATGATAAATCAAATAGTCACCCAAACTTATTTCAATTTAAATTCAGGGTCTAGATTTTGTCAAATAATACATTGTCGCCTTAAGCTTGGTTGTATTGATTTAAACACCAATGTTCATTCTAAAACAAGAGGGAAACGAAAAATTGAACTATTTGCAAGTAAAGCGTACCAATCTTGTTCATAATTTACTCATAGTCTAATCATAAATTCTGATTGAATTTCTCCATATTTTCTGAATTTTGCGTTGATTCCAAATATAGCAAAATCCGAAAGTGCGGAGAATATTCAAACGTTTTGGTGCCAGTTTGTTTTACCATTTACCGAATTTAAACATAACATGTTTTAACTCTTCTTTACAAATGTTGAATCTGGCATTTTACATATTTTACACCAATATTTAAGGATGTCCGCTCCTCTGTCACAATTACAAAATTCAAATAACCTTAAATCATAATGTTCTTACACAATAAACCAAAATGAAGCGGTAATTTCACAATTTTGATGATGTCTGACTAAATATTCATCAAAATAAAGAAACGTAGTATTTTCATTTTGAAATAATTCACAATTTCGCTGACTCAGCACTTTTAATTGTAACTATTATTTGAGCAAGTTATATTATCTGTTTTTCTTAGAAAGTAGATGTTGTTGAATGAATTTGATTTGTATGAATGCGTTCAGGTATATTTTAAAATAATGAGTGGGAGAAAGCATGTTTTTAGTCCAAAAATAGCTTGAATGTTGATAATTTATTTGAAAGGTTTGAATACATGATGTGCCGTAGCCGCTTAAAACCTACAGTACCATACATATTTTTTACTTTTTTCTGGAAGAAGATTATGTTAACTCTAACATGTTTTCATATTAAAAAAAGTTGAATATAGGAACTAATTAAAATTTTAGATTTCTCCGAAAAGGTCATCATTTTCCCATAGACTCAATGACAGATGGATCTTTGTCTTAAAATATCTCGAAAAAACCCACACTAACCCTTATTTTTTGGGTTGATATTTCAAGCAAATACACTAAACCTTTGAAAAAAACAAGTTAGAAAAAAAGTTTAATACTTTAAATTTGAGGAGCGGACATCCTTAACAGCACTTTTATAAACGAAAATATATATGGGTAACATCCACATTCTCCCTATAATACATGGTTCGATGTGGGTCATCACTTAGTCTAGTACAACATAGATTTCTAAGTAAAATTTGCAAGCAGTCCTGTTCACCAAGCTAAACACCCGATCGTTGCGCAACAAATCCCGTTAGAAGAGTTGAAAGCCACGATGCCAATATGATAATGATTTCATTCTATGTCTACATATATCTGAACATATGATACTTATGAACATTATATTAAAGCAATTAATATTGTATTATTGCCAAATTTAAGACCACACTGTCTGCAATAGTACAAGTTATTGTGCTTTCGGGGGTCAGTCTCCTTGAAGGATTAGAAACCAGACCATTACACCGTTGGTGCGGTAAGTGCAAACGGGTTGCTTAGTTCTGAGTTTTGCAATTCCAAAATCCAGCACAATAATGCTAGCAGCAACTGAAAAAAAGGAATTCAAGTTGCCTCATTTAACTTTTTTATTCTAAATTCAAAACCGTTTCAAGTTTTTTTAATGTTAGATTATAGATTTAGCAACATTATCCACAGTCGCAAGATTTAAAATTTAAAATTTAAAATGGTTTGGCAGGATGCATTTCAAAGAATTCTAAATGATCTTTCAATACTAAGGTAATCTAAGATGCAATCTATATGTCGAATTATAATTACCTTGCCTGAAATCTAAGATAAGTCACATTCTAACAATGAAAGTTCCACAATACTAAACGAAAAGTTTTCACTTTTGACAAATACCATTGACAAATACTTATTGATGCTAATGAGACAGTCCGTGATTTTTAATAGATCTTCTTTTGATTAAATAGGTGGGAAAATGTAATAAATCTGTACATAAAATTACTTAAGACTAGAAAAAAGTCAGCGTTTTAACCCCTGAATGACGAACAAACTTTTAAAATTCATAATCAAACAATAAAGTCTTAAACTCGATCTTGTAGAATTCTTTGCTTCAACATCATGATAGGTGTATAATGTTCTGTGTGATGAGATGATTTATCCACCGAGGTAAAAGTATTTTACATAAACTATTTTATACAATCATCCCTTTTTATGTTGAATTCTTTATATAGGTTAATCTTCATTTCATACTTTTGACTGTTGGTGTCACATTCCAACAACTGTTGGTAATACAGAAAGGTTGATTATCAATTACTAAGAAATCATATTAGGTTAGTTCCTGCGGTTCATTGATGATAAAAAGAAAATATGACACTTATCTGCGCAATCTTTATCAAGCTCTTTTTTTTAAAGAAAGTTGTTAATCATAGAAATATTCTCCAATATTCATAATGTAATAGTCCTTCGTCTTAGAATATACCTTGTATAAGATCAGACGTGTTTTCATTCGTCTGAATTCGCCATTTTCATAATAACAAAAACAGGACATGTTGAAACTACAACTGTACTTAAAACCGGTTACCGTTCAGATGCTGAATGTAGATTAAAATCCTTTCACGTACATTATGCAAAAATCTTTTATTTGTGGCATTTACGAAGTTCCCTATAGGGTAATTTCGGTCATCTAACCTGTTCTGTAAATTAACTATTGTTGCTGACCACTGTCCAGTTACTAGTGGTCAGGCTTGATCGACCTCTTGTAAACATATTGTTGGGGTCCAGTGTATATAAACCCTGCAGATCAACCCAACTTCACACCCGCTCCACTCGGTACATCAGTGACGGACGACAAAGAAGTATCAGCTGTGAGTATACTATTTATGTCATGAATATCTGGCAATGATAATTTTCCGTTGAAATAATACTTCAAGCAGACTTGTATGTGTTGCCTACACTAACCGTTTATAGCTAATATTTACATCGCCATCAACTAACAGATATTCAACCAAATGCCCCATCTTCGGTTCTTGACAGTGATATTTCAAAAATGTAACATATCAAAAATCGTTAAATAGGTTTACTTAACTATTGAGGAAATTTTGTTTCCTTTTATTTACCTCAATAAGTTCACCGTTTTTCTCGCCAAAGATATTGAATAATAATTGCCAAATATTTTCCAATGCATAACATCGTTATTGCAATATTAGTCTCAAAACTGTCAATTACACATATGCATGTCTATTTGTACACCTTTCCATAACATTCGGAGTCTAAAGCAACCATAAACATTTTTAGGTATTACTTTCATGATCATATAGATCAAATCTCACACTATTCGAATACTTATCACATTACTCTTCATTTCGTATTCTTGATTCATCAGGGATAAAGACCCTCCTGCTACATCAGCGTATTTGTCTCCGCCTAGCTCCATCATATACCCTGATATCCTTCGGCCTAAAACGCTCGTATCGTTTACGGCTGGTCACTCATGGCTATTTGTAGCCTACATTGACATTTGTTTGAATATTCTCATCCGGGTTGTGCCGCTATAGCTGAATGCGAGTCATTTCATTTTATTTAGCGACACGAAGGATATCAGGGTATATGATTGAGCTGGGCGGAGACAAATACGCTGATGTAGCAGGATGGGTAAAAGACATATTGAGTTGTCAATCAATTTAAGCTTTGACATGAGCTTACCTTTTCGATGTCACTTTCCTGTTCGTTACAACAAAGTGTTTATGACATGGCAATTAATGCATACACTATTTATTCCAGTTCGTTATGAAGGGAATCTCTGTTGCGCTTCTGTGTCTGCTCGGCGTTGCCATGGTGATGGCAGGAGGGGACATGTCTGGTGAAGCACCCCCACTCTTCTCTGTGAGAAATCTCTTGGAAAACTTCCTTAATGACGAAAATGCAAATGTAAGTTATTCTTTAGTTACAATTTGATTTAAAACAATGCTGTGCTGTACCTGAAAAAAATCTTAATCGGACTGCTTGTGCAAATGATAAACCTTTTATTTGTTCTTGAAGATGGGGAAATACGAAGATGAAGTATACTATTCACTTCAAATGCGATCAATAATGAAAAAACTGATGGCTGAATCCCGCTTACAGATATAAAAAAAGCTAGGGTCATCTGTCTACAAGAGGGGTTAAATATGGACTGTTGAAAACGGGTGAACAAGTAATGTGTGCAGCTTTGGTAATTACCTTAAACTCTGAACCCATTAGTAAGGATAAAGTATTAAGGCACCCTGAAACTTAACTGTTTTCTTAAATACAGTATTAGCATTGTTGTTCGATAAGAGAGAGAGAGAGAGTTTATTAAGGGACCACAGGCCCATCATACATGAAGTCTTACAGCTTTTGGTATACATTAAAGAGCACCATGATACATTATCAACACGTTAAACAAGATAAACAATCGAAAACTGACGTGTAACCATGTCTCGTAGATATACAAGCTTTAACATTCTGATACATGTTTTTCAATACTATATAGGTATTTCGCTTCACATTGATAAGCCAAGTTATAAAGGAGACCATACCTGTCTACCAAGTCAAAAACAGCTTTCAAATCAATAAATGAATAATAGAGACGACCCTTGTAAAGTGAAAGATATTTACAGATAATAGTATCAAGAACGAAGATATTATCATGAGTTTGGAATCCATGTCTGAACCCAGCTTGTTCATCAACAAAACAATCTTCTCTTTCTGCCCAAAAGTTTAACCTATTGTTCATATTTTTACAAAATATTTTCCAGTTAACCCAAGCACTGTTATAGGTCTATAATTCCCCTGGCAATCAATATTACCTTTCTTTTATACAGGAATTATATCTCCATACGTCCACTCAAATGGATAGATACCCGTAGATAAGATGCCATTGAATAAGGATTTAAATATAGCAATACAAAGTGAGGGGCAGTTTTAAAAAATTCATTTGGGATTCCACTGAGTCCTGATGCCTTTCCATTATGCATTTCATTGAGAGCATTATAACTATTTCTTGGTAGGATATTTCTTTGTCAAGACCCACAGATGTGTCTATCACTAATTGAGTCAACAAAATTCTGACGTGTGTATAGAAGTGTTCATCGTGAAGATGAAGTTTTGAAGTTTGAAATACATTCTTAAACTGATTCATCCAATCAGACGGTGTAATGTTATTGTTTCAAACGATTATTTTTGTTTCACAGTTTTTCCGAACATCTTACTGTCTCTAGTAGATAGTGCAGTTGTCAGTTTATCATGTCTGATGTTCAATAAAGCGTAACCTTGTTTGTTATGACGAGAGATAAGCATCTTTGCATTATTTATGAATAACGAAATATTGGCGCGCCCTAGCTACTATCTAAAATGACATTAGTATATAGTACCATTACTACATATTCATTTATTAACGACGATTTCAGTCGATTCAATCAATTGGACTGTACCATATTTTATTATGTTTTGATATGTATGCACAGCTGATTACGTGAATTTCTAAAAGCTTTTATCATTTGATGTTCTTTTAACCAATTGGAATAGCTACTATTTTTTACATATCATTTCATACAATATCGAATGTCACAGAAATACTTCTCTGACCACAGATTGTCAAGGCCTTAATAGCAGGACAATGTAGAGACATTTTTCTGGAAATGGGTGAGGTCCCCTCTCCCCCAGCTGATGAACCCGAAAAGAGGAAACTGGCTACTCTCCTGGAGAAATATCTGCACAGACAGAAGAGGGCTTTGGAGGGAGACGACTCTGCTGAACTTCATTTCTGTAGGCACTTCATGTTTGGACCTCCTGAAGAAATGTAAACAGGTAAATACTTATGTTAAGGCGAAATATTTTAAACCTTTTTCATGGAGAAATATCTGCATTTACAGAGGAGAGCTCTCTAGGGAAAAGATATGGCTGCAGTACGGTTCTGAAGGCACTTTATGGTGGTACCACCTTGTATATTTGTTTATTAAGGCGCTTTAGAAGACACACGCTTTTTCTAAATAAGTTTTATTCTATACCTTTGTTTTATTGTTGATGAATTAAATTTTTTAATGAGTCACAAGTCATCAACAGGGAACGTGTAGAGAGAACCATAAACCCTCATAGATATTGGAGGATAGAACGATTGCAAATTGTCTTTTCATGACACTTACAACCAAATTTTACTGTCAACTAGTGACCACTTTGGTTTACGTAGTTTCACTGTGGACGTAAGGAAATAATAATTATTCTGAAAAAAGTGATTTTACTTCGTACAAGAGTTTTGTGAAGAATATTATTGAGTGTGTAGGTCTGTATGACGTCAGTATACTTGATATCATCAAGTGTGTCTTTGGTACTCTCTTTTCTTGTACATTTTGGCAGTTAGCCCTTTGTTATTTGAAATATTTCGGCGTGAACGAAATTTTTAAACTTAGACCTGAAAGCTAAGATAAAGTTTGTAAATCTTGAAGTTTGAATTTTACATTATGTTATTAGAGTAACATGATAAATTATACTACTTATATTTCCGATGAATTTAATATCTAAAAATGATCAATTAAGTAAGTTCCAATTTCATATAAAACCGTATGTTTGACCTTAAGTTGGTCAACAGGAGATGTTTTCTGTTAATAACATCTTTCAAAATGAATGTTAATGAATAAATCTATTACTTTCCAGAAGCAAGTCCTTTGAAGAACACGAGTCTCACCTTTTACTGCAACCTCAGAAAAAAAGAAGATTATCATCCTCTGTTTGACAATTAATGATTACAAAATAAACAGTTTGTTATATTTGCAAATATGCATTTTTTTTATTTTCCTTTCCATCACCTGACAGTGGATAACGCTTGACTAGGTTAAGTCACGTCAACTATAAAAGAGAAATCTGCCGAGTAATTTCTTTTGCAGTTTTCTGGAACGAGAATCAGCTTTTTGGACCATCACATTTAGGTTTTCTTGAGCATTCCGCAAGATATTTGAAACTGATACTGGTTCCAAACCACATTACTTCACCTGTGTGACGTATTCTAACTTTTATCGGACAACAATAGTTAAAATGCTGGACGGTTTGTAGATGATTAACAACGTATGTTGCTAATTCCTTCTGTAGCTTTCGCTTTGGGGACATTAATCTTCACTATGATATAACATAGCTTCGAATTGTAATTTGATCTTATAAAAAATAAAACTATGAACAGCTGCACTGATCTATTGTTGAGATGACCATATATTCAAAATTTGAGTGAAATCTGTGAAGAAATAAAGATTTTAGATAAAAGTTTCGAGCTACGTTTTCAACATTTGAAAACGATAAACGAGTGCAATTCTTTGATGTTTAGTCATATGGTCAAATCAGCGATTCGAACCTTTGTGAATGATATGAAACAATAGATTGCTGAGGCAAAGTGACTATAGTAGCCTTTGGTAGGGAGAATTGGTACCCAGAAATGACTTGAGCTAAGAAGGTTGCCATAATATTATTTTATACATTTAGGCGTAAGACATATTTGTATAAGTATAAATGATCCGAAAATTCTATGCTGACTTTAGCATTGTCAAGACTTAAGTTAAAATCATGTTCGCATAAAATTGAGTATTTGGGTTATCGTCTCTCAAAAGTGTACTGTTAGGAAAACAGCTAGGGTTAGGGTAGGGCTAGGGTAGGGTTCTTGTAAAAGCAAGGTAAGTCACCTGATAGGACCAAGCCAAGGTCGTGCAACACACAGGGCCCTGTCGAGGGTTAGAGCAAAGACAGGGTTAGAACATTAAAACAAAACATTACATCGAAGTTTAGGGCAAAGTGTGGGTTACATTTACTTTTGAGGGACAACGAAAACACTGTTCAAATAATCTTATGAAAATACAATGACAGCAATTCAAAACTACTTATATTTTACATCAATAACATTTCACTTTAAAGAATATAAGAAACAACTTATGATGCAAGTCCAATCTCTTTCGTTATCATCAGGCTTCAGTGTTTTGCCCATTTCGCGTTAATTGATGATGGTAGAATAACGAAATACTTATGTTGTAAATAAATTTCAAGGAGATCAAGTGTCATTTTATAATAATCTAGTTCGTAATTTAAAGGGTGCCATGCCAATCATACGTAAAATAGGCTATCAAATTTTTTTTTTTTAGGCTGCGAGAGCAAATGGTCTGGACAAGTAAGGCCGTTCAGTCTTTTATGATACTATTTTATGCAATACTGATCTGTTCATTAAGTCATGTGGCCTAAAACTGTCGCCGTTTAGATTAGTCCTTTACCATTAAAAGAATGATTGATTGAAAGTGATTTTTTTAATTTGTAACTGTTTTGGACTGTCGCAGAGTCTACGATACACCCATTTGAAGATTTGCTTTGAAGTGGTTCATTTAGTGTATATATAAATACTTACAAAGGTTGACCGTAACTCCTTACATGGAACTAAGGTTGTATTAGTGACTAACGATCACCTAAGTGTTTTGTGAAAGACTTGTATCTATTAACGATACGATATTGTGTAAAAAGTTTGTGTTAATTCGAAGTGAGGTGAGGTGAGGTGAGTTGGTGTTTAACGCCGCTTTCAAGATTATTTCACTTATATCGCGGCTGCTAGTATTATTGCAGGGAGAAAGCCCGCAACACCATTCTGGCTATGCATTGCGGTGAAACCTGCGAGCATCGGCTGGAACTAGCGAACCATGGGTGGTACTGCACTGAATTTCAGTTTAGCATTGCACCCAAACCTGACTGTGTGTAGGACAGTTCGCTACTGCAGACAAAGTTGCCGAGCCCCTGGCGGGGTTCGAACCACGGACCTCCTGATCCGAAGCTGAACGCGCTAACCACTGCGTTATCCCGCCCCCTTGTGTTAATTCGAACAGTAGTTATTGTCAAAACATATAAAAAGATTCAAATCGGTAAAAATTAACTTCCTTAGCTATATCATTTGCCATATGCTAATTCCAATTCATACTAATAAAAATGGAGTATTGTGCTCCCTAAAGGGTGTGATAGTATCCCTATTTGTTCAGTTCATGACAAAATAGTTCTTACAATGCCTGGCTTGCAAGTCGGTGGCTGAATTGACAAGTAAGTTTTTCATATGACTGTTACCAAACGAATGTGGATTTTTTGTTATTACCCGAGAGACAGCGTAGTTTACACTATCTTGAACGAATCTAGCAAATTCATATGACGCTCCTTTGAGTTTTATATTTTCTGTTACCCATTTTATTTAAACATCAAAGAAAAAGCCAAGAACAAAATCCTTCCCTTGCGAAGGTCTGCTGCAGTAAGGTCACGAACAAATGATCTATGGCGTCGATGACAAAATATGTCAACTCGCGCTGAAACAAGTGTTGATAGGAAATTTTGATATGCACATGTGCACATTTGAAAAAATGATAAAATATTTTACTGCTTGTATATCAACATATGGCGATTGAATTGGTTCAATCTCAATGCATTGGTGTTTCTTGAAAAAATTTCGGTGGTTTAATTCAATTATTCTAAATGTTTAGTATTTGATATAATCGTGAATAAACAGTAACACGTGTAACGCAACAGAGAGAACATCTTCCCACTGCATGGTGAAAATGTATCGAAGTAGACTCTTTTCATTTTCTACCTTGCCCTCATCGGTAACAAAACCTGTGAAACGAAGTAGCGACACCTAACGTGATCACGAGTTACCCCCGTTACTAGCTGCTGACTTGCAGCCAGTGAAATCGCCGTTAACATTCGAACCTACGCCCAGCCTTGAAACCTTATATGATAAAGAAAGTCTAAGCGAAAATTTTATATTATACTTTAGTCCACTGGATTATTTCCAGGTACTCACTGACAACGTCAAGAATTAAATCTTAACAATTAAATCACATCGGGCCGTATTCCTCAAGTAATTACTTCTTTTATCATTTTCTCCAAACAGAGGTAGCTCCGTCATAAATTCCTTTACAACCTCTGTCTTACGAAGGTTTATCGGGCTTCCGGCAGTTTCCCCTACCGGCGCTATATTGCAACTTAAACTGCCTGGCAATATTTCAGCCAATGAAAACACCGAATGCGTTTTGAATTATAACTTTTTTAACGGCGTCGCTGATTGCACTACTATCTTTGATTGCATCCATTCATCGTTCTACATTTCTGGTTCAAGAAACCTTCGTATTATGATAGAGGTTGTATAGGAATTGCACTTGGATTCGTCTTTACAGAACACAAATGCCTCATTTTCCGACTGTTTCATTGCACAGGCCTGTGTGACATCAACTATGTTATTCATGCATTGGTTGTTTTCATTGACTGAAATATAGCCAGGTAGTTTAAGTTGCAATATAGCGCCGTTGTGAAGATGCAGAGGGAAATGACCAGTTCATTTTAGGAAAGACTTGCCATGATATATTGTTGCTAAACCAAATGCATCCTCCTACCGTTGATATTCAAGTTTTTCTGTATATTGCTTTTTTTTAATTTTATAAACATTACATGTGGCCAGCTTACGCAAGCATCCTACCAAAAAAATTCAGAAAAACGATAGTCTTATAGAAATCGGCATTCGATCTCATCATTGATGATTTTAAGATACTCTTTTGGTTTTCAGTTTAGCATTTGATAGTAGAGTCAGATGCTTTCTTTTTATTTTAAATCAGCCTAATTTGATATCTATGCTATAAATGCTCATCTAATAAGAAAGCTATCGGTTATGTTGTTTCTAGTCTATTCAACACACAAGATCTTATGTAATTTGCATGCTATTTTTTAGTTGTAATAAACCCAATACCATGATAGGTAGAAATAGCTATGACTGGAGAACACTCGTATAAGATAAAGATGTGTCTATAAAAGGCAAGACGGTGTTCGATTTAATAAATCAGGTGGCAGGTCGGCAAGAATGTATTTTCAAAAATAATTTAGTTTACTAATGTAAAATTCGTTTCATTATTGATTAATCCCATAATCGATTCCATAATCAAGTTTTGTATCGTATTGTATGTAATGTTGAAAATAATTATATTGATGATGTAAAATTTGTTCTTCATATTTTCATTTCATAATGACTGTACCAGTTCATGACCAACTTAAGGAAATCAATTAAAACAAAATTACGTTATGACTTTAAATACTTTAAATGAATTACGAATTCGACAAAACAATTGGATCGTATAGAGCTCATTTTTCATCTCGTACATATAAATCACATAAAATAAACATGGTTATCTTATCATTGCGGTAATAATCAAGTAATTGATGTCCTCTTTCGTTTATATTTATTGCAAATGCGATGTCATGACATAAACCCTTGAATAGAAGGCTTGTAAAGCATGTTTTAATGACGCTTTTTTCAGAGCCTTACGTTTTATAGATTTCACGAAGCAGTTTTTCGAATTTTAGATTGCGTTCCTTTTGTCTTGTTTTGAGGTTTCGCATTGCGTATTTCGTGTTTGAGTTGTTCGATTTTCATTTACAGCTTGTCGTGGTTTAAAGATATTATTGTAAGGTTTCAATGCTAGTTCATTCATTTGATCAAGAGAAATTCAAGAAACTGTTGAAAAGATCTGTAAGTCTCCCCCACGGGGAGCCGCAATAGGCACTTGAAAAAGGAATACATTATAATTTCCCGGTTGTGTGGCAGAGCTTAAAGATTAATGGAATTCTTTTAGCCTTTATTCATTTTTCAGTTTAAGTTTCCTACATTGAGGTTTTCGTACTTCATTTTGAGATGTTCGTTTTTCTTTTTCAGTTTATCGTGTGTATTTTATGGTTTTCGTATTTTCAAGACAGTTGTGTAAGGTTTCATTCGTTCGATACAAGAATTGAAGAAACTGTAATCCAATAATTATTTGAGCTTGGTTAAATTTTACTCTTTTCAAAATATCTTGCAGATCAATTCGCATCAACAGCTACATAGACCAAAATAGTCGTCAAGGTTATTGTAGCGGTTCAGCAAAGTGCATTGGTTTTAGTAGTTTCCCTACATTTTCTGAAGAAAGAGGTTACTAGATAAGTTAGTTTTCCTGTTGAACCATTCCTCCACCATATACTTATATAACCAGTGTCTTTGACAAAAGCTACCCATGTCATCTTGATACAGGAAACCTATTGTTTAATTTTATCGAAAACAAGGTGAATATTTGCATCAAACCATATTGCCCCCAACGAGCATTCTTAATGTCTTTCTATATAAAAATGTTTTAACGCAGATTGGAAACATTTGACTTAAGTAATCTCCGTTGAAATAATTTAACTTCAGTTATCACTGACTTGATCAATTTATTCAATCAAATCTATTCTTACATTATAGATGTATATGAAAATATTAAACATACAAATTTGCAAAGAAATAAAATAGTCATCTTATATTTAAATCATTATCAGTCCCACAGGGGAATAAAATCTTTTCTTTCTTCTGATTTTGCAGTTACGATGAGCCGTGAGTCAGATTCTTAGAGGGGTTGAATCTGGAAAAGAAAAAAATATAGATATTGTCAAGAAGGCATTTTATATCCTTGACAAAATTCTACATTCAAACAAAGGACATGAAAGGTATACCCTCTTTGTAAATCTTTGGAATGATAATAATCATCAGGTTATTTACTTTATATTATTCTCTTAAAATTAAACTTCAAGATTTTTGAATGGAGAACTACCAATTTCAATACTTAGTAATACGTTGCCGAATACATATTTCAAATTATAAAGGGTCAATTGCCAGAATAAACAAAAGAGAGAATATTTTATACACAGTAAGTGACACTAAGTATTCAGCTGCACACAAATGTTTGTTCACATACCAGTGTATCGTAGTACAAATATCATGTAATTTGCGTTTTGTTTTGACGTCAATAAAATAACTTCCACAAACCTGACAATGAATCACCTATTGTCCATGTATATTATAGCCATTTTATTTTAACTTAGTTAGGGATCGCCTTGTATCTCGTGCAGTAATTCGAATTTTGGCATGATGAAATAGACAGAAAAGGTCATAATTGGATATTCCGATTTCCTGAAATTTCGATTAAAATATTCCAGTTCAGATCTCTGAGAGAAAAAAATTCACACAATCACATTGACTTGTTGGGAACAAACATGACTTGTGTTTAAAGCTGTTGATCACTTCAAATGGATATTGTAGCGACAAATTAAAATAAGTTTATGGAATTTTGATCCCTGGTCACTTTAATGACCCGCCAAAACTGCTATTGTTAAATGCTTGGAATGGTATACGATTATGTTAAAGTACAATGAATCCTTACTTCTGTATTAAAAAATTCAACGTTATCCGTTTCCTTTTCGTGTTATTTTGATGCCTCAAAGACATCCCAAATTAGATGATATCTGCACTAGGACACACCGGTATTTGAACAAACTTTCAAAATAAAAAACCCAAAGCCATTACCGGTTTACTTTTCTTCAGGAGGTCCAAACATGAAGTGCCTACAGAAATTAAGTTCAGCCAAGTCTTCTCCCTCCAAAGCCCTCTTCTGTCTGTGCAGATATTTTTCAAGGAGAGTAGCCAGTTTCCTCTTTTCGGGTTCATCAGCTGGGGGAGGGGGGACCTCACCCATTTCCCGAAAAATTTCCCTGCATTGTCCTGCTATTAAGGCCTTGACAATCTGTGGACAGAAGGGTAGATGTGAGATTTTTCATTTGATACAGGTCAAATAGGCAACAAAACTTAAAATCTAATGATGCAGTTTCAAGACATTCACTTAATCCTTGATGTAATAGGGTTAACACACATTTGGTTCTATGCAATTAAACAGTCTTAAACAATAATTAGATATGAACTGTTAATAGGTCCCCATTTTTCAAGATTCTCAACGATTGGTATTAGTACTGAATAACCAATAATACTCGGCATAAGAAGTTCTAGGGTACAATTCCATTGAATCCTCAAAAACAAAATCCAAAGAAGTTGGAGACACAAAAAGGCACATATACACATGCTGATTAATCCACATGCCAAATTTCGTTGAACTAGGTCTAAAAGGGTTTTTTCAGTTCTGATTTGGAAAGATAACGGGTCGGACGTCCGAACGGACGGAGCTCATTTCAATGTTTTAATAACTTGGTTGGGCGTGAGATGATAACCGAACATTGCAAAGAATGCATATTTCTCGATATAATTACGATCCGGCTTGAGTTAATCTACCTCGTAAGTTATTTAAAAATATATAAACATATAAACATATTCCATCTATAACGTTGATCCTTTAAGACCCTAGGTAATTGATACATGAACTACGATATTGGAAATATTCAAATTTTGTTTACAGCCAGAAGAGCGAAAACGGCAGCCGCTATCTTAGTCAAATAACAATGCTATTTAAATCGGTTAAGTAACCAGATTGTTCTTATAAACAAAAGTTCATCCTTTATTATCAGTTCAGAGTTTAGGTAAATTCAAAAGCTGCTCACCCTATTGATTCAGCCGTTTTCAACTGTCTATTGTTGAAACTATTTTTTTCATAATATGAACAGCTGATCATAGATTTTTTGGTGAGGTGTACTAATGCCTACAGTAAATAACGCCTACAGGTAAGAATAGCTACACTGTATTTTGTGGTTGTGGCACGCTAACCTGCACACACGTTAACTGATCCACTTAGTATAAACTGTTGCATTCCAACTATCGATCTAACGCATTCAAAATATTATGTCATGAAATAATGACATTGCTGGAAAAACGGCTTTGGAAAAACATTTTAAGTAAGTGTTATATCGACTTTAATGACATATTGACCCATGTAAAACAAATTTTGATGACAAATATGCTTTTCTGAAGTAAAAGAGATATGAAACGCTTTTCATTGCTTTCATTAATTATAACTATTATACTATGCTACAAGGCTCAAAATGTAGGATGTCAAAGCTTAACGTTGTATTTTCTGCAAAACTCTATATGTATAGAGGATAATATTTATGCGAAAGTGATATGCATTATTATATATATGTTTATATAAATCTTTCATTGTAGTCATCAAAGGCATTTTATCTCAAATCAATTTTTCACAAAGGTTTTATTGTCAACTAAGTCATTTATTAACAATTGCACAGCATCTAAAAACCATCTTAGTAGTAATTTTTTATCAATGTTATTTTTCTTCATATATTCAAGAAAGTCATTTTAATTCACTACTTTCTTTTTTTAAATATTCCATAACAATCAGAAATAATTTCTCATCAAATTCATATTTCAATATGCATTTTTTTGCATCAAAGTCTTTTTAATGAAGGAATTTTTGTCAAAATAATTATTTCTCAACAAATTCATTATTATCATTGTAGAAATACTAGTAAAAATATACTTTGTGAATGAATACTAAATGTCTTGTTCTTTAAATTCACTGTGGGTATCAATCCTCTGAATGCACGGCAGTTGACGCTATGTAGTTCAACGTTGTAAAAAAACAAAAGGTCATTGAGGCGTTATCAATGTTCGGAAATTAGTGAAATTTTATCTGTAGAATGCAGAGATGATTATCATTGGGTCAATGTACTTTTTGTGTGAACAATTCCAATTTAAAATGAAAATGCGTGTAATATAAACGGCAGAGACGTTTTTCACGCTGAAGTTCAAGCGAGGTGTGTACTGTTACTCCGTTGTTTCATAAATTCGATTAAATTGTTGTTCTTAAAAATGTAACTCAATTATCAATTTTTGAGAGAGAAAATTACCGTGATCATGATGGTATTTTTACTTCCTTCATGCGATCGATTGTTCAATAATACAAGTTATGATATCTTTTTTAACATTGTTCCGCGTGACGTCACTAACAAACAAAGCGAGGGAAGTGGACTGTGCATGGGAACATCTAATTTTTCACAATAAAAGCATGGTGACTGAACTTTCATCCATTGATAGATATTGTTTCTATCTTGAAAAATGATGTAACTTTCGGCAACTTTACAACAGAAATTAAGGTTGCTTTCATTAGCCCGCACACAGTATCAGTTCCAGTAAGTAAAATCTTAGTTTGAACAGCCTATTTGGAAATGAGTACAAAATTGCAGATAAAATTGTTGTCTTAACTTCTCATACAATTTATAACAATGAATTGTGGAGAGTGTTCATTTGCCGATGTGTTTTTGACTGAACTCATAGCTCAAAATGAAAATTAAGATTATGTCCGTGGTCACCTCGGCACCAAGATGGATGATTCCATTTGTAAGGTAGGTTGAAGGCGGCTACATGCTAACTGGTGCATGAAATAATATCCTCTTATAGTGATCCGAAATATTCACTCCTGACTCGTTTTGTTTTTCAAATTATTGATTGCAACATTTATTTTTTTAACAGTTACAAATAAGTATAAAGTAGGATTACTTACATTTCCAGATTGCTCATCAAGAAAGTTTTCAACGAGATTTCTCACACTGAAGGGTGGGGGGCCTTCCCCTGGCATGCCCCCTTGAGCCATCACCATGGCAACGCCTAGGATGCACAGAACCGCTACGGAAATTCCCTTCATGACGAACTGCCAAATACAAACGGGGATTTTTATCATGTTTTTCACAGGTATGTACAAGAAAAATGAATTTCTATCTGAACCGATCTTTTATCCAAATAAAATTAAACTTTCCATGTCCCAGATATATAGTATTCATAAGTATAAGATAACTTTGTATTGTAAAACACAGTCAAATGACGGAGCTATATTGTAATAGTAGTTATACATTACAAATAACCACGATCTTGTAAGATCAATAGGATAGAAACGGTCAGAGGTAATTGTCATATTGAAAAAGGTGTTTTATCACCTAAACTGACTTACACAGTATATATGTCTTGTGAGAGATAAAATTGTTATTTCAACCGATAACTCTATCAAAGATACCGCGAACATCAAATAGCCATATCAGTCAATAATCTCACAATGCTTTGACGTGGCAGTATTATGACGTAACAATATTTTGTTACAATGTTGATGACGTCCTTTTGCTATCGCATCAGTGCTATAAAAGTCTCGTGGCAGTTTTCAGAGACTATTACTGTTGATAGATGTATTTACCCCTTTGAATCTTACAATCCTGTCATCGGATTTCAAATATATCAACACTCATTGATTTAAGTCTAAATATCCTCGGCACGCCTCGGTTTTTTAAAACTTTAATCAATCGATACATATTCTGAATTTTTTTTTAAAAATATTGAAAGACAATGTCAGTACTTGCAATAGACCTACACGATAGGTGATGGGCACACATATGCTTGGAGTACGATTTCAACGGAAAATAAGTTATTCAAAATTAATCAGACTGCTGTACTTACGAACTTGTTATCGATCGCTGTCGTTCGTCACTGATGTTCCGGGTGTTGGTGGATGAAGCTTGGGTCGATCTGGAGGGTTTATATACATTGGACCTCAACAACATGTTTACGAGAGGTCGATCAAGCCTGACCACTAGTACCTGGACAATGGTCAACGACAATTGGTAATTTACACGGGTGAGGAGGCAAAATAATACCCCCTAGGGAGACTTAGTAGATGTAAAAATTAGTGCCATTTTGCGTAATGCACATGGACGTGAAAGGTCAAGAATGTGAGACACCTTTCAAGGTCTCCCGGGTCTCACGCTCCTTGTTTCTAAACCGGTCTGGAGTTGTTATGTTGTTTCAGTATTTCTTGAGTGAATGTTTGTACAATGGCATATCGATCAGAGTGTCTTCCTTAAATCATAATTGGAAATTATTCAAGTATATTGTACAAATCTGTTAAATACTACTGTAGATCAAAATATGTAAAAAATGATAAATGTTCGATGTGAGAGAATTACTAAGTAATTTACTATTGTTCTTGTGTTTTCTTAAATGTATCAAGAAAACAATATTCTAATACGTATATATTCATTCAAATATATCTCATACTCACGATATCCCTTCAAAGGAGACACACACTTTTCTATCGTTCATCAACCTTGCTGTGGCAAGTAAACAGACCTGCACGAATTCAGTAAAACAAAAGAAATCAGTTCAAGTCAAATGCACACCAAGACATAAGTTTGTATTCTGTTTATTTTTAGGTTCGTCTGTTTTTTTCTAAAAGAAATTCGTAAAGAAGCATTTCTAACACTTTCGGATTAACACGTTTAAACTCGTGACCCTCCATTTTCTGTTCTTTATTGATATTGAACAAGTTTGCCATTTAAATTGGTGACATATTGATTAATCTTTATTTCTATACTGTTAATACCAGGGGCTTGTATGAGTTGCACATCAATGTAGACTGTAAGCCGATTTTTATTATCAGCGCTAAATAAAAAGAAGGTCATTTGTTTGGTTTGCAAATATTACACACCATACTCTACCATTTCAAAACCATACCATAATCAATCATTTGGAAACGTTAGGAAACCAGCCTTTATTAAAGAGACACAGAGTAGGTTGCTGTTTCTAATACTAAAAGTGTTTTTTTTTAAATTCAAGCAATAGGAAAATAAATGTTTCATCTACAATATCATATATTCAAAATAGTATAAATATCACAACGAGTCGATGTAATTATGTTTTTACGACACCTCCTCGTACGAGTAGCGCACGCTAGTTAGTTGCCAGTGAGCTTTGGTTATAATCAAACAAATAAACGATCAACGCTCCTTCTTTTAATTTGTAATAATTCATTAATAGTCTTTAAATTCGTGAAAACAAATAACTATTAACACTTTATACAAATTTGTGATTTAAACTGTTACAAAAACAAAGAATAGGGTTTTTTTCGAATGACATGTACATTTGCATATTTAAAAAGATCCTTTTTCAGTGAAAGACTGATTAATAGTGATTGAATTGATCGTGATTGGATGCAATGAATCAAATTACCTCCATGGACATGCTACTTGGATAAATGGAAATATTATAAACGTCACACAACAGCTATTTTTTAATATGTGGAGGCAATGTGTAGACGTGCATTACGAAGGGCGGTTGTTTTCTTTTCAACCAACTTGCCGCCGTTCTTGTTTGTTTTCTTGGTCACGTGCTCCCTCTTTTCGTATCCGTCCCCGCGTCGTTCACAGTATGCGAGCCGACGCCAACCACAATGCTGAGCGTAAAAGGGATTAATACGCTCAATATAAAGATTCTGGAAACACCTTTGCTAACTATTTTCATATCTGGGTTTATTTGGAGTCGGACAATTTGGAAACTAAGTGTTTTTAAGATAGCTTTGCGGCAATGTTCTTCAATTTGCAACAAAACACTCTGTGTCCCTGTATAAAACGCGCGCTTGTATGTGTAAGTTCGTAGCCTTCTAAACTTTATAATCCGGTGCAGACATAGATGATTTTCGGAATGAACTGTTTTTAAGATAGGGAATATTAATATTCTTAAAGGAAAATTCATATTATATCAGCAATATCTACGTTTGAACAAATGTATTGCCATTTATAGAATATGGCAACTGAAATTCGCTGCATCATTGGCTTTCAATATTCTTATTTAACAAAGTAAATTTTGGATCAGGACTTGTTAACTCAATGCCTCTTAAACCGGTTTGGGTGAATTTCAATGCTTACGTAAATTTGTATGTTACTTAATCATCAGTCTTATAGCAGATCTGTTATCACATACGCATTTATTGTTCAAAACAAATAAACCCGGTAAGTATTAGCTGAATATGTTAGTATTTTGACATGTACGGTGTGACAAAATGTTTGTTCAATGGTTTTCATTTCGTCAAAAGGGCGCCTGGAGCATATTTAGTCAAATCGGTAATATTATCACAGTGGATAAGACAGATTTCTTCATGAACCTCATACCTGATTTTGAATCGATGTATCTTTTAAATACTGCTAAATGCTTTTTCATGTTTATGAAAATATTTCATTTTCTGTGATGACGTGTTGAACGCTACAAAGTTTAACAATCTGAACGAATATGAATTCGAAAAAAAACCGCGAAAAAATGGAAAGATCACATAGAACAGAATGGTTTTTAAGTGGACAGGTGTTAAATTTCTAATTCTATAATAAATTTCGATGTTCATGTCCAAATTTGTATCAAGGTAAATATCGGTATCTTTTATATCATTCTATTTTTATTTTTATTTTGTACAACGTGTACATTTTACTAAACTCTGCCGATAAGAAAATAAAATTTATAATTGTCCATTTATGTCTATGTCTCAGTTTTGAATTTAACTTATAAATTAAAACCTGCAGGGCATTTTCCTTGTCCCATTAAGTAACAGATCCTAAAAATTTGGGGAAATTGTTTTCATATTCATTTTTATTTCGAAACTAATCGATTAAAATTGAAACCATTGAAAATGTAATTGGAATCTTAATTGAGTTCATTTTTCGTTACTCCATTAGTTAACAAACTAATTTGGCAGGTCAGCATTATAAACACACGGTTTGTTAAGAAGTAGGAACATATTCCCATATAATGACCTTCATAACATAATGCGTTTATTTGACTGTACAGTAGTAGAGAAGGAAATTCTATCTTTTCAATATGTTATTGACGAAAGAAACGCAGGGGGTAACATCCTCTCGCCAATAGGCACGTAAACACTACTATCAATGATAATTGAACCTTTAAGATTCACTCTTGCTTGGACCTCGGCTGTTCTGACTACTGTTTCTGACCTTCTGAACTCTGGGTTCGAGTAGAAACAAGTCGTGGTGTTCCCACATTCTAAAAACAATTACCTGTTGCTCTCTGACATCTGAAGCAGTTTATTGATTTCTCATAAGTTGATGACAAGCTTATAAAACCTAAGAAGCACTTATTGAAAACCAGATGAAAGCGTTAGCGTATACTCTGATATGTCGTGTGAATAAGTTATACGTGACTTCAACACAGTCAGAAACTTCTTTATGCAACATGATGCCACGTCGAATGCCCTTCAAAGATTTCTCAACCTTTGATAATCTTCTGAGAAAACAATTATGAACAATTATTCATTCGAAACTGATATATCGATTCCAGATTCAGATTTAAGAAACGTCTAAGAGACCAAATAAGAATTATTTTCTTCGTTTTTAAACATATTCGTTTAAAACATTATAAATAACTCGGTACTTCCTGCTGCATGTATCCCTGTTTGACGAATTTACTTTTAGCTTTTTCAACCTCGATTAACACTTTCTCTTAATTCGTAGTACTTTTTTGAATGAATAATCATTGCATTGCTTGAAAGATTCCAGAATATGAAGGATTTTGTCAATGTTTGATTGTTGCGGTACGCAGGCACCAAATTAATTGGGTTGAAGAAAAATAGTATTTTTTAAAAAGACCACTGATATGGAATCATCAAAATATCAGATGTCGACAATACAAAGGAAAAATATATTTGGAAATGATAAAAAATCAAAAGGCCTTAACTCTTTGATATTGTAAAGCAACAATCCTCAATCTGGTGTTGATGTTTTTCATGACTTTTTTATAATCAGAGAAAAAACTAGGCGTCGTCTTTTATACAGGAATGGCATTGAATTATATCTTTCTTAGTATATCTATCTATCATATAATGTAAAGGCTTTACTTAATATTCTAATACTGAATGATGAAATTCAATTATAAAAGTTGCCTACTCAAATTTGACCCTTAATCACAAGTATATATATATTCCATATTCAGGGGAGTTGAAAGTATCTATGTTTTTATGGTGCAAGTGAGCATTATGAAATTGTTCGCTCTCGTGTTTTACATTGATTTATGCAACAAACCTGTCTGATCAGGAAATCCTTACTCAGCATTTTCGCACCCATAAACCCAGAACAAGTCACTCAACCATGCATAAATTTCGACCAAAGGTATATTTTGGTATATGCTTACCGCTGTGCTCAATTAGTTATTGTGGATGTTGTCAATGCCAAGTTCCCACTTGATCGATCTATTGTAAACTGGTTTTGAGGTCTAGCGTATATAAAGCCCTGCAGATGAAGTTGGTACCATACCTTCTTCGTCCGGTACAAGAGAACGGAACTTCAAAGAATCAGAATCATTCACTGTAAGTATAGCATTTTGACTTGAATAACTTATTTTCCGTTGAAATCCTACTCCAAGCATATGTTGGCACATCGCCTATCGTGTAAGTTTATTGCAGGTATTGACATTGTCTTTGCATACCTTCTTTTTTTTTTAAATGTATCTAGTTGATTAACTGCCAATATACATATATGTCTCAAAAGTGTCAATTTCGCTTGGAAATTATTCATATCAACTAGATATAGAAATTCCAACATAGTAAGATAAATATTATATCATCTTTTTCTTATAAAGTGACAAATAAGCCCAAAGGAATAGGTTTGCCAAATCTGGGATAACGATAGAATATATTTACTTCAAAATCAGTCTTGGACACATTGAAACTATCTTTAAACTAGCGTAAACCGATACACGAGTCGAAAGCCATTATGCGTAACTCAAAGCCTTCTTCCGGCCAGAGTGAAAACGATTGTTCCTTCTTAAATTTACTGCCTTCAAGTTTTGTGTACATTAAAAAAGTCTTATAAAGCTATTAAAATCCTCAATAATCCCAAATACCTCCGGAATATTTAAAAGATTGTATCAATAGAGTGAAAGCGATTGTTCCTTCTTAATTTACTGCCTTCAAGTTTTATGTACATCAAAAAAGTCTTATAAAGCTATTAAATCCTCAATAAACCCGAATATGTCCGGAATATTTAGAAGATTGTATCAATATATGTTACTGTTTCACTAAATCGTACCCTTGGATTCTGTACTGTTGCTCCTAAATAAAATCTCGTCGTTTTCGTCGTTTTCATCGTTTTTCATCGTTTTCATCGTTTTCAGTTGATCATGAGGGGGACGATTGCCATTTTGTGCCTGTTCAGCGTCGCAGTGGCCATGGGTATACCCAATGGAGACGGCCCTCCCGGTCTTAAATTTCTTTTGGAGGAATTTCTCACTTCAGAACGCAGTCAAGTGGGTATAAATCTTGTTGATTAGTATATTGTTTTTGAAATAACAAATACATGCTTCGTTAAATGATCTGTGCGGTCAGCATTTAAGTGCGTTTTTTTCAAATCAAAATTTCTTTACGCAAATGAATATAAGTATTCGTCGAATGTTCAACTATTTAGTTAGTTCTTTTGACTGCTTATTAAATGATGTTTAGCTCTCACGTGAGCTTTATCAAAGTGTTGTAAATAAGACCCATGAAAAGACTAACAACCTTCCCGTCAAATCATTTATCAATTTTTCCAAAAGTTCTGAATAACTTGGATCAACGGTTAATTTTATCATTAGATCATAAATGTAAGACTATTTAATTTATTTAAATTGATGTTAGATCGTCTTTGATAATATGTTGTAGGCCTGTTGATCTATATCTATTTAGATTCATCCTGTTTCAAATCATCCGATAGTGATTATTTTTGTACCATTTGATTTTTGACATTGTATCTTTGTTTATAACAATGTATGTTTCGTTGTGACGTTTATTTTTAACATTTCAATAGTTTAAAATAGTGGGTTTTTTCATCGTGTCGAATCAAGATCGCCTACCGGCCATCACAAACTCACATTAAGATGGACACATGTGATACGATATCATGCTTATTTACCCTCTGCAGCAATGATAAAGGCGTGTTTACAACGAAGCGTGTTAAAAATATTAGTATCCGAACACGATTTTTTTTTTACATGTTTGGCAGTTTTTTTTATTATTTCAATTAGCTACATCATTTTTAAATCCAGATACAAAACCTTTTAAACTATCTTGACGGGGATAAAAATGTTGTAATCTAGTTCCTTTTCTAAGACATTTCCTTTACCTCAATACCGCTGTTTGTCAACAGTTTGTCAAGGGAGTCTTAGCAGGACAATGCGTGGAAATCTACGATGAACTGAATATTCAGGCCCCTCCTCCTCCTCCCCCAACTGAAGGACCTGAGACGAGGAAACTGTCCAGCCTGCTGGCCAGATACCTACACAGACAGAAGCGGGGTGCTGTAGGTCCTACTCCAGATCAAGAGAAGGCACTCGAGTTCTGTTTCCGCTTCATGTTCGATAAACCTGAGGCGCCATGAACTGTTCATATTCAAAGGTATGATACTGTTTGACTTGATCTATAGGAGTTCGTACGTTTACCACGACTAACTATTGCCCGCTAACTATTTTCTATACTCTAGCTATTACTTTTGTAATTGGGCGAATCATTTTGTTTGATTTTGTCTCATTTCTGAGAACAGACTTCAATATCTAAGAGAATCTGTGTCTATTTCCGTGGTTGATTTCCTGTGCGTTGTTTGTTTAGTGCGAACAACAACAAAGTCATTCTGACCTGACAATACCTATTATATAAACCCGTCTTTTTAATCGTTAATGGAGAAAACTCTGGATCGAGACTATAACTCTTTCAGTGTGAAAAGGCATTTATATGAGGAGAGAAAGGTTACCAAAATGAACCTCAATATCATATTTATCGACGTAGGTGAGAAATATTCTAGGATGCATCTTAAATGGCCACAGAGTATGTTGTTGTCAAATATGCCAAACATCATGAATGGTGTTATTTTATCGAGAAGTGGTGGTTGTTTCAAAAAATTAGCATCTTACTGCTTATTAGTTCACTATAGTGACAAAAAACAGTTTAAGGTCTCGATTTGTGATCGAAAACCGGACAATGACGCGCGTCAATGACTGAAACTTAATTTAGGAAACTTATTTACAGCAGACACAAATGTAAATATGAATTGGTAGTATTAATTAGGACATTTAACTAATATACATGTAAAATGTATGCAAAATTACGATGTCCTGACATTAATATTGCCGTTTTTCATTCATTATTGAAAACATGAAAATAGCACATTTATGGAATTTGGGAGATAAAGGTGCGAGTTAGGTAGGCGATTTGAACTTAAATGATGACATGTGGTAATTTGGCTCTTATTCAAGGAACATAAAAAATCCTAAAACATACTCTGTGTCACTTTAATTAAACGAGGCGTATGTTAGAATGACTTACTATTAATTGTGCCATGCAAAATACATGTAAACATCTCTAAACAACTTTGAATTTGAACCCATTGATCATTGAGCTGTGTATGGATATATGTATAATGCCATAAAAAAGTTTCTTCTTTCTTTCAGAATCTTCCGATTTCCAGTTTTTCGAGCTGCAGATATGTTTTAAAGCTGAATCCATTTTGAATTTGAAAGTATTAAAATCTTTTACTGAATAAATTTTTAACACATCATTGATGTCTGTCTTCTATTGATATATAAGCAGATACGTTACCCTTGCCTGTCCTCTGAAGTTCCTGCAGTCTATGAACATGTAGAATCTACATCAATTTGTTCCCAATCCTCGTATCGCTTTCGCTCGCGTCCTTCCACTTGCACTTCAGTGAACGCAAGTGGAAGGAGGCCGGGGAACCAGGATGTAATCCACATATGCTCTTTGAGTGTTATTTTCTGCTCATTCAACAGTGACCTAAATGATGCCTTCTTTTGCCTCCGGTTTTAAACTGAATTTGCGGGTATTGGATATCAATCGAACCCGGAAATTTTAAAAAAATATTATAATACAAAAACATGTCATTTCAAAATTGCCATGATATGATACGTGACTATGAGGGAGCCTCTTATTAATTATTTCGTTTTCGCAATTGTTTCAACAATACTTTCTAACCCCGCTTAAGATCAACAATAAGTAGCCAATGCACTGTTTTCCATCAACTTAAATTTTCATTATTTCACATTATAATCGGATTTATTTGACTTTCGAGTCAAGAGTCACTTCTGCTTTTTGTTACTTCCAAAAGCAATAATTATTCTTCGAAAAGACGGTGTAATACCTATTGAAAATTTGTTGTAGGTCGAAGTTAATTATTGCTTTGAATTGTTTGAAAACATGATTATTTTCAAAAACCAATATGACTTAAACATTAATTCCTACGTATTCAGATAGGATCAAATATGTCAAACAAAATGGTGTTATTTGATAGAGAAGTACTTATTGTTTCTGAAAATCAACATCTTAATACTTATCATTTCAATATTAGTGACAATAGGTAGGTTAAAGTCGAGAATTGTGATCGAAAACCGGACAGTGACCCGCGTCAATGACACAAACGTAATTTTGGCAACTTTTTTAAAGCAGACACAAGGGAAAATATAGATTGGTAGTGCTAACTACATTTAACTTACATACATTGACATGTGAAATATCATTATTTTGGCATTTAAGAGATAAAGAGGCAACTTTAAAACGTCGGTTTTAACTTAACACAGGTCACATGGTATTTCGGCTGTTATTCGAGCCATATTTAAAATCATAAAACATACTTCGTGGCACTTTAAAACATTTCTATTTCGGAATCTGATACTCGGCGCTATCTATAAACTTAAAGACTGTGAAATATATAATGGTCATTTTTTACGACAAATTATCCTGGCTGGTAACTGTTGTAGCGAAAGGGATATATAGTGCTGGTATTTATGATGTTGAAAGATTGATTTTTTCACCTAGGCCGTATCACTGTTATTGGGCATTTTGGATTTTTAGAATAAATCGAAACCGCCGTGAATTCTATTTTCAAATATATAATCTCTCTTTTATCAAGTAAAAATCAACCTAGACAAGTTCGGGATGTATTTCTTCAATCAATCCTCTTTGATCCTATTTGATACTCGTCTGCAACTTCATCAAAAAATAGATAGCTACATGTAAACAGTACGAATAGGAATAATCATATAGTGTCAGAATCAGTGATAATATGTTGTTAAATAAGTTCTTACTTCAAATTACTACTCCTCCCATGCGAAACCGAGTACTTGGATTGGATAAAGCAATCTGGCGGACTTGAGAAGCCCTTATACGAGTGTTTTAATCTGTTAATATGTTTTACGAAGCTACAGATAATTATGCATGTTTGAAATGTTAACTGAGAGAGAGAGTTATAAAAAAAAGTTATATATCAAATATAGACTTGGTTTACTAAAACTAATGAAAAACTATGGAGGATATATCTCCCTTGAAAGAAAACAAAGATTCTGTCCATTATGTAACGACGGTATTGAAGATGAAATACATTTTACATTTGACTGTCCATTTTATACTGACCTTAGAACTAAATATATACCAAAACGTTTTCTATCTACGACGAGTGTAATAAGATTCATTTCTATTATGACATCAAGAGATGACGATGTTATATTTAAATTATCGTTATTTTTAAAGCATGGTATGGAAGTAAGAAATAGGGTTTTGAACAATAGCATGTGACTTATAAACTGTTTTTAATTTTCAAAATATGTAATTGCTGAAGTCCGTCATTTCACCGATTGAATGAACCATGCATGTTTTCCCAAATTACAAATCTGTAAAATGTACGCTATATATTTATATGTGTCATTGTATATGGGCTTGAGGCATTGAATGCAATAAACAATCTTTGACTTTGACTTTGACTTTGAGACAGACAGACAGACAGACAGACAGAGAAAGAGAGAGCGATTGTAAAGAGGAGGATGGAAATGCTAGTCAGAAGTAGGATCACGAGGGGAATTCCGCGTAATTAGTTTTAATTTTATTTTTTAATCGCAAGCATAACGAAGGTCGAGTGTATTATTTGACTTAGATACCGTTAGAAATATTGTGAATAAATAATCGTTACTAAAAAATATGACTGTTTAAAAAATGACACAACTGGTCACGTCGCTGATGTCGATAGCCGATGATAGGCACATGCATGTAAATCACTTTGAGATTTGACAATCGATAGTGACCAAAATCAGCTGATAAAGTGGGATTATCAAAATAAATCTCAGAAAAACATTAACTCATGAAATATCTATGATGAATGTTTTTTTGCATTTCAAGGTGTATCACAGGGCAAGTGACTATAAAAAGGCCGTAGTGGCAAAAACACTCACTGAAATATTTATTATATCTTAATAGTGATATCTGATGAGTACTGCTTACGGGTTAGAGAGTTATGGATACGATTCAATCTTGTAAACAGGGAAAGCAACTTGGGACATATTTTTCAAAAGACTATTAATAACAAATGTGAAATGTCACGTACCGGGGTTCATTTCTTACACCTTGAATAACCTTTAAAATCTAATGTCTTACATTTGGCAATGTAAAACGTAATAAGGGGAACCTCCTAACCAATAGACAAAATCCCCGATAGGATTATTAAGACTATATAGCAAGTCACGTTCCTTGAATCACGACAGAGACGACAAGATGTATCGAAAGGGTAGGAACTGACAATCAACTCTCATTCTGTATTTTTCAATAAACTAAGGTCAAATATGCAACACGAATCGTGTCGAAACTTGAAGGTAATAAAACCTCTGTTCAATTCACCAAATGTCAATTGGACGATAAAAGTAATAAAATGTTCCTTCAACTCCACAGGTCCATTTATTGTATCGTCTTTAATTGTCTTCTGTATGATAATAAGAACATAGAATTACATTTCGTACATCCAACATTTGCTATGAAGCTTATCAAAGTTACCGATGCATGCATTGACTTCTATACGTAATATGACTTCTAAGAGTAATGTAGTTTCTGTCCTTTTGATAGCTCATTGTAGGTTGCGCATGATTTCTCTGTGGAGACTCAGAAGGAAAGTTATGAGACAACAGGGATGCCTTTGGCTTTTCTGCTTTCACACGTGACAGGTTTTGCAATAGGTCGAGGATTATTTTTGATCACTTTTGACTAAAAAAAATGATATCATCAGATTAAAATATACGAATATCTATATAGACTTGTGATGATAGCTGTCAGATTTTTTTTTTACCAGAAACAACATCGTATTTCTTTTTTCCTTGGTGTTAGGGTGAATGAACATCAATTGTTATAATGGATATTTAAAGGGATTGTACATAGATTTATTTTGATCGCAATGTGTTGCCCAATTCGAGCATCTATGCTATATAAACTCATGGAAATAACCCAACGCAATATCATGTGACGTTAAAGATCCTTTGTTATACCAAAACATCAACATTAAGAAGATACCCGCACAATGCGTCACCCAACTTATGACAGATGTCAGTTTTTTTCCGATAACCATTCCTTATATTTGCCAATGGAATTCACCTTATTTAGAAAACGTGCAACAAATTAAATTAACTGGAAAACAGTAAACCTTTAATGCGAAAATGTCTATGATGTTTAAAACATGTTGACATCATTTAAAGACATTGCTGTTTCCTTCAAATATCTCTTTAACTTTTTTTTTTAACAGTTTAATTTTTTTGCAACATTTCTCTTTATAAATATATATTTTTAAAACACTTCAATTCAAGAAAGGTTCCTTTAAACCAAAGCTAATGTTGTCGTATCTTGAATATGTTCATTTATAGTAGCTTTTATATGTGCTTAATGATAAAACCCTTTTTATGTTATGTTTATTGTTATCATTATCTTAAAATATGACAGAAGAACTGATATAATATGCTCTTTTGACAACACAATCAAAAGACCCAAAATAAGATCTAGCCATTTCCTCACACTTCGGCTTTTTCTATACTGTTATATGCTATTTTATGACCAATGGTGGATAGCAAACGATTTAGCAGGGTACATCAATAAAATGATAGAATGTGAGAGCTTATTTTAATGGGACTACAATGTACACGACCAATAACATAATACCTGTCTTAAAAGGATATTTCCTGGTGAGTGAATATTTCTGTGATCACTTCCAGGGGGGAAACTGTAATATCTATGTATTTAAGCCAAACTTAAATAATATTTCATATTACCAATTTATCTTTCTTTAATAATAATAATGCATTTAGGAATTATTAATACCACGGCCAAAGCAGATATGTTAAAAAACGCTATTCGGAAGTGACGTAAAATCTCTGACTACGCAATCGTAGTTATGGAAAATATATTTTACTTGCCTTATATGAACTCTATAAAGATAAACAAAAATAGTAGCTTATATTACCTTCACTGTCAATAACGGTTAACACTTAAAACATATCAAAATACCTTGCCATAAAAATCAATTACTTGCTACGTTCATTAAAATGCGAAAATGGAATACATCAGCGTAAAATAGAAACGGCAAACATGTTAAAGAGAGTTTCATAAGAAACCTAACGTAGAAACCGATGATTAATTTGAATTATTGTTAATATTCAAATGTAATTTGTGAAACCATATACTTTATTGCTACAAACGATCTTTTTATTCTCCCTTTTCTCATTGTTTCACAATGCCATCATACTTGTACCATACTTGCCAATTTAGTTAAAATGTAGAATATTAACATATACTTTCCTCTTGTATAGTTACTTGTGTTACAGATGATATAGAGCTGCCAAACTTGACAAGAAGTGTATTTTTAAACAATACCAAATCATTTCTCATTCACTGAAAAGAAGCTCCTAGACTGCTATATTGATGACCAACAGAGAAGCTGCATGGAGGAAGCTGCAGTGTTGGTGGTGGTGACGTGAAGATGACAATTGGCAACAGGTTGAAAGAGGCCGCTCTGTCTCTAGATTTAACGTACAGTGTATTAGATTGTAACTCTCTCCAACATTTGAAGATGCATAGACCATTGCAGGCTATCGTTTGATGTATATGGCAGTACTGAAGGAAGTAACCTAAATGAATTTATTTTAAGGTGACGTGACTGACACTTATTATTTTATTGTGTGCCTAGAGTTCCCAATCTGCGTTATTCTTGATTTATTAAATTTTAGCATATTTTAGAATCATTTGTTTCTGAAAAAACAATAAACATGTTTTATCTATTAATTTTCTTATTCTTTTGATTGTGTGTTAATGAGAACTACTTTGAAACAACAATTAATATATTGATGTTTCTATATCCATTTGAATATGGTACCAAGAATGAAATTACTGAAATATATAAATGGAGGTTCACGTTTATTTGTATTCATATGAACTCGCCTTCACACTTAGTAAGGAAGTTATTGATCTGTTTGCAGGCATTTTAAACCATTAAGTGCTGCAAAAGGTCTTCACAACCGCAACATGTTTAAGCTCTAAACATATTTCCCAACATGTTTAAATAGAAACACTTTCTCAACATGTTTTATATCTAAACACTTTCCACAACATGTTGTAAAGTAAAACATGTTTTGATGTTAAACACATTATTAAATGTGTTTTGGTTTTAAACATGTTCAGATAATTCATGTGTTTAAAAAACAGGACAAGTTATGTGTTTGGGTTTGTGTTTTAGATCCAAACACCATTTTGCAGTGTCTAAATGGTTGGGCTTTTAAGGTGAAATCACTTTTGTCTAGTTATGGGTTCGGTAATGTGTGGCCAAATCAACAGATCGGAAATATTTCCACGTTTGTAGATTTGTTTAAACAAAGATGTATCGACATAAATCATCACTTATGGTCTTTGGATATTAATCTGGTCTCAAAACTGAATTGTTCTCGTAGGGTAAAAACATTTATAGAGTTTGAGTCTCATATTAGTAGTGTCAATGTGAGACAGTTTCGTATCATTCTTAGAAGGTTTCGCTGCTCTTAACACAGTCTGATTAAAATCGACCGTGTTCCGAGGAATAAAAGTTTCAAAATATTGGGTCTATCGAGATTCGAACTCTATTTGTCTAGGCTATCCTCTCCACTAGGTCTGACCGCACCCTACTGTAGCGCACGTTCTTGCGTAAACTAAGTTAACCAATCACAATGCGTGCGGCAAAAGCATTCGGTATCAGTAGCTAGAGGCAAGTAACTCCCATTTCCATTCGTTAACCTTGATCGCCGCTATCATTATTTTAAACGCGATGATGTGATTGGTTCGCCATTGACTAGGTTTTGTCTACGCTAAACTGGTGTCGGTACGTGCGAGCAGTGAGGCTGCCTTCAGACCTAGTGGAGAGGATAGCCTAGACAAATAGAGTTCGAATCTCGATAGACCCAATATTTTGAAACTTTTATTCCTCGGAACACGGTCGATTTTAATCAGACTGCTCTTAACATAGATGGTAGATATATAGGTCTTAAATGGGAAGATCGCATTTGCCAGCTTTGAAATATTCTTATATTGAAAACGAATACCACTTTTGTTTTGAATGCTCTTTTCCTAAGAAATTGAAAAATAATATTGTTCCAGAATATTTCCCAACATATCCTTCTGAACTTTAACTAGCCCACTTATATACATCAAAGAAGGTTTTTGTCATGAACTGCCTCGCAAAGTACCTATTTTTTGCCATGGATTAGGTTAAGAGGATTAGTATCTACTTTATCATTGCTTACTCCATGGTGTACTCATCGTAATGTAAATCTTTATCATAGCTATTTTCATGACACAGATAAAACTGATAAAACAGGTTATTCTGTCCCAGCATTAACAGGTCAGGCTTTCGGTGAAATTCGATATTCGACTTTTCAAGATATAACAATAATAAAAGATGTGTTTGAATGAAAGAAAGACATGCCATAAATGCAATGTGTAAATTGATAAAAAAAAATATTTTACATCTAATTTCATAATTTCATTTTTATTTGACTGAAAAAGAGTACTGAACCGCAATGTAAGAATGAAACCATATTTTTCCAACTTCTAGCACAGTGTGGCATGAGTTCATCTACAGTGATCACCTACAGAATCGTCAATCCACAAGATACGTTGTACCATGCACCTTCTTTTCTATAGTCACATATTCCTTAAGTAGGATTCATGTTAGTGGTGACTTCGGCACCATAACATATATATACATGTACTTACATTTAAAACCTTTTTATCATTGTGTATTTAACACGATTTACTTCAATTTGAGGTGAATCGTTTTGTAAGATGTTTTAAATGATTATCATCATAATTGGTATTTGACACGTATGAAAGCAATATGAAATCACGTTAAGACATTTTAGGGTTGAAAAAGTATGTGTCTTTAAAAATTAGCGATGTTACATCCATCTGATAATTGACAGTTGGATTTTTAACGCGCTAACGCGCAAAGGAGTAAAAGCTTTTTATAAGGGGCTAGACAACACTGACAGTGTCTGCAAACTAGGTTGATCAAGTGATTTGGCACACGTTAGTTCGATCTTGACACGCCTTACTTTCTAATCAATCTTGGCTAATCGTTTAGGTTCTTAAGCAGGGTCCCATGAAACTAACTTGATGATACTAAACAACGTCCCATTTTTATATAAAAAATTATAAAAACGAGTGAGCAGTTAGATATCAAACGAGTGAACGTGTGCTACATACCCTAAAAATAGAGTCATAAAAATGTTATGAAAGGGACTAAGTTCAGTATTTTATATAATACTCGCTAAATTATATTGTTAAACATTTCAGACACAGCGCAAATGACCATGGCGGCCTCTCCGAAAAACATTTGGAAGTCAAACCTAACGATTATGACGTACCGTTAATCACTACGCAATTTAATTTCATAAAGTGTTATACCGTTGTATATTAATTAAACAGTGACTTATTTAAGAGACGATTGTGAATACATCATTTGGAAGCTACCACTTCAGCTTAAATATCGCTAGCTTCTCTGAAGAGTTTGTTTACAGGTTGGTCTCGACGCTTCATCCCGAAATGACACGGCCACGATACCAAGCTTCTAAAGGTTCTCAACTCTCTTTCATTACCCTCGGGTGTCCGGAATACGTAAATTCTAGCTGGCTGCTGTGCCTGACTTTACAATCCACGTACACAAAGGGAACAAGCGTTTAAAACACGTAGAATCAGGTCACCACATGGTGATAAACTATGCTTCATATGCATGACTCTAAACTACACAAACATGCAAAACCTTGAAAATGATGTTTGTGGTTTTTCAAACTCTTAAATGTATAAAAGGAGAAGAAATTGCAAGGTTCTTCTTGACAAGTATTCAGATATAGTAACGAAAGTTATGAGTAAAGCAAATTTCAAGAATAAATGATTGAAGATCTATATCAAAAAGACAAAAGTGCCAAGTTAATTAACTTGCAATGATCATTATAGTATAAATCTGCCTTTAGATTTTATAACCTCACCTTATTTATTAATACGAAGAAAATTATGTTCATCCGAAATTATATTCAAGAATATTGTGGAATGGAAAGCACACACATTCTTGTCTTAAAGATAAGATAATTTGTTGATAAGATTTCCAGATTGTTTGTTCTTGTGTTAAAGATTGGTGTTATACCTTGTAATTTATATGGAAAGGAGGACGACTGACTGATAAACTTCTACACCTGTCCCTGCAGGTAAATGCATATTATTTGTTGATACCTTAACACTGGCAGTAGCCATTCTCAGAGGACGCTTCGTCAGAGATATGGAATCAGGAAAGTCTTTATTTTTCTTTAACATATTTCTTTTTAATCAAATGATATATTCATATTGAATGTCCAAAGTATTGAATATCTTTAATGTCAAAGTATGAATAAGTAAGACAAAATGCTAGGTAACGTAAGCACGTACAGCCGTATATCAAAGTGAGCCTTGACTGATCGGGTCATATTCCAGGCTCCGTCATATAACTCATACTGCGCTTGCCAAGTCTGACTGTCATTCCGATAAGGGTGGTACACACTGGAAACTTGCTGCCTGGAACTCAAAATATCCGCAAATAAACCAGGAGAAGTTGCCGTACAACAACACAACCAGTGCACATTTGTGACATATGTGATAGTACAACAGTACTTATTTGTTAAAATTTATGGGACCATCAGTACTCTGAAACACATAAAAGGGTGTTTCTTTAAAAGTTGAAACCTGCAAAGGTTTTAAAAGTTTATAATTGTAAAACTTCGACCAGACAGAATGCCTCTCTAATTTCTACAGTGCTAAACAAGATTTTTTCTGGTTAACCCCTTTTCTTTGTGAAACTGATGAAAAAGTCGTGAATTGTCACAACAAAGTTCTTCTCCAGAGAAATCTTTCTTTTGTTATGTATGCAACTTTTAAATGACCTTCAAAGATAATTTCAAAGACTGTTGGATATTGTTATACAATAGTGGGTCCGATTTCAGTATCGCCAGGATAACCATTATGAAATATGTACAAGTGATAAATCACCGTTATCTTTCTACAACATGTTCCTCTCTTGTTTCGCAATGGTGTATCTTTAAGGGAAGTATAACGCAAGACTGACCAACCCCTGTCCTAGTTTCCTTATGCATGTGTATGATTCCATGCAACTAAGGGTGTTTTTAACACGTTATCGTAATTCAGTGAATGTTCTTCGTCATGGAGTAAACAACCACAACGACAAACAAGGGTCTTTTCTACCATAGTTGTGCACTATCAATGCAAACATGTTGGCACTCTTAAGTAATTATTTTCGGATTATTCAAAATGAAAGTCAACATTACAAAATGCTTGTGTATGTATGGTGCATCTTTATCTATGCGTAAGATTATATTTAATCATCCCCTTCGTGTCGTAGAAAAGCATTCAGGGCAAGTGGACATGTGACTTCATTAACCAATAGCATCACGACTTGATGTCACACCTTTTTATCTGAATCGAGGGTAGATCTTCCTCGGGTGGTCTATCACAGGGACTGGGTGATTTTTCTCCTGAATAAGTTTCTAAGATCTCTGAATTACTGTGGCTTTCAAGCAATTACTGAGGACTCTCATTTCTTTAACTTTATCTCAGGACGCTGCCATTTTGAAGAAGGAAAACTGATGGATCATTAACGATGATGAATTTAAAGGGACTGCTTTTCACGGTCTTGTTACTTCCACATCTTGATGGTGCAGAAGCAACAGGCAACACAAATATAGAAGATGCTAAGGAATTTCTTAAGAAGTATGACGCGGCTATTGGTAAACTAAGGAACGAGCAAGCAAAAGCGGATTGGGCTTATAACACGAATATAACAAAAGAGACGCAGGCTGCATCGGTAAGTAAAGTTCTAATTCATCAGTTTACCTCAAAAATCACCAAATTTCAATAAATGAAGATAAACAGTTTTGTTAATTGAGTCATACCGTAACATTATATAGAGCTAATTATCAAAATGTACTAGATGTTGAATATCATTATTGGTTATGGCCATGACGCACAACAGCCCGCCTATCTGGCGATGGCCGCATTAAAGACACTGTTTTTTCTCACATCACAGACAACAAATTATGATAAGAGATTTAATTTATATTTGTTCATGAAAAGTGTTACGTGAATATTGTCACAATAACCCATAGGTTAATAAAAGTGCCGCTATACAAATATACTCTTCAATGGAAACGCAAAAATTGAAAATTCCTTATAAATAGAAATTTGTGGAACCGATTTTTAACTGATATTGTGTTATAAAGGTTACAAAATGCATTTTCATCATCAAGGATGTTCGGAAAGCAATAACTTTTAACACGGTTGGGTAAAAGTGAAAAATCTCACAAACGCAACTGCAGTCGAATACAGCCACTTATGCAACAGCATGTCATGCACTATCAAGCACTATAAAAGTGCAGGGTTTTCGATATGTCTTCACTTTGCTTCAAACTCTCAACACGAACTTGAAAATGCCACGAGTTGTCGAAGCCCAGAGGAACAACGCAATCAGACGATTGCAAACAGGCGAGTCCAGGTCAGAGGTTGCGAGGTTTTTTAATGTGTCCCCTGGCACCATATCAAGGCTTCGGAACCGCTTCCAACAGCAGGGATCAACACGTGACCTTCCCAGGTCCGGTAGACCTCGGGTCACCACTCCTGCCCAGGACCGATTTATCCGGTTGCGCCACCCACGCCAAAGGACGACCACTGCTGTCTCCACTGCATCCGCAATACCAGGAGTGCGCAGAATCTCGAACCAGACTGTGCGCAACCGTCTACGAAAGGCATGGTTAGGACCAAGACGTCCTGTTGGATGCGTTATTTTGACCCGTCATCATCGTCATCTACGGCTGCAATGGTGCCAAGCGCTTAGGGTATGGCCTCAAGGGCGATGGAGAACCGTATGGTTCAGTGATGAATACCGATTCATGCTCCGCAGGCAAGATTGAAGGACCCGTGTCTACCGCCGAAGACGTGAACGATTTGCACCAAATTGCATACAGGAGTGGACAGATTTGGAGGGGGCAGTGTCATGATGTGGGAAGCCATTTCTTACAACGGCAGGAGTGACTTGGTGCACGTCAGGGACAACTTGACAGCGCAACGCTACATCGATGAGATCTTGCGTCCTCACATCGTTCCCATCATGGCCAACGTCAACCCTTTTTTTCAGCAGGACAATGCCCGTCCCCATACAGCACGGATCACAACAGCCTTCCAAGCAAACAACCACATCAACGTACTGCCATGGCCATCCAAATCCCCTGATTTAAACCCAATCGAGAATCTCTGGGATGAATTGGAGAGACGTCTCCGACGGCGACAACAGCACCCTCAGACACTACAGCAACTGGCCGCCGCTCTGGTTGCTGAGTGGGCTACAATTTTCCAAGCTGCCATCCGCAATCTGATTGCGTCTATGGGCAGGAGGTGCCAGGCAGTAATTGACTCTCATGGGGGCCACACTCGTTACTGACTGTACATGACGTCAGATGTGACGTTGAGACATCCAACTACTGTTGCTGAAGCTTCGGTTTCTGTTGTTTACCTGTGCAAAAATTAATATTTCTTCCATTTATAGTTCATGAATTAAATTTCCTTGAAATACCTATAGAAAATCTGGTTTTGCGTTTCTTTTTTGGAAGAGTATATTTTAATCATTATTCAAATAAAATATGATAAGTCGTTCATGAATGACGCAAGGGTAAAAAGAACTATAGTAGAAATACGCTATTTATATTGTCACCATCTGGTTTACCTCACCGGGATTATGAAGTCTAGTGCAAATTATTTCTACTTTGTATATTTCAACAGGCTGCTATGCAGGTTAAACTGTCTGTGTTCGAGAAACGGGAGTATAATGAAGCCAGTACGTATGCCTGGTCAAAGTTCGAGGACTTAGACACAAAACGTCAGTTTTCCAAAATAACTGACATCGGCCCATCAGGACTAAATGACACCGATATGGTTAAGAGGGTAAGAAAATTGATATTTTGTTATTGTCTGTGATCTAATTCCATTCATTGCATCCAAATCTATATATTACTTGAATGGAGTTACCCATGACAAAGAGATTTCATATAATGGGTCCATCATCAAAGCGGAAATACCATCGACTTGAAGTTCCCATGGGATGGAGCTCATATGTTTCTCTCGGTCAGAGAATAAAATTAGCCTATATATTATACATTTCCATCAGTATGCATTTATCTTACTGAGTAAACTTTGATATAGAAGAAAGATCATGCCAATTTCAATCTACAATCAATATTTGAAAATTGATCAAATTGATTTGATAATTATCTTACCAAGTAGGATATTATTGGTAACATGGACGTGATATGAATTGCCACACATTTTTAAAGTGCGTGGCAAAGAATTGTAGTATGCAGTAACAATAATTCGCAATCATTTCATGCAAAAAAGAAAGCTCTAAACATTTATTTTATACAAATGACCACAGCCTATATTTTATGAGCGCTTCAGCATGTCAAGGTAAACTCTTCGAATACCGACTTCTGAATTTGTATGCAAAAAAGTCTACATCTACATGAAGGAAATCAATAATAAGGATTTGGAAACAATAATTGCCATCCTCTGAAACATATGATCATGCCTTCACTCACAGATCTTTAAATTGTATAAAATAAGTCTACTCACACTGGTTTAATTTGCATTTATTTACGTAGTGAGGAAACGAAAAGTTCCATGAAAGACAATAAATCGTTGATTTGATTTGTTGTAAACTGTTGCAGCTAAGCGAGGTAAACGCCCAGCTTCAGACACTGTACAGTACAGGACAGTATTGTCCTGCTTCCGGTAAATGCCTCGATCTGGAACCAGGTAGGTCTTAATCTTATCGGAACTTTTGGGCAGTTTGTCTATTTCAATTCGAAGGCTATATGTTTTTTAGATAAGATCTATTACGTTCGCTTCTATTTGAAAACCCTATAAGAAATCATCTTATATTATTAATAACAGATCTGACTGAGATCCTGGCGACCAGCCGAAATCAGGACGAGCTGCTAAATGCTTGGTGGGGATGGAGGAACGCTACAGGGCCTAAGATGAGGAGTCTATATTCTGAACTTGTCTCCATTAGCAATACTGGCGTCAAGGAAATAGGTAACCTTGTCTGTGCTAAGAAAACCATATTTCTGTATTTCAATTTAATCTTGAATAAACACGTAATTTTTTGTCTGAACTATTGCTTTTTTTCATATCTTAAAATAGTTTTCCTCTCAGGCAAATCTAAGGTAAGTGATGACAACTTGTTTTACTTCAACGTCTTTAGAATTGATTTCAAATAATAACAATGCAGAGGATGTATATTTGTAACATTGTCCTCATTCTGTACATACAAGCCTTAAACTTCGTTTCAATAGTGTCCAATTGTGACGTCACAATGTTAGTATCGCCCTCATATTAGCAGCCATGTCGCAGATATGTTAGTTTGGCACACAGTACGCAACTACGCTTGATATTATGTAGGCGAACTTCTTTCGTTAAATACTATTTTGATTAAAGTCGTGAATGAGTTGGTATTGAATGAAGGGTCGTTTAGTATCCTCTAGAGATCAGTTGAGTAGCCTTAACAGTCCTTTCACGTTGAAAGGCAAGATCGTGAATTTTGTCGATATCAAGGCTGACCTTCTAGCCCTTGTTCACCAGGTTACTCGGACACTGGCGCCTACTGGAGGTCTGCCTATGAGTCTGCAAAATTCAGGGAGGATCTGGAGCAGCTTCTGGAGCAGCTGAAGCCACTGTACCAACAGTTACACACTTATGTCAGGACCAGGCTCATGGATCAGTACGGCAAGGACGCCTTTCCCTCCACCGGCCATATTCCTGCACACCTGCTGGGTGGGTACTTTAACTTTGATAAGGCAAGTTTGGTGGTCAATATAGTAACGTACAGAAAAAAATGGAACATCATTTATTTTCCGTTAATTTGATGAAGCTTACAACTGAACGAACATCAATCTCTTTGGTTTGAACAACTTCCTCAAGTTGCTATAAAGTTATCTCTCTTGTCTCCCTATTGCTAGCAGACGATGCGGAGAATGGCAGACAAAGATCCGAGTTATCGTCTAATGACATTGTATGACTTGGGCATCAGATCAATTCATAAACTTGTGCATATCACACAGCTTCACAGATCTAGCATTTTCCAAAATATCAAGAAATTTCAAGCTGGTTGAAGAGTACAGCGCAAGGCTGGATCTTTCAGTGCCTCCAATTAGACTTCTACATGTTGTACGCTTGTATCAGGACAGAGGTTGTATAGAAATGTATATAAGGAGCTTCCTCTGTTGGAAGAGAATGGAGATTGCTATGGTATGACACGATTGATATTCTATGTGATGTTCTATGTTCTAGATAAAATTTACAAGATGTTTGATTTTATTCAAATTGTTTACATCAATGATAAACATCGACTATGAAAATGATCTATTCAATGCCTCCTATCGGGGTATTTTTTGTGGAAATGAAATTCAAGGGGGCATTCCTTTTTAAAGAAGTATGTTATCAGTTTCAGAACATAACCAGGTTGAAACATGAGGGTAACATTTTCGTTGATTCAGATTTTACAAGTAGATAAACGAGAGTGCACACTCGGTAAAATAAAACAAGAATGAGAAGTATAGCCATTCATCGGCGCTACGAGCATGAAAAGGCTTGCTAAGGCATTAAAAGGAATTGTTGATTGTCTTATCTTAAATCATTTGTTTATTGGTGGATATTCTATCCATACATATGATTAATTTTGTAATGACGTGAAATTAAAAGGAAAGGGCCTTTTTGTGTCGTTTTCCCTCAAAGCAACATGGCGGACCGTAACCAATAGATTAGCCTCTTTACAAATACCACTCTTTTATTTCTCTTAAAGTGGAAAACGTTGCGTTTCGCAAGTGACTGAACCAGTAATTAATTATGATTTATTTGCTTCGGCACTCAATTACAAAAATGTGGTATTTGTTTAGGAAACCCTAGTCTCTCAACAATTTGTAAACTATTGATTTCGATTGTTAACTGATAATAATTGTTTTCATTTTGAAGGCAACATGTGGGCTCAACATTGGAACAACATTTACGATATCGTTGTTCCTTTCAAGGACAAGAAAACTATTGATGTCACAGATACAATGAAAAATCAGGTATATTTTTGCAAACGTATCACAAATTCATGTATGGTCGGGTTAATGCGAAATTTGTATTTGAACGCTTAAGTAATTGTAGATCAGGCAGTATAGTTCTTTGATATACCACCGGCTTCAAAATATTTGATTACTTGACTTGATAACAAAATACGTAACGATCTCTAAAAACAGTGATTCCGATTTTTTCGATTTTCTCTATGGAATTTTGCTCAAATAGTTCATTTATTTCGCTATACCACGATAGTAAACAAATATGTATGTTTAAGCTACCGATGAAAGCAACTAAATGGACCACTCATGTCATCATGGTACTTAAAATTTCAAGTCGTTCAGTATACCACAGAACATTGGTGTGTAAAATCTCAACAATATTGGAAGCTAAATTTCATATTTTAGTTCTCGAAATTTCGTACACATTTTGACATTTCAAAAATATAGACTATGATATCGATCCGTCAATTATTTTCTTCGACCCTCTAGAATTTTACAGTCGAGAAAATGTTTCGGACTGCTGAGGGTTTCTTCAAATCGCTGGGACTGGAGCCTCTACCCCAAACCTTCTGGGACAACTCAATGATGGAGAAACCAGATGGACGGAAGGTCATCTGTCACGCTTCCGCCTGGGACTTCTACGATGCCAAGGACTTTAGGTATTACTAATAACAGACCGCTCGGACTCCTTCCTTGATCAAACGTAAATGTTTAAATGTCTTTTAATGTGCAATTTGCATTACCTTTATAGAATAACTTAAGCAAAACAAATGCAACTGTAATTGTAAGTGACGTTATTTTACCATTTTTGGTTTGCAAACAACAAACTTATGTTTACTTGTTTATGTGTAAAATATTCTTAAAAATAAAAGACTGAAGATGAATCACTGCATATATCATGTCATTACCAACCGCTTTCACACAAATGTGATCATCAGGGTATGATACATGTTGTTGCTACGCATGTAGCGTTAATAATGGGTTAATAACACTTCTAATATTCTACTGTATATATAAAAAATCTATTGTTTGTCCTTCAATACAGGATTTCAAAATTTCAAAAATATATCGGCTCAGCTTTGTTGTTTTTCAGAATTAAGATGTGCACTACGGTAACGATGGAGGACCTGATCACAATTCATCACGAGATGGGGCACATTGAATACTTCATCCTCTACAGTAACCAATCACAGGTCTACCGGGACGGAGCCAACCCAGGTTCGTTCAGATATAAAGAGACGTTTAAACAAATAAGTACAACTGAATTAGTTTAGGGTCAGAATTCAAAAAGAAATAGAAAGAGAACTAGTTTATAACCGCTTTCCTGTTCCCTTAGGCTTCCATGAGGCTATTGGAGACACCATGGCGCTGTCAGCGAGTACCCCGGCCCATTTACGCAAGATACAACTGTTGGAAGAGGGACAGGATGACAATGGTAGGTTTTATGACAATTATCATTGCTTGATTGACTCAACACATATTTTATAACATTCTATTCAACTTTGAAAGTATACCAAAAATATACGAGCCATATTTTTTAGCAAGCTTGACGCGGTTTGGATGAATCAAAATGAATTCATTATGTATGATAATTTCATTGTATTGATTAAACACACAGAAGTCCAGCTGCATCATCCACCCAATTATTTCCCTATAGAGGTAGCTCCGTCGTTAATTCCTATACAACCTCTATCTTAATACGAACGTTTCTTGGTCTAGAAATGTAGAAACCTGATTGGATGCAATTTAAGTTAGTTATCATAAATTATAAATTGCCTTATTCATGTCCGTAAGCTTTCCATTAGCTAAATTTTATTCGATTATGCACCTTACACTTTGAGTCTTCTTAACAGAACATATACGCCTCATTTAGAGACTGCATCATTGCATCAGTGCTGTGTGACAAAATATATGTAATTCAGGCATTCGGTGTTTTCATTGGCTGAATTATTGCAAGGTAGTGTAGGTTGCAATATTGTGACACCAGGGGAAACTGCCGGAAGCTCTGGAGAAGCTCTTATTAAGACAGAGGTTGTTAAAGAATTGATGACCGAGCTTCCTCGGGAGAGAATGCGTCCATCCAATTTGATTTGTACATGTAAGAAAGAGATTTTGTTAGATCGCTTGCTTCATGCTTCAGTAATCGAATTTCCATTTAAGATGTATCATATGTAATTAAAGCTGCAGTCATTTATCAATACGAGATCCCCACAGAAACTGACATCAACTTCCTAATGAAGACAGCGCTGAGCAAAATCGCCTTCCTACCATTCGGTTATCTCATTGACCAGTGGAGATGGGATGTGTTCAGTGGGGATACACCGGGGGACAAATACAATGAGGATTGGTGGAACCTTAGGTACAATTTAACCAAATACCCGTTATACATTTCATGTCATAAAAAAGGGGTATGGACTAATGCAAAATTCTTTCACGAACAAGGTAGAGCTTTGCTAATAAGTTAACAAACTTTTATGACGAACTGCATGTGAGAGTTTGCGTTTTTACATCAATAACATTTGTTACTTTACTTGTAATACTGTCTAACTATTTTCAAGTGTGTTACTGGTTGCTCACGTAATAATGTTTTATAAAGTCATGTTTTAGCGATACATTTATCTTTTTAATCACTTTTAACTTAATGCATCAGGTTACAGTCAAATATTCGATTTCTTACTATTTTAAATTATTTCCAGATGCAAATACCAGGGAATATTCCCACCCGTGGAGAGATCCGAGAAAGACTTTGATCCAGGAGCTAAATTTCATGTATCAAACAACGTTCCATACATTCGGTATGTTATGTTTATAGATATATAGTTGCTTCATTTCATTTAACATTGACTATATATATATATGTCCATATTATGTTCTTTCGAGCTGCATGCTGAGGACGAGACGTCTTTAATCTCATTTACAAAAGAAAACGAAAATGGTTTGTATCATTTGTGTTTTTAGAAAGATATTAGCAATCTATAGTTACAGTTTTGAATTATTTGATAAATTAAAATTGCTTCGTATCATATGTTTTTTTCAAAATAATTTTGACCTATTTATTATTCTCCCTTATATCCGTGGTCGCGATTGGTTATAGCAATATTAAAGGCACTAGTGCACGTTTTTCGGGCTCAAACTAGCTTATTTAAGGCCTACGAGGGTATATATAGTCACTTAAGCTTCCTATTGATGAAATAAAATACTTATTATTCGTTAGAATGAACCTGCATTCGTTAATGAAACCATCGTAGCGGATTGCTCGGAATACGCCTACATTTGCCATATATGGAATGTAAACAATTGCTCCGCACATCGGAAAGTGTCGCACGCGGTGTTGTGATGAATACCAAACTGGTTTGCAATCATTGCGCGTATCGTTTTGTGTGAATCAGTTGATCGTCGACACTTGTTGAATCGCTGTTTACAAGAAATTCATCTTATAATTGATGTTATAGTTTTGATGAAATATGCAACACGATGCCCTACCGAAACTGAAACATGATTTTTTTAATTGCTTATAATTACAAACTCTTTCTCATTTTGGAACTGCCAAGAACAAATAGGCAAGTAGGGCCTACTGAACACTTAAAAATCACAAGGCCGAAAATTTGTAAAATTTATATGTGAATGATGTGCTTTAAAATCCCCATGAAGTATTTCGTTGTTATATTACATTACCAAAGATATATAAACTGGTCTGACCGTTACCATCTCGAACATTGTAATAGGTTTTCACAGAAGATGGAATAGTAATGAAAAACCTACGTGATGTCGAAATATTAACCTATTAGTGCATGTTATAATTGATGTTACAATCAGCAATACGTAAGATGAAAGCACCCTTCGTTTGAAAGTATATCTCATGTCCTGTAAGTATTTATGTTGTGAATTCATAACGGCACTCTAAATTAGCTGATTATTTGTTGGCAATGACAATCTTGAGATGATGTGTTCTCCAAATTCTTGAGTATGCAAACTGAGAAATGTTTTAATATAGCTGCTGTCTTTGTAGTTCATCAGTTTTTTCATTATTTTTGCTTTTATCTTAGATTGAAGACTTAGGTAATGATATCCAATGAGCCATCACAAAACATGCAATTATAACTTGCTTCTCAAAATACGCCTACATACGATTTCAGCATTCTAAAGTAGTAGTGTTCCTGGAGGGGTGTTGGGAATATTTTCCTACTTTTATTATTCACCAACCAAAGTGACTTGACTTTCCCAAACTGGCACTTTACGTTCTCAATAAATCAAGAACAATTAGCATGTATTTGAGAAATACGTTGAGAATGCTTACTAATTGGCTGGGCGAAATAAATAATGCAGACATCCGTTTTGGATGTTATTTTAAATTTCTCTAAAAAGGCTATTTGTTTTGAGACAAACAGACAATTCTAGTTCATATTTATGTGGATTGTATACAATTCGTAGCGTCCATCAAAAAGTCCTGTATGACTGGTTTAATGAGAGAAGTCAAAGAATGGCTAATGGTTTGACCAATGGCCTGAATTTGAAGAAGGGTGAATACCAAATCCTTTATAAATTACTGTCATCATATATGAGAGATAGTCAGGACATTGAGCTCATGTGGCAATTGGCTTTGGTGAAGAAATCCTTTGCTGACAATGCTCGACCAGACCAAACTTGTGGGGAAATCAGGACATAACCTACAAAGTTGACTCAGTTGCACAGTACCTTCTTGCATTTTTTAAAAGCATATCACAACTGACATCAGAACACCACTACTGGATGTCAAAGCTTGCAGTTGATTTTCTTTTCAAACCTCATATAAGGCCACCCCTCCTCCCTTCCTGCCATTTGAAATAAATATCTTAAAACATAAACACTATTTACTTTATCATAATAAACTTATTGATCACTATACATGCCAGATTGCAAATGACATTGAGAGTAATCTTTAACTAAATTGAAGTAAGAAAAACAAAACAATAAATGTCTCTCTTGTGATAATATTTATTAACTGAAATAGCATGGTTCAAAACAGGACCTTTGATCTAAGCAAGTTAATGTAAGAGAAAGGAAAAACAATTACTTTTCTCTTGCATATCAAATGTATTTAAATACTTATACTAGTTAATAGGTGTTTTTCCTAGTCACCTCTCCAACCCCTTCCTCTCTTCTGCCCCTCCAGGTCCTGTATAAGAATTTCAGAGTCTTGTAAAAAAATTTATCATTTATGCTACACAGAAGTGTTATTTACCTCATCAGAAATTTCATGCGCCATCCTACTTGTTTACATTCAGTATTTTATCACAGCCCCGAGGGTTAAACACTCTTAACTAGTGCCCCTGCTACACTCTTATTTCCGGAGCACAAGAATGAAATAATACAAATAGGAAATATAGGGCATGGCCCCATGGCCCTCAGGTGGGTCATAAAGTTTACAATGCAAGGTACATGTGCACAAGATTTCAACCTTCAAGGGCTTTTGGGTCTGGAGAATATGAAATACTTTTCTATGACCCTCATTGGGGCCATAGAGTCATCAAAATCCACAAATCATAATCACCCTTGGCCAGGGTACCTATGCACAAGATTTCTGTCTTTATGGGCTTTTGGATCTTGAGGAGATGACTCCCAAGGCCCTCACTGGGGCGAAAGAATCACCAAATCTTCAATTTATTCTCCCAATTGGCTAAAGGACCTGTACACAAGATTTGGGTTGCCTAGTGCCAATGGATCAATAGGTTCATGAAAAAATATAATGAAAACATATTACATTCTTACATTTGGAGGCAATAAAACTTGAAAATGTTACATTTTGCTAACAATGATTTTAAAGGGAGATAGCATATCACGTATATTCATTATCGTTATTATTCATAGAAATCCTTTGTATTCCTTAATGACTACAAAGCGAACCCTGTACAGATGATTTCAGCTCTGAAAACCAAGCGGTTCTTTGGAAGAACTCAAAAATAGATCCATTGGCTCTTTAGTACATAAGAATTCATACAATTTATATAATAAGGCGGAAAAGAGGCACTATTTGTAGGGTCATAGGGTCATCAAAACCTGAAATATTATATACCATTACCCAAAAAAGAAAAGACCCAATTTCAACAGGTAAATAATGTGGTTGATGTGGTTCTTATAAATGTCAAGGTGTGGCAAGAGCAATTATTTCAATAAGCAAGAGGTCTGTAAACCATCTTTCTCTTTATAGGATAAATGCTCCTGGTAAAGAAGATGAAAATAGATTTTGTGGTTGATGTGGCCCTTATTGGGCTACAGGGTCACCAAATACAGTATTATGAATATAATGTTCATGAGGGAAGTGTCTTGACACTACATTTTATGTTTCTAGGGCTTTGGTGAAAATATTGACTTTAGGGAGTTGCCCCTGTGCTCTTAAGTTGGGACCACAGAAACACAAAATCTACAATTTATATTCCCATAGGCCAAGGTACCTGTTTACACATTTTCAGCTCGGTTTTCAATGGGTTCATGAGAAGTACAAAGAGCGAAATATTTACGGACTAATGTATGGACGGACAGACAGACACCAGTTGCCATGCCATGCCATGAACCCAACCGGCCAGCCAGATTTGATAAAAAGAAGATTCAGAATTAAGAATACTAATATCAATGAACATGTATATTCTGCATATTTTCACATAAAAGGTTTTGTCTTCATTATCATATGGTGCTTGGCGTGCTCATCCTTCTTCGGGAAAAGATTATGCAGTCACTGTTAACCTGTGAAATACAAATAATGCATTTAGAATTTTAAGATGGAAATGTGATCTGGCAATTAAGGTGATAGTGCGGACAGTTATATTAACTCCCTGTAGTTCGATCACTTTTACATGGCATGCATTGATATGAACCTTTTGTAATCAATGAAGAGGGCAGATAGCTTTAATGTCAAATTCTGGGGGTTTTTTTACCTAAAAAGCTACATCACATTGGTAATTTCAACAGCTAAAGGGAATTTAAAATTAATGTATATCTTTTTGGCCATAACCCATCAAAGTTGCAAGTTGCAACTCCTAAAAGAATAAATGTCATCAAGTAGTTGACACTGATAAAAAAAAAATCATATCAAATACATTTTGAATTACAATCAGGAAACTATTTCAGACTGACAGAATCATTGAAATCTAGATACCTCCAAGTAAATAAAAGCTGGGGAATATACAGCATGACAAGTCAGTATTATTCAGAATTGACTTAGTATTGTTACTTCATTATAATTAAATCCATTTGACAATAATAGAATAAATCAATACTCTTTCTGCAATTGTTAACTTACTAAAGCTCTGAAGTTGATAACATTCTAGTAGAAGAAATTGAGCAATGGTTGTCCAGGTCCAATTCTTGTCAATCAGTTCTGTGCATAGAGAAAAAGGAACTTGTCATTAAACTTTACATGCATTCAGACCATAAAGAGTTTGCATCTCATATGAACTTATTCAGTTATTATTATAAAATTTATTTGACATTTCTTTTACTAGCCAAGTAGTAAAATTTGTGTACAATGCCTGAATGGCCCACAGAAATTAATTTCTAACATTTGGCAATTGTATCTGACACAGAATGACAAAAATGAAATTCCACACAAGCTATTAAAACACAACCTCAACAATGTTAACATACCCAAAGTGACACTTCTGACACTACGTCCATTGCTTCGCGTTCAAATTATTATTTCTATGATGTGCACTGAGACTAGTCATGTCTCAGAAAGGCATCATTCCTGTTGACAAAACAAGATCTAATGTCAGATAAAAATGTAACAATTTAAGACTCTTTAAAGAAAACAATTTTCTTTGGATGCTGTTACTGAAATTGTTGATAGCACCTTTAACATAACTTAAGCTTTAAAAAGCTGGCACTTTGTTGCTATTCATTTCAGAAATACAAGAAATCCTATGCATTACCATTGCTAATCTTGAAATCATATTTCTGAGGGTAGTTCTTCGGTTGCACATAGTTTGTAAAAGAAACTTATATTCATAAAAATAAGTAAAATTGAGAATTGACACATGTGGAGAGTCTTTTAAGGAGTTAAGGTAATGCAATCAGCGCTATAGCTCATAAAGGTATCTTTCATTAATGGTCACAGGATCACCATATGAGCTGCAATAGGACCACCAACTCAATTTATTTGAGCTTGGGAGTCGGTACACAAGATTTGACCTTCCTAGGCCTTTTAAAAAAGAGCAAAATATAGTTTTGGGGTGTGCTCTCAGCAACGCTTATTAAGGTCACATGGTCACCAAATCTATGAACAAAAATCAACCAAGGAATCTACACACAAGGTTTCAAGATTCTAAAATATCTTTCTTCTGAAGAACATGATAAAAATAATGTAGATGAGGATGGAAATAGGTTTAGGTTGTGGCCATTGTAAGGAGTCAAGGGATAAACAAATCTATAAATCAAGATCCTAAAGGACCTAATTAAGAGTCGTTATAACCAGATTTCAGATTTCCAGAGTCAAATGTTCCGTTGAAAAAAATTAAATGAACAGATGAACAGACGCTAGATAAAATGCCATGGCCTAAGCCAATCAATCAAAACCCATAACAAATCAGTTTCTAAGAGTTCCATACCTATTGTTTTGTAGTCCTGTATGATTTTTCTCCCAAAATATGAAAAGAGTCTTGTTTTTAATCGACTAGGAGTCTCGATTCAATCCCGGGGGCTGAAGGTTGTCTGATAAAATAGACAGAGGGATGCTTATTCAAGGGAAAACAGTTTAAGCAAAACAATCAATAAAATTGACCAGGGCTCCAGATAATTATTTGGACTTAGGGGTAATTCACTCCTCAAAATGAACCAGAGGTTTCTTTTTGATAGAATACATAACTTGGTAATCTTTGTTTTCATACAGGTTGGCATCAAGTTGGCTACTATTCGAGATGTAAAGATCAGACACGTACAAATGAAACTTTATTTTGACACTTTAGTTTGATCACTCATGTAAACAAATATCTTACTCCTATGCTGGGAAAGTTGAGCGTATCTGTCACTCATTGATTTCATTTTTAATGCGTATATCTGAATTACATGAGCGTATTATACGCAGATACGCATCTTATCTGGAGCCCTGATTGACTTATTGCAATGACGAGCATTTGGAATAATTCATATTTGTAGTGAAAATAGCATTATTGACTATTTGGCACTGAAAAAACAATGATAGATACAGTAATAAATAATATAAACAGTAATTTGTATATATAGTATATATTAGTATATATGTAGGGATACGGACATCGGAGCAAAGATAGTGTGCCTTTTAAAGTGACACAGAGTATGTTTTAGGATTTTTTATGTTCCTTAAACAAGAGCCAAATTACTATATGTCATCAATTAAGTTCAAATCGCCTTCCTAACTCGCTTCTTCATCTCCCAAATTCCCAAATTGTGCTATTTTTATGTTTTAAATGATAAATGAAAAACGGCCATATAAATGTTAGGATGTCGAAATTCTGCGTACATTTTACATATATATTAGTTAAAAGTCCTAATTAATAATACCAATCCATATTTACATTTGAATCTGCTGTAAATAAGTTTCCAAAATTACGTTTGAGTCATTGACGCGCGTCACTGTCCGGTTTTCGATCACAAATCTAGACTTTAACCTTTTTTTATTGTCACTTTAATGAACTCATAAGCACTAATAGGCTAATTTTTGGAAACAACCACCACTTCTCGATAGAATAACACTATTTATGAAGTTTGGCATATTTGACTCCAACAACATACTCTGTGGCCCCTTAATGTCATAGGCTTCGTGTACACAAATCAAGCCTGATTTTTAAAAAAACGATTTTTATTTTCTGATTTACATTAAAAATTCTGAACCTCATAATAAATAAATATGACGAAGTGTTTCATCTTCGTGGATCTCGTATTTCAGAAAAAAAATAATGAAAATACTTTTCATCATGAGAACGAAATTAATTCATTGTGCGATGACATACAAGGAAGACATAGTGAATGAACGATTGACTGATACATTGAAGTTATGCTCACCTGCTAACATTTCGTCTCTCATCATCGACATCGTGCCTCTCGCTTCGATCCAGCGTTGCATTGCCGTCTTCCTAAATACACCGTTGTTTACCTCGTCCTTATTGAGCAGCATCTCGTCCCAAGGCATTTGTATTCGGCGAATATTTTGCAGGGATGCGTACTTCGACCATAAACATAAACATTAACCGCCATTTTGGTCCCGACCGAGTTTTGTCTGCAGCGACTTTTGTAGCGGCGGCCCCGAGCAATGCCAAGGGAAAGAAATCCATAGGTTTCGCTTTAGTTCCTGGTTGGCCGACAGATTAATGTTACGGTCCTTTTCCTATTTTGAGTTTTATTAAATATCTTTAAAATTTGAATAAGCACATTTGTTCCAAATGTACCATATGAAAGAGTACTTTGAGGCTGATAGATTCTTTCATCAAAAGATGACCGTAATCTACGCGTAAGTCTATAAAACGAAAAAAGGGTGTGCTATAGTGCTTTTAATATGTCAAAGAAATAGGATGAAATCGATCTTTACGTTTAAGTAACAATATGTCTGTTAAAAGATTCTTTGAATACAATTCACTTCTATAAGACCTCTATGTCGAGATTTTATTGTATGCTACAAACTACCTTTCACAGATACTTCGTGAGCTACGTGATCCAGTTCCAGTTCCACAAGGCTCTGTGTGAAGCTGCTGGACACTCAGGACCTCTGCACAAGTGTGATATCTACAACTCAAAGGATGCTGGATTGAAATTGAGGTAGTGTTCTCATGTACATTAAATGAAACATACAATCTACCATGAATTAATTTCGAATATCCTTCCAAACCTTGCATCTTAATCTCTTAATTGCCAAAATTAGGATAATTTCCTGCCTTCAATGATTGTACAAAAACAGACATATATATGTTGATAAGTCGACATTCTGTGTCCAGTTTACATGACTATAACATTGTAGTTGAATGACCTACCAAACGCTTCCAAACAATATTTGTCTCCGTCATAAGTATCCAAAATAACGTTTGAATCATTGGCGCGCGCCATTTTACGGTGTACGATCACAAATTACAACTTAATCCTGTTTAAATGTTTCTGTACTAAACTCATAAGCTCTACGATTGTGATTTTTAGAAATAACCACTACTTCTACATAAATTTAGACATATTACATTCCAACAACATAGTATGTGTCCCTTTAAAGAAAGAAACGCGCCTTTAAAAGTGAAAACGATCCTACAGGCAACATAAGATGGATGGAGAAAGCAACCTGTATGCCAAAACCGACATTATTCCCCCATACTCATTGGATACTATTCAAACTTTTAAAAGATTTTAAAACTTATTAACTTTTAAATGGTAAATTTGCGGTTTTTATCTAAATCTTGATAAAAAAAATCAAGAATGTTTCTTTGTGTTCTTCGAGTCGTTCGTTTCAAACTTTTGAGCGATAACCCAAAAAGTATTTTAAGAACGTCTTGCTTGAATCACTTCAGACAAGCATTGGAACTCGGGTCATCACGTCCATGGCCGGAAGTTATGAATATGCTTACAGGACAAGAGAAGATGGACGTTGGACCAATAATGGAGTACTTCCAGCCTCTCACTGATTGGTTGGAGGTACAGAACGCGGACAAGAGGATTGGCTGGACAGAAGGATGTCCGGAGAGGAAGCCTAGTGCGATGAGAGCATGGCTTCACCAGTATGATGCAAAGGCTCAGGAACTGAGATACCAGGGGTCCCTCGCCAGTTGGGCATATAGTACCAACATAACAGACTACAATCAACAAAAATCCGTAGGTTCCATTTGTCTTTGATTCAAACAATTTTGGACAGTTTTTATGACCTTGAAGCGCATATGGACTGTTAGGAATGCATGCATGTACGACTTTTTCAGTTCAGAATTTACAGGCCATTCTCTTTAAATCCTTTGTAATCCTTTATATGGTAACAGGTGGAGATGAGTCTTGTGGAATCCAAGTTCGCTAAGGAGGCTGCAGCCAATGCCAGTATATTCGACGTCAGCGGGATCGAGGATCCGCTGCTGAAGCGTCAGATTGAAAGCGTGCAGACCTTGGGTACAGACGCACTTAAGGATGAGGCAAAGCTACGGAGGGTACGTCACATTACATCACGTCAGGGCTTGAAGTTTGATACTTTATGGAAAGACAAACAACTGAAAATATATCTTTTGATTCGATCATAAAATACATTATTGAAATGATTTTCATTCAGATGGTTTCTTTTCATTTAAATCAGTAGTAAATATTGGCTATGAAGGACCAACGGCAGTTCAAATACCGAACAATTAGATATCATAAATTCAAGCATATGTTTTTCCTCAGTTGCGAGAAGTTGTTTCAAAGATGGAAGGAATATTCAGCAAAGGCAAAGTATGTCTGGATCCTGACAAGCCGGACGAGTGTCTGCAGCTGGAGCCGGGGGTTGCCAGGAAGTTCGCCAACTCTAGAAACTACGAGGAACTAGAGGCGATCTGGAAGGGGTGGAGAGACGTTACTGGGAAACAAATGAGGGACATGTATACAGAAATGGTGGAACTGAGTAACGAGGCTCTGAGCATAGAAGGTCGAGTACTGTCGATGTGTGTTGGTGGCATTGATAACTTTGCTCTTGTTGACAAATATATGAAGGTACATGTTTATCATATGGTGCAACGTGGCATGTTACCTTACATTGCTTGAGAGGCATTCTGAAGTTGTATTACAAAAATAATGACAATATATGTATCTATGGATAAAGAAGTTGACAATCCATAATAACTTATGGTTATTATATAGTAAAGCAATGATATTACGCAGTGTAATGACGGTGGTAAAAGAAAACCGATTTCCTAGACTAAATATAATTATTCGCCACTACATGTAACGCCTTTAACGTTCGTGTCCAAATAAATACAGATTATAGGTAATGAACATATTCACCATAATACCGATAGTAAACGATGTGGCGCCAGAAGCCAAACTTACTGTGACATCATCATTGAATAAATGATTTAAAGTTCAAACATTCGGACCTTTGGGTACGAATGACAATTCAACCACGTGATACTGCTGTGAAATATGCCTTGTCAATGATAATATTCAATTATTGAATTATTCTGGGGTAATATGAATCTAAATAGGAATGCATCAAAGCGGCTATTAAATAGGTATACTTGAATAGAAAATAAGCCCTTCTATCACGTCCAACAGCGTCGCTCCAATCATTCAATGGGGAAGCTATTCGATCTCTTGAAACATGTCTGGGAAAAAACGTTATATAGAGAATGTTCTAAGATAGCATCGCCATTAATAGAGATGTGTTTTTGTTCTAGGTCACAACGACACGGGCGAATACTGGAGATCATGGTATGAGAGCGACAACTTTCAGAAAGATCTGGAGCAGCTTCTGGAGCAGCTGAAGCCTCTGTACCAACAGCTGCACACTTACGTCAGAAGGGAACTCAAGAAGGTGTACGGCAAGGACAAGTTTCCAGTCACTGGACACATTCCTGCACATATCTTAGGTAAGCTCATCCTTGATATTCCCAGGAGTCTGGTCTACCGACACTTGACTGGTATTCAATAGTCTTAGGTTTTAACCAATGGTCCCTTTGAGATTGAATGTTTAGGGTAAAGACAAGAAAATATGATTTTGATGTTCATAACCCTCGTAAAAGATTACGATTGTGATCATCCTTCGTAAAAACAAATTATATGAATACCGCTCCAACATGCTAAACTGTTGAATTAATGTATTTTACCGTGACGACAAAACTTGATTATGTTAAAAAGACATAATATCCTTGCAAAACTTAGATAATAAACATTGTCAAGAGCTAATGAAAAATGGATAAAGGGTAGGTATGGAACGAGAATTTGGTTTGCTTAAGATATGTTCAATGATATTTGATGAATCGATATGTCTGTATCGAAATAAATGTAATAGAATGCACCATTTACAGCGAGATACGTGATCACATTTATTGATGTGTATTTCTACCTCTGTAGGTAATTTATGGGCCCAAACCTGGGACAACACCTACAGTATAATGCAGCCTTACAAACACAAGCAGAGTGTCGACATTACACCAACAATGAAAGCTAAGGTACCACTTCTCTAGTGGCTAGATACAAAATAGATTTCATTAAAAACTGCATTTATGTTAGTATTGAAAGGGGTTAAACAGCACCTGACATATAATCTGATTCTGTGAGTAAATTTTCCTCGTTTTTTTTCCTCGTCTTCCTGCTTTTATTTGCAGTATATGTAGAGGCATGATGAAGTTCATTTGAACGTTAATGCATTAATATTAACAACAATTGTGACAGGTGTAAATCTAACCATCAAGACACACATAACCTAAGTTAGACGTTAAACAGCTTTATCATTACCTTTTCACCAGAACTTCACGGTAGAGCGGATGTTTCGGACAGCAGAAGACTTCTACAAGTCCATAGGACTTACTCCAATGCCGGACACCTTCTGGAACTTCTCCATGTTAGAGAAACCAGCTGATGGAAGAGACGTCGTGTGTTACGCCTCGGCTTGGGATATGGGGAATCAGAAAGATTTTAGGTTCACAATTTGTTATTTTTTACCAAAGTTAACAAAGCAGTGAAGAAGAAAATGTGGATAATTTTATGTGTTAAGCCTTGGCTTAAATTTCAAAATTATTACCCAAGATCCTCATGTATGTTCCTGCTAGTGATATTGGAAATCATAAAGATTAAATGTTTTCAAATCAGATCTCTAACCTTTAGCTTAAATACTACTAAGACCTTTCAGACATGGAAAAAATTATACACTCGTCTTTTTCACCTTGTTTTGGGTTTATGAGATATCAGAAAGATTTAGTAATTTTCTGAATTCTTAGAAAAATGGTATAGATGTTACTGATGTGGATGTGTTGAACTTGTCAGTGATTCTTTGATGAATTCCTCGGCATTTTCTATTTACTCTTCTGATTTTTTAAATCGATGGAAAAGAAATAAAAGAACCATACTTCTGAAAATGAACATTTATATGATAAGCTACATACTCGTATTATGTTTTGAAGGCTGTAGTCACTTTTGTCTTCTCTGTGTCTGCTTATCTACAACGTACTTGTTATTTACATGAGTAGATCAGACACCAAATGGTAATTGAATAACAAAAATGAAGAATGATTGATGAAAAATGTTAATTGATATTCGCGTTCTAACCATATGCATCGCACGTACTCTAGAATGACTTTAGAAAGAAACCCCGACATTTTCATGTTTATGAAAACATCTCCCTTATTCATCCAAAAATGCAAAATGCATATCAGTTATTGGTTTCATGATAAAAGAATTAACAGCACCCTTATGAGATATGTACCCGAGCTGAAATCACACATTTACAAGAATACTATTTATATGACCTTTCAAACTCTATAAACTGAAATTGATCTTCAACCCGATTTTGATACGTTTTCAATATTAAATGTGAATATTTAATAGTTTCAGTGTCTGTTTTTTTTATCTTAATCGACACTTCATACCTTTAAATTACTTTGACCCGATTTGCTAAATGATTCATTTGAGAGTCTGTAGTCATTGGTAAAATTACACTATTTTAATACTTAAAAAAGTTACTCTTCCAAGTCACAACGCTTTTTTAAAGGCACTGTCAAAGTTCACATGATGAAACCTAAATGTACGTTTATTGAAAATTGAATTCTTTCATTGAATGATGTCTATGACCAGGATCAAGATGTGTACAGACATAACCATGGAGGACCTGATCACAATCCACCATGAAATGGGCCACGTTGAATATTTCTTGCAATACAAGAATCAACCCATCATCTTCAGAAGCGGAGCAAATCCTGGTAAATATTGTAACACGCTGACCTATGTTCCAATGTTTTGTTAGGATCAAGATGTGCACTGACATCACGATGGAGGACCTTATTACAATTCACCACGAGATGGGGCACATCGAGTACTACCTGCAGTACAAAGATCAGCCCATTCTCTTCAGGGGAGGGGCAAACCACGGTAACTTGGATTTCACAATGCTAGAACACCCTACGGGTATCCAAAATCATGAAAAGTTGGTTGATTTATTTCTCATATTCTGATTTAGGGGTAGTTCAATCTTTTGCATTGTTAATGTAAGATTGTATATTTCACAAAATACATTTGTGGGTGCTTGCAATGATAAGAATTAATCCTTGATTACGATTTAAAAAATAACATTTTAAATGTCTTGTACATTGAAATTAAGTGATCTTAGCACTAAACAGTAATATTCAGGAGAATAGGGTTTGATGTTATTCGAAATATTTATGATATCTTGCAACGTTGATCTTTACATCAATTTGAATTGCAGTAAAAATCATTTTAAAATCTAACATCTTCTTTATAGAATTTAGAATTTGAATTATGATTTTCTCAGTTGAATTTCCTTTATAACTACTAATCGAAACATTTTCAGTTTGTGACTCACAACTATTTTTAACTTTTACTAAATTTTACAGGCGCAAATTGTAACCAATGCCTTCAAAAAGATATTCTGATAGTAGCTTTTGAAGTACTCGTAAAAGGATAAAGATGCAAATATTGTATACATCAAAACATACATGCATATCATGTCTGTCATAACTTTTTTTTAAACTTATTTTAAAAGGGTTTTCATCGTTTTAAATCTATCTTATGTACCATACTATTTTTCAATAACAGGAACATTAGCCTACCCTTAAAAGAATCATCCTTCAAAGAAAACTTCAGGAACATTAGCCTACCCGGCCCTTAAAGAATCATCCTGAAAGAAAACTTCAGGAACATTAGCCTACCCTTAAAGAATCATCCTTCAAAGAAAACTTCAGGAACATTAGCCTACCCTTAAAGAATCATCCTTCAAAGAAAAATAAATATTTTATGGTATTTTATCGACCCGGAATTACCTTTCAAGTTTGGCAATTAATCCTAGAACACCTTTTAATCTATCAATCCTATCAACCGGAACAACAATGAACAGTAGAATTGCTCTCGAGTACTGAAATACGTTCGTAACATGGCATCAATCCATTATATATACATACATCATACGCTAGGTTTCCACGAGGCAATAGGGGACACAATGGCGCTGTCTGTTTCCACGCCTAAACATCTACGCCGTGTTGGTCTTCTGGCACCAGGTGATGACGACATTGGTAAGTTTGATATATATTGGCGTTTTCTTTCAGACATATTGAAGTGGTATCTTCATAATATATCATTGTTATCATGTATAAGAATTATATCATTGTTCAAGTCTAATTATGATATTATTCTTATACATGTACTTCTGCTATCATGGTCAACAAAAGTTTTTTTTTAGTTTATACACTGAAATCTGCCTCTGATAATCAGATTTAGGTGCTGAAAGGGTACTTATGATTGATATATATTGCGATAAGTGTGAAAAGTTTGATATGTATAAATCCTTCACAGTACGATGAGCACTTATCCGTTAATGCACACTCCTTGTACTCAAATATCCATTTCAGAGAGTGAAATAAATTTTCTTATGAAAATTGCACTTGGTAAGATCGCCTTCCTCCCGTTCGGTTACCTGATTGACCAATGGCGATGGAGCGTGTTCAGTGGGGAAACTCCTCCCGAGGATTACAACAAAAAATGGTGGGATTTACGGTGAGTCCGTCTGGTTCATTTTGGATTTATGTTCTTGGCCAATGTCATGTTTTCTATAATTGACGAGAATATTTTATATTTGATATATTGTTTTACCAACCTTTGAAATGGTATCCTTGCATAGCTGTATGACTGTATGACAAGAAGAAGAGGTTACATTGGATGGAATTTTTCAATTATGAATTGCCGGCAAAAAGGATTCCCCATTCATCTGTATTAGGAATTTAGTGATTTCAAGATTTCGTGATCCGCCATTTTTTAAAAATATATTATACTGTAAACTAGTACTAGAATGTAGTACTGTATGTAACTAGAACTTTGCCGCAAATGTTTACATTGTTTTGCAAAATTATGAAAAACGGAATTTGTTCACTTTAACCCCATCCAAGAATTATCCCTGAATCCTACATATACAGCTGCATACCAAACGTTTGTTTACTTACTACTGTATCTTAGTGCAAATATCATGTTATTTGGGTTTAGCAGAACTGACATGGTCATTCTTTAAATCATTTTGGCATTGTACAGTCTCTCGTGCACATGATTCGAATTTTCGCATGATGAAGGGGTCATATTTTCGAATTTCCGATTTCCTTAAATATCGATTAAAAAATTCGATTTTGATCTTCTCAGAAACAATTCAGCACAATCATATTGATTAATGCAAAGAAACAAACACGACTTGTGTTTCAGGCTGTTGATCACCTATAAACTTTTTGTGGAGAAAAATAAAAATAACTATTTTCAAAATTTTGACCCCTGGTCACTTCGGTGACTTGCAAACACTGTTACGGTTAACTTTTAGGTAAGATATACGATTGCTTAAAGGTGCAATGGAATTTCACTTCTGTATTGAAAATTGAGAATGCGTTTCTTTTCGCAATGCTACGATGCCTCATAGATATCCCAAATTACAAAGATACTCAGGTATATGAACAAACTTTCTGTGTGCAGCTGTACATGTGTGTACCTTGTATATGTAGTGTAGATATGTACAAAACTTATTAGTCCAAAAGTATGGTTTGAAAATTTTTCTGTTAAGGATTTACGAAAATTTCAAAATGTCTTTTTATAGGAAATTATGAACAACTGTATACCTCACGCACCTATATTTTCAGATTCAGATATCTAGTGACCCAAATTAAAGGAAGTTAGTATTTCACATTACACCATTGTAATGTTTACTGGCTCCACTGATCTTATGCATTCAAATACATTCAAAAAGCTCATAAAGGTTCCTCAGTCCATCTTATAATCGCACCGACTCATTTTTTCACACTGAAGCAAGGGTGTAAATAAAGTTTGATTTTTTTTTACCGAATTGTTCAATAAAGTGTTTAGTTTTATTTGTTGTAGATGGTTTTGAAAAGTCAATGATTTAGTGAGACAGACACACATGGTGCATTCTTACAATCATATATATGTCTGAGTGGTATTGACCGTTTATGACTTTTATTATTGATCAAGGGAAATATTGCACAATAATAAGATGGATGATTAGTAGATAATTAGTTTTCCGGAGAAGAACTTCTATTTACGAACAGCATTTATCTACACCATTGTCATGAGTATCTCTTATATGAAGACGCCTGATGAATATAAATATAAGACGGGTCATTTTTAAGTCTTATGTACTTACCTTAGGCCTATATGATTCACACGTGATCTCAAGTGTTTGCCATCAGTTATGTGTTTGTCAACTGACAGGTGCAAGTTCCAGGGCCTCTCAGCGCCTGTCAACCGCTCTGAAGAGGACTTCGACCCTGGCGCCAAATACCACGTGGCCTCCAACGTACCTTATATAAGGTAGAACCTCTCCTTCAATCAAGTGTGGATTGATTAAAGAGATATGAGAATATCATCACTTATGATTTCATTGTTCTTTTGGACTTTTTATGGAAGCGATATTTTACTAGCAGTTTGATGATAAACATGTCAAATCACATTAGCTAAAAGTTTTAATAGTATGACTGTGGTAGTTTCATTTATAATCATGATAGCTTTATTTTAGACATTAGTTACATTTAAGCATGTTGATTAAACCAAATATTCAACGTAAAATGAAGTGTTGCTTTGATTACGATGTTAGTTTGGTCTAGATGAAGTATTGTAACAAGATATGCCCTAAATGCTTTTACTTTTTTAGACGAGTCCAGTGTGGGACCCTAACTAAAACATTCAGTGAATAGACAGATATACAGTGCATTGACCTAACACTTTGAACCTCACCTTTAAACCACCGCTGATTTGCAGTTTTCTATTCGTTAATCTTAATCGTAATCTTAATGTCATATTTCTTAATGTCATGCGATAATATACCAAGTCAATTAGCGCAAGTGAAAAGCCGCGATATCATCTACAAATGTAGATATATTTTATGTAATTTAAAAGGTGAGACGTAAATAAACTATTGTCTGACTGTCTGTAAAATGTTGGCGTGGTGTATTTAAAAAAGGCATTGTCTGCGAACGATCTTTCAGAACATGATTCATGGCTCATTGAATCATGAAATTATTTCCAGATATTTCGTGAGTTTCGTGATCCAGTTCCAGTTCCACAAGGCTCTGTGTCAGGCAGCAGGGCAGACGGGAGCTCTGAATCGATGCGATATATACCAATCTAAAGCAGCCGGGGACAAACTAAGGTTCGAGGACAATTACTGTTGTCAAATTTAGTCATTGTATGAAAAATAAAAGTAAGGTATCTACAGTAATCAAGACAACAGGATCCTATCCTTACATCCGTCATTAAGGATTCAGCCTTTAGGGTTTAATCCTTTTTGTTATTGGCGTGTTTATTATTATTCGACGATTTTTGTGAACAAGATTCAGCCAAATAACGATTCAAATACAACCAAACTTTACGATGTTATAGCCCTTACAACGAACTCGCGACGAAACGTTTGAGTCAAATCGGACATTGCATTAAAGGAACAGTACCACTCAAAGTTCGAATAATTAACATTGGCTTTTTATTTCAAAAAGCACTTAAAGACTAGCAACTTTTTTGAAAACGATAGGCAATAACTTTGCAAGATTGTTAACATCAGTATGTGCGTTATGAATGTGCTTTTAATGCGCTGAATCCGTTTGTCGTCGCTTGCGACTATATTTTACATTTATCATTTACAACAAAACGTCTTATCTGATGATCGATCTTACACCAGTTTACTCATAATAGAGTTGTTGTGTTTTAACAACACTTGTGTTATAATTTTGTATGAAATAAAGTATGTTTGACAAATGAATCTAGGTCGGTGCTGGAACTTGGTGCGTCCAAACCGTGGCAAGAGGCGATGGAGCTGATGACTGGACAGAGGAAAATGGACGCCAGTGCCTTGATGGAGTACTTTAAACCTCTAACCGATTGGTTGGTATTCAGAGGGTTCATATGAAACTTGCTGTTAGGTTTGCATATACCATGAAATCACATTGATAACGAGGCAATGTTTTAACAATCCTCGTATATTCAGAAATTCGGAAATAACCCATGTTCTGCCTGAGTTTTCATACAAAGAGGGCCGTCATAAGCTCGTACATAGGTTTTATTGTAGACCTCTGGATGCACAAACGGTATTAGTAAACTATCATTTAAGCAAATAAGTTATTAACATGGTTCGTTAATTTCTAATCGAAGACCCTGATCAATCGGTTCGGTCTGCCACCGTGTTTTAAGGGAAGATGGCATGAGAAAAGTCGCTGTACTTTAACAAATTTTACATTATTGTTAAAATAAACTAAGTTAATTGATAGAATATCCACATTTTACAAAATACTTATGATAAGACTAATCAACAATGTCTTGTAATGCCGTAGCAAGACTTATACACTCATAGCGCCGATATTGATTAAAGGCTTCGTTTCTAATTTTTATCTTAATTTTATTTTACCAAGGGTATTTTTATAGTTATAGTTTTATAAATGTAAATCAAGCTAATGTTATCCAAAGTAACAAGTTTCACCTTGGTTATGTCATAGTCATGTACTCATAACATAATAAATAAACGGGAGTGTCTTCTTGAATTTCGTTTCAACAAATTATACCCCGAGAGCACTGTCCTTTTAAGTACTTCCCCTTTTATTTAAAAAAGAGGTAAGATGTCACCGGTATATAATTATCAAGTTTTCGAACTTGAGATGTGAAGTGTGAAGAGAAATTGAATTCAGAATGTTGATGCTATTTTGAATAAATGTTCTAAATGTTAACAATTCTTCCAGGTTGGCCAAACAGAATAAGCTGACAGCTGATATGGATGAACCCGGATGGACAGACATTTGTCCGGATCCTTCCGGGAAGATCACGGACGAGGTCATGGCGGAAGAGTTCATGCAGGAATACGACAAGCAGGTTGTGGAGGTGGACTACAAGGCTGCTGAAGCGAGCTGGACGTACAACACAAACCTGACGGATTACAACAGTCGGATGGAGGTGAACTTAACTGACTGATATATATGGGTGCCGATTGTGTTTCACAAACCAGGGTTCCTACAGCTGAGTTTGGTTTTATATTGGGGAGTAGAAATAAAATGTAACAATGTTTATGGTTTTATATTGGGGAGTAGAAATAAAATGTAACAATGTTTATGGATACATGGTCTCAAAAAACTAAGTTATCTAAAAGTAACTAAATTATCGAATAAACCAATCGTTGCACCCCCATCCTATCCCGCTGCCTAATAATGTAATGCATTTTAGCGTAGTGTAACGTATATCTGGTACTGACGTTGTTGATATCTATCAAAATAACAGAAATCTCTTAACCCGGTCAAACTCGACAATGTACGTATAACACGAGATCGCACGTGATGGGCTCGAATATGTATTTGCTACTGGTTTCTAAACGGTGACAGGGATAACTCAACAGTGACCGTTATTTCTGTGCAATTTGAGTTGACAAACTCAAACATATGTAAATATCTGCAGATAAAGGCAAGCCTGGAGTCACAAAAATTTCACAACGGAATCACACGAAAGGTGAATATGTATGCGTGGAGGGGCTTCCAGAACGAGACACTGAAGCGAATGTTCATGTTCCACTCAGGATCTGGTGAAGCCGATCCCGAAAATGTCAAAAAGGTAATAACCCTAGAAATAGATGCCGTTTCAATAACAAGCACTATTGACGTGAAAAGAAGACTTGAAGAAGTTCAATGATGAGTGATATTTGAACTGCAGAACATGTACATGTATATGCATGCATATGTCTATACAGATAACGGCAAAAACCTTTCACTCAATGTCATCAATATTTGATAATAAAAGAAAAGTAGTTATGTTATAAACAATTTATTGGAATTGTAATATTAAAATTCTAAAAACATATGAATAAAGTTTTCCATATTACTGATATATTGTTCATAATCTCTAAGCATAATTTATAATCAGCGTTTATAGGCACTAAAGTCATTTTTTTCGGGCCAAATGTGCTTTTTTAAGGCATTTGTGGACATAGGCACTCACTTAAGATTTCTATCGGTGCAAAACTTATTATTCTTTACCATTGACCTGTCAAAATATACTAGTAATGTGTGCAGCTTTTGAATTTACTCAAACTCTGAACTGAAAATAAAGGATTAAATTTTTTTATTAAAGCAATATTATAACTTTACCGAGTTCAAATATGAAGTATAAGCATTGGTATTGGATTGTGAGAGCGTTTGCCGTTTTCGCTCTTCTGGCTGTATCCAAATTTGAATATTTCCGATATCGTAATTCAAGATTTAAGCCAACGTTGCATTAAATACGCCCGGTCTTTAAGAATCACCTCTGTAACCCGAATATGTACAGGTTTCTTGAATAACTTACGAGATGGATTGCTTTAGTGCGGATCGTAAATAAGATCGAGAGATACATGTATGCATTATCTGTGCATTGGTTGTGACTACGAAATATTGGTTTGCACTGGTGCCTATTAACTCACGCTTTATTAGTTACGGTTAAGGTAATTGCCCTGTGAAGTATTTACATTATAAGTTTAGAAAATTTGTGAAATTTTATAATGTTTATTTCTGAAACCAACTGAAATTCAAGTCTTATGCAAAATTAAGAAATAAATTTGATATAAATCTCACATCCACAATTTAACTCCACCCAACATTTATTACACCTACGAATGAAGAGAAAATGTTGATATCCCAACAGGTAGCTCAAATATCCTCTCAGCTGGAGGGTTTGTACAGCAAGGCTATGGTGAAACTCAATGGTAAAGACGTTCACTTGGAACCAGGTAGGAATAATTTATTGGTTCTTCTCGTGTATCTTAGATATTTTACCCAGCAAACATATCCGTATCTTCATTACCGCACATTAAATTTCGTCACATCTTCTCATTTTTCATTCCCTACAAATCTTCTTCAGTAAAACGTTAATTTTTAAATGTTTTACTCATTATTGTATTTGATATCAATTGTTTTCAACATCCAGTCCTTGAGTGTTTTTTTAATATGTCGTATGATGGATGACTTGTTCTAGTTTATTCCCTAGTTTATTCGATAGTGTTTTTTTAATGATTATTCCTCTTAAATGTATCATGCCATTTAACCGAGCGTTCACCCAATTATCCAATAATTTAATATATTCTTACATCATCTATTGTATATGTCCATGCACTCCTCCTTAATTCATGCCCTATTTAATTCAAAAATCGCTCCCATTTAATCAATCAATGCAATCGTCTATTACATTCATCCATGCAATAATCCATACATTCAGCTTTGCATTAAATGAAATCGTGGAAGGATTAAATCCTGCATTAAGCATTCCTTACATTATCTAAATCGCACTCAGAACTGACCCAATACTTCGCGTCCAACCGAAGTTACGATGCTCTTACCGAGGCTTGGAAGTCGTGGCGAGACGCAACTGGACCCAAGATGAAACCCCTGTATGAAGAATTCGCCAGACTCAGCAACATCAATGTACAAGACCAGGGTCAGTCCCTACATTTGTACTTTTTTGTATCAAATATTGTTGGTGATTTTTGCAAATAACGTTAAAAGACATTTAAATTCTTTATAGAGTTATGACGGTGACGGTTATTATTTAATGGTATAACGATAATGGAATACTAGGATTTAACAGCGAAGTATACAAACTATCGTCTTGTCTTATTAATTTAGGAGCTACGCCAATCGTGTATATCATTTATATCACATTATTGTACATTCTCTCCCCACAGATGTAGCTCCGTTATAAATTCCTATATATACTACCTCTCTTCTGGAGCTTCTGACAGTTTCCCCCTAGCGGCACAATATTGGAACATAAACTACCTTGCAATACTTCAGCCAATGAAAACACCGAATGCATGAATAACATATGTGTTGCAGTCTCTAAATAAGGCCTATGTGTTCTGTAAAGAAGACTGAAAGTGCAAACTGCATATTCAAATAAAGTTTAGCATAACTTAGGTGATTTGATTGATAACTTTTGAAACGGCGTCGCTGATTACACAACTAACTTTGACTGCATCAAATCAAGCTTCTCCATTCCTAGAGTCTGTTTGGGGAGGATGATTTTTATGATGAAGGGATTCTTTTTATTGAATTACAAAATTGTTGTTAAAAGAGCCGCGTCCATAGGTCACGAATCTTGACTCTAAGGTCATGAGGTTTTGCATGCATATCACACAATTGTATTCTTTTTAATGAGCTTTAAAAGCTAAGTCAATGAGGCGTTACGCTGTAAAACAAAGGGTTGGATGTTGCTGCTTCACATTTTAGATTTGTGAAATTATATGATATGATAAAAAAATGATTAATGATAATAATTGTTATCAATTTCAAGGGAAGCGTTGTTGTTTGTTTTTTCATTCTCGATCAATGACACCAAAACTGCCATCAGAAAACTTGACTGAAAGAAGCTCTGTCTTCAATCCCAGATCAATTGATTCAGGCCGTTGAATTTGTTTTATTATTTTTCATATATCCTAGATGTAAGCAACCTGGCCCAGGCGTGGCGGAGCTCCTACACCAGTGAGAACTACACAGACTCGGACTTCCAGGACAATCTGGTGGAGCTTCTGGAGCAGCTGAAACCTCTGTACCAACAGCTGCATACGTACGTCAGGAGGGAACTCAAAAAGCTGTATGGAGCGGAGAGGTTTCCAGCCTCTGGACACATACCCGCTCATTTATTCGGTACGATATTTAAAGTTGAACTGCTTTATGATAAAAAAATAAGGTAATAGTCATGAACACATATCCACACCACATGGATGTATGCTCAAGACGCGTCCTGCATTATTACCCTGGTCTTTTCCAGCGTTTAAAAAACTGCCCCAGTTACCCATTGCACTACAGGGTGAATAAGACATTATTTCAACTGATGTTTCGTGTGCAAGACACTACGAGTCTTCCAAATCATATCACATCGGTAAAAACACCTGGCATGACAGCACGCATTTCCGCGTTCAAAAAGGCTATTCTAATGCATATTAGGACATCAAAACTTGCATCTTTATCTCAAAATTGCGAAAATTGTTTCCATTGATAGTACAAAAACAGCCTTAGACATGCATGTAGTTGTTACTAAGTCAAAATAATGCGTCCACTTTACATGAAAATCAGTTGAATGACCTTCTAAACACTATCAACTGATATTTGTCTTTGTGCCTGCTGTAGAAAAGTTTTCATAATTACCTATTAGTCATTGGCGCGAACCACTGTCCGGTTTTCGATCACAAATTACAACATTGTCACTTTACTAAACTAATAAGCACAAAGATTGTTATTTTAGAAACAACCAATGTTCCTTAATGAATTAAAATCATGAATAAAGTTGACAAATTTGAATCAAATAGCATACTCTGTGTCCTTCTAAACGATCGATAGGCTTTCTTTAGAGCAAACGTGTGCGTTCAAAATATGCGTTCATTAAGGTTTTGATTGAGCTCTAAGTACCCATACACATTTCTGTTGTATTTATGGTAAATACACAACAATGTACACAATCAGTAAAATTGTGTGAAGGACTGGTGATAAAAGAAGAGTGTTAGAATTGGTTACTTGTTGGATATATTCCTTCTTACGCTCACACCAATCTTCAATTTCCACTTGTATAAGCTACAATTCTGTGATAGATTAAAATAAATGCCAGGGGTCGGGGCATGCTTAAATTATTTGATGCGGAAATAATATTTGTTTCTTGATTTAAAAAAATCTAAAATATTTTGATTAGAGTTTTTTTGATATTTCTACTTCTTAAAGGCAATATGTGGGCACAGGAATGGACAAACATTTTTGACATTCTCAAGCCTTTTAAGGGAAAGTCTGCTGTTGACGTCACACCTGAGATGAAAGCACAGGTACATTTCGTTTAACAATTCCTCGCCTTTTGCTTTAAAATTATATACTGTCTCCTTAGACGAAAGGTTGTTATTGGTGTAATGCATGATATATTTAGCACAAGAAAAACTTTATAAAAAAGTGTCCGCTTCTTCATTCGACTTTGATGACGATTCAAAACAAAAAGAAACGTCCAAATGGGAGAAAATCTCCATTTAATTTTCATCTCCTTGAAAGTCCTCAAAGAACACTCATTTGTTAAACTCTGATTTTTCAATTACACAATTCACAGGTTTTAAGCTTCTGATATCATCTAGAATTTTTCACACTGTCAAATCCAAAGTGTTTTAATTTGAATACGTATATTTTCGAATCAATAAATCAGACAAACGCCCACCTGTCGTGGGACTCCTACAAGAGTCATTATATCGTGTCTGATGAAATGTAATTTTACTTTATAGTTAATGATTTTCTATAGAAGACAACGTTTTCGAATTTAGAATTACATTGAGTGTTAAAGTCCACATTTTTTGTCTTGATTTGTGTACAAGAGTTAATCGATTATGTGTAATTTTCATTATTTCTGACTAATGTACGGAATTAACAACTCATGAGTAATCTCAGTACTATGTAGTCTTCCGTTGCTTTGTTAAAGCAAGCAGAAAGGTTTAGTATGATTGCTTTGAAGAGAATTCTACATAAATTTTATCAATATTATCATTGATTCTCTTTGATACTTTGCATCACTACATATTTACAAAACTATTACGATTTCACAGAATTACACAGTACTGCAAATGTTTAAAACTGCGGAGAGTTTCTACTTGTCCCTGGGGCTGAAGGGGATGCCTCAAACCTTCTGGGACAAGTCGATGATGAAGAGGCCGACAGATGGCCGAGACGTGGTGTGTCACGCTTCAGCCTGGGACTTCTCCAACCGAAAGGACTTCAGGTACTTCTGTTAGGTACTCATGGGGTGTCTGTCAGGTACTCATGGGGTGTCTGTCAGGTACTCATGGGGTGTCTGTCAGATACTCATGGGGTTGTCTGTCAGGTACTTACGGGGTGTCTGTCAGGTACTCATGGGGTGTCTATCAGGTACTCGTGGGGTGTCTGTCAGGCTCAGAACCATGTACCTCAATCGGTGAAATGATTAAAGAACAAGATATACATGTCAACAAGTAAAAGCGCATTTAGACGTCAATGTACAAGACAAGTCAAGAGATCATATTTTGCTAATGAACGTACTTTCTCCATTGAGCTTGAATCTTATACAATTTCGATTTTTTGACCTTTGTATGATATAAAGACTGCTGGCAATGTTGTTTGAAAAATGAAAAAATATTTAAACTCACGAGATACAAAGGGAGACATGTTGTGATTCACCACGAGACCATGAAGAGTTGATACACTATCCTCAGTAGATCGATACATGTACCATGTTTCTACAAGTGTCAGTCATACTGAAAGATTAACATGACAAAATTATTTGACCATAGAATCAAGATGTGCACCGACATTACTATGGAGGACCTGATCACAATCCACCACGAGATGGGGCACATACAGTATTACCTGCAGTACAACGACCTGCCCACCATACTGAAAGGAGGAGCAAATCCAGGTGACCATGCGTTATAAAATTGCTCAAATGTACCTTTATAGTAGATACACAATATGTCATGGGGTGTATATGTGGTGGGAAGAAAGTTCGCAATGTCAATTTTATCGATATCTTCTTATGATCTGCAACCCATCTGAAACATGAAAGGTCCCAGTTTTTGCAAGACCTCTTCTCCAAATGCATTACCAAAACTAACTGTGGCCTCGCAGACGGTTCAATGTTATATTCAGTAAAAGAGCAATCTCATTACGTCGATGACTGTTTTAGAATTGATAATCTTGGTATCTGCTGGAGAATTTGTTTGTTACCCATCAGACGTCAATCAATCAATCTGTATTCAGTACTGAAGAGGCCACAGGCCTGTAGTACATTACATGTATAATGAGTATTAAGTCACTTATCAGTTATTTTCTAATACAATCTTTCTTCTAAACGCCATTGCAAAATATATGTACATCGCCAAATTCTGTAATAATAATGTGTTATTAGCTGTTAACAATGAAATTAAATTTCAGACGTCAATAAATTGAATTTTGTTAAACGGAAAATTCCTTTCTTGACTAGTACTCATGATAGTAACAATACAAGAAGAAAATATTACATTTAAAATTTTCATTTTATAATTTTTTTTTAAAATATCAATATTCGATTGATAAGGATCTAATTTATCTGAAATTGTTTATCTGGAAAGATCATGTCAGAAAATGTACATTTCTTGAATTCTGATTTTAAAAAAACAATGCATACGAACACACCTACAATTGGTATGGAAATAAAACGTACACTCTTTTTTAAATTCAAAAGTCGTACCTTACAACCTTACATTGAGAAGAAGTGTTTCAAGATATCAACATTATATTTATTGCAATCAAGATATTGAAAGAGGTATTTTCGTAATCAGTATCAGCTCATATAAAGCTCAGTACTCTTATATGGTATTGAATTCAGTTATTCGGTAAAAAGTTGGTGATATCCTACTATTTCATCGGTTTTATCCTGTCCTGTCACATCTATTATTATAGACTTCCCTTTTTTGTTTGACAGGCTTCCATGAGGCTATCGGTGATACAATGGCTCTCTCTGTTGCGACACCCAAACATCTTCACAAGATTGGACTCATCAAGAACTTGGATGATGATGACGGTGATTTAAATGTTTTTCATAATTTAAAGGAGCCCTCGTTTTACGTTAGCTCGACCAAGGTCTTCTACACATTCCTTTATTTAACCGTAACATCGATGTTCATTTATCTTTGCCTGATCCTTTAGTTAATGGATCACCCGTTAATCATTACAAGGTTGAAAAGAGCTAGTTTTGAAAAAGAAATTAACATTCCCAATATAAATGTGCATGTTGTTAGTTGTCATTCGGTTTTTTTTATTTTCAGATACAATATTAGGGTTTAACATAAGAAATAAGACATTGCTATTCAAAATGTATATTGATTTTCCTAATACGGAAAAATTAATTTTCCATTATTGATTGTGAAGATTATTTTGTATTGAAAGTAAAGTGATACGTCCACATATGACCTAAAACATCAAATCAGAACCACAGAAATACGTCCAATAGGCTATAAGGTGACAAATGAGGTCCTTTTTAATAACATATTTCACAATAAAATTTGTTTGCTCTCAGAAACCGATATCAACTACTTGATGAAGATGGCTCTGGAAAAAATCGCCTTCCTTCCTTTCGGCTACTTGATCGACCACTGGCGCTGGGGAGTGTTCAATGGGGACACTACACCTGATAACTACAACAGAAACTGGTGGAAACTAAGGTTGGGGTTTCAGCCCTTATATTTATTTCACAATTTCTCTTGGATAATGTTCTGATTGAGTATCAACATTGATTGTTCTTTGTTGTCTTAACAAAAATAGTGTTTTTGATTTATAATTAATACCGTTTTTGTTGGGCAATAACCATAACCCTGACTCTATTCAGTTCCCTTTTGCTGAATATTCATTGTAAAGATCAATATGCAAATATGCTGTATTTGATACTGACCTGTTTTGCTGACCCTTTCTTATAGAGGGTATTGAATTTGAAATATATCGTTGCATATACTGCTACCCTTAGTCTGACGATGGGAGTTTTAATTCATTAATTTACAAAAAAGCAATCCACATTTTCGTTATTTTTCTCTCGTTCGTCCCTCGCTTAATGTGTGACTCTACACTATGTCTAGTATTTCATCATCTTTGATTTCTTCATTCCATAATTGTTTTTAATATGTTTGTCTGATAAAGTATTTATAAACGATATACAGGTGCAAACACCAGGGCATTGTGGCCCCCATACATAGAGATGAACATGATTTTGATCCCGGAGCCAAGTACCATGTACCTGCCAATACCCCATACATCAGGTCAGAAAAATTTTACATTAATTTCTTAATCATTTTATCAATTTCTTAAATGAAAGTTGGTTATAAATATAAATGCCTGGTTTTCTTGTTGTACATATTCTCTTCTTCTATTGAAAAGTGTAATATTTTACAATCACTATAAGGTCAGTATTTGGTTGAAAGAACAAAGAAAAAGATATTAACCGAGGACAAAGTAAATACAAAAGCTGTCGTCGTCTTTGGCATTTTCCTTACCTACCTCACTCTTCCTCAAAATCCCTCAAGAAACCCGTTAATACGATATCAATTTTATAAGCATCAAAGTTGTAAAAAATATTCCGACATTCCAATAATCTTCCGCCAGGTATTTCGTGAGTTTCGTGATCCAGTTCCAGTTCTACAAAGCCCTGTGTGAAACAGCAGGTCAGACCGGGCCTCTACACAAGTGTGACGTCTATAATTCAAAAGCTGCTGGGGAGAAGTTTGGGTGAGAGCACGCATTGTCTTCCCTTCGTTACTACTGCAGTGTTAGATCCATTATTACTCATTTGTTAGGATTTGTTTTCAATTGATTATACTTGTAGATGATAGGAGGCGTTTTTATTGTCTAGATCATTCATATTGCTGATCAGGGAGAAATTCCGGCTTATTTGATCTAAATAAATAAAGCGCTATTATTTTCTAAGAATTGTATTAAACAGAATTGTAGGAAGAGTTTTATCCAAAACCGAATGTGTGATATAATGCTTAAGTGTATTTACCTTCAACAAATAAATGATTAGATATTTTGATTATTACAAATGAATTAAGGTTAATTGTTTCTTTTTTAACCACTTTGTCGGTTTCGATTAAAAGGTTATTTCTTTATTCCTAACATCATTGAAAATCGAAGATACCATTGCTTTATAATCTTTACGAAATATACCTCCAGCAACATGCTGAGAATGGGCTCGTCCAAACCGTGGCCCGACGTTATGGAGGCCATAACTGGTCAGCGCAAGATGGATGTACGGCCCCTGGTGGAGTACTTTCAGCCCCTGTTGATGTGGCTTGAGGAGACGAACGCCGGAGAGACACAGGGATGGGATGAAGAGTGCCCCTCTGATATGGTTGGACTAGTCAGGGATGAACAGATGGCCCGGGACTGGCTTAGGAGTTACGATGATCAAGCTGCCGACGTCTACTTTAATGCGACGGAGGCAGAATACACTTATAACACTAATATCACTGACCATAATAGCAAGGCTCTGGTAAGTCGTGTTCTTCATATTGACGATTCTAAGATGCCTAGCGGTTAGAACAATCGAAAAAAAAGTACTTTATGAGACAATAAAGGTATAGTTTTTTCATGACGTAACAATTGAATGACGTTATATCCGCTCTTCCCCGCTGCCCCCTCGTGATCACGCGTCCATGGTAACCTTTCATCTCGATTCTTCGAACAACATGGCTTATCCCCCTATCAAGGTCTAACGACATAATCGTATTAATGTTTCTATTAATAGATACAAGTTTCGAATCATCTATTTCTATTTACCGTAAAGAAGAATGGACAGAAAATGCTTGTCTACCGTCGAGTGACCGCGTTGTTTCACGTCAGGTCACGGCGCCCCGTGGGACTGTGACGTTGGTTCACGTCAACCGTCTCTACCAGGTTCAATGTGATATGGACAACCTAATAATTAAGTAATTCTAGGTGTACAGCCCCAACAGTCTGCTTATATAAGAGACTAAAGCATCACCTTCAACGTTTATGACAGCAGCAAAAAAATAGATGTCCGGATCCAGTCCGCCATCACGCTTCCAACACAAACAATACCCATAATTCTTTGTGGAATGTTAACCACGTGATAAGCCCTGCATAATCGCACGACACGAGTTTGTAAAAGTAAAGGTTTTTTTTAAAAACAAAAGGGTGATAATTTGTTTGTTTAAGTTTTTAAAGAAAAAAATAAGAAGAAAATATAATTCAAAATTGAATGAATGAAAAAGTTTAAGTGCAAAACTGCAGTAATCAAAGCTTTAACCAACTAAATGTCGTCTTAAACTAGGGGTTGAGTTCCATACTTGGAATAGCGAACAGTTAGCCCTGTTCATGGATTATTAATGTGAGCAATGTAAACACTATATTTATTTCGAGATGATTAAAATCAGAGTGTTCCCTGTACAGATTATTTAAGCATCTTAGAAAAGAAATAAAGTTCGCTCTACCCCAATGTGTTTTGTAATAAAGTATAGTTTTCCCTGAACTATTATAACGTTAAAGCACTCGGACTACCGTCCTCGTGCTTTAACTATAATAGTTCAGGGCAAAACTATACTTTATTACAAAACACATTGGGGTAGAGCGAACTTTATTTCTTAAATAAATGAAAAGAAAAAATAAATAATGTATATTTTGGTGTTTCAATACATATTATTTTATCATTAAAATTAAGAAAATCTGTATAAAATATATATGACGTTTTAAGTATGATTGATTATATTTTAGGAGTCTCCTTGTTTCACAATCTTTGTATTTTATATGAAAAGAATTCATGAGTTTAAGAGCGTCGTCCCAAATAAGACAATGTTAATCTGTTCACTATCTAAATGACATGTATCAGTGATTAACCTGCATTGCACATCTCCAAAGAAAAGTTCTCTTGGACTTGGCTATTTGCTCATTGAGTAACGGTTACTCTACTCTTTGAACAGATTTTAAATTTAAAGAGTCTGAATGAAATGTGACCTAGTAATTAAAAATTGTAATTAGAAAATATAGTTGTCTAATATGAGTTCATTTATACAAAAGATTAACAATGATTGCTTTAAATTTTAATTAATGGCATTGTATCAATTCACTTATTGTACTTTGTGAGCTTAATATTCAAATTAGGCTTGTGTTCTTATGAGCAGCTTCTAATGTGCCAGATTGTTTAAAGTTGTTAAGATTTCAAGAGTTAAATTTGCTCTAGTACATTTAAAGTTCTTCTATTATTTTCTATTATGAATAAACACTTGCGAATAATGGACAAATGTTATATTCTGGCCAATATTTTTTAATTTAAAGAATAAAACATGGTTAATATCGTTACTTCCATGTGTAATAATGTATTGATTGGATTGCAGGTTAAAGAAAACCTTAAATTAGCAAAATTCGACAAGGAGGCTTTTACAAACGCTTCAAAGTACGACACCAGTGTGTTTACAGACGACAAACTGAAACGGGAGTTCAAACTTATAAAGGACATTGGTACCAGCGCAATGAAAGACGAGACTAGACTAGCCAGGGTAAGTTGTATGGATAACAGTGAATCTGTAATTAATCAAGATGGACAGTTTGGTTAGGTGTTCCCTAAATGAAGGTAAACTTCATGCACCATCAAACGGCCTTACGATGTTTTGAGTCTTTAGGAGGTTCACGCCATTCTAAATGTCAAAGTTGAATAGGAAAGTCTCATACAACAATGTAAGATATGCAGCATGACAAAATATTAAAATGATTATTTATCTAAATCTTATTTGGCACATGATATAATCTTAAAGAAAAAAATTAGATGCATGCAAACGCTGCTTCTGAGTTGTCCATTAATCACAGTAATAAAGTCAAGTTTGCAATTGTAACCTTGGTTTCTCAGATACGATATAAATCATTGTTCCATGCAGATGATGGATTTCTCATTGTAGATTAAATGAAAAAGTATCATGAATAAACAGAAACTCTTGTTTATGAAAAATAAGATTTACTTCATTTTTATTGATATGGGCATCTTTAAATGGATTTAAAGGGGTACAGAGTATGTTGATGGAGTCAAATATGTCAAACTTCATAAATAGCGTTATTTTATCGAAAGGTAGTGGTTGTTTCCGAAAATCAGTATCCCAATGCTTATCAGTTCAGTATGGTGTCAATAAACGAGTTAGTGTTGTGATTTGTGATCGAAAACTGGACAGTGGCGCGCGCCAATGATTCAAACATAATTTCGGAAACTTATTTACAGCAGACACAAAGACAAATCGTTAAGTAGGTCAACTGATATACACATTAATTGGACGTAAAATTTCGAATACTTAACATTTATAGGGCCGTTTTCTATTTATCAATGAAAATAAGAAAATATCATAATTTTGGCATTTGAGAGATAAAGATGCAAGTTTAGGGTGACAATTTTAAGTTTATGGTATTCTGGTTCTTACCAAGCCACATTAAAAATCTTGAAAGATATCTCTGTGTCACTTTAATACTTGTTACGGAATTTGTTCAGCAATAAGAAAACTATCTATATCATATATGGTCTAAGTCGTAAATAATGTACTAGTGCCAAAGAATTCATAGCTTATTAACAATAATTGTTAATGAATAAATTTGATAACGTTTTCCTAAACGTGTATGGCCCAGTTATCCCGTAGTCATGGTCGAAGTCGTACATATTGTGTACTTGCGATACGATTGATTGTTATCTAATATGAAATAGCAAATTGAATAAATATTTGATAACATTTTCATAAACAATATCCAGTAATGTTGTTCTTTTTCAGCTGGAGGAACTAACTTCAGAGATGCAGGGTATATACAGCCAGGGGAAGGTCTGCATGGCTTCTGGGGAGTGCCTCAAACTGGAACCTGGTGAGCTTCTACAGCTACTCTAGTTTTGTAATGACCAGGAATATTATCTACGAGGATAGTCATATTCCTTTTTACAATAACCAAAGGGAAACTATCACCTTTTCAGTTTTACGTCATTTCGTAAACAATGCTTTCACATCACGATCGACAATGACGATGTGTCCTATTTACGCTGGTCCTCTTATGCTTAACAATCTGTCACATATTCCTGAAGGAATACGGAAACACGTCGTGAATATTCAAAATGAAGAAGTTGTTCGCCTGTAAAGGAGGCGCCAGTGAAAGAAAGATCAAAGTTTTTTGGCTACAAACTAGGTTTTTTTCCCACTTAGTTTCTTATATCAGACAATGATTAAGAACATCAATTTTCTAATCGTATAAAGATACCTTTTCTTTACAAAATTCGATTTGGTTTCACGTAGAAGAAGATAGTGGTAAAACTGAATTTAAATCTTGTGTTTTTACATCTTTTAGTAACTTTATACCCGTTTCCATTGAATAAAGAAGTACATTACCCCCATTATATATATTGCTGACTAGTATACTTAGCACTGAGTTGATTGGTTTAGGTCTCACGAGATTGATGGCGTCTTCACGCGACTACGACCAACTATTGGAAGCTTGGCAGAAATGGAGGGATGAAACAGGGAAGAAGATGAAACGGAAATATGAAGAATTTGCGTCACTGAGTAATCTTGGCGTAAAAGAATTAGGTATGCATAATCAAATGTACTGTCGTTCTAAAGAAAAGTCCCAAAAGAGTCTTAATAAATGGTCGTGGTATATTGCCTTAAGGGCATCTCTTAAACACCCATATACATGAGATCTTAAGGTAAAGCAAGTGTTGTACGTGTTTACGTTTAAAAAGATATTTTGTATCAAAAGTATCCAAAACGTGTAAAATATCCGCAGGAAATGTTTTCATCGAACATGAACAATTTGTTAGCTTGAAATGAGAGTTCGCTGTGAAAGAATCATGCACTTGAAGAACGATGTGAATAATGGTCACACGATAAAGAAACTTTGCATACCGTAAAGCTGAGAGATCGACATGTGTATCGTGTTATCTCCACTCATGAGGTTGAGCATTTACGGGCGCTTCTTTTGAGATGTCGGTTCCTTGTCATCTCTTTGTCACCTCGCCAGCACATTGACAGTATGCAAATGTCTCCTTGCATTTGGACTATATGCACCCCCGCCTGGTTGAAGGCAAAATTTTGACGCTTGATAATCGACGTCGAAAGGCTTGGCTAGGTCTGTTCGTTTATAGCAGCCATCATTTTTAAAGGGTTAACTTCTTCCGAGGAAAGAAGCTGATGAAAAGGGTTTAACTTTACAATATGAAGTTAATATAAATTAATAATTACAACATGCTATGAGTCACAATAACTTTGAAAAGTTTATTCACCAAAGTACATGGCCAGCAGAGCACTTGGTTAGACTCCATTGATTACTTAGAGAATTTGAAGGGGTGTGATTCTGTTATCTGCTTATATTCCGCAAAAAGAGAGTAGGCCATATGACTTGGGTGTCGAGTGTTCATTTCTCTATTGCCTGAGTGAGATAATAACCGACAAATATTATTGCAAGAGATATAAACAAAACTTGTTTAACATAAACTCAAATTTAATGACACTAATGTCAATAAGTTAAGATGTGAATTTGTGAAAATATGACATGTGCATTAATGCAGGAGTGAGAAGTTTAACACAAATAATGTTAACTTTATGGGCATAAAAGTCTTCAGTTTGCTTTACTCAAAACCCTTTGCAGGTTTCAACGACACGGGAGAGTACTGGAGGTCCTGGTACGAGTCCCCGACCTTCAGGGAAGATCTCCAGAAGCTTTTGGAGCAGCTAAATCCGCTCTACCAACATCTACACGCCTATGTGAGGAAGAAGTTAAAGTCCGTGTACGGAGCACAGAAGTTTCCTGTCAGTGGACATATACCCGCTCATCTCCTGGGTACGTTAAAGAAACGTGCTGAAGGGCCCGTTCCACAAAACATTTACAATTGATTATAACTCTACAACTGGTTTGTGGAACAGGGCCCTGCTGGTCTTTTTTGTCTTGTGAATCATGGGGATATTTATTTATTTGCAATTAGAGGCCTGTACGTATGAATAAGGCATATATATTTCAAAATGTTGTTTTAGTTCAACAAGCGGCATTGTTTCAAAGTAATTAAGCTATGTACCATTGATGAAATTGGTAGAATATTGGTTAACTTGTTAATTTAGAAATGTGAACTGAGGGATATTAAGCTCATCGAAGACACATTCATAAACGAAATGAAGGAACCAAGCGCTTACTCTTGTTGAATTTATAAGGCTATCTTATAAAGTCTCCACACTTACAGTACTCATCATAAGATATATGATATGTAGTCAAATATCAACACATAAAACAGAGGATTGAATAAATCCTTTTTCATTGACTTCATTGCTTACTATAAGAACCCTCGCAGTTGTCTGTCTGCATGGCCCTCCCTAAACAGACTTTAAAGGTGACCTTATTTTCAGGCAACATGTGGGCACAGGCGTGGAAGAACATCTATGATATTGTTATGCCCTTCAAGAACAAAACTAGCGTGGACGTTACGCCCGAGATGAAGAGACAGGTACGTCGTGAATACCTTTTATGGAACTGAAGGGGCCGCTGCTGTCTGTAAGACAGGTTACCCGTAAATAGTTTTATCGGATGAAAGTAAGATGAAATTGAAGTGTTCATTTGAAGTTATATCGATTTGTTAAAAAAATTTGGATGGACGTTGTACATATTCAACAAAATATTTCACTTCTCATATCCTATTTTAACCATTCTCTCCCAACAGAGTAGCTCCGTCATAAATTCCTGTACATTAGGAATTTATGACGGAGCTGCCTACCTCTGTTGGGAGAGAATGATTTTAACTTTTGAGTGTTAAAAAGTGTGAGAATTTATAATACAACGTCTCAAAAACCGTTTTAGTCTGATTATCTAATTCAAGAATGTGGTAATCCATCGCTGTGTTAAGCACCCATAAAACTTTGATTAAAGGACTACACGGTCGAGAAGATGTTTTGGACAGCTGAGGACTTCTTCAAGTCGCTGGGATTACAGCAGATGCCGCTGAGTTTCTGGAAGGACTCGATGATGAGGCGTCCTGAAGACAGAGAAGTGGTGTGTCACGCTTCGGCCTGGGACTTCTACAACTCAGAAGACTTCAGGTTTGTGCTTGGATGATATCTGTAGGGCTCAGCTTATCATTGGTAAAATTCTTTGAAGAAGCTACTTGCTAACAGAGGGTTGAGGTTTGGTTTCTTTCGAACATGAACCTTTCAAACCATGAGGAGGTCACGGTCGTGTTTGTGGATGATGCGTATTGAGAGAGTCTGATGGACCTAGCCACATACATAATGGTGAGAGGTGAGGTTGTTTTCTCGACCTTCGACTTTTCAACTAGGAGGGTTAAACGAACAAGATATTGTCATCGCTGTTGATGGAGTATGGTTTCGAACGAAATATTTACATATAGTTCCTCGTGTTTTAGGTCTCTTATTTAAGTAATTAAGGCATCGGAATTATTGTGCTTATGAATAAACGAACACAAATTCTATCATTTTTGTGATATTTTACCATAGAATCAAGATGTGCACCGACATCACCATGGAAGACCTGATTGTGATTCACCACGAAATGGGGCACATACAGTACTATATGCAGTACAAATGGCAACCCCATGCTTTCAGGAGTGGGGCCAATCCAGGTGGGGAAAGTCAGAACACCCGTTTTTATTGATTTATTGAAATTTATATCTTTGTTGTAGAACTTTCATTTAGAAAAGCAAATGAGATGAAACATTTCATATTGTCGGTAGGCATCTTGGCATTTGATTTAATGCATGGTGATCAGTTTCCAGATTATGGCTCAGGGCATAGATTTTCAAAGCTCTCTTAGTGCCGAGATAGTTATTGGCTTATGTTACATTTAGGTACTTAGGACAATTTTAGTGCTATGAGAGCTTCGAAAATCAAGGCTCAGATTAGAAGGGCATGTGCGAATGTTGTAGCTCTCTCTCGATGCAAAAAAATTCTTCTTATTCTTTAAAGTTCACTTGCAATCAATAATGAAAGAGTAAAGACGGTCGGAGTCTTTCAGGGATATAGTTGAAGTCAGATCTGCACAAAAGCGAAATATGTTTTGTTGAAAAAGGCTTAACTAAACATGTTTCAGTTTACATATTATTTCCTTACGTGAGAACAAAATGGGTGATATCTTTGTATCAAAGTATATGTGTTATTCACTAATTGATTATATTTACAGTATAATAATGGCAGGCTGAAGCTAGCAAGTTTTTAGTTATTAGTTATTCATTATTCACATAACGAATAACTAACTGGTTAGTTATTCGATATTCAAATAATGAATAACTAACTGGCAGTTTTTGAATAATGAATAACTAACTGGTTAGTTATTCAATATTCAAATAATGAATAACTAACTGGCAGTTTTTGAATAACGAATAACTAACTGATTACTTATTCGATATTCAAATAATGAATAACTAACTGACAATTTTGAATAACGAATAACTAACTGGTTAGTTATTCGATATTCAAATAATGAATAACTAACTGGCAGTTTTTGAATAATGAATAACTAACTGGTTAGTTATTCAATATTCAAATAATGAATAACTAACTGGCAGTTTTTGAATAACGAATAACTAACTGATTACTTATTCGATATTCAAATAATGAATAACTAACTGACAATTTTGAATAACGAATAACTAACTGGTTAGTTATTCGATATTCAAATAATGAATAACTAACTGACAGTTTTTGAATAATGAATAACTAACTGGTTAGTTATTCAATATTCAAATAATGAATAACTAACTGGCAGTTTTTGAATAACGAATAACTAACTGGTTAGTTATTCGATATTCAAATAATGAATAACTAACTGGCAGTTTTTGAATAATGAATAACTAACTGGTTAGTTATTCAATATTCAAATAATGAATAACTAACTGGCAGTTTTTGAATAACGAATAACTAACTGATTACTTATTCGATATTCAAATAATGAATAACTAACTGACAATTTTGAATAACGAATAACTAACTGGTTAGTTATTCGATATTCAAATAATGAATAACTAACTGACAGTTTTTGAATAATGAATAACTAACTGGTTAGTTATTCAATATTCAAATAATGAATAACTAACTGGCAGTTTTTGAATAACGAATAACTAACTGGTTACTTATTCGATATTCAAATAATGAATAACTAACTGACAATTTTGAATAACGAATTACTAACTGGTTTCTTATTCTATATTCAAATAACGAATAACTAACTGGCAGTTGTTGAATAATAAATAACTAACTGGTTACTTATTCGATATTCAAATAATGAATAACTAACTAGCTAGTTGTTCGTTTTTTGATAAGGCACTTGTGACTCACTTCATGGTCTATTTGCGTATCTTAAAGTTTAGCATTGGTAACTTTAGGGGGTAAGGGAGGGGTCGGACATGTATCACAGCTTTCTCACTTCCAAAAGGTATTACCAGTCACTTGTAGAGAAACATCTTTTCAATCCACTCGCTCCCATCGAATCACACTACCCTGATCAACGTCCATCCCGGCCCAAAATACAAACCCTTTTATCCCATTTCATGCAATGTCTATAACTTGCATAGACATATATAGAAAGTACACGTAAAGAATACTCAACTGGCAATTTTGAATAACGAATAACTAACCAGTTAACGAATAATAACTGGTTAGTTATTCGATATACAAATAACGAATAACTAACTGGCAGTACACGTAATGAATAACTAACTGGCAGTTTTGAATAACGAATAACTAACTGGTTAGTTATTTGATATTCAAATAATGAATAACTAACTGGCAGTTTTTGAATAATGAATAACTAACTTTCAACAACCCTCCGCCCCACCCGCATCCAAAACAGGATCAATGTCCACCCTAGACTAAAGTATATAACCTTTCATCCCATTTCATGCAATTTCTATTTTGTACATGAACACAAACAGAAAGTTAACGTAATTAATAACTAACTGCCAGTTTTGAATAATAAATCACTAGTTGGTTAGTTATTTATTCTTCTAATAATGATGTAGAAACGGGCGAGTTTTTCGTTTTTTGAATCATGTTCTGTTGACTCATTTCATCGTTAATTTGTGTACATGAAAGTTTTGTGAATTATGTCTGCACTGCTGTAAACTGCAAAATAATGTGCTTGAGGCATATAGACTGCCTACTAGCTAGTGGTCATTAATCCGTTTAGTTAATCTTCCAAAGCTAACCTCTGTTTGCAGTATTATTCATTTTCCCAACATTTAACCGCTTCGCCAATCATATTGTTCTTAATTCTGATTAATAGTGCATGCTGATGCTATAAGAATCAACTGTAGTCTATCCTTGACACTGACGCGGGCGAGCAGAGAGTACTATCTATGTTCCAATCACATCTCCCTTCATGCTTTACCATCACCTTCAGTTGTTAAATAGTAGGTAAACATGTTAAACTCGAACCCCAACACACCATTTGAATGTAATGTTATGTTAAATAGGTCTTTAATCGGATCATATCATCACAGATCATGTTCCTATGGTTTATTTGCATATTTACTTATACCATCCCTTTTCTTGAAAGAAATTCAAATTTACAGATAGTCAACTTCTCTATTTCAATTAATTTTACGTGTGATATTAAAATATATTATTGGAGAAAATTATCACGCGGATGGACGAGGGGTTAGTAGTAAAGACATGTGCTTGAGAAATAGAATAATAATCACGGAAAATAAGGTGATACTCAGTGATGGAAGAGTACTTTGAACTTATTTATTGAACATTATCACTAATTATAGCATTATATACTTTTTTGGTTAAACCAAAATATGACTACTTTGTTTAAACGATGAAACGTCACTTTTGTTGCACTAAAAAGATGGTTATCCTTATCCATAAACTTTGTTTTATCTTAACTCTACAACTTTTAAAAGCTTCTTAAAGAATATGCTTTACTCATATTTAGATTTGTATAATAACTGTATTATATAATTGCATTCAAACCGTTTATTTGTATCGCATGTATGGAGTATGTACATCCTCGTATGGTGCTGCTTAGGTCAACAAAGATCAGTCCGTTTCAGTTTCAATAGATGTCACTACATGTTATCAAAACGACAAATGTTTAAAATGTGTTGACACCATATCTAAGGTTATAGTGGCACTTTACTTACTTTGGTCAGATCAGATATATACTTAGTAATAACACTCAAAGGTAGGGCGTATTGTATCTTGAGGTTCACATCAACTTCAACATAGATAGATACGTATGGTATTATGTGAACTTTATCATCCTTAACTGACAAATACCCTCAAAGAACGAAGTAATAAAATATTTATTCGTTTTTTACAGAAGCAGGTGATATTTGGCTTCTCTCTTGATATAATAACTGTTTAAGTAAAGTGCTATTAGTTTTGGTCTTATAGGAAGCTTATGTGTAAGTGCTGATAATATTCATGTTAACTGTTTTGCATTGAATTCTGAGGAACAATAAGGACAAGTCATGCACAAAAACATTAAAACGACATACGCAAACAAGGCACTTAATCGTTGAAAGTAAAAAAGAACCGATACCTGTCTAAACAATCCAATTTTCTCTATGTTTGTGTAATTTGTAGGATTGACCTAAAATGAGAACAACTATATATCTGGAATTGAGAGTGGTTTGGATGGGAGCAGTGTGGAAGGAAAACTTGTTTCTCTATCAGTGCCTTATTCAAAAGACAAATAACTAGCTATTTAGTTCGTTATTCTTTATTCAAAACAGTCAGTGAGTCATTCATTATTCAAATATCGAATAACTAACCAGTTAGTTTTTCGTTATTCAAAATTGTCAGTTAGTTATTCATTATTTGACTATCAAATAACTAACCAGTTAGTTATTCGTTATTCAAAATAGTCAGTTAGTTATTCATTATTTGAATATCGAATAACTAACCAGTTAGATATTCATTATTCAACAACTGCCAGTTAATTATTCATTATTTGAATATCGAATAACTAACCAGTTAGTTATTCGTTATTCAAAATTGCCAGTTGATTATTCATTTCGTGTACTTTCTATATATGTCTATGCAAATTATAGACATTACATGAAATGGGATAAAAGGATTTGTATTTTTGGCCGGGATGGACGTTCATCAGGGTAGTGTCTTTCGATGAGAGCGGGTGGATTGAAAAGATGTTTCTCTACAAGTAACTGGTAATACCTTTTGGAAGTGAGAAGTTATGATACATGTCTGACCTCTCCCTTACCCCCTAAAGTTACCAATGCTAAACTTTAAGATACGTAAAATAAACCATGAAATGAATCATCAGTGCCTTATTAAAAAAACGAATAAGTAGCCAGTTAATTGTTTATCATTTGAATATCGAATAACTAACCAGTTAGTAACTCATTATTCAAAAACTGCCAGTTAGTTATTCATTATTTGAATATCGAATAACTAACCAGTTAGTTATTCGTTATTCAAAATTGCCAGTTGAGTATTCATTACGTGCACTTTCTATATATGTCTATGCAAGTAATAGACATTGCATGAAATGGGATAAAAGGATTTTTATTTTGGGCCGGGATGGACGTTGATCAGGGCAGTGGGTTTCGATGAGAGCGGGTGGATTGAAAAGATGTTTCTCTACAAGTAACTGGTAATACCTGTTGGAAGTGAGAAAGCTGTGATACATGTCCGACCCCTCCCTTACCCCCTAAAGTTACCAATGCTAAACTTTAAGATACGCAAATAGACCATGAAGTGAGTCACCAGTGCTTTATCAAAAAACGAATAGCTAGTTAGTTATTCATTATTTGAATATCGAATAAGTAACCAGTTAGTTATTCATTATTCAACAACTGCCAGTTAGTTATTCGTTATTTGAATATCGAATAAGTAACCAGTTAGTTATTCGTTATTCAAAATTGTCAGTTAGTAATTCATTATTTGAATATTGAATAACTAACCAGTTAGTTATTCATTATTCAGAAACTGCCAGTTAGTTATTCATTATTTGAATATCGAATAACTAACCAGTTAGTTATTCATTATTCAAAAACTGTCAGTTGGTTATTCATTATTTGAATATCGAATAACTAACCAGTTAGTTATTCGTTATTCAAAATTGTCAGTTAGTTATTCATTATTTGAATATCGAATAACTAACCAGTTAGTTATTCGTTATTCAAAACTGCCAGTTAGTTATTCATTATTCAAAAACTGCCAGTTAGTTATTCATTATTTGAATATCGAATAACTAACCAGTTAGTTATTTGTTATGTGAATAATAAATAACTAATAACTAAAAACTTGCTAGCTTCAGCCTGCCTATAATAATTGCCTTTGCAATAATCATTGCGTCTGTCTGTTTGGCTTTTATATTGTAATGGATTTAAATCTCGCTGACATCGAAGAATATGCGGATTTTGTGCAAATGTTTAAAAAATAACTACGTTCTTTTAGAACTTTTTAACATGAATACCTACTTATTTTCCAAATAAGTGAAACGGAAGATCAGCTGAGTGCGAAACATTAGTTTTTTCGAGCGATATATATTATTTATATAAGATGATAAGTGACGTACATATTTGTTCGATATATCATGTACGACAATCTGTCGATTTATGTGACCCTGTCTAATGGATTTATTCACAAGTTTTCCACATTATTCGTGTTAAAGGTTTCCATGAGGCAATTGGTGACGTCATGGCATTGTCAGCATCAACACCGAATCACCTAAAAACAATCGGCCTCTTGGGAGAAGTGGAAGACGATCCAGGTGATAACGTTGAAATGATTAATCGTTGTAAAATATAGCCAACTAGAATTAAAAACCCACTAGAGGTCACCAACTCTCTTTAGAGCATATTGAATTATCTCTCATTTAGAGCGTGTTGAGCAATACAATCAGTCTCGTCTTTTCCTTTATCATGAGTTCGCCTCTATTTTTCTTTGATTATCACTGAATTATGAAAATGAATCAAGATCTAAAGTCCACGGAATATGTTTCTACGAAATCTATGTGTAATATTTTATACACTGACAGTTTCAAATATTCGAGGTTGTATCTACGGTTGACTATCAATGTACTTCGTCTTCTCATCGAACATATGTAAATTTAGAGAGTGACATCAACTTCCTGATGGCTACTGCTTTGGACAAGATCGCCTTTATCCCGTTCGGGTACTTGATTGACCAGTGGAGGTGGGATGTATTCAGTGGAGAGACGCCGATAGATGAGTACAACCAGGACTGGTGGAACCTTAGGTACAGAGCTTGGAAAAGATTAATATATAAACAGTACTAGATATGGCCAAACCAAATGACGCTCCAGATTTTGTATAAAGGATTCGAGCAAGTGAAGTAAAGGTTAAAACACAAAGGAGAGGGAGGGATAAATATTCCAATAACATCTACAGCACTTTGGCCAACTAAATTTATTTTAATTTTTATTACAAATATTTCATGAAACCAAGAATGAAGATACAAAGTAATAATCGTCCTCCATTTAAGAAGCTAGAACTTTCTAAATGATTTCAGAAAAGTTCTTTTTATGTTATACGGCATAAATTAATGGGTGATTCTATGCTTTATTTATACTTATTGTAAGTACGAAAACAATCTTAATCCTTGTTAACTATGAGGAACGATGTTTTACAATGTATATATTTGTAAAGGTTACCATGTATCTCATTACAAATGACTACATGTAGACGTTGATTGCAGGTGCAAATATCAAGGAGTGTCTCCTCCTATACAGAGAAGTGAGGATGATTTCGACCCAGGTGCCAAGTTCCACGTACCTTCCAACTACCCGTACATCAGGCAAGTGTCATTTGTCCAAACCTTTTGAAAGATTCAGAACAAATTTAAATGAAAATATCATTTCTTAAAGAATAGAGACATATAAGAAGGTTTGCATTTACGTTCAAACAATAAATTTGCTCTCCACAGATACTTCGTGAGTTACGTGATCCAGTTCCAGTTCCACAAGGCTCTGTGTGAAGCTGCTGGACACTCAGGACCTCTGCACAAGTGTGATATCTACAACTCTAAAGAGGCAGGAGAAAAGTTGGGGTAATTAATTACATGTTTAACTGTGATATGTGTCGGAAAACTTTACAAAAAACTCTCAAACACTCAGTTTCTGCACGTTGAATACCAACCCAGGCCACTCATTCGTTTCATAAAAGTGATATCAAACGGGATATCGTTTAATATTCCCTATATATTCTATATGAAACAAACGGCTCTCTTTTCACCAGCAACATGCTAAAGCAAGGTTCGTCCCTCCCCTGGCCAGACGCCTTCGAGATGGTGACGGGGAGTCGCGAGATGGACGTGGGGGCGCTGATGGAGTACTTCCAGCCGCTCATCGATTGGCTGAAGAAGGAGAACGAGGGGGAGGAGATAGGCTGGAGTGAGGGGTGTCCCTCCGAGGATGAGGTGGACGCGAGCGCGTTCCTGGAGGAATACAACCTTGAGGCGGAGAAGATGACCTTCAAAGAAGTCGTAGGAGATTGGAACTACCAGACCAACATTACAGATGATAACTCCGAAAAGTCGGTAAGAACTGGGTCCTTTTGCAGTGATCTTAAATCATTAATGTAGGTTTAGTGCAATCTCAAAGTAACGATTTAATGTTCAATAACATAGTCTGATTTTCGATCTCCCAATTAAATCAAACAATTTTGTTATTCCCGTGACCAAAGGTACAAATGTTAATAATTCCAATCATAACTCTCCTCTCGATCAACAACGCCATACATAAATAATAATTGTTATTTTAAGCTAAATCGATGTAGTAATGATGCAAATTTTGATTTTTATTCTTTAAAAAATGAATGAATTTAGACAAATTTAACCCCTTTTGTTTTTTTCATAATGCTATCGTGAAATACGAAAAAAGGCCCAATTGACTTAAGGATCATATGAATTGAAAAAAAGATTAACTTTTGTCAGTGAAGATGAAGTAAAACATAATGTCCAAACGACAAAATAACACGATGCTTGCACTGAACTTCTCTAGATGTTGAAAAAAACGTTTGGCAAGCAGCTGTAGTGTAAAATACCTCGAAATTAGTGACGATTAGTGATTACCCATGTAAGGAGGTCTGGAGTTTTAATAACATCAAAGAATAGAGAGGAATTAGGGTTTATGATTTTCCAACAGCTTTTTACGTTGTTTGGCTGATTAACTGTTGTTCACAGGTTGCTGCGCGGTTGGCTAAGGCCAAGTTCGACAAGGAGTTTGCTGGAAAAGCCAACAAGATTAATTGGAGAAGTTTGTCGGACGACTCAATGAAGCGTCAGTTCCGGAAGATCACAGACATCGGCACCAGCGCCATGAAAGATAGCTCCAAACTACAGAAGGTATAAAGTATATCATAGAGATGATGATAATGATAATAATAATTATAATAATATAATTTTGTTTTGATATGTCTTGTTACAACAACACCATGTGCATATAATGATATACTGTACACAACTAGACCTCGATAGACAAAAAAGACACCATATTAAAAATTTATTTATCATCATAGAGTCATGAAAAAGCTTACATCTACATGAAATATATATAACCGTACACACACCTGTTATGTGTACGCTTCCTCCTTCAGACACGTCAGCCACTCCTAGGAGAGTAGCACTTGTCAGATAAATTCATAACAGTGAAACTCGCCTATTTTGTTATATTATGAAGACGAACGAGTTCTTATGGATAGTCAACTTCTTTATTGCATGGATTGCGACGTTTCGGTGTAGATACTAACACCGTTATCAAGCATCACCGAAACGTCGCAATCCATGCAATAAAGAAGTTGACTATCCATAAGAACTCGTTCGTCTTCATCAATCCAGTTTCTAAAATGCCCCTTAAGGATTGTTATATTATGTTAATATATATTGATAACACATTTCTTGTGAAAATAACTTTCAAGATAAAAATAATTATGTTTCACTCTTCTCCACAGAATGATCCTTTCAAATTATACTTCTTCTAATATTGTTTCTTTAAGTTAAGTCCACGGAATAATATAGGTTAACAGAAAGGATGAAAGAATATGAAGTGTATCTGGAATCTGAAATATGAACTTCAATAAAGATATACATTACCAACAGATAAAGAATTTATGAGATAGGAAATTGCAATTTTGTTAACCAATAGATATTGATGTTTACTCTTTTTCTCAACTTTAAGATGGAAAAACTCCAAAATACGATGGAGGGGATGTATGGAAAAGGAGAAGTTTGTCTGAGCGAGGGAGATTGTCACACTCTTACACCAGGTCAGTTCGCCCACGTGCCACTCCGTGAGTTGATGGAGTCTTATATGCCAAACTTAATCAATGGTGTCATTTGATCGCGAAGTATCGACTGTTACCGAAAAGAAACATTTTAAAGCTTATTGGGTTTTTTTACAGTGACAATATGAAGATCAACGTCGCAATAATGATCGAAAACCGGACGGTGGCGCGCGTCAAATAGTCAAACGTTATTTTGAAGACTTTTCTAAAACAGGCAGGAGGGCAGTTAGGAGTTGACAGCGTTTGTTAGGTTATATAACTAGTATCCATGTATATTGGACGTGATATTTACACCTCTGTGCATTTATAAGGCTCCTTTTAGATTTTCATGGGAAAACCAGTATTTGTCATATATATGTCTTTTGGTCATGAAAAGTTAAGATTTTTTAATTTGATATCACCACATACGACATTTAGGTTCGTGTCAAAAGTAAATAATATGTTATGAAAATCACGGAGTGGCTCTTTAAACTGAAGACAAGGGGGAAATTGATTTACATGGAGTAAATGGTTTATGAAGATAATAATTGAGAATGTATGCCATGGCATATGATAACCATATTTGAGTGTATGGCTGTATTTCTTGAATGATTCAAAACGTACATACATACGTACTTGCCTAATTTATTTTAGATGAAGAAAATGGTGTGAAAATTAACCGGAAAAGTGTAAAGTTGAAGTTACCAAAGTTAGGATGACAATAATAGTCGAATGCACTTAATGACCAAATAGAACCTTATCATGACATATATCGATCAGACGGAAAAGAAGAGCATGAATTTTTTTTAAATCTGTATTGAAGAGATCGAAAGGTTACTATCTTCTATACACTTATTATTCACAATTAGTCCATCAAGCTTAAGGTATTACGCAATGGGCTTTTATATAATATGGACATATTTTACTGCCAAAGTATTTTGTACTATTTCTTTGCACCAGGTGTTGTTAGAGATTCTTTTTTAAAATCTTAACCATGTTATAATTTAACACTACAATACGTTCACAGTTGCAATCAAATAGTTAAATAAAGGTTCATGATTATGTATCATTGTAAAATTGTATCATCCATTAAAATGATTGATTTCAGACCTGGAGAGGATAATGTCTTCATCACGTGACTATGACCTGTTGCTGAAGGTGTGGAGGGACTGGAGGAACGACACGGGGAGGAAGATGAAGAAACTGTATGAGGAGTTTGCTGACCTCAGCAACCAGGCGGTGAGGGAACTAGGTGAGTTGGTAGATCTCAGCAACCAAGCGGTGAGGGAACTAGGTGAGTTGGCAGATCACAGCAACCAGGCGGTCAGAGAACTAGGTGAGTTGGCAGATCTCTGCAACCAGGCAGTCAGGGAACTAGGTGATTTGGCAAATCTCAGCAACCAGGCGGTAAAGGATCTAGGTGAGTTGGCAGATCTCTGCAACCAGGCATTGAGGGAACTAGGTGATTTGGCAGATCTCAATAACCAGGCTGTAAAGGATCTAGGTGAGTTGGCAGATCTATGCAACCAGGCAGTGTGGGAACTAGGTGAGTTGTCGGATTTCTGCAACCAGGCAGTGAGGGAACTAGGTGAGTTAACATCTCAGCTACACAGGCAGTGAGGGAACTAGGTGAGTTGGCTGATCTCAGCAACCAGGCAGTGAGTGAACTAGGTGAGTTGGCTGATCTCAGCAACCAGGCAGTGAGTGAACTAGGTGAGTTGGCTGATCTCAATAACCAGGCTGTAAAGGATCTAGGTGAGTTGGCAGATCTATGCAACCAGGCAGTGTGGGAACTAGGTGAGTTGTCGGATTTCTGCAACCAGGCAGTGAGGGAACTAGGTGAGTTAACATCTCAGCTACACAGGCAGTGAGGGAACTAGGTGAGTTGGCTGATCTCAGCAACCAGGCAGTGAGTGAACTAGGTGAGTTGGCTGATCTCAGCAACCAGGCAGTGAGTGAACTAGGTGAGTTGGCTGATCTCAATAACCAGGCTGTAAAGGATCTAGGTGAGTTGGCAGATCTATGCAACCAGGCAGTGTGGGAACTAGGTGAGTTGTCGGATTTCTGCAACCAGGCAGTGAGGGAACTAGGTGAGTTAACATCTCAGCAACCAGGCAGTGAGTGAACTAGGTGAGTTGGCTGATCTCAGCAACCAGGCAGTGAGGGAACTAGGTTAGTTAAGCATGTTTTTTTTTACTCTGAAAACAGGATTATTTTCAGTCACATGAGTAATTGTGCCATGTGAAGTCATTAACGCTTAAAAAAATACACAAAAGCAAATTCAAATTAAGACTTGATGCCTATAAGCTCAAGTTATCAAGCACTGTCGTTTACAGGATACACGGACACTGGCGACTACTGGCGGTCCAGTTACGAGAGCGACACCTTCCAGGAGGACATTCAGGGTCTGTTGGTGGAGTTACATCCCTTGTATACACAACTCCACACTTACGTAAGGAAGAAGTTGATGGAGCAGTACGGAGCTCAGAGGTTCCCTTCAACTGGACACATTCCATCTCACATTCTAGGTCAGTGATAATAAGTAGGTCGGTTACAACGACCTTCCATCCAATACGATTTTGTTAAACGCGTTAATGATTTAATATACAACGAGCGTAAACGAATCTGACACTTAATCATTAACGAGTTTAATAAAAAATAGTATTGACAGGTAGAAAGTTTAGTATTATGTTTATTACTTGGCCACGTACATTAAGCATAATTGCCGAAAGAGGCCCGAAACTAACTTTTCCCGCGACTGGTTTGCCATTGAGACGGGGGTACGTATTACACTAGTTTAATATGTCCCTATACATATTAAATCCTACATGTTCGAGTAATAAATATCTAGGAATCACTTAATTTATATTCATATACGTCCTGGTGTAAACCTAACTGTAAAACAGTGTATCTAAATATATTTTATATCCTGCGTATCATGTAGGCGATTTAGCGTTAAGAATTAAATTACGTCAGAAGCATAACGCTATTCGAGGTATTTGAAGTATATAGTTCAAATGTTCGAATTCACTTCACTTATTTTACCCAGTTTTTATCACATTACATGTTACGTCGTTCAGGTAACATGTGGGGTCAGACAATGGAGAACATATTTGACATCGTCCAGCCATTCAAAAACAGGACCAGCATGGACATCACTCCGCAGATGAACCAACAGGTCTGTCTCACCCACTGAGAATGCAATATTCCTATCAGGATGCATAATGGGGAGAAATGAAAATCAAAATCCCGCGCCGGCATTGTTGAAAATTCTTTTGAACTGACCTATTTTGGACTTTTTTAAAACATGGGCATCAGGAAGTTCAGAGTTCAGTCACTATCTTTGAGAATTTATAGAAAATAAAATGAATTTATAAAGATAAAATGTAACCTTGATGCACTAAGCTCCGATCACTTTCATGGCAGGTAAACTTGATCCCTGTGCAGCAATAACTTGGTAGTTTGTTAGGGTTTGATCAAGAGAAACGTTCTAAACGTCAAGTTTGGTTTGGACACAATAACAGTAGTCAATACTGCTGAACAAGTTTGATTATTCATGTCATTGTGTTTTTGGTTCCATGAGCTCTTTGTCAAATTATGTTTCAGAACTACACTGTAGAGAAGATGTTTCGAACAGCTGAGGGATTCTTCGAGTCTCTTGGTCTGTTCAAGATGGTGGACACTTTCTGGACGGATTCAATGATCAGGAAGCCTCCAAACCGTGACGTGGTATGTCATCCTTCTGCCTGGGACTTTTACAATGGAAAGGATTTCAGGTTAGTTTTGGCTTTGCTCGCTAGTGTTACTAAGAGTAGCTGAGGTGAATCTTCATGTTGATGCCACAAGAATTGACGTTGATGATATTAATTAATGTATAAAATCAAGGGGTACCTGAAAAGAGACTGTACAGACCTATATAGTCTCACTTTACTTGCAGTACCTGCTTTTAAGGTACAATTCCTTCAGGTTGATTATGTAAAAGCGCTTTGAGTAGGTATTGGTATCTTGAAAACGTCTTATCCACATTATTATAAGAACTGTTTTATCAAACAGGATTAAGATGTGCACTGACATCAACATGGTAGACCTGATCACAATCCACCACGAGATGGGGCACATTGAGTATTACATGTCGTATAGAAACCAACCCCAGGCCTTTAGGGACGGTGCTAACCCAGGTAATGTAACATTGTTGTTATTTGTGTCCAATTCATTCATACATACGTTTCGAGTGTTTTCCAGAATATTTGCTAAGGATTATCAATCTCTCGTGTAACAAGTTTGATGTTTTGGTGTTGATATAACAACTTGAGATCGCTTAAGTTGAGTAACGTAAAATACATTTACCTTATGGAAAAGAACTTATTTAGTTTTTGAACGCTTCGGAAGACTAGATGCCTTTATCGGCATCTCTGTTATTATATATCCTTCGTTGACTTCCCCAAGTACGTCGTTCAACAATCTAGAATTAAAATTTCCAACCATAATAACCATATTGTATTATGATTGCTTATTGTTTTGATTTTGAAATAAGAAACACAGACTGAAAAATAGTAGTAGTAAACATTTTAGAGTAGAGAGGTCTTCTTATGGATCATTCATAAATTCCTATACAACCTCTGTGTTAATACGAACGTTTCTCGGTAGAGATATATATAAACCTGATTGGTTCCAATCAGCAACGCCGTTTCAAAAGTTATAATTCAAAACGCTTCAGTTATTTCCGTATGCTTTCGGAAAGCTAAATCTTATTCGAATATACACTTTAAAATTTGAGTCTTCTTTCAAGACCACTTTTGCCTTATTTTAGGACTGCATCATTGCATATTCCTGTGTGACAACAAATATGTTATCCATGCATGCCGTGTTTTCATTGGCTGAAATATTGCAAGGTAATTTATGTTGCAATATTTTGCCGCCAGGGGAATCTGCCGGAAGAACGAGTAGAGGCCGTTTTAGAACAGAGGTTGTATGGGTAATAATGACGGAGCTACCTCTGTGAAAAGACAATAATTAAGGGTGTGCGCTAGGGAAAGGAAATTTGTTGAACAAATGATGTTATATTGTTTTATTTTGATAACATACAAGATTAGGCACCTATTTTCTCTCAAAGGAAAAACAAGATTAATTATTTCTGAAATGTTTTGAATTTTGTATTTAACCTCAACATCATCAGGTCACATTTTTTATTTTTAAAATTATCATATTTCAAAAATACTGATACAGATACAATATATGTTTACAACCTCATCAATTAACTCTTGAATGATCGTCATGATCCACAAAGTAAGATTCATCGGTAAACAGTTAATCGTTGACATTTCCCAGGGTTCCACGAAGCAATTGGAGACACAATGGCTCTATCAGCCTCCACACCTGCCCACCTGAACAAGATAGGTCTTCTCGACCAGGTACAGGATAATTACAGTAAGTGTGAAGAAAGAAAAACTACTTTGAACATTTAAGCGTACTGACAACAGATTTCAAATCAGCTCAACTTAGCTGAAGTAACAATACACAATGATTAACAGAAGCAATCTGCTGCTTTTCGGCCATTTAACAAAACCAGTTTAAAGAAAAGAAACCTATGTACGGAGAAGAATACCGAAATTTTGAAGTACAAATTTCCCTTTTTCAGAAGCATTTCATTCATCCAATACGTGATAATAGATATGTTAACATCCCTTGACTTTTCAGTGGATGACATCAACTTCCTGATGAGAACAGCCCTTGAGAAGATCGCATTTCTTCCGTTTGGTTATCTCATTGACCAATGGCGCTGGAGCGTGTTCAGTGGAGAGACACCAATCACAGAGTACAACACAAAGTGGTGGGAGTTAAGGTAAGGTTTGCACTTCCAGTTTGCACTTCCTTTATCAACTCAAAGAATTTTCCGATATTTGGCACTGTATCACTTTGACGGAAAATATCAACAGCCTCTTGTCGTGTGCAATAATCTAACCCACTGCCAGTTGTATATTATTCATTTATGTTTTTCAATGCCGGTAGCTACTAGTTTGGATGGACAGTCCAAGGAAAATGAATCGACTTTGATTGCTCCCTGCTCTGCTTGATGCAGATTTATCTATCCATTGTATGTCTTTAGTTGTAAAAGCTGTTTGTATATGTTTCTGTATAGAAACGTTTATTGCATTAACGTAAACTACATGATAGGAACAATAAAAAAGTAAAATGTTCTCATATTACAGATCTGACATTAGTTTGACCTTTGTCAGTGTTGTTTTACAGATGCAAACTTCAAGGTGTGTCTCCACCTGTTTCAAGATCAGAAGCGGACTTCGACCCAGGTGCAAAATATCATATCCCTGACAACACACCTTATATCAGGTACGCTCAGGTTTATATTTTTCGAAACTTTGTGATATTTTTTCTTTATGTCTCTTTCCTTAAAAATGCCCGGGAAACGAATTTTATTTTCTATTCTAAACTTTAAGCATCGTATTAAATATATTAACAATTGTTAAAAAATATCATTGACAGTTTTGGTAATCATTTTTAATTGTTCTTCAGTAAGTGGATTATTCTTTAGTTGACAGACACAATCTGAAGATTCTCGAACATGCAAATATCAATTCAGTATCTGTTTTAGCCGTTAGAATTTAACTCTGTGTGATAGTAGTTAGATATTTATTTCAATGATATTGTTTGATATGATATAACTACCAAAGATGCATGAGCTTGTAATGTTGGGTCGTAAAGAGTTTTGATAAGATTCAGATATTCTCTGTTCCAGATACTTCGTGAGTTTCGTGATCCAGTTCCAATTCCACAAGGCTCTGTGTGAAGCTGCTGGACACTCAGGACCTCTGCACAAGTGTGATATCTACAGGTCCAAGGAGGCTGGGAAACTGCTAGGGTATAAATACACTTCAAATGCATGACGTCTTCTCCAGCATCTTAATCATGTTTCAGCTTAGTTTTCAGTCGTAACTTTGAAATTTTATCATTTGTTCAAAAGATGGCGCTGTCTTCATAGTCATTATCATTTTGAGTAGACAAAAGTCTATAAACACATGGTTAATTTGAAACAGGCTTCTTCATATTTTAATGACTGAACACCATGTAAAAAGACTGAAATTATTTATCGTAACAGATAATGGATGAATTTCATTATTTTTACCCCTATAGGACATCTGAAAGGGTACTCGTCTTGTGAAGTTTTTTCCTGCCATATTTTTCATCAATTTTTTCTGAAATTTTGCACTCTTTCTTGGTAGAATTAAACGATTTGCATATCAACTTTGTGCATTTTTAACATGAGCATGGAGAGTTTAAGCTTTAAGAACTAACTTGTTATTATTATAAAGATGTAACTTTTAGTCGAACAAATTATGGTGCAAAACGCGTAAATTGTTATTTTTTGATAAAAACAATGGGGTTTTTCATCTCGTAAAGTTAAAGAATTAATGTTATATCCCACATGGTACTTCGTAAAGGGTTTACACCTCCTGGTGATTAGATTGGCTGAGGATTAACTTTGACTAACTACTTCATAACACGGACGTGGTTTAATTCACAAATTTAGAACGACACCCCATTAATTCTTTAAACTTTCATTTTATATAATGAATTTTATTGTGAGTTATTTTATTGAATGATGAAAGCATACATGTACAAAAGAACTTATATCTTAAGGTATGAATGCGGCATAAAATCGGAGCTTGGGACTGCTCTCTGTGTTGCTAAAAATGACATCGAAAAAGTCTTGTGATTGATTAGCATTAATTATAACAACAACTAAAATACTCTACACACAATAATTAACTTGAAAGAACTTTGCATTTTGTTCATGTATATATTATGAAAAAAGTATCCCCTTATTATTCTATCCTGAACTGTCTTGGAAAACACGTTTTGGTTGAGATACATTGTATTCCATCGTTTTGCTATATGTGTTTGCAATCTTTCACTACCTACACTACCTGAACACCCAAATCCTTCTCTATTCACAGAGACATGTTAAAGATGGGTAGCTCGAAACCTTGGCCGGAAGCAATGGAAGCCATCACAGGTCAACGTAAAATGGACACGGGACCATTGAGGGATTACTTTAAACCTTTGACCGAGTGGCTGGAAAAGGAAAACGCTGAGGAGCGACCAGGATGGAGCGAGGCATGCCCAGGACCAGAAGAATACAGCAGATCCGGTCAAAGAGTGACCATGACACCCATTGTAGCGACACAACCCACAAAGGAGCATCACAGAGATTCTTCTTCCGGTGGCGTGAACGATTCAGATAAACACAAAATCCATTTTACATTAATCTTGATGACAATGTTTTTGTTTTTTAAAAGAATGTTATAGTTGTGTTTAATCCTATTTTATTCGAATATTGGAATTTTGGTTTACAGATTACTATTAAATGGATTATAATTGTCATGGTGTTTGTTTTTGGTAAGTGCAGTGAATAAAATAAAACGCTTCTTTTGACTGCTTAGAAATGAAAGTTTATACTGACATGTAACTGACAACAGATATGATTTGTTATTTCAAATGAAAATCTACATGATACAAAAAATCTAATTCATGGTATAAAAATATTACGTAAAAATATACAAATATTATATATAAGATGCAGATATTGAATATAAAGGAAAGCATGAGCAAGGAAAACATATCAAACAATAGCTATGACTGAAATGAAATTTGATGATATCAACAAAAGTTGAAAAAATAGATACAGACATGTGAAATTAGATTTTTGGGAAGAGGCAGATCCATGTGCTTTAATCAAACCATCAGGGCATTTGTGTTCCCAACCATTCCCATGATCTCTATTCTGCTCTGTCAACCAATCGGTGAGAGGTTCGAAGTACTCCATGAGAGGCCCGGCATCCATCTTGTCCTGTCCAGTGATAATGCGCATAACTTCCAGCCACGGTCGAGAAGAACCAAGCGACAGTGCCCGACTACAAAGAGGGAAACAGTGTTTGAACAAAGCATCTTTGTTTAGAAGAAATAATTAACAAACAAATGGTGTTTTAGAAGTTGATTCCATTGATTTAGAAATTAAGTTTCTCAATGATTTCCTCAAACTTATTAATATATATTACTTTAACTGATTTCAGATTATTTTCCAATAAGATTATAAACAAGATTATATTTGGATTTTTCAAAGGTTTCGAGCTTGAATCAATAGTTTTCTTCGCCTGAACACTGAGCGGACCATATGAGGAGGTTTGGTAGCTACGATTAGAACGTAACAATGACCACTACTCAATATCAGCGCATCAGACTCGGCAAGACGTATGACAGATATTGATCTTTCTTTACGAAACTTGAAAAAAACAACTGATCTCAAACCTGAGGAGAGCCCCAGCCTCCTTTGAGTTGTAGATATCACACTTGTGCAGAGGTCCTGAGTGTCCAGCAGCTTCACACAGAGCCTTGTGGAACTGGAACTGGATCACGTAGCTCACAAAATATCTGTGGAGAGCAAATATATTGTTTTAAACGTAAATGAAACCATTCTTATATGTCTGTATTCTATAAGAAATGATATTTTCAATTAAATTTTAGTACGAATAACACAAAAAGGTAATTGAGTTAAAATATTTTTTACATTTCCAAATCATTGATAATGTATCAATTATGATCTGTGATAAAGAAGCCTTGTCATTGACCCTTTTGGCTATTTTCAACTCGCATCTGATAAAATCTGTATCTGAGATTATACGGCAATTATCATTATTAATTGTGTATGGTAGAATTTTAAACTAACTAAAATAATCATTCAGAAACATCAATATTTTAAACAACTCCTACCTTATATACGGAACATTTCCTGCGATGTGATATTTTGCAGCTGGATCGAAATCATCTTCAGATCGAGTAACGGGTGGTGATATCCCTTGAAATCTGCATCTAAACACGGCATTTGAAGCTTTCAATAAGATTGGACACATTACAATGTTGGCCTGTTGACAATTTGTCCAATAAGGTTTAACTGACATGTACCATCAATGTGTAAAAATTTACGCTTATTTGAGAGCATGTTCCACTAAATGTTTCTTTAGGTTTAATAATGTAATTTAGAAGTCTTGCATTTTAAACGAATCGCCTTCCACATATATCAATCTTTGATTTTAACACTGGTCAGGGAGTCGGCGACAGTTATTAAACGTGAAAAGCCATTTTCTGATCTTGTTGAAGAAAAATATAGACATTTCAATAATTCAAAAATGTTGAATAATAACTGACTACTTAATAAGACGAATATCAATTCCCAACGTTGTGCTGAATTGTCATTAGCCCTTATTATCTCTCCTTTTTACCTGAGTTGCCACCACTTGGTGTTGTACATGTCCGGCCTCGTCTCTCCACTGAACACACTCCATCTCCACTGGTCCACCAGGTAGCTAAACGGGAGGAAGGCGATCTTGTCCAGAGCAATGGACATGAGGAAGTTGATATCACTCTCTGGAAATGTCTCAGTATTCAAGCAACAACTTAAAAGGTTCTTTCATGTCAAGATGTACTCCGTCAATATACACTTTCTTGCATAGCCACTGAAAGATATTTTATGGTGGGCCTTCGTCGAGTTAAAGACACAACCACGTATTTATGGAACATTACTACGAGTCTTGAGCTGAATCAATTTAAAAGCACTATAGCACACCCTTTTTTCGTTTTATAGACTTACGCGTAGATTACGGTCATCTTTTGATGATAGAATCTATCAGCCTCAAGGTACTCTTTCATATGGTACATTTGGAACAAATGTGCGTATTCAAATTTTAAATATATTTAATAAAACTCAAAACAATAATACGGACCGTAACACTAATTCGACTCCCGCGCCGTCTGTCGGACAACCAGGAACTAAAGCGAAACCTATGGATTTCTCTCCCTTGGCATTGCTCGGGGTCGGCACTACAAAAGTCGCTGCAGACAAAACTCGGTCTGGACCGAAATGGCGGTTAATGTTTATGTTTATGGTCGAGCTACGCATCCCTGCAAAATATTCGCCGAATACAAATGCCTTGGGACCAGATGCTGCTCAATAAGGACGAGGTAAACAACGGTGTATTTAGGAAGACGGCAATGCAACGCTGGATCGAAGCGAGAGGCACGATGTCGATGATGACAGACGAAATGTTAGCCCTGACAGTGACAGGTGAGCAAAACTTCAATGTTCCAGTCAATCGTTCATTCACTAAATCTTCCTTGTATGTCATCGCATCAATGAATTAATTTCGTTCTCATGATGAAAAATATTTTCATTATTTTTTTCTGAAATACGAGATCCACGAAGATGAAACACTACGTCATATTTATTTATTATGAGCAATGTATATCAGAAAATAAACATTGTTTTTTGAAAATCAGGCTTGATTTGTGTACACGAAACCTATGACCTTAAAAGGCACACTATCTTTGCTCTGATGTCCGTATCCCTACATATATACTTTATAGATTTTCTATATATTGGGATATATTACCTACAACTAAACAAATTACTGTTTATATCATTTATTACTGTAGATCTAGGCCTATCTATCATTGTTCTTTCAGTGCCAAATAGTCAATACTGCTATTTTCACTACAAATATGAATTATTCCGAATGCTCGTAATTGCAATAAGTCAATTTTATTGATCGATTTGCTTATACTGTTTTCCCCGGAATAAGCATCCCTCTGTCTTTTTTTTCAGACAACCTTTAGCCCCGGGATACAATTGAGACTCCTAGTCGATTCAAAACAAGACTCTTTTCATATTTTGGGAGATAAATCATACAGGACTACAAAACCGTAGGTTTGGAACTCTTAGAAACTGATTTGTTATGCAGGGATTGGGAAAGACACATTTGACAATGGGCCATTTCAGGGCTTTGAGTATTTCTCAGAATTTTGAATGGGCCATTCGGTCGATTCCCCTCAGTATAATGGTAAAATTTATAATTTGAATGGGCAATATTTTCATCCAATGTGCAAAATGGCCCATGGTCCCTGCCTTTCCCTATCCCTGGTTATGGGTTGTGATTGATTGGCTTAGGGCATGGCATTTTATCTGGCGTCTGTTTATCTGTTCATGAACTCTTTACTTTTTAATTTTCTTCAACAGAACATTTGACTCTAGAAATCTGAAATCTGGTTATAACGACTCCTAATTAGGTCCTTAAGGTTCTTGATTTATAGATTTCTTTATCCCTTGACTCCTTACAATGGCCACAACCTAAAAGCCTATTTCCATCCTCATCTACCCTATTTTCATCATATTCTTCTGACTTCAAAGATATCTTAGAATCTTGAAACATTGTGTGCAGATTCCTTGGATAATTTTTTTTCATAGATTTGGTGACCATGTGACCTTAATAAGCGTCGCTGAGAGCACACCCCCAAAACTACATTTTGCTCTTTTTAAAAAGGCCTAGGAAGGTCAAATCCTGTGTACCAACTACCAAGCTCAAATAATTGATTTGGTGGGCCTATTGCAGCTCGTATGGTGATCCCGTGACCATTATTGAAACAAATTGAAGATAGCTGTATGAGCTATAGCGCTGATTGCATTACCGTAACTCCTTAAAAGACTCTCCACATGTTTCAATTCTCAATTTTACTTATTTTTATGAATAAAAGTTTCTTTTACAAACTATGCGCAACCAAAGTCCTACCCTCAGAAATATGATTTCAAGATTATCAATGGCAATACATAGGATTTCTTCCTTTAATCTCTGAAATGAAAAGCAACAAAGTGCCAGCTTTTTAAAACTTAAGTTATGTTAAAGGTGCTATCAACAATTTCAGTAACAGCATCCAAAGAAAATTGTTTTCTGTAAAGAGTCTTAAATTGTTACATTTTTATCTGACATTAGATCTTGTTTTGTTGACAGGAATGATGCCTTTCTGAGACATGACTAGTCTCAGTGCACATCATAGAAATAATAATTTGAACACGAAGCAATGGACGTAGTGTCAGAAGTGTCACTTTGGGTATGTTATAGCATTAATTTTTTCAACATTGTTGAGGTTGTGTATTAGTAGCTTGTGTGGAATTTCATTTTTGTCTTTCTATGTCAGTTACAATTGCCAAATGTAAGAAATTAATTTCTGTGGGCCATTCAGGCATTGTACAAAAATGTTACTACTTGGCTAGTAAAAGAAATGTCAAATAAATTTTATAATAACTGAATAAGTTAATATGAGATGCAAATGTTTAAACTCTGAATGCATGTAAAGTTTAATGACAAGTTCCTTTTTCTCTATGCACAGAACTGATTGACAAGAATTGGACCTGGACAACCATTGCTCAATTTCTTCTACTATGTTATCAACTTCAGAGCTTTAGTAAGTTAACAATTGCAGAAAGAGTATTGATTCATTCTATTATTGTCAAAAGGATTTAATTATAATGAAGTAACAATACTAAGTCAATTCTGAATAATACTGACTTGTACTAATGTATATTCCCCAGCTTTTATTTACTCAGAGGTATCTAGATTTCAATGATTCTGTCAGTCTGAAATAGTTTCCTGATTGTAATTCAAAATGTATTTGATATGAATTTTTTTTATCAGTGTCAACTACCTGATGATATTTATTCTTTTAGGAGTTGCAACTTGCAACTTTGATGGGTAATGGCCAAAAAGCTATACATTAATTTTAAATTCCCTTTAGCTGTTGAAATTACCAATGTGATGTAGCTTTTAGGTAAAAAAAACCCCCAGAATTTGAAATTAAAGCTATCTGCCCTCTTCATTGATTACAAAAGGTTCATATCAATGCATGTCATGTAAAAGTGATCAAACTCAAGGGAGTTTATATAACTGTGCTCACTATCACCTTAATTGCCAGATCACATTTCCATATTAAAATTCTAAATGCATTATTTGTATTTTACAGGTTAACAGTGACTGCATAATCTTTTCCCGAAGAAGGATGTGCACGCCAAGCACCATATGATAATACAGACAAAACCTTTTATGTGAAAGATGCAGAATATATATGTTCATTGATATTAGTATTCTTTATCATGAATCTTCTTTTTATCAAATCTGGCTGGCCGGTTGGGCTCATGGCATGGCATGGCAACTGGTGTCTGTCTGTCCGTCCATACATTAGTCCGTAAATATTTCGCTCTTTGTACTTCGCATGAACCCCTGCCTTTCAAGAGCTGAAAATGTGTAAACATGTACCTTGGCCTATGGGAATATAAATTGTAGATTTTGTGTTTCTGTGGTCCCAAATAAAGAGCACAAGGGCAACTCCCTAAAGTCAAAATTTTCAATAAAGCCCTAGAAACATAAAATGTAGTGTCAAGACAACTCCCTCATGAAGATTGTATTCATAATAATGTATTTGGTGACCCTGTAGCCCAAATAGGGCCATATTAACCACAAAACCTATTTTCATCTTCTTTACCAGGAGCATTTATCCTATAAAGCAAAAGATGGTTTACAGACCTCTTGCTTATTGAAATAATTGCTCTTGCCACACCTTGACATTTATAAGAACCACATCAACCACATTATTTACCTGTTGAAATTGGGTCTTTTCTTTTTTAGGTAATGGAATTTAATATTTCAGGTTTTGATGACCTTATGACCCTACAAATAGAGCCTCTTTTCCGCCTTATTATATAAATTGTGTGAATTCTAATGTACTAAAGAGCCAATGGATCTATTTTTGAGTTCTTCCAAAGAATCACTTGGTTTTCAGAGCTTAAATCATCTGTACAGGGTTTGCTTTGTTGTAATTAAGGAATACAAAGGTTTTTTATGAATAATAACGATAATGAATATACATGTGATATGCTACCTCCCTTTAAAATCATTGATAGCAAAATGTAACATGTTCAAGTTTTATTGCCTCCAAATGTAAGAATGTAATATGTTTTCATTTTATTTTTTCATGAACCTATTGATCCATTGGCACTAGGCAACCCAAATCTTGTGTACAGGTCCTTTAGCCAATTGGGAGAATAAATTGAAGATTTGGTGATTCTTTCGCCCCAATGAGGGCCTTGGGAGTCATCTCCTCAAGATCAAAAAGCCCATAAAGACAGAAATCTTGTGCAAAGGTACCCTGGCCAAGGGTGATTATGATTTGTGGATTTTGGTGACTCTATGGCCCCAATGAGGGTCATAGAAAAGTATTTCATATTCTCCAGACCCAAAAGCCCTTGAAGGTTGAAATCTTGTGCACATGTTCATTGCATTGTAAACTTTATGACCCACCTGAGGGCCATGGGGCATGTCCTTCATTTCCTATTTCTATTATTTCATTCTTGTGCTATGGAAATAAGAGTGTGGCAGGGGCACTAGGAGTGTTTAACCCTCAGGGCTGTGATAAAATACTGAATGTAAACAAGTAGGATGGCACATGAAATTTCAGATGAGGTAAATAACACGTCTGTGTAGCATAAATGATAATTCTTATACAGGACCTGGAGGGGCAGAAGAGAGGAAGGGGCTGGAGAGGTATAAAGAGGAAGTGACTAGGAAAAACACCTATTATTAACTAGTATAAGTATTTAAACACATTTGATATGCAAGAGAAAAGTAATTGTTTTTCCTTTCTCTTACATTAACTTACATTATACATTATCAAAGGTCTTGTTTTGAACCATCCTATGTCTGTTAATAAATATTTTCACAAGAGAGACATTTATTGTTTTGTTTTTCTTACTTCAATTTAGTTTACTCTCAATGTCATTTGCAATCTGGCATGTATAGTGATCAATAAGTTTATTATGATAAAGTAAATAGTGTTTATGTTTTAAGATATTTATTTCAAATAGCAGGGAGGGAGGAGGGGTGGCCTTATATATATTAGGTTTGAAAAGAAAACCAACTACAAGTTTTGACATCCAGCAGTGGTGTTCTGATTTCGGTTGTGATATGCTTTTAAAAAATGCAGGAAATGATAGTGTGCAACTGAGTCAACTTTGTACGTTATGTCCTGATTTCCCCACAAGTTTGGTCTGGTCGAGCATTGTCAACAAAGGATTTCTTCACCAAAGCCAATTCACATGAGCTCAATGTCCTGACTATCTCTCATATATGATGACAGTAATTTATTAAGGATTTGGTATTCACACTTCTTCAAATTCAGGCCATTGGTCAAAACATAAGCCATCCTTTGACTTCTCTCAAGTAAACAGGTCATACAGGAAATTGATGGACGCTACAAATTGTATACAATTCACATAAATATGAACTAGAATTGTCTGTTTGTCTCAAACAAATAGCTTTTTAGAGAAATTTAAAATAACATCCAAAACTGATGTCTGCATTATTTATTTCGCTCAGCCAATTAGTAAGCATTCTCAGCGTATAACTCGAATACATGCTAAATATATGTTCTCGATTTATTGAGAACGTTAAGTGCCAGTGTGGGAAAGTCAAGTCACCTTGGTTGGTGAATACAAAAGGAGGAAAATATTATACACCCCTCCAGGAACACTACTACTTTAGAATGCTGAAATCGTATGTAGGCGTATTTTGAGAAGCAAGTTATAAGTGCATGTTTTGTGATGGCTCATTGGATATCATTCCCTAAGTCTTCAATCCAAGATAAAAGCAAAAATCATGAAAAAACTGATGAACTACAAAGACGGTAGCTATATATAACCTCTTCCACCAGTGTCACCGAGTTTAGAAGGCGACGTCAGGGTATCAAAGAGCCTGTTTTGGCGAAGCAACTGTAGCTACAAAGACAGCAGCTATATTAAAACATTTCTCAGTTTGCATTCTCAATAATTTGGAGAACACATCATCTCAAGATTGTCATTGCCAACAAATAATCAGCTAATTTAGAGTGCCGTTATGAATTCACAACTTATAAATACAAACAGGACATCAGATATACTTTCAAACGAAGGGCGCTTTCATCTTACGTATTTCTGATTGTAACATCAATTAGAACATGCACTATTAGGTTTATATTTCGACATCACGTAGGTTTTTCATTACCATTCCATCTTCTGTGAAAACCTATTGCAATGTTCGAGATGGTAACGGTCAGACCAGTTTATATATCTTTGGAAATGTAATATAACAACGAAATACTTCATGGGGATTTAAAAGCACATCATTCACATATAGATTTTACAAATTTTAGGCCTTGTGATTTTTAAGACTTCAGTAGGCCCTATACTAGCCTATTTGTTCTTGGCAGTTCCAAAATGATCGAGAAAAGATTTGTAATAATAAGCAATTAAAAAAATCATGTTTCAGTTTCGGTAGGGCATCGTGTTGCATATTTCATCGAAACTATAACATCAATTATAAGATGAATTTCTTGTAAACAGCGATTCAACAAGTGTCGACGATCAACTGATTGACACAAAACCGTATGCGCAATGATTGCAAACCAGTTTGATAATCATCACAACACCGCGTGCGACACTTTCCGATGTGCGGAGCAATTGTTTACATTCCATATATGGCAAATGTAGGCGTATTCCGAGCAATCCGCTACGATGGTTTTATTAACGAATTCAGGTTCATTCTAACGAATAATAAGTATTTTATTTCATCAATAGGAAGCTTAAGTGACTATATATACCCTCGTAAGCCTTAAATTAGCTAGTTTGAGCCCGAAAAACGTGCACTAGTGCCTTTAAACTGAATTACACGTCAATACAAACTCCATTACTAGTTATCTTTGTTTGACGATGTGAAGTTCTTTCTGGATAAAGGATCATAACATAGTTCAACTTTGGATGCGAGTTGAGGGGAGAGGTCATATCTAAAATTAACTTTTAGTGTTCATTTATCACCTGTGTCCTCCTGCATGTTAGACAAGAGGCCGATCTGCTGCAGATGTTTGGGAGTGGCCACTGACAGGGCGAGCACGTCTCCTACAGCCTCGTGGAAACCTTGATGAAAATGGGAAAATAGAGATCATTAATATGAGATAAAATATTTGGAAAAAAGGTCGAAACAACATTCATTGAATGAGCTTTTCTTTCACAGTTAACGTCACTGATGAACATAATGTCATTTGCATATTTTATTTAATGATAATCTTTGGTGCTTAAAATATTTAACTTGAAATCTTTAGGTTCAACCTCAATATGGGGGATTAAAAACATATTCATACAAATAAAACGGCATTCAAATGTATTCTTCAGTAACCCTTGAAATTGTGATTGAAAGACAAGGTATAAATATAAAATTCGGACCTGGATTAGCCCCGGCTCTGAAGACGACGGGCTGATCTTTGTACTGCAGGTAGTACTGTATGTGCCCCATCTCGTGGTGGATTGTAACTAGGTCAGCCATAGTAATGTCTGTGCACTGCTGGATTCTGTGATCAGCGAAGAATCACCATGTTACACCAATGTACAATCATGGTCACGGTGATTGCATTTACAAATTTAGTAACAACTTGTAAAGCAAACCGAAGTATGTCCTTGATACAATTCAAGTAGGTGTTGGCGTTATCCTTTTATTGATATATTTACAAATCAACATTTTTATACGAGAAATCTCAAATAACTCTCATTCTTTGTTTTGTATATTTCATGAGAAAATAAGATATATAAATTACATATGCCATATACCAATATGTTTACTGTATGCACACCTGAAGTCCTTCCCATTGTAGAAGTCCCAGGCTGTCGGATGACACATCACCTCCCTCCCATCTGTCGGCCTCTCTATCATGGAATGCTCCCAGAACTCTCGTGGCATGGGTTCCAGTCCTAGAGACACGTAAAACTCTTCTGCTAGGCGGTACATTCTCGACGCTGTGAAGTTCTATTTAAGATATGATAAGATCAAAATTACAAGGAATGCTTTAAGTACCATTGCGTGTCTTTAAATAACATTAAAGAGCATATACTTTTCAAAGGATTACGTTTTAATAAAATCATCATATTTTCAAAATTACTACTTTTCGTTTTTATATGTACGGGTAATATGTTTCATATGAAAATAACCTATTTTAAGTACGATTACTAAATAACTGATGATCGAAGTCTCAAACTTTTGCAAATTATATAAGTAGTTTCAAATATTTGCAACTTGAACAATCATCAAACTTCTGAAACCATGATAAGTTTCTTGTAAAATGATAATGGTAAATATTAACAACTCATCAATTCCGTAATAGAACTCAATATGAAAACCGTAACTGCCAGGAAACTGTACAATGAACAGGAAAATGTACAATGGGTTAAAAGGCAAGACCTGTCGGGATGTATCTTTTGTGGAAACAAAAATCAAGGGTACATTTCTATTTATACACATATGTTTCTAGTGCATGATTACAATATAACCCAACAAAAACTAAGTTTAACATTATGGTTGATTTATATTGACAAATAGATAAATGAAAGCGCACATTCTGTGAAATAAGTAAGAGTGAGCAGTGAAGCTAGTAATCGTCACAACGAGTTCGAAAGCCTTGATACGGCATTACAATGAAATTGTTGCTTAGTCTCCATTTCATAATTCATGTGTAAATGAGTGGATATTCTATCCATACATATGGTTTCTTTTCATAATGTTTAAAACTGCAACGCCTGTTCTCGTGTCATTTTCCCTCAAAACATGATGGCGGGCGGATGCCGATAGGTCAGGCTCTTAAGTGCCGTTTAGAGATATGCGACAACAGATCAACTGGATACATTTATTAACGGAAAACATACCTGTTCCTTCATCTGCGGAGTGACGTCCACACTCTCCTTTTCCTTGTAGGGCTGCAGGATGTCCAGGAGGTTAGACCAGGACTGGGCCCACATGTTCCCTGCAGGAAAAACTCAACTGATATCGTGATTGAAAATGTTGCAACGTTTAACTATTGTTGTGTTACAATACTGTAAATTCTGATCCGCATCGTACATCGACATAAAGGAATATCATCAATTACATTATTTTCAATTTAGATCAAGTGTTGTAAGATTCGTTTAGGCCAGTAAATACCATGCCAGTATTTGCCAATCAATGTCAGTTCTGTTCAACCAATTCCAGTCCAGGTCAATCTTACAAGTCGTAAACAATAAATTCCATTCCAAATCTATTAATTCCAGTCTAGGCCAATCAATGCCAGGTAAATTCAGTATTGTCAAATCGAGTTAAAAAGTTCAGTCAACTAAAAATCGGTCGGCAAGTATGATATAGTCAATCACAATTAAGCTATGCATAATCAATACACAATCAATTCCATTCCCTATAAACACCAGATCCAATGTTACTGCATTTGATGCCTTAACCTATCTGAAATCAAGTTTCACCAACCCAGAAGATGAGCTGGAATATGTCCCTCCTTGGGAAATTTGTCTTCCCCGAACAGCTCTACAAGTTTCCTTCTGGTGTAGGCGTGCAACTGTTTGTACAGAGGCTCCAGCCGCAGAAACAGCGCCTCTACATCCTCCGCAAAACTCTCGCTATCGTAGAAGATCCGCCAATACTCGCCCGTGTCCTCAAAACCTGGATCCATTAAGAGCATGTACTATTTAAACGCCCTGGTTTATATAGTTGATTTAAAGATCGATCGCCTGTTATCATTGGCTACATGGTAACCCTTTTACCGACAAGTGACTCCGAAGAATTTTAGCGGAAATGTCCTTAACGTATCTTATCAATGTGATTACCATTCCTCGCGTATGTAATGGTTGGCTCAAGTAAATATCAGTTTATTGAACCATAAATGTATTGCTTTCCTTATGATTCGCATACGTATATACCAATAAAGTCCCTTTTCAGAAAGTTTCAGTCAGTATAGAGGAGAACTGAGCAAATTATAAATCTTCGGTTTAGTCTGCAGTCTTATGCAAGTTTCACGAGTGATGTTGTGATCAGTTTGACTGATCATTTCTCCTTCCTGACTTTTAACCCCTCTAGGGTTAGCGTATTTTACATTATCTTATTTCAACATTACCATAAACCAACCATTTGCTCGGATAGCCTCGTTACTAAGCTCTACGAATTCTTCATATTTATTCTTCATCTTCTTCCCGGTCGCGTCTCTCCATCCCTTCCACGCTTTGGTCAACTCTTCGTAGTCACGTGAGGTCGCCAGCAGGCGGGTCAGCCCTTTGAAATATCAAAAATCATGTAATAATCAACAGTTTTAAATACATTTATACAGTTCCATGAATTCAGTTTTACAGCTGTTTAGCTGCCCAAGTCTGATCAAGACATTAGTAGTCCGTAACGTTTACAACCATTTTCATGTGTCAACAGGCAAGATTAAAATATATATATATACATAAGTTAACCCTTGATGAAGATTTTTATGTTGAAAAAGACATTACAATAGCAAGAGAGATCATAGTGTGTTTGTTGACGGGTAAATAAAAGGTTGAAATGTAGAAATATTTTTGAAACATTATTCTCAAAGTTCAAATTTTGAATTTAAATGTTGAAGATACCTGGTTCTAATTCAATACAGCCGTGGTTGGTGAGACAGACTCGCCCTGTGCTGTAGGTTGTTTCCATATCAGCCACCAAGGCGTTCATCTGTCAACCATTGATTAGAAAACCATAATGAGATTTATAGAATGAATCGGGCAAGACAGCATATTCAAAATAATGTAAATAATGTTTCAGTGATATTCATTCAGTTTAGGAGACAATTAGAGATCAGATATACTGATATTGTGTTTATGTTATAAACTACCAGGCAAAAGAAAGGTTTCACTCATTTCTCATTGCTTGAAATAAAAACAAACGCAAATATGAAAATTCTGGCGATTGGTTTATAAACAAAAATTTATAATATTCTCTTTACAAAGCATCCAAATATCGGCATTTAATTTGACCCAGTATACAAGGAAAGAAACAGGGGGTCAATATAAAAAATCACACAAATGTTGAGTTAAAAGACAAGTGCACAGAAACTCTCAGTAGTCACATGAAACACGGATTCTGTCAACAGTAGCGAGTGTGACTACCCTGGACATCATTGCAACAATTACACGCCTCCTCATCGAAGTCGTTAGGCGTCATATAACGTCAGCAGAGATCCTATTCCTTATGTTTAATAAAGCTTGCTCAAGTTCCTGCTAGTTGTTTGGAGGTGGCACCAGTTGTCTCAAATGGCGGTCAAGGTGATCCCAAAGGTGTTGAATGGGGTTCATATCTGGTGAGATGGTTGGCCACGGCAAAACAGTGACGTTGGCGTTCTCAAGTTAGTTTCTAACAATTCGGGCAGTGTGAGGTCTTGCGTTGTTAATCTTCTTGGATGTTGCTGAATGAAAGAAACAACGATATGTCTCAGTACCTCAACAATGTATCGCTGGCCTGTCAGATTCCCTCGCAGAACAACCAGCGGGGTTGTCATATGGCCAAAAAACCCCTCCCCTCACCGTGATCCCAAACGGGTGAACCTCTCCAATGCATTTTGGCAAGAGCCGCAGGCCCCTTCGTCGATAAACTCGAACCCTGCCACCGTTCCTGAACAGGCAAAACCTGCTCTAGTCTGAGTACAGCACCCTCTCCCAGTCACGTCGCTGCCACCGGCGTACAGTACGTGTCAATCTGTCACGGTGTAACGAAATCTAAACTCAGACGAGACCGGTGTATCAGGCAGAGAGATAAAACAATATAACAATCAAGCCAATAAAAGTAATGGAGAAGCAATAAGTGAATAAAGTGCTTTATTTGCAGTCTATACAAGACGATAATGGGGAACGACAACTAGTTACCCGTCGACAATTCAACAGGAGGTAACAGCTAATTAGAGAAGTCAATTACCCGTGAATAACAATAGACAAGCTCTAGGCAATCACTATTTTTAATCCAGGTCTTCCTAAACTTGGCAAATCTCGCAGCTGAGTCTGGTTGGCGTCGGGTGAGTGCGAGTTGGCGAGAAGAACAGTACGTAGTATTTATGAAAAAAATATGAATTTTTAATGAATATACATATTTTACTTTGTATTTCATCTTGTTCATTTCACATAATACATAATAATTTCACTGATACAAAATACTTGAATAGAATAAAATTTTCGAATTTTTGTAAATTAGTTACCCGTTCATATTTGGTGAAGTTAGGCATAGCGGCAGTGCCGAGGTCAGTGAGGGATTCGAACCACCTCCAGATAGTCTCGTTCTCCACACCCATACTGTCCAGGTCGTAGCCGGAGGCGTTCCAGGCTACATGACTCATGTAGTCCGCCTCCGCCATAAAGGCGTCCATCTATAGGAAGATTGTGAGGAACCATAAACCGAGTTTCCAGATATGATTAAACTTTTTTGCACAATTATAAACAGAGAAAGCGAAACGATGTTCCGTTAAATAACGTGTCCACAATAAGAGTAAGAATTTTGGTACATAACAAGCGAAAGAAAGATAAATACTGATTCATTCAGGAGTTTGATAAACAAATACATATTATGGTAGAAATAAATAAGCACTTGATTAGTAGTTTGAACGTTTTTTAACAGAAGTCTAGAGCTGGAAATGGGCTAAGGTCAGTATGGAGTGTGTCTCCGATGTCTGTCTATTACTGAAGAACACGTGTACGGTAGACTTTGAGTTTCCTGTCCATAGCTCTAAAAATAGCATATCAGTCACCCCACTGTCTATGAGGTCCTGGGTTTTTAGTAGACAATCTAAAACTCTGCGACAGAGAATATCCAAGATGCTCTATAGTATTTGTGTCGGTAATTTGGATTGGCAAGGTAGAATTCTCACAGTCTAATATTGCAGACATCGGAATAAAACTCAAGCGTTGTGGTGATGGGCGTTATACTGTAACACGTCTAATATGTCGCGTGTGTTGCACAACGATGGGCAAAAACATTTCATCCTTCTTTCGAACACATGTAAGTCTGCCTGCAACACGTAAGAATTGACTTCAACCATCGTAATTTTTCCCGCCCCATACAATAACATAGCCTCCCCAATAACGATAATGCTCTTTGACGGTAAAGAGTTACAGGCGCAAACCCATCCGTCTGCGAAGTCCGAAGAAGCGCCTATGCCAGAAGACAACCAAAATTATCTCTAGCCCGCGCCATTGGCATTGAGCTGTCATCTACTCAACAACATATGGACGACGTAATTTCCAACGTGCAGATTTCATTATAATTCTAAGTTAGGTAGCTTGACTATTTACTTTTACGAGATAACCATATGTATACACATACGTTCAGTTACTTTTACTTTCATGTAATTGAGTGTTACTCATTGAAAGAAATTTAAGGATATATTTCCTATTTTTTAAGCACCTTGAATCAAACACTTTAAAGAGTTTCACATCGATGTTCTTTCTCCATTTATGATAAAAAAAGTTAAAGCCACACGAAATCTCGAATGACAATATTCGGACAATCAAAATAAAAAGAATAACATTATTTTGATTAAAGGGAAGTGAAAATAAATAAAATATTCGAGTAATCTGGTGTGACGAGGGTAATGATGACAGAAACAGGAATCGAGTCATTGTAGGTCTGTTTCTAAAACATCTACATCTCGTAATGTCGTGTTCAAGATATGATTTCACCGTCACACCAATACGTTTCCGTAAAATAGTGATTTAGTTAAAACAGCAAATAAAGTTTCCTATTATAAATAACTAGATAAGTGAAGACACTGTCGTCTTATGCTCTTGTTTTAATAAATTATAATCAGCTATATAAAAAAAAGTAGGTATAATCACAATCTTCAGCTATATCCCCAGACTTTCGATCATCATTTGATTGTTTTCCCCTGATCTTCTTTAAACGTAAGTAGTGAATATTTTCATTAATGTATACACATCGGTATTGCCTATTATCAACGATTGTTTCAGTGTGCGTTGCTGAATTTTGTCATTTATGACATAATAAAACAATTATTCCTGACGGCACCCGTATTAGAATTAGGCCGTTTCCTGTACTTATTATTTCAGTATAACCCTCGCAATACAAAATATCAAATATATATATATTACATTATTTACATTACAGTGATTATATATATATATATATATATGTGTGTGTGCGTGTGTGTGTGTGTGTGAAAGTATTAAAAAATACAGAGATGTTAATCAACTTTCAAAATCATGACTTTATATTTTTTCCATATATATATATATATATATATATATATATATATATATATATATATATATATGTATGTATGTGTGTGTGTATATATATATATATATATACACACATACATACATACATATATATATATATATATATATATATATATGTATTCATGTTTGTAACAACTACCTACCATTATGTCGAAGTTCTTGTCAGTGATATTAGTGTTGTAGTTCCATATGGACCGAACTGTATGACTGTACACGTCCTGACTTTCCAGATTCTGTTTCTGCAGGAAATCCATTGCAAGAGAAAAGTCTGTGATCAACTCCCTATCATCAATGTCGTGGGTATATACACTAGTTCCTCCCAGCAGCATCGTACAAACAGATAGCAAAAACATATCTATCCTTGAAAATAGTTCCAACAAGTTGAATAGTCTTGAAATATATATGCCTTTCTTGAAGAGGTTACATACACACGCACCCTTTATAATTCAATTGTTTCTACTCCAAGATGTTTCAAGCGATTGAGGCAATGCAGAAAGGTTCTTGCAACAACACCGAGTTAAAAAAGGTTACCTGAAAAGTGACACTTACTCAGCTAATAATCAAAGGTAGCCTCGCCTTTGATCTGTTGCCCAGTGTTTCCGCGTGAACAGCTCATAATGTCATGTACGCCCCTCCCCTTTCTTTCCGCATTCCTTTAAAATCCTCAATCCGCAAACAGAACACTCTAGTGACAATACATGTACATACTGCAGTTGCATTCACTGAAACATGCATTGTCGTGATTCTATGGTTATAATGGATATTAAGACATCATTTCGCTGTTATATCGTACCTGTGCATGGTCTTATTGTAACATGGGATAATCTTCTTTTTGTTATAATTCACCCACTTATATTTTAGTCCTTAATGTTCTTACTATCATTTCCTCAGCTCATTTTGTTGCACTGATGACTTTTTACTTGTTACTTAGACTTCATGTACAAATGAAACGGTTTACACATAAGCTGAAGCGCTCACTCAGTATATCGTTATGCCGTGACAACTTTGTGGTCTTAATCATAGCTTTGCTTTTGATAAACATAAATTATTTTATATTCTTTGAAATGAATTGTTAAAACTTGATCTATTATGGTAGAGATATTTTTTCTATGTAAGGTGTTTTATTCTCACATATTTAATTTTCAATTTGTTCTAAAATATACATTATGTAATGTAGAATGCATTCGGAGTTTGTTGATTCGTTGACAATATTAAATGAGCCCCGGAGAGCCGAGTTGATTATTTGCTTACGAATCCACGACTTCACGAATGAATGGCTTCACGTTACTAGAGACTGTCATTTATTTACACTCACATATACTTTCCTTATTTTAGGAAAATTGATATTTTGTTGACTACTCATCGGGTATGGGTGATATCCTGTAGAGACGTTTGAATTCAATTCGTCCAAGCACGTGCTTTATCATTCTTTAATGCGCCGCGATGCGAATGTCAGGTACTACTACTCCGCAAATTTGATTATTCAAATCATGCGATCCGCCCCACGCATTAAATAGAGACTCCGTGATTTTCATAACATATTATTTACCTTTGATACGAATCTAAATGTCATATGTGGTGATATAAAATCAAAACATCTTAACTTTTGGTCATTAAGTGCATTCGACTATTATTGTCATCCTAACTTTGGTAACTTCAACTTTACACTTTTCCGGTTAATTTTCACACCATTTTCTTCATCTAAAATAAATTAGGCAAGTACGTATGTATGTACGTTTTGAATCATTCAAGAAATACAGCCATACACTCAAATATGGTTATCATATGCCATGGCATACATTCTCAATTATTATCTTCATAAACCATTTACTCCATGTAAATCAATTTCCCCCTTGTCTTCAGTTTAAAGAGCCACTCCGTGATTTTCATAACATATTATTTACTTTTGACACGAACCTAAATGTCGTATGTGGTGATATCAAATTAAAAAATCTTAACTTTTCATGACCAAAAGACATATATATGACAAATACTGGTTTTCCATGAAAATCTAAAAACAGCCTTATAAATGCACAGAGGTGTAGATATCACGTCCAATATATATGGATACTAGTTATGTAACCTAACAAACACTATCAACTCCTAACTGCCCTCCTGGCTGTTTTAGAGAAGTCTCCAAAATTACGTTTGACTATTTGACGCGCGCCACTGTCCGGTTTTCGATCATATTTGGGACGTTCTACCTCCCTATTGTCACTGTAAAAACCAATAAGCTTTAAAATGTGTCCTTTTGGTAACAGTCGATACTTTGCGATCAAATGACACCATTGATTTTAGTTTGGCATATATGACTCCAACAACTCACGGAGTGGCTCTTTAACGTCAAATGAACAACAGCTATCGTACTGGCAAATTCCACTACTACTATCATCCCTCCGAGCCTTGTTGTTCTCATATTACGTTTAAGGTTTGTCTTACCTACATCTTCTCTAGTCTACGCGACAACACACGACTATTATCAAAAGACTTTTTTAAAAACTAACACTGGGGTAGTAAATGAACAGTTAATTATAAAAAATAAAGAGTGATGTCAACACCCTGGATCAAACATTGTTAAGAACAATGTAACTGTTTTTGTTCATGCTCTTTCAAATGCCAAAATGAATATAACAAATATACTGCATCATAGAAAGTGTTTGTTACTTCCGATCAAAAGTTGCCATTCATCTGCTTAAGAGATGCAGTGATATGGGCAGCATAGCTCATGAAGGAAAACATACGATATTCTCAAATTGAATGCAATGTAAAACAGTTTTCAGATTGCAACGTATAAGTACGTCTGAAGATCTAGAAGACATCGGATCTCTTGTAACAGATGTTATGTGGAAATATATAACTTTCACATTTCCATAAAAAAGAATAGATAAATGAAAAAAGACAATGAAGAAAAATTGGTTTGTTTTATTAAGAAACTACAAAAGGTATTTCATCTCAATAATTACATCAGTAAAAATATATATAATTACGAGGAAACAAAATTGCTCAAAGATATTATGCTAGCTTGCTGACATAAAAAAAATGACATTTTAGAATTTTTTAATTTCCCTCAATCAACCACAAACTTTGAAAAATTATGTTATAAAACCCCGAGATTTCCTTTACCTCTACCATAGGTACTAACATAAAAAAAATTGGTTAAAAACACAGCTATGATGAAAATATAACTGACAATTCTTGACACTTTGAATATTTAACGTACTCAAACACCAACTACGACTACAAAAACGAAAATCAATAAAGTTTGCTAAAAGTAAAAGAAAAAATAAGTAATCATGTTTGAAAACTCTGCTACTATAGATTTATATGAAAAACATTAATGATGTTTGCGCTTTTTAAAATTGAAAATACTAGACATACATATGTATGCATTTATGTTTGGTAAGGATTACATATTTCAGATAAATCAATCGATTTTATAGGACGGTGTTTACCAGTATCCGGAAGATAAAATACCTATTTCTGCAAATACCGTTTGAATGGTACGTATCATGGTCGGCAGTAAACGTAACGCCTACATGTCTACAAATATTCTTGGAATCTTTTGGTATCACAGCATCAAATGGACGGAACACTTACATGAAAAACATCTTAGGAACGTAAGTGAAACCATTCATAATAGACTTATATGCTCAATGCTTCCATGTTGGTCATATCACGCGTCAGATCATTGATGTTCATTGGAATTCAGGTGTTTGTGAGCAGTTCAGATGTATTGCTATAAATTGATATAAGCTTTCAATAATTTATGGTTACACGAATTACTCAAATATTTTCTGGTTAAATTTATGTCTAAGGCCAATAAAGATCACATTCAAATCCTTTTTAGGTGAAGTAGATCGCAAAACAAGCTAAGATGCTCAGAGGAAGCATCTTCGTGGGCGCGGTTGAACCAGTCGAAGACACCTGCACACGTGCTCCGGGACACATCTCATCCCATCCGGTTTCGTGACCTTTGTTCTGGATTTTTAGCCAATCAGTGAGCGGTTGGAAATACTCCAAAAGAGCCCCGGCATTCATCTTGTTTTGTCCTGTGATGATTTCCATTACTTCCGGCCAAGGACGGGATGATCCGAGTTCGAGTGCACGACTGGAAGACATAAGAAAGTTATTTAGTTATTTGAATATCCATTGTGGCCATATGTATCTTTATATCCTTCATTAGAAAGGTCTACCCGATGATGACATAGATTATTATAATTTAAATGAAAATAAAGGAAAAAATTAACCTTCGTGTGAAAATTATCGATCTTGAGCAACAATAAACACAATATTAGGGATTTGCCATCTGTTGCAATTAGGGTCTTATGATCTGATATTAAGCTAACCTTTACGCACAACAGATAAAGATCATTTGTATACATCGTAACCCTATTGGTTTTCTACTTCACCTTGGTATCAGACCAAATTGAGATACTTTAGAATTAATGCTCCAATGTGTGCTCCTGTTCACTTTCTTTCTATGTTTTTTCATAATCAGTCAAGGGAAGTTAGTTTTCATAAATCACAAAGAGTGATTAAATTGATTTATTGGTTCGTTAATAGTTATTTGAATAAATGAAATAACGAAGAATTCGTGTCCCAAGATAAGCAATACATAGACTTAAGAAAATCAGTTTCAGTTTCAGAATTTTCTCTCATGTGTATACCTGAGAAGAGCCCCAGCCTCCTTGGACCTGTAGATATCACACTTGTGTAGAGGTCCCGTCTCCCCTGCTGCCTGACACAGAGCCTTGTGGAACTGGAACTGGATCACGAAACTCACGAAATATCTGGAAGATAAGTACAATATTTCAAAATGAATCCTCTAACATTTAAAGCTTGTATATCCGACTTCCTACACATCTGGTTAAACTGTTATCTGGCGTGTTTATTTTCATGTGTTTTGCAAAACTTTTGATTTGCGGTATGAGGAATTGGATTCATCAGTTATAAACACAAGTTCAATATAATTTCAAATGAAAGCTAACTTGATGCGATTAAGTAAGCTTCTTCAAATCAATAAAGTACATATAAACGTGACTAAAATTGTGTTTATGTTACATGAATTTGGAATTCTTAGGAGCAAAAGCTTCTAAGGTATGGTTTTTATCACATTCTCGTTGCAGCAGAAAACATATCAATAGAATCGTTTTCCTAATTACATGATATACGAGACATGATCTTACCGTATGTAAGGAACGTTCGCTGGAATGTGGTACTTTGCTCCAGGGTCAAAATAACGATCATCCCGCATGTCATCAATGGGTGGAGATATGCCCTGGAACTTGCATCTGAAGAAGAATATTGTTCACCACTGCAGTCTAAACATTAACATTGCTAATTCATGTGCATACCATCCATACCTGAAAATAAAATATATGCTATTGTGTAATGTTGCTTTTGATCGTCTTTAGTAAAAGGCAACACTCCGGTATAGTAAGTCACTGTCTTTAATGATTTTAGTGCCTTTGGCTCCAGCTCATCTGTATAACATAAAACATTAGTTAGAAATAGATGCAATCCAGATGCATTTATCAGAGGTTTTGAAAGAATTTAAGCTAAGGAGTGTGCGCCAATAGCTGTTCTTGAGGAGGAAGAGTAAAGAAGTTGTGCCATGTGGTCCTTGTAAGGCTCATTAGCCATCAAAAGTTTCCTGTACACATGGATCGGTTTTCTGAAGTTTTGGTTCCGGAGAATAAGACCAACCTAGTTTCAAGATTGTGGGCCCTTTGACCCTCATTCGGAACCCAAAGGCCAGTAAGTGTCTAAGATTTCAACTTTCCGAGCCTTTACGTTTAGGAGAAAAAGATTTTAAAAGGTTTTCAGGACGTGCCCCTGTAACTCCTATAAGGGATCACAGAGTAAAATCTATAATTTTAAATGCCTATCTATCACGATCGATATCCTGTGCCCTGGATTTCAGATCTCTGAGGTCTATACAGGTGGTTCTTGAGAAGGACTCAAGGAAGCGAAACATTTACAGTCCGATGGGTGGATGGACGATGAGCTAACATATTATTTTAAACTACGATGATATGGAAGATCAATCATAAAAAACCTGCATTCATTATTTCAATACAATATACTGTAATTCGAAGATACATGTAACAAGGGATCACACGATTAAGAATCTCACATGTCTTGAGCACTGTATGAAAGAAAGAAGATAAAGTTGCTGACCTGAGTTGCCACCACTTGGTGTTGTACATGTCCGGCCTCGTCTCTCCACTGAACACACTCCATCTCCACTGGTCCATCAGGTAGCCGAACGGGAGGAAGGCGATCTTGTCCAGAGCTATACTCAACATGTAGTTGATGTTACTCTCTGCAAGGAGATACCGGACTATAATCTCCTGTATATAACTCCAAATTTGCGAGAGAAACATGCACAAACCTCGTTCCTTGATTATGGAAAAGAAGGCATTTATTTGGCAATGTCATTTCGATTAAAACAAATAAAATACGTAAAGAACATTACGCACAGATATTTGTCCTTAGATGCTTGTTACAACGTTTTTAACAATCTTATCTTATATGAATTAAATGATCTTCCAGATGTAAACATTTTGTTACTCTATTCAATGGTAAAGATATCCGACATACCGTTGCAGAATTTTTAACTTCAGTCATGTTAAGTATGTTTTACATTATTGGAAGAACTTAAGGCCACCTTTCTGTGTTAAATGTCATTGCAGTTAATATAACTGTCATTTCAGGAAAGATTAGCCAGTATAGCACCTGTGTCCTCTTGCACGTTAGACAAGAGTCCGATCTGCTGCAGATGTTTGGGAGTGGCCACTGAAAGGGCGAGCACGTCTCCTACAGCCTCGTGGAAACCTGACATGCAAGAAGGGGAACAAGAGAAACTATATAGTGTGTAAAAGTGGTTTCAGTTTTCGCCCGCTTCTCCTTCCACCGAACGATTTAAGTTTTTGACATTGTCAGCCTCTAGCAACCAAATATTTAAACGATAACAGATTTAATAGGGTACGTTTTGACCATAAGAAAACCAGAGAGGATAATCAGATTACGATTTAAGCTGATATGAATCACACTTTCACAAAACGGGTTTCATCTTTTTAGATCATAAGCTCACGGATGCTCAACTCGTAAATGATATTGAAAAATTGACAACCTAAAAAAATTCGAGAAAAGCTCATATACAAATGATTGTGTACTCAAAGAGGCTAAATAATATGAAATAATTCTTTAGTAATTATTTAATTAACATCTAGTTTATCATACCAGGGTTAGCTCCGCCTCTGAAGACAACAGGCAGATGCTTGTACTGCAGATAGTACTGTATGTGTCCCATCTCGTGGTGTACTGTGATCAGGTCCTCCATGGTGATGTCTGTGCACTGTTTTATTCTGTGAAGAGAGTTTTAACATGTGGCCCTACACTTACAATGGATGGATCATGGAATGAGAAGGTTTCATCACAGTAGCTGGATAAACATGTCTCAAATAAGTTTTTTTATCTAGCTTGCATTCCTGTACTTAAAAGCAGCACTTGAAGACTAAATGAGTATGTAAGATTCCAGCACCACCAAAAGATAGTTGTATCATATATTCACCTGAAATCTTTCTGATTATCGAAGTCCCAGGCAGAAGCATGACACACAACATCTCTGCCATCTTTCGGCTTCTCTATCATGGAATGGTCCCAGAACTCTTGTGGCATGGGTTTCATGCCCAGAGATGTAAAGAACTCTTCGGAAACTTGGAACATTCGTAGAGCCGTATAGTTCTGTGTATGTAAGTTTAAATTCATAAATATTTGGTTTTGATATTATAAATACCAATTTTTAATTGAGCAAATATCTGAATATATTAAATTCCGTGGAAAATAATGTTACTTTCCATAACAATGTCTTGCGAATTGTAAATTGACTAAACACCTGTTCCTTCATCTGTGGAGTGACGTCCACACTCTGTTTGTCCTTGTAGGGCTGCAGATCGTTAAACAGGTTTCCCCAGGTCTGGGCCCACATGTTCCCTGTACGACAAAATAACCAACTGTCAGGAATAATTTTGAAGTACTGATTCTCAACAGTAATATAACAAAAGAGTGATACAAGGTCGGTGTTACCATGTTTCCTGTACGACAAAAAACTGTCAGGAAATACTTCGACATACTGATTCTCAACAGAAATATAACAATATAACATTTTAGAACAATTCTTTGATTGATGATTCTGAATAACTTGGTTATGAATAAAATTGAAAACTTTCAGGTTGAATTGTTTCATTAGTACATATGATCGGTGCCAGCATCATGCATCATTTCTGACTGTAGTGCAATAAAATGGTAAGACTATGCGATGGAGCGTAGGACACCAATTTCAACAGAACACGTCACCAAAAACCGGTGGCATGAATACTCATACCCACTTACCAAGCAGGTGTGCAGGTATATGTCCACCTTTGGAGAACTTATCAGCCCCATACATATCCTTGAGTTTTCTCCTGGTGAAAGCGTGCAGTTCTCTGTACAGAGGTTTCAGCTGCTCCAGAAGTTGCTCCAGATCGTTTTGAAATGTGTCACTTTCGTACCACGATCTCCAGTACTCGCCCGTGTCTCGGTAACCTTCAGAACAGGAGAGATTTTACAGCGTTTCTTTAACGTTTTATGCCTTAGTAATTCATTAAAGGGCAACAGAGTATGTTGTTGGAGTCAAATATGCCAAACTTCATAAATAGTGCTATTTTATCGAGAAATCGAGAAGTCAAGAAGCATGTTAGTGCTTATGAGTTGAGTGACAATAAAACAGGTTAAAGTCTCGATTTGTGATCGAAAACCGGACAGTGACTCGCGTCAAAGACTCAAACGTAATTTTTAAACTTATTTACAGCAGACACAAATGTAAATATGGATTGGTAGTATTAATTAGGACTTTTAACTAATATACACGTAAAATGTACGCAGAATTTCGGCGTCCTAACATTAATATGGCCGTTTTTCAGTTAGCATTGAAAACATAAAAATAGCACAATTTTGGAATTTGGGAGATAAAAGTGCGAGTTAAGGAGGCGATTTGAACTTAATTGAGGACATGTGGTAATTTGGCTCTTATCTAAGGAACATAAAAAATCCTGAAACATTTCTGTGTCACTTTAAGGTCATTAAAGTAAAAATTTATAGTTGAGGATAATCATATCAGGTTTGATATTTTCATACGATTTTCTTGACCAAAATATCCCATTTAAAGGTTATGTGACGTCATAAACAAATTTATCATGTTATTATATAATACACGTCTTTGAGGTTGCTTTTAAAATTCAGCGATGCCAGCCCCGGCTTTAATTTGACTTTTGAGTATTTTCGTCAATTTTATGTCATAAACATCATATCTTGCGCCGAAATAGCCAATATTTGGACATTGATACAGACACTTATATAGCTTCCTCTTACAGAACTTTAACTAACGAACTGTGAAACTGTTATTTCTTCAATGCCTCAAATTTCCGACTTCAAATTATGCTTATACATGTATGTATCTGATTCTTACCATTGGCTCTGATGGCCTCGTTACTCAGCTCAACGAATTCCTGATACAAACTCTTCATCTTCTTCCCTGTTGCTTCTCTCCATCCCTGCCACGCCCTCTTCAGCTCATCGTAGTCACGTGACTTGGTCATGAGACGGGTCAGTCCTGACATAGGAAAAGGTATTGTTTCGGAATCACGTGCTATTACAGGTGTTACAAATATGTTATCCAAAACACCAATAACATGCTTTGAAACAATGAATGTAAAGTAGAAAGCACCCTTGGCCTATTACATACTAAAATACAATGTTACATATTGAAATATAGATTCATATAGATTTATCAGTGTAACCAGTGTATTATACAACTTGTTACTGGATAACAATCATACTGCCTGATTTGTGATGTATAAAAGAAGGATCTGTAGATGATAACAGTTTCAAAAATCAATAATTTAATCTGCAGAAATTACAAACACCAACAAAATGGATGCGATTATTATTCCAAAAACACTTTCAGGCGAGAAAACCTACTAGCTCTAGTTGTAAGGGTAAGAGTGTCGTAGCGTAATTTACTAAATGTCCTGACATTTGTACATTTTGGGTAGAGGCATATAGGCTTCACATATAAACGATCTGATTAAACTGTTCAAGATTATTTGTAAAAATTATCAAAATCAATGGTACGGAATATTTTGTGAAGACAGCTATCGAGAGGTTTATGTTGATATAAGTTGTTCATTCTCGTGTCGAGGCTTTATTTAATTGGGTCTATGATAAATTCTTGTATTTTACTTAACTTCTCTTGGATTGACAATCTTCATTTGAAGATGAATATCAATACTAGTGTTTAATCTTCTTCATTAAAACAGTTATCACTAAATATAAGATACCCACGGCATTAAAACAATGGCCAACAATGGGACCGACCGATATGCTCTATTTGACGATACAACCATGCGCGAGGTTAATGACGTCATTTCAGTAACGTTACAAATGACGTCATATTGGCCATGTCCATTGATCCAACTTGAGGGGGGCATTGTCCATTATGGCTGACTGGGCGTCTGTCGATTCGAAACCAAAAGAAGGAGAGGTGTGGGTTTGCAGAGAAAGAAAAGCACGGGTTAGAGACGTAACATATCCCCTGGAGACATTTTCAAATCCACACTGAGTGTTCAATTCATTTGATTCTATTTATATTGGAGCGCCCATCCCTATACATGATATTGGACTCCTCCGAATGTGTCATACGACGGGAGGCATCATTGTTTTCAAAACGTTTTTGTTAAAAATACCATGATTTTTCAACTGTTTTTATATATATAAAGCAAGTAATTGTTAAGGGTATCTTATATAAGAAATAGAAAACTCGTTGTTGTGCATCTATCGTTGAATAAAGCATAGCAGGGAGCATAAAACAACAGGGCTGCGCCCTTCGTGTTTTATGCTCCCTGCTATGTTTTATTCAACGATAGATGCACACCAACTCGTCTTCTATTTCTTAAACATTCGGGTTAAGAAATAAATCGTTGATATGAAATTGATATTAGCGTTATGTTTTCCACCTGGGCTCGGTGCCGAAAGTTCGATGGCAAGTATTTAACTCAATAGTTATCATTTCAAAATTCTACAATGAAAGCTTATTGGATTCGAACCTGGTTCTAGATCGAGACAGTTGTCCGGAGAGAGACAGACCTTGCCTTTGCTGTACATTTCCTCCATCTGCGCCTGCACGGAGTTCAACTGCAACACGGCGACGGGAGAAGATGATGGTTATCTCTCGATATGTAATACAGGTTGTAGGCAATATTGGAAGAAACTTTCAAAACAATGATGAAGAATTGCTTAATGAACTATCAAAAGAAAGAAATATAAAAAAAAAAATTAAAAGTGACGAAAGAGATTCAAATTCGGAACCGAATTCTTTGGTATAAAGAAGGTGAAAACCCCTCGAAATATTCTTTGTCATTTAGAAAAGCAATTCTTTAAAAAGTGAATCAATAAAGCTGTAAAAGAATGAGAAAAAAGAAGGTTTTTTAATGAAAATGTATATGCTTCTCATGAGCAGTTTAGGGAAGTAGATTGCTTAAAAGATATTAAAACTTCAACTTTAAATAAAACATTAAGAGAAAATCTTAACAAAATAAATCAGTATGGAGGAAAAGCCCAGGGATTGAGGGTTTCCTTATTGATTTTTTTTTAAATTCGAAAGAATTAAGCGTATATACATTTATAGATTTACTAAAGATGTATCAAAGAAGAATGAAATATCTTTTTAACATGAACAGAGGTGTTACCAACTGTATTCCAAAATTAAAAAACGACAGACATTGCTTTTTAAAACTGGATGCCTATTACTTTACTTTACATATTAGATTACCAGCTCCTGTATTGAATAAAGATTAAAAAGCACTTTGAACTCACTCACTCAAGTAAAATTTGTTTTATACCAGGTAGGAATATAAGTGAAGAACACAAGGTTACTATAGGATGTTTGGTTTCAAACTAAGTAACAAAACATTTTTGGATTTTAATTGATAAAAAAAAGCGTTTGACACGGCCTCTAAACATTTAACATATTTACACAAACCTGAGAAATACATAGATTCTTAGCATCGTGGGAAAATGCACTTAACTCCTTTTGGTACGATAACAGAAATCAAGACATCATTACCAACAGGTTTTATCACTTCACTGAACAAAAAGAATAGTTCAAATTCATATAAATGATAAAAATAATAATATAAAGGGAAGTGTAATGAAAACAAATATAAAGAAGGAGGAGGAGTGAGAATGATTTATTGATGCCCTGAAAGCATCTCCATACGGACTTGATTTTAAAGAATGTGATAAGAACAACCTATGCAAAATACCTTTTAAAGCCTTGTTCAATTTTGTAGCTAACTCTCAAGCGTTTTATAAAATAATATGAATCATTTCTGGAATGATGTGTTAGAGGCATGGATATTATTTCACAACCAACATAACGTGGAACCAGAAAACATTGATGAAATTGTATCACAACCGCAAAGGTTCAACCGCATTTTCAAAACTTTTTAAAAGAATGTGGGCGAGAAAGGAATCATAAGTATACATACATACATATGACGGGATATAGGAAGGTATTACAAGATATATTAAGGTTATAGATGTTCAATACAAATTTTATCATGGTACAATCTATACAAAACAGTAATTGCTCAAAAGGAAAATATGTGATAATAGTTGTTGTTTTGCGATATGAATTATGCTGATAGTCGTCCTACTTCAACTTTATATGCTAAGTAGACATATACTGTTTATTTATTGAGTAAAACAGTACATACATGGGTCTACTCACGTTTCGGTAAATAAACGTATAAAACGATTTTGATACTGCTTGTTGATTATTGAAAGGGTACTCTGAGGTTACTGTTAAGGTCAACCACTCACCCGTTCCAGCTTGGCTTTGTCTGGCATTGCGGCGGTTCCAATGTCTGCGATATCTGCGAACCATCTCCTGATGGTCTCGTTCTGGAAGTTCTTCCAATCGAACATGGAGGCATTCTGCCCCACCTCCTTCTCGTACGCTGCCAGGTCAAGGCCCGATGCAAGCTGAAAGACAAACTCCTCAATTGTGATCACAATGTCATTAAAATGACAGCGAACACCCGTATTTCACCGCGTTCTGATCTGAGCAGTGTTCAGTGGGGGTCATGTCATGTCAAGCCAATCAGCGAATAGGTCAAATAAAACGTCGAATCGATTTGATGTCCAAGGAGCCACCTGATATATGGGAGGATATGTTAAATGGTAAAATTTATAGAAGGTGAAGTGTGATGACGTCTCGTGACAAGACCTAAATGTAGTGCTCAGATGAAATAAACACAGAGAGGTACGAATGTTCAGTTTAGTTAAGATTTTAATGAGATTGTTGTGAAGAGAAACATCATTTTGCACTTTAGAAAAATCATGTTTGATGCTCTATGACTGCAATGAAGGTTGAAATTGTAATGATTGAATAAATCAACGTAAGTTTTGCCATAGACATTTTTTTCTATCTGTCTACCTACCTACCTACCTACCTACCTACATGTACCTACCTACCTATCTATCTATTTATCTATATATCTATCTATCTATCATGAGTTGACCTGTATGTTAAACACAATGTAAAATGTCGCAAACACTTATGCAAATAATTCGCTTTTCAAATTTCAAGTGAGCAACTTAATTAACCAACTTGTCGACAACAACGATCTGTTCAAAATGAAGCTAACATTATTTTTAATGAACTCAGAATTACTGTTGTTGAATTGTTCCATTTTCTTTATGTAATTTATGTCAATTTTTACATAATAAAATAAGCATATAGACCCATATCATTTATTTCAACAAACATTAAATTGATGTTACCAGGTTTTTAAATAATTTTTCGACGAATCACTGCTTAGATTTGTTTCCAGTATTACTATTACAATAGGATGCACTTACGGATAGTCGGTTTTGTATATGTTATTCATATAAAAATGTTTTAAGTAAACAGTCATTAATGGAGACGGTTGAATTGATATATAGAGCACACTGAAATTAGACTCAATACAAGGTAAACCAATTTTTTTAACACTCATTTTTAAAAAGTAACACGGTTTCAATAGAGCCTTCCTTGACTTTACGCCTCATTAACTCTGGTTCTCCAATAAACGGGGAGATTAGGTGAATTGTGCAAATGGCTCTCCATACCTCACAATGAGGTGTACTTTAGCACATAAACATGCGCAAAACTGCACAACCAATTTTGATATCCTTTCAGTCGAAAATGTTTCTTTTTACTTCTACAGAACTCATGAACACACAGGGATATGTATGTGTATATAATAGTGATTGATATATATTTATTTAACTCGTTACTTTTTGTAACTATTTTATGTAGAGTCTATATGACCTGTGAATGTAAATTTGACATTGAAGGTTTGAATGCGCATGGTATGTATTTACACAACAGTCAAATCTTTTCAGTCGACAATCTGGTTGCCACAGCACAATGCAATCTAAACAGCAATACAATTGCCCTACATATATCTTTATATGTGAGAAAAATTCTTATCTATTGCATTTATCTCGATGTCAAACATTAAAAAATACATTTCAATCAAAATTCGCAATGTTTGAAATACATCCACCATTTACAAAAGTGATTAAAGATACATTTAGGGATCAATTTCTGGGCTAAGCTTTAAATACCCGAAAAGGGGGGTCTTAATCATTTTCAGTAAAGAGACATATAAGCACGTATTTATTTAATACTGTCCGCGTTACAATCTTACTTTACAATGCAAAATGACTGGTCTAAGACCGTAGGCGTGTTTTTGGACCCGACCATGGCATTGCCACATTGACTGGTTGTATAATGGATCGACGTTTAAAAAGCTTTCGATTATTTTTAAAAACGAAGACTATTCCTTTGACTTATAAATGCTACATCATGTTGTATATTCATGCACACTTCAAAAGCTGAATGGCAAACAGAATTTTCAGTACATATGATATTTGAATACAGCAATGCGTTTACAGTTATATACAATAGAATACACTTGCTTTCATTGGGTTTGAACAGAGATTGTATACACTTCCCTTTGATTGTCACACAACTTGTCACTGCAATTTCTAATTGTATCTAGCGTTTCGTCTAACCGTAGAACATTGCTATGAAAATGAAAAAGGAAAAGGACCAAATAGATATATTTTTTTCGAAATTTTCGACATTTAAGCCGATTGTGTCTACTATCCTATTTCGAAACATTTCTCTTTTGAATGTAACATATCTATGAAAAACATGTAGGCGATGAATGATGTTTCAGATTGAGTAATATTTTATTCCTATACAACATTATTGATGTTTATTTAAAACTGTTCAAGTAAATTAATACATGTGGTAAAATATTATATAAATTTGTCTAGATTAAATGATCTATTCTTACTGGACAATTTTAATATATCAAATAACGAAGACAAAATTCAGGAACAATATGCTATTATCAAGTCAAAATATGTCGTTGGCTTGCATATTCATGCACAAATGTCAAATAATTTAACATAAAAAGAAAATCGTAATACAAATGTGTATATAAATGTGTATAACGCCGATATCACACGTGCATATGTAACATTGAGTAAGCTATTAAATACAATAACTATAAACCTCTCTTTCTTCTTATGTTTGGTAAGGGATGTCACGAGAAGGCAATTAATTGTTGCCCATTTTTAATCGATACTTGTTTTTCTTTAACAAACGTTCAAATTTGGTTAATCTACGCGATTCATTTCAACTCGATTGCTTTAAAGGTGTTCACACTAAAATGGCTACATGCATTTTCGCATGGATCAGAACAAATGAATCTACGAATACAGATTCACTTGTTGAGTAATCAGATGTTTTACCCAGCACAGATAAAATGTTTTGAATACACAAATATTAAAGAAAATCTAAACAAAGATATTCCTAAAAAAAAACCTGCCTTAAAATTTAACCCGTTAGCGCATAGCATTGTCTGGTTTTCATTTTAAAAAACACGCCTTCACGACTTTATGTAATGAATTATACTAAAATTATGAAGTGAAATTACAAACATTTGATTTCTTTTAATCAATAATAATGTTTGGTTTGTATGACTCTTAACAAACCATGGGATGTACGGTATCCTTGGTTTATAAAACACCTACTTTCATGTTTATCTATGTGTGTTTGTTTCGTCAAGTGTTCAAACTGCAAACACAGAAGGGGCACAACATATACGAGACCGTGCCTGTGAGAAAAGAATCTATGTTTGATTTGGGCTTGATTCAGTAAGAATGTTTAAGATATGTCTTAAATTATATTTACATAGTAGATAAATCTTTTCATGATTTTTCTCCAAACATTCCTTATTTAATCAAAATACTTCTTATTGTATATCCAGATTATTGAAGAGTTGTTTATTTCTTAGTTTATAAACTTAAAATATATTGTCGATTTTGATATTCATTTCTATCAAATTCCTACGTGTACGGGTGTTAAGTACACGCCCTGTACGCCATGTTCGCCGATTACAACAACGTACTGCGGTAATACGAACGGCAAGTCCCAGTCTGGAGGGGTGTTAGGAATTGAAACCTTAAGGTGACAGAGAGAATGTTTACTTAAGTTTGTATGTGCCTTAAAAAAGAGCCGAAATACCATATGATCTGTGTTAAGTTCAAATCGACGTTCTACAGCTGCATTTTCATCTCCTAAATGCAAAGATAATGATATTTTCTTGTTTAAGGAGAGAGAGCGGATTCATGTGCGCTGATTTTGCAGGATGTTTAAGTACTACCAACCAATATTTTCCCTTGTATCTGCTTTAGGAACATTTCCAAAATTATTTTTGAGTCATTGGCGCGCGCTACTGTCCTGTTTTCGATCACAAACCCGACTTTAACTTGTATATTGTCACTATTTTGAACTTATAAGCATTAAGATGTTACTTTTCAGAAACAAGCAGTCCTTTTCTATCGAATATCTTCATCTATACCAACAACATACTCTGTGCCCCTTTAAATTATACAAAGCTGAATATACTTTTCAAGGATGATGAAGTGAGTCTTTGTATATAAGAACTCAAAAAATGTCAATTGTGAAAAATTACGGGTTTTTTAGTTAATCCGAATCCAAACCTGTAACTCATCGCGCTTATCGACGAAGTTACAAAAGGTTGTTATATTCGAGACGGTTGTTTTTCGTTCTGAGGCCTGCAGTTTTTATTGGTCGAATAGATTATGGCACGCACATGAACAACGTTCATATATAGCGCGATCACTGAGGCTGTAATCGAGTACTGGCTGTCAGTTGGATCGCATTGCATGAAAGATTTACGGAGCACATATTTCAAGAATCCATTTCATGAGGGGCGTGGCATAAAGTCCCATAGCAGATTCAGTGAGCACTGGAATTTGTATTAGAGGTACATATTAGGCAAGATATGATAGATATGCAATATAATCACGATTATAACCTCTTTTGAGTCATATATGATAATGATAATCATAATAATGAATTCAGAGCAGTGGATTCCTGATGAAGAACCAATGAGCATATCAATACACTCCTCCAAACAAAGTCTCCTTTACAGAATAGATCGTCATTCATCTACCATCGAGACTTCATACGCATGCTGGAAATCGACACTTAGTTAGACTTTCCTTGGATGCCTTTAAGGAGAGATCGAGTATAAGATTAAACTGTGATTAGGCGTATTAATCCAAGGGTTGGTGACCTGTTAATCAATTGATTGTTAACATATTTAGGAAATGTCATATAGTGTTGGTAGATTCACCATATATTTTCCTTGTTCGTCATATATTTATAAACTTTAAATGCATTGCATAGAAATAATTAGTTTACAGGTAATACTCTTAAATAGTTTTAACGGCAGGTCATCCTGATAAGATTGAGTATCTTGAGCTTAGAGTATTGAACAAGAGGTCCATGTTTGTTGATGTAGTTATTCGTCTCCAATGTTTGCTCTTCATTCCACTTTGCGGGTGACAAGTGACAAACAGTTTCAAGTACTCAGAATATCATTGCTCTATTTACCTTTACACATACGCAAACACCCATCGATCTGGGGATGAAATTTGAGAGACATCAAATAAAGGATAGAATAATTCAAAGATTTTGTCCCTACAAGCAATATAAAATTACAGAAAATATAACCAAAGAGTGTTCTACCAGATAATTTGAGAACTGAGTTCCAAGATGAGGAGATATGGGGTTTAACGCCGCTTTCAAGAATATTTCACTTATATCGCCGCTGCTAGTATTATTGCAAGGAGAAAGCCCGCAACACCATTGTGGCTGTGCATTGCGGTGAAACCTGCTAGCGTCGGCTGGAACTAGCGAACCACGATTGGTACTGCGCTGAAATTCAGTGTAGCATTGCACCCAAACCTGACTGCGTGTAGAACACTTCTCAACTGAGACAAAGTTGTCGTGCCCCTGGCGGGAAACTAAGTTCCAAAGCAAAATTGAAAACAGTTTTCATTTACACAGTGATAAAAACGTCAAGGTAGGTGGTAACAGAGATAAAAACAATTTTTCTTCAAGTTAATCAAGCATATGCATAATTGTTATTCAAGGTTATCCAACATAAAAGTTATTCAAGTTAACCAAACGTAAATTTTATTCAAAATCAATCCAACATAAATTCTTTTCAAATTAATCCAACATAAATGTTATTCAGAGAAATCAAACATATTGCGATATTCAAATTAATCCAACATAAATGTTATACAATTTGATCCGACATCAATTTTATTCAAGAAAACCAATCCAAAATTACTTTTCAACTTAGTCCAACAAAATTGTTTATCCTAGATGCAAATAAATGTATTTAAAGTTACTCAAATTCTTGTACTTTTATAAGAAAAAGTGCAGAAATGCATTATGAGTGGGAGAGTATTCCAAAAATATTTACATTTCATACCAAACCGGCGAATGACATATTTTCAAATAATGAATAAAGAGAAAACTTACTACTTAGTTTTCATAAATTAGTAATCATTGATGTAGTTATATTCTGTTTTAGATTAATTTCTCGATAAAGGCTGAGCATAAACGTTATTTTCTATTTTCTAAAAACAACAGTTATAACCATATATATGCAACAAACATGTATCACCATTTGAATAGGACGTTATTTATTTTATGAGTTTCGTAAATGATCCTCCTCTCTTCAGCTGTAATAGACCACATTACTTATCAACTATGAAGTAAATATATGCTCACCATGACTTCTCGGTTATGGTCCGTGATGTTTGTATAATACTCCCATGATGTGACGGTATATTCATACAAAATGGCTTGATATTCCTCGTTATGGTGCAACAGAAAATCTTCAGCCCGAGATAGGTCAGTGATTTTACTATGGCCATTTGTCGCCCGGGGGTGAAGAAAGACCACACCCAAAACGAGGAGGAAAAGTTTTGGTGTCATCTTCACTACGGGACAAGATATCACCGTCTAGTTCTGTCCAAGGTTGTCGGACTGGCGCTGTCACCCGCCTAGCGAGTACTTACATGTAGGTCTAACAATACGAGTATAGTGCGCAAGTAGACGGACTCTCGCTTGAATAGAAAACCTAATGCTCTCTTCTTAAGTTGAACGTAACATATCAGGTGAGCAATGTTATTGCTTTTTTTGTTATCGAGCATTTAGCAGTGTCTTTGTTGAAATTTGTTTTTGTTTAAGACTGTTGTCGGGTTGTGCATGATTTATTCCTTTGTATTTTATGTACCATCCTACTTGACAAGGATATATACATGTGTATACTTCAAACAGAACGTCGTATATACACGGACTACATAAAGCTCCTTTTGTCCCTATTTAAAGACACAGTCCATGATTTTCATGACGTTTTATTTGGCTTTGATATGTGCCAAAATTATATTTATACATATAAAGTATGAAGTGAAAAGTAAAAATCTCACTTTTTCCTCTTGTAATGCCAAATATATTGACGAGAATGTTTTTCCAATGAAATTAAAAAACCGTCTTTATATTTGTGCAGAAGCCCCTTTTACACGACGCTTTAAATGAAAACCTGTTTTATAACATACCAAACATATTTATTAACTTTAAATTTATCCAGCTGTCTTATTTTGATAAGTGTCTAGAATTGCCTTTGACTCAATGACACGAGTCATTATCCGGTTTTCGATCAAAATCGCGACTTTTTACCTATGATTGGTCACTCTAATTTTTAGCAGTAGTCGATAATACTTATCGACGAAATGAAATTGTTGATGATTTGCGTTATTGATTACAACAACTCCCAGAGTGTCTCTTTAATATCCTTACATTTATATAATGTATGGCCTTCTGGTTTATATCTTATGAATTATGTACATGTATTATTCTACATGGGCAGGCCATAGCTACATGTATCTGCCTGGCTTCAAAATGTAAAAAAAATATTAATAGTGTAATTCATTTTGAAAAGCAATGTTAAGTTTCAATGACCGAGTTTGAGAACAACTGTCGCTGTGTTTTCAAGGATACTCCTGAAAACGGAGTGACGGTTTGTATTTATAATAGATTTTGTTTTCCTTCCATAGTTAATCATTGTCCTAAAACAAAAAATAAATGTGCCAATCAGCATTCTTTATCCTTGATACATTAAAGATATACGTTAAGCAAGGATGTCTACTTACGTCGGTTTTATTTCTAAATGAAACAGAAAGAATAAATGTAAGCTCTCGTTTCTATATTTTCAAATAACAAAAATTTGTTAGATAGGAACAGATTTGTTAATTTTCTTTCATGTACTATATAGGTACTCCGCCAGGAACATGTATACTTTCAGCGTTGGTGTACATAATCATACTTTTTAAGTTATGTTATCTGTATCTAAACAAAAATGTCACTCATTCATAACTTAAGAGCAATTTTTCTTCAAATGACAACGAGACACAAATGTTTATTCACCTCTAACTGATCCTTGACACAGATTTCAATCAACAACAATGTATAAGTTTTTAAGCGTTTTAATGCCTTTTCAATGTCAATTGAACGCGTGATGGAACAATATGTATTCATGCAGTCTTAAAGAATGATGGGGAATGTAAACTAAACTTAAAGTATAGTGCGTGTAATTTTAAATGTATTCTTACATGGATTTTATACTAACTGAAACCGTCAAATATTATGTGATCTTGTTTACTACATACTTGTTCATAAACAGGTTTACAAATTTATTCCTTTATGAGATATGTATTTTTGAAGATAATGAATCAACACCAATATAGACTAAAGAATGGTTTAGGATCTGAGAATACATGAATTAAAAGACTATTTACGTCTCCCGGTCTTAATATCGTGGCTAACCACTGAAGTGAAAGTACGGTGGCTAAGTAATGCTAAACGAGTGTACATTTGTATACCGTAAACATTTCTTTCTTTGAGCTAGTCATTTGTAAACCACCTATACACAAAAAGCAGTCTAGCTAGGATTGAGTCACTTGAAGTCACTGATAAAGGTTTTGATTTTTTACGTCGAAACAATGTCTATATGGTACGTAGGCCGCTGACATCTATTCTTTTTTTTAAAACTGTTTTATACTTGAAAAAATATCAGGACATAAAATTTGTTTATAATTCTAATTCACTGTCAGTGTAAGACAAAGTTTAAGACGAAAGAATTTTACGATCATTTTAATTCGTAGAAAGTTTCCAGGAATCACAGTTCTCTACGAAATTACTAACAGACGCCTGAAGATTGGTGAGTAGCAAAAAAAACATGCAATATTACATAACTGCATCTAAGGCAGATATGCATTTGCTACAAGCTTACAAAAGGAAACTTAAGTCTAATTAGAAACGCGCTGTAGGACGATTCTTATTGACATAACCAATGTGTTTAGCATACGCCAGTAGCGGAGGGTATCTTTATCTTCACTGTCCTTAGTTTCGTGCATGTTTTTGAGAGGGTACTATGAAGTCGAAATCATCTATGGATTGATCGTGACAAGATGTTGTTTTTTTAATCATTCAACGATCGTCTGTTTGCTAAGACTTTTCTGAAAAAGATGTCCAAAACTTGTAATTTTTGCAAAAAATGACATTCTTTCATTCCAATATGATTTCTTTTAATGTATTTATTAACTTTTTAAAAATTCACTTGTATATAAACCACTTAAAACATCAGGACACGGAAGTTTGTCGACCTGTTTTCAACCAAAAACATTTCATGTATAAAGAAAAATTAAGCCGATGATAGATGTATATCTGATAATGAATTTTATGCATTTTTTCAGGTTTCACGTATCCAGTTTTCTGTTTCATTTTTAAACGGGATTGATATTTTATTGGGTAGCTAGACTTGCTACAACAAAATGATATCATTTTCTAAAATAATCAAAGTCATAGTGTAATGTGAAGAATGCTGTGGACAAAGATATCGTTTCTCTGTAAACACGACTTTTACATTTAGTAGTGATGTTTATATGTAGGTTATGTGACATACACCATGGTTCACATAATGGTGTCATCAGTATATTTTAAACAACCATATGGTGATTTCTTAATTTCCTGTTACACCTCCATGTAAAGTGTTATTGCTAGTTTGAAAAAAATGCAAAAATTCCACAAGTTTCAAGATCTATCAAGATCACGGTCTTTAAACAAGTTTTACTATCAATGTCATTATATAGAGGCTGAACTTCCATGGTAGCATTTAGTGGTATTACAAGAAATGTAACCTAACACTTGACATGAGAGATGTCATGATCCCAACTTTTGACATTTGATCAGTTTTCACAACTTGGTTTTATATGGCATCAATCGTTCAGGACATTCTGTGAAAAGCGAATGTGTCTGACCAAACTTGTCATTCAGGTTTTCGAACAATAAATGTTTGCTTATGTGCTTTCCTAGGATACAGATTTCAAACCTTCATTGCTAAAATAATAAATTTAAATATTTTATTGTGTTGCCTAATATCATATGAATGTTTTCATTTATTGAAAAGGATGTGCTAGTTTTATCGTTTTATTTATCTAAGGCTGTTAAAGGCATTCCTCCATACACAACTACATGTACTAATCAACAACAAATGTTGTGTCACCGTACAAAACAACAGTAAGTTTTTTTTAAATTTTAATAATGTGTATATTCCAAGACATTCCCGATTTGTGCAGAAAAGCAAACCTACAAAATGAATATCAACATCATCAGTCATCCATTATTTTATGCTGTTACCTTTCTAATATGAATTCGTTTGATGAAAAGTTTAGAAGAACTAGCTAAAGAAAACAAGATTGTGGGTTGTACTCAAATTTAGTTTGTCCATTATTACTGTATCAACGTGCCTCTAGCACATGTATATAGTACGATGTGTATTGTCCCCTTCACAATCACCATTGAAATCTGTTAATTTCAATGGGTGAACTGACTATATTTTAAGCAAACTTTTCTGACTGTCATGGTTACCCATCTTATATACGTATCTGCGTATCTTTGAATATCAAAGAGCTTTAAACACGCATTTTGAATAAACGAAGGTATGTAAATAACAGACCTTAGTTCGTGTAACAAATTAAGGTAGATGTTTCAAATTCATTCATACATAAATAGATAAATAATAAAAATTATAAAACACAAAATATACATGATAGTAAAGAGCTTTAAATATGCATGTTTGATCCGTTAATATGAATATGATTGTTGAACAAAAGGAGGTATGTGAATAAAATTCCAAATCTTAGTTTGTGTAACAAACAAAGGTAGACGTTTCAAATTCTAATATACATAAAAAGATAAATAATACAAATTATGAAATACAAAATAATTGAAAATATACATAATCGTGGCTATTGTTTCGGGACTCTCTAAGATAATAACACGTTTTCAATCAAACATTCAGGAGAAATGAGCGACAATGCTTCAAAGTGAGCACTCTGTTTAATCTATCCACTGCATACAAACTTCTCAAGTAGATACAAAAATAGATCGGAGACAGCAGGGATTCATCAAGAAGATTTGCAATCCGATTTTCTTTTTTTTATTCTTTTCGACAACTACAGTTTAAACTGGTTCACGTATTTTCGCGCTCAAAATAGTTATTTTAAGGCATAAGAGAACAAATGAACTCACTTTAGCTTTCTATTGATCCGAAGTAGTACATATCATTCTTTACAATTGAAATCAATAATGAAAAGGCTAGGGCAGAAAGGGATCTGCCACATAGTGGCCTATAGAGAATCAGTGGTTATTTCTGAAAACTACCATTTCAATACTTATCCAGTTCAGTATTGTGACAATAAAAAGACTAACATCGTATCCCGTGAATTTTTTAAATTTCATTTTGGAAATATATTTATAGCAAACACACACATGTACACACAAATACGGATTGTAGTGTTTGGTAATTCATTTAGATAATGTACATGTAAATGGAAGTTAGAATTTCGACTTTTTAACATTTTTATGGCTGTTTTTTTTCGATAAAATTCAAAACAAGTTAATATCATATTTTTTATTTTATAATGAAAATAAAGTTTGAGGAGGTGATTTGATCTTTATTCAGGATATATGGTACTTTGGGTCTTGTTTAAGCCATATTAGAAATGATGAAACATACGTGCCACTGCACGACCCAATGGCCAGAGGACCCAATAGTCAAACGACCAAATAGTCAGACGACCGAATTGTCAGACGACCTTTTGCTGAGACAGTGGATTAGAGGTACAATTGAACTAGGTTTTTTTTAAAGAGTAAGAACCTTGAACAATTTAGAGAGTACTATCGAATTTGTAAAGGAATGAATAAATGCAATGAAGTATTTTTATATAATCGATTCAAAACGGACACGGGGTACACTGTTTACAGTCGTTTATTACAAAAATATAAACAGTTACAAAGTGAAGATCAATCCATAATCATTAAGATATCTTGGCAAAACATATCTATAACAACTTATCGTTGATCAGGATTACCGTTATGTAAAGATGATAAAAATCCATAGCTAAAAAGGAAATCAGTTCTTTGGTATTGTTATGAAGAAATTCCAATTGGCTACTGCAAATAGGAAAGATTAAATCACTCATGGATAATAAGAGATACAAACATCGTTAAATCACACCTCACAGTGAAATCAAACATTCATTACATCGAAGGACAGACTAAGCTCCAACTGCAAATAACTCGATACTTTTTTATGATAACCATTTCTCAAACAGCTACGAAAGTTTGTGAACCATTAGTACGAAGACGACAGTCCATAACGACATGGAGATCTGCAAGGCTGAACTTAATTCAGCTGGTATATCAGGGCACTCTTGTTCCCATCCGATCTTGTGACCTTCGTTCTGCTCTTTTAACCAATCAGTGAGCGGCTTGAAGTACTCCATGAGAGGGCCGGCGTCCATCTTGCCTTGTCCAGTGATGATCTTCATCGCTTCCGGCCACGTTCGGATAGAGCCAAGTTCCAAGACGCGACTGTGAATACATCAACTTTCACAAGCAACATGATCAGTTAACGAAAATGCAAAAAAAACCAATCCTATCACAACATCGTGTGTCTTGTGTTCAGATATTCAAACTACATAGCCTTTCGTGGATCAGAAAAAAAACTTCTTCAGAAATAGGAAGACCAGAGTTTCCATGGCTTTTTGGTGTTTTATCAATTTGATATGGATATCTTATGGGCCCATGTGTTTTTATTATCATTTTTACCAAATATAGTATTTTATATATTTCTGGTGAGTTGCATTAGCCAATCTCGCTAATGTTTTTATGATGTCAAATTTGGTCATGAAAATAGCTGGCGAAGGAGAGGTCTTTTGGTTTTGCAAGTGCAAGATATCCACTACCATCTTTAAAATGCTTTTGATGTTATTAAGCTTGATAACGGTGTTATAGCTACACCGAAACGTAACAGTTCGGGCAATAAAGAAGTTCATTGTTAAAAAGATCTCCTTCTTCAGCATATTTATGGTTTATCTATATTTACCTATAAACTGTATCACATAAATGATTTGCGACAAGTACCAGCCTCTGTAATCTATAATTGAAGATGAAAAACGGCCTCGCGTTGAAGAAAAGGCAGACGCATAGCCATGACAAATGGTGGACTGTTGTACCTGAGAAGAGTCCCAGCTTCTGTGGACCTGTAGATATCACACTTGTGTAGAGGTCCCGTCTCCCCTGCTGCCTGACACAGAGCCTTGTGGAACTGGAACTGGATCACGAAACTCACGAAATATCTAGAAAAGAGAGCTTCTACGTTTCACAACTTGTATATCAATAATAGCCAATGTAAGAGTTTATTTTACCACAAGAGATAATAGATGTTAACAAGTTGCAAGTGGTCCAATTACTGACTTTTAAGTGACCAAACAATAGCGAAAACAATGATATATCATCTCATTTTGGCCCCTAACTCCTATTGATCTATTGATAATGCGCAGCTTCATGACGAAAGTTTAGTTCACTTATTCCCAATTTCATTAAAAGAAAATTTTACTAAACGATTTTGTAGATCAAAAATAATTTCGAAATTTTGAACACTGTTCACTTCAATGAGCTGCCAAGACTTATATGGTTAACTGTACGTGCAAATAATACGTTTATTTTAGGTATTTTGAATCTTCAATTCCGTAGTGAAAATTAAACATTTAGTTTTCGCAATGTTACGATGTCTCAAAGACATCACACATTAGACATATCCTTTAGGATACCAAGGAATGTCAAAAAAACGTTCGGGATGCAAATGTATTATTATACCTTATGAAAGGGATGTTTGCAGGAACGTGGTATTTTGCACCAGGGTCGAAATCTTCCTCAGATCTCTTCACAGGAGGTGAAATACCCTGGTATCTGCATCTGAAGGAAGAATGCGATAACAGGTACAAAATTGCTTTGTTAACGCACCAACAAGTGCGTGGATGTTGTCCCAAAAGATTAAAAAACAATTTCTTCATTTTGAAAAAAACATAGGCAAGAAAACATAGGCATAGCTGATTTACATCCTACTGGAAAGATCGTGAGTGTATATTATGTTGATATTGTACATAACATTGGCGTGAGAGCATACCTAATTATTTTGTCGCATCAAACTCGTGAACGTTTCAGTAGTTTTATCATTCCGAGCGAAAGCCTTACCTGAGTTGCCACCACTTGGTGTTGTACATGTCCGGCCTCGTCTCTCCACTGAACACACTCCATCTCCACTGGTCCATCAGGAAACTGAAAGGGAGGGAGGTGATCTTGTCCAGAGCTATGCTCAACAAGTAGTTGATGTCACTCTCTGCAAAATAACATGATAACCAAGATGTTATACCACATCACCTGCAAGTTAAATGTGACAACTTTGTCATAATCTTTGTAATGGTATCAGCATTGCATATATAACGTGAAAGTGCATAATAGTTTTCAAAAACAACTTTTAAAGATCATTCAGATGTTTAGAAATATATCGATGATGTCTGATTCCTCGTTCATCAATTTAATATAAAGGAAACGTGACCTATGTCTTCCTGCACGTAAGGCAATAGTCCGATCTGTTGCAGATGTTTGGGAGTGGCCACGGACAGAACGAGAAAGTCTCCTGCAGGCTCGTGGAAACCTGGCGTGGAATATTGGCAGTAAGAGGGAAGCTATAGTGTAAAAACAATAATCACCTGTGTCCTCCTGCATGGAAGACAAGATTCCGATCTGCTGCAGATGTTTGGGAGTGGCCACTGACAGGGCGAGAAGGTCTCCTACAGCCTCGTGGAAACCTGTCAAGTATCAAATAGCTTTGACTACTATATTCAAAAGTTTACACTTACTCTTAAAACATTGAGAAGACGAGCATTTACCTGGGTTGGCACCTTCCCTGAAGACAACTGGCTGGTTCTTGTACTGTAGAAAATATTCAATGTGTCCCATCTCGTGGTGAACTGTGATCAGATCTTTCATGGTGATGTCTGTGCACTGTTTAATTCTGAATCGAAATGATGTGCAAACTCAGAATGTCTTCCCTTTCTTTAATATTAAGTCATATTTGTTTGAAAAGCCATCTTTTCATGCAGTTTTTTTTTTCAAATCACGCCCTTAGTGAAAGTAACGACACAATCAGCTGCATGCAAGATCATATGAACTCGACATATGCGTCATGTATGGATTGAATTTTAAGTTCACCCATTATTAGAGCTTCGTCCATATACACTACCAGGCAAAAGAAAGGTTTCATTCATTTTTCAAGACTATAAAATTTAAAAAATCGCGAATATGAGAATTCTGACGAATGGTTTATAAACAGAAATCATTTTCCAATATTCTTTTTAAAAAGTATCCAAATATCGGCGTTTAATTTGCCCCAATACGCAAGGAAAGAGATAGGGGGTCAACATTAAAAATTACACAAATTTGTAATAAAAAAAAAAGTGGGTAGAAACTCTCAATGGTCATAGGAATCACGGGGTCTATCATCAGTAGCGAGTGTGACCACCCTGAGCAGCACTGCAAGCAAGTTCAAGCCTCCACATTGAAGTCGTCATGACCAGGCGTCGGATGACGTGAGCAGGGTTCCTGTTCTATATGTTAAACAGAGCTTGCTCAAGTTCCTGCTGGTTGTTTGGAGGTGGCACAACCTGTCTGAAATGGCGGTCACGGCGATCTCAAAGGTGTTCAATCATATATGGTGAGTTGGCTGGCCACGGCAAAACAGTGACGTTGGCGTTCTTGATGTAGTCTCTAACAATTCGGACAGTGTGAGGTCTTGCGTTGTTGTGTTGCAATATCAATCCTCTTGGCTATTGTTGGATGAAAGGAACGACGATTGGTCTCAGTAACTCATCAATGTATCGCTGGCCAGTCAGATTCCCTCGTGAACCCCTCTAATACAGTTTGGCACGAAACGCTTTTCCCTTCGTCGATAAACGCGAACCCTGCCAAAGTTGATGGTGGTTTGCCATTTGACGTTGGGAAGCCCCGATAGTGGCCATACTGATCGCTTGATTACTTTGCGCTTGCGTAACTGAATGTCTGCTCTTACCAACAAGGGTATTTATGCAACATTGCTACACGTGCATCACAAATAATGCCTCACAATCACGTTTTGCAGGTGTTTGTGTCTGTGTTCGATGCGATGGGTTAGTGTAGAGGAAACGATGCTGTAATACTATAATTTCCTGCTTAGAATGAAACCCATAGCAGCCCTCGTATAGAAAATATAAAAGTGAAACCTTTCTTTTGCCTGGGAGTTTATTTACCGGAAGTCTTTCTGGTTGAGGAAGTCCGAGGCTGTAGCATGACACACAACATCTCTGCCATCTTTCGGCTTTTCTATCATGGAATGGTCCCAGAACTCTTGTGGCATTCCAATAAGTCCAAGAGATGTGAAGAACTCCTCTGAGACTTTGAACATCTTCAGTGCTGTGTAGTTCTATTGAGAGAGGTGACTGTATCTCATTTGTTTTCGTTTTATTTAAATCACACATACTTGATGCGTTTGATATTGACTTATTGTTGACTTAAGTTGATTGTGATGAACACTTTATTTTATTTATTATAAACAGCATTCAAAGATAGAAATATGGTGGCATTTAGTACATTTATAGTGAATCAGATAAGAGTTTTACACGAATAAGAAGACACAAATTGGATTATTCCAGGCTAATTCCAACACATATGTTGAGAATTTTCCCCCAAACAAGGTTAATCATAGGCTATCAAGAGATTAATGCTGATATAAAGTTGAAAAAGATCTATTTGTCTTAAAGTGTTCTAATGACAATCAACCACATCAAAATATATATCTCTCGGGACATAAGTTATTCTCTTGACACGCACCTGTTCCTTCATCTGCGGAGTGACGTCCACACTCTCCTTGTCCTGGTAGGGCTGCAGGATGTCCAGGAGGTTAGACCAGGAATGGGCCCACATGTTCCCTGCAAGGGAAAATGAATATAGGATCACGATCGACTACATACATAGTGACTTCGATCTTGAATGACAACAATGAAATACACAATAGGATATTTGCACGCATTAAGTGAAAACACGTTCTTCGCGTTTCTCAGTGGATTTCTTCACCATTTTTTCAACAAAACCCTACGCCATAGTTGCATGTCTTGGCAAGAAGCGCATGCAGTAGTAAATTGGCATGTATTGTTCGTTTCAATAGTGTTGCGGATGTTTTAAATATCCGTCGATTGATAATCACATCGGGGATGAGGGAGGCCTTCACATGTTATGTAAGTCATTTAAAAGCTAAGATCAAAGTACCGGTCGTGGAATTTACCATTCTGAAGGTAGAATTTTGACGGGTAGGGATATTACCATGTACAAGGTGCTATCTATAGGAGCATTTATATACGTGTACATGTAGGCCTGGCTCTCATTTCGTAAAGACCCTTAGGGCTAAAGACAACCTATTCTAGCAGCTGAACCAACACTGAGTTACACCCAATCAATGTCTGCAGATCTGTGTTAATTGGCTTTATGCACCATTAACCAAAAGTTGTATCACTGATGTACGTACGATAAACGCTGTCTGTGGTAGATCTACTCTAAATGGATATGTGCGCCTTTAACCAATATGTATAGTTGTAACATTACGACCACTTTAGGCTACAAGAGCTCTGTGAAAATTGGCCACGTGTAACGATCTTCGAACGTGCTTCCTTTTGCTCGCCTCTCATCTAATGTATTTTTGTGAAATGTCACAAATTATGGTTTATACTGTTGTGGACTTTCCATTTATGTATCCATTTTCACTATTCATGTCTTTATTTGTCGACTGTGGCTACTTTTATATGTTAAAAAGTATATTTCTTGTCCCATTCCCCTGCCTTTCTACGTGTAGCATTGATATGTCACTATTTATGTTATTTATATAATTAATTGTACTTGTAGAGGAGTTTGCCCCCTTTACAATAAGCTATAGTATGGTGCTGTAACACCGATAGTTTGGGAGTTGGGCCTTTTTAGTATAGCCAAGAAACACAAATTGTCGTGTTTTCTTGACCTAGGCTAAAATACTTACCACGCGCCCAAGTAGCTTTCTCAGACGTCGGGTCAGCCCCTATATAAGGCGGCGACCGACTGACGCTAAGAGTCTGCATTTTATCATCTTCTGTAAATATGTAACTTGTTAAAGTGTTATAATGATCTATAGCGTCGATTACGGCCGGGTAGTTTTACTAAAAGTATTGTGTATGTATATTGTCATATAAAGTACTGTCTACTTGTTGTTCATTCATCCCCATTCAGTCCTTATCGCGTCCCGTTAGTTCCCTGTTATTTCACGCCAGTTTGTTCTGATTGACGTATTCTAGTTAAGACGGCCATTAGCCTTGTCCTGTTGTTTCAAGGTCTGGGTATTATGCTAAAGTGATTGCCTAGTCTAGTCTATATGTCTAACGTTATTCACGGGTAGTTGACTTCTCTAATTAGCCGTGAACTCCTGTTGGTTTGTCCAAGGGTAGCCAGTTGTCGTACCCTTTTATCGTCTTGTTCAGACTGCAAATAAATCACTTATATCACTCATTACTTCTCTCTTATTGGCTTGATTATTATATTGGTATATCTTTCTGCCGGATAAACGGGTCTCGTCTGAGTTTAGAATCCGATACACCGTGACACCCATCTTTACAACGTCAAGGCCGAAACCAAAAGATTTCGAACTCTTTCCGCTTCGCCCTTGACATCACGGCCCACATTTTCTGTGCTCAGAGTTTAGCCCACTGCAGGCACAGGCCCTCGGATCATTAAAAACAATTTAATTTTTTTTTTTTTTGAGAACACCCCCTGAATCAAATTGTACCTCTGTTAATAGTATATGGAAAGGCCAGCACTCCATTCGCCCCCACCCGCTTTCTTGACCGAATGCTACAATAAATACGCACGCAATCAATATAAAATCTATGCAGACATGATGTCAAATGATTTGCCTTTCTACTCCAACTCACTTAAACAAATAAATCTTTGGGGTTATTTAATGAGGACGGCCGAAAGACGATTTCCACGCCCAACTTAATGCTGATGGGACAAATGGCCGCCCGTCACCTTGACCTTACGGGGTGTGTGGCCGCAGCGACAGATCTCATTGGTTTGATGCAAAGTTAGGAACAGATAACTCTAATTCTCCGTTCTTGCAACCAATGAGATCTCTCGCTGCGGCCACACACCCGTAAGGTCAAGGTAGGTTTCGAATGTAAACGATGATTTCATTAGCTGCAGGTTAGCAGCTAGTAAGGGTGGTAACTCGGTAATGACGTTAGGTGTAGCTGCTTCGTATCACAGGTTTTGTTACCGATGAGGGCAAGGTAGAAAATGGATAGAGTCTATCTCGATACATTTTCACCTTGCCGTGGGAAGATGCGTCACACCCTGGTCTAAGTTTAATTAGACCTCGAATTAATTCCACTTACCCAGAAGATGAGCTGGTATATGTCCCTCCTTGGGGAACTTATCCTCCCCATACAGCTGTACAAGTTTCCTCCTGGTGTAGGCGTGCAGCTGCTTGTAGAGTGGCTCCAGCTGCAGGAACAGCGCCTCCACATCCTCCTGGAAGGTTGGGGACTCGTACCTGGACTTCCAGTACTCGCCTGTGTCATTGAATCCTGTTCGGACAGATGTGGACTAAAAGTAAGTCTATGCATGTTTTAGCCAATTTCTTTTTGTTAAATCAACAAAACGCTTTTCTCAATGCCGACTTCCTTGTCTTGTTATTTTTGAATAAGTAAAATTGGAACTTGCTGAACAAGTTACTAGTACCAAAGACTCCACTTTTATACATCTAGTTATATCAGGACAAAGATAGAACAACATTGAATGCAATTTAGATCTGTAATGATTTCACACATTGAGCTAATAGACATTGTAATATTTTATGACATTATTTGGACGCTTTTCGTTTTGTATACATCCATAAACAGGTTCCTTTCATAAAATAGTTTGCACGTGCCTCAATGACATCATATAAACAAGCATGTTTTCCAACCAAAATAACTGCATTCAGCCTTATAAGTATTTGCTCTTTAAAAGCAGGACATCGATACACCATATCAAGGCCAGATTAGTCATCACATCAGCAGAATACTCAGAAAAACCGCCAGTATCGATGTGACATTTTATTCAGATAAAACTTTAAAAACCATTCTCAGAGCCAACGGAAGAGGAGACAACAGTCAAACGCAATCCAATCCCAGAGGTTGTGTTTATCAGATTAATTGTGATTGTGGTAGTAGTTACATAGGAGAAACCTGCCGACCTTTTGAAATTAGACTCAAAGAACACAAAACCTCTGTTGAAAAATCTGATCTGAAATCCGCTCTTTCTGAGCACATCATCAACAACCCAAACCATTTTATAAACTGGCAACACACAAAGATCTTGGCTTCCAACGTCAATGATTGGCGCAAAAGAAAACTTCTCGAATCAATCTGCCTTAGAAGATTAGCCCCTGAGATTAACAGGGATCAAGGGGTTTACCTCCCACCGCCTGGCCAATCCACAAAGAAGCATAGACCACTCCACTGTATAAACATTCAGACCTGTAACAACACCCATTTCTTTGTATCATTACCTTTTTTTATCTCACTTATTGTATTTGTATTTTTTGTTCATTATCCACCTGATGAAGGGGCAAGAAGTAGCCCAGAAACGTTGTGAAAAAATAAATAAAGAAGTTGCCATCCATAACATCGTCTTGTATTGCCTGTGCCTGTCTGTACGTTGCATTAAATACTTCCGGCCTTTGAAATCAACTTTATTTCCTGAACACGTACATATTTGCTTCAAAACTTACGAGGTGGATTTCCTGAATGCGTATCGTTAGTAATATTGAGAGACATGCGGTATCTGTGCATTCGTTGTGTTTGCGAAATATTGGTGTGTACTAGTGCGTTTTAGTCACCATTCGCCCTGATAGCCTCGTTACTAAGCTTTACGAATTCTCCATATTTATCCTTAATCTTCTTCCCGGTCGCGTCTCTCCATCCCTTCCACGCTTTGGTCAGCTCGTCATAGTCACGTGAGGTCGCCAGCAGGCGTGTCAGCCCTTTCATAGAAAAAGAAACAATGTTCAGATATGTTGGTGTCTAAAGTAAAAGATGGTGGGATTAACAGTTCTTAAAAACTACATGTAGGCTTAATTCTGGAAACGTTTTACTACGAGTAATTATGTTGAGATATAACCCAAGGATTTGAAATACTGGAAACATCTTAATCAAATTTTAAAATACAAAGGATAGTGAATGATTATACTGCTAAAAAAAATCGCGCAATCACAGACATATAACACAGATGATTAATCAAAATCCATCACGTTATAGTCAGTATGATTTATGTCAAAAGGCAGAGAAACTGCAACGAGAGATAAGACACAATGAGAAAAGTTTACAGTTGTGGTACCTGGAGACAACTCCAGACAGTTGTCGCTAGTGATGCACACCTTGCCTGTGCTGTACGTCTCCTTCATCTCAGACAGCACGTTGTTCAGCTACGCGAAATATAGGCGAAATACACGTGCAATGCATGTGCAACACAGGTGCACGCCAAATGAAAATATTATTTTCAACAAGCAGGCTTTCTTCTCCCAATTAGAATCTCAAAATAGTGATGTAGCGTTATTTCTAACAATTTAAGATTGTATGCCCTTCGTATGGTTATCAACAGAAAAAAATGGTTGAACAAATCTCCTTTTTATTACAGTCATAGTTAACAAAAATTGCATAGATATAAATATAAATTCTTAACCAAAAAGTATGATGAGGGCAAATCTTTTTATTTCAACCCAATCAAGGAACCAAACACCAGAAAATATGGTTATGGCAAATACATTTAATGCTTATACAAAGCATCGCATTTCACCAACGGATGTTAATCGAGTATATTCTTAGGACCTACATGTAGCGTCCCTATAGCAATGACTGTTTTTCATCATGTTGCGATGTTTATAATAACTCAACGTCACGGCATACATTACACAACCAATGCAACGCTCAATGATATGTATGTTATTGCATCAAACTAGATAAAGAGAAGGTATATATGCCGCATAATTATTTACTTATATCCAGATTTTACGATCGTATCTCGCCATGTGTTTTGTACCGAGTTGTTTTGAAAGGCATGTTGACTATTTTGTCTGAATCTTTAAAGGAACTTAGGACACAAGAACAAACAAAACTGACAGATGTTGCATTAATTACTTGAAGACTTTGGAACGGTTCACTTGCATAGTTAACTGTTCCTCACCCGTTCCAGCTTGGCTTTGTCTGGCATGGCGGCGGTTCCGATGTCTGCCACTTTTGAGAACCATCGTCTTATTGTTTCATTCTGGAAGTTCTTCCAATCAAATGTAGATGCGTTCTTTCCGGCTGCGTTACTGAAGGCTGCTTCCGCCACTTTAGCTTCTACCTAGAAGAAAATTACCAGTATGTCAAATATTATAAAAATTCCCTAAAATAAAAATAGGGCCTTTGGCTCTCTAGCTCATCAAATTATCTATGATTTATCTTATAAATGATCACTTGTTACTTGTGAGCTTCGATAAAATCTATGAAAAGTAATCCCAATCAGCTAAGGGCTAATTTTTTTTGGCCTCTAGTTTCTAGCGAAAAAGATGAACTGCATGTAAGTTTAGGATTCACACCTTTATCATGGGTATCAGGGTCACAGGGCCATGGTCATAGGGTCGCCAAATCCATGAAATAGAATCTCCATAAACTAAGCAGTCTGAACAAAGTGTTAGTTTTCTAGGCCTTTTGGTTCTTGAGAAGAACATGAAAATAGGTTTCAATGCGTGGGTCCTCTGGCCCTTATAACAGGTCACAGGGTCACGAAATCTACCCTATGAACCCTATGAGTCAAGGAGTCTGAACACAAGATTTCTGATTTCCTATTGCAATGTTTCTAGAGAAGAAGATGAAGGCCAGGTAAGCTAAATGGATGCGTATTTTATAACGGCCCAATTGTATCACATGCTGACATTGAGAGAAACAAGGCCTATCCACCAGACCCGTTTTCTAGTAAATTTTGGAGGAAACATTTCAGGTTCTCTTCATTTTTACAATTTCAATTTACAAAATAACACTTTTGGCTGGCTATAATTCAAAGTCAATTAATACAATGATGATATTCCTAATATTCCGCTTTAAATGTCTATGTTAAACCTAGAAGACCATTTATACATGAATAGAGACAAGCAATGCAAAATTATAAAATTTCGAATAACTAACTGCCATAATATCTACCTTCAAATCGTCTAAGACTTTTCTGTGTTCGGCCATTTTGTGTGCACTCTTTCACAATTTGAGAATCTTTTTTTCTTTATGTTGAACACTCCCGGGTCGCTGCATAAAGCAGCTTTATAAGCTAAACTAAAATGCCATTACGTGCCATTCATGTTTAAGAGAGTTACAACTCACTTAGGTTGTGGCAACAGATGTACATTTTCAAAGAGGACTTGTTCAATTATATAAACTACCGGGCAAAAGAAACTTTAGGTCGTTTTATTGACCTGTACAAAATACACAACACATTATATCTTTTATGAATTACATGTTATTTGTAGTAAATTCAATTGCGAATCTAACGGTGTACATAAAATGACAAAATCACAACAGGATAAGCTTTAATTTGCATTCAAATTACTTAGGGGTCAAAAGTGAAAGTTACACTGAGATTTCATGGGCAAGAGTCGGCAAATGGAAGACGTAAAAGTTATTCGAGGGATAATTGGAATGTCAGTAACGTGTGTGTCGGCCACCAGCATCAATACAAGCCCTCGCACGTTGTCGCATTGATGACGTCAAGCGCCGGATTACGTCATTTGGCAGTCGCTGCCATTCCTCCCTCAATGCAACTTCCAACTGTCGTCTCGTTTGTGGAGGTTGATGTCGACGACGGATTTGTCTTCCCAGATGATCCCACAGATGCTCTATGGGATTCATATCCGGGGATAGACGGCCAGGGCAGAACATTGACGTTGTTTTGCTGAAGAAAGTTTCGAGTCGCAATTGCAGTATGAGGTGTCGCATTGTCTTGTTGAAATAATATGCCTTGTGGTTGATTGTTGATGAACGGTATGGCAACAGGCTGCAAGACCTGGTCTCGATATTGATTGGCATTGAGATTTCCCTGAATAACGACCAATGGTGTTGTTTGATTGTCAATAATTCCACCCCATACCATTATACTGCCTCCTCCATAGGCATGGACTTCTTGAAGGCATGTAGCTGCCAATCTTTCACCCCTTCGTCTGTATACACGCACTCAGCCGTCAGTGTGGTGAATACAGAACCGACTCTCATCCGTAAAAAGGACCCTACGCCAATCACGTGCTTGCCATCGGAAAACTCGTCTTGCCCATCGCAGTCTCTCAAGGTGGTGTTGTGGGTCAAGGCCATTCCACGGAAGGGTCGGTGGCAACCTAAACCAGCTGCCCGCAAGCGTCTGGAGACTGTTCGTCGACTAATGCCACGCCCCAACGCTGTCTCGGCCGTTGACGTTGACGTTACGAATCTATTTCGTAGGTGTATGGTACGTTTGTACCGATCTTCCTGTGCTGTAGTTACGCGTGGACGTCCACTCCTAGGCCTGTCCTGAGTTCGTCCTGTCTGCCTGTATTGTCTGAAAAAATTTGCGATAGTCAATGGCGTCCATCGAAACGTCCTCGCAATTCTGACGTTGGTTGCTCCCATTTCATACGTGCCTATCGCCCTCTCTCACTGTTCTCGCGTCAATCGTGGCATATTTTTTATGTTTTTCTGGAAGCTTTGATCCCACTGATAAGGTACATGTCTCTTATAGCGAATTCGTGCACGTGAATTGCGTGCTAGCTGTGAAAACATGTTTTTCTCAATTGTGACGTCAGCAACGTCGGTGTAGGTACGTGTTGCGTTTGTGCGTTGTGTTTCCCTTCTTGGTACTTGGGGAAACATTGTAAGCATTGTAATTTTAACTACAAATGTAGAGGGTTGTGAAAAAATAAACTTTTCCGACCTATAGTTTCTTTTGCCCGGTAGTTTATATTTTTAGCAATGTAACAGTGCAATGAAACTGTAGTTGCCCTTTTGTCTTTGATTAGCGAAAATATTGTTTTGAAAAATACATGGCTACTGTATTGAAGTAGCCACATTCACTGTTCAAGGTCAGACATCGAAGTTGTATAAAAGGTCGCGGTATCAGTGGGATAATATCAGAATCGTTACTTCTCTGTTCAACGTCCATGCCTCTCCTCTCAACCTGTGGCAAATTTTATGTTTATTCTGCTTTAGAATCCATGATTTGAATTTTTGGTTTTGAATCAAATTCTCAAAATCGATGACAATGAATGTTGTTGATGTTACGAGATGTGGATTTGTTGGATCTGTTTCGTAAATGTTGAAAAGAAATTTTAAACAATCGTCACCTTATTAGTACATGTGAAAGTCGCTTTCGCTCGTCAGATACAAAAACTTTTTAGTAAAGACGGTATATCATGGTACATGTACATCGTTTAGAACTCGTCCACATACAACAAAGGATGTATTTTATTTATTATGACTTGAGACTATTGAAACACTCCTTAACTTACAGGCCACTAATTAAACTTTTAACTTAATTAATTTCATTCTTACAGCTGATGCTATTTCCTTGATGCCGTAGCTGTTATAACGTTTCTTGCAACACCAATAAAGGTTTTCCAATTAAAACATAGGACCAAATGATACTTTTAAAGAAATCGTTATACATGCTTATTATTTATATAAATGGATTTATTAAAATGGATTGTTGCGAACTTTCTTCATATATCTGGAAATTGATGTTCAACTCCAAGGTATTTGATTTGAAAAATATTAAGTTAGAAGTATAAACAATCCATTTTCAGCTCAACGAGCCTCTTCAAACCATACATACAATGGATAATGCGTTACCAAGTAACGTCAACGTGTACAACATAACGTCATTACATTCTTACGTCACAATATAGGTTACAATAGGATATACATGTACAGCAAAACATTAAGTTCTAGAATCTAACCTTGGTGAAAACATTTTCATAAATCTCCTTTCTTTCGTTTCTAGAAGCTTATTGTTATCAAAATTTAATTCATACATTGGGAAAACTGAAAATTGTCCGTTTCCACACTCAGCCAAATGTTTACTCAATGGAATTGTACGGTTTTGTGGATGTTTAATCTGAAATCTGTGTAAATTCATGCGTAATTTTAACTTCATTTACGTTTTTCCAACATATTTTTCATTGCATCCAGAGCAACGTTAAAATGAGGTTAAAAATGAATATAGGATAACTGTCATAGAGAGAACTGTACGGGAGAATATCATAAAACGAGAAGACGACGAGAATGAGGACACATATGTGAGTAAAGAAAAAATATTCAATGTTCTCAATGGGCTATACGATCTAAAAATAGGACGAAAAGGATTTTTTTTAAAAATACATCGTGTAGGGCGACGATCCCCAGACAACAAAAATGTTCGGGCAATCATTGTTAAATATCAACATCCTGAGGTCAAAGATCTGGTGTTTAAAAGACGAGAGTGTTTAACTCGTCGGGAAATACGTATCGCCGCAGATCTAACTGCGAGACAACGTGAGGCAGTCTGTGATGCCCGTCGTGAGGAGAAGGTTGCCTCTTTCAGGAGGGGGAGACTGATTGTCAGCCAGTCAATAGGCCCCAACACACATCGACTACGATATCAAAGCATTTTGACGAACACCGTTTTTCGTGCCCATAAATGTCTATCTATCCTCTCATTAACCAAGTGTACTCTTTTAATTCGGATGTAGACATAGTGGTCCAGCAATATCTGCTAGACCCTAGGAATATGTATACACCTAAGCTGTGAGTCGAGGGTCGTGCAGTAGATTGGTTGTTAGATACGCCTCTAAAGGGGCAGGTAACTCTAACCTCTATAGAAATGTAAACTGCCTGTGTAAGAAACAATAACACATATTCCCAGTTCTTCAAATGTCAAATAGGTTTAAACAAGGCTGCATAATGAGCTCTCTAATATCTTTAATATATATTAGTGAATTAGCCACCACTAGTGAATGTTCAGATTGCTTTGGGCTACATCTGATACCCATATATTGTCTTGTGTTGTTTTCTAATGTGTGCAGCGATCTGCAAAAACAGCTGAACATTCTCTCTGCATTATCGATCGATTACGGCTTAATCAAATATAATGTTTTTCAGAAAGGTAGCTGTTTTAAGTACAAATGAGAAATGAAATTTTATGGTGATCGAGGAATTGAAAATTGTGAATACTTGCAAATACTTACATAATTACAATCCTCAGTTTTCAGGTAAATATGCAATTAATAAAAGAGCTTTGGAAAGTAAACGAACTTTGAATTGTATATGAGATGGTGAACAAACATGCAACCAAATCTGACCTGATAAGGGGAAGAATCTCTCAGACAAACTTTACTGAAAAAGAAATAACAGGAAGATCACGGTAATGCCAACTTAGATGCGTTTAATTACAACATGAAAATAAGAACATTGAACGTTTCTGGACTCTTGTCTAAATTTAACTTTGCCGACTTTAAATCCTTTCTATATACGTTTGTGGTCTTGTTTTTGCTAGAAACATGGATTGGTAACGACGACTTTGATATTGATCTCAGTGATTATACACAATTAAATGATTGCTATAGATCATTTTGGAAAGTATATGGGTGGCATTTGTTTGATAATCAAAAGCACTGTATACTTCTATATGATGAAGCATGACAATACGCTTAAGTGTAAATATTCCAATTTCAATTTCATATTCCTTAAATTATTTAAGTAAGCTGTGGTATTTACGATGGTATTTACATACCTCTCACGTCATCACCTGTGTTTGATATACCAGATACTCGGCATGAAGGGTTTGAGGAACTTTATGAAGAGTGTATGAACTCAAATGTCAGTAACAGAGTTGTGAAATGATATTGTGGGCGACTATACACTACAGAAATGACTTGGTTTCCGGGATACGGAAACCAGCGTGAAACGATATGGAAACCAACATTTCCACTTGGTTTCCAGACTTGGTTTTCATAGTTTCCGTTGGGTTTCCGTGAATTTGAAACTACCAGAAAATTACCCAGATCCGTTTGGTTTCCGTCACGGAAACATTACACACTATCCAAGCGGGATCCAGTTGGTTTCCGTGATGTAAGTTTATGGTTGGTTTCAACCTGGTTTCCATAGTTAGATTTACTGTAGGTTTCAACTTGGTTTCAGTGTTTTAGTTTATTGTAGGTTTCAACTTGGTTTCAGTGTTTTAGTTTATTGTAGGTTTCAACTTGGTTTCAGTGTTTTAGTTTATTGTAGGTTTCAACTTGGTTTCAGGTTTTGAGTTTATTGTAGGTTTCAACTTGGTTTCAGTGAATGAGTTTATTGTAGGTTTCAACTTGGTTTCAGTGATTTAGTTTATTGTAGGTTTCAACTTGGTTTCAGTGTTTTAGTTTATTGTAGGTTTCAACTTGGTTTCCATGTTCTTGTATGTTCTTGTATTCAAGCATTGTACATAATACTTATTCTTATTTGACTTCCAACTTCTGAATGTCACTCAAAATTCATAATTCATAATGACAAAAGATCAACAGAGTAAATGTATATCAATAGTTTATTCATATTATAACAATTCATAGCTAAAAATACATTCCTCAATAATTCAAAATGTATGAATACATACTGTGTAAATTTTCTTGATAATAACCAGGTGACAAGTATATTTTATCAATCATCCCTTATTTGGGTCATATTATTCTAACAAGGTTGGATAGAAACAAAAAATGATAAATAAATACTAAAGAAGTTAGAATAAAAATAAACCAGCACTAAAGGTCCTTGTCCATGCAAGAAAAAATATTGCTTTTACATTGTTCACATAGTATTCAGTAAAAATAATAAATATTTTATTTATTAGTGACAGCACTATTGTTAACATGTTCACATTCAATACATCCGTCTATTGAAATGCGCATTCACACATGTGTCAGCATATCTTCTTTTTCTTCAACTATAGTTGGTCCTTACATATATATATATGTGAATATGGGGTGGGGGAATGAATTAATCCTCAGGAGTCGTATTCATTGGTGATATCCAATTGCTGGCCTACAGCCCAACTCGGTGCATTCTCTGGTGGTTGACAATCTTTGGTGAGGGTCTCGTGCCTCGCCCACGTCTTCATTTTATTTTTCCCTCTGGCTGGGGCGTTGAACACTCTCTGGTCATCTAGCTGTCGCTTGTATACTGAGAGCTTTGGGCTCTCCCAGGAGAGGCGGACTGACAACAACAGGTTATCATCCTCTTCATCCGAAACGACAGGCGACGTGCAATCAGTTCTTAATACGGAAAGCATTCTCTGCTTCCTTTTCTCTGGCCAGTTAATGGTGGATAGCGCCTTCTTCCTGCTTTCCAGTTTCTATAAAAAATCAGTAATAAAAACATTTATTCATTGACAAAAGAAAATAATATCCAAAAATGATATCATCAATGTATGACAAATAGTAGCAAAAAAAAGTGTTTCAAAACTAAAATTGTACCATTTTACATTAACACCTTTAATTTGAACACCTACATGAATCTTCGGTACTACCTGCTTCAGTTTGTCTGTTAATACATTATTGGGAAGAAACTATTAAATTCAATTATATGAGTTTATAGAATTCTGTTAATACTGTTCTGTAAATCTTTGGTATTAACACATTATCTTATTATTGTATTTGTCCTGTTTGTTAGAGAAAAGGTTATTTACTTTTACATTGTTATCTTTATTCATAAATGACTAGCTAACTTACTATTTTACATGGTTTTACAACTTGCAGGTAAACATGCATTAATGAAATTTTTTTAAATCTTGATAAAGTTGAAAGACATTTTTAAAACACAAAAACAGCTGATCTTGTGAAGAGATATGAACATGTTAGATACTATGAAAAAAGGATTGCACGAAAACTATTTTTAAATGTTATCTTTCAAACACAGCAATAATATTAGGGTTGGGTATTGCCAGAAAAAACGTATTGCGATATATTGCGATATTTGATGCCGTATTGCGATACGTATTGCAATATATTGCCAAAAGTGCAATTGGTTTTTAGGACTGTAAATTACTACCAAAAATTACAAATGGTCACTTGAAAGAATCAATCATTATTCTGTTATCATATTCATGGCACAGACTTAAATGAAAAATATTTAACAAACCAAAAGAGGACAGATATGTTACATTTGTGTCAAAGTGTTTATTGTTTTCCAAATCTCAGCTTATAGTTGTTTTAATATTCTATTCGTTCGTGGATTCGCCGATGGCAAAGTCGTGGATAAGATTAATCAAATTTCAATTTCAGATTATATCAGAAAATTTGAAAAACTAAGGAATTTTTGGCGTTTCTAATGTTAGGCCCCTTCATTTTCACATAGGTCCATAGAACCAAATATGAAGTCGTGTACATGCCGGTGACGTTTCGTTTTTGACCTATCGTGTAAACGTTTACTAAATTTTACTTCCTGGCCTAGTAAACATTCTCAAAACGATAAATATGAAAAATTAACAAGGTAATTCAAAATGTTTTGATATATAAAGTTATGTTACGGAATTTACCGAAAATGCCTACAGGCCTGTACCGGTTCATGGACACTGTACCGCGATACGATATATTGAGTAGTTTGAATCGCAATATACCGGTATACCGGTTATATCGCCCACCCCTAAATAATATACTTGACAAAATATCTTAGATTGTAAATTTATAACTAATGTCATCAATTTTAAAATGTGTGATTATGAAATATTTTCAGATTTTAATATTTATCCATAATTCTATCCAGTATATACTGTGAATGTGAAAGGTCTCTCCTTTATATTAATGCAAGGTTCTGGCTAAGAATTTTAGAAATGTATGAAATTTAATTCTAGAATTATTTACTTACATTTCTCATCCTTTTGTTGTTTCTTGCGGACAACCTGTGGGCCTCGGCTTTGCCACTCTGTTTTCTTCTCAAATCATCCCTCTTGATTTTGTTTCGAAACGTTACTCACCACATCGAATTACAAAGTAATCTGAGAGGTACATTCATTGTCGTTGAAAGATCGAGTTGTTTGCGAAATCCATCATGTAAGTAACCTGTTGTCAAAAATAACGAACTCAAGTAATCAAACTTACTCCAGCTTATTTACTTTAAGTGATTAACCCATGGTCATTTTTGGCGAATATCTTAGAATGGGAAGTACATATTACAAGAGCACAAACAAATATTGGACATATTATTATTCTGTAATCTGAAACGTTGCATTGCAGGATTATGCTTTAAATCTAATTACTAATGTCTAACTATGTCACTATTACTAAATTGATTATTCATAATGATAAAAACAGTCATAAACTGATTTTGAAGAAAGATATCTGAATTACATAGATAATTTTAAATTAGTGAAAATTGCTACTTCATTTTATGGTTTTGATATGTCAATTACAGTATTACCAATAATTGTAACATCTTTTCTTTTCCAGGGTAAAGAATGTTTACTGTACGCACTGTAAACAGTATGTATCACGGAAAACAGAATACAACCACAAGAGAAAGTTTGGTGACTCAAGGGGTAAGCTACATGGAGACTTCCATTGGCTCGTAATTATATAAAACCGTGGTAAACATATTGACAATCATGTTTGTAAATGTTCAACCACACATATGGATGACTGATTAATGGGAAGACCTTAAAGTGTCTTGTATTCTTCACTGCGTCAATCTGTTGGCAAATCAAAATGATTTCTTTGCTTGTTTTTAGGAGTCATCTAGTTATTTGAGATTCATTCCCCTTTGTATTTTGTGTTGAAACCAGGATAAACAATCCTGATAGTTTTAATGTTGCATCACTAGCAAAACAGGTCCTGTGATATGTTTTATATGCCATACAAACAGATCTGTCCATAAATAATAGATATTTAAATGCACTTCTACATTATGTGCCTGTATCAATTTGTAATATAGTTTGGAGAGAATTTTGTATTCAGACTGTATGTTTGTCTACATATTTTACTCTCACATACATGAGCATTTAGAGAAGAATGGCATTATCATATATAAAACAAAAGAACCTATGTATAGCCATCCTTTCAACGTAAAGGTATATGATGAATATTCATGAATAATAACGAGCAATTCATTTGTTGCAGGGTCAGAGGATGAGCGTGCAAGAGACTTGGGTGAAAAAATCAAAGAGGTTAGTTTATGATAATGTGAATAATAATGTTAAAATGTTTTTTTTTAACATATTAATTTCAGAAAAGAATTGGATTGGTAAACAAGCTAGAAGCTTATGTTAATACCACTCCAAAATACAAAATATAGAACATGTCATGGTGATTGTACAATGCAATGATAATATACTTATCTATACAAACGGCAACAAGATAAAGAACATGTCATGGTGTATTTACAAAAATATATGATTTATCTAAATATGAATATATAGTCGCCAACAAGCTTTACCAATTTAACAATAAAATATATACATTTTTTATCCGATGCAAATCTGTTAAAAAATGTTAAATCTATAAATTTGTGCACAGATATCAATATGATTTACATAAGAGGAACAATTTGGGTTTCCAAATAGGACCGCTCTCAGGTCAAAAGCTTTTTGATAGTAAAACATATTCCCTCATATTCATAAACAATGGATGTGAAAAGAAATAGTGGGTCGAATCTTCATAGTTTTGGCCACAAAAACAGTCGAGAGTTAATGATATGAATCTTTCATACTTGTGTGCATTTAGTTGCTGCAGTCTAAGGCGAGAATGTATTATTTGAGAAAATCTACTACCATAATGTTAGTCGAAATGAGTATGCATATCAGTTTCGGTGTCTATGGCTTTTTAAAATGTCGATAAAAATGGGGAGTTTCTGTGTTCTGTCGGTAATGAATGCCATAATTTAACTGTGTCAGGAAGGAAGGATTTTGCATAAGTTACTGTTTTACAGTTAATGGTCTGAAGGTTTGAGTCATCATCAAGATTGTTTTTCGGTTCAATCTATATTTGAGACTCCTCAGACATTTAACCATTGGGTTCACCTTTTTAGCAATTTCATTTATATGGTCATTCCAATTACAGTCATGTTGTAAAGTAAGGCACAAATGAACCGAGTCAATAGTATCATTCAAGGTCAAATCTGGCATCTTCAACTATGTGATTACAGAAAATAATTTGCTTTTCAATTGTCTATTTTAAAAATATTTCACTGTCAGTAATACCAAATTAACATGCATTTCATCATATTATAACACAGAAAATTTTTCTTGTAGGATCTGGATCTGGTGTTATGTCATCATTGTGACAAGTATGTGAGCCAAAAGACAAGAAGAAGCCACTTGGGCTGTGAAGAAGAGCCATTGGATAAGAAAGCACGCCTTGAACATCCAAGCTTGGATGTAACTTCAGGTTTGAAATTTATCTCATATGATATATATTTATAATGCCATTTAGTTCTATTTTATAAAACGAGTATTAAAGTATAAAACAATACAAACTTTGATCCCATATGATAAACAAGTTTAATTTTTAAAAATATTTAATTGAGGAAAGCTTAGTCTACTGCTTGACCTAAGTAATTTAGGACACACAACGTCACACAATATTATGTCATCATAGTTTAAATCGTCAAATTTTCTGCTAAGTTCAAATATAATTCACAGATTTTCTACAAATCCGAAGATAATTTCCTAATGAGAAATCAAATCATGTTTTAGTCTAAGCCTAGTCTGCCAGATGTTTTCATTCTAGAGATGTTTTGAGTTTGTTTTGAAGGTTAAGAAAGATACAATGAAAACATATCACACTTACTGTTAAAATGGATGAATGAATGTGGCAATATTTATTAATATCAAAAGTCTTTTCTAATGGATTTGAAGACTAGATAACATATATATGTAAGACTTGAATTTATGACAGGCCTCAAATCTGTGGCGGATTTCCAAATCTATGGCAGATTTTCAAATGCCTGACATTTGTACCTTTTTTTTGTATTTTTCTGCAATGATTAACCAAACTTTACGCTAGACAAACTTACCCTAAAATTCGTCGACAGGAATCCAAGGGTTAAAAAAGATAGTCTTTCAATATCTTAGGGCTAAAGAAGACAGACCCACCGAGGACTAAACAGATCATACAAAATAAACACAATTGATGTGAAGCCGTAAATGTCATATCTACATGTAAGGCATTGTTTAATGTATTTTTCGTAAGTTGGATATTGACTTGTATTATTTGGTCGTTATCCGTTTGCAATATCTCTGTGTCTCCCTTAATTATTTCGCTAGCGACGCAATTGGGCCTTACGGCGGGAACAGTTAGCTATTATGACGTCACAGATAAGGAAATCCGCCATAGATTAGAGACCCGCCACAGATCTGAGTCCTTCATATATATGCAGTAAAAATGTTATGGATATACATTCCAAATATTCAGCTTGTGACTGTATGTTACCTACTACTTCAAATACATTTTATTGGATATAATTTGTATAAAAAGACAAGGAATTGTTTTCAGAAATTTAAAAAGAATTTCTCACTGTTTCCTACTTATTTATAGACCAACTGTTTAATGTATGTTTATTGTCATAAGCTTGCAATGAAAACATCCAACAAATAAAAGTGTAATTAATAAATGTACAATGAATATGAATAAATTGATAAATGTATACAATGGTTACCCCCTAGCTGAGAACTAGTTCCAGGAGCTAGAACATGCTCTAGGAAAAGTATTATGTTATTATTAAAGAACCAATATCTGAAACATCAATGTACCAAATGTATAAAACTAGTGTGCTATCAATCATCATGATACATGGACTGAAAGAAGTAGTTGCATATGTTCTTGTGGTTGTATTACTAATTTTAATTATTACAACATGACTTATTAGTTAAGCAATTGTCATTTATAGATTCCGATTCCAATGAGGAGAGTCCGTCACACATACCTGATGCAGAATCCGTCTCTGAGACTAACACATCAGACTCAGATGAAATTGACTCAGAGGTAGGTTAAAGTAACATAAACACTGTGGAGTTGATAGTGAGAATTCTGATATATGAAGCAGACAGATTCATGATAAAATATTTATGGAGAATAAAAGTACAAGTACATAAGTTATATCCCCAGTTTGACCAGTTGGCTTGACAGAATGGAACAACTGACATTACAACTACCAACGCTTTCATTTCAGTTTAATGTAATATATTTATATATACCCAAATATGAAATGCCAAATAATATTTCTCTATGTAAGATTATGATTCTGTCATCATTTGATCAGTTTTACTGATACTGTTTTTATTACCTATCATATGGCTTCTTCTGGTATTAATATATATATAGATATTATTAATGGTTTATTTATTGTGATAAATCCCAATGTTCAGCCATAAAATTTTTTTATCTCTATTTCAGGAAAGTGGAGAGTCCATCTGGGAAGAAGATGAAGAGGATGTTACACCTGATGTCTCCAGCAAGAACAGCAAGAATGCATCCTTCTCCATCAAAGAACGTGACCGACAGGTTGTCCTCTGGATCGTCATGTCCACAGTATTCTTGCAGTGCACATACTTCATCAGCAATGGATGCTTGGAGCACATCCTCTTCTTAATATCACAGATCTTCCACTTCCTTGCCCAGTACAGTGAACTGTGCACTGTAGTAGCAGGGATGCTGCCTGTTACCATGCATATGGTGAAGAAGCTCTTCAAGTGTGAAGATACCTTTTGTAAATATGTTGTATGCCCTAATTGTTGTATGCTTCATTCTTATGATGATGTTTTTATGAAAGGTAAAACTGTTTGTAAAAGTAGAGTTTTTGCTTGTAAAGCTGCAAACAGCAGCAGGAAAAGAGGTCGGGCGCATTGTAATTCAGATTTGGTTCGACAAATTGTATTAGAGAATGGCAAAAGATTATTGTACCCCTACAAGATTTATTGTTTCAAGGGAATTATTGAGCCATTGCAAAAAATGTTAAATGTACCAGGTTTTGTTGATAAATGTAATTTGTGGAGAACAAGAGACACTGAGAATCTGTATGCTGATGTGTTTGATGGTGATGTTTGGAACAATTTTAAATCTTACAATGGCAGTGATTTCTTGACACAGAAATGTCATTTTGGTCTTGCTCTAAATGTTGATTGGTTTGCTCCCTATAAGAGGAGACGGGATATATCTGTTGGGGCGCTGTATATGGTTATCATGAATCTGCCCAGGGAAGAGAGGTACAAGACAGAGAATGCTATTCTCATAGGACTCATCCCTGCAATGAAGAAGGAACCAGAGTCTTTAAACCATTTCCTGGAGCCTCTTGTTGAAGAGCTCAAGGCACTCTGGAAGGGTGTGAAAATGACTGTTGGCTCAGACCCTACTGTAGTGACTGTAAAAGCTGCCTTAATGTGTGCTGCTGCTGACATCCCAGCTGCGAGAAAACTGTGTGGGTTTATGGGACATTCTGCCTACCAAGGATGTTCTCACTGTACCAAACCATTGATAACTAACTCTAGTCGTGACTGTGATGTTCCAAACTTGGATAAGTGGCCTTCTCGTGATAGAAAGCATCATGTTAAATACGCTGACATGGCAGAAGCAGCTGAGAGCTTGTCCGCCAAATACATGATCGAGTCACGTTATGGCTATCGATATACTGTGCTACTCGAACTGGATTATTTTCTTCCCTCTAAGTTTTATGCAATTGACCCCATGCACAATCTTTTTCTAGGGACTGCTAAGAAGATGTTCAGTCATTGGGTTGAAAGCAATCTTTTGTCAAAGAATGATTTAGCTAAAATCACAGATAGGATCTCCACATTGAATGTCCCATATGAATTGGGGCGTATTCCAAGAAACATTGTGTCAAATTATGGACAAATGACGGCGAAAGAATGGAAAAATTGGGTTTTAGTTTACTCTATGTTTGTACTGAAAGATATTCTCCCCTCTCCCCATATTAATGTGTGGCAAACTTTTGTATTAGGTTGTAAGCATTTATGTAAACCTGTTGTTTCACATGTTGATGTTGACATTTCCCATGGCTGTTTTTTGAAATTTGTAAAAGAAGTACGCAAGGTTTATGGCGTTGAATTTGTAACTCCCAACATGCACCTCCATTGTCACTTGAAAGAGTCTGTTATGGCATTTGGTTGTATTTATGGCTTTTGGTTGTTTTCATTTGAGAGATATAATGGCTTGCTAACCGAATACCCTACCAATAAAAAATCTGTTGAATGTCAAATGATGAGAAAATTTGAAATGTCTAGTATTGTTAATCCATTGAATGTTGATGATGAGCACCGCAACCATTTTGTAAAACTGTTGAATTTTGCTTCTCCTTCAAATGTCCATGTAAATAATTTGTCATGTTTTTATGCCCTTTCCTATCCTTTGAATGATGTGCCAACAGCTGTTTGGGGTAACCTTTCTTGTGTCTCTTCCAAACAGTCTTACAAATTATGTACGCTGTCCAATGTAAATATGTTGTTCCTTTCACAAGTGTATTCCAAAATGTACAACATGGAGGTCAGGGTGGATATGCTCTCCCAAGTCGTCAAAAAGTATAGAAGCATGTTGATCAACAATCAACTGTATACTTCTGTAGGACATGCTGAGTGCAGCACCCCAGACATGATCATTGCTTCCTGGACAGATGAAAGATCTACTATTACCACTTCAGCATCCCGGCCAGGGAAGATAAATTACTTCATCAAACACACACTGGAGATGGCCGAGGGAGACTTCACAGACCATGTATTTGCATGTGTCGACTGGTGCAAATCTTCAAATACCAACCTTGGGTATTTGCCACCAGTATCAGTCTGGCAAAAGAAAGAACTGAATCCCGGACCAGCCTCCTTCATCCCAATTCAAAGGATACAAACCAAATGTTCTTGGTATATTGAGAGAGTTGGCCATAACCCATACATTGTTATTGTTCCCCTGCCTCACCATTTGTATGTATAGTGACTTATATTATGTGATGTTTAATCCCTGATGAGAAAGTACTAGTCAGAAGTGAGATAGAATAAACAATAATTTGACAAAACTCAACCTCTCCTTTCTTAATTTCAAGTGTCACATCACAAAGTAACAGAAACCAACTCTGAAGAATATCCTGATTTCACATTGGTACCTTGTTATATTGATAATAGATTCAATTGGTTCTAATAAGTAACCAAGCTACTGCTGGCTTCTAGCCAAAATATGCAGTTGATAATGCTAAGTTAGCACTTTTATTCTCTGTTCAACTCAATTATTTGCAATGAAACCAAAAACCAGAGACATGGTTATGTTGGTATCCATTCAATAAGAATGTAATTACAGGTTCAAGGAATGGGAATCATTGGGTTGCATTTTATACTAGTTTCTTGTTGGTTTCCATTTACGGAAATCCACAAAATCAAATAATCCCAAATGAAACCACCTGGAAACCGAGTCAATTAGATTCCTTTTGGTTTCCGTGTACGGATATACATGACATCAGAGATACCAAAACGGAAACCAACTGGATACTGAACCACTAAGTTTCCTGTTGATTTCGATTGACGGAAATACATAATATCAGAGAATCCAAAATGGAAACCAAGTGGATAACAAGTCTTCCAGTTTCTTCTTGGTTTCCTGTTACGAAAATGCATATAACAGGGATTCCAAAACGGAAACAAACTGGATACAAAGTCACTCGGTTTCAGTGAATGGATACAAGCTGGATACTTTGTTTACACACTTTCCGGTTGGTTTCCAGGATTCCGGAAACTAAGTCATATATAATGCCCGTTTTAGGAAGGAAAATGATTTTTTTAAAATTGACGACTCAGATGATGCTAGGTATGTATCTTGTTATTATGAAGATGTATTCTATTCCGCTGATGAGATTATGACCAGCAAATGATCCAAATAATTACAGAGGAATATCACTTCTTAGCATATTCTTTAAAATATTTAAGTCAATCATATGTAAGAGTCTGAGAGTGAGGACAGACATACATGAATAGCAAGCTGGCTTTAAGCATGAATACTCCAGGATTGATAACATATTTATTCTAAATAATTAGAATAAAATAATTTATAATAAAGACACATATCAAGGAAAAGAGTACATTTTATGCTGCGTTCATAGATTTCAAAAAAGTTTTGATACTGAAAGGCGCCAAAAGTAATGGAATCGGTTTAACCGTATTGGAATAAAAGACAAGCTATTCAAGATCATATATATACAAAATCTCTTTAGAAATGTAAAACTGCCTGTGTAAGAAACAATAACACATATTCCCAGTTCTTCAAATGTCAAATAGGTTTAAACAAGGCTGCATAATGAGCTCTCTAATATCTTTAATATATATTAGTGAATTAGCCATCACTAGTGAATGTTCAGATTGCTTTGGACTACATCTGATACCCATATATTGTCTTGTGTTGTTTTCTAATGTGTGCAGCGATCTGCAAAAACAGCTGAACATTCTCTCTGCATTATCGATCGATTACGGCTTAATCAAATATAATGTTTTTCAGAAAGGTAGCTGTTTTAAGTACAAATGAGAAATGAAATTTTATGGTGATCGAGGAATTGAAAATTGTGAATACTTGCAAATACTTACATAATTACAATCCTCAGTTTTCAGGGAAATATGCAATTAATAAAAGAGCTTTGGAAGGTAAACGAACTTTGAATTGTATACTCAAAACTCTCAACATGAATTGTTTTACAAAGAACCAAATATTTTTCAAAATCTTTGATTGTAAAAATGTTCCAGTCCTAACGTATGGTTGTGAAATCTTGGGATATAAAAACTACGATGAACTAGAGAGAATTAAAATATCAGCTTGGAAGAAGTATCTTAAGCTAGCCAAATTACCACAAAATTATGCTGTTCTTGGTGAATGTGGCCGTTTCCCACTATTTCTTAATACTATGGTTAGAGTTGTTAAATATTGGCTCAAGATAAGCAGACTGTTTTGAACAAAGATATGCCAAGAAATCATACAAAATGTCCTTTATGACACACAGGGTAAAGTCAACTAGATAACCAAAGTTAGGAATATTTTATGTTTGGGCAAATCAGGGAGTAAACTTATTCATTAGTGAATTCCGACAAAAGATAAATGGTGTGTTGATATCATTATGTTTACATAGATAGATAAGATATCTAACCTTCAAAATTACAAAGCCTGTAGACACATTTGAAACCGAAGATTTCATAAATTCCCTTCATAAATTGAGAAGTGATCTGGCAAATTTCCTCTGTAGCGCCCTCCCACTTAATATAGAAACCGGTAGGAGGAAAATAAATAGAACATGCAGATTATGTAGATCAAGAGAGATTGCGGATGAGCATCATTCTCTACTTCATTGTAAAGCACGTTTTTACGTTAGAAAGAAACACACCAATGTAGCAATAAGGTCAATACAACGTTTCACTGAACTGATGTCAAACAAAAATGAAGAATGCAATAATAAAATCGCCATGTACATTTATCATTCTTGGGAATTTCGTAACTCGATAATTACATAAACATCTTGTCTGTCTGAGTGTCTAATGTGCATTATGTTTGTCAAATGTATTTATATATATGCCATGTTGTTATAGGCCGATGGCCTAAATATCAACCGAAACAAAGAACTTACAGATAGAAAAAGTAGCAGCAGTAGCAGTAGCATGTAGCCAGTTTGAATATCCAATATTAATCGTAGCAACAAAACTAGTTTTATCTACCCACCAGTTTATGCCTATGTTCTTCTGTTAAATCCGTGTTATAATTCCACGCAGCGATGCCAACGGCTTCCCTCGCTTTGCTTACTTGCTCATTGTGCCAATAAAGAAAATTCATTGCGGCTTTTAAATCCTTTTGGGCACAATATGAGTTCTGTATGAGGATGCATGTAATAAATACAGTGTTGAGTAATTCACAGAGGTGCATTGTCCTGGATGGTGCAATGGAGGACATGGCAGCTTCAGAACTCCGGGCATCGTTATTTTGAGAAAGTGATGCCAAGAGTTTGTGCAGTGCAATCGGAGCTTGATGACGTACATGTAGTCTTTATATAATTTTCTCACATATACTGGGATAATCCCTCTGTGGGTCTAAATCAATTCATTGTCTCTTTATTTCTTCTCACTGTCCGAATACCTTTTGGATCTTCATCTTCTTGATGATTTGATATGCTGTGGTAATTCAAATTCTATTCAAAATTCAAAATGTTTTTGGGGTAACTACTCTCAATAATCTAATGATCAAATCTTCTTGAGTGCTCAACGACTTTTAATTAGTTTTGAATAATTAAGTTTAAGTAATCATAATTTTAAGTTGCAAAATGTACACAACTTGCTAATTGCGTTTAAACTTGATTCTGATATTTATTTCAAAATCTATTTTCATTTCCATCGTAATGCATGAACTTTCGTTAGCATGAATCATGATTAAATAGAACATTAGACGAAACATGTTGGGCTAAAGATGTAGCGAGGTAAAGCGCGCGACAGGTAGTCAAGTGGTTATTCTAGCTTTTCAAATCCTTATTGGTCTCTTATGAACAGAAAAAAAAGAAACGAAAAAATAACGCAAGCATGATTTATCCAACAACAAACTCTGAATGCTCATCAGCTTTGTGATTATCACGCGATACACGTTCTTGCAAATCTGTCTTAGATTTGAATTTTTTTAAGATTTTGAAAGAAACACGTGAATGAGTCCTTCAAGTGGTTCATGAGACAAGTAAATATCGAACGTATGTCTGTTGCCCGTGTCTATAGACCTCTTTGGTAGGCATTCTAGAAGTTGATCATATGAAGGATAAAGACAATTTGCTAATCACAAAGAAGTTGTTTATCCATAAAAAATTGTCTTTATCCCCCGTGTCTATAGAGTAAGGTGATAATCCGTTGAATAGTTTGCAAGGAATTCTAAAAACAAATGCTTAATCATGTCTGTACATTTTAGTAATTGAATTAAAAGAGTATATGTCAGTCTCGTTAAGGGGTTATTCTAGAATTTCATTTATAGTTACCCTTTCTCTAATACACCGGTGTTTAAATATCTTGATTCCCTTTGATGACAGTTTCACTGTCTCTTCTCTTACAATTTAGATTTGATAAATTTCAACGGACTAATGATAGTCTAGAAATTTAAGTCTACTGTTTCTTTAAATAGTGTTTGTTAACAGTGAACTTTTTCCTTTACTTTTAGGTCAATTGGTCCATTTGATGTTATATATAGTAAAAGGGTTATGCGTGTCGGTTTAGTATTTATAAAGACAGATGTCATGTGGAAGTGTGATATAGTGTATATAGTGTTCCGGAATATTCAGGTGCGGTATATTAGATGTTAAGTGTTGCGTATAGTTTAAAGAATAACAACATCATTGTTTTGACGATAAAGTTATTGTTGATTGTAAATTAGATGGAGTGATCTCTTGAGCCTGTAATTAAGGCTTTTTAACTTTAATTGTACACTTGTGGGTAGTGTTTCATTTCAAAATTTCAAATGAATGCAAAGTTGTAGAAGCACTAGCCTAACAACAGTACTAGAAGTAGTAGTAGAAGTTGTAGTTGCAAAAAGTTGCAGAAAGTTGCAAACGCAGTACTTGTAGAGAGGTAATAATTGTAAAGTAGTTGTAGAATAGTGATAATAGTATTCGCCGTAGACTATTAAGTGTCCAAGATTACTAGTTGTAATAGTGGTAGGTTTGATAGTAGTAGTAGTACTTTTAGTAATAGTAGTAGTAGTCGTCGTAGTGGTAGCAGCAGTAGTAGTAGTATTATTGATGGTGGTAGTAGCAGCAGCAGTAGTAGTAGTATTGATGGTGGTAGTAGCAGTAGTAGTAGAAGTAGTATTGATGGTGTTAGTAGCAGTAGTAGTAGTATTGATGGTAGTAGTAGCAGTAGTAGTAGAAGTAGTATTGATGGTGTTAGTAGCAGTAGTAGTAGTATTGATGGTAGTAGTAGCAGTAGTAGTGGTAGCAGCAGTAGTAGTAGTAGTAGTAGTAGTAGTAGTAGTAGTATTGATGGTGGTAGTAGCAGTAGCAGTAGTAGTAGTAGTAGTAGAAACGTTACATCAGCTTTGGTTTTTTCTCCTCTAGATGATATATGTGTTGAGGGGGAAATTGACGCCATTTTGAATTCCTAATTTGACCTCTAGCGTCACTTACGTTAAGTCTATTTTAAGACCTAGCCCATAACGACAGGTTGAATATAGACATGTCCTTTGTAAAATTAAATGACTAACGACTAGCTTTAGTTTTAATTAATCTCTATGGTACTAAAATCTATTTTTTTAAATAAACCGGTTTCTAAATTGAGATGTCGCTAAAACTCTCTCAAAATATCTATATATTCAAATATAAGATGCTTAAAAATCAAGAATTGCCAATCTAGTGTGAACCCTCAATGGGTAAACAGCTACACTGTTTGATGTTACCAAGGATTTATATAGGGTTATACACGTCCTTAATGTTACCGAGTGTCATTTTGATATAGCATGTGAAATATGGATACTTATTTACTTGAAGAGGAAATATATTCATTGGGATTAAAAACTTTTGGATTTTACCATTGTGATTATCATATCTAAAAAGCAACAATAATCAAGAACTTACCCAATATATGTAGTTCCATAGGTGATAGTGAATCCCTCCAAAAATGAACTGTCGTAGATCCCAGTGTATTCAAGTGAGTAGACATGAAGAAAAGTAATAGGCACAATAAAACCCAGAACATTAAATTAACTGTTATTCTTTATTTATGGATCAACTGACCTCTTATTGGTCTTTATTGCAAGACAAAAATACAATACCATATTGGTAAACTCCATCAAGGAAGACTCTTAAAGAGCACTTTCACTCAGACGGCCAGAGCTCAAGGTACTCATTCAACTTTATGGATGGGAATACATTGAAAAATAAATATCATTTTCAAATATCAAAATAAATAGAATTGCAACATTTACACAGATTTACAAGGATATTCATTTTAAATCTCCCTCAATAATGTCGAAGAGTGCCTCTTCACGAAGAAAAGATGCTCTCTGGTGACTTATTGCCGATAGTTCACTCCATATCACAGTTGGAAATTTCAAATAAGAAGCTTTAGCCAATGATAGTTGTTCTAGTTGTACCATGGCGTATCGAATGACCAGTGAACAGAACTGTGGAAAAAATTAAAACATGTGGCTGCCACAAAATATTTGGCATGCTTTAATATGGAATTTGATTTCCCTACAAATGTCATTTTGAGAGAAGATTTTTTTATATGTCAATAAACGTGTAAATACTTGTTTAAAAATAATGTCACACACATAAGGGGATAAATTTGTTCAAATTTGATCAATTTTTACGTTTTCATGAATGGGATTCACCATTCTATTTTTGTATCAACCCGCGCTTTTCCCAACTATCAGCTGACTGTTTTCCAAAAATCATCAAGTTGCCATGTTCAGTAATGTGAACGCTTAGTGCACGAGTCACTCTCTCTTCAATCACTGTGCGTGACAATATCATAAAGTTTGTCCTTAAGTCGTTTTATGAATAAACCTTTTTCTATGAGAAAAAAAACTATCGAAGAAAACGATAGTCTATATATTTCTTCATCGAAGAATACCGAGAAAGTAACTCTTCCTCGAATGACGTTACCTAAAGCAAAGTTTAGTTAAAGGGAGGCAACCCGACTTGTTCTAACGATATTTCATTGTGAAATACTAAGATCAGTCAATAATGCATTCTCTCCCAACAGTAGTAGCTACCTGGCAATATTTCAGCCAATGAAAACACCGAATGTATGAATAACATATTTGTTGTCATACAAGCCTATGCAATAATGCAGTCGCAAAATGAGGCGTAAGTGCAAGGTGCATATTCAAATAAAGTTTAGCTTTTAGAAAACTTACCGAAATAACTTAGGCGATTTGAATGATTTGAATCGGCGTCGCATCAAATCAGCGTTCTACATTTCTAGATCAAGAAATGTTCGTAATAGGACAGAGGTTGTATACGAATTTATGACGGAGCTAACTCTGTTGGGAGAGAATGCAAGTTAATATAAACACACAAAAACATATCCATTCATTACGCAATTTACTCTTAGAAACTTCGAAGTTTCACAGTTTTCAGCATTGAACATGACAACAATGAATACAATTATTGCTGTAACCGCGGTTGCGGTTCAAACACAGAAGCATCTGGCTACATCTTAGAAAATCGATTATACCCACAATGATGTAGGCATAATCATCGATAACCAATCCAATTTCTGATTTATCGAAGCAATGTAAATTCGTTTAAATAAAATTGGAAGTTTTGATACAGTCCAGGTTCTCTCTACCAATATGTCGCCGCTAATGGTTGAAATATTGGCCAAGTGGCGTTAATGAATACCTCACTCACTCACTTTACCAATATAAACACCGTAAATGCTATATCTGCACACCTTTTTGATTTTTCCGTTTGTATTATATTTGTATTTATAACTTCATTTTCGCTTGTCGAGTTAGGGTGTATTTGGCAAATATTCTTGCCCGGAATAACACACACAATATTGGCGCCTCAACATTCCTATGTTTCAAAATAATATTACTAATCTACTCCTCCTCTCCAATTCTCTATTCTTTCAAAGTATTTTTATATAATTGACATTTGACTTAAGTCGAAATGAACACGGACACTGAGTTATTTAACACTGTTTACAGTCGTTTATTACAAAAATATAAACAGTTACAACATGAAGATCAAGCCATAATCACTGAGGTACCGCGGCAAAACATATTCACCTATATAAACGCATCGTTGATTAGGATTATATTTGTCTCAGATTATAGATAATATCAATCAAGAGCAATAAAAGGAAAGCAGGTGTTCGGTCAATATATGAAAGAATTCGCATTGATGAATGCAAATAGGAAAGATTAAATCGTATGAGGTATACCGGTATATTTTAAAACTCTAAATTTATGGAACTTAAATCACACTGATGGATAATATGAGATACAAACATCGTAAAACCACACCTCACAGTGGAATCAAACAATCATTGCATCGGAGGACATACTCATTTTCACCTGACAATCACGCTATCCTTTATCTACATTGACAGGCAATCCTGAAACAGCTACGACAGCTTTTGAACGAGTAGCATGAAGACGACAGTCCATAACGACATGGAGATCTGCAAGGCTGAACTTAATTCAGCTGGTATATCAGGGCACTCTTGTTCCCATCCGATCTTGTGACCTTCGTTCTGCTCTGTTAACCAATCAGTGAGAGGCTTGAAGTACTCCATGAGAGGGCCGGCGTCCATCTTGCCTTGTCCAGTGATGATCTTCATCGCTTCCGGCCACGGTCGGGAAGAACCAAGTTCCAAGACGCGACTGTGAATACATTAACGTTCACTAGCAACATGGTTAGTTTAAGAACAATGCAGAAACAAAAACCTCACATCCTATCAAAACAACGTGTCTTGTGTTCAGATGTTCACACTACACCACAAGCACGGGAGACATTGATACATGTCATATACAATATATAACAAGGCATTTCACGTAGGCATATCAAGCTCCGATAATTATGATGTTATAAACATCGGTAAGTCGGTAAGTATCACTCCTAACGTATTCATAAATGACCTAACTCCAATTCATCAGTGAAAATACGTATATGTCACCTTTTTAATTAGATATACGTTACTTCAATGAGTTAAACGCGAGTTTTATGGCATCATCGCAAGACGGATGTTCCCAGATCGAGGTATAAAGCTTCGTTCAATATGCGACCTCCCTTCACATTTGCCCATTTTCAAAAAACATCAAATGCACATGTTCCACTTTGAATTTGAGTAGAGGATTGTTGGTTTAAGATTCTGTATTTCAAGTCCAAGATATCCTCTACAATTTGTAAGTGCTTGAATGTAATGGCATTTGTCAATCTCATTGAAATAAGACCTTGCCATGGCTCACATATGGTTGAATAGCGACCGATAAAAGAGCGATCTAGCAGTGTATATCAATAAATTGAGCGAATTGTAAATTTATATTTAACGAAATTGTAATAGTTGTGCAAACCCTGGTAGGTAGTTAAAATTCTATGATCGAACCCACGTAATAATTGCTTACTGTCAATCTGGCTCTATTAGGAGCAGTGGTGTTCATATGACATGGGAAATGGTTTTTGGAGCCCTAGATCCACGAGATCCTTAAGGATTTTTACTCGACTGACATTTCTATCTTGTATTATATTAGGATGATCATCACAACACTGAATGGCCCAGCGTTAAAGAAGTGCATAAACATAGCCATGATAAATGTTGGACTGTTGTACCTGAGAAGAGTCCCGGCTTCTTTAGACGTGTAGATATCACACTTGTGTAGAGGTCCCGTCTCCCCTGCTGCCTCACACAGAGCCTTGTGGAACTGGAACTGGATCACGAAACTCACGAAATATCTTGAAAACAGAAGAGATTTAAGAACACATTACAGAATATATCATTTATACAGAAGTCAATGGGTAAATCAATGAGATAATCATATAACAAACTAACAAAAAATATAACTGCATTCAACGCCTACTTTCCACAACTATTATTGTATTATATTTTACAGCATTAGACAACAAACCAAGAGACAATAGATGTTCACATTCGCTAGCAAGATGTCTAGTACCGACTTATTGGTGACCAATGTCCTGCAACAAATTACCTACTATACTTTGTAACACATCAAATACCGAAGTCAGCTGCAATTTTCCCTTGCATTTGCAACGCTGTAAATCTTCTCATTTCCCTCAGGACTATTTATTTTGATAATGCACAGCTGCATTCCGAATGTTAGTTCACTTGCTAGTGTATCTAAGTGCAAACATTATGCAATTTGAATTTCGTTTAAACGTTAAGTTAATGACTCAAGCTGAACTGAAATAGGATCGATATGTATTACAACAATTCTTAAATGATGTTGGGAGCGTCAAATCTAGTCTCCATAATTTCAAGACAAAGATGTGAAATAGGCATAAAAAGCCATTTTTAGAAATCTTTTAATTTCGATGAAGATATTCATTATCCACTTTCTTAGAAAATAAGCAGTACATCGACTTATAGCAAAATAGTTGATTACTTATAAACGATTTTATTGATTAAGAAGGAAAATTTGGACCTCTGTCCATTTCAATGCGCTGCCGAGACTTTTACGGCGAACTATTTTAGGCACATTGATTTTTTCAAATTAAATTCTGAAGTGAAAATTCGACATTATTCGTTCAGCTTTCGCAATGCTACGATTCCTCAAAGACATCGCTAATTATGTGACATTTCCTTTTGGATACGAAGGTATGTGGAAAAAACTTTCGAGATGCAACTGTAATAAGGTACCTTATATAAGGGGTATTTGCAGGAATGTGGTATTTTGCACCAGGATCGAAATCTTCTTCTGATCTCTTCACAGGAGGTGAAATACCCTGGTATCTGCATCTGAAGAGTGAATTCTATCTTAAGAGTGTTTTTACGTAAGAAAATGTCCCCCCCCCCTTCAAAGATTTTTTAAAATCTATAATTGAATGAGGCTCCAAAAACAAAGCCTTTATTTATAAGACGCGATCCATGTTATGCTATGTTCAACAAAAGTTTAAAAAGGTCAAATCCCAAAAAGGCACATCTACACATTACGGAAAGAAAGTATACAACATTTGGTGAAGATTGGACAAACAGATTAAGAGTTATGCTCCGGAAATGAAAACCGCCTTTGAAAATGTCCAAATTCTTGCTATGGAAACCGGAAAAATTAAAATGAAATACACGTTCATCTGCATGTTTGGTGAGTTGGTGGTGATTGGTCAAATAATTTTAGACTTATGCACCAGAAACAATATGGGAACGCCGACGGAAACTCTAATAATAACAATTTTCTACAGACCCTTTGGGAGGGGAAATATAATGAAAGGTACAAACGAAAATAAATTTTAATAACGCACCAACCAAATGCATCAATTTTGGCCTTTTATATTCTGTTTTCTCCATTATGAAAATAACAAAAACACGAATTGAAAATAGACACAGCTGATGTGCATTCTATTGAAAGCGAAGTGGATGTATATTTTGTTGATATTGTACACCAGATACACCACATACCTTTGTATTTTGTCGTATGGAAGTTAACTAATCGCATGTTTTATCATTCCAAACTAAAGCCTGACCTTAGTTCCCACCACTTGGTGTTGTATCTCTGTTTGGATGTCTCTCCACTGAACACACTCCATCTCCACTGGTCCATCAGGTAGCCGAACGGGAGGAAGGCGATCTTGTCCAGAGCTATACTCAACATGTAGTTGATGTCACTCTCTGCAATAATAACATGATAAAATATGATGTTATTACACATCACCTGCAAGTTAAAGGTGACTTTGTCATAATCTTTGTTATGGTAAAACCATTTCATATATATCGTTAATTAAATTTATTGATTTCTTCGATGAACACTGCTTTAGGATCAGTCAGATGTTTTGAAAATACACCGATAATTTCATATTTAAGGAAATGACCTGTGTCCTCCTGCACGTTAGACAAGAGTCCGATTTCCTGCAGATGTTTGGGAGTGGCCACTGACAGGGCGAGCACGTCTCCTACAGCCTCGTGGAAACCTGTCACAAAAATGAGAGATAGAAAATCGATCGCTAACAATAGGATATTTATTGCAAGTAACTCCTTCATTTTCATCATCAATGCAAAGAATTTTGGAAATGACAGTCTCCAGATATTTGTCAGTCATGAGTCAAAACAACTTTTGTAGTAAAAGACCTTGTAAACATGAAAGCGGAAATGTTTTATAATCACTTTTCTGACTTTGACTTAATATATGTGAAGTAGTGAAGACTGAATGAAAAGCCTTTCGATTAAAATGAAAGCCACATCTTCAGTCTGAGATGACATCATTCAGGCCTACAAACAAAATTGTTGTACATGTAAATACAGAAAGTCCGTTGTTCAATTATTTACTGTTATGTAATATATTTCAGTTGATATCAATTTTTCTGAGAATATGCTTACTTTCATGTTTAAAGATGGTATGTCATGAATCAATCGAAATGATTAACGCTAGGGTTCCGCACAATTTGTATTTTTAGTGGCATTTGTGATGATGACCAACCTGGATTAGCTCCCCTTCTGAAGACGACCGGAAGGTGTTTGTACTGGAGGTAATACTCCACGTGACCCATCTCGTGATGCACTGTGATTAGGTCCTCCATGGTGACGTCAGTGCATTGCTTGATGCTAGACAGAATGATAACAGAGTGTATTACAAAATGATAACAAAACGACTAAGTGTGTCACATTGACCAATTACAACAAGTTATATATCTAATAAAAATTTTGTCGAAAAATTAGAAAACCGTTTGCAACTGTAATCCCTCTTTTAAATCGCAATCGTTTTTACATTCTGATATATTCTTAATAATTACCATTAACAGGTAAATAGGGAGGTTACTTTGTCATCTTTTGGATTATTTGGATACATAATTCCTATAGACAGTTGAAAATTGCGTCAATAATTTCAACCATTTGGCAATGTTTTTAACATTATTTGGTCAGTAAAGTGAAGAAAATAACAGGGCAATGACAAACATCAAATGTTCTAGGATAGACAACAATACAAGTAGATATTCAGTAATTATAATTTTAATCATCGTCAATTATTTACAAAAGTACAAATCACAGACTGAACACATGGTTAACAACAACAAAACAACAAGGAATAATCACAGGTGACCAGTAAATAAAAATTAAATAATTTTACAAGTGTACATTGACTTATTATTTAATATTAATAAATATTCATTCATACCTTTGTGAAAGTTATTGTATTGATGAAAACATATTTCTTTCAATCTCACATTTCTTTGAGGCACATTTTAATTCATTGAAAGTTTCGTTTCGTTTGATTCTAATTTTTTCATGTTCTGATTATGTAAACCCCAGTTTTGGTTATGTATACGTAGCAGAATATACCATCTAGCGACCGAGTCCCTCCATTGCCAAATTAGGTCCTGATGCAGTTTGTTATAATTAAAAGCTGGATTTCTGGGCCATTACCGGCGCTGAAAAAATCTCCAGTTATCCGGAGTCCCCTGCACAATTTCATTTCCCTGAATGCGGTATGTTGGCATAGAAAAGATGACAAATTACATGAAGGCCTAAACTGGTGGGTCGAATGGGGACTCAGTGGAAAGTCAAGCCTTGTTAGGAGCTGTTAGGCAGCGTGATACAGGACTATGTATTCAATCAAATTATGCAGTGCTTTAATAAAGCTTTTTAATTAAGTTCCTCCGAAAAGAGAGTATACGTTGACGAAAGAGTGAACACCAAGGCTGTGTCTATAATCTTATGAAGTTTCAAAACTCCTCTCTTTTATGATATACGTAAAAAATTCTAAAAGTTCACCAACCTAAAAAGAATGTTTAAATACATATAGTAAATGGTTTTGTTTGTCGAAGGGACGACCTGTTATTCATTGATTATGTTACTTTTCTCATTCATGAAACGACAAGAAGGAGGCGTTTATTTAACTTAACTATACCATACTATCATAAAATACTATCATAAAATCATAAATTGATGCCTTTGGCGTGATTATGAAAGATGTGGTATTTCAAATTAAGCGATCACAGTTTACCACAAAAAGCACGACTACTATTAAGCCAAATTAGACTACTTTGTGTTATACCTTGTGTCACAAAACCTACATCAAGTCGTGCTTTGTAAGGGAATATGTATGATATGACATGACTATCACACTCGTGTCGATAAGGATATATGATGATTTGTAAAACAGAAAATGTCAGTATCACAACCATTTTCAGCATTAATTTCGATCTTCCATGGCAAGTGCTAAATGATAAATATTGTAAGAGAATAATATTTTACGTTGTACGATTGATTATTGTAAGAATGCTACATATTTCGAAACGATTACTCTCTTTTCTATACAGTTTATTGTCTCTCTGTTTAACTTTTTTTTTATTGCATTTAGCCAATGAAATCCTTAGTGGCTTTATAATTTGGAGACATCGTCTTTCAGCTTCACGTCATCGATAAAATGCGCACGTTCTACGCGTAACGGATTCAGGCAGCTTCAAAAGATCAATCATTCTCGTAAGTGTCAATAACATCTACGAAACCACTTGACAATATACCATATCAAGCAATCAAACTCAATAACACATTCAAGCCCTTTTAAAAACCAATGAAGTCACAACCGTTTCCTGCCACACATGACTTCAACATTTACAGAAGTCTGTTGATTAAGACTACAACGACGGCAGCCCATAAGTTTAAAGATATTTTCGAAGCTGAACTTAATTCAGCTGGTATATCAGGACACTCTTGTTCCCATCCGATCTCGTGACCTTCGTTCTGCTCTGTTAACCAATCAGTGAGCGGCTTGAAGTACTCCATGAGAGGCCCGGCGTCCATCTTGTCCTGTCCAGTGACGATCTGCATCACTTCCGGCCAAGGTCGGGAAGAACCAAGAGACAGTGCTTTGCTGGAAAAAAAATATTTATGGACGAAACTTGCATAAACTGTCATGTAAATTTCGACGAAATTGTTATTCGACACCGGTTATCCCTATATTATGTCTCAATCTTGAAAACAAGATGATAAAAGCATACAAGAGAGTGAAGAATCCAAAGCACACAATGTATAAAGCTGTTAATTTGACTCAAGACCTATTATTCAATGTCGTCGCAACAATTTCATATACCTGTTTTAATTTTCCCAACTTTGAGGTTCGAATGATTTCATTCGTTAAAGTTAACTCCGACTCAAAAAATGTTGGTTGATGTATTCAATAGTTATAATTGTAGAGTTGTAGTAGTAGTAGTAGTAGTAGTAGTAGTAGTAGTAGTAGTAGTAGTAGTAGTAGTAGTAGTAGTAGTAATAAGAATAATGATAATAGTACTAGTAGTATTTAATAGTAGTAATAGTAGTAGTAATAATAATAACAATAATAATAGTAATAATAATAATAGGAAGAAGAATAGTACTAGTAGTATCTATACTAGTTTACTAGTAGTATTTATTCTACAATAAAACACAGTTCATGTATTACTTATTGAATGCCATTGGAACTTATACCTGAGGATATCCCCAGCTGCTGTAGACCTGTAGATATCACACTTGTGTAGAGGTCCCGTCTCCCCTGCTGCCTGACACAGAGCCTTGTGGAACTGGAACTGGATCACGAAACTCACGAAGTATCTGGAATGGATTAAAATATGGATAGGAACAGTTTTGCTTTAGAAATTCATTTATATCCAATATCGCCATTAAACAAGAAATCATCTCACTGATATAAATCATATTTTTCAGGCATCATATAAGACTACATTAAGAGACAGACAATGTCACAGGAATGTCACAATTCAAATATCTTTCAACATTCAAGAGTGTCTTAACTTGACAGTAGTACAATTACCTGCATAAAATATAAAAATTTAAAATCTTACAATAATGATACAAGTTTTTATTTCATTTGCTTGGTCTTGCAACTTTATATTCTGATAGCAAATGGCCAGAGGTTACTAGAGGGAGCCATATTTCACACGTCTATCATATTTATTTTAATTAGAAAAACAGATACTTACGTATATAATATATAAACATTTTGTTTAAAACCAATAAAATCAAGCATGAAATTCACCAAAATGATTCCGGTAGTGACAAGATACGAAACATCTTTCAACATAACAGCAAATTGCAATTCGCCTTATGTGAACACTATTTCATCAAATCGATGCAGATATGCTTTTAGATGGATGTTTCTGTAAATATTCAGGGATGCACTATCCCTTTAATGGAAATGTTTTCAGATTGTTTCAAATAGGTGTTCTATTTTCATAATGTAATTAAGTAAAATTTAAATTCTTATTCGTTTTAAAAAAAGATATACCTTTTATTTTCACAGTACCTTATATAAGGGGTGTTTGCAGGAATATGGAACTTCGCACCAGGATCGAAATCTTCTTCTGATCTTTTCAACGGAGGGGCAATACCCTGGTATCTGCATCTGAAAGGGGCGTTACGCTTCATAACTATTCATGTATATGTTTATGTTAATATGAGTTGATGTTATGAGAACATACGTTGTTACAAATAGCCAAAGGCTGTTGAATATTTCAAAGTTGTTTTTCAAAACACTTCATAATTTCTCTTGTGTCATGAATGGCAATTAGCCATACATGATTTGAAGGGATCGTGTAGGTAGATTATTGTCGGTGTACATCATATGAGTGCATACCGGAACGTGCTTTCGTATGATGCATGATATGCTAAATTGAAAAAGAGAAAGCCTGACCTTAGTTCCCACCACTTGGTGTTGTATCTCTGTTTGGATGTCTCTCCACTGAACACACTCCATCTCCACTGGTCCATCAGGTAGCCGAACGGGAGGAAGGCGATCTTGTCCAGAGCTATACTCAACATGTAGTTGATGTCACTCTCTGCAAGGAATACAGTTACATTTCGGATCTGGGGATAGATTTAATTCCATTCCTGTCCCAACCTCAAGGCACCTCCTAACATTATTATTGGAAAAGGAAATGTTACTTTAAAGCAACTTCTAATAATTGTTTTAATAGTTGTACTTGAACCGAATTTTTTTTAAATGATTCATGAAATTGACACGGAGATGTTTTAAATTTATGATCCAAGCAAATACGTGTTTGACAGTGATTTTCATGATGTTATATGGGTTGTTAAATATTCTAATGAATCTTTATAATTTTAATTTGGCATCGTCGATATTCTTGTTACGTTTTACTTATCAAAAATCATCACCTGTGTCCTCCTGCACGTTAGACAAGAGTCCGATCTGCTGTAGATGTTTAGGAGTGGCCACTGAAAGGGCGAGCACGTCTCCTACAGCCTCGTGGAAACCTGTATACGCAAATATCAAATATTTTTTATAACTTTGATTTTGCAGTTTACACTTAATCTTACAACATTGACACGACAAGCACTTACCTGGGTTGGCACCGTCCCTAAAGACAACTGGCTGGTTCTTGTACTGTAGAAAATATTCAATGTGTCCCATCTCGTGGTGAACTGTGATCAGATCTTCCATAGTGATGTCTGTGCACTGTTTTATTCTGAATTGAAATGATGTGCAAACTCGGAATCTCTTCCCTGTCTTTAATAAATGCAATTTTTTGTTTGAAACGCGATCTTTTCACTCAGTTCTTTTTCAAAGACATCCTATGTGAAAGTAACGACGTAATCAACCGCATGCAAGATCATGTGATGACAACATATGCGTGATGTACGAAATAAATTTATAGTTCACATATTTTAGAGCTTCTTCGATATATTTACCGGAAGTCTTTCTGGTTGTAGAAGTCCCAGGCTGAAGCATGACACACAACATCTCTGCCATCTTTCGGCTTCTCTATCATGGAATGGTCCCAGAACTCTTGTGGCATTCCAATAAGTCCAAGAGATGTGAAGAACTCCTCTGAGACATTGAACATCTTCAGTGCTGTGTAGTTCTATGGAGAGAGGTGACTTTATTATTATTTTTCGTATTATTCAAATCATCCATACTTGATGCGTTCCGTTGTATACCTATATCTATGATTTAAGTTGATTGTTATGAACACTTTTTTTCAAAAAGTATGTTTTGTTTTCACTTTGAACAAAGTTTGTAGTAGAATGAGATTATGAATGAACTTGAGTAGATTAGTGATTGTTTTTGTATGAATACTGTATTCATAGCTTGGCATATGGTGGCATTTAGTACATTAACAGTGAGTTAGATCAAATTTGTCACGATCAAAAGACCAAAACTGCGTTGTCTCAATGTGTTCTTATAAAGATCAATAACATTATAATAAAAATGCCTCGGGACATCAGTTATTCTCTTGACACGCACCTGTTCCTTCATCTGTGGAGTGACGTCCACACTCTCCTTGTCCTTGTAGGGCTGCAGGATGTCCAGGAGGTTAGACCAGGACTGGGCCCACATGTTCCCTGCAAAAGAAATGACCAGGACTACTTTACATTGTGACTTAGATCTTGGATGAAAATAATGAAATACACAATATAATATCAGCAGGTACTAAGTGTAAGCATGTTCCTTCGCTTCAGAATAGAATTCATCTACCATTTTTCTACACTACCCTGTCATAGTGACATGACTGGGAATTATAATTTGGCATGTTTTATTCGTTTCAATAGGGTTGCGGATCCTTCAAATACCTGTCGATTGATAATCACAAGGGGTAAGAGAGAGGTCTTCACTAAAAACTACAACCTATTCACCAAACACCTTTTCTGTCATATTTTGGTACGTAATGTTATGTAAGTTATGATATAATGTTTGACCAAAAAAGTTTACTGTTTTATCCTAATGTAACGAATAGAAACAATGAAAACATAACGCCCAAACGCAACTGAGGAATATCAGTTGACGGAGAAGAGATCTTTTATAGAAATCTCGAATTTTATTTTCATTTGCACGTGAATTGGAAAGGCTAAGAGTATACAAAGCGGTGAATTCGATCACTCACAACTCCTGTTGTGAAAAAAGCAGAAGATGCCATATTTAAAAGCAGCAGATCGAGAAAGAGTCATCGGAATGTCATAAGTGGAGGTGTCGAACAGCAAGATTGCCATGACGTTTGGTTGCACCAGACAAACGGCCATTCAACTTCTTCATTGCCTTAACCAGATTGTCCAGACATCTGACCGTCCTAGAAGCGGCAGACCAACATCTGTGCACACTACATCTGCGCAACAGATTCGTCACCATGACGTCAACGGCATCGACGGCAGGAACACTGCCATGAGACGTCTTCGAGCTACCGGTATTCGGGGATATCGACCGTTCCTCTGAATGACCTTGACCCGCGAACATCGACTCAACCGACTACGTGGTTTCTGGCAACATCGTGATTGGGCAAGAGTGATCTTCAGCGACGAAAGTCGATTCAACCTGTTCCAGACGTTGAGGTGAGAGACAGGCTGCAGTATTTGTACAAGAAGTAGTACCCTATGATGGTGGCAGGTTCATGGTCTTGGGCGGGATCTGCAGCGACCAGAAGACAGATTTCGTGACAATTCGTCAAACCCTTAAAGCCCAGAAATACACTGATCAAGAACTACAGCCTGTGGTAGTCCCAGTCATACAAATGCAGCAGCAAGGGATGATTTTTCAACATGACAATGCAAGACCACATACCGCCAAAATCAACACGGACATCCTGGACCGACAAAAATCCAGGTTTTGCCTGGGCCTTATCACCGATCGAGCATCTATGGGACCATTTATGGAGACGACATAGACGTCACCCACAGCAACTAGTCTCCCAAATGACGTCATCCGAATTCTTACCTTCTTTTGCTGTGTACTTTTGTCGTTCAGTTTAGCTAAGATCACAGTGCCGTTCCTTGGAAATGCAATTACTATTCTGAATGTAGAATTTCGACAGTTCGGGGTATGACCACCTACTTGTACAAACTGCAATCTACAGGAGCTTCTGTATACATAAACATTTAGGCCTGGCTCACATTTCATAAAGCTCCTTAGCGCTAAAGACAACTTAAATCAACAGTTGAACGACCATTGATTTATTGATTGTCTGTGGGAACTGTGTTAATTGGCTACATGCACCATTAACCAAAAGTTGTATCACTGATGAACGATAAACTCTGTCTGTGGTAGATCTGTTATAAATTGATATATGCGTCTTTAACCAATACATGTACTTGTTACATTACGATCACTTTAGTCAACCATAACTCAGTGCAAATGAGAACAGGTCGAAGCTTAGTTCTTAAACCTCGAAAAAAATCAACTAACCCAGAAGATGAGCGGGAATATGTCCCTCCTTGGGGAACTTATCCTCCCCATACAGCTGTACAAGTTTCCTCCTGGTGTAGGCGTGCAGCTGCTTGTAGAGTGGCTCCAGCTGCAGGAACAGCGCCTCAACATCCTCCTGGAAGGTCGGGGACTCGTACCAGGACCTCCAGTACTCGCCTGTGTCGTTGAAACCTGTTTGGACAAATGTGGACTATAGGAAGTCTTTTAAGCCAATTTTATTTTGTTTAAATAACAAAACGTTTAATTTCCTTGTCCTGTTATTTCATGCGTATAAGTAAAATTTGAACTTGCTTAACAAGTTCCGAGATTGTTCCAAAGACTCCACTTTTCCACTTAGTCATAGCAGGACAAAGATAGGACAACATCATTGAATCCAATTTTATCTGTAGTGACAACTTCACACATTGAGTTACTGGTTACAACCGATATTCTTCAAACTTGAGGAAATTATTTGGACGCTTTTCGTTTTGTATACATCCATGATGGGTTTCCTTTCATGAGATAGTTTGCACATGTCTCAATGACATCATTAGAAACAAGCAAGTTTTCAAACCAAAATTACTGCATTCAGCCTTTTTATAAGTATTTGCACTATTATAAAGCCGGTTGGAATCATGTTTCTGCTGTTCAAATTAACGTATTCAAACTGACGGACGATATAACTTTAAGTTAGTATTGATGTTCATTCAAACTACCATCTAGCTTTCATGACTTTGAAATGTAACCCACCATTTGCTCTGATAGCCTCGTTACTAAGCTCTACGAATTCTTCATATTTATTCTTCATCTTCTTCCCGGTCGCGTCTCTCCATCCCTTCCACGCTTTGGTCAACTCTTCGTAGTCACGTGAGGTCGCCAGCAGGCGGGTCAGCCCTTTGATAGAACAAGAAAGAATGTTCAGAAATATTGGTGTCTGAACAAATAGAGGGTAGGATTTACAGTTCTAAAAAGCTGGACTTAATTCTGTAAACGTTTGAAAACAAGTAACTATTTTGAGAAATAATCCAAGGGCCTGCTATAAAAGGAATAAATTTAATCAAATCAAAAATCAAAAGAATAATGAATGATAATTCATAATCCAAGTGTATCATACCTTTGATTTTAACATAATATCATATAATACACAGATGGATAATCAATAACCCATCACGCTATAGTCATTATGATTTAGGTCAAAAGGTAAATAAATTGAGATAGGACACAATGAGAAAAGTTGACAGTTGTGGTACCTGGAGACAGCTCCAGACAGTTGTCGTTAGTGATGCACACCTTGCCTGTGCTGTACGTCTCCTCCATCTCAGACAGCACGTTGTTCAGCTGTTATACACGTGAAATATAGGTGAAATACACGTGCAATATGCATGCAATAAAGGTGAAATACAGGTGCACACCAAATGAAAATTTTGTGTTCCAAAAGCGGTATTTCAAAACAGAATGTGAGAAATTTTATAACAAACAATCTACAATGGCATGTGTTTCGTATGACTATCAAATTTAAAAAATGGTGAAACAAATCTCATTATTTCTTTTTTGTCAGTTGTAGGACAAATATTATTATTTTAAATACATAAGTATAGATACAAAATTCGTAACCAATAAGTATGATATAGGCAAATCTTTTTTATTTTAACCCAATCAATGGTTACTGCAAATATAAAAAGCACTGCCAATTCGCTAGTTTGTCGAATATAATATCATGATCTAACGTCTCTATAGCAGTGACTGCATGTCATCATGTTGGGATGTTTATGATATCTGTTATGATCGTCTCAACGTTACGGCATAAATTTCATAACCTATGCAAAGTGTAAGGACATGTATGCTATTACATCAAATTAAAGAAAGGCGAAGGTATATATGCCACAATATTAATTACTTAAATCCAGATTGTATCTCGCCATTTGTTTTGTATCGAGTTATTTGGAAAGAACATGTAAACTATTTTGGACTGAACCTTTACAGAAACCTAGGACACAAGAACAAACACGATTGCCGGATGTTACATTAATTACTGGAAGACTTTGAACCGGTTCAGTAGCTAGTCAACTATTCCTCACCCGTTCCAGCTTGGCTTTGTCTGGCATGGCGGCGGTCCCAATGTCTGCCACTTTTGAAAACCATCGTCTCATTGTTTCATTCTGGAAGTTCTTCCAATCAAATGTAGATGCGTTCTTTCCGGCTGCGTTACTGAAGGCTGCTTCAGCCAAGTTTGCTTCCACCTAGAATTGAATTACCATTACATCAAATAATTATCAACTTCTCTAAAATGGAAAAGAGCCTTTGGCTCTGTAGCTCATCAAGCTATCTATAATTTCTCTTTCAAATGGTCAACATGTGACCTGTCATAGGGTCACAACATTATAAATTAGAATCCCCATTAGTTAAGGAGTCTGTACACAAGGTTTCAGCTCACTAGGCATCATGCTTCTGGAGAAGATGATCAAAATACGGTAATACGATATAGCCTCTGAGGCCCTTCCCCTTCTCATCTGGAGAAGAAGATGGAAATATGATAGTAGGAAGTGGCCAATGTGGCTCTTAATAGGTATCGAAGGGACACCAAATCTATTTATTAGAATTCCCATCAGCTAACGAGTGTGTACACAAAGTATCAGCTATCTAAGCTTCTAGTCTTTAGAGAAGAAGATTGATTAGGTTTTTAGGGTATGGCCATTGTGAACCTTATCTGGGGGCCGTTGCTCAAAACAACTTAACACAAAGGTTAACCTTAGTGCCATCATTTAACATTGCACTAGGGCTACCTTAGTGACTGAAGGTCACCTTAGTCTTTTGTGCAACGGGACGCAGTTATATTAGGGTCATCAATTATAGTCAATAGAATCGCCATCGGCTAAGGAGCCTTTACTGAAGATTACAGCTTTTCTAGTCCTCTTGCTTCTGGAAAAGAAGATAAAAATAGGTGTTTTGGGCGTGATAGCTGTTGCCCTTAGTCCCTTAAGTCACAGGTAGCCAGTTCTATAAGTTAGAATCCCAATCAACTAAGAAATCTGCACAGAGGGTATCAGCTTTCTCGGCCTTTTGCTTCTGGGGAAAAAAATGAATAGGGTTTTAGGGCGTGGCGCCTGTTTCCCTTATTATAGGTCACAGGTTCACGCAATCTACAATATTAAAATCCCTACGAATAAAGAAATCTGTATACAAGATTTCAAATTTCCTGAGAGGAGGATGAAAAAGTGACGGCAAGGTGAACTAAATGGATGCGTATCTCATAAGGGCATAATTGTATCACATGCTCACAGTGAAAAAACAAGGCCTAACAACCAACCCGGATTCCAGTTAATTTTTTTCGGGACAGAAAACATTTCAGGCTGTCTTCAATTGCAAAATTACAATTTACAAAATAACATTTTTGATTGGCTATGTTTCAAACTCATCTCATGATGTTGGTGATGTCAGTGATGTTCATAATGTTTTTAATATTTCAAATTAAACGTAAATTCGTCTAAGACCTTTCTGTGTGACCATTGTGTGTGTACTCTTTCACAATTTGAAATTCTTCTTTCTCTTTATTGCAGACTCCCTGGTCGCTGCATAAACCAGCTTTATAAACTAAACTGAGATAAGCTGCCGTGTCACTCATACCCAAGAGAGTTGCATCTACCTAAACACGGTATAAACTTTTAAAAAGGATTTGTACAGAGTAAATGCTTTGTTTAGCACTGTAACAGTGTATTGAAACTTCATTTGCTCTTTTGTCTTTGATAAGCAGAAATGTTGATTTGTAAAATCGAAGGCTACTGTATAGCTATTAACGATTGTATTATCATTTCATACAATAGTTCACTGGTTTGTTGGCATGAAAAAGGACCTATTCACCCATGAAAAAGCAATGAAATATCAATTAATTTTCATATTAAAATATAACCAAAAGTAATTTGTTCTATCCCAATCACTTTAAATATATGGCCTTGACTCTATTTCCCAGGTGCTGAACCTGGCTCTTGGCATTTTCATAACTATTTAAAAAGATAGACAACCATTGTCTTGGAAAATTGTCAGAGATAGGTATCCCTTCTTGATTGTCTCTATGTAACCACAGATCTCCCTTTTCTATTAACCTCTGATCGATGTGGGTTTGTTTGTTCTTAGGTCACTGTACTCATTATACAGTCAATCTAGAAACTGGCTCCTGTTCATAGAGTACATCTTACTTCAGAGTCAGGAAGTGACTGCTTATTGAAAGTCATAGCTTTGTGGGAACTTTGATTTTAAGAAACCCTTAACCTCAGTGTATAAGCAAAAGACATACTAAGTAACTTTCTATTGTACGTATTCGCAGATAGAAGATTTCTTATGATTAAAGTATATAAACGTCAAAAAGGTTCAGTTGTTAAGATAGATTTGTATGTTCGTTTACATTGCCTTGATTTTTAAAAATATAATTTGATTTAAAATTAGCTATAAATGGTGGATCCGGTAGGGGATATGGATTTAAAATCTCCAACCAACATATTTCATTTCATTGGCGGTTTATTGGCAGTTTAAAATCCAGAAACTTAATGCACGTTTGCTTCTTTTCAAATCACCTGACGTTGTAGTATCAATCCATGTTAAAGATAATATATCCCCGTTTTGTATCCGACTTCAATCCCCATTTTCATAAAGACAATACATTCAAGTAGATAAAACACCAAACAGAGTTTCGATAAGTCCTTTAATTAAAAAGATATAACGGTTCAAAGTGCGTAGAAATTGGCCGCCTCGAAAGCCCAATTAAAAAAGTCCCTAGAGTGGCCTGAGCTCTCCTTCGGCGGATGAGACGTCATAGACAGGACTCGCTCCGCGTTTGTTTGTAAACAAGTATATATCAATGCAGATATGGGTCGCATTCGTCTACGTTTTCATTGCGAAAGAGACATGCCTTCTTCCTGCGTTGCTGCCAACTGTACTAATAGGAAATCAGGAGACATTCAACTACATCGGTTTCCGAAGGATCCTGTCCAATTCGCGAATTGAACAAAGTTTGTTAGTCAGAAAAGAGCGAAGTGGAGTCCCAATGACAGGTCTGTCATCTGCTCCGATCATTTCACAGAGGACTGTTATAATCTTTCCTACGATTTCAAAACGGACTTTGGACTTGCCCCAGAAAGGAAAAGACTCGTAAAAAATGCCGTGCCAACAGTTAATAAACAGATGAAGATGATAACAGGCCCAGCGAGATATGACAGACAGAAGAGAAAACGGACGGAATACTTGGAGAATAAGGAACGAAAAAGGATAAGGAATTTGAAAGATAGGCTAATCCAAAATTCAATTCAGGGGGAGGTGGAATAAATAATCATGAAACTTTTGAGGGGTTGACTATAATTGATGATTTTGCAGACGAATGTTGAGTTTGTATCTGCAGTATGAATTTTTGTCTCTTTAGATTAGTCGCAGAAATTATTGTGACAGGTTTGTAGTTTGTTACATTACTAGTTTTGGGGTATAAATTATTTTTGTTGTTGCTGATTACTCTAAGGATACATACAAAAATGTGGGCACGTCACTTATGTTTGTATGTTGACACTACAGTTTTGGTTATAACATTTATGAAAAATTACAATTTCTTGCTACAGCGTCATTTAAGAAGCAACAAAAAGTAAAATTAAAGTCATAAAGCTGCCCCGGAGAAACATTTACCATTTTATGTAGCCTTATAGTGGATAATTTGATATTGATAAACATTGCAGTATGAAATAAGATATTTAGTAATACAGATTTGTTAATATATTGTCATGTGTCCCGTGTATTGACAAACCTAATTAACTTCATCAAGTTTCAGTAAAGGTTGTTGATCATGTGTGAGGATAAAGTTTAGATAACTAATCATTGCCTTGTGTATTACCTATTAGAAATGTTATTTAAATAGTTTGAGAGACGAATTAGATTGGAATTACTTTCTCCTAGCGTAGGATAATACAACAAAGGGATGTAATTCGGTGATAGGTGGCGCTATATGAGAGTATATAAGGTGTAAGATATTCGAATGTTCATTCTCGCTTGTTGTGCACCACGGACGCATTGCGACATGGAAACTTTTTGAGTTTTTAATAATTGAAAATTAATTGATTGTGTAATATGTTTCAGATATCGGCCTGTCGCCGTCTGTGGAGTCCTGTCTGTGAGGGCTGTGGCTTGTCGCCGCCTGAGAGGTTTGACCCCGTCGTTTGGTCAATTGCCGTCTGTGAGGCTCGTCGCCATCTGAGGCTTGTCGCCGTCTGTGAGGCTCGTCGCCGTCTGTGAGGCTCGTCGCTGTCTGTGAGGCTTGTCGCCGTCTGTGAGGCTTGTCGCCGTCTGTGAGGCTCGTCGCCGTCTGTGAGGATTGTTGCCGTTTGAAAGGCTCATGGCGTTTGTAGTTTCAGGTTTATTTGAAACAAATCTCCACACTTTTTCTTTCACGCAATAAAGCGGTGGTGCACAGCATAGCCTTCCAATGTGTGTTATGTTATTTGTTGTATGGTGTTGAAAGGGCTAGGAGAAATGTGCCAGGTGCTGAGGTCATTAAGTTTATTGCTTAATTGCCATAATGTACAGGTGTGTGGCATTTCATGTAGACTGTTAGGTAATAACTGTATGACTATATTGTCTGGTGTGAAAAAGTAGTGTTAGGTAACTAAAAACCTCTCTCTGGTAAAATACCGGTACTAAAGTACTGAAGAATATGGAAATAATATGCTTTTCAGCGTTGATATTTTTATTTGGTTGAAATAGTTAAAACTGAAAAAGAATTTCATATTTACAATACATTTCCAAGCAGGCTTTAACTTACATCACAATCAACAATAAATGTTGTGTTATTATTGACAATATTGGCCTACGTCACTCTAGATTAGTACCACACTCTTTATCTCAAACACTGACCATTAACTCACACAAAACAACAATAATCTGTATCCTTACTATGCAAAATACATTAGTACGTAACTCTAAGTTTTTATGAAGGTGGCAAATCACGAATCAAGAGGTACATTTACTAAACACATCAAAGATTTGATCTTCATTATCACTAATAACTGGGTAAAAAGGCCAAAAACAGCTGCTCGGAACCTCGTATCCCAATGACGATATCCGGAAGTTGCCGAGAGGCAGTCCATCAAAAGCGAGATCTCATTGTTACAGTCATGCAAAGCAGAAACACAGAGTTACGATTTTGAGTTGACACTTTAAAATGGCACAACGTTGTGACAAATATTCTACATATACAATGGTCAACAACTACACAGGGGGGTAGTCGATTTGTCTAGGTGTTCTAACAAAAAACAGTCACAATGGCGGCAGATATCAGTTGGGGTTCACTCGATCGGCATTGTCGGAGATTAACAACTCAAACAAATAACAACAACAACAGTTAATTAAAGTCAAACAGAAATCTCGATGTATTGATATTAATAGCTTTGGTGACTTACGGGCTTTTTTATAAGTACAATCGGTGAAAATATATACGTTCACGACAACTGGAATCTATAATGTAAACAATGACACAGAACAGCCAGTCGTTAACGAGTCCTGTCTATGTCGTCACAACCCCCGTAGAACCTGATTGGCTAATAAAACGTTTTGCGTCTGTTTTCCGGAAGTGTTTATAAAACACGTTTTTTCTGCTATTTTCAGGTGGATGTGAACCTAAATAGTTGTTGATATTTATTCTTAACTGTGTTATGAAGTATTTCCGCTAATCGTACCCCCTATGTGGATATAATATCTTTAAGGCACTTTATTCATATATTACACTGTATATCGTAATAATGTTTGTTTTAAGTCTTAGAATAGTGATCCTAGGGGCACTCAAGATTTAATGTGGGGATACGTGTCGAATTATCATATATGCTGTTACGAAACTAAAAACATCTTACATATTTACACACACACACACACACATATATATATATATATATATATATATATATATATATATATATATATATATCTTCCATTCTTTACATAATGAGTTGTCGAGAGTCACATGTAGTAGTAGAAGTTGCATGAAGAGACTATAAAACACCTTAGCAGTAAAGCTTCATATCTTATTGACATGTTTTAGAACCCACTTGAGCAGCCTCTGCTTTGAGGTCACCTTGGTTTAAGCAACAGGACTTATGTCAAGAAGGCTTTCTCGGTCCTCGTGTTTTCGTGAAAGGTTTTTAACAGAGGGCATACGGCATGCTGAATACGTTTGATTGAAAATGAGATGGTCAAACGTCATTCACTGTGCAAGGTCGGACATGGAAGTTGTATAAAAGGTCGTGGTATCAGTGGGATAACGTCAGACTCGTTACTTCTCTGACTGGGGGTGTGATCTGCTAGATACCGTCACTACAATGAACAGTCGCCTTCTTTGTACCAGGTTATCGGTCGATGGATTCGGCGTGTAATGCGGAAAGTGTTGCGATAAGTTCCTTTTATGTCCAAACGTTATGGCATGAAAGACGGTGTGCGATAGCAAAGAATTTACCTTATCTTAAGAGCAATAATATAAACACGTCCCTGCCCTTTACTTGCTTACTGTAGAGAAAATTCTGAAAAAGAACAATACCATTTGGTTTGTTGTTATAGTTTTGAAGATTATTATTTTCGCTTGATTATTTCTTTATCCTTCTTTTTTTTGCTTCTTCTCCAATAAATCGTGAACCTTAGCTCAGTCCCCTTTTTTATTTTTGTCAGAACTGTTGCACCTGTGGAATTGCACCTGTGGAATTTGTAGATTTACTCTACATCTAAATGTTGAATTATGACATGGAAATATCAGAAATGCATGATTTTTTATTGTAATACAACACCTGATTATAATAGATATAGGGGCAATTAATTCAATGTTAATTTGTAAGTGATATTGTCAATGAACTGGAACCAATTGAAGAGTGTGTCACCACATGAAGCAATACTCTACGTCATGATTGCTTCAATTGATACATTGTATCTCACCGCATCCAATAAACACACTGGTACACTAGGTAACTACGCACTTAGTTACTCTGAATCAACGTATTATCCCCATTTTACAATGACATATTCTAACATGATATCCCGTATTTTCTCCATCAAAATCGATATAAAACCAACCAATTATCTTACACATGTCTCACAACAATAAACCCACACTGTCAATACAAAATAAAATCATGGAAAACACATTCATACCTAACCATTGGTTTGTTTATTAGAGGTACTAAAATAGTTTATAATATTATAGTATATAACACTAACAAAACAATCATTTGATAATAAATTTTTTTTGGTTATGAATAAGCTCAGAATTATGTTAAACAGGTCGTCGCGAGTCAGACATGGTTCTTGTAGATTGTCCGGTTTTCGTTCAGAATTCTCGACCTTAAAGTTTATATTAGGAACCCAAAAGCATTTGAATATTAATTTGTAGCAATAGTCAAAACTTCTCAATCAGATAATCGGTTACATTAACATATTTGACTCATACAACATACCCTATGTCCCTCTAAAGTCAGCTTTAAGAAAGAATTTATAAAACGTGAATTAACACTTACATTTCCTAAGTTAACATTAACTCATCATCGTGTTCATCTCACTTAACTATAGTAACATAACATTTTACAGCCACTTACGTTACCTCAGTTAACATTAACTCATCATCGTGTTCATCTCGCTTAACTATAGTAACATAACATTTTACTACCACTTACATTTCCTCAGTTAACATTAACTCATCATCGTGCTCATCTCGCTTAACTATAGTAACATAACATTTTACAGCCACTTACGTTTCCTCAGTTAACATTAACTCATCATCGTGTTCATCTCACTTAACTATAGTAACTTAACATTTTACTACCACTTACATTTCCTCAGTTAACATTAACTCATCATCGTGTTCATCTCACTTAACTATAGTAACATAACATTTTACTACCACTTACGTTACCTCAGTTAACATTAACTCATCATCGTGTTCATCTCGCTTAACTATAGTAACATAACATTTTACTACCACTTACATTTCCTCAGTTAACATTAACTCATCATCGTGTTCATCTCGCTTAACTATTGTAACATAACATTTTACTACCACTTACATTTCCTCAGTTAACATTTACTCATCATCGTGTTCATCTCACTTAACTATAGTAACATAACATTTTACAGCCACTTACGTTACCTCAGTTAACATTAACTCATCATCGTGTTCATCTCGCTTAACTATAGTAACATAACATTTTACTACCACTTACATTTCCTCAGTTAACATTAACTCATCATCGTGCTCATCTCGCTTAACTATAGTAACATAACATTTTACAGCCACTTACGTTTCCTCAGTTAACATTAACTCATCATCGTGTTCATCTCACTTAACTATAGTAACTTAACATTTTACTACCACTTACATTTCCTCAGTTAACATTAACTCATCATCGTGTTCATCTCACTTAACTATTGTAACATAACATTTTACTACCACTTACATTTCCTCAGTTAACATTTACTCATCATCGTGTTCATCTCACTTAACTATAGTAACATAACATTTTACAGCCACTTACGTTTCCTCAGTTAACATTAACTCATCATCGTGTTCATCTCACTTAACTATAGTAACATAACATTTTACTACCACTTACATTTCCTCAGTTAACATTAACTCATCATTGTGTTCATCTCGCTTAACTATAGCAACATAACATTTTACTACCACTTACATTTCCTCAGTTAACATTAACTCATCATCGTGTTCATCTCGCTTAACTATAGTAACATAACATTTTACAGCCACTTACGTTTCCTCTGTTAACATTAACTCATCATCGTGTTCATCTCACTTAACTATAGTAACATAACATTTTACTACCACTTACATTTCCTCAGTTAACATTAACTCATCATCGTGTTCATCTCGCTTAACTATAGTAAAATAACATTTTACTACCACTTACATTTCCTCAGTTAACATTAACTCATCGTGTTCATCTCGCTTAACTATAGTAACATAACATTTTACTACCACTTACATTTCCTCAGTTAACATTAACTCATCATCGTGTTCATCTCGCTTAACATAACATTTTACTACCACTTACGTTTCCTCAGTTAACATTAACTCATCATCGAGTTCATCTCGCTTAACTATAGTAACATAACAATTTACTACCACTTACGTTTCCTCAGTTAACATTAACTAAACGATCACAACCCTTTGATTTCCCTAGTTACTTATTTATGCATTACCATTATAAAAAGTAATTTTACCACGTGCATAACATCGTTGTTGACCTTTAGAGCATTGATATTCTTCTCCTCTCCTCACACACAAACATAGATTAAATATTATTTAGTTTATCTACCGCATTTCATTGGCAAAATTCATTAGTGGCGCAATGTGTTCTTAAACGTACATTCATTTAAAAATAAGTATCTCTCTGTTTACATAGGGAAATGTAGTTCTGGATAACCGGCAGTAATTCTATTCCTTCACTAGCCCTAGTGAAATTATAAGATTCGGTCACTCTTAATTAAGAGTCAATTCATTTCATTGAAAGTGGTTAAATGCACGTTATACAATAAAGACAGATATTTCCACTTGTGCATGACCAACTGCACTCCTCTTCTTATCAAAGCAGATTGTCGCCCCTCCCCTCCCTCCTCTGCATCCAGGCCGTGGGGGTAGAGTTACCTAGCCCCGCCCCTGATAACCAGGTAGAGTCCAGATAGAATGGCTACATTTTCCCTGCAATAAACGACCTCAGACATGCATCGGGCATATTCAGGAAGATAAGACTACCACAGGAATGTATAACGAATGGGTCAGATACATCAGTGATCTTCATGTCGAAACCACAAGATACCGCTCTGTTCAACGTACATGCCTTTCTTCTCAACCTGTGGCAAATTCTATGTTTATTCTGTTTTAGAAACCATGATTATAATTTTTGGTTTTGAATCAACTTCTTTGAATTGATGTCACTGAATGTCGTTGTTGTGACATGTTGTGGATTTGTTGTATTGCGGTTTGTTGGATTAGTTTACCTGATATTTTTTAAAAATGTGAAATTTTCAACATCAATGAAAATAATTATAAAATATTATTTTTATTGTTTTTATTGATTATACAGCACTTTACAATCTTAATCCCTTAAAAGGAAAATACATTTACTTGTTTATAATTACCAGGATCAATAAGGGTCCATTTACATTTACTTGGCACAAGAACATCTTATTATAGTATACAGTTACTATCAATGTTCCAAGTCTTCGTCTTGTCATTTTGTTGACGGCTAACGCTACCGGTATGACACAAACTGCTTACCAGTTCTATATTCACCTTTTTCTGGTTTTATTTGACACTTCTTTTATTTTGAATGTCCGATTTCCGATTATATTTTCCAGTTTGACATGCTTCATAAACAAAAAATAGAAATCCTACATATGACAATCGAAAATATGTTTTCGAACACCAGCCCATACCGTTACAGGCGTTTCAATGAAATAAAGTTCTTTATTTACAGTATCAGAGTCTAACAAAACCAGAACCAAATCCAAAGTCTCTAGATAGCATTATTTGAGTTACGAAGTATCAGGACAGCGAATCTCATTGATAAAATTCTATTGAAATTCCGCCCTCTGTCTTGAGTTATCGGTCATGTCAGGGCGGAGATAGCCGGCGAATTTGAAGTTCGGCTTTCTGGAAATTAAATGGAAATTGTCTGCAGAAATGGAATAGCTTGTATGTTTATCCTCGTTGTTTATGGCAGCATCAATTGTACGATAAACTAAACTGATAGTGTGAAAGAAGGTGCTCAACAAACAGAGGTATCTATTCCTCTGATAGACATAAAGAATAATGAACTATTGTCTAAAACAGGAGGACTTCAGAAAAAGATTTGTCTGAGAATTTGTCAAGATTGGCACTGGTGTCTGAATAAACTAAATATGTCACTCTTTTATACAAACATTTTAATGTAGGAATGTCTCAGCTACTCAAGTTTAGTGGAAATAAGAAATTACTTGTATATCTCTTAGTAATCTTAATGCACAATGGTATTACAACAAGTTTCATAGTACCTCAAATAACGTGCACTAGTATTTAACAATAAAGAGACCCTTACTTTAATTATATTAAATTTGATTATCTTCAAAGAAAACAGAAACCATCTGTTTGAGAATTTGTTATCCAACTTGATCTTATATATATCTCAAGTCCGTACAAAGATGCCGGTTTCTTGATAAGATTGTTTTTAAATTTGCATATCCTTCGTGATTTAATCATTCGATAATAAAATCACTTAATTAAGGATAGTATGGACCTGATTGGAACATGCTTAGTGTTTGTAACAAGGCTGGGCCCAATATTCGGTTTCTATCCCTACGCTCTGCAACAACTCCAAACAGTTTTTCATTCTATTTTCTATTTGCTTCAGCTTCATTCATTTTGTGAAAGTGGACTCTCGGTCAATATTTGATATCTCTTACTTGTAGATACAGGAACCGTTGAACTTATTTAACATGACCAATGGGTTATATCTTAGTGTAGTGATAATAAGAAACGATGTCAGGTTTTTAAAAGACCTCATATTTATCAGTTCCCTTCAAGGTTATTGAAAGGTAAAATGTTCTTTAAGATAGTTTCAAGAAAGATGTTCTAAATTTCCTCTCTAAGAGTTTAATGACGAATGTACTTAAAACTTTGTGATGTGCCAAAATTTAGTAACGATTTTATGATTAGCATTTGAATATCAAAGTCCTCTGACCCATAGCACAAAACATATCATATTGCAAGGAATACAATATCACCTCACATATTAGTTTTTCAATCATAGGGTAGTGTAGTTAATATAAAGCAAAAATGAATAATTAAGCATGTCAAATATGAAAAAATAAAGTGAAAATTGTATAACAGGATTTAGATGTACATAATTATAAGTATTTCTAATTCTAGAAATCATCGAGAAGACGTCTACACGGACAATTTGGCTTGAAACGTAAGTGTCGATGTATTTGATTCATAACATGAACCCGGTGTAATACGTTTCTCTCAGTGTGCAAGTACAAGAAAATGCATGACGTTTATACCTGCCCGTAGCAACACAAAACGTTTGAAAATGATTGTCAATTGAAACAACAAGAAATATTATGTTGAACATGATTTTGAGGACGAACGTTTTATTTCTATCATAACCGAATTAGAAGAGCCTAGAGACTCGATTAGGTTTCATATTTAAATTACAACTTACAAACGCCTATATTCAATATCCTCCGTTTCTGGTCAAACCTAGCACACAGAGCCATGGGGATAGGTTTGAATCATGTTATTATTGAACATGAAATCGTCAGAAACTAAGAATTATGAATTACTTTGACAGTTATAAGAATTTGTTTAAAATAGAAATATAAAAATGAAGGACATTTAAGAAGGGGCGACATCCAACATGATATTTCATTGTAATTTTTTTATTTTTGAAATAATCATATCTTAAAGTTTACTACTAATTTTACGTCGATGATGTTTCCATTGACAATTCCCCTCCTTCAGATGACACCTAATTGATATGCACAACTCTTCACTGCGATATTAGGAATGAATTACCATGAATAAGCTTGAATTAAACCAAATTCTCCTGAATGATAAAGCTGCCACTGAGAATACTGTCAAATATCGGGGTTATTTCTCTACCATCCGTCAACTTTAGCCATGGGCACGAGATAAAATATCCTTGGTTTTTGAAAAATCATATCATTTGATCCATTCATCATGTACGTATTAAGGCATTGTATTTTCTTATTTTACAAACAATTAATGAAAGTAAGTATTCATTTTGTGTTGGAAACCCTTGTATGAGAAATAGTTACGCCTGAACATGGACAATTAATAACCAATTTCTATCTGCATGCAAACACTAACTCTAACCTTCCTCGGTTACCCAGGCTATAATGTTCCTATTCTATACATTTATCACCCCTGGGACTTTTTATCAGGAACACTTGTACTGAAATTACCGCCCTTGTTATGAGTAAGCCATTGAAATTGCTTCGAATAGACCTGGAAGCCTTTGACACCAATAGCACAAATACGGTTTAGTCTTATGTTCAGAAAATTGGCTTACTCTGTCGCGCTCTCGGACTACCAGATGGCGATGTTGCCTTTGCAATTTGAAATTTAAGTCGCCACATGTCTTTTAAAAATCCTAAACAATGGGATAAAAAGACAGGGTTTTCTATCATCTAATATCAAGACATTCCATTAGCTAATTGGTTCAAAACAAGATTAAAGGGAAGTTAATTTGAGTACGAAATCCCCTGGTTTCAATTACCAGGGGTGAGATGTTTTTGGAACAGCAAGCCTTGGGTGATAGAGGATGTTTAAGATATTACTCGTTATGAAAGGGGACAAAGGACAACAAAATAATGTCCATACAACCACAGTGAGTAATTTTATTTGATGTAGTAAAGGTAGTGAAGTAATTTTAAGGTGAACGAAAACGTTAATATTTTTACATCGAGACAAAGATAAAACTTATAATTATCATTATGTTATATTTACGAAAGGATACACTCTATGAAGAGAGATCAGACATAATGAAGCAATTTTTTTTATCTAAATGGTGCATTATCTGTTATAATAAGGGAGAAAAGAAATCATTATGCAATATCTGTACATGTATGTACGGAAATAAATTCTGCTTAAACGTGACAATAGATGTTTTAATTAATACAACCACGAAAACAAGGTCATCGTATGTTACAAAAATATGAAATAATCTGACATCTCTGAAAAGATAACAACTGTCCCTGTAATATTTTTAAAATTCATCTCTTCATTTGGCCCTTTGTAATAGGATAAACGCCAACCTGAATGGTAAGGACAATTTTAATGGATGAGCAACTTCTTTATTCAAGAATAAAGAAGTTGCTTTTCCATAAAAATTGTCCTTATCGTTCATCTCATCAACTTCTAGAATGTCTATGAAAGAAGTTATACTCCAACCTGATAAATCATTCTAAATGTATGTAGTAGAAGTCGGAAGTAAAATCTTCTAGTTGCTTTAAATGGAAACAATTATCCAATTGTCCTCTGGGTGAAGACAACAGACCATCGTGACACTTAAGAAAGACGATGGAATGAGGATATTAAGGGGAGTATCCAGTAATGGGGTCAACGCGTGTTTTAGAAAGTCACATGTCACGGCCAGGAAATCCGCCACAGTGCCTACTACAGAAGTCGCTTGTACAGTCGAGTGGTTTTCCTTGAACAAATATAGACTAACAAAAAGTCACAAAAAGATTTTTTCCAAATTTAAGATATGAATTCATTATCCGTTTGTTTTAAGCGTTTGTCCCTGATTAATCTTCAATGATACAAACATCATGTAAATAACGTCGCTGGCGAATGACGCTACGTAATAGATTTGATACATAATCAAAGAAGGTATTTCATGGTACGTCGTTCAGAACTCGTTTACATACAACAAAGGTTGTCCTTTTTAGTTAGACTTTTTAACTCGCCTCAACTTACAGATAACTAAATTAAACTTTTGATTTAATTAAATTCATTTTTTTTAAATAACTGAGTTATATTTAAACAACTTATACTTTTGCCTCGATGTCGGAGGTGTTGTAACGTTTCTTTCAACATCAATAAAAGTTTTTCCAATGATTAAAATATGGGACCTAATATTACTTTTAAACAAATTTTTATACATGCTTATAATATATGATCGGCTGTCTAATGTATTCGTTTTTTTAGAAACTGAAAAACTAACTCTGTCTTTAAATCATCTTCTGACTAAATGAGTCTCCAACTTGCTTTTTAAGAAGGTAATTCCAAACATAAGAGTTTCAGCTGCCGTATATCAAACGATGATAGAACAAGTTTTCCTTGGTTGACAGTTATACCGACACCTTGTTTCTGAAACCTATGAATCAATCAAAGTAGACTTGTTTTATCCTGGTCTGTCGTCCTTCCAAGCTTTCAATCTCTGGCACTTTCAATTCTGTAATAACGAAGATTGGGGGAGTTTTCCTTTCAGAGTATATTACACAATAGAACACAAAATTCATCTCTCTTCCGAGTGTCCTGCTTTGTTGAATTATAACTACATAATGTTTTAATTTAAATTTCGGCAGTGAAGACGCGGTCCGATTCTCTGACAATACCTACAACGAAATATAAAAACTAACCCTGATACTACGGCAAAAGTGATAGGTGGACAAATGCAGATATGAATGATATGATAATTATAACTTGGCTAACATTTAACTCTCCGGCAATGATTAACATCGTATGGCGTAAACCGCTTCTTAAAGGTAAATTTGTTATTTTTCTGCTACGTTGTCATTTTTAATATGACACTACTGGAAATAATCGCTGAAATATCTTTCAATCGAAGTATTACCATAAGAGTCAGACTACAACGATTTTCATAAAATAAAAAAGGGGGTTTGAAATACATTAAGATCCTAACGTGTACGCGTTTTCTTTATAAGAGAAAAGAGGTAAGTTATGGTTAATAGACTGTTATAAAGGCTAGAACTCTAACAGTATAGCAATCTAGCGTTCTAGGTTATGAACCAGTTAATATTTGGTAATAACCGTTTCAGTTTATCTGATTTCATTAACTTTTGACCCCGGTAAGTGTTTTGGAGGGATAGAACCGGATATTTATTTGAAGTTGAAATAATCATTTCATTGATGTTGACTTATCTAGGATTGTTTACCGACATCCATAATTGTGGATAAATATTATTCAAATTATAGTATTGTAAGAAGTGGAAGTTTTCTGATATAATTCAAAAAAAATTTGTTCAAAAAGGAAGATAAGCGATGTATAGTAATCAGTTATACTGAGTTTTTGACGACTTAGAGATAATAGAAGAAATAATGAAAGTAGTAATAGTGGTGGTAGTTGTAGAAGTAGAGGTAGCTGTTCCTGTTGTACAGTAGTAGTAGTAGTAGTAGTAGTAGTAGTAGTAGTAGTAATAGCAGGTGCAGCAGCAGGGGCAGTAGGAGGAGCAGAAGTAGTATAAGTAGTAGTAGTAGTAGTAGTAGTAGTAGTAGCAGTAGAAGTAGCAATTTCATTATTAGTAGACGTAACAACAGTAATTTCAGAAGCAGTCCTAGCCGTAAATGTAGTAGAAGAAGATCTAGCAGTATAGGATTTTAGTTGTAGTATGAGCAGTAGAAAATGGAAATATGGGTAGAAGAAAGTGTGATACTTCTGACAACATGTGGATTATGTTAAAAGTCTAAATATTTTCTTTGAAAGCTCAATATTAATCGTAGCAACAAAACTAGTTTTATCTACTCACCAGTTTCTGTCTATGTTCTTCTGTTAAATCCGTGTTATAATTCCACGCAGCGATGCCAAGGGCTTCTTTCGCTTTGCTAAGTTGCTCATTGTGCCACTCAAGAAACGTCATTGCGGCTTTTAAATCCTTTTTAGCACAATATGAGTTCTGTATAAGAATGCATGTATAAAGCACCGTGTGCAGTAATTTAGAGAGATGCATTGTCCTGGACTGTGCAATAAAGGACTGGGCAGCTTCAGAGCTCCGGGCACCGTTATTTGAGAAAATGGTGCCAAGAGCTGTGTGCATTGCAATAGGAGCTTCATGACGTAGTCTTATAATTAATGTTCTCACATATACTGGGATAATCTCTCCGTGGGTCTAAATCAGTTCATTGTCTCTTTATCTCTTCTAACTGTCACATACCTTTTGGATCTTTATCTTCTTGATGATTTGATATGCTGTGGTAATTCAAATTCTATGTTTTTTAGGTAACTACTCTCAAAAATTGGATCACCAAATCTTCTTAATTGCTCGACGATTTTAAAATTAGTTGTCAATGATCAAATATTGAATCATAATTTTAAGTTGCAAATTTTACACAACTTGCTAATTACGTTCAAGTTTGATTCTAAAAAAATTCTAAATTTGAATTCATTTCAATCATAAAACATCAACTTTCTATAGCATGAGTCAAAATTTAATAAATACAGTTACACAGTAACATGTTAGATGAAACATTAGTTGTCCCACTGAATATATCTAGGCTTTCGAGTTATAGCGCACGACCGGAAGTCAAGTGGTAATTGTAACCTTTAAAATCTATGTTGGTCTATCTTAGGAACAGGGAAAAAAGAAACGAAAAAAAGAATGTAATATGATTGGTCTCCAGGGAACAACAAACTGTAAATGCCTATCAGATTGGTGATTAATTTGCGATACAAATCCTCGCAAGTCAATCTTTCATTTAGATTATAATTTTTGTAAGCTTTCGAAATGGTACTCTTTCCCTATCTCAGATAAAGAAACATGTGAATGGATCTTTAGGGTGGTATATGAGACAACCATATCTCGAACGTACAGTGTCTCTGGCCTCTTGCTATAGAGCATAAATAATTACATTGATTAGTTTTCAGAGATTTTAATAACAATCAAACACTAAATCATTTCTGGACATTTTGGTAATAAATTTTAAGGAGCATATATCAGTCTTGGTAAGTATAGAAGTATTCAATTTATAATTACCCTTTCTCATTTACACCATTATTTATCGTTGTTTAGATATCTTGATCCCCTCTGAAGACAATTTCACTGACTCCTCTGGTTTTGGTATTCTACCTTACATTTAAATTTTGATAAATTTCAACAGACTATATGATAGTCTAGAAATTCAAGTCTACTTTTTCATGTAATAGTAGCCCCTCGTCTTGGACCTGTTTGTTAACAGTGAACATCCTCCTTTACTTTAAAGTCCATTAGCTTTAAAGGTTTATTTATGTTGCCCAGCGGTCTACTTGATTATTTACGCCGCTACTAAACAACTGGACAAATCTCCATTTGATGTTATATATAGTAAAAGCTTTGTGCATGTCGGTTTAGTGTTAGTAAAAACACTTTTCATGTGGAAGTGTGAAATTGGTGTTTACCCGGAATGTTCAAGTCCTTGCTGAAGCATATGCGGTATATTAAATGTTAAGTATTGCGCATGGATTATAGAATAACAATATCATTGGTTTGACGATAAAACTTATCGTTGGTGTAAATTAGATGGAGTGATCTCTTGAGGCCGTAAGGTTTTCGAACTTCAGTTGTATAAACATGTGTGGTGTTTCAATTGAAAATTAGGTTTCATTTGAAGGGAAAGTTGTAGAAGCAGTGCCTAAGATTATCCGTAGTCATTTGAAGGGAAAGTTGTAGAAGCAGTGCCTAAGAGCAGTGTAAGAAGCAGTAGAAGTTGAAGTATATTTGTGTTAGTGTGACTAAGATGTAACGTAGAAGTCGTAGAGTATTTTTTGTCCCAGAGTAGTAGTAGTAGTAGAAGTAGTAGTAGTAGAAGTAGTAGTAGTAATAGTAGAAGTAGTAGTAGTAGTAGTAGTAGAAGTAGTAGTAGTAGTAGAAGTAGTAGTAGTAGTAGTAGTAGTAGTAGTAGTAGTAGTAGTAGTAGAAGTAGTAGTAGTAGTAGTAGTAGTAGTAGTAGTAGTAGTAGTAAAGTTACGTCATAGAAAAAGAAAATCTATTTAATTGAAGATATTGTTCGATTCGAAGATATCAATCTAGGTTTCTTTCCTCCAAATACTATCTGATAGGCTCTGCTGTGAGCTTATGAAACGTGAGATATATCAACCTGTAAGACCCTCTATGTAAGGACAGACCTGTCGTCGTGCATTGAAGAGGCAATAAAATACGGCAGTAAACCAAGCTACAATTTTGATGTTTTTATTAGAATTAAGATATATTACAACAGTTTATGGACGTTGTCAAAATTTATGTTAAGTGCCCGATAAGTGTAATTGGTAAATCTTAAACGTCTGTTTAGATAGAGTGAGCACGTTTACGGGTATTTTATTTCCTCAAATTTCCCCCAAATAAATATATAATCAATTTATGCAACATGCATTTGTTCAGAGGATCAAACACATTATTACTCAACAAGATTATCCGTAGTCGTAGAAGAAAGTATCAAGTATCAAGCATTAACTGCTGGCGGCCATTAAAGTGTGAACGCGTTTTACTCATTTACAATAAGGATATGGATTCTCGTAGCTTAATCGAACATGTCAGGTTTCTTTTAGAACTGCTACTATTGATAAAATAGTAAATCAACTTGTCAAAATTGCGTCAAGAACAAGCAAGTGACGCCTAACACAAACCAATATTTCGTAATTGTTAATAATGCATAGATATTGCATATCTCTCGATCGTAATAACGATCCGCATTCAGCTTATCTATAATATTGATAATTATATTTCTAAATGTACGTATACAGGTTACAAAAGCATTTCTAATAGAAAGTATGGAATGAATGGAACATAATATCTGCATGAAATACGATATCGGTAAAAAAAATTAAAATCTCACAGCTTGAAAACCGAAAACGGCATCCGCAAATGGTGAATTCTGCAACAATGCTTATATACTTATACGTGTGATCGGTTACGTTGTAGATATTCCTTCCTGAAGAAAATTCTACCTCTGTTCTGAGGTAAGAGAATACCGTATATTCAAAAGCCGCACACAACTGTAGTTCAGCCGTTTTCAACAATTTTATTTTTCCATTTTGTGCACAACCGACCTTAGATTTTGTACAGCCTAAACGACTTCGGCCGTTTCAACTTTTTCATATTTCATAAAAATAATTCATTGCATCGATAGAAAGCTATTAGAAGAGTCTATGTCATCTTTCTCTTGAAAATAGTCATTCGGGGCTATTTTAAAGAGCTTAGTCAAAAATATTTCTATATTTTTGGTATTAGGTACATTAAAAAGTTCCTTGTAATAATCGAGATAAAGAACACTCAGAGTAAAAGTTAGTATGATCACAGGATTCAGCATGGGACGAATCAATACTACAAGCACATGGATAGTGGTTGATTAGAAATGGAAATCTATGTGATTCCTTTGGGTACATAGTGACAAAAGTATTATTACAAATATGATTTAATTACTACATTATTCTAGTGACACAACATATTCATGAGAATTATAAGCATATACTTCCTTACAAACAGCAATCACATCTGCCATGGAATTGTTTTAAAAATTGTCTTGCAGTTAGTTGTCACAAAATGAATACTTGGTCTAACCCAAGCTGCCAGTTACAGCGCTTAAAGGTCACCTCCATCACAATCTACACCAGGTGAACAGAGGCACATTTTGAATAAAGTCTCTTGCCTAAGGAGACACCACAAGTTTATCAATTGGTGTCTCAGTCTGGGGCAGGGAATAACCCTAGAACTCTCAGTTAATATAGCAATCATCAGGTAACCCACCCGTCGTACGAGCCACGCCAGATGATGCTGAACTTCACTGATAGCGGTCAACTGAGCTACGCACAATCCATGAACAATTACATGAATTTCTATTCATTTTGTACATTAGTTTAGCCAAATATCCTCATAGGTTGTTAAGTTATTGAAATTTCGGAATGATGTGTGATTAATCATTGCATTTAGTTCACAGAACTTCAATTATTTTTAAGAAATTACGAGAAAGGGGTCGTATAAAAATGTACTCTCGAAAATCGTTCCTAAAACATCAAGGTATTAGTTATTTGAACATCATACTTTGAATCAGAATTATATCTAAATTAAGATCGGAGTGAAAGATTATGAAAAAGGTAAATATCGATTTGATAACCACTGCACAATAAGTTAAATAATATTAATATTAGCGACTTTTGGATTTAGATTGTCTAGATGTTATGGAATTGAAAGTCGCTTTTATATAGGAGTTGGAGTAAGGGTTCCCAAGGACTACAACAGTGTCCGGATATCAAGAGATTGTGTAAACCGATTAACCGATAAACATGATTATTCTAAAGTAACCGTGGACCAGATAGAGCTAGCACAGTTAGGATGACAACGTTTAAATCATATAATCTAATCTTTTATGGTTAATCAATGCATTTCTAATAAACCATTTCTATTATTATCTTTTTGGGGGGGAGTGTTTTGCTGATATTTAACTCATTACATAAGCTGATGATTATTCATATGATAAAGACAATTATTGCAAACTATTCCTCCAAATTCTGAAAGACTAAATAGCAGAAAACTTCAAGTTTATGGCACGAACTTGTAATCAGCTGATTAGATTACGATCATCAATTTACATTAAGTATGATATTGATATAACCATTATCAATTTACGTTAAGTATGATATTGATATAACCATTATCAATTTAGGTTAAGTATGCTTCTGATATAACCTATCATCAACCTACACCAAACATCTACACGAGATTATGTCTGTTTCATTCATGTGACCGTGTTAGAACTTCTAGAGGGTTTTACTGCCTGGGTATTAACAGAGAGGGAGAGAGAAGACATTCTTGTAGAAACCAAGTGTAAATGCCGAACTCGGGTCAACATTTCAAAGGTTAAAGGGCGTATATACTAAAAGGTTGTGTGGCAAAGATGAAAATATAAGCTTAATATTACATATCAAATATTAATACTTATTTGAAATCACTATGGATAGGTACAAATAAATTCTAGTTTCAAATAATAAATGATGTTGTTAGATGTATAAGTAAAGGGTTACAACTAACATGTGAAATGATTCAAAATTTTCAACAAAAAAGAGTTAAAACTTTTAGAAAGAAGAACTGGATAAGCATACTGCTTCGCACAAATGAATAAAAAGGAAATAGCTTTAGCAGTTCAAGAGACATTTCTTCTTTACCCCATACATATGTATTTTTCATTGGAGCAGCATATATAGTTAATGCTATTGCACTTTCGATGTAATATCTGTTACTGGTAATTATCTTATCCTATCTTAATATTTACCTTTTAAGCCTTATACAGAGGTATATTATTTTTCACTAATTTTTATCATTCATGCAACATTGCCTTGCCTGTACATTGTGGTCCTTTTTACTGTAATTCAAGTTTGCAGATCTTAATCTAATCATTTAGACATAATGCCATTCACATTAACAATGACTTTAAAGCACTCACCATAGCATTTCTATTGCTGTTTGTGATGTTGGTGTTATACGCCCATGCTTTGATGACAGATGCATAATACGCCTCCCCCCTCTGTTCGTCGTCCGCCTGTAGGAATTCCCAGGCCTCCTCTGTGTCCCCCCTCACCTGATAGAGCTGGACGGCTAGTAGAAGAACACACACCTGTGCTAAAGAACGCATCTCGACACAGGTAAGTCCTCTGTCGCTGTGTTGTTGGTCGGAGTACATCTCGCCTGACGAGCTGTGACGTCATGGCGTTAAAGTGGTTATGTCCCACTTTCATCATAGGTGAGAAAGATATGAATCTGAAATGCTTCGTGCTTATAAATAACAATGTCTTATGTTTCATTGGAGATGAAGGCGGTGTCCTTATCTATTGTTTTTGTGTGCCATGTTGTTGATTAAAAGACCATGTCAAATTTCACTAAAGGTGAATACGAAAAGTGGACTAAACGGAGTGTCTGAAGTTATTTTCCTCTCTGTGTCGTGCTTTGTACAAATGATTCCGAACTCTACCTGGAGACAGTCAATTCATCTACTGCTCCTGCTACATCTAACATGCAGTTGACGCTTTATTTGAATCTATTCGTACAAAATTGTACCAGTGTACGTAGACATATGTTCTTCATACGTTCATATTTAACGTCAGTAACACGTTCAATCAGCAAGTGTTTTAGTGACCTTAATAGTATCATATCTAGAGAAATAGAAATATTATGTTTTATTGTGTTTTTCATAAAAAAAAAATTTCGAAAACAAGTAAATTTTCAATGATAACTCATTCAAACTTTCACTTTCCCAAGCTTTTATATGTTTGGAATGCAAATGAACTGTTATCTCAACAGCGCCACGTACATACATTATTTCTATATGAATAAAGTGGAGTTTGTATATACTTTTTATGCACTGTCGTATTATCTCAATGATTAAAAAGAAATATTGATTTCGGTATATTTTGTAAAGGTTTCAGTTTTTTATGGTAATAACAAATCACTACGAATTCATTCATGGGATTTATAAAAGTTGTCGCAATGACATGCACATGTAAAGCATCTTCCCGTCTATATAATACTTCACTGGGTTTTCCAAATCATTCTTTCATTGTGATGTAACCATAATGGCTGCCGTTTTGGGTTTTGGTCGATATCATAGTTCGTTCAGATGTAATTAAACGATGCATTAATTCCTTCCGGTTATTTTAAATATACTTTACAACCAGGATACTTACATATTTTACAAATGACTTATATGAAGGATTAACTAGATTACCTGAGTATGGATCGCTAGTATAATCGAGAGATGTAAGGCAAATAAACTATAGTTACGAAATGTTGGTGTGCGTCAGCGCCCTTAAAAAACGTTTTACCTTGGTCAATTTGTACATGAAGATATTTCAGGTCCTCTAAAGATAGTATGTTGACCTTCGACAATAGTATTTAGACTTTGACTGCACACTAAGAATATATATGTAACTATTGACTAAGAATACGTAAGTTAAATATTATAAGAAACAAGAAAACATGTTTCTAACATTAAACAAACGATGAAATAATTTACCTCTGTATGAACAAAACCTAAACTTTACATCATACTTTAGAACTAAGTTTTACTAACAACGCGTTTACTTTATATTTGGTCGATTTTGTCAAAGACCTGTAGAGAATTGAATAATAAAAGTCATTGATTATATGTTACATCTAAGTTTTGCTTACAATGTAATTTTAAGTACGTACGTTTTATATTGCAAAATATGAAGTATTCTTTTATTTCGTTTCCCGTTAATAATATTCTGATAACGTTTGTTGCTTTTCGGCACCCCTCTCTTCAACTAAAGAGCCATATGCATAAGCGACCTCAACAGAGCTTTATTGCTGATGTTACCGATTGTCTCTATATTTTATATTCGTCATTTCTTTTACATAAACATGCTCATTCTTTGATTTAAGACGAGAGTCATTGAAAACGACATACTTGTTTTAAAAAACGACTAACGATGTTTTCGTGGTTGTTCAATCTCATTGACATCAGAGATTATAGTGAGATTGTTTCTCATATCATATCATCATATCATCATAACATCAAAACATAAGTCAATCTTTAATAGTTGACTCATATATTTTAGAAGTAAATACCATTTCTATTCTTACCGAGATTATCAAAATGGTAGTTCAAATTAGGCAGTATGAAATACTATAGGTAGGTTAGTTTGCTATTGCTGGTATAGTTCAAATAAACCATCTAACATTTATGTAGATTAGAGCCATTGACTGTGTGGCTCATCGTGCTTTTATAATAGAATATATATGTTTAAACAAACATAATAAAACATTCTTAAACCGGTTACCATGAGTTTAACAAATCTTCAGCTTACCGTCCTCATTGGCCATAGAGTTGGCACACAGATAAAAACTCGGTAATGCTTTTTATCATATCTGGGGAAGTCAAAAATAACTTCTACTGGCTTGGAAGTTGGGGAGCTCATTTGGAGCCAAAAGTTCACCAGATTTACCACAAGTTTATAATCCTGATAAGGGGCCACATCTACAATCTATAACATATATTGGCCAATGTATCTATCCACAAGATTTCAGACTTTTTTGGATTTTTGTTCTTGAGATAAAGCAAATAGGCTTAAAGGGCCCTTATAAAGGACTCTAAAGTCACCAGATCTACAATTTGTTATCCCCATTGACGTATGATTTATGTTGGTACACAAGATTTCCGCATTCTGGAACTTTTTATTCTGAAGAAGATGAATGTCGTTTTAAAGGTAAATGGTAAAAATATACGCTATGCTTATAAGAAAAAAGGTTCACAATTCATATTTTTCGAGAATCAAATGCTTAAATTAATTAAAGAACAAAATATGATGCAATGCACATGTATGAACCAAAAATGTATATGAATTCCAAGTTTACCTTTACTTTTTATGCCTAGAAATCATGATATATCTAGTAAATAGGTACGCAACTGTCAAATGTTCAATATATTCTTAATGAAGAAATTAAATTGAATTGAAGATATATTTGTTTTTTTTAATATCATTCGTCCAGAGTGTCTCATATAGAACATTAGTAAGATTATTTCTTAGCAAATTCTTCACATTGTTAAACCACAAAGTATCGATGACAATACCATCCACTACCTATACGTCAATGGACTCTTCCATAGTTTCTTTTTGCAAACATTGGTAATTGTATTTGTATCTTACAAATACGATACGCCTTAGCACATGAAAAGACAGACGTTTTCCCTGTTGACAATGGATTATGTGTACGTTCCTCAAATGAAAGAATAGTAATGCTCGTGAATCTAATCACGAAGCCTTAGCATCTTTTTCACAAACTCAGAAAGTGTATAGGACATGGGCAGACATATCTAGTAAGCCGGGTTCTTTAGGTTGACACTAAACGTCGGGTGACAATCCCATAACGTGTGTTGAACGTGAGGTGACTTCCCGTACCTGTAATCTGATATTGTGCGATTAACACTCACACAACAAACACACCTCTACTAGTATATGAATACTTATATCGTTGTGTATCGCAGTGTAGCAGGTCGGCAGGTTAGCTACATCGTTTTCGATCTTTCAAACTAGCTGTAATATAAATTCGTCCCGAGTTATCGGAGCTTTACAGCTAGTTTTCAAACAAAATCGCGTGTATGTAAAATGAGGACTGTCAATGAAGAAGTAAATTAGTTTCAAGGAAAAGGACAAAAAGCGTGAACTTTCATTTGGAATGACAAATATTTCTTGTGAGAACAGCTTCTCTAAATGAGTTATAAACACTTTGTAACGTTTTCTTTGTTTTACATATTTTGTAGATATTGCACGTTTTTATGAACCGCCAAGAGCTCTCGAAAACGATAGACAAATGGAGGAATCAAGAAAACTCGAAATCGAAGTACAATCTATTGTATATAGGTTGTATCTACGTTTTACTTACGATATCATTCCTGTGTTCGTTATGGGTAATCATTTTATAGGTATAGGAAAAATTTTGTTTGAAATAAACAAGATTTTATTTCTAAGATGGTATTTATATTTTTGTATCATAATAGTGATATACTTAAATTAAAGTCCCATTTGAAGAACGATTTTCCCTAGATGAAACCACAGAAAAGAGTTGGTTGGTTATATCAAAATAAATGCAAACATTTACAGAGTATCCTATGCCACAATCAGTGACATCGGTAGGTTAAATACGTACTCGGGATTCTTAAATTTTTATCGAAAA